>CM070596.1:61359156-62609156 GCA_036346395.1 Hsuehochloa calcarea
ATGAATAAAATTATGACAAATTTACACAAGTAAGTACACTGTGTCGGAAGAATCCGCGTAAAATTTTATGATTTTTGTACTCATTTGTTATATTTTAACATTCGTAGAAATTTACAACTAAACCCAACCCTAAACCTAACTGCGACACGTGGCGGGCTCTCAGCCGTTGCCGCACGGCCAACATACGACAACTGTTGCTGTACAGCCAACATGTGGCAACGACTGAGGTGGTGTGGGCAGGGAGAGAGGGGGCTGAGGTGGCGTGGCGGAGAGAGAGGGGCACGTGGCGGCATGAAGAGTGTTGTAGCATGGTGGTCGTGTGGCAACGAGCGATGTGACGGGCAGGAAAAGCTCTGTATGCTATTTCTGTAAATATTTTTTTTTTATGATTATCATTTCTATAAATACCAGTTGAAAAGTTGTTGTAACTGTACGCGGTATACCGAAGCAACGTCCCTTTCCGAGTTATTTGATCGACGGGGTAGGTCCGCGATGTTACAGCTTTCACACCTGAGTCTGGCCCAGTCCGGCGGCCAACATATGGGTCCAATTCCGAAGCGATTTGTTGCAGAAAAATAATGTGTTCGGTGCGGTAGCCTTGTCAGCAGCAGCACTGACCGATTTTTATTATGAGTTCCAAGCATAGAGGTAAAAGAAAAGAAAAGGAATCCGCAGCTTTTCCGATGCCTTGAGAAGGTCCAAAACGGAAAAGAAGTGATTAAAAAAATTTGTTGGATGCAACCGATAAATCATCCTACCTAAAGCCACACAGTCACACTAGCTGCCTTATTACGTGCCAATGGCCAATGGGGCTGAAGGATTCAGGGTATCTTCATGGGGCCAGGGATCTTCTACCACATGCGAACATACATTGCAAAGTGTTTTGATCCTTGTGCTGCATCCAGTTAAGCGGTCGGTAATTCTAACCAAATTTAGTGCGATCTTAGTGTTTAGTCCTAAAAGGTAAGTCAATTAGCAAACAGCTTCATAAAAACCCCTACTTTTTAAGGCTTGATTTAAATAGGGGAGTATATTTCTCCAGTTATTATTGTATGAACTGAACCACCGACTCTTATCCGGGAGAAGACGCATCCTTCTTCTTCTTCAAGCAAGCACCGATGGATGGGTGACATTGGCCCTGTGCTCTCGGAGCTGGAACTCTCCCACCCCCCAATGCAAGAGTCGCCATGCTCTCGAAGCAAAATCTGCACTTGACAGACCATCAGGCACCAGTTGGACATTGAACTCACCCTTGATGCTTGGAGTGGATCCCCTAATCTTCTAGCGAAAGATTTAGGAGTAACAGATTGTGTCAGTCATTTAGGAGGGATGAACATAAATGACAAGTTAATTTCCCTCCAAATTGATGAGCAGAGGTAATTAAATTGGATTGATTGCATGATGTGGCATAATCTGCACCGCAGGAAACAGTGTAGATTTCGAGAAATCCACCCGGTGGAATTAGTAGCAACTCTAGCGGGAACTGCACCCGTGATTTCATCAGTGCACGGGTGCGGTGACCATATTAATGGCTGATTCCGTGTGCGTTTCCCCCGGAGTTAGTTACTACTAGTTTACTGAAAAATAGGAAAAAGGAAAAATCCACAAACATCTTTATATCATGCAATGTTGATTCGAAGATATGTCACATAAGTATTTAAAGAACCGAGCTTATTTTTCTCTAATGTATTGATACTAATAACTATAACTCACGTTACATTAAAAAACCATAAAAAATAATATTTTCTCTCAACCGCACTCTCTCTTTTAAATGAGATCATATGAGTTGTTTAATATTTTGAATTGACTCCTATGTAGAGTGTGATTCTAGAATTTTTTTTTGTTGAAATCGAGCCCTCCAATGTATTAAATCGATTCAATCCTTCCCTCTCGTCCTTTGAACCGGCTAAAACAATACATTAGAGGTGGTCTTATAAGTCACCTATGTTTTTAATTTGGCTCTCATATATTGTTTTCGTTTACTTTGTCCCTCGTAAGTTAAGTTGGCTTATAAGTACTCCTTAGGTCACATGTTCACACTACTTTCTCGTGGTTTTTATTATATTTGACACTTCCTTCAATTATTTTAGCATTTATTTAAGTGATTTCAATACGCGTGTTCAATGATTTGAGTTATTTCGATATTTGTAATACACGATTTCAACATTGAAACGTTAGCAGTGAAATGATGTATTACAATTACCGAAATCATCCAAATTATTAAAATGAATATTAGCATCATTGAAGCAAGAATTGACACCACTGAAACAAGTACCAAATATAATAAAAACCATGAGAAATAATGCTAAGCATACTGCTGGAGGTATTTGCATGAACTTGTCAACTAAACTTACGAGGGGCAAAGTAAGCGATAATTAGATACGGAGAGCAAATTGAACAAATAAGTGATTTGTGAGGCGTGTTTATGAATTTTCTCTGCATTTGTTTATCTAAAAATATCTATTGAGAGAGAAACAAATCGGAATTTGTAATCGTGTTTGTGTGGTCCATCTAATAGCCACGCGCATAAAATCAACTGACGACTTTGGCGCCCCCAACAAGCGCTGCCCATCGTTGAAAAAAAAAAGTAGTACAAGGGATAATAAACCTGGGTTTGCCACTTCGATTTTGCGTAATTGACACTACGCTTTCCTGCAACTGTAAAAAAAATATTCTGCCAGATCTCCTTTCAAAGTGCAAATGTTTCGCATGGCATTTTATACCCGCGGGTTGCATTCTCTTCTCTTTTCCGCGAGAAACAACTGAACTACAAATGGGCAGTATCTCTTATTCTTATTCTTATAGAAGTTGCTTTTCATCATGCTAGGTGACTGTATCACAACTCATCCACATGCTTCTGTCAGTTGCATCAGAATCACTACTTCCTCCAGTGCTGCATCTATCCCCATTTCCAATACTGCAGCGATGCAACCTGACTAGATGAACCGCTAGCTCTAACTTGCGCGGGATTAATTAGGCCGAGACGACTGATTCCTGAATCCTTCTATTCTTCTTTCTGAAACGAAATCATATATTCTTCATGGGCATAGCCGCATAGCCTCTACTCGCAACACTCAAGATTTGGCCTGAGCTTTTTCCTTACAAGGATCGATCGGATTAAGACTTCTTTTCCCTTTGTTACATCACAATTCATTCTGTTCGATCTGCTGGCCAATGCGGCCCCGGCTTCGTGCATGCTGGGAAAGATAAAGGATGTTGCTTTCTTAGCTGTTGACAAATTCGGTACTATATTGTATCAGCAGAGAATGCATTATATTCACGTTTGGTAGCTATATACAGAAAAAGAAAAGTTTCAGAGGAACCCAGGATAAAGCTAGATACAGAGCAACAGTTCCAACTATGCACTGGATAAGAAAATAAAATTCGCCGCTTCGTAAAACATTTCGACAAAGCAGTTGCATTGTATTATCTGCCAAATGTGCGTATTCCTATCCACATCAGTTTTGGATAAAAGGGGTTTCAATGCATCTACAGCTTTATTATTGTCAGCTCATTCTAGAACCTGGCCTTCCGTCCAATCCCATATTTACTTCAGTAAAAATGTTCAGAACTTCAGATAATAAAAAAGATGTGTGGAAATTCCGATACGAGCAAAGCTAAAAAGTCTCGGTTTTGCTGTACAGGGTACGTATTTGCAAGACAGCGACAGATCATACCTATTGGCGGACGTCCACATTTTTTTTATTTAATCTATTTTTAAAAATATTTTAAAGATAATCTCTTCCTAATTTTATTTTAAATTCTACCCTTTTGACCGCGCCACAACACGTGACATGTCAAAAGCATGTTATCACACCACGGAACTCGGCATGGTAAATGAGTGTCGTCACGCCGCTCGTTGGCTCGGAGGGCTATCGTGGCAGGTTTGATCACGCCGCGATCGGAACGTGACAGCACAGTTTGATCACACCACGGGTCATAGTTTGACCAAAGGGGTCATAATTTAAAATAAAGTTGAGAAGATGTTATCTTTAAAATATTTTTTAAAAATAGATTAAAAAATTAAAAGCTCCCAGGCCTAAAACCATGCATCTCGGATTCTGAATTATATTGTCATACGAGTCACATGAATGCTTTGTTTTATCTATATTTGCATGTACTAAATCACTGAATAAGGCTATACTGTCCGTAATACTATTGAGATCCGACTTTAGTAAAGAACCCTAAATATTCGTAGATCCAGATACTAATCTATTTCTGAACCAATAGTCGGGAATTAAAAGGTACATTGGTTGTGTATAATGTAATAAACAATAGTACCTGAATATTCGAAGTCGCAAGATTTGTCGTGAAAGGAGAATACGACTGGAAAAACAATACAATTTTTTAGTACCATCTGTCTCGCGCAACAGAACATGGGATCAAGTGCAAACCAGCTATAATGTTCTGCATTATCTTAATCCTTCTTAATATTATCACCCGGAGATGTGTGTGTGTGTGTGTGTTTTTTTTTGTTGCTAATCTCACTATTAACGGCCAACCATGTTTTGGACAATGAAGTTTCAGTTGTTTTCATCAGCGTTGTCGCCACATCCCCTGCCCTTACCGATGCATATACAACAAAAAACAATGCACTCTATAGTTTTTTTTTCTTCGAAAACGATTGCATTCTGTAGTTATCACGTCGACCGGGAAAAATCACTTCTTTTTAATCAGTTGACCTGACTAAACCCAGCATCCAGTCTAAGTTACTACCGAATTGTTCAAGCGTGTGTGTTCATATGTAATAGCCATCTAATTTCAACTTCCTGAGACGGTGAGATCGATGTTCCCTTGGCAATTTTTTTTGTCGCGGTGTTCCATGGAAGGGGAGAAGATCCAAGGAGTAACGCAACAGCTGCATAGGTAGATTCCAATCCCTTTCATCGAACCAGTGAACCTATCGATTGATTTTCTTGCCGGTGTCGCCGTCTCTCGCGCAGTGATCGACGCAGATACGCGTCTTCTACGCCGTCGAAAGCAACGGCGTTGGACTTGATCAGAAAACTATCGATCACTAGTTGGAAGAGAAGAATAGTAAAACAGTAGAAGGTTCTAGAACTCCTGATGGTTAATATCGCTTGTACCTTTTGTTTCACAGAAGTCTTTCACAGCTCACGATCGAGTACTCGAGTCGTGGGTCTTTGCATTTCGCACTGGATCTAAAATCAGATTCAAGTGGGAACTGCTCGAGCTTTGCTAGAGGTTTCGTGCGAAATCAGCTGGGAATGTGCCTGTGTTAGCACTGGTGATGCAGACGTCGGCAGATCGCTATGCTGATGCAAGTAGTAGCAGGTTTTGCTTGACTTGTACTCTTGCATCCCGTATTTCCGGCTGTCGTTTTCAAGTGCGATGGTTTTTCCTCTTGCATTTCGTCGAGAAAAGGGGGCTTTGCTTCCTTTGGAATCATCTTTGGAATTGAAGCCCTTCAAGAATATGGCGCTTGCCTTGATGCGACAAAGAACTTTTTCAAGAAGATAGGGGGCATTCCTTCACCAAAATTGGTATGTAATTTTTTAGCCGAGTGTCCGTGCGCTGTAACGGATCTCAAGTAAATGTATATAAGTTCTAAATTTGAAAACTCAATATGCATAACATAATTATTCTCACGTCTAAAAGTTGCACATATAATTTGTATCCGATCAATAAGCCACAAAGTTTGATCACAAACCACATACGCATGCGATTTAATTGTCTGCATAAAATCCTCACAGCAGCATATGCGTGTACACACAAATCTATCCGTAAAAGATCAGACCAGCCCAAAAGGTTAAGAGGTAGATGTCATGAGACGCATCATCACCAACGAGTCCTTTTATAATAGTAAAAATTACTTAGGGTTCTGATTGATCTCTTAATTAAGCGCCTATTACTAAAGGGAAAAATTATATACCACTGCAAATATTTTGATCCTCGATTTGTCATTGCAAAGTGACCCCCTATATGCCACTCCACTTCAGACTCGAAACCATGCCCTTTTATGTCACTGTTGTCAACCCCGTTGGTTTTTTTCGGTTAACTTTTCAAAAGTACCCTTATTACCCTCCCCATTTTATTTCTTCTCCTTCCTTCTTTTCTTTCCTTTCCCTCCTGCTTCTCTCTCTTCTCGTATGTACCCATCGCCACCTCCTCCTTTGCTCGCGCCGCTGCCGCTAATCCTCACCAACAGCAAGCCAGCGTGCCCGGCGCCGCCACCTCCTCCTCCACCCTCTATCTATGTTGTTGCCACCTCTATGCGTCGTCGCCACCGAGCTCTGCCAGTCGGTTGGCCTCGCGCTCCGACAAGATCTGGCCTCCACACCGATGGATTTATTCATTGCCACCGCGCCATGGAAGGGGGGCCACATGGAGTTGGTTGGTGGCAGGAGGAACTCGCCAGCGGCCGCTACCATCGTCGGTGTGGGTGTGTGTGTGAGGGGGGGCATGCACATCGGCGAGGAGGTCCACCACCGCACCACCTCCATTGGCCTCACGCTGCTTGGATCTGTTGCTCCAACGACGATGCCTCCACGAGCTCAAGTTCGCGGTGGAGTCCGTCGGGAACGACGTGGTGAATCCGAAGGGCACAAGGGCGAGCGTGTCGGCGAAGAGAGCTTCGGCCTTGTCGGTGGCCTTGTGGAGCAGCCCGGTCTCGTGGAGCAGCCTGGTGGCGGCGGCCGCCACTCTCAATGTGTGCGCGTGTGTTGTGTGTGAGAGAAGAAGGAAGAAGCAGATGATAAGAGTAAAATGGTATTTTTTTTACCGCCACTTCAGGGCTTCACTGGCTATTGATGGCATAAAAATATATGGTTTCAACATTGCACTGATGTGTGAGAGAGAACTCACTTTGTAACGACAGATGAGATATTTAGGACATTCACCGTGACATATAAAAAAATCTGTAAGATGAGAGGCTTATCACCCTACACACGGGCTTTATCTCTACCAATCGTACTGCCGAGCCCTTTGAAAACAAGAGTACGACTTGTGGATTGCTCCATTAATTTTCACGTAACTATCCCACGACTTTACGCATTGAATCTGGCAGGTTGGCAGCTGTAGGAAGCTCAACTTGCTTGACGGTGCCCGAGTACTCGCACGTTGAACACTTCCCGGATTCCCTCTGTACCAGTTGGTCGTGCGGCACACCGGTCTCCTGCGTCCTTTTCTCGTGGCCGTATGTTTGGCGCGAGGAGAGGGCGTCCATGTCGTCCCGTTTCTTCGTGTCCGTCGGATCCTGAGTGTCATTGCATCACACTCCTTTGGTATTTTTATGGTTTTACGTGCCTGCAGCTCCATCGCATCTGCGGTGCTTCGTCGGTCTTCGCGTCTGCTGTGCGCTCGCCCATGAACCCTCTGTGTCGTCGCTGCTGCGCGCCCTGTTGTGCTTTGTCGGTCTTAGCAGAGAGCAGCCCCCGGGCGCGTCTCTCCTTCTTCACCGCCCCCATCTCCAGGTGTTTCGCGTGCCCCTTCCCTCCCCCTCGCCGCCCCCGCTTCCTCCACCAGCGCCTGCAGCGGCCTCGCCGCGGCCTCCATTGGGCCAGAACACACGCCGCTGCGCCGTCTTCCCAAACCTATAAAAGGACAACGTCGGCCTTCTCTACCCCTTCCTCCCCTCACTCTCCTCCAACATTCCCTATTGCCTCCGGAGTTCACAGCCGTCGTGTCCGTATTCTTCCCCAAAACCGGCGCCGCCTCACACCGCTCAATCCCCCTCCCCGATCTGCCCCGTGCCCTCCCGACTGTGTCACCAAGCGTTCCCGAACGTCCTCTTCCTAATCCCCCTCTCAATTTGTTGATTCAATCGCCGGAGCACACCACCGCCGTGAGCTCTTCTTCACCACCGCCGCCCACCGTGGCTGCACCTCCTCGAACCTTCTCCGGTCACCCCGACCGCTCTACACGTTCCCTAGGTCTACGCGCACCCCCTGCTCCCTCCATCTTCATCGCCGAACCACCGGTGCGCTACCTGCCGCCGACGTGCGCTTATTTGCGCTGCCGTCGCCGCCACCGGCCACGCTGGCCTGCGCCGCCACCACCGTGGGGTAGGTAACCCCCACAGGCTCCCATTTTTGGGATCAGTACTTTTGTCATTATCGTCCTCATCAGATACTATAGGTACCTCAAACTTCTCCTCTAATGACATAAGATGCGCCAGATCATCCTTCATCTTTTCAAGTGTCTCGGCAGTATCGGTAGATGGAGTATGAGCCAAAACAATGTCAGCATTTTCAGTTACATTAGGATGCACCTCGCTTGTAACCGTGGGTGGTGGAGGTACAAAATGATGTTGTAATTTCTTCTTCATCTGCTCTCATGTGTACATGTAGTGGTGCTCGAAATTCGACCACCAATGTTGAACATAACCGATCAGTGCAGTCCTTGCCATACTCATCTTCTCATAAGGATCAAGGTCATGTCTTTCAAAGTAGCTATCCAACATAGTAATCCATAGAAAGTAGTCCAACGATGTACTCTCAACAGTGAGTGGCAAGATGTATACTGGTAGTTGTTTTCCTTTGAGTTCAAATCTGCCCACGATGTCATCATAATCAATCAACTTCAACCAACCTATCATTGTTAGTAGAAAACAAGGAAATAAATCACAAGTATATATCTCTATCAACTACTAGGTTTTGGAGGTTCAATAGTCACTCACATTCAAGCTCATACCAAGTTCTTACCAAGCAAACAGGAGGTGACAGGCAACTAGTGTCGGTGTCAATAATCTCCGAAGATTGACAAAGCGATTGCAAGCAACTGATACCTGTGCAATAGTAGAGGTGGAGCTAGGATAGGCTTCAATATGATAGTAAGGATTAGCAACAATCAAATCTGTAAATGCGGGTTGAAAAATTATTCAAAGTACTAGTCAATGTTGTTGATCCTAGCCTAGAAAGAGCTATCTAATCAAAGGCTAACAAGAGAAGTGTATGAACGCACATGCAAAGATCAACGTGACTTGATGTAAGCAAAGAAAATTCTCACACCAAGTGTTAGGAGAGACACGAGCTAACTACTCAATTTTTTTTATAGGGGCACAAGATTGTTCACACGATGTAGAGCGCAAAATTAGAATAACGTGCAATGTAAACAGCCCTCTAATTGAAGCAGTAAACAATAGCTAGTCTCAAAAGATGAAAAATCAAAGTTTTATATGGCTTATATACACTCGTTCGAAAGGTTTCGACGAGATCTACAACTTTGCAGTTGATGCGATCCCCAAATTCCGAAGGGAAGACCGAAATAAAAGGAAAAAAAAGAATCTGAAAACATGGGACACGAATTCGGGGCTGAAGATGGCCGATTTTGGGGCCCCTATAGGGCGACTAGTGTCTTATGTGGAAACGATGCGCCTCGTCATTAGCTTTCAAAAGAGTACAAGAACGTCCAAAACAGAAACGATATGCAAAAGTTACGCCCATTTTACTGAAGGTGTCTCGAAAACGGAATCGTATCCGAACTAGAAACCGACTTGGGATCAAATTTGAAACCTCTATATCTTTCAAACCCGTGGGCTAAACTTACTGAATTTTTTTGTGGACTATTGTGGCTATATGTAGCAGGACTCCACCAATTTTTACTAGTTTTGGGGAAAAAAATTGATGCGCTTTTCATTTTTTAGGAAGGTGGACACCTATGTCGCGGTAGAGAAAACGTTTGTCGCGTAGGCGTGACAGCGGTGGCTTGGCCCAAGGTTGTCGCGGCGGCAAGAGGCATGGCAACAGCGATCAGTGGCTGCCACGACAGAGAGTAGCAATGGTGTAGGAGGACTTGGGCTGCCACGGCAAGGAAGATCAAGCGGCGGTAGGAGTTTCGGCTGCCACGACAGAAATTGGCACGGTGGCGGCTGGTAACTGCCGCGCCAGGCATTTTAGCTATCACGGCAAAGATTGACAACAGATATGTTTGCCGCGGTAAAGGATGTGTTGTTCTTTCCATGACAGCAGAAAGAAAGCGGTGGCAGGCGCTGCGGTTGCCGTGCCAGTAAGAGGAATCAGTGGCAAAGCAAGATGCATGCTGTGGCAGCGACGGCAGGATGTTTTTTTGTGCCGCGGCAGCAGCGGCAAGATGTGTACCGCAATAGCGAAAGGCAGCGGTGGCAGGCTATTTTTGGTGCCGCGGTAGGGAGAGGCGGCGGCGGGAAGGCATTTTTGGGTGCTGCGGTAGTGATTAGCAGAGAGGGGTAGCTGCGCCAGACATTATGTTTGCTGTGACAGCGATAGCGGAGCTTTTGTTTGCCACAGCAGCAATGATAGGATAGTTTTGTTGCCGCGGCAGCACACGGCAAGAGGTGGTGGTTGCCGTGGCAGGGAGTGGCAGCGGCGGCAGAGCTT
The DNA here is from genome assembly GCA_036346395.1 of Hsuehochloa calcarea. Classification (NCBI taxonomy): domain Eukaryota; kingdom Viridiplantae; phylum Streptophyta; class Magnoliopsida; order Poales; family Poaceae; genus Hsuehochloa; species Hsuehochloa calcarea. Next base: position 61,369,473 of record CM070596.1, read on the forward strand.
GTTGTTGCCGCGGCAGCGATGGTAGGGGTTTTTGGTTGCTGCAACAGTGATGGTAGGAAGTTTTGGTTGCCGCGACAGTGGGCGACATGAGATTGTTTGGCGCGAAGTCGGACACAATGATGAAGCTACGCAAAGGAACACGAAGATCAAGATGCAAACTAGACAATGATAAACTAAACAATAATTATAACTAGAAATCAGCAACTAGACATGACAATGTAACCAATAATTCAACAAACAAAAATTAACGAAAAGAAAAATTGCAAAGCACAAAAGGGACTCAGACATGGATGAACTAACCCTTTTTTTTATTTTTGTGGACTGTAGGTAAAAGAATATCACCGATCAATGAAAGCTATGATACCACCCGATGCGACAATGGGTGTCCCGATCTTTCGGTGAGAAGGATAACTCAATTTTGGTGGAAACGACTATCACAATTCAGCTACCAATCACACACGACCAATATGCTCGACAATCGCTGAACCAACTCCAAAATCGTTATCAACCTTGCTAGAAGCACGGTTGACTTGACCACGAAGGTCTATTGCTGCATGCAATCGAAGAACATGATAATAAGCAATCTGAAATTGTAAATAAGATTGAAATACTAGATAAAGTTAGGATTCTGTAGTGGTATTATGGTTGGTCTAATCGACATAAGCCAGTACACGAAGTTGCAATTAAGCTAACTTTTAACTAAATAAAATCTAAGGAAACTAGAGGGGTGCGACCACCTTAAATAGCGGATAGGGAGCTGCACATAGCTAACAAAATAGGGGATAATACTATTTATAGTATTGTTTATATATGAATAGTATCTTATAAACAGTACGCTGGTAGGGTGGCGCCTCCCCTTGGGCCCAAGCATTACAAGGCCCAATATGGCCTAAATAGGTGACTGGACCTTGAAGTGGTTGACCTGGCTAAGTGTTGATCAAAACCTCCTAGCGGTCTGACCGCCAGTATTGACCGGTCTGACAGGTGGGCAACCAGTCTGACTGCTATGTGTTTGGCCGGTCTGACCGGTCCCACGATTAGCCGCCTCGATCATTTTGATTAACTAAGTAAAACCGGTATGACCGCAAGTTTAAGTGTGGTACTACCGCAGTGCTGTAGGACCGTTTTCTAGTTGGCGGATCGCTTTTTCCAGATGATGTGCTTTTCTGGTTTTGCTTTGTTCCTCTGTTGAGTGGTCTGACCACCCCTCTGGTGGTCTGACCGACTGGGTTCGGTCTGACCTACCCTTGTGAGGGTAGTCAGTTCGATGTGTGTTCAACGACTAGTTTTATAGCCGTTGGAGCTAGAGCAGTCTGACCGACCATTGGTTGGCGGTCAAACCAGTTTTTCCTATTTTTCTAAAGATTCACCTCCAACGGCTAGTTTCCTTGTGTGGGTATAAATACCCCTTGTGGTCGGTTGTGTGGTAGGTTGTTGGTGCTATTTTCATCCCCTTAAGCAAAAAGCAAGCTATATTCTCTCTTTTGTGCATGTGTTGCACTTAGTGAGCTTAGAGAACGAAATCCTAGTGCATATGTTGCATTAGGTGTTGAATTGTGTATCCATTGAGTTTAGACACTTGATTTGTTCAAGTGAACGTCTCCGACCTTTTACTCTTGGTATTTGCTGACACCTAGACGACGTGGAGGCGTCGTGGTCCGGTGATCTTCTCAAGAAGCTTGTGAGAAGGCCCAACGTGTTGTGAGTGGTTTGGTGCTTGCCATCTCTGGAGTTGAGGAAGAGTAACCTCGAGTGAATTGAGATATTGGTTCAAGTTGTGAGTCGGTCCAATTCGTTTGGGCTTACCTCGGATGTGTTGGCTTAATTCGTGGAGCCGGTCCAATTCGTTTGGGCTTACCTCAGCGTGAATTAGGGGAGACCGACAAGTCTCTGAACACAACGGTAAAACATCCTTGTGCCATTGTGGTTTACTCTCTTGTGATTTACGTTGTATAATTTACATTCCTAGAATTAAATTGATTGCATGTCAAACTAAAATTACAAACCTTGACTTAGACATAGGATGTTGGTGCACTTAATTAAAACTAGAATATTTATGCTCTAATTGTGCAAAACCAAATTAACTTTCGTTTCCGCATTAGAAATCTGTTTTAGCCTTAGAGATTTTTAGAAATGACTATTCACACCTCTCTAGACGGCTTCCTCAATCTTACAGGACCCCTTACCACCTTGAGAGAGCGCGCGACAGCAGTGGCGGCCTAGCGACGAAGGCCTGGAAGAAGCCATTTTTGTCGGCGCCGAGCTCCTGCACAAGCGACCCGATTCGAGTGTCCAGGAAGAACGCTTGGTTGAAGGCAAGGAGGTCCAGCCTGGCATGCATGTTGGCATAGTAGGCGTGGTCGAACTGGAACGGTGTGCTCACATCGCAGGGCACCACCACACGGGCGTCGCCACAGTTGTATGGGCACAACATGGGCAGCGCCTTCACGAGCCGTGCGTCCGTGATCGGGTCCGGTTGCCGCGTGTCATGAAAGTCATAGAGGTGACCCATGAAGTGGGTGCAGTGCACAAAGCCGACGGTGTGCGCCCCCAACAACGCCACTAGGTCGCCCCCGTGAGGCCCTTGGAGGCGAACACGTAGAGGCAACGACGACTAGGCGGGAACCAGGAATCGCGGGCCGTAGAGGGCGAGGGCGGAGGCGCGGAGGGCTCGCGACTGCGTTGGCGGCCAACAGTGACTAGGTGGGTATCCAACGAGACATGGACAGGGGTGGTGAGATCATCATGCTGCTCGAGGCGCGCAAACTCACGCCGACACCCACCGAGGCGCCTACCCTCCTCAACAGCAGTTGGATTCTTGCCCACCAAGCACCATCTCTATTTTCATCCTGCCTTTCCCACTGGAACCGCATGCACTACCCCGCCGTTGAAGTGTCGTAATATTCACACAAACTCTTAGATAGAGGTAATACATATATTTGTACATATTGTGGACAGTACATAGGCATTACAAATCCCTATCATCTCTCTCTCCTCTCGTTCTCACTTTCTCAACGCGTCTCTTTTCTCTCCTATTTCTTTCAATTCGCCCTCTCTCTACCACCGAACAAGGAGTTTTGGCTAAAATAACACTATTCTAAAGTAAAATAGCAAAAATAGTCTCACTATGAACGAATTTGTAAAAATAGTACATGTACCACGCTCAAAATTCAAGGGTGGTGACCTACCGCCCTTGGGTGAGCGGTAGGCCATGTGATGATCGCACAGAGCTCAGCAACCAACCTGCTACGAATTGGAGCCGCCAAGGCGATGAGGCTCGGGGGGACGAGGTCGCGACAGAGGAGGAGGTCAACAGGATCCTTGCCCAGGAGACGGGGCGTGCCCCCCGCGACTGAGGCGAAATAACCCCGAGTTGGTGCCGCAGCTGCACGAGGAGATGGACGAGTCCTGGGTGCTCCTCTACAGAGCGGCTGCCGCCTACTACGTTCACGAAGAGAGATATGCCGAGTTCAAGGCCTGGGTCGAAAGGGAGCGTTACGAGAAGGGCTCCGTCATGGTCGACGACGACTTCCTCGCTTTCAGGGCCCATGTCTGAGCATGGATCGAGGAAGAATGGGACGAAACAGAGGCGGCTCCAGCAATAGGGCAAGGCTGGGCGGCCGCCCCAGGTAGCCAGCGCCGGTGACGCCACCCCCCCTCGGCTTCTTCCTGACAGACGACGCGACCCGCGACAGCTCGGCAAAGCCTCCCTCTTCGCTTCCGCGCTCCGACCTCCCACCTCTGGCTCTCCCACTCTCGGTCTCCCTCTCTGCTCTGGCCTCCGGCCTCCAGCTCTCCCACTCGGCGGCTCCGGCAATCATGCACCCTCGTTGCTATTAAAGTGAGTTTGCGCACCACCTGTTTTATACAATGCCTCAATGAACCACATTCTTACATATGTGAAAAAAATTCTTTAATGGATATATCGTCATCCACCTTCCCCTACTTGTCGAGGACAATGTGAGATTGATTGCTTCATGCCCATTTGTAATTTTTAGGATCAATCGGTGCTATAATATATTGTAGTAATGTGATTTACTGGTTGTAGTATTGTAGATCTCATGTAGGAGAACCTCACCACTAGACACCAGTGACCTGTCCAAGATGAAACAAACAGCCTCAAGTGCAGGTCCAGGGACACCGTCTCCAGAATATGGACTCCAATAGATTACATACAACATATTGTGGATTTATAAAAGAAACGCAAGGAGGACTCCCGTGATACGTACGGCCTCGCCGGAGAGCGAGGGGTGCGGCCACGTCGCAACCGGTGAGACCGCGACTCGCCCTACCTAATATTTTGTCCTGGACCCGCCCCTGGGACGAAACATTTGGTGACCTCGTTCTTTCCGATACTGATGATGATGGCGAGTTCGATGATGTGGATTTTATGATGTGGATTTTGCTCAGATGAGGACGTGGCTCTGAAATTCAACTCAGATGAGAATTTACTTGGTGCACATCTATGTCATCTATCTACGCACATTTATCTATATGATCGATCTATGTTCGCAGCCAAGTTAAGCCATCATATTGCTTAGTTAATGTTCATCTATGTTATTGCGATCCACCCGTAACTATATGACACTGCAAACCATGCCACGTGTGCTAAGTTAGGCACTGATGAACGCCATGCATGATAATTCACCAAGTTATAGCTCCCCGTTTATGGTTCTCTACTTCTCTTCTTGCGTTGCAAAAATGTGCGTGTGTTGGGCTGGACGTGGTTTTTTGGTGGTCATGGGGATGCCCAATCGAGTGTCGTTCTTGAATACTGCCAGTCCAATTGTGATTGGTAAAATTGCCGAGATTTAGCAAATGTTTATATAATTATTATATGCATGGTTGATGAACTATCTCGAATGCAGCACCTGCGTGCTTGTTAATTTCTCAGTTCTCAGTTCTCACAGAAAGATTGGTAGAAATGTAGGTGCCAAGTGGCTGAAAAATTAATTACAGTGTTGTTGTATGATTGTTAATTTTGATGCTTGTGTGATTGTGCGATCTTTGAGATGCCCTGACAGATTGATTTTAGGTACTTCTTACATTTCTTTCTGGCTTGTTCATAACAATGTTGTTTATTCCATTCTGATCTGCGCTACGCGACATTTTTACTGCTTGATCATGCTTCCTATGTTTCTGTTCCTTTTAGTTCCATTAGATCATGTGGCTAAGTCTAATATATTTTAGCTGATGAATAATTGACAATGTTATTTATAGATATTATTTGAGGCGTGTCGTGGTGTGTGGACTTATGTCGGTCAAGTTAGAAAGAATTTGTGCCGGAAAAATATATTGCTTTGGTCTTTGCATGTGCAGGGTAACTCGGAGGCGATCGTAATTTACAGCGGTGACCGGGAGATGGCTTGGTACGAAGTCACGGTCCTGAGGGTCGAGGATGCTGGAGGAGACGGCCGAGCTCGAGTTGGAGCGCATGGAGATTAAAGATGGATGAAGCATGTTAGAGCTACCGAGGTGTGGTCCGGATGCTACGACACATGATATATTTTAGGGTGTTTAAAATATGATATATTGTAGTTAAGTTATAAGCCCATGAATTAAGCCCATGTAATTGGGCCGTATATGGGTAATTAGGGGTTTTAGGATATATATACCGGCTTAGGGTGAGCATGTGGTTTTTTGACAGAAATTTTCAGATAATATTATTCGTGCCTGCGGCAGCATCGGCCAATTTCTTCTGCGCCTGGTATTGAAAACAGGAGATGGGTTTTGGAGTTGGCAGCTTGCCTTTCTGATTTTTTATTTTTTTTATTTTGTGTGATTCGATTGAATTGATGACTTGTGTGGGGACTACATCACATCATGTCTTTTTGCTGTGCTTGTAAGTAAGGGCATTAAGTTTGTGATCTGAAAAGTTTGGTTGATTAATTCCTTACGGATTTTGCTTAGTTGCATAATTAGGGCTTAATTTATTCTCGTCACTATCTGGATCAGCGATATTGTTTATTTTATATCTCAAGTTCTAGACCTCCGATTGACGTAATTCCAGTTGGGTTAGTTCAATAACTTTCTCTAGTTTATTCTGACAAAGTTTGAGATTGATCGGAGTTACGGATTTTTTATCGAGATCAGTTTTACTAAGGATACAATGTTCTCATCTGATTGCCTAACTTAGTGTGAATCGATCCTACAAGTTCAAATTCAATTATGGCCGTTTGCCATTGTTCCTTTTAGTCTTTGAACTGCATGCTAATGATTCAGTTAAAATTGTCGCTTTTGCTCCACCTTCATTCAGAGCATATTTAGAAATTTTTGCCGATATGTTTTTCACCTGTTCTCATCAAGCATGTATATACAATTAGGAGGTGACTAGTGATGTTTGCTTGCATTGAGGCACTGTGTTGACTAAATCTTGATGCATCTATCCAATTTGTTCGACCTAACACTGGTCAATTCTGTGTGGAATGTGCAATTCGTTCTTGAGCACTCTGTCACTGATACACGGGGCTTTTTTTCCGCTCTTTTTCCCTGGCACATTTCCTACTGATTTACTGCCTAACTTACACAGAATGCGAAATTCGTTCTTGAGCACAATGTCACTGACACACAGGGTTTCTTCTGTTCTTTTTCTCTGGCTCTTTTCCTACTGATTTACTGCATGACAGACAAATGTGTTGGCACCATGCTAATTATGTATGTACAGGAATGGTGTTCTCATCCTATATGCTTGAAGTTTCAGATCAGACTAATCTAGTAGCCACCGTATCGTAATTGTAGCGCTTTAATTCAAGTTTGCTTCTCTTGCTAGTCCAAGCAATTGACCACCTAACCTTACTAGTTACTTGGCTGGGTGTTCATTAGAGCTCGTGTTTAGTGGATCTCAAAAACTTTGTTTTGCTAAGAATACTAGCGAGGAAATCCTTTCATTGAGGAGTGACAAATTGCTTTTCCCGTGTAGGCTAGGTTTCTATGATTTGCATTTTGTTATGTTGTGGTCCACTAAATAATTCTAAATTAATACTGTTAAGTATTCTATCGATAATTATACTTTTCCAGAAAATGCGCACTCATTTTACGCTTTCAAGGCAAGAGAATCAAATGCCTCTCGTGTAGTCCTGCTTCCTTGAGCTAGTTTTCCTGGCCTAGCAAAGCAAGTTGGGCAAAGGATCCTCGTTGTTTTGTTTTCTGTACCAGGCTAGTAAAGGGACCCTACCTTTCTTTCAACGGATCTGTGGCATCACCTGAGATATTCCTCTATAGATTTGTGCAGGGAATTCCTGTAGTAATTTCAAAATTTAGTTTTTAATTTTAAAAGCTTCTCAAAAATTATTTTATTTGATGTAAAATTTAATTTAAATTGGTGATTTATTTTGAAGTTTTAAAATAAAAATAATCACTTGGATTTTATTGGTTTAATTTAAAGCTTAAAATAGAATTTCTGAATGAAATTATTTTAAAGGGTTAAAATAAACTTCAAAAAAAATCCAAAACTATTTTATTTGATCTATTCAAGTTCCAAAGTATTTAATAAAATTTTCTTAAAACTTTTGGATTTTCTTTATTCCCTTCTCTCTCTCCTCTCTTTTGTTGTTCATCTTCCCGGTGTAAGCTGCAGCCGGCTGCATGCTTTTCCTCCCGTGCATTTTTCCCCCGAGCCTTGTGCCCTGCTCCCCGTCCCATCCCTCTGCTTCCTCGAGCCCCTCGACCGGGATTCCTGCGCCCCATCCTCTCTCCCCAGCTCCCCTGCCATGGGAGTCCACGCCTCTGTTCCTTTACCCTTATCTTGCTGACAGCCTCGAGCCCCTCGACCAGGATTCCTACCGTGCCGCCCGGCTCTTCTCAGCTGCCTCGAACCCCTCGCCGTATTCACGCCGCACTGCCCGGTCCGGCCCGCCATTGCCGAGCTTTTCCCCCAGCCGAAGCTCCTCCAGCAAGCAGCAGCCCCTCCACTTCCTTCCCTCTCCTCCACCTCCGGTGAAAACCAAGCCACCAAAGCTTCTCTCTCCCTCTTCTCCACCTTGCTCCCCATAGCTGCTCCACCCGAGCCCTACCTTTGCCGCATGCTGCTCCTGCACCAGCATTGCCGGCCGAGCTCCCCTCTATTAGGTAATATTTGTTGTGATTTCTGTCTTGGAAAGCTGAGTCCGAGTAGTATGCTCGGCCGTATGCGTGTGTGAGTCCGTTTTGTAGTTGAGTCTGTTTGGTATCGGTGGAAACCGAATCGTGTCCATGTATTTAGTGTATAAAAGAACCAAGTGAGCAAAGAGAAAGTTGAGCCAAAGCAATAGAGTATATTGAAAGAAAAATCTTGCCTCCAACAGTGTGCGCGTACGTTTTGTTCCAACAATTGGTATCAGAGACTAAGTTCTTGATCTGTGTATGCTCTAGATCATGCCGCGCTCTTCGGGAAGTGGCATCACCGGTGACGAGGCGACGTCAGGTGTGATGGCGAAGGAGAGTTCTGCTGTCTCACTGCATTATCCGATGCTCACGAAAAGTAATTATGCGGTATGGGCAATCAAGATGAAGGTGTACATGCGCGCTCAGGGAGTGTGGGACGCAGTCGAGGATGGCAACGTCGATGTGCGCAAGGATCAGATCGCCTTGGCGGCGATCTATGGAGGCATCTCTGAGGAAACGCTCTTCCTACTGGCCGAAAAGGAGACGGCCAAAGCTGCGTGGAAGACGTTGAAGGCGATGCATCTTGGCAATGATCGTGTCAAGGAAGCACGAGTGCAAACTCTCAAGAGCGAGTTCGAGGGGATGCACATGAAAGAGTCGGAGTCGATCGACGATTTCGCCACGAGGTTGACGACGATTGTCAATCAGATCCGAGTTTTGGGGGACAAGATGGAAGAGAGCTATATTGTGAGAAAATTCCTTAGGGCAGTTTTTGAAAAGTTTTTACAAATCGTCTCCGCCATTGAGCAGTTTGGCGACCTCAAGGTGATGACGGTTGAGGAAGTGATTGGCCGCTTGAAGGCGCACGAGGAACAGATCCGAGGATCTGGTAGCGGCGAAGATGAGCACCTGCTGTTAACTCGCGCCGAGTGAGAGGCCCGGTCATTGAAAGGCAAAGGCAATGGCTTTTTTGGCGGCTCTAACAGTGGTGGTAGCCGAGGCCGCAAGAATTGGAAATTTAACAAGACAAAGGTGAGATGTTATAATTGTCAGGATTTTGGACACTTTGCTTCAGAATACCGCAATCCGAAGAAGGAGAAAGCGCTTCTTGCTGAAGCTCTCGGTGATGATGAACCAACACTACTATGATGCTGAGTCGAGTCTTGGACGTTGAAAAGATATGTTCGACGTCTTGAGTCAAGTAAGTAGTGTTAAGTTCGGGATGTTGAAAAGATGTGTTCGACGTCCTGAGTCGAGTCTGTGTGTTATTCAAGTTGAAGTTGTGACCAACTTGATGTACCGAGTACGAGTTGGGCAAGTCGTAGTTGAGATCGACTGTCCTGAGTTGAGTATGAGTTGGGGCACAAGTCGTAGTTGAGACCGACTGCCTCAATGAGTAAGAGTCCAAGATGTGTTCAAGTTGTGTCACCATCTTCGGACAAGTAAGTGTGAGCCAAGTTGAAGACGGGTCCAACTGGCAGAGACCAAGACGTGTTTGAGTTGTGCCACCGTCTTTGGCCGAGTGTATGGGAGCCATGTTGAAGTTGAGTCCAACTGGCAGCGACACAAAATATAAGTATACAAATATTAGGAGTGATTGTTAAGTAATATTTGTTGTAATTTCTGTCTTGGAAAGCTGAGTCCGAGTAACATGCTCGGCCGTATGCGTGTGTGAGTCCGTTTGGTATCGGTGGAAACCGAATCGTGTCCATGTATTTAGTGTGTAAAAGAACCAAGTGAGCAAAGAGAAAGTTGAGCCAAAGCAATAGAGTATATTGAAAGAAAATTCTTGCCTCCAGCAGTGCTCGTACGTTTTGTTCCAACACCCTCCTCCATTGCTCTCCCTCACCGAAGCTCCAGTGCAGCTCCCCATTGTTCTCTTCTAGTCCAGCCGGCCAGCAGAAGCTCCACCCGAGCTGCCTTCGGCCGACCACCAGCTCGCCCCCTTGTGCTGCTGCTTCCCCGTGCCCATTTCTCCCTCTGTAGAGCAGCCCCTCCCCACTGCCGAGCGTCCTTACTGCTCCCTCCCCTCTCTACAAAACCAGCCGGCAGCTCCCTTGAAGCAAGCCATGCAATGTGCATGACTTCATCCATGAGCATGTATTCCAACTCATGCATGCGTACGTGAAAAAAAAGAAGACAGCAACACTTCGTTACCTCCGTTCTCTCTCTCTGGTCGTCCATTCTCCGCACCGACTGCGTCGCCGCGTGCCTCTCGGCCTCCCCTTCCAATCCCTGGGTTTCGCCGGTCTCTTTTCGCCGCAACCCGAAATTTTCCGCCGGCGGCCGAACCGCCTTCCGTCGTCATTTTCGGCGCCGTCTTTGATCCCCGGGATCTCGTCGCTGCCGTTAGGTTCACTCTGCGGTGCTCTACGTTATACTACCTTCTGTTTCTCCGAAGCATCGTCGGTTCACCGGCGTCTCTATTCTCCAACACTGTTTTGCGTGCCACCGCCGCACCGGACCATCGCCGGCGATGCGACCACCACCATTGGGTTCGTCTCGCTCCGGATTCCATTTTGCTAGTTCACCGTCGCCCCTCCCTTTCCCTCACTGGCGCTATCATTGATTGATTTTTTTTCTATATTTTATGTGATAGCAAACTTCCGGATATTCGTTCTCCTTCATACGAAATTCGATTCCATCGATTTTTGGTTCTAAATTCATCTAAATTCAGCCACTTTCTTTCACTACTAATTTCATAATTTTTGGATTTTATTAGATTTATTGTATTTATTTGGCTCTTTTCGCGCTTGTAGATTTCGGTTTCTCTCAAGAATTATTGGAACCGTATGCCGAAGCGCTTCAAACCTTCAACGAAGGTAAGTCAACACTTTGATCATATTGAACCTAAATTTTATGCAAATTATGTTCTTTTAAAATAGCAAACTACATGCTTTAATTTTTATGCAAATGTATGTTAAATAGTCCTAAGGTAGCTAAATACCAATTTGACCATTAAGTAATTATTATATCTTGTCTTTAATAATTGAATTCCCTGATCTTTATCACCCTAGTAATTATATGATAACTTACTAGTTATAGTTTGTACTCAAGTGCCATGCTAACCTTACTTGAGTACCGGAGTGCTAATCACCCCAAATCATCGTCCTTTAAACATAAAGATTGATTTGAGCAGTTATTGGAGTAGATGACTGAAGTGGTTAAGTTAATTTATTTTACACTTCTCCAAAACTCTAAAACTTGCTGATACCATTTCTGGGCGGATGATAGGAGTGGTGGGTGCCGTCGTGCACGAGAGTGGTTGGTATGTGGTATGAACCGCTCGGAGGAATTAAAGACTTAATCTTGTCATGACCTCCTATGTAAAATCAGTACAATCACAAGTCTGCAAAGTGCAACTTGGCCTAGTAAAATTATCAAACTCTGAATGTCATCTCGCATGGTGGGAAAGAGGGAATGTGCAAGTGGCAGGATGCGTTCTGGCTTGAAAGGGACACCAAGGAAAGGTGAAGTTTGCCAGTCGCCTAGGGGTAGGTTGACTCCGTGTTCAACTACTCCAGTCGCTGAGGTGAACATCCCGCACAACGTATGGGCGTAACCCCATATGGGTGAGATGACGGAAGGGGCAAGGTAGTTCGAAAGGTTACTGTGACGATCGCTCAACTACATGACTACGGAATCATGTGGGGGTAATGAGTATGATTGTCTCTTGTGGGTATAGTGTACAAACTCTGCAAAGTCAAAACTATTTAAACATCCGCGCCTACGGTCATAGGCGGACATAGGAATTTAACTTGAGGTAGTTCTTCAAAAATCTTGGTGGGTGGAATGAAAATCAGGTTGGCTCATCTAGCCTGAGGTTTGGTATTTTCCATGGATCGTCGTATCTAGTGTGGTTAATGTATGTAGGTAGCTCCAATCAAATTAAGCATTTGTAGAGTCTCCGATTGAGGGAATCTCTACTGTTATTTAATATTGCAATTACCTTCTTTAATAAAACACACTTTGTTTAAATTGCTAAGTCACAAGGATTTGTAATTATGATATTTACAAATATTGCTTTGCAAAATAAAAGAACTCGGACCATCCTTGTTTAGCCTTGCATGTATATTATTGCATCTTTTGTGTTGGCTCGCGAGCACGGTTGTTATGCTCACTCTCGCTCTTTCCCCAACCCTTAGAAGCAGAAAATATTGAAGCTTACGACTGTTACGAGGGACCAGACGTCTGAAGACCTAGGATTTTTGAAGCGTAGTTTAGTTCTTAGCTGATCTAGTCTCACCTCAGTCAAGCTGACTCCGTCGGTACTTGTGTGCATCCCGTGTTATCTGAGTCTTTCGGGTAATATCGGACGCACATAGGTTTCCCCAGTCGCTTTACTGTGGAGAGATGTACTCTAACCCATTTTTGCTTCCGTTGTCGCTTCCGCTATTTTTGTAATGTAATCTTTTGGCATGTTCGGTCATTATTGTAAAACTCGACCCGAAGTGGTCTATGTAAACTCTGATGTGTTGAATTAATGAATGGTATGGTTTTACGCTATGTATGAAATGATCCAGTGATGTATCTGTGAGTGCTATCTACTGATCCAGGGAATAGCACGATGTTTTCTAAGGATTACGGATTAAGAAATCGGATTAAGAAATCCCAACTCTTAAAGTTATATATGCAACCTACTCGCTACCTATTGTCCGACAATTCTTCTCTGAGTTACCCAACTCTTAAAGTTATATATGCAACCTTACTGCTACCAATTGTGTAATAGGGCCGCGTTGAAGAAAAAGAGAGAGATTTAGTTCCAGCATCTCTCTTTTCTTTATTACGAACATCTCGTGCGCGTCGTGCACACGCTCGCTGCGCTTATCGTTCGTTGCTTGCCCACGCCCTCGCCACCGCTGTGTGGCCCCTACAGGTGCTCGTCGACTGTTGCTCGCCCATGCCCACGCATGCGCTCGCCGGCACCGCTCGGCCCCTGCACACGCTTGCCGCTGCCACGATGGAAGGGTGGTGGAGAATGGACTGGGAAGAGAGATGGAAGAGATCGAGATGGGTACGCGGATAGCGATGACCGAAGGGGATGGTTGATCTGGTGCGTTAGATTGATACGATGGGATGGTAGAGATGTGCACAGATAGCTTTTCCATTATTATCAATAATATCTAGAGATATGCATCTCTCTTTATTATTAATATTATCTAGTGATACATGTATGTGTGCAGAAATAGCTTGTCCTTTGATCCTTTGAACTTTTATTGGCAATACGGGAAAAGGTTCTAACGGCCTTCCTGGACCTATTAGCCTCATTGCGCTGATTTAGGTTAGTGTCCACGTAGAGGACCCGAATGCTCTAACTTTGAATAGCGAGGGCTCTAGGCAGAGAGCTCAATACAGTACAGTGCCAAGATGTGAACGAAAGTCCGGGAACTATTTCGCACTAGAGCTTTTTATTGTAGCATATATGATTCATTCTTTTTTGATCGTACAGTTGAGAATCAATCAAAGTCATGGAGACGTGCTCTTCTGCCTCATTGCTCTAAGTCACAAGATCCCAATTCCCACATAGAGTAACTATTCCACATGTCGGACCCGGATTTTCAAATCCCGGATCCTCTGTGAACAACTGTGCTATTCCCTGGATCAGTAGATAGCACTCACAGATACATCACTGAATCATTTCATACAATGGCGTAAAACCATACCATTCATTAATTTAACACATCAGAGTTACATAGACCACATCGGGTCAAGTTTTACAATAAAAGCCGAACATGCCAAATGATTACATCAAAAGTAGCGGAAGCGACAACGGAAGCAAAAGGGGAGGACACATCTCTCCACAGGCAAGTGACTGGGGAAACCTGTGTACATCCGATATTACCCGAAACTCAGATAATATAGGATGCACCTAGGTACCAATGAGTCGGCTAGATCAGGCGAGACTAGAACAACTAAGAACTAAACTACGCTTCGAGAACTCCTGGGTCTTCAGACATCTGGGTCCTCGTAGTAGTCTCCAAAGTTTCCTGCGTCTGAGGGTTTGGGGGAAAGAGCGAGAATGAGCACAACTACCGTGCTCGCGAGCCAACACACAGTATGCAATAGTATACATGCAAGGCTTAACAAGGATGGCTCAGGTTCTTTTATTTGCTAAAGCATCATTTTAAATTATCATAATTACAAAGTCCTATAACATAGCATTTTAAACAAAGTGCATTTTTCATTAAAGAGATTTAAGTGCAATATTAAATAACAGCGAAGGTTACCTCCACCTTATGCTTAAATTTTGATAACGGTTACGTCCACCGATTATCAGCACTGGGTAAGGCTACCCAGAAAAAATCCAAAACAAGGGCTAGATGAGCCCAACACATTTCCATTCCACCCACAAAGATTTTTGAAATAGAACTAACTCAGGTTAAGTTCCCATGTCTGCCTTTGACCGAAGGCGCGGCTGTTTAAACAGTTTAGACTCTGCAGAGGTTGTACACTGTACCCACAAGAGATAATCATACTCGTTACTCCACATGATTCCTTAGTCATGTAGTTGAGCGATCGTCACAGTAACGTTTCAATGTATCTTGCCTCTTCCGTCATCTCACTAGTATGGGCTAACCCCACTTGCGGTGGGTCCCATAAGTTGTGCGGGATGTCTGCCACCACGACTTGCGTAGCTGGCGACTTCACCCTTCCTTTGGTGTCCCATTCAAGCTGGATCGAATCCACTACTTGCACTATCTTGCTCGACCACCGATGAGATGACTTCCAAGATTTGCTACATTTACTAAGCCAAGTTGCAATTTGCAGACTTGCGGTTGTACTTGTTTTACACAGGAGGTCATGACAAGATTAAGTCCTTAAGGTTATCTCAGCGGTTCATTCCAATGTTAACCACGTTCCTCGGGCTACATTAGCACCCATCAACATCCCATTCCTCATACCATCCGCCTGAGAAGAATGATAAGTTATTAGGGTTTTGGGAAGGAAAACTAATTAACGCAACACACCAGTCATCTTACATCCAATGACTGCCCAAAACCATTTTTCATGTTTAAAGGATGATGATCGGGACAGTTATTGCCCCGGTACTTAAGCAAGACTAGCATGTCGCTTAAGTACAACCTATACTAGTATTTACCAAATATTTACTAGGGTGACAAGGAATACTGGATTCAATTATCAAAGGATGGCTTAATAAGTAATTAATCAACAAATGGGTATTTAACTACCTTAAGCTTTAACATATCATTGTTTACATAATTAAAGCATGCAACTTTGCTATTTTAAATAAACATAGTTTGCATAAAATGTAGGTTCGGAATGATCAAAGTATTGACTCGCCTTGGTTAAAGGCGGGGGGGTCCTGGAAATCTTGAGCTTGGTCGAAGTGCAGGTCTCCGGTGTCGTCGAATCCTAATCGGTCGAAAGTACCGGAAAAAGACACAGCGGCAAAGAGAGCAAATAAATACCAAATCAATAAATAATGAACTCCAAAATGAACAAGACCAGTACCAATAGCAAGATCTTGATTTTAGAAAATTTTAGAAATTGGTTTCACAATTTTTGGAGTTATACAGAAAAAGATATGAATTTTGGAAGTTTTTAACCGATTTTTCAATTAAACAGAAATTCGGAAAATCGGAAAAAGCCTCGCGCTGACACGTGTCGGCGCTGTGCTCGGTCCACGGCACTGTGCTCGTGGACCGAGTCCACGCGCTTCGGCAAGACGTCCACGATGGCGGGGCCCACTCGTCACGCCAAGATCGCGGTGGGACCCACCTGCGTCAATGGCCGGCGCGAGAGGGCCCACTCGTCAGTCACGGCGGCGGCGATAAAACGACGGCGTCGCTTCGTTTTCCTCCGCACGCGAGAGAGAAAGGGAGGGAGAGGGCGGCGGCGGGGAGGAGAGGAGAGGCGAGGCGGCGGCGCACGGCGGCCGGAGGTGGAGGCGAAGAGGCGAAGACGGGCCGGCAGCGCCGAGCCGGAGACGAGGAGGCGTCGGCGACGGAGGCGAGGCCGAGGCGGGCGGCGGAGGAGGCGCCGGGGCCGAAGAAGGAGGCCGGGGTCGAAGACGAAGACGGCGGCGACAGCGGCTCGGGCGCGGGAGCGAGGAGGTGAGGGGCGGAGGGGAGGAAGGGGAAAGAGGAGGGGGAAGTCTCGGCTTTTAAAGCCGAGGCGAGGAGCGCAAGCGCGCGGGCGCGTGAGGAAGGAAGCGGAAGAAAAAGCTGCCTTGGCGCGCGCTGGAGGAGGAGAGAGAGGGTCCGGAGGCGCGCACGGCAGTGGATGGGACGGACGGGACGGGAGGCCGAGGCGAGCGGCGGAGTCAGCCTTGTGGCGCTGGGGCGGCGACCGAGGCGGGCGCGGGGACCCGAGCGCCGGGCCAGCGCCGGAGGAACCGGGCCGGGCCGGGCCCGCGAGGTAAGGGGGGGAGAAATTAGGGTTAGGGTTTGAGATTTTGATTTTTGATTTTGAAATTTGAAGTTTTGAAATCGAAATCAAGTTTTGGATTTGAATTGGAATCAAAGTTTTGATTTTGAATCCTTTTTCAAAAACGGGATGTTACACCACAACACCCTCCTCCTTGACACTTGCCAATGCAATGCATATACCTTGTTAAAAACTCTCACCCAAAAAAACGGTGAGGTGGGGGAAATGATGGTAAAAAGAAAATAGTACATCACTAGTTGGTTTGCCATTGCACACCTCATTAAAAAAAAACACTCAATTAAGAAAATCAACCAGGTCAAAACTTAATTAAGAGGAAAAGAATACAATGTACCATCACAAAGATGATTGTTTATGCATATGAAATATCTCCGCCTAAGACGATAACTCTCCTTGTGTGATTGTGCCAATGCCAGTAACATGCTTCTTAAAGGTGCAACCTAGCAAGGGTTTAGTGAACAAATCCACAAGATTTTCACCAATCTAGATTTTGTGTATTTGTATATTCTCATTCCCCTGTAGTTCATGTATACAATGAGTTGTTGACATAATTATTTTTCATTTGTGCAAACACAGATTATATTATTCTCATAGAGGGTTGTGTGGGCTTTAACTACTTCTCCACAAGACTTGGATACCATGAATTTATCTTGTAAGCCATATGTACTCATGAATAGTCTCAAATAATGCAACTATCTCATAATGAAGTTGACTTTAGCAGCCAATGTCAACTCGACAAATCTCCAAGATAGAAACATTCCAGCTTAGAAAAACATATCCTGGGATATAGCATTATGGCAATAAAAAAAGATAGCATTCATATGAATAACCCATTATTTTTGTATCTTGACCTTTAGGATAAAGGATTTCAATATTAAATATACCTTGTAGGTTCTCGAGAATAACCTTGATTGCATTCTAGTGCATCTCCGTGGGCTCGAAATTATGTCTCGCCAAACAACTGACTACAAAAGCAATACCAGATCGTGTATAATTGATAAAGTATAACAATGCTAACCTCAACACGAGATCTTAGGCCCAATGAATCCTTCTTTTCTCTTCTATGTTCATATTGATCTTTATTAATTTCTAGTTACCGAATGTTTATGGGAGCACTCAGTGGATGAGTTGTATCGCTATAAAATCTCTCCAATACCCCCTTTTTTTTCTGTAGATGGCCCGGTGCAAGAATATGTCACCAGACAGTTGCTCGATTTGCATACAGAGATAACTTGGTTTTACCTAAATCTTTCATCCCGAACTCTGCTTTAAATACAATAAACTTGCTCGGATGATGTCTTCAATGATTTCAACGGTGTTCACGATGATGCAGTAGTCCAGTAGTTTAGCTGACAGACGGTTCTTGTGCCCGCCTCCTCGTTTTTGTAGTCGTGATCAAATGTCCGCCGGTTCCTTTCCTCGCGTACATTCCAAACCGGGTAGAGGATGATGCCATCAAAAATTGATTTGTAATCCTTTGTCCAGATTTGTTTTGCAAAGTAACAGTCAAGGGAGAGATGGTCAGTCGTCTCTGGACTCTTTGGCGCACAGGGGTTGGTGAAGTACATGTGAATTGAACCAATTTTGCTTATCAATTTCAACTTTTGAGTGGAGTGATTTGTATATACAACTCAATATGATATCAGAGCTAGTATGTTTTAAGTTTGAGATCCGATTGACACAATTAAAAAGGAAAATATACATTTGACCTCTGAAGTATCGTTGTTTGTACACTTAACCTCTTGACCTAACAACTGGTCATTTGACATCATCATATTGCAAAACCAGTGTATTTAATCCCCCATGGTTGCTTTGCTCGGTGGTATTGCCCACGTGGCACTGGATTCGGCCAATTTCGCCACATGGGCGACTACATGGCAGCGACATGCCTGAACCGGGTGTGGTCTGGCTTAGCTAGCTGTGTACAGTGCTAACTCAATACCGTACTCTTTCTTCTTCGATTCACACAGAGAGCAAGGGAGCAAAGGCGCAGGATGACAGTGAGCTTAGCTAGCTGAACAACAACGTGGATGCGAACACGACGTGTTCCAGAGGGAGGCGAACCAGATTTTGATGGAACAATATGCCATATAGGACTATAGCAGCTAAAACGGCAGGGAAGAGGCGCCGACTGCGGGAGAGAGAGGTAGAGAGAGAAAAGGCGCGGTGGCGATTCCGGTGGGATACGGTGGCAGAAATGAGTGCAACACATGTTCCAGAGTATGGGGAACCCATTCCTGAGGTCGATGAGAGCGGAAGAGGCACTAAGAATGTCGGCGGCGAGGAGGAGCGGTGGCGATTCCGGTGGGATACGGTGGCAAAAATGAGTGCAACACATGTTCCTTGATTCACACAGAGAGCAGGGGAGCAAAGGCGCAGGATGACAGTGAGCTTAGCTAGTGGAACAACAACGTGGATGCGAACACGACGTGTTCCAGAGGGAGGCGAACCAGATTTTGATGGAACAATATGCCATATAGGACTATAGCAGCTAAAACGGCAGGGAAGAGGCGCCGACTGCGGGAGAGAGAGGTAGAGAGAGAAAAGGCGCGGTGGCGATTCCGGTGGGATACGGTGGCAAAAATGAGTGCAACACATGTTCCAGAGTATGGCGAACCCATTCATGAGGTCGATGAGAGCGGAAGAGGAGCTAAGAATGTCGACGGCGAGGAGGAGGAGTGGAGGACAACGATGGTGACCTATGGTGGAGAGGATGGCCAGTGGAAGTGGGGAATAGCTTCGTCACGACGAGGCAAACCTTGTGACACAAGTGTCGAGGGAAGAAGGCGACAGAGATAGTGGTTCGATGGGAGCAGAGACAAAGCTGACAGCGAGACGGGGTGGCAGCGATGCTCCAGTGGTGAAGCTGCCGAGCTTGGGGAGATGGTGAAGGATGGCAGCGCCACCTCGCCATCGAGTTCCAACCCCCGGGCCGCATGCAGTGGGCCGTCTCCGACCTCGGCTCCTCCAATTTGGATTTGAATTCCGGCGCCAACCCTGACCCTAGGCACTCCTCCGGTGACGCACCGCACCGGGAGGAAGAAGGATGCGGCGACGGCTGCCCCTCCGCCACTGCCTCCAAATTGAAGCTTTCAACTCGAATTTTTTTGCTTTCAATTGGGTGAAATCACAACTTCATACACAAATTTGGGCCTTTCGTAGCAGTGGCGAGGGGCCGCATCGCGGGAGGCGGTGGTGGCGGGGGATGGAGGCGGAGGCGAGGGGCGCGTGGCGCGGTTGCAAAGGGGAGCGACGACGAGTGGGAGAACCAGGAGGAGGCGAGGGAGAAGAAGCCGGCTACCGAGCCCGACCTGAATCTGACCAAAACCAACCGAGCCACCCTCACGTTGCAACCACGTCATTCGCCACATGGCAAAACCATCTCGGGGGGTTAAGTGTACTGGTTTTGCAACATGAGAGTGTCAAAGGATCATATTTTTAGGTCAGGCCGGTTAAGTGTCCAGACAGCGATACTCGAGATGGGTCAAATGGACATTTTCTATTAGAAAATAATAATTGCATACTACTTCTATTCCATCTCTTAGGTTTGGGCAGATATACACGAGGGGAATATTGAAGTCAGGGGCGGAACTAGAACGAAAATGACCGGGGTTCACCACTTTACTATACGTATAACAGTATATATAATTTTTAAATAACATTATACTAAATAGTACTTTATGCGGTAAAAATGCATGAGGAGATTAGAGATGAGCAAGTCTGACTTTTAGGTTAGAGTGCATATGCAGTATATATATAATAATATTTCCTTTTTTTAAAGCACCCGGTGTCCTGTGACACCGGGTGGAAGAAGCTAGTTCCGCCCATGATTGAAGTATAAGTGAATTGTTATCTTTTATCATTAACTTAAATATTTTTGAGTGAACTGGTTGGTATATACAACTCAATAGAGTAAAACTCAATGTGTGGCCACCTCCGACGCATCAAATTGTCTGATGTGAGTGTTTTTTTTCCTTTGCAGCAGTGGCCAGCCGAAGAACCTGCGTTTCATCTCTGTTCCTGCTTTCCAAATAACGGAGCGGTTTTGATTCCTGCTTGCCGAGTATTCTCGCCTCGTCGTCCAACGCCACGAGATGACTGACATCTGGAGCCTGTTCCTGCATGGTGACGTTTTGGATTTTGCACCAAAGGCTAACAAACTCCCAAGATGTTTTGTGGTCAGGATCTTCCGCACAAGCAGGAGGAAAAATATATAGTGTACGTTTGTTCTTCCGGAAACAACACGGATCAACGAAATCAGGCAGGAAGCCAACTAGCAGTCGAGCACAAGGCTCGCTCGTTTGTGCTTTTGGCTCCTCCCTCCTCGTCCTCGAACAGAGAAAGAGAGAAGAGATAAACCAGCAAATAAGGCGGCTTTAACCGAGTCCACCCGCACCAATCAGTGTAGTGACAGCAAGGGCGGGCACCTCCAGTCTCGACCCACGCCGCGAGGCAGCACCACGCTGGTGCCCACGGCCGCACGGCACGGCAGCCGCTCGCTCGCCGATGGATCTCCCGCCGCTCTCCCACCAGGCGCTCTTCGCCGCCGTCCGATCCGCCGACGCCGACGCCGTCCGCCGCCTCCTGGCCGGCGCCGAGGCGTCCGGCTCCTCCGCGGCGCTTGCCTCCGCGCAGACGGACGCCGGGGAGACGTCGCTCTACGTCGCCGCGGAGGCCGGCGCCGAGGAGATCGTCCGCCTTCTCCTCCCGCTCTACGACCTCGAGGCCGCCTCCCTCCGCTCCCGCCTCGACCTCGACGCCTTCCACGTCGCCGCCAAGCAAGGGCACACCGGTGAGCGCTTCCTGTCTCGCTCTCGTCTGATGCGATTCTTGCGTTAACTATTTGATGTTTCGAGTCCAATGAGTTGGTAATTCTAGGTGATTGCAACTCCCTTGACTGTACTGGTGGGAGTACTTGGTGTATTGGGGTGGAATGGCGCCATGGCGGGATCCTTGCTCGATTAAGTTGACCCAGGGTAGTTTTGAGTTGTTTGGTGCTTACGACTTTGGTGCTTACGACTTTACTCTCCGATTGATTACCCTATTATGTATATGCCACTATGCCAGGATATGGGAGTTCTCAAGTTTTATGGTTGTACGAGTGGTAAACATAGTGGCTATTAGTAGTAATCACAGGGAAAATTGATACCTTGGACGTGTTTTGTTTGGTTATTCTTTAGATTTAGCCTGAATTGCATCTGCGTATGTATATAGCACAGTGTTCTTCTAGGATGTGAATATACTGCACATGTACATCTTCTAGGAATGCTCTAGTCTTTTCTCATGGCAAGTGGACTGATACAATGGTTTCCAAACAATTATAAACAATATAATTTTGTGATGATAAAATGTTTACTAAGTTACATAGGTCAACACATACAAGTTTGCAATGAAATGTATAGTTTTCAAGGAAAATATTCATAGCATATCCATCCAGAGTCATCAATGTTAATGGCACATTAGGGTTTTGATATGTGGAGGGCCACTATTTATATTAAATATGAATTTCTTATCTACTTTTTGAAAAATCCAAACCAAATCATAGCTTATAGATGACTGAAAAATGCTAACAGGGGTTGTGAAGGAGTTTTTGGGGCAGTTGCCTGAGCTTTGCTCAGTGTGCAACTCTTCCAACACTAGTCCACTTTACTCTGCTGCCGTTAAAGATCACTTGGATGTGGTTAATGCCATATTGGACACTGATGATAGCTGCATAAGAATTGTGCGGACAAATGGGAAGACATCACTACATACTGCTGCAAGAATTGGGTACCATCGCATTGTCAAAGAACTCATAGAGAGGGATCCGGGGATTGTTCCAATCAGAGATAAGAAGGGACAAACTGCACTTCACATGGCTGTGAAAGGTAAAAATACAGATGTGGTGGAAGAGTTACTTATGGCTGATGTTTCCATCCTCAATGTGCGTGACAAGAAGGGAAATACAGCTTTGCACATAGCTACACGAAAATGGAGGCCCCAGGTATAGTTCTTCGCTAAAATCATGTAGAAATATCTTCTCCCGTATGTTTGATGTTTTTAGTTAAGTATACCTTGCTTCTAATATGTATAGCTAAATATTTGGTTATTTGTTTGTTAACACTTTTCAACAACTTGCCCCCCGGGCTGCTGCTTCATGACAGGAATCCATTTAATTCATTAAGATGTAGCATATACTCTGCAGTTGCAACCAGTGTTTAAGAAACCGGAATATGATATTTTTCAGACAAACTGGGTGGCTACCGGAATTTTTGCCAGGAAACTGTAAATCGGTCGAAGTCGGTCAAAATTGGCCAGACTCGGTCAAAGTCAGTAAAAAGGAGCAATTAGAATAAATCAGCACGAAACCGGCTTTAAAGCTGGACGAGGTTGCATTTCCCGGCCCAGACTGATTTGACCGAAAACCGGCTGGTTCCCACCGGTTTTCTGACCCTGGTCGCAACCACTATTCTTCTAGATAGATCTTCAGACTCACAGTGCTAGTAACAAAATCTCTGCTGTTATATCTGGTTTTAGTCCTTTAAATATTTGGTCCGAGACTGGTATTAGCTGATGAAGCACTAAATAATTTGTCGTAGACACTCGGAGAAGAGGACTGGTAACATGATGGGCATACTAAATACGAGGAACCTAGGACATTTTGTCTGTTTGTCCCTTAATGAGGGTAATAGGCTACTAGCACTAGTATGTCAGCACTGGGTAATAAGACGGTGATCATCTAGTATGTTGGAGGATATCATATTACTATAACTCTATTAGACCAGACTTTCCCAAATGTACAGATCATATTCTGAGATAATAACACAGTGGTTGGGGCCTTGAAAATGGCATGCTCAATTTGGTAGGATGGTAAATTTGAGAAACTTGCCAGACTTTCTGAAAGTAATAAACATATGCTTTGGGTAAAGCCATTTAGTGATTGCTTAGTGGAATAGAGTATCTAGGAAAGTGCAAAATGTACCAAATAATATGTGCCCATCTTATAGGAAGCACTATAAAGACATCGTTGTTGTCGCTGTTGAGTGTTGACTGTCTGCCACTAGTGTATTACTAAGTCATTGCAAAGATACTTGAATAAATATGAGGTTAATACCGTACCACTACAATGAATAATTGAATATTGAAGTTTCTTACCGAATGACCAACTACTAAACTTATGTCCTCCAGCTATAGTACAAAAAACCGGACCAGACCCCGGTTCAACCAGAAAAAACCGGGACCAGCGCCTAGCCTGTTCTGGTAATAGAAGTGGACCGGATGGGAAAAAATCGGACAAAAAGGGCTTTTAAATGGGAGCCTACGGAACCTCAAGGCCCAAACCAAAGGCCCACAAGGCCTGCGGTGAAAATTAGCCAACATATTGATGAAAGGAGGGCTTGGATGGGGTTCGAACGTGGTGGGTTGGGGTGATGAAACTTGGCTGCGTTAATACGTGGAATATAGCAGATAGATAAGGGTTCATTGAGCCGGATTTTTTTTAAAATAATATTAATTTAAAAGATAATTACAAAAATAAATAGTCGATTTTTTTTTACAAAACTACGGGCATGTCGCCAATTGGAATGACGACTGACAATTGGCGGCATGCCCCCTACCACAGGCGACAGTGGACTCAACAGTACCCAGAGCTCCCCGTCGGCGGTTGAATTGGCGACAGTACTGTTCATGCACGTGAACAGTGCGCCAATTTGTCTACATGTTCTCTTGTGTTTGTACTTGTCTTCCTGAATCAATTACTACCATAACAAAGAGCAAAGTGGCCTGACATTACCGTTGATCTGGTAAAGCTGCAGAGTGCATCTTAAGTGGATTTGAAACAATGATTCACTATTTTCACGCGAACTGGTGGAAAATTTTTGTGCTCATGTCGCAGCATGCTTTCCATGACTTACCAACTTTATATTTCTCTTTCCCATATTTTTTTCAGATGGTGCAGCTTCTGCTTAGCTATGAGTCTCTTGAAGTCAATGCTATCAATAATCAAAATGAAACAGCTATGGATTTGGCTGAGAAAGTTCCTTATGGTGAGTCTAAAACGGAAATAATAGTGTGGCTGTCAGAGGCTGGTGCAAAGAATGCCAGAAATGTGGGAAAATTTGATGAAACGTCAGAGCTAAGGAGAACTGTGAGTGATATCAAGCACAACGTTCAAGCACAGCTCAACGAGAACGCCAAGACCAATAAAAGAGTGACAGGGATTGCTAAAGAGCTGCGGAAACTACACAGAGAAGCTGTTCAGAACACAATCAACTCAGTTACTTTGGTAGCAACCCTGATTGCCTCCATTGCATTTGTTGCCATATTCAATTTGCCAGGTCAATACTTCCAGGATAGGAAGGACGGGGGAGACATCGGTGAGGCCCACATAGCTAAGCTTACTGGTTTCCGTGTCTTCTGTCTTCTGAATGCCACCGCCCTTTTCATTTCCCTTGCGGTGGTCGTAGTGCAGGTCACCCTGGTTGCCTGGGATACTGGTGCCCAGAAGCAAGTTATCAAGATTGTGAATAAGCTAATGTGGTCGGCATGCCTTAGTACATGCGCGGCTTATATCTCATTGGCCTATGTTGTAGTTGGCCTGCAGCATGCCTGGATGGCTTTCACCATATCAGCCATCGGAGGGCCAATCATGATTGGGACTCTCTTGTTCCTAGCCTATTTGTTGCTGCGCCCTAAATTCAAGTTTGGCGAAGACAGACAGCGGCGCATCAAGAGGGCAAGTGGCAGCAAGTCTTTCTCCTGGTCCATCCACGAAGGTTTCTCAGACCTGGAAGCTTTCTCTGACCATGAGAAGAAAATCTATGCCCTGTAGCGAGTAACTACTCTTGTAGCTGCATGAAACATTAGGTACTGGGAGTCTGGGAAGAAAACAATAGCCCTTGTATATAGTTGCTCGGCTGTTTCACGTCTGTTGTGACAACAAGCAGACCTTTCTCTGCACCATCTTGATAGTTCGTATACTTGGATGCAAGAAAACAATAGCCCTTGTATATAGTTGCTCGGCTGTTTCAGGTCTGTTGTGACAACAAGCAGACCTTTCTCTGCACCATCTTGATAGTTTGTATACTTGGATGCTTGAAGTCTTGCTAGTGTATAATATTTGAGAATGAAGAGCAGCACCTACTACAGTTTGCCAGTATGGTGACAATGTTACTGAGCACCTCCAACGTTTCAAATTGCTATTCCCTGTTAAATCCTGGTTAGATAAAGTTCAGTTTTTTAGTTAAAGTGGAGTGTAATGGTTTTAGGGGCAGTTTGCCGCTGTTTTGTCATGGATTTCTGTGCATTATACTCTCTCTAATTCACAAAAATATGTTATTTTGGACATCGACAATGTCTTCGAGGCACAACTTTAGTAACTAATTTATATTGTAATATATTTATAAAGCATAATAAAATTATAATATTATTGAAGCACTTTACAAGACAAATCTATATATGATTTTCGTGTATCAAATATAAATATTTAAAAAGATATCCGTAGCTAAAGTTTTAAAATTTTGATTGCATGTGTCCCAAAACTTTTAAAATTTTGACTGCACGTGTCCCAAAACAATATGTTTTTGTGTTTTTGTGAATGAAAGGAGTACTTAGTTACGTGAATAAATCCATGCAATCTAGTTAATTACGTGAGTGCTTACCATTAAATTTTTGTTGTTATAACTTCAAGAAAAAACATATTTTGAAGTGACTATTAAATTAAAAAAATGTGTCTGCAATGGAACATGTAAAATTGTCCATTCTAAAACCAATTTATTGCCAGATTACTGTTGCTGACACGGTGAGTGGTGGTTGAACTTTTCTTATTAAATAATCTTTTTTAAAAAAATATTTTATCAGCAACCTTTTGCCAACTTTATATTTTCGGCAAAACAACACTGTTACATCAGTCATCGTGATGTGATCAAATCATACTGTCACGTCAGTCATCATGATGTGATCAAATCATATCACTCCACCGCTAGTAGCATAATATTGTTGTTTGATAACGCTATTGGTGGGGCGAGAAGTGTTGTTTAACTAAATTTATCTTGTGACGTGATATGTTGTTTTGCCATAGATGACGTGATCAAAATGTTCAGATTTAAAAATAAACTAGGTGATACGTTAGTAATAAAAAAATGAAAAATAGGTTAATTAATAAAAAATAACACAAAAAGTTCGTGCCGGCTTTGCCGTCGTCGTCATTAAAATTTACTAGTATTTCACTAGAGCGCCTTCAAGCTTTGAGCCGAACACCAGACAGATGGAGTATCGCCTCCTGCACCCTTATCCACAGCCGCCCCCTCTCCCTCACTCCAATTACACCTCCCGACCTACCCACCTCAAATGGTGCCTCTGCCGCCGCCGCCATTTCCTACGATGCGCCGCCACCTCCGCGGTCACCTTGGAGAGAGAACTCCTCGTGCCACCCGATGCAAGAACCGCTCAAAATCCCGGCCCATTGAACCCGCGTAGCATGTTCGACAGAATGCCTGAGAGGAGCGCCACGGTTTCCACGGCGGGTAACCTGTTCGACGAAATGCCTCCGACGAGCGGCAAGGGCGCAAACGAACGTGGCCTGCCCAGAGAAGCGCCTCAGAGCAGCGGAGGGAAGAGCGCGAGCTTGGCAATCGTGGCGCTGGCGCATGCCGGCAGGCACGCGGAGGTCGTCGAGCTCTTCTGCAGGATGCAGAGGGACGGGGTCCCGGTTAGCAAGTTCGTGCTCCCGAGCGTGCTCAGAGCTTGCGCCGGCCTACAGGATAGCAGGATGCTCCGGGCCGTGCATGTCTTGGTGATCAAGTGCGCCTTGTGCCAACATGTCGTCGTTGGTACTGCATTGGTCGACGGGTATATTGATTTTGGATTGATGGACGATGCGAGGAAGGCATTCGACGACATAAGCGATGCCAATATGGTTTCTTGGAGTGTGATCCTGGGCGGCTACGTCCGTTCTTCCCGGTGGGACGAAGCCTGGGATGCTTTCTCTGCCATGCAGCGTGCTGGGGTGCTTCCAAATGATTCAGTTCTTGTAATGGCAATTCTGGTGTGCAGTGCATTGGGGTCCCTGGTACGTGGGAAGCAGCTGCATACGTTAGCAGTTGTCCTCAGATTTGAAAGGAATACCACTGTGTGGAACTGCCTCATCGACATGTACGGGAAGTGTGGCGACATTGACAGTTGCAGGATGGTTTTTGAGACGATGATTGGTAGGGATCAAGTGAGTTGGAATACTATCATCTCAAGTTATGTCCGTCTTGGTCGTTGTGAAGAGGCTCTCAACATGGTTGTTCAAATGCAGGAGTCTGGTTTCACTGTCGATCATTTCACCCTTGGCAGCGGAGTAGCAGCTTGTGCCCGTTTGGCTGACATAGATAGCGGCCGTGCATTTCATGGTTATTTGATTAGAAGAGCATTGGATACTGATGTTATTCGGGGTAGCGCGCTTGTTGACATGTATGGTAAGTGCGGCTTGGTGGAGCTTGCTCGCTTGGCATTTGACAGGATGTATGACAGGAATTATGTATCATGGGATGCACTCTTGTCTGGGTATGTTGAAAATGGGCAGGTTGATTCAGCGCTTGACATTTTCCGACAAATGGAGTCTGCAAATATAAAGCCTAACCAACATACCTTTGTGAACCTTCTTAAGCTTTGTGGCAATAGAAGGTATGCAGAGTATGGAAGGCAAATTCATGCCCATGCCATTAAGGTCATACACCAGATGAATGTAGTTTTGGAAACTGAGCTTATTGACATGTATGCAAAGTGTGGCTGCATGGAGGTTGCCCTATTACTATTTCTCAGGATGAACAAGAGGAACTTGATATCCTGGAATGCCCTCCTTTCAGGTTATGCAGGGGATGGACAACCAGTTGCCACGATAAATATTTACCGCCAGATGGAGCTGGCGTGTATTAGGCCTGACCAATACACTTTGGCAGGGCTTTTAAGCCTTTGCCGGTACGAAGGGCTTTTGCATTATGGAAGGCAGATACATGCTCGTCTCATCAAGACAGGCTCTGAAATGAACGTGGTACTGCAAACTTTACTTGTTCATATGTATGTCAAGTGTAGAAGATGGCGAGATGCTGAAAATGTTTGCACAATGATCAAAGAGAGGAACTCGAATGTGCACGATGCATTTGTAAAGGTCTATGGAGATGACTACTTGATCTGAAGAAAATGAAATGACTCATCGTCCACTGGAGTTAGAATTGCCGGAACACCTTTGTCTTCAACTCTTCCTTGTGGATACACAACGAGATGCGCATGCTGTGGTGCCAGTAAACAAAGGATTAGTAGTTTTTTTAGTGTTATTTACCACTAACTTGTGCTATTATTGTCTTGTATTTGTTTTTTTTTTTAAGAATCTTCCATGATGAGAAAAGATCTTTACAATCTCTGGTGCGGAACTGTAGACCTATGGTGCGTCTCGAAAATGTAAGTCCCTCTTGTTTCCCCAG
Organism: Hsuehochloa calcarea; assembly: GCA_036346395.1. Classification (NCBI taxonomy): domain Eukaryota; kingdom Viridiplantae; phylum Streptophyta; class Magnoliopsida; order Poales; family Poaceae; genus Hsuehochloa; species Hsuehochloa calcarea. The sequence goes on from CM070596.1 coordinate 61,398,404, forward strand.
GTAACGCCGATGCACTAGGAGTATCAATAGATCCAAGGACATGATGATGGTTTCTCACAGCTGTAGAATAGTAGTAGGACCAAGGAAACGACACTCTTCTATACAAGTCCGGAAAAACAGCACCGGCTGCATCAAATACGAAAATGTCAAATCATTTACCCAAACCGCACAGATGTCCCACCTATAGGGCTGCGTACAGGTGCTTTGCAGGTCGAAGGGTTTGGTTTGCGGTGCATATTTTTATAGCTGCGTGCAGTTATGGTCAAACGGGTGGCCCGCGGAGGCGGCATGACCCGATAAGGTCCGGCAGTTAATCGGGTCGTAACATGTTGTGGTCCATGGGTCGAGGTATCAATTTAGACACAGCATGCCAATACGTTGGGTCGTGTCGGATCGGCCTGACACGGTTTGACCCGATCGGGCTGGGATAAGGCAACAGCTAGCCACACCCGGTCGCCCGAGAGCCACGCCAGGCTTCCTTGGCTCCGCCGTCTCCGCCGTGCTCTGTTCGCGCTCTGCCAACTCCCCACCGGCCACGCCCGAGCCCGGCCTCCTCCCCGTGCCGCGCTGGCCTTGTTGGCTCGCCGCGGTTGCTGGCCGAGCCACACCGAGTACGACATTGTGTGTGTCGTACTAACCCATCGTGCCAAGGCTTTCATGCCTAGGCATACCAACAGTGTTATGCTTGATTTTCTTTTTAAAAAAAAAACAAAACTAGGTAGTCGCCCAAAACAATTACAAAATTAGGTCATGTCGTCATTTCAAATAGCGACATAGACCCTGAATAGTGGGGGAGGTTAATGTCGCCAGTTCAATTGGTGACATAGTTCCCGTCGCTAGTGACCTAGGAATTTTTAAATATAACAAATGAGCTCAAAAAATCACAAAAGTATTTGTGGAGCCTCCCAATACAGTGTAATTACTTGTGTAATTTTTTCATAATTTTTGGAGGTCTAAATTTTTCTCCAAAATTCATTTAAGTATAATATTTGTATGAATGTCTAGATATATAAAATGAGATCCAATATTATGAATTTTTTAACGCTCCTTACATAGTGAATTTGATTGTATAATTTTTCAGAATTTTATATATTCTGAAATTATCTCAAAAATTAAGGATTTACACAATAAGTGCATTGTGTCGAACCTAAATTTAGAATTTGCGAGACATAAATCCTTAATTTTTTTAGATAATTTAAAACATATAAAATTCTAAAAAAATTACACAATCAAATCCACTATCTAAGTAGCGTTAAAAAATCATAATTTTTGAACCTCATTTTATATATTTAGAAATTCCCACAAACAGTATACTTAAATAAATTTTAGAGCAATATTCAAAACTCCAAAAATTATGGAAAAACTACACAAGCAATTACACTCTGTATGAAGGCTACACAAAAAAATAATTTTTGGGTTTATTTTCTATATTTAAAAATTTCTAGATCTCTATACACTGTTCACTTTCTGTTACCCGTTGAACTGAGGTGAACCAGCGCCAAATACTAAATAGGGTCCTTGTTTCAAACGGCATATGAACATAGTATTGCAATTTTTGTAGAACGCCTATTTATTTTTGTAATTATTTTTTAAAATAATATTATTTAAAGAAAATTCGTTGTGCTTCGGGCCAGCCCATTTGGCCAAGTCTGGCAGCGTGGCAAAACACGGTTGGCTAACCAGCTTCAAGTTTGACAAATAATGTTACTTATGCAATGGTTGTTCATCTTATATTTCCACTCATTTGTGCATTAACACAACCTGGTTTTTTGAAAAGCAACAACCCGAACACCAAAATATTTGAAAGCGGTTCTACCAAACAGGATTATTAAAATTCACCGCAATACCAAAGCGGAGCCAACATGTAGCATCATCAAATATTTTTTGCAAAGAAAGGTTCATAACCAAGCTCGCCAATTTCAATCCCTTCCTATACAGAAAACAGCACAACTCAAAAAGATCTTTACAATCGAAATTAGCACAGCAAACTTTAAGTTATGGTTCATTCATGTACAGGCTGTTACCATATCCTAAACAGGAAAACACAACCAATTCTCCAGTAGAACAGAAGCTCTTAAAAGTGATGTCATCAGCTTACAAAAAAGATGTGAATCACAAAGCTTCACTTGCAGCTTGCTCTACAAGTAGGATGTCCATGCATACAGGCATTGCGTATGGAAGTTGTGTCAGCATAAGTCGGTCATGCGCTTTCACTGCCTTTGAGAATGTTGTACTTGCAAAGTGGACAGGTTGCGTGCATGCGTAGCCATTTGGTAATACATGTAGAATGGAAGTGGTGGTTGCAAGGGAGAGCAGATAGCTCCGCTCCATCATCGTACGACAAGAGACAGATACAACATTCCTGATAGAACAAAGAAGCTGTCAGCAAAGCACGGGAGACTCGATAAAACTGGACAAAGACGCTCGTGTTGCATCATAAGTTCATACTTCATAGCGTCGTTTGATTTGTTTCAAAGGATTGTACAACTGGCTAGAATATATTGTCTGAATTTTTGTACTGACATGCCAAAAAATCATTTCTGGGATATAGGGAAGCAAGTCAAGCAACCTATAGCATATAATTATCAATGCCTTATAAAGTTCTCTGTAGTGTAGGGGAAGTAAACTCTATGCTCTTTTTTTCAATGGAAAATATCCTAAGATATAGGAAGATCAAAACACAATATAGAGAATTTCATATGGAAACAAAGAAATTTCAACTAAAGAAATTAGAAAGCACAAAACAAAATCCTTACAGCATCCTCACGAAGGAGAATACGTTCACTTGTCGATGTTCCACTATTATTCATGATGGGGATCATAACCCCCTCATCTGTTCCTTTTTGTCCATCCTCGCTGGGCTCGGAATATTTATATCTGGGAAGAACGCCAATATCTGCATCTGATGCACCCTCCTAGGTAGGTAAGACAAAAGTGAGCAATAAGTAGTAAAAATGTGGGTGGTACAGAACCATCTACTTTTCTCAAATGCAAAATTACATTTATGTACCTGGCCAGCCAGAGCATATAGAATTGCAATGACACAAGGCAGGCAGCAGCACAGTGCAATCCCAATGAAGCAGGCCACAGCAACGCAAAATACAGCGAAGAAGACATCAAACGCTAGAAAAACTACAGTTAACCTGCACAACAAATTCCGAAGCAGGTAACTCTGTTAAGCATAACAGTTAGAATAGCTCTCACCAATTGTCTATTGCACGAAGCATTTGGGAGGAAAAGGAAACAGCTTTATGTCCTTACCCAGATAATAGCATTCATAACTGACAAATTATTATATTCATATCACATGCCAGTATACGACCTTAATCAATTAGTATTGGCGCGCTTGTTCAGGATTTATTGTACGCTGCTTTTTTCCGACAACGTGGGATTTATTGTACCGTTGTCTTGCATTCTCCTTTGCGTGTTGCAATTTCCAGTTATGGCATTATTACACAACCTTGGTTATCAATATGCAAATTAGTTACTACAAGTAAGCATTCGAATTTCCCACTCAAAATGTAGTGAGTGATGGGGTACAGGTTTAGGGCCACAGTACCAATACAGCCTTGGAGCAGCGTGCTCGAGCACTTGGCCGCCCGACACCACCCAGTAGAACCCAATGATCCACCACAGGAATGACGCCATCGTGTTGACCGACTCACAACGGTTCGCAAAGCTGTATGAGTAATCCAAATCATCAAAAACAGTTATGAGTCAACACGCACACAGGCACAAGCGTCAAGCGTGATTTCGAGTTAAGCTCATACCACAAACCCTAATCCTATTTCCACCGCACCGCAAAATCCGACCAAAGTTTGGGGTTTTCCTTTCTGCCTTACCTGCTCCTCTGTTCCATCCCCTCGTCGTCGTCGCTGTCTGAGCTTTCGGCCCCATTGTCCTCGGCGTCCGCGGCGGACTCGATGTCGGAGCTACGTGCGCGGGCGGGGCGGCGGCGGGGGTCGGAGCAGACAAGAGCGACGTGAACGAGGCACTGCAGGGTGTACCCGACGAGCCACAGGCGGAGCGGCGTGACGGGGCTCTCCGCCGTGGAGGCCGCGAGCACGGCGGCGGAGGCGGCGGCGAAGGCGACGTTCCAGGCGATGTCGAGCGCGACGACGGGGCGGGAGTGGGCCCAGTCGGCGCGCCTGCTCTCCAGCTGCAGCGCCGCCGTCTCGCGCACCAGCATCGACGGCCCACGCCGCCCCGCCGCGCGCCCGAGGAGCGCCGCCAGGGGGCTCGGCCTCGCCGCCGCGAGCGGAGACGGAGGCGTTGCATGGTTCCCGGGCCCCCCGACGGAGCGGCAATCCGGCGGCCGGAGCAGCGGCTGCTCCGGCGACGGTGACGAGGCGGCCGCCTCCATTTGGGACTTCCGTGCGCGACAGCCTGTACGACTGTTAATGAGTCTTGTCTCCACTCTCTAGTGCTTCGACGACGCTACACCCCAAGTCTCTCTGCTTTTCGGTTCGATTGGGCTCTCGGACGAGCTAAATTAACTAGCGGATCTGGAGAGTCTTTTGCGTGTTGCGACTGGGCTGGGCCGGGCCCATGTCCCCACCCTTCTCTTCTCCTCTCTTCACGCTGTTTGGGAGTTGGAAAAATCAACGAAGTTCTGCTCCCAGGATTAGTCTGCTGTTCCTGTGATCCGGCGAGCTGTGCAGTGTGCACCAGCAACAACAATCAAAATTGACATCTTAACTGCACCATTGGATTCATGATAATTGCTACCCTTTTACATCTATCTATAGACAGTATTAAAGAAAGCTCTTATAATAATTTATTTTTTAAATATCTCTATAGACAGTTTTTTTATGTACTATATATCTCTTTTTTTTGTGTTACAGCCGATTACTACATGGAAGATGGTTCAACTCTTTGTATTTTCTCTCTTATCCACGTTATCTTGTATCCTAAATAAGTTTTACAGACACCTAACACCATGTTATTGTACATGCTTTTACTAACCGTTTATTTTGGTTTGCAGCAGGGTTATCGCGAGCAATCGTTAATTTAAGACGACTCACAAAATGCGAACGGTCACAACAGTAATTACGACAGACCCACATCAATCTCTTCCGTGTTACACAGCTCAAGAAACAAAGATCAGTACTTGAACAACAAGGATCACGTAGACAATAGGAGTACAAACTATATTCCATTATAACATGCATGTGAACTACGTACGGCACGTATCGTATTAGCCAAGCAATTGCAATTCAGCCCAAAAAAACATCGAACTGTCCACAGCTAGCCGGCAAGACATTTCCCGTGTTGGATAACAGCAACAGTTCACGAGCTTTTCTACTAACAAGGGGCGGAGCTCCATGCAGCCCAATCTGGCCACGGTCCCCTCCGTTTTGGCATCTCTATATGCATCATTTGAGAAGTTAGTAGTTTATATTATATATTAAGCTAAAAATCATTAATTTTATCCCCTTTAATTTATCAACTTGTAAGTTCAAAACTTAGCCGCAACTGCTACTAACCATGCAGAACAATCGATCGACAGGTTGAAGAGACTTTGGCCACCATGCATATAGAGTAGTGTACTGTATCCCTAAAAAAGCAGTGTACCGTAATTCACTAACGCGCAGTACTTGAACACTCCAGAGTCTAGCTGGACCTTCTCCACCTCCCGGAAGCTGCCTCGGCCTCGCCTCGCCGGCGGCGGTCGCTGACCCCGGCGGCGGCGGAGGCCACGGTATCGTCACCGCATATCGAGACGGCGTGCCTCCCCAGGATCTCGGTCAGGAATCCGCCCTTCTTGGCTTGCAGCTTCGGGGATAGGCTCACCTTGGCGCTCTTCCGGCGGTGGTGGTGGTGCCCGTCCGCGCTGGCATCGGCCCCGCCGCTCTCCCTGACGAGCAGCCTCTCCAGCTCCCGCGTGATCCACTCCACCTCGTACACGTCGAGCAGCGTCGTCGGCTTCCCCGCCTTCCCCGGCGACGGCGGCGGCTTCGCGAGCACGGCTACCGCCTTCCCGGGAGGATCCATGGGTGGTTTGCGCAGATGGAGAGACGAGATTGTGAGAACTGACAAGGGAGGGGGAGGAGGAGGAGGAGGAGGCCAAGTTACATATATATTTGGGCTTTGAACGTGCAGGGCGGATAGGTAAACACTTGCAATGATTAGATTACTCGTGCTAAATGGTCAGTTTAGTCGCGCCTTGTTACTGAAGTGGGGCCCGTCCAACTCGCGCGTCCTCGCGCCATCGATCACCGTCTGTGCTCCAAGCTGTCGTGGCTGATATACTGCTCCTGATTGATTTCAGAGCAGCGAACTGCTCCTAGTACAAGAATAGAAAATGAGGAGCTGCAGCACGTACGTCTAGAGGGGTACGTCGTAAGGGGCGGAGCCAGGACTAGGACGATAGCTCGAGGAGCGACGTAGATTTGTTATCGTCTAATTTAAATTACTTATGAAAGTGAAAAGTCAGGATTTGTTATTCCTAATCTCCTTGATTTAGTATTTGCCACTTTTAAGTTTCTTTTTATAATAATTTGCTACTTCTCAGCGCTAAATACATGTGATTTAACACTCCTTACGTATTCCAGTATTTTTATTTTATTTTGCATCAAAATCGACCGTGAAAAGACGCATCTACCCCTCCTATTAAAAAAGAAACTTAAATGTGTTAAATCCTGAATCAAGGTGATTAGGAGCGGCAAATCCTCAATTTTACCTTATAAAAATAGAAATTTTCATAGGAGAAAACTTGTATATGAAAAGGCAATAGAAAAGAAATAACGATAATGATGGATGATAACTTGAGCTTGGTGGAGTTTGGTGCACATGCACGGTGAACCTCGGAAGGTGTGACAGAAGCCAGATACGATGAAGAAATGATTGATCAAATTCTAAACATGCAGCCACGCATGAAGATGAAATATCATGTACTTATACAGCACAAATTAAACTCGCTACTAGCTTAAAATTTTGGTAACAAATTAGAATCCAAATGCTACATAAGATGAATTCATATGCCACAAATTAGCTCCTAGTCTCGTAGTTTCATCCTAACTGTTAATTAATCACATAAATTGAATAAGTAAAGGTTTAGTGCTAGTAAAACTGTAATGCTGTTACCGGTTAAATGAAAGGTGGTAAAAAAGATAATAAGGGGTCAGGCCCTGACCGTCCCCTTGTCTCCGCCCTGGTGTCATAATTTGGGGTCATAATCTGTCGTTCCCATGCATGGACACAATACTACATGGCTACATGCGATGGAGTCTGAAGGAGACAGCGATATGTAGAACCTGTAGGATGTCAGATGCTACGTTATCTTGTAATCAATTTCGCCTGCGTGATCCGTGACCGTGAGTGACTGCTGAAATACTGATCCAATCATTCTTTTTTCGCAACTCGATTAATTCTTCACGCTACCAACATTAGAGTAAGTAGTTTTTTTACGCGTTTCATCGGATGGAAATTCCCTGCAAGAGGCGTTCAAGGCTTCAAGCTGTGTTCATTTAACGCCTATAGCTTGTATATGCTTTAGCCGTTGTTGCTATCTAAGCTAATTAAAACTATGTCCGGCCATGTGATCCACCATCGATCACCCAAGGCTTTTGATACCGTGGAAATTCGGTCTACGTCACTGATGTTTTTGGATTTTGGTTTTTGATATTATTTTTTTCTTCTCCTTATTGGTTTTATGCTAGCAGGAATATTGTAAATTTGGCTTTGATATAGAGAAAACTCGGTCTATGCTGTTTTTTGGATTTTGGTTTTTGATATTGTTTTTTTTTCTCCTTATTGGTTTTATGCTAGCAGGAATATTGTAAATTTGGCTTTGATATAGAGAAAACTCGGTCTATGCTGTTTTGTGGATTTTGGTTTTGTGCCTGCGGAGTTGTAAATTTCTTTAGAAAATACCACTTTGATAAGGTCAAAGCCTTTTGACTAAGCCGACTTTAATGATCCTTATGCTATTTCCAATTCACGTAATTGCATTGCATTCGTCGTTGCTGCCGCATGAGAGAGAAAAAACATTGGATTGAAATTCCAAAATAGAAAGGAGAGATAAAGATAGAAATGGATCGTGGGGAGAACAAAAGAGATGGGAGAAGAAAATAGTAAGGGCAGTTATATCATTTTGAGAAAAGTTGAGTCATTAGTGGTATTTCCTAAAGAAGTTTGTGATCCTGACGGTGTAAAACCTATAAAACAAAAGGCGATAGTAAAAGTCAAAAGTCACAAAACATTAGTGGCAAAGACCAAATTTATTTTCTCTTCGATATATCTATAGCTTACTGCCAAAAGCTGCAGACAATCACGTATAGTACGAATGATCGGATAGTGCCAATTTAACAAGCACACACGAATTTCATTTGCTGCAAAAGCTGTTCCACGGACTGTAAACCAGGCAGTTTGTTAGACTTAATAAAAAAATTTAATTGCACTAACATTCGTCGATTAGTTGTTCTCAGCAAAGTTGGTAGTTAGGATATATCATCACTAGAATTTATGGTCAACCGCCGAATGACCCAACCATCTCCTTGGTACATCTGGGCTACTCTAGCTGGTCATTGATTGGATTATACAGTACATGTTTTCCAGGTCAAGAAAAGTACTGTTTCTGGGCAGTACTGTACCTATGTTGCCTTGGTTGGGAAATTATCAATAGTACCTGATGGCATTAGGTTTGATCCTGCTTCCTTTGTTGAAATCTGTGATTGGACTAGTTTCCTGTGATCTTTGAATACAAGTACAACAATACATGTACATTTGCCATCATCTTTTAAGTGGGGAGTTCTTGGATCCCCTGTCCAAACATGCCGCTTGAACCAAAATCCCTGAATCCCGGCTCGGCTTTAATTTCAACTAGAGCAGCCCAATAAGGCCACAACACTTAAGATATGTCGATCTATCGAAAGGTCTCGGACTGGCTCAGTTTTATTAATGCAAACTGTATCCATAGTTCCATACCCACTGCCAGACCAAGCCTGTTACGACTTCTGATGAAGCCCAATGCTCGCACCCAAGTGGCCGAACATGTTCTCTTATTAATTTAGGACCACCTGTACTTGGCAAAAAAAATTATTTTATTTTTTTGCTAAGTTGTTGTGATTTTAAGTTTGTTAAAGACGAAAGTTTTTTTTAAAAAAGTTTGTTAAAGACGACGTTGATTTGTCAAATCTGATTGGTGTTCAGAGAGTACAGGCTAAGGACTGTCAATACTAAGGATAATTACCTTCCAATAAGCGCACTTAGATTCATTGCTGTGGAAAATTACTGTTATCAAAAGAGAAGCAAAAGAGGGTCATTGTAAAGAAATTTGCACGTTCGAGCTCTCGGAAGAAATACTTTTCCAGGGTTATCGATCATACAGTAATAGGTCAAAACAGCCCTAACCATCTTTAAGCGCAAGGTGACATTCCACTAATGTAGAGAGAATCATCACAGACGGTTTTTGAACCGTCTGAATCTATATGTATATGATAACAAGCGGTTATCACAAACGGTTTGTGAGCCGTCTGTGAAAATCACAATACATACGATTTTTAGTGGAAACCGTCTGTCATAGTAGACCTTTACATACGGTTTCAATAAATAACTGTATGTGATATCCATATATCATAGACGATTTTTTTTGTTTAAACCGTCTGTGAAGGTATATCACAGATGTTTATTCGTTGAAACCGTCTGTGAAAACCTACTATCACACACGGTTTTCAAAAAAAAAAAGTAAGTGATATGTAAGATATTACATACCGTTCTTTTATAGCAGCCGTCTGTGATACGCGACGGTTGTTGGTGGTAACCGTATGTGATCGGATACATATGACAGACGGGTGTTAGTAGTAGCCGTCTGTGATTGGATACATATCACATATGGTTGTTAGTAGTAGCCGGTTTTTTTCTACAAAATCGTATGTGATAGTTCTTTCTATACCTAAATATATTTTGATTTTTCGGGTAATCTCAGGTAATACTAGCCATACCCTCTGAAAACAAGCAAGCAAAAAGCAGATATATCACTATTGATTTGATATAGAACAACTATAAGTGAATTACAAACTCAATATCAATTACAAAGTCACTTTAATGATTTAATTACAAAATGATTTGATTATAACTCAAACTGAATTACAATGAATCAGAGTCGCCAGAGTAAAACTCTCCACTCTCTTTAATGATCTCCTTGTGATGAAGGTGGAGAGCGGTCCTCGAACTTCCACGAGTAAGTCCAGATGGAAGCTACTTTTTGGTAGTTTCATGCCCTGTCGCTAGCAAAAGTAAAGTAGTAAGCATATATATTTAAATTCATAATTACGAAATAATTATTAAGAGATTGACTGACAAACCTCTCGATCCTTCGTCTTAGCACTCATGATATATGATTATTGTGTTGTAGTAGATACCAAAAATCGCGTCCTGTATCGCAGTGCGGTGGTCGATTCATTGTGTGTCCCTCCCTTGGCAACATAGGCGATAAAGACCTACGTGATTCCAGAAAAGTTATCATCGGATATTTCAAACGAAGGAATACTACAATAGAGTTACGTATGGAGGAAATGAGCATACTTGCCTGATGAACCACGGAGGTCCTATTCTGGCCCAATCATTCGATGATAAGGTAAATTCGGTAGAAGTTGCCCAACTCTTACGATCCTGGCTACAAACTCGGAAGGCCTGAAACCACGTACGAGAAGCACTTCTAATAAGTGCACTAAGATTCATTGTTGTGAAAAAAACTAATGCTATCAAAAGAGAAGCAAAAGAGGGTACATTATAAAGAAATTTGCATGTACGAGCTCTTGAAAGACATACTTTTCCAAGGTCATTGATCGTACACCAATAGGTCAAAACAGCCTAACCATCTTTAAGCACAAGGCGACGTTCCACTACTACAGAGATGGTCATCACAAACAGCTTCGAACCGTCATCACAGACAGTTTTGAACCGTCTGAATCTGTATGTCTGTGATAACAAGCGGTTATCACATACGATTTGTGAAGCGTCTGTGAAAGTCACAACACATGTGGTTTTTGAGGAAGCCGTCTGTGATATTAGGCATTCACAGACAGTTCAACGAATAACCGTCTGTGATATCCCATATATCACAGATGATTTTTTGTTGAAACCATCTGTGAAATGTACATCACAGGCGGTTATTTGTTGAACCCGTAAGTGAAGACCTACTATCACATACGATTTTCACCCAAAACCGTATGTGATACATAAGATATCACAGACCGTTTTTTATAGTAGCCGTCTGTGATATGCGACATATCACAGATAGTTGTTGGTGATAGCCGTCTGTGATTGGATACATATTACAGACGGGTGTTAGTAGTAGCCGTCTGTGATTTGATGCATATCACAGACGGATGTTAGTACTAGCCGTCTATGAGTATCATTCACAAAAGGTTTATTCCACAAAACCGTCTGTGATAGTTCTTTCTATACTTAAATATATTTTAATTTTTGGCTAGACTCAGGTAATGCTAGTCATGCTCTCTGAAAACAAGCAAGTAGAAAAGATATATATCACAATTGATTTGATATAGAACAACTCAAGTGATTTACAAACTCAATATCAATTACAAAGTCACTTTAATGATCTAATTACAAAGTGACTTGATTACAACTCAAACTGAATTACAATAAATTAGAGTCGCGAGTAAAACTCTCCACTCTCTTTAATGATCTCCCTCGTGATGAAGGTGGAGAGCGATCCTCGAATTTCCACGAGTAAGTCCAGATAGAATCTACTTTATGATATTTTCATGCCATGTCGCTAGAAAGAGTAAACTAGTATATATATATATATATACAAACCTCTGGATCATTCGTCTTAGCACTCGTGATATAGGATTATTGTGCTGTAGTAGGTACCGAAAATTGCGTCTTGTGTCGTAGTTTGGCAGCCGGTTCATTGTGTGTCCCTCCCTCGGCAAAATAGGCGCTAAACGACCTACGTGATTCTAAAAAAGTTATCATCGGACATTTCAAACGAAGGAAAGCTACAATAGAGTTACATATAATGAACATACCTATCTGATGAACCACGAAGGTCCTATTCTGGCCGATCATTCGATGATAAGGTAAATTCGGTAGAAGTCGCTCAACTCTCATGATCCTGGCTACGAACTCGCAAGGCCCGGATCCACACAATTGTTGAACCGTGCGCGAATACCCAGGCGATCTGATCACAAAGATCAATCACTGCATACAACGAAGAAACACACAAGAACAATGTGAAACACAATCTAATATATTGCAAATATTGATGAAAGTACTGATAAGTTGGGATTCTGAATAAGGATCTCGACTGGATGGTCCAGTTGACACACGCAGAAGGTACAATTTGCAACGAAGGCGAACTAAACATAAGCGAAATCTGAGTTTTAGCAAAGGGAGGTGGTGGCTCCTATATGGGGAAATGACCAGGGGCGGCCATGGAAGTGGACGCACGTCCCTAGGGTTACAAGGCCCATGGGCCCAAGTGGAGGTAGCGCAGCAGCCTTTTGACTCGGGCTCATAAATAGTACTAGATTGTTTTGGTAGTTGCGGCGTGATCAAAAGGAATTTATAGGTGGGGCTAGATCCGTTGGAAAGAGGGCGAGATAAGCTTTCAATCAAGTATGCGTGGACCTCCAACGGACTACGTATGCGAAAGTTATGCATGTTTAAAGTTGATATTGTATCCGGAGGCCGAATTGGATTGGACATACTTCCCTTCATGATGAGCTCCTAAGTTCATGATTAAAAGAATATCACATGTATTAGGTAGCAACATATTCTTATTAGAAACAAAATGTACTCCTATAAATGAAGTTACCTGATAGTTCAATTGACGTGCACGAGCTCTGGTTATTGGACCTTGCAAGTGCATAAGTTCAACTCTATTATGAGGAGTGTTGGGTGTATGCATGGAAGTGATGTCATCATCACTGTTGAGCACTTTTTGAATAAGGGTGAAGTCATGGTTGTTATTGACTAGGGAATCAAGGTATATTACATTGTTCCAATTTAGTACAATGACTAAAAGGATCCAGTCCCACCTACTCATGTATGTCGTTTTAGTCATTAAACCTAAGTTCGTGTTGTGTATAAAGAACAAATGAAATTTGAATAACAAATAGTGAAGCACTTTCCTCTAGTTGTAGGGCACCAGTATGTAGTCCTTGTCGCAGTAAGTTTGCAATCCCTTCGTTAGGTACTTCTTAACGTAGTTTGTGTCTTCGCCGATGCATTGCTCTGAGATCAAATGTGGGTCGAGGAAAACCCACCAGTTGTCGCGATGACCAGGCTTGTTGCATCATGTATATATACATAAGCAATGATTTATGACATTTATCGGTATTGCGTGAATGTAGAACTTGATTGTACACACTTATAGTGTCCAGCATAGTAGAAGTGAGGCGTCGAGGGCATTGAGGTTGAATAGATCAAATAAGTCTTCGAAGTACACGACGAAGTAGCCCGACTTATGGTGGAAATGGTTCTCATTGTAGCTGATGGTGAATCCAGTAGGTCGGTCTTCACTCGCCTTGTCGATCTGCCGCATGTACCAAGCATGCAAAGTCTAGCAAGCCAAACCAATGCGGCGTGATATTGTGTCAGAGACCAACGACATTCCGATGGAGAACGTCCGGGTATGTAAGATGCCTTAATCTTCTTCTATTTAGCCTTAATGCCTCGCGTGCTAGTTGTCTTCCTAGAAGACGACTCGACAAGCTTGTTTCTTCGTCGTCTCTATGGTATGGGATATAGAGGCCTTCTAAAGCGGGGGTTGAGGTGGAGTCATCGAGGCATGGTAGCGTGGAGATTGCGACATTGCAGGGTCTAGGCCGATATCCTTCTTGGTCCACTGGACAAAAGTGTGCAAGACATCCCCTAATATTATGATGTCTTCGTTGGCGCTTCTCCAGCAGGATGGACATCAAATTATCATATACCATATCCACCTGGACCTTAGCGTAACCATGCACCAGCTCGGCACCGTGCACTACTATCTCTTCTTGGTATGGAAACACCACCCCCTGCCCAGCCTTAACAGGACTAGACCCAACCAACACTTAGAGCCTGCAGAGCGTGGACACCTATAAAACAATATACAATTAGCTAAGGCGTCCTACAAGTCTATCTTTGGAGCATCCCAGAGATGTAAATTACCTGAATGAGGTCAATAGGTAATTGGGTGTCGCCAAGTCCAAGAAGTGCACGCGTGGACACGACGCTACTCCGATGTTGAGGGGGACTGGTTGCGAAAATCACAGGGGCGTCTTGCGACTGGTTGAGAATTTGATTTATTTGTTCCTACAATGTTGTTATCCGTACATGAAATTGTGCAGTAATATACTCTTTAAACTCCGATTTCCACTGTTCCTCGCGCTCGGCCTTGGATCTCTTCCAACTCCTATACGCCTCGGAGTGGTGTGGGAATCCATACTTCAAGGTACGTAAACCCCAAGGCCCCATGTGCGACCTGGGTGCTCCTTGTTTCCCGGGGTCGTGGATAGTATATCCATCTCCTTGACTGCTTCGAAGGAGCATTGGGAAGATTGGGTACTCAATGTTTGCTGCAAGATGCCATCATGTTATTTTAGACCATACGAAGTTATAGATTTATTAAAAACTAGGTAGTCCGACATATCTTACCATGCGTTGGCACACTCTCTCGTCTTCCGGGTTTGTGAAAGAGATGATGCCCGACGACGTGGTTGAGGCCCTCGCTCTTAACCAGTTTTGGGCGCGCTCGTCTGCGATCTCGGCAAATGGCGGGGAGACATCCGACTGGATTGTCATATCGTCCTCACTCATCCATCCTGTGATTTTATCCGCGTTCCCAGCGGTACCGAGTCTGTGGGAGTGAATGTTTTGTGCCTAGATAACCTTGTGCGCCGCACTTTGCTGCTGAAATTTGTCTGCCGACTTCATCCACACAAAGACGCCATATTTATCCGACGATACGAAACTATACTTCATGCAGGGTGTCCGGTCCTTGTTCACGTACTCCGTGACAAGCTTGCTCTTGAAGGTCTTCCAAGCGTGTGCCATCGCGAGGAATGCATGTCGTCGCACGAGTTCGGAGAATTCTGGTGGGATCTCGAACGATGTTGTAATTTCAGTCCACATTTGCACTTTCTCTACGTCCGTCAGATCCTTCCATTTCTGTGTGGTGATGGGGACCCTTGGGTCATGTATTGCATGTCTTTTGTGCTCGTCGATGTACGGGGATACTTGGGTCATGTGTTGCAAGACCTTGAAATGGGCTTAAACGTACGTGTCTAAATTGGGAGTGATTATTTTTCTCCCGATAGTCCCGATACCCTCCAGCCTCCCCTCGTGACAAGATAGAGGCACACCTATCGGTTCTACCTGAGCCATGTAGTCGACGCAGAACTCAATGACCTCTTCGGTTGCATAACCTTCGATGGTGCCGCCCTCGGGACGATATTATATAATGTATATAATTAGAAGCAAATACTAACCTTAAATCACCAAGAATAAATAGATCTACAAGCACACACTTGCAAATCTGCTTTATTTAATTCTTTCACCAAACACCCAGAGCCAGTCGCCTCCTTCAAAGCAGCCGCGCGCATATCAGAGACAGATCTCACTATAAACAGATATGTCTGGAGTCAGGACGACCAGATATTTAATTGCACGTATCACAGACAATTTTAAATAACCACTGACGAGGATCTAATAATCCTCATTTTTATCTTTTATCTATAATTCTTATTATGGGTAAATATGATGTCACATAGTCCCCAGAGGTACCCCTTATCTAAAAGGGAGAAGCCCAATAAGTGGTTGTAAGTTCTTCTACAATCACCCCCACAGTTGTAAGTCTTGCTACGACTATATCATGGTCGTAAGTCCTTCTACGACCACTACATAGTCGTAAGTCCTTCTCGATCGCTACCGGTCGTAAGTTCTTCTACGACCGGGTAAACTACGACCACCTTATAATCAAACCTACAGTAGTGGGTCCAATTGATTAAGGAATCGAGCGGTGCGCACGCACTATTATTCCGCTTATTAATGGTGCGTAATTACCCCATTATCTCGGAAGATAATTGCGGACGGCGTGAAGAAGCCGAGGCGCCGTAATTATCGCCATCATGCGCGTTCTTTGGATTAATCAGCGCATCTCCGCAGAGCAAAACGGCTACTTCTTCACGACTATATAAGGGCATTGATCGAGAGATATAAGGCGTAATAAGAGCCATCAAGTAGGAACACAAGTGCTATTCTCTCGTAATAGTCTTAGTCTTTTACTTGATCATCAAGAATACCATACACACGGATTAGGGTTATTATTCTCTCGGAGAAGGCTCGAACTGCCTAAACATCCGTGTCAATCCACTCTGCGTGATCTTATCTCTAGGAGACCCCCCGAATCAAACAATCTTTACGTAAGATCGGTTCTAATACACCGACAACCACCATATGTGATAATCGTAGGCCTTACAGACGGTTCTTGTTACGAACCGTTTATGATAACTAGCGCATACGGTTCTTAATAATAATCGTCTGTAAAACTGTATATGTATCACAGACGGTTCTTAACAAGAGCACTCTATGATATGGGTCATTTAATATCTGGCCATCCCCTCAGATCTGGATCTATCTGTTGTGAGAAATATCTCTGATATATATGCGGCTTCTTTGAAGGAGGCGACTGGCTCTGGGGCGCGTTTGGTGAAAGAAATACAATAGATTTTCAAGTGTACTTGTAGATCTATTTGTTCTTGGTAATCTAAGGTTAATATTCCTTTGTCTCTGATGCGACTGCTTTGAAAAAGATGACGAGTACGCCTAAGAAAGCAACCAAGCCCACCATGAAGCATGATCTTTTTTTCGGTTGTCGTCCACGCGGCATGAGGTGATGAGACGGTAGCCACGGCCTACTTCATCGAACCTGACACACTCTCCTGGCAGCTACGCTTCTTGAACTTGCAGAGGCTGATCATACCGTGATTGTATTCCATCTTGGCACACTCTTATTTCATTAGCATTCTCTGGCTGGTCGATATGGCCAACCCCTACGAGTTCAAAAAGCATGGTTGCCAGGAGAGTGTGTCGGGTTCGATGAGGTTGGTCGTGGCTGCTGTCTCATCCTTTTCATGTTGCGTGGACAACCCTCCGAAAAAAATCATGGTTCGTGGTGGGCTTAGTTGCTTTTTAGGTGTATTTGTCGTCTTCTTCAAAGCAGTCGCTCTTATCAGAGACGGGTCTTGTTAATAATCGTATGTGATACATATCACAGACGGTTCTAATTACAAACCGTTTGTGATAAATAAACATCACAAATAGTTCTTTTTAATAACCGAGTGTGATAATTAAATATCACAGGCGGTTGTAGTTTATCACCGGTTGTGATACGTATCATAGACAATTTATCCTGCTAAACCATATAAGTGATTGGAGAAGATTGTGCGTGTGCATGTATCATTATTGTAATTTATGATATGTTTGTTAAGTAGTCAGGTAATTATATCACAGACGGTTCTTATTAAGAATTATTGTGAAGTGTCCACTATCACAGACGGTTATTCTGTGCCTGTATATAATTATTGTAAATGATTATTCTTAAGAATTATCTATAAATTATCATAAATAATTCTATTTATAGACCGTTTATAATAATTACATGTTACAAACGGGGTTCTAAAGCAGTTTATTCCGTTCGAATCACGCGCGACGAGGATAGGACGTACGTCGAGCTAATGCATAATTAAAGGAGCCACGATTTCTCGAGCAGCCGATCGATGCGATGCATGCACCGCGGTATCCTTTTCCAAACGTCGTGTCCGTGTCCCATCTCTCATCGGTCATCGATTGGTCACGACTCACGAGGGACGGGGCGATCAGCGTGGCGAAAACACGAGTGATTTGAGAAGAAAAGGCACGTTGCGACGACGGCTGCGCGATCGACGTGCACATGGCCCGCCATCTCGTCGGCGGCGCGGTGGGGCGGGCACTGTGCCCGGGCTTGGTTACAAGGTTGGGGTTGGTGTTTAGGGCGAACTTGTTGCGATCGATGGTGACTTGCCTTGTACCGATCGCGCGCTCTCCCAACGCATACGGTTGCGTGCTTCAAGGTGGACGGCCACACCCACACAAACGAGCTATATAACCAGAAGCGAATGTTTTGGCTTCAAGCTACGTCGTCCGTGCATCCTCTCCAGCGCCATTGCATGGCTAGCTCGGCTTGGCGCGCACTATCTTACCCTTAGCTCCTGATCTCCCCTTACCCTGTCTGTCTGTCTCAGCCTAGCCTGCATAGGATTCCTTGTGCAGTGGGACCTGGGTTGGAAGAGTATCTTTTCCCAAAAGTGCTACTGGTGGCCGCGTGCATGGCTGTCCCTGTCCTGCTCAGCTCAGCTCAGCTCAGCTCAGGGAGGCCTTTGCAACAAGAACAAGCTTGGAATCCTAAACTGGGAAGCGGCGAGCAATTAAGCGGTGCAATGCACGCGCACACACAGAGGCAGAGGCAGAGGCACAGCAGCTCTCTGAGGAGCTGGGTGTAAGTTAAAAGATTTGTCAGGTATGCTGTACATGTGGCCCTTTGCAGCTGCTGCAGAGGGAAAGCTAGCTCAGGCCAGGCCATCGCTGACAGCAGGCCTTGACTCTTGACCGCCGACATTTACATTGCAGAGACCACAAGTTATATATATACAGGGCTTGTTTGGTGTTGGAAATGTAGAGACCACAAGTTATATGTGTGGCTTGTTTGGTGTTGGAAATGTAGACAAACGCTTTTATTTCAAATTTAATTACGATCCAAATGTTATAAATAACTAGAAACGTATAAAATAACTAGAGATATATAAAACGGTACTAACAACAGATAACTCATTGCACTTCTAAACATACTCAACAGAATGATTACAGCAGAAAAAACTGGTCGTACGATTAACTTACAGTAGAGACGTGATAATGAACAGGAAACAATGCAGACTTAATGCAGTGCATATCGTATATGTCGCAATGAAGCGAGTAGTCGTAAGACTCGAAGCAGTTGTCGAAGCAGTGCAGAGAGTGATCACGCAGATGCGCTGCCTAGAAACCTTATTATCGCCCCTTGTAGGTGAACTCTGCAACAATGGCTCTGAGATATCCGCTCGCCCTCCTTCCCGGTGCAGGCCGAGGAGAAGGGGTGGCTTGGTTCAACAACTCAATACTTCAGTACAGTTGAACAGAGAAGAAGATGGAAACAATGGAATGAATCGATCGATCTCTCGGTTTGGACGTCTCCAGATCATTTTAAGGTCGAGGCAATTACTCTCTAGTAACTACATACTTAAACCACTCGTAACTGCTAACTCAAAATCAATTAATGGTCATAAAGCAATGTTTATTGATCCTGATTGTACACTACTTCGACCACCGGTCTACAACTTCGACTAGTGTATTACAACCACACTGGTCTAAGGATCCGACCAGATTATTCCGACCATACTGGTCTAAACCTTCGACCACAATGGTCTATGGCTTTGAAAAGATTATTTCGACCCCACTGGTCTAGGCCTTCGACCACACAGGTCTATGGCTTCGACAAGATTATTTTGACCATACTGGTCTAGCCTTCGACCACATTATTACGACCATAATAGTCTATGTCTTCGTGTTGGACCGAAAAGACGACTAGATGGGGGGTGAATAGGAGCACGCTCACTTTTTCATAAATAATTGATTCAATAGAATTTTACTTCAATAGCTATGAAAGCTATGAATATCAATATATCAGTACAGCGGAAGACTAATATTGAATCCAATTTAACCCCCTAAGCAATACGACAAAAACAACAAAGACTAAAAGCACAAGATTACTGCTCGGCGGTCGATCCATTGGGTCAATGGCGGTCTGACCGATTACTTGCCAGTCTGACCGGTGGGCTTGGGCGGTCTGACCACCGGCTGAAGAATGAATGAATAAATTGACCGATGACAAAGTTGCAAATAGATGAAACTTTTGATCTACAACTCCAAATTTGATGAAACTTGGAACACACCTTCTCTACGATGTCAGGAAGCTATTCCAATCGAAGATTGTGATAATTCTTAGAAGAATAATAATTCTTTTCCGTTTGATTGAAGAAGTGTGTGTGTGTGTGTTAACTTTTAACTGTCTAGATATTTGGTTCTTTCCCTGCGGGCAAAAAGAGGGGACAGGGCGGAAGCACGGGTTCACATGATTTTTAGCTGCTAGTGGCCTGAACAAAGTGGAGCTTTCTTTCCTCCGCCCATCATATGGAGTTGGCCACTGGCCGGTGCCTTTTGATCGACGGTGCAGTGGTCGTGGGTAACTTTGCCCCAGTTGGGAGGCATCTATATATAACGTATGCATCCAAGCAAAGCGTCACAAAACACTTCCTGATGTCTGATATATTGAGCTATGCAAGCATGCATACACGCATCCAGCTTCAATGTTTCATTTGGCCTTCAAACACAAGCATATCACGTGTCACGTGTCCACCACTGGTTCTCTCTCTCCCCGACGGCCCTGATAGATCTTTGTGTATATTATCCCATTTACCCCCTATCTAAATTTTGGATTAGGGAGGGAGAATTTGATTTGTGCTGTCACTAATGACTGATTTGTGATGCCAACTGTCCTCTTGGCTTGCACTTTTGGTGCATGTGGCTAGGTAGTCCCATCTTCAATGGGCCCACGCAATCTAAGCAAGTAATCTAATGCTAAGGGGAAAAGTTTGTTCACCAAACAACTGATCTCATTATTCCACTGATTATACTAGATAGATCAGTGGATTGTAGTTTAGGCAAACGTTCTCTCACAGCCCTTGGTATGCATATTGCATAACCCTTGGCCAGCACCATTTATATATTTTCACAAATTGAACGTGTAGTACGCATTTTCCATTCTTGTTTTTCTCTCCATCCTTCAAAATTTCCAAATTTGCGTGCTACCAAATATGTATCACTGGTCACAAAACTACAACAAGCTAGACAGACATAGATATGTTGACAGATTAGGGCACCCTTCAATCAATACATACTTGCCAGTACAGCCAGAAGATAACCTCCAAATTAAATTTGGTAGTGAGTAGTATCGTCAGGGAGTGTTCAGCCAAATACAGGCCAACACCGTTGACATGCACCTAACAGGATTGAGAGCAACCACCACTGGCAGTGCCATGGCAAATCGATCTCATGGTCATGGGAAGCCCTAAATGGTGGATTGATAACATCTGTCCCAAAAGGATCTTTAAGCTAGCATGTAGCATCTCGCTTTAGGGACCTAGCTAGGAGATGATTAGGCGGTACTCTTCTTATGATGTGACGCCTGCTTTTACCACCTCGGATCCTCTCCAAGCTGCACCAACCCGATCACTGATTGTTACAGGGTCCACTGGATGAGCACTTTAGATTCTGTTCTGGGGGAGCTTCCGTTGTGACTTGAAGCACAACAAGGAGTTACTAATTACCTCCTACGTACTCAGATCATAATCTCGATTGTAGCGAAAATATACGTTAATTAAACCCAATTTGTACTCAGATCAAACGTTTGCGCGATCGGTAAGCCCGAACCGTAGCCATGGTGGTCCTGGTAACAACAACGTCGTCTTCTGGTTGCAGCGGGTACAAGCAACGCGCGGCGCCGTTGCTCGCTTTGTTTCTTTGTGCTTTGTGTTCCCATGGTCTTATCTCTATCGTTATCAACTCGGATCCCTCCAGTAGATAGATGATACGGAAATCCCAAAGGTGAAAGTAACACCTGTACTTACTCACAGTAGCTAGCTTTGTTAGAACATGCATGGAAGAGCAAAGTAGCCGAAGCTAGGTGAAACAGAGGGAGGCACCGAGATACCCTGTGCTGAAGCACCACTTTTGCTCACGTGCTCGTGGTGGCCTCTAGCTTTTTTGCTTCTCCTGAGCTCTGAAGCGTCATTCAGATTTCAGGCCGACAGTGGGATCGAGCTGAGCATCCTATGATCAAATCAATGGGTACTATGTACTTCACCACTTCTGAACTTCACACCGCTAAAGCGTTCGGTAGATGAGCATTCTGACAAGCACGCGAACAGAGCTTGTGTGCCTAAACTCCTCTTGGTTTGAAGTGAGCTCAAGCTGATGAGAGCTAATTATGTGGACCTGAGGGTATTTTCTTCTCCCTTTTTTGCCACCCCTAATTATGTGGACCAACCAGGCACCAACACACGATTCCATTACCTCTTCCGTAAGTAGCCATGATGGTGTTATTATTGGGAATGGAAAGTTTCACCAGAGTGCACCACCTCCGGGTTTGACCTAATTTTTATCATCTTATCTCGTATACGTGGATCGAGGAGCACACAACCTCCATACGTGGTGGCTAAGCAGACAGCAACAGGCACGGAAACGTACACTACAGTGCACATTTAGAGTTTGCTTCTGTTGCGTTCCTTTCTGTACCATCAACACTCCCCGTGATGTCAACACTTGTTCGGCCTGCACAAGCAAAAACTCGACGCTTGAAAGGGACAACTCGATACGACACATTCCTCCCCTACCGGCAAAGCTGTGCCATAAGAACCATGATGGCCTTGAAATTTGGAACGGTGTGTCCCCTAAAAAGTTCGGCGGCTTTGGAGTTCCCCATCTAGCCTTGTTCGGTCGGATCCTACACCTTTCTTGGCTGTGGTACCAATGGCCTTGTTGTTAGCTGTGGTGCCAATGAAAAGAGCATGAGAAATAATAGAACGGTATGCAATTGCCAATCGATAAGAAGGATCAGGACAACAAAAATCGTTATGGGAAGTGAAAACAGGGCAAGTTTCTAGAAGGACGCTTGGATAAGGTGCATACCTCAGAAGAAAAAAAAAACCCAAGCCTATTTGCCATTGCGGCAAGGAAGAATAGGACGGTGCGCGAGGTGGAGGATAAAACTTGGATCGCGGACCTTAGAAGAAAGATCGCATAGCATCACCTTATTGACTTTGTACACCTGTACAACAAGATCGCACAGGTGGGGCTCACACTGGAATTACCTGATGATATCTCATGGAAGTGGACATCGATAGGGATATACACGGCCAAGTCGGCATACAAGGCACAATTTTTGGGATCGATTGACAAACCCTATGTTGGCCTTATATGGGATTCTTGGGCACTGCAAAAATGCAAAATTTTAGAATGGATAGCGGTCCAAGAACGGCTACCAACCGTGAACATTCTAGTAAGGACAGATTTGGGAACACTGCGGCAACATGGGCCCAGCACAGTAGCAAACTACCAACACAAGGAGATGCACATGTCGCGATCCTGGATTGGTGGCTAGCAATATCACAAAGAGAAGTGGCCACAAGTAGAAAGGGTCAACGCTCATTAGTCATCTTGACACTGTAGCAGCTTTGGAAAGAAAGGAATAGAAGGCTCTTTCAGCACCAACGAATTGATGTGTTGATGACGGTAGCGATCATAAAAAAGAAGCCAGGGCCTGGATATTAAGCGGGGTAAAAAAATTAACAGCCTATCTACCTGTGGGAGACGAAGTGCTTCCCTGAACCCCAATCCACCCCACACCCCCACCCTTGCTATCTATGTTTTTCTAGATTTGTGTTGATTTTCAAATACTTTGAAATACTGGAATTCAAATATGATCAAAGATGTAACTTGTCTTGCACAAAAGCTTGAGGATCTAGCTCCTCGAAATATTCGGGTTCCCCGGAGTCGTCGAAATCTACACGTGAAAACAGAGCAGGTTCAAATAAAACTCAAATAAATTCCAAATGAACTCCAAATCAAATAACTTTAGGATAGAAAGCTAGATCCTGATTTAAGATGAATTTATAAATTTGAAACACTTGAATCAGAGTTCGAACGAAAGAGAACGAGCTCTCGGAAGTTTTGAAATCATATGGTCGGAAGGAGGTTCGACTACTGGTGGTCGGAATGAGGTTTCGACTACCTGATTGGAAGGATATTTCGACTACACGTGGTCGGAAGGAGGTTCGACTACACGTGGTCGAAAGGAGGTTTCGACTACCTGGTCGGAAGGAGGTTTCGACTACACGTGGTCGAAAGGAGGTTCGACTACAGGTGGTCGAAAGGAAGTTTCAACTACCTGGTCAGAATGAGGTTTCGGCTACACGTGGTCCGAAGGAGGTTCGACTGCACGTGGTCGAAAGGAAGTTTCGACTACCTGGTCGGAATAAGGTTTCGGCTATACATGGTCGGAAGGAGGTTCGACTGCACGTGGTCAGAAGGAGGTTTCGACTACCTGGTCGGAAGGAGGTTCGACTACATGTGGTTAGAAGTAGGTTCTACTACAGGTGGTCGGAAGGAAGTTTCGACTACACGTGGTCGAAAGGAGGTTCGACTACACATGGTTAGAAGGAGGTTTCGACTAACTGGACGGAAGAAGTTTCGACTACACGTGGTCGGAAGAAGGTTCTACTACACGTGGTCGGAAGGATGTTTCGACTACCTGGTCATAAGGAGTTTCCACTACACGTGGTCGAAAGCAGGTTCGACTATACATGGTCGGAACAAGGTTCGACTACAGGTGGTCGGAAGGAAATTTTGACTACCTGGTCGGAAGGAGGTTTCGACTACACGTGGTCGGAAGGAGGTTCGACTACATGTGGTCGGAAGGAGGTTCGACTACACGTGGTCGGAAGGAAGTTTCGGCTACAGGTGGTCGGAAGGAGGTTCGATTACGCGTGGTCAGAAAGAGGTTTCGACTACTTGGGCGAAAGGAGGTTTCGACTACATGGCAGCGGCGGCGCACAAAGCGGTGGCGGGTGCAAGGGGAGAGGTAAGAGAAGCACCACGTAGAACGCGGAGTCGTGAGACGAAGCCACGCATGTGGTCGATGGTGGCGAGGCTTCACCGCAGGCGGCACAATCACCAGTGGCGAGAGCTTCAGCCGAAGTACTTGAAGCTCGAAAATCCGGCGAACGAAGGCGAGAGAGATAGAGGAAGAAATGGGGGAAAAGAGAGAGGAGGGCGGAGGGTTCCCGGTGCTCCTATTTATAGAGGCCGAGGAGGAGAGAGGGGTTTGACACTGGCGCAAGACGAGCTCTCGCCCGGCAGGCATGGCGTGGCCGTGGAGATTCGCGAAGAGAGAAGGGCAAAGTGGAATTGACAAAGAATGAGAAGAGGCATTCAATGCGTGCTTAAGAACATGGAGGAAAATGCGTCGTCGACGATGACTTTTGGCGGTCGTGACGCAGCATGGACGCGGCTCGGGACTGGTGGAGCAGAGGACAGGTGAGGCCCGCCTTTCGGTGAGGGCGAGGTCAACAAGAGTAGGTGAGGGAGGGGACGGGGCGGTCGAGGTGTTGACACGGAGGCATGGCAAGCTGAGCTAGCAGGGCATGTGCACTAGCTTCGGAAGGAAGACAAAAGAAAGCAACAAGGAAGAAACACGAGAGAGGGAAAAGAAAAGAAGAAAAATAAAATAAATCCAAAAATTTCAAGAAAATTTTATGAAATACTTTGGAACCTCAATAGATCAAATAAAATAAGTTTGGATTTATTTGAAGTTTATTTTAATTATTTAAAATGTTTTTCATTCAGAAATTCAATTTACTCTTCAAATTAATCCAATAAAATTTAACTACTTTATTTTATTTTTAAAGCTTCAAAAATACTCTGGAAATAAAATAATTTTTAATTGGAGTTTATTTTACTCATATTTAAATTATTATTTTTTCCTGAAATTTCAAATTAAGCTTTAACAAATCTGGAGAAATCGAATGGTGATTTTTATTTTGAAAACTTCGAAAAGGTCTTGAAATCAAATAGATTAGTTTTGAAATAATAATAAAAATACTTCTAACTTGAAGTTGTTTTTTTTTGCATATAACTATTTTTAATTTTTGAAAGACAAGAGAGACATTTTTAAATATCCGAAGATTCAAGAAATTAAACATGTTTCTCTTTTTAACTTTAAATCTAAAGTAAACCCTGAAACTCATTATTATTATTTACTTTTAAACACTAGAAAATCCTAGAAAATAAAAAAAAACTCTTTTTTATTTTTTTAGAAAGTCAAGGCAACTCTTGTACAGCTCAGAAAAAGCAATAAAATAATAACTTTATTAATTTTAAAATAGTAACAGAATTTTAGGATGTTACAGTCTTCCCTACCGGGCTAGTAATCCTTCATGTTGCAGCTGTATTACCACCTTTCTCGGTAGCACCAAACCCTCCTACCGCTCCTACTACTCCTTCATCTAGTGCTCGTCCGATGGTCACTCAATCGAAGCTTGTTATTCTAATAAAGCCACATGAGAGACTTAATCTTCATACCTCTCATTCAACTATTTCCACTATTCCCACTTCTTTTCGTTTGGCTTTGTTGGATCTCAACTGGCTTCAGGCCATGCGTGATGGGTAGACTGCTCTCATCCAAAACGATACTTGGTCTCTCATCCCTCCTCCTCTTGGGGCAAACATCGTTTCGGGTAAGTGGATTTTGCACCACAAATTCCATTCTGATGGCCGCTTAGCCCGTTACAAGGCATGCTGGGTTGTTCGCAGTTATTCCCAGCAGCCTGGTATCGATTTTGATGAAACCTTCAGTCTTGTTGTTAACCGAGCACTATTCGTGTTGTTCTCAGCATCACCACCTCTCACTCTTGGCCAATTCATCAACTCGACGTTAAGAATGCCTTCCTTCATGGCAATTTTGATAAGACCACCTACTGTCAGCAGCCATCCAGTTATGTTGATTCTTCTCATCCTTATCATGTTTGTTAGCTTCAAAAATCCCTATACAGTCTTAAGCAAGCCCCTTGGGCTTGGTACCAACGTTTTGCAACATACCTTCGTACCGTCAACTTTGCTACCTCGACATCCGACGCTTCTCTTTTTATTCTTCGCCACGGTACTGATGTCACCTACATTCTTCTCTATGTCGACGATACCATTCTTACTGCTTCTTCTGCCACTCCTCTTCATCGGATCACTCGGTCTCTTCATCGTGAGTTTTCCATGACCGACCTTGGTCCTCTACACTATTTTCTTAGCATCTCTGTCTAAAAATGCCCATGACTTTTTTTGTCGCAGAGCGGCAGTACGCCCTTGAGCTTCTCGAGCGTGCCGGCATGGCATCCTGCCATCCATGTGTCACTCCTATTGATACACGCTCCAAACTCTCGACGACTGACGCTTCTCCCGTTTCGGAACCTACTCATTACCAGAGTCTTGCAGGTGCGCTCTAGTACTTAACTCTCACTCACCCAGACATCAGTTTATCGTTCAACAGGTTTGCCTTTACATGCACGATCCACGGAAGCCGCGTCTCAACTCGATTAAACGTATTCTACGCTATATCAAGGCTTCTTTGGAGTTTGGTTTACAGCTCTACGCCACTCCGACCGATTCTCTTACAACTTACTCTGATGCTAACTGGGCGGGTTGTCCAGACTCGTGATGCTCTAGTTCTGGTTACTGCATCTTCTACGGCGACAACTTGGTGTCTTGGTCCTCCAAACCTCAATCGACCGTTTCTCATTCTAGTGCTGAGGCTGAGTATTGCGCACTTGCACATGCCGTCATAGTCCTATATCTACCGCCACGGTTGTCTTCGGTGACAACGTTTTTGCGGTCTATATGTCCACAAACCCTATACAACACAAGCACACGAAGTATATTGAGATAGATATTCACTTTATTCGTGAGAAGGTTGCCCTCGGTCAAACCCGTTCCTACAAATCAGCAATTCGCCAATATCGTGACCCACCGTCACCGTTGTTCTTCGAGTTTCGTTCCGGTCTCTGCGTTCAATCTACTTACGCGTCAACCGCGGGGGATGTTGGCGAGATAGTGTCCAACTCTCGGTGGATACTCCGGCCGACTATGCTTCCGTATATCCTTTGTATAGATATGGTAATTGTAGAGTTTGATTCCCATACGATTGTACGTCTTCCTTGCATTGCAAGCTCCCTTGTACTATTTATTCTGATCAATATACAAGGTTAGGGCGTGGCCCTTCTTTATTCACGTTTGCATTATCTTTGACATTAATGGCCTGTTTGAAACGTAACAATTTCAAAAAATATGACAATAATTTCACGTGAAACAATCAATTTCCAATCTCACCTTTCAAATGAGGGCTAACACTAGGTGGTTACCGATGAAAAGAAAGAGTCAAGTAAAAAAAAAACCTAACAATTTCAGAAAATATCACAATAATTTCACATGAAATAATCCATTTCCAATCTCGCGCTTCAAATGTGGGCTAACATTAGGTAGTTAGCGATGAAAAGAAAGAGCCAAGCGAAAAAAAAAGGACTCTAAGTGAGAGCGACGGTGACCACCCAATAAAACCACCAACACACAACTCAAGAACCTGGAAGCAACCAGCTCTACAAAGTAACTCCTGTCCTGCCTGCCATTGTATTAACCACCATGATTAGCTCGTCGTGATTAGCCTAATCACACCCGAAACCGACGCTTTAGAAACACCTCCCCTCTCCTCCCCTGTCCTGTCCTCTCTCTCCTCCGGTTTTAAACACACTGTTGCGAGCAAGACAACAACTGGTAGCGAAGCGAAGCAAAGCAGAGCGCCCACGCCCAGCCAGAAGCAACCACCGGAACCCGACACCGGCTAGGGTTCCCCCCTCGAGCCCTATCCTGTGTGGTGGATTCGGAGCTCGCGGCGGGGGGACGCTCGAGCGGTCTCGCGTGATTTGGATGGTGGGTTGCGGCGCCGGGGCTCAGATCTGAGATGGCCGACGGTTGCGGCGAGGAGGGGAATGCGTCGGCGCACAAGGGCTCAGCGCGCCGGCGGGGGCCGGTGCAGGCTGGCCTGGATGCCGACGAGCTACTCACGCTGATGCACGGGTCGGATCCCGTCAAGGTCGAGCTCAACCGGCTCGAGAACGAAGTGAGGGGTGAGTTGATTCGTGGCTTGGTTCCGCTTCCTTGGTGATTTTCCGCTGCATTTTAGGATCTTACAGGGCATTTTTTGATATTTTTTTGTGGTTTAGATAAGGATAGGGAGCTGGGCGAGGCGCTGTCGGAGATAAAGGCGCTGCGGCTGTCGGAGAGGGCGCGGGAGAAGGCCGTCGAGGAGGTAATCTCCTAATGTTACTCGCTATTCGTGTAAAAGTTACGTTTTTTTGCTGTTGTTGTTTTATATCATCATTTCATTTGTTCTGGAGATTGGAGCGATGTCGGTGAACGAGAAATTCAGAGCTAAATTTGGTGGATTTGGGGAAATACCCTTCCGGGGCTCCATATTGTTGTGGTTTTGTCGGGAATGTTACGGACAGGATCTGATGTCTTGCGGTTTTTTGTGGTAGATGTAATTTGGTTGGGTTGATGGATTCAGAGAGTTTTGTATCTCCTTCTTATGTGGTATACTGTTTGAGTTTAGCATAAACTTGCTATTTTACTCAAAATATGCTCAGTTTAGCAAGACTACATTTTTTTCTCAGCTAGGGTAAATCATTTTCTTTTGTACCGAGCTTGAGTTGAGTATCTTTATAACAGCATGTTGCTTCTTATATAGTTTCATACATTTTTCATCTGATACCCTGGTTGTTTGTTCGTAGGTGTAGTGAATCAGAATGTTACGACTATTCATATAGGATTATCGAGTCCCTGTTCTGTGCAGGAGTTTTTCCAAATATGTTGGAGTTAGCTAGAGCGAAACGATTCCCATCCCTTGATTCTGGGGCTTTTCTTTACAGGTTTAGAAGAATATTTTCATTTCCCTTGTTCTGGAGCTATATGTTTCGCAAGTGCTAATGTCTATGGTACTCGAAGAAATTTGAAGTAGGGTTCTTATATTATTTTGTTTTTTTAGCCCCGATTGCAACATATTTGGTTTGTGAGCATGTAATTATAACTTGCATATATGTTTAGCCTGCCCAATTCTACTCAGAAGGATATAAACAAAAAATGATGTCCACTTTGCTCTTGTTTTGATGAGCGAAATGTAGTCAGCACTCACCAATATTTTTGGGGTAGCAGGGTTAATCTCTTGCCTTGATTTTTCTGCTTTTCTTTGGTGCTGCTGTAAGATTGCAGGGATTCATCTTGATCTTGTTATTGCCACAATTTCCTTTAAGATATCCAATTCCTTTATTTTTCTTGCAGCTAGTTTGTCATAGGTTTTCTGACTAATTGTATGGACCCTTATAGCATGCTTGTTAATAGGCAAACCAAGCAGCTTTCGAAAATGTGTGTCACCCAAGTTTTAATTGTGGTACCAGTTAAGGAAATATATCCATCATTTCGTCTTAGTCCTCTTGGGATGCTGAGGTGATGTTGAGTGCATCTCTGGTTCTTCTGTGGGCATTTATTTGTGTTTTAAAACGTTTCTGTTTGCACTGTATCTTTTGGTCATGTTAATGCTCTTTTTCTGTGCCCTTGCATTTGATCAACTGACTATGACTTTGGTTCTTCGTAACTTAAATAATTGGGCATACTAATAAATGAAAGTGGATGTTGTATAAGATTTGCCAAGGTTAGTTAAACAAAGAATCCTTCTCTTGGTCTAAAGTTGATTGTGCTATTCTGTATGGGACACTTCTTAGGCATGACTCATGAGCATGGCCTGGCCTGTTGTGTCCTGAGAGTTTGTCAAATGAAAGTTGTATTTGCCCATTTTGAATTGGTTGGTGAACTACACTGTTAATTAACTTTTGACCCTTACTATGGTACAATTCCTCTATCCCGATGACATATTAGTCTACTGCATAAATCATTAAGGTTTGTTTAGATGACCCGACAGACGGGTTCTACATTTCTCAAAGTTATCTCATGCTACATTATACATGTCAATGCATGTTTTCTTAATGACAACTTGGTTTTTCCCTTTGATAAAACAAGGGAAATATCAGGAAAAAATTGCTTCCTGGTGTTTTGTTGCTGATTCTTGTTTTCTGTTTTTAATGTGATTATCAATTCCTTATCTTGTGATGACAGTTCACTGCTGAATTAGAGAAGCTGGATGAGAAATTCAAGTTGACAGAGTCTCTCCTTGAAAGCAAAGTATCTATCCTATAAATTTTTCTTTAGTTATTTCTGTCCCTCTCTTCTGATTGCTCTCTGATAGAGTAAATTTTTTTTGCAGAATCTAGAACTCAAGAAAACAAATGATGAGAAAAAAGCTGCTATGGCTGCTCAGTTTGCGGCAGAAGCAACACTAAGAAGAGTACATGCAGCCCAAAAAGATGACGATATGCCACCTATTGAGGCCATTCTTGCACCACTTGAAGCTGAGCTAAAGCTTGCTCGGCAAGAGGTAATATTTCATTTTGTCTGGTGATGAAGTTATGTTTACCCCATACTTTAATTATCGATTTTCTCTCTTGCTTGCATGGTCCATACCCAACTCCTTTTATCCACTGGATGCATGTTTGCTGTAATTGACAAAAGAATCATTTGGTGGTTTTCAGATTGCAAAGCTCCAGGATGATAACAGAGCTTTAGACCGTTTGACAAAACAAAAAGAGGCAGCACTACTAGAAGCAGAAAGGACTGTACAAATTGCATTAGCAAAAGCCGCTATGGTTGATGACATGCAAAACAAGAACCAAGAGTTGATGAAGCAAATTGAGATATGCCAGGTACATAGAGACCTAGTATTTTACAAATTTGTTTAATTGTTGGAACAAACCAACTCTGTCAAGTCATTCCATTAAAACTCCTCAATTGGTTTTCTTCCCTATTGCAGGAAGAAAATAAGATCCTGGATAGGTTGCACCGCCAAAAAGTTGCGGAAGTAGAGAAGCTTAGTCAAACTGTGAGAGAGCTGGAAGAGGCTGTTCTTGCTGGCGGTGCAGCTGCTAATGCTGTTAGAGATTACCAGCGGAAAGTTCAGGAAATGAATGTAACATACTATTCTTCAGCCGTTGCGTTTTCTGCAAATCTTAGTTGATTTATTGTACAAAAGTTGACCCATTCTATTTTGTCACCATGACACTTAGGAAGAAAGAAAAGTTCTTGACCGTGAACTTGCTCGGGCAAAAGTTACTGCAAATAGGGTTGCTGCTGTTGTTGCAAATGAGTGGAAAGATGCTAATGACAAAGTAATGCCTGTTAAGCAGTGGCTTGAAGAGCGCAGGTTCCTGCAGGTAAGACGGTTAAACTCTCCCTTTTTTGAGGCAGATCTGTGGTTGTCCATGCTAAGTTACACATACTGGTCCTTTATTGAAGTCATGCAATGAAAAATGCTTATGCAGGGTGAGATGCAACAACTTCGTGACAAACTTGCTATTGCGGAGAGAACGGCTCGATCTGAAGCTCAACTAAAGGTAAACAAACTGTTATGTTCATTTTGAGCAAAACTTTTATGGAAGAGGAATATTCATTGTGAGCTGTTTTAAAAAATTATCTGATCTCAGGAAAAGTATCAGTTGCGCCTAAAAGTTTTAGAAGATGGATTAAGGGGGCCACCGAGTGGTTCTAGTCGTCCTCCTACAGAAGGAAAGAGTGTCAGTAATGGACCTTCCCGTCGGCTTTCGCTAGGTGGAGTTGATAATATGTCTAAAGTTTCGCCTAATGGTGTGTTCGCAAGGAGATCTCCATCTTTCAATTCAAGATCCTCTCTTTCTACTAGCAGCAGCTTGGTCCTCAAGCATGCAAAAGGAACTTCAAGGTCGTTTGATGGTGGTACCAGGTCATTAGACCGGGGGAAAGTTATCAGCAATGGACCTCATTTACTCAATAGATCTACAGATGCTGTTAGAGACTGTGAGACAGCTGATAATTGGAAGGCTAGTACAGAGGAGAAAAGTAATGAAACCACAAATAGTGATTCAAGTGATACAGTCTCTGGTGTACTCTATGACATGTTGCAGAAGGAGGTAGTTGCATTGAGAAAGGCATGCCATGAGAAGGAACAAAGTCTAAAGGACAAGGATGACGCAATTGAGGTATGATGCTGGAGTTCCTACATATTATTGTGTTTTGAGGGGACAGATGCTGTGGTGTTATGCTTTTGCTTATCACCTCTTGTTTACAGATGTTAGCAAAGAAAGTAGATACATTAACCAAAGCCATGGAAGTGGAGGCTAAAAAGATGAGGCGAGAGGTAGCTGCTATGGAGAAAGAAGTTGCTGCTATGCGCCTCGACAAGGAACAAGAAAACAAGGCCAAGCGACTTGGTAATTTGAAAGGACCTGGAACCGCTTCTCAGGCACCTTCTGGAAGGTACATCTGTGAGAATGACTTATTTTGTCGTGGGCAGGGGTACTCTTCATGTGTCACTGTTCATATATAAACAGTACCACCAACTATTATTAAGAAAGGTCTGCTGTTTGGGAATTTATCTATTAGGTGTTTGATATTATCTATTAGTTAGGCAAGTTATTATTAGATTGGATTGTTAGAGATGTTTGTTTAGAGATTATTTCTTACGAGTCAAGTCGGATCGTCCTTATAAAAGGGCTAGTATGTATCCATTATCAATCAAGCAAGAAAGATGAACTAATCTAGTCTCTCTCCCAAGGTTCTATTATCCTAATCTGTAGTCTAATCTCTCGTCCCACCAAGCCGAAGTCGCTCGACCTTCTTCCTGCTGGTGTTTACCCTGTTTTGAACTAATGTTCATTACATTTGGTATCAGAGCAGTCGATCCTTTTCCACGATTTCTGCTACCATGGTTATGACGACATATCAGACCATCAGACCTGTCGTTGAGTCGTTGGCTATGATAAAGGCTAACGCCAACAAGATGACCATGAGTACCAACGACAACGACAAGAAGATAGCGGCCTTCTTCCTCGACATGCATGCTACTTTAGAGAAGATGATTGCGGATCAGAAGGAGAAGAAGACGCAACAAGAGGCGGCGGCAGCGTTGTTTCCAGCGGCCACACCAATGCTGTCGGAACCTGTTGCGGTGTTGTCACATCCTGTTGTTGCAGCCACAGCCTTACCGAGGCCTGCCGTGGTGTCGCCGAAGCCTGCCGCGGTCGAGCCAAAACCTTTAGCAGTGCTGCCACGTCTTGCCACGAAGCTATCGGAGCCTATCGCGGCCCTACCGAAGTACGTCGTGGCCACCGCGACGTTGCTAGGGTTGCTACCATGCCTGCCTCAGCAACCGATGAGTTTGTCGCAACTGCGTGTGGAGGCAACGATCTCTAAGGACTCATGTAGTCATCATAGCCTCTCGTCAACATGGGGTCTCTTAGGGCTTCAGCCATGGCCGCCACTGCAGCTCGAGGACGAGCTGTCGCGAAAGGAGGGGAGTAGTTGTCATGGTCTGGGGTACTGTTCACATACTACTGTTGACACATGAACAGTATCATCAACGATGATTAAGAAAGGTTTGCTGCTTGGGAATTTATCTATTAAGTGTTTGATATTATCTATTAGTTAGATAAGTTATTATTGGATTAGATTGTTAGAGATATGTTTCTTTAGAGATTATTTCTTAGGGGTCAAGTTGAATCGTCCCTATAAAAGGGCTAGTATGTATCCATTACCAATCAAACAAGAAAGATTAATTAATCTAATCTCTTTCCCAAGATTCTATCATTCTAATCTATAGTCTAATCTCTCATTCCACTAAGCCGACGTCGTCCGGTCTTCTTCCTGACGGTGTTTACCTTGTTATGAACTAAGGTTCATTACATATTTGTTTTAGAACTTTATCTTTCATCTGTTGGGATATTCAAATGCATATACCGTGGATATTGGAAACTTTGTTTAAACTTAAAAGTATGCCATCCACTTCAATACCAGGGATTCACACTTCAATTACTTTGTTGGTTAATCCTGTGAGCAGTTTTTGTGTGTGTGTGTGTGTTTATTACTCGTAACGTTTTCGTTTTCGTGTTTGCATTAGCAGTCATTGATGGCGTTCATTTCTGGCCTGCCTGAGCGTTGCTAGCTGAGCCGTAATGCCGCTTGATCATGGTGCATGAATGCGCCAGTCATGGGGGATAAGAGAAGTAAAAATGCAGAAAAGCTGTGATGTTAGACAGCACTAAAACTTCTGTCTTGTACTTCTGTGTGAGTTCATCTTCCGTTAGCTGTTCAGGCGAGTGTGTGTTTTTCTGCTAGGTGGACTGGGTGTTCCCTTTCTCAGGCACAACAAATCTTACTAGGCGGGAACTCAACCGAAGTGAACTCGTAAACACCCTATAATCCTTGATGCGTTTTCTTGATCTCGACGATGCCGATCCTTGTGCGCAACTCTTGGAATTTAATGCGGCCTAGTGCCTTCATCAGAATCCAGCTGCTCTTCGGTCTTGATGTATTCCACCTCAACTTTACCGTCTTCAACGTTTCCCGAATAAAATGATATCGGGTGTATATATGTCAGCGCTGGTTGTGGAACCCTGGATTTTTGCTGAGGGCGATCGCCGACTTGTTGTCGACTTTGAGCATGACACTGCCTGCCTCTTCATTCTTTACGTCAGCGAGTAAACGAGCGAGCCATTTACCTTGGTAGACAGCTGTTGTCGTTGCGATGTACTCGGTCTCACAAGAGGATAGCGTCACAACATTTTGCTTTTGAGATTGCTAGCTGATGGGGCTGTTACCGAGGAGGAAGAGGATGCCCGTCGTGCTCTTGCTGTCGTCGACGTCGCCGGCCATGTCGCTATCGTTGTATTCGACGAACCATGGCTCCTTCAACTTCTTCGTGTAACGACAGTCATAGCTCCGCGTACTAGCAATATAACGGAGTATAAGCTTGATTGCCGCCAAGTGCTCGGTGGTTGGTGCTTCCATGAAGCGACTTACGTAGCTCACCGAGTACGCGATGTCGGGTCTAGTGTGCACTAGGTACTGCAAACTCCTGATGATGCTCTAGTAAGCCGTGGCGTCCGTGAGGGGCTGAGCTTGCCTTGCTTAGCTTGAGCCTTGTCTCCATAGGAACGTGGCAGGAGTTGCAATTCTTCATACCACTCTTCTCAAGAATTTTGAGCGCATATGCAGATTGGTTTAGCGTGATGCAGCCATCAGACTGGTGCACTTCGATGCCGAGGTAGAAACTGAGCAGGCCGAGATCGCTTATTTTGAATGAGCTTTTCATCTCCCTTTTGAACTTGGCAATCTCCTGTGCGTCGGTGCCCGTGATAATGAGGCTGTCGACGTAGACGCTCACCAGTAACCGCGATGCACCGCTGCCGCGCATGTACACCGCATGTTTAGATGCGCTCCGCTGAAACCCGAGCGACAGCAAGCAACTGTCAAGCTTGGCGTTCCACGCTCTCGGCGTCTGCTTCAAGTCATAGAGGGCCTTGTGGAGCCTGAGCATCTTCTATTCATGGCCCTCGACCTCAAAGCAGGGAGGTTGGGCGGCGTAGACCTCGTCGAGCTTGCCGTTGAGGAACGTCGATTTGATGTCCATGTGGTGTACTGGCCATCCCTCATGCGCGGCGAGCACGATCAGCAAGCGCACGGACTCAAGACGGGCCATCGGTGCGAACACCACCTCGTAGTCGACGCTCTGGCGTTGCACATAGCCCTTTGCCACGCACAACCGTTGCTATAGTTTATACAGTACATTCGACAGTGAATATCTCGCCGGAGTTAGCCGTAGCTGCATTTCCCGCCCCCCAGTCCCACTGTGCCGCCTCGTCGAAGACGACGTCGCGCGTCACGTGCATGTGCTTGCCGACGGAGTCGTAGACGCGATGCGTCTTGGCGTCGGGCTTGTAGCCGATGAACACCGTCGGCATGCTCCTGTCATTGAGTTTCTTTAGGTGTGGCTTCATCACCTTGACGTGTGCGACGCAGCCGAAGGTGCGGAGAAAATGTCTCCACCGGAGGCTATGCGCCATACCACCTCTCGTACGACGTCATGGCCTCGATGCTGCCGGTTGGGGCTCGGTTCAGGATGAATGTTTTTATTGCAGTCATTCCCGCTTAATCGCTTTAAGCGGGCTGACTGCCGTATGTTAGACCACCAAATCTTACTAGGTGGACTGGGAGTTCCCTTTCTCAGGCACAACAATTTTTTGTCTGGTTTAATTGTTTGTCCTTGTAAACAATGAGCTTTTTTTTCTGTGGAAATTTTGAACACTAGGATTCACTAAGTTATGACATTAAAGGAGCATTTCGACATATTCACTTTCTTAAACATCACTAGTAGTTACTGTAGGCATTGGCTGGTACGGCTGGCACACAGGGAAGGCATTAGGTTTTTGCTATTTTTTTGCAGGGAGCTTTTGTGGTTCTGTGTGACCTTTTAATATACCTTTTTCATTATTTATGCCTTCCTAAATCACATCGATTTGTGTTCTTTTTGCTGCAGAAATGCACCACGGGCGGGTTGACGCGCAACCTCCAATAACATACCTCTTAACATCAGGCAGCATGAAATTCTTCGCTAGGTTCCGTTTCCCTTTGTATTTGCCCCCTTCTGTCCCTATTAATTTTGTGATTGAGATAGCACAGATGACCCTGCGATACCTAGATTGGGGAAAGAGTAGGCTTGCATCTGACACGACATTGATGTAATGTAGTGAAGGTAATCCTACGGTAAGGTTTAACCTTGCGGCACGCTCTCATTTTGTCAAGGCAGTGCTCGTTGTGGTTGTATAGGTTGGACGATCCTGTGTCTTCCTCCCATCTGTAATTTTAGCTAGTGTGTTTGCTTTTGCTTGTCCGGGTTGTGAAATGTGAATATTATTGTATTCTACTACGGTCACCTTTACCGCTCTGTTTCCCCTTGGGTGGGCTGGAATTGGTTTCTTGGGTTGTGATGCCCGTTGTACCATTCGTTTCAATTTCTAGCTGAATCAGAATGGAACCCATTGATGTTCAACGGGTTTTTCTTTCCTGTCTCATAAGTTGCCTCAGACCGGATCCGGTGCGTGTTACTCAGTTTTTATATAAAGCTAATAACAAGTTTTACAACCATGGCTTGACGACACCAATTAGCCCTTGGAACCCCTAATTGCTAAGAGTTCACAAAAACCTAGTGAAAAACTAGACATCTTCCGTCGTATAGAAATTCTTCAAGCAATCATCAGCCGATTTCAGTAGGCTTTCTGTAATATTCTGAAAATAATAATAATAGCAATACTAATAATAAATTAATTAGTTAAAGAATTCAGGGCTTGTGCGTAATTAAAGAATTTAGTATACGTGGAAATAGGATAATTCAGATTTTTTATGAGCTATATAAATAGACGGTGGAAATTTTAGAAACCCTAGCTTTTTCTTTTATTTTCCATCCGCCGCCGCAACAATTTTTCTGCGTTGCGCCGCCAAACAAATTCTTCACCTCGCCATCTTTGCTGCTGAGCCACTACTGCGCCGTATCTGCTTCTCTCCTTCAGCACTGCCCGCTCGTGGTGCTCGTGGCGTCATTGCGTTACCGCCTCTCCTCTGCCGCTTTTCCCCGCCACCGCTCTGCTACTGGATCGGCCAATTGTTGTGGGCCGCATCGCTGCTGCGTGGATCGTGTGTTTCCTCTTGATCCTGCTGCGCGTGGAGCTGCTGCCGCCGCGTCTTGTGTTGTCTTAAGCGAAATCCAACGGCCGAGAGCCCTCGCCGCTGCGATCGAATCGCTGCTGCATTTGCCGCATTGCAGGCCAGGCCGATTTGCTTTGCGCCGAGAGCCGCTCCTGCGCTGCTCTTCTGGGCTCTTGCGCGCCACCG
Organism: Hsuehochloa calcarea; assembly: GCA_036346395.1. Lineage (NCBI taxonomy): Eukaryota > Viridiplantae > Streptophyta > Magnoliopsida > Poales > Poaceae > Hsuehochloa > Hsuehochloa calcarea. Next base: position 61,436,894 of record CM070596.1, read on the forward strand.
ACGCCGAAGTCCGAGAATCACCGCCGCACGTCATCCGTTTCCTTGCTTGGCCGACGTGTTTTGGTTGGTAATTCTTTTACCGATTTCTTTGTGCTGTTAATTAGAGATTTTAATCGAGATTAATTAGAGAAGGTTCTATAGTTTTTAGTCAATGTGCCGATTAATAGATCTATTTAGAATGCTGTCCTGTTGAACGATTTATTCGGGTATCTTAAGGGCAGGTTTTGGAAATCTCATCTACTAGTTAATTGTAGATAATTTCGATATCTTTCTATAGCATATTTAATCATGTCAATCGGACAAGTATAATTCGAGTTATGATTTTCGGAAGACCGCTGTTTTTACGGTTGTCGTCTTTCGGCGCTGTTTTGGTAGACTGTAGATTAAAAATAGTAAATAGCTTAATTAGAGTTTTTGATCTACATGAAAGTTGTAGATAATTGTCCAATGGTTCTGTAGAATCTGAGAACGCGAATTTTGGTTGAGTAAAACAAAAGTTATGAATTTAGTAAGACTGCTGTTCCGAAGCGGACAGACCGACTTTCTGGGCTAAATACGGAGGGATAGATGATTTAATTAGAAGACTGTGTAATCTAAGAAAATGTGGATAATTTTATAAAGAATCCAGAATGGGGTGGTTTGTGGTGATCGGACTTTCGAGTCAAAAGTTACGCTCTTTTTAGTAACAGGACCGCTATGGGTAACTTTTCGATACCGGCGTAACGTGGTATATTTGGGGACGAGTAGGAGCGAAATATATTGATTGCTATTCTTGTTGCTGTAATTTGTATTGAAGTTGGTGTATTTAATATAGGAGAGGCGTCGTGCTTGTTGCCATCTTCTAGCCAAATCGTGCATCGCAACTAGTAAAGGCAAGTGCATAGTAGACAGCGATCAATGATCGATCACTGTTTTCTTTATCTTCTATTACCATTATTGTTGTGCTTTTATTTTGTTTAATTGCAAACAAATAATTGGTATGTTTATATCTTGGTTGACAAGCATGATGAAAAGTTGGATATGATGTTTATGATGGAGTTTGCATGTTTGCATTCATAAGCATCTTTGCATATGAGCAGGTGATCATGAATGATCACAACTCCACGGGAGTGGAGGAGGTCCCCGATCCTTATGGAGGAACGGGCTTGAGAGTGAATGTTGTCGCGAGCATTCACTCATGCTATACCGGTATACGCGAAAGAAGTGCATGTGGACATGTAGAATAGAGTTGCATTCATAAATGAGATTATTGTGTGTTAAACAAAGAGACGATAACTGCATGAGAATATTAATGGAAGTACCTGTGATGATAATAAAGTTATTGAATGCTGTTGATTTATTATTGTTCGTTGTTTATTGATGGGCTTGCTGAGTCGTGGACTCACCCTTGCTCTATTGTTGTCTTTAGGTGATCTTCGAGGATTGCCGTAACTGAGAGCGAGTAGAGCACATGGACCACTTATGATCATTTACCTTCATAATCTTTTCATTCAGAATTGGATTACTCCTGGACATGTTAGAGGTTGAATAAAGTTTAGGACAATGTTTGGACTAGACTATTTGCTTTATTAATTTGGATTCATTGGTTGATGCTATTTTGGTCTGTTTACCTGGTTTTATTCTACTTGATTATTTACTATCGTTTGAACCATAATTATACATGTTCTTTTGTGAAATATGGTTATGTTTATTGTGGCTTTCTTGCTGTAATTTGATAGTGTGTCGATAATTACTAGTTTAGAGAGTAGTGTGGTGGCATTCTAGGCTCAGTGTTGGGCTGGGGTGTTACAGTTTCTAGCTTAAGCTGATCAACTTCTTTGGTTAGAATATGCCAACACTGAAAATATGACATAAATTTGAATATAATTTCAGTTGGTTACTTAGGAGAAGTCTTCTCAAATGTCACTTTATTTTTGATTTTCTAGAGCGTCCAAGTCAAAGTTGAAAAACTAAATAAATTAATATGGTAATTGTTAACACTCCTTTTATGTAGTCAGCAAAGATGATCATCTAATGATTCCAGGAACCTTTCCCACATTAAAATATCTTTGACACAAAGCCAAGCAAATTTAGCTAAGACACAGTGAAAAATAATATGATTTGCATCCTCTGCAATCCCACATAGTAAGTAGTTCACCCCCCCCCCCTTTCACATTCTCAGTATAAGCTAGTATGCTGTCTGAATTCTATCTTGATAAGTTCGTGAGAGGAAAATATTAACTTTGAGTGAGATTTTACTTGCTCAAAGCTTTTGCTTTTTTTTTGACCCCCATAAACCACATGTCTATAAAGGGATTTGACAGCAAACTAATCAGATTTTTCCAAACAACGCACCATCCTACCCTGTCCCCCCTTAAGATCAACTCCATACAAGGTCTCTTTCAAAACCTTCCACTGTTCCTTCTCCTTTCCAAAATTTCTGACAAAATTGATTTGCCAAACCCCATTCTCCCAACATTCTGCTACACTAATATCAAGATCTAGACATATATTGAACAATCCTGCAAATATGATTTTCAGAGGATAGTCATCCAACCAGACATCTTTCCAGAAAGAGGTCAAACCCCCATTACCTATACGATGAATCACCAGATGTTTCACTTTACAAAGATTTCTCCAAAATTGAGACCCTTTGAACAGAAGTGAGTCTTTGAAATCACCTATGGGGAAATACTTTGTTTTCAAAATCCCGAACCAAAGTTCCTCTTTAGCAAGGCTAATTCTCCAAATTCATTTACACAAAAGACAATCATTCATTAATCTGGTGTTAATCACCCTAAACCTTCCAATTAACCATGTGATATATGAATTTATCACTCGCCCCTCTCCAAAAAACCTTGACCTGATGGCATCCATTTTCCTATGAGTTTCCCCATTCAATATGTAAAACCCCATTGTATAAATGGGCTCACTGCTGAGACAACTATTGACCAAGTTCAATCTCCCACCCGAGGAAAAAAATGTTGTTTTTCTAGTTATCCAATTTGCACCCTAACTTGCTGATAATTTTTCCTGGTGCTCTCTTGTTCACCACTCTATCCCCAATAGTAATACCTAAATAAGTAAGAGGTAGCTGACTAAGTGTACAATTGAATATGTTTGAAACTCTAGTGGTTTCCTTTCTATTCACCCCACTACAAAAATCTCACTATTGTGGTAATTAATTTTCAGACCGGCATCTACTCAAAACAATACAACAAGAATTTGAGGTTAAGAATGTACTCATCTTCACACTCAATCATAAGGACAATATATCTGCATATTGTAATAAAGGAACACCCCCAGGAAATAAATGAGAAACAACCGCTTTGTCAACCAACTACTTTGTGCCTTTTCAACAATTGTTGCCAAAGCATCGGCCGCTAGATTAAACAGTAGAGGAGACAAAGGATCACCTTGTCTCAAACCTCTATGAGTAGTGAAGTAAGGACCAACCTTTCCAATGATATTAATGCCCACCTTCCCCTTTTAATTAATCCATTGTTCAGAGAAACCTTTCCCTACCATAACTTCTTCCAAAAAAGCCCCACTGAATTTTATCATAAGCTTTCTCAAAATCCAATTTGAGAATCACTCATTTTTTTTCTTAGAAACTCTCAATTCATGTAATACCTCATGTAAAGACAACACACCCCATCGAGAATGTTCCTCCCTTTTTATAAAAACAGTTTGGTTCTCATTAATTTTCTTATTAGCCACATTGCCCAATTCGACAACCATCGATTTAGTGATAATCTTGAAACTAACATTAATCAAGCAAATTGGCATGAACTGCTTGATAGTGTTAGCAACCTTGATTTCGGGAATCAAGATTATCACCCCATAATTCAACCTTTTCAAGTCTAGCTTCCCCTCAAAGAAATCTCAAGCCATCTCCTAGACATAATGTTTAAGGACACCCCAAAAGTTTTATAGAAAAATGTGGGGATACCATCTGGCCCAGGAGCTGACTCACCACATAAGTTCTTAATGATCTTCCAAACCTCTTCCTCAGAAAAACAGGATCCGGTGCGTGTTTACAACTTGGAAACGGTGTGATTTCATTCTAGCGTGCAAACTGCTGTGATTTTCTCTTTGTTCAATCAAGTTGCAATCTATCACATGATGTTCTTCATCTAATTCTCCAGCGCGTATGTATTTCAGTGCGTGGGACTGGGACTGGGACCGGGACAAGGTCACAGGGAGCAGGAGGCATCTTTGTCCGTTACATTTCTTTGTCCTGGCAATGAGTTTTTCCCTTTGCCGATTCGCTTTCCGCCATGGTTTGCCATTTTTTTTTTTTTTTTTTGCTTGGGTAATACTTCGGTGCATATTTAAGAAGCTTACCGATCCATCGGACAGCACATCAATCATCCATTGTTTACATAGACTCATCTATAACCTTTTCCACCAAATCCCTATTTCTCCTCACAAGTCGCCAACCCATTAGGAAAAGTAGGCAACAAGTGGTGGGCACAATCGTCTAGCAACCGGCGCTGCTCAAACTTGTGGTCGTCGTTGTCCTCTTCTTGACACCGCCACCTCCTCCTCTCCTCCTTTATCCTCTTCCTCCTCCCTCCCAGATTCTCATTCCACTTCGTGTCTCACATACCTCCTCCCTCAAATCCCCTTGTCCACTCCCATCTCCTCATCTTCCTCCCCAAAATAATCCCCTCACGACTCCTTTCTCCTCCATATCTCCTTCATGAGTAGCCCCTGAGCTCCACCGTCGTGGGCTCCTCGTTGATGCCGCAACAACACCCTCGATGATATACCGTTGCTACTAGTCGCCATCGTGGTGCCTCATTCGGGTACGATTTGTTGCAGATGTTCATTCAATTTGTTACAACAATTGGCTCGAAATGTTGCATGCAATATTTTTTATTGTTACGGTGTTGTTGCATCAAATGTTGCGGCAAGGGGTATTTTTTTGCTGCAAATGTGTTTTTGATTTGTTGTACAAAAGTAATTTTTTTGTTGCAGACCCTTCACCATTTGATCGTTGCATCTTTGTTTCAAAAATGTTACAACAATTATTTTATGATGTTTCCACTATTATTTTCAAATGTTCAATGTCGTAACATCGTAATTTGTTTGTTTGGGATATTTGAACTAGTTTTTAAAAGCACAGTTATGTTCTATATTGATTGTTTCATGTATTTTCGGTAAGAATATGATATTTTTATAATTTTTTTCTTGTCATTGTATTTATCATTTGTGCATTTTGTTACAAATGTTGTGTACGGATGTTATGTCGAAGCGTACAATAAAAAGCTTCCCATCGTACGTTCGAGTGCTAGTTGCTTCTTTGCTTCCATTACGCAACGAAGCGAATAGGCGGCGGTTGCTTCGATTGCAAGTGAAAGTAGGAATCTTACGGATCAAGTCAATGCTCCGTCCAGTGAGACTCGAGTCTCCTCCCCTCTTGTCTCACTGTAGCTACGGGTGGAAGCGGGAATCTTCAAAGGATGTTACGAGCAAGAGGGAAATGGATATGATCTTACAGTATCAGGTATCGGAAGTCGATCTCCATCGCTCGGTCGAAAATCAAAGGTCTATATCAATCACTATGGTATTTTTCGCTATAAGAAAATCGCTGCACTAAATATTTTACTGTTTCTACAACGCCTGCTACCATGTTACCGCCAAGTACTATTCACTCACTCACATATCATTGTGTCGCATTAAAGCATAGAGTAGAAAACTAGAGGAAGATGAGAATAATTTAGCAATTGCCTCAATGGATGGCATAGCCTTATATATATATATATACCCTTTTTTCTACTCTCAAGAGTAGTTACTCTTTATTCCTTATCTCACAATGTAGGGAGTATTTTGCGCAATCGAGATTATGTATGTGTAGTATACGAGTATATAAGATCACTTAGGTGGTATTCATACCTTTTCAGAGGTGGTATGTACAATTTTTTAGATATACTTCTTTTAGTACGAATATGAAGGTATTTATAAAATATGCTAAAACTATGAACTCTCTTATAAATTTTTCGTGTGGCTCGCATTGGAGTATCTTATAATCAGTATATGAGTATACCCAAAGTGATAAAGGAGTATGTCAAATTTTTTAGGTGATATATCAACGGTGGGAGTAACCTACATCCGAGAGTAGAAAGTGTGTTTGTGTGTGTGTCTATATATATATATATATATATATATATATATATATATATATATATATATAGGAACGTATCTAGTGCTAATGAGTAATTCAGTGCTAAGTTGCTAATATCAATCTTGACCGTTGGATGTGGGAGTATGCATGGTGTTTAATGAAGACACATTAATAAATGTGCATTGAAAGTGGGGGAGCATACAAAGTGATTAAATGGTTTAGAGGTGGGAGCCCGTATTAATCTTGATTGTTCAATTCAAATCCAACGGTAGAGATTGGTATTAGCACCTTAGCATATATACCGTATCAATCTCTTGTTGATATTATTTGGCATGTAATTATCTTATATATATATATATATAGAGGATTACATGATATATCTTGTACAACAAGATGAATGGGGAAGTTTTTTTTTAGTAGGTCTTAGCAAGCGGGAAACTGGGGCTGCCCTCTACGCGGAAGCATCTGTAACGTAAATATGCAATGCACTCGGTCCCCACCGTAAAAATTCATGTGAAATTAATGTATTCCAAAGATGCCCGGATGAAAACCTAAATGATTTTGGAAGTTTCACATCGTAAAAACGCTTACAAGGATGTTCTACCTTTTTTTTTTCTCTCTCTCTCTCTTTCTTTCTGAAAAAGGGGACTTCTAGGTTCTTGTGGTTATTCTAGGATTTGCAAATTTGACGACATTGTTTCTTCCTAGCTCATCTTATATGTAAGATTCTTAAGTGGCGATTCAGGACGATACGAGACGTTGAGGAGAAAACATTACGGCGACCTACTAGCTACAAGTGACGGCTCTATGCGTTACAAACTCCAGTAGACGGTAGTAGTAATACCATAGTAGTAGTGGCCGGTAAAGTTACGACACGTTTGATTTAATCTCCATGAGAACGTCGTGGTTGTTTCTTTTGTTTTAGTTTGTGCCCAAAGGAAGCGCATGAAAACCAAGTTAACTTTGGTGTTACCAAAATCTAGAGGGCTAAAACTGTTATTTTGGTAAGTTACCAGCCACATTCCGGAGAGGCAGAAGTTAGGATTCTTTGCCAACAATCTGTTATTTTGTTCTCATGCATATCATTGCCATCCTTAGATTTAGAGAAATTTTACGGTATATTTTACTAGTATTAATTATATGGTGATAGTATAAATCAAATTTAACAATTGATTTGTTAAGGGTATTATGTATATACTTTTCTTTATATTTGTAATTTTTTTACGAGAGTATTATGAACTTTTACAATTAGAGTTGAAAATATTTACTCTTGTGCCATGTAATTCCTATATGGGTAATTACAATTCTGCTATTTCAAAATTCTATTACTCATACCACTATGCGTAGTATAACTAAACCATAACTAATATGAACCATTAGGTAAAAATAATGAACGATTTATATTAAATTGAGTATTAAATTAAGTGTAAACGTAAAAGAACTCTATATTTAAGGACCTCTCTTTTGATATTCTGAAGTGTACACTTATTTTTTCTTGGCAACAAATTTTTCATGTTTTGAAAGACGAATACTATTCGACCCGATATTACCACAATTGCTGAATTTGATATTGAGTTTTGAGATGAGCATTTACGAGGAAGGACTCTTCCTACGCCATCCATTCACCGCTCTCGCAATATTTCACGTGCAACGAGCCCGTCCGTCCCGTGCAAATCAGCACCACAGATAACCCGCACTAATCTCGGAAGTAAACGAACGGTGAATGATATCTCCAGTCTAATCCCATTCCGTAACCTCGCATCTCTCGGTCCCACCCACTCCCGGCTTCATTTAAAACTAATGCTACGTGCACACCTCCTCAAGTCTTCCTTTCCACTATCATCGGAACATTTTTATTATTTAATCTATTTTTACAAATATTTTAAATATAATCTCTCTATAACTTTATTTTCAATTCTGCCTTCTTTGCTCACACCATAACGTATGACGTGATAAAAAATACTCTATCACGTCACGTATCACGACGTGATCAAAACTGTCACGATAGTCATCCGAGCCAACACGTGTCCATTTTTGGACTAAGTCCTGTCACATCTAGAGGGACGGCATAACAACACTCATTTACCACGCCGAAGTTTGTAGCGTGACAACGTGCTTTTCACGCCACACATTGTGGCGTTACCAAAGGGATCAGAATTGGAAATAAAGTTAGGAAATTATCTTTAAAATATTTTCTAAAAATAGATTAAATACTAATAACTCGCGTTCGCGTATATCATTGTTGATGGCGTCTTCGCAACAAAACAATAGAGCACTCATCGACGCAACAACACAAGAAAAGGCGCGATCTTTAGCGCAATCTCCGGGGCGCCCAGCTCCGGCCTCCGTCAAGTCGCCAGCAAGCGCGCACGCACGCCCGATCGTGCGGCCGCCGAATCCCATCTCTTCCTCCTCTTCCCGGTGCGTGCGATCGTTTCCTTCTCCGTTTGGTGTTGGCGCTTTGTGCTGCTCCGAATTTAGAGTTTTTTCTTCTCCGTTTGGTGTTGGCGCTTTGTGCACGCGTGTCTCAACGTTTCAGGTGTGTAAGATTGGTGATCTAGGGGTAATGCGTTGTTTTGTCGTGAGATGTTTTTTTTTTGGGTGTTTTTCGTAGGGGAAGTGAAGGGTTTTGGAAGGTTTACGTAGAGGTTGCTTAGTTCAGGGGGAGGCGCCAATAATAGATGCGTTGTTGCTCTCTCTCTATTTTTTGGAAGCAATAAATAAGTGTCTGATCCGAATTTTGCAAATTCAAATCCTCTGTGAAAACACTGTTCTATTCCCTAGATCAGTAGCTAGCACTCACAGACACATTACTGAATCATTTCATACATAACGTAAATTAAGATATTCATATATATTATAAACTTCAAAGTAACATAGACCACGTCAGGTCGAGTTTTACAAAAGGTCGAACATCCCAAATTGAATACATTACATAAAAGCAACGTATGCTACAACGAAAGCAAAAGGGGTAGAGCTCATTTCTCTACAGGCAAGCGACTGGGGTAGCTTGTGTACGACGGATATTAACCAAGGGGTTGGATAATATCGGCTGTACGCAAGTACCGAATGAGTCCACTAGACTAATGCGAGATCTAGACCACATAATTAGACTAATGTTCATCGTTTCCTTGTCCGTCGACTTCTGGGTCTTCATAATACGCATAGTCCCCTTGATCCACATTACTTGGAGGGTTTGGGGGAGAGCGAGAATGAGCACAACTTCGTGCTCGTGAGCCAACACACAAGATGCAATAATATACATGCATGACTTAACAAGGGTGGCTCGGGTTATTTTATTTGCTAAAGCAATATTTTCAATTATCATAATTATAAATTCCTATGACTTAGCATTTTAACCAAATTGCACTTTTATTAAAGAGAGCAATTGAAATATTAAATAACAGTAGAGGTTCTCTTCATCGAAAACTCTATAAATACTTTATTTGATTGGAGCTACCTCTAATCATTAACACCACTGAGCTCGACGGCTCAGGAAAAATCCAACCTCAGGGCTAGGTGAGCCCGACCTGATTTTCATACCACTCATAAAGGTTTTTAAAATAGAACTAACTATAGTAAGTTCACATGCCCGCCTTTGACCATATGCACAGTTGTTTAAACAGTTTAGACTTTGCAGAGGTTGTACACTGTACCCACAAGATATAATCATACTCGTTGCCCACATGATTCCTTAGTCATGTAGTTGAGCGACCATCACAGTGACCTTTCAAAATATTTCACTCCTTCCGTCATCTCACCCATATGGGTCACGCTCATAAGTTGTGCGGGATGTTCACCTCAGTAACTAGCGTAGCTGGATTACCTACAACGCCTAGCGTGTCTAACAACTTCACCTTGCATTGGTGTCCCATTCAAGCCGGACCATGTCCAGTGTTTGCACGATCGCGCTACCCCTCCAGCGAGATAACATTCGGAGTTTAATAAATTTACTAAGCTAAGTTGTACTTTATAGACTTATAGTAGTACTTGTTTTACACAGGAGGTCATAGCAAGATTAAGTTCTTAATCCATCCGGACGGTTCATACTACCTACCAACCACTCTCGTGCACGACGACATCCACCACCCTTTCCATCCGCCGAGATGTGGTAATAGCAAGTTGTTTAGGGTTTTGAGGGGTAAAACCAAATCATCTCATTATTCCAGTCATTTACCCACAATGACTGCCAAAACCACTTTTATGTTTAAAAGATGATGATTAGGACTTTTAATGTCCCGGTACTTAAGCAAGACTAGCATGTCGCTTAAGTACAACCTATACTAGTATTTACCATATAACTACTAGGGTGACATAGAATAATAGATTCAATTAACAAAGGATGACTTAATAAATGAATTAATCATCAAATGAGTGTTTACCTACCTTAAGCTTTAACATACATTTGATTAAAGAATTAAAGCATACAAATTTGGTAATTTAAATGAATATAATTTACATAAAATGTAGGCTCAAAGTGATCAAAGTGTCGACTCGTCTTGGTTAAAGGCAAGAGAATCTTGATAGTCTTGTGCCTGATCGAGTTGGAGATCTCCCGCTTCTTCGAACCCTAATCGGACAAATGCACAAAAAAGAAACAACAAGCAAAGATAGCAAAAAAATACTAATGACGTAATAAATAAACTCCAAATTAAACAAGACCAGTGCCATTAGCAAGATCTTGAATTTAGACAAATTTAGAGATAAAATTCACTTGAATCGGAGTTAAAACGGAGGAGAACGGAGTTTCCAAAGTTTGAAGTGGAATTAAATCGAAAAAATAAAAAGAGAAGAAAGAACACAGTAGCCGACTAACACATGGGGCCCACTGCATAGTGTTTGGTCCATGTGAACAGTGCGTGGACTGGAGGTCACCACGCACTGTGCGGGTCCACGGTCCATCGGTCTACGAAATAGTGCTGGTAGGGCCCACCTGTCGATCACTGTAGGAGGGGGTTTAAAAGGGGAGATGACGTGTGGCTTGGCCGTCGCCTCGTTTTCTCCGGACGCGCAGAGAGAGCGAGAGAGAGAGAGAGAGAGAGAGAGAAGAGGAAGATGAAGGCTCAGGCGGCTCGGGAGTGGCGGCGGCGGCGGCGGTGGCGAGCGGCAGTGCGGGGAGGAAGAGAGCAAGTGCCCGGGCGGCGCCGGGAGGTGGGTAAGCCGGAGGTGGAGCCGGGGTGGCTCGGGGCGACCGAATCGGCGGGGCGGCGGCGACCGAGGCGGAGGAGAAGGGGGCATCGGGAGGTGGAGGTCCTCGGTGGCGGGGAAGGAGAGGGAAGGAGAGGGATGCAGTCCTCGGCTCCTGTGGCACATCGAGACGGGGGCGGCGGCACGGTGGTGGTGCCAGAGCGGCTGATTGGTGGGGAGGTGACGCGGTCGAGGCGGGAGCGGGGGCTCAGCTTCGACTCGGGAAGAAGAATGGTGGGGAGGGAAGAAGGGGAGGCGGTGGGGCTTCTTATAGCCGCCAGGAGGAGGAGCTAACGAGGAGGCGAGCTCGGTCCCGAGGTGGCATGGGCGGCCTGGCAGCGGATGAGACGGGGCGGAGGTAGGTGGGGGCGACGATGGGACGGAGGTGGCTCGGTGCGACGACTTGGGAGGCCGGGGTAGTTGGACGATGCGACAGGCGAGGCGGCGGAGTGAGCGAGCGCGGATGGCAACGCAGCGCGCGTGCAGTCTTGGCTGCGTGCGGGCCGACGAGGACAACCATGGCATCACGGGCGCGCAGCCTGAAGTGACAAGGCGAGGAGGAGGGTGCCGAGTCACGGGCGACGGGACCGGAGCAGGCGGCCGAAGGAGAAGGAAGCGGGGAGGCAAGTGACCGGCGTGGCGTGCTCAGCCGGCGACGCAACGTGGCGTGGCGGCGACAATGACGGAGCGGCTTGGCGACAAGACGCGACAAAGACGACGACGACTGGTCGCGGCGCGCGGTCCCGAGGCGCACGGTGCGAGCAGGCGGCGACGACCCGGGGGAAGAAGCAGGGAGAGGGAGGAGCAGGCTGGGAGCTGGGCCGGGAGGAGGTGGGCTGGGCCGAACGAGAATGGCCCAACTGAAAGAAGAGATGAATTCAACTCGAATCGAATCCAAAATATTGCAAAAAGGTTTGAAACACAAACCCGGGTTTTACTAGAAGCTAGAATATTTGAATTACAATGCTTATTTGCAATACGGTTTGAAAACCAAAACGAATTGGTAAATAGTATTTGTCAATTGAAAACTGAGAATGTTACAATAAGGGAGGTCGAGAAGCGCGGAGGGTGTAGAAGTTGGGGAAATGTACGTGCCTGACTGTTTTATTGACTGAAAATTTTCTTCATGTAAACAAAATTTGATCTTTCTACCCGTCCATGCTTTACATCCGCGCCAGCTGTTTGGTATAATGGTAGTGCTTGACGAGGAGCGGCATTTGGTTTCTCGCCATGTTCTGCTACTGCATTGCAAAAGAATTTAGCTCTTGAGGGGAAAAGGGGAAAGCTTTTATTTTGGGGAAACCCTTATATATCCATAAAAAATTGAATTAGATTCGATGTCTAATTCACCAAAAAAAGGAATCTAACATTCATAATACCAGTGTGTTGGATGCTTATTATTTACTCCAGTATATTAGTGTATTATTTCATATGTGATACCTTGTTTACTTCTTTACTTTAAAATCTAAAGAAAAAGAAGACGATAAAAGTGTAATTCGATTTCTTTCTGAAGACAAGACCTGCCATATATCTTCAGAACTGTGCGTGCTTTCCAGTGACTTAACTGTTTTTTAATCATGATTATGCTCTGTAGTAGTTTTGATATGCACCATCACCATGGTTGGCAAGACTAATAAGGTATCAGGGTTTGCTCTAAATGACAGTGCCGATTATGTCAAGGATTTGTTGGAACGAATTGCTGGCACCGGGTCCGTCTTTGCACTCAAGCTCAGGCATCCAAAGAACATCTCTGTAACTTCAAGAGCTTTTGCTATTGTTCAGTTTCAGACCGAGGAGCACGCTTCACCGGTGGAAAATGCGGCTCGAAGAAACGTACGTAGGAGTGGACGTTATGATCTGAAAGTCCAATCTACGGAACGTGGCATTGTTCCAAGACCAAGAACTGCAATGTTTACTCTGCAGGATGCGACACTGCATTTTGGCTGCCTGCTGAAGGAAAGAGTTCTGTCGGTTCCGTGGAGTGGAAGAGAAGTTTCGGTTGAAAAAGATTTACTTTTACATGTTCTACAACTTAATCATATGAACTTGAACTTTCCTACCAGAGCATATGGGAGATCCAACTTCACCGTCCGCCTGCTGATAGGTCACAAATAAAGTTCCTTTTGATTCAGGTAGGTTTTGCTGTACAACACATGTATACTGAACGGGCTTTTCTTGATTTCATTTACTTTTGCCTGCTAATCTGTTTTTATTTTGTTGTTGCGAATTGTATGATTACAGTATAGCTGTTTGTTCGCATTGCTTAATTCTTGCTGCTGAGAAGATTTTCATAGTAGTAAACTTTTCCATGTTATTCTAAATATTAAAATAGTTGATCTGCGCATGTGTTTTCTTCTGCTCTCAAGGCTTGTGCGTGAAACAGTTTAAATGTTACAATTTATTCTGTTGCCTTTGGTCAATGGTCATTTTGCCGTGCTGGGAAACGAGGGAATTGCATAGGATTTTTGTATGAATTCAAGTAGTGTTTGCTCATATTTTGTTATATACAAATGGATGATGTTTCTGTATGAAAAATCTGATGGTTTAAGAAAAAAATTGAAATAGATTTGTTTATTATTCTTGTTCTACTGCTCGCTTTGCTGTGGCTTACAGTCTACACTGTAGCCCGGCCCCTGGTAGGTTCTTGGAGCTTAGTTATCCAGCTGAAGGGTATTGAACTAGCTGACTATAAAAATGGGTTGTATCTCTAATTTTTGCTTGTGTTGAACTCTTGATGTCTGTAAATTTTATGGGTGCCCTTCAGTTGATTCTTCCTTTTTGCTTTCATGTACAACAATATTTCTCTAGCATACTGATAATCAATTAATATAAAGTTATGCTACTTGAGTTTTACACATTTAGAGTCAAAGATGGGTGTACAAGAATAAGACCCGGTATGATGGTACTATCGAGCACTACAAGACTCGTCTTGTAGCTTGCAGTTTTCAGCAAGAGTACGGTCGTGACTATGATGAGACTTTTGCCCCTGTTGCCCATATGACCACTGTTCGCACTCTTGTTACGGTTGCTTCTATTCGCTAATGGTCTATCTCTTAGCTGGATATTAAGAATGTATTTCTTAATGGTGTTTTGCATGAGAAGGTCTACATGTAGCTACCACCTGCGTATTCTATTCCCGATGGGTACATATGTCGTCTTCGTCGTGCTCTTTATGATCTCAAACAGACTCCTTGTGCCTGATGTACTGTCGTGTCAGAACAGGATGAGTCTTAACTTGAGATTCGGTTGGGTATTACCAACAGGTTTGCTTCTGTACTTATCTTTTAACGTTTGCAGTGAACATGTCCATTCTGGTGCTTGAATGATAGCTGCTGTCAAAGATGGGTGTACCGCTGAACAGCTTATCTGTGATGTATATGTGTCTAGAAACCTTTGGTCTTTGGATGCGGTCGTTCACTACATACCTGTGGTTTGATTTGTAATGTAACCTAGTGTTATTTCCTACCTTTTTGTTAAGGCGTACTGCATGTTCATACTAAATCTTGTGTTTGACAAGTGTTGCATTGAAATTTATGGAAGATCCAAGTTCAGCTTCAGTGGAAGACTAGGAGCAATGAAACTTTTTTTCTTGCACTCTGTCAAAACGATACCTCTTGTTTTCGATATTAATTTACACCCATCGCACATCAGCATATGTTGTAAAATCAGCGGTTTTAACAAATATTCAGATATAATTCCAGCAGCAATAATCATAATTAAAACATATTTCTAGCAGCATATAAATGACAAAAATAACATATAAACATGTAAGTTCTTCACATCAATTAAACAGGATAATATGCTCAAAAGATAGGATTTGGAAACATATAAAATCAGCATAATGACCATATTTAGATGTCTGTTTATTTGATCTCAGATGTCGGGTTGCTCAAAATTAAATCTTAACCTCCTCGCCACTTTTGTCTAAGACTTTTCACTAATTAGATAAGACAAAATAAATCAGACTTTGAGTTGAAATAAATGCCTTACTATTATGTCAAGAACAAGTATTGAATTATCTCAAAGTCACAGACAACACTAAACACTTTCGGCCAACAAAGAAAGCATGTATATCATAGTGCAAAACTGATAATCACAAATTAGTACTTTCTGCTTTCGGCCAACAAAGGAACAAGTATCTCACAGTGCAATAAGAGATTAATACTAACCAGTTTGGTCAACAGAGAGGCAACCGAATCACAAAAAAACAGAGCTATGACAATAGAGATGAATCAACAAGGTCAAGTCTGATTTAACACGGTCAAATCAATTTCACAAGTGACAATAATCCTCATTGAGCATTAATCCAAGCCCCACAACATTACTAGACCAAATTCCCAGCACTAGTGAAAAATTACATAATGTAAAATCAATTAGCACAACACACTTTAGTAAAGTGATGCAAAAAATGGAAAACATCAATACTCACGATGCGGATGGCACTCAAAGCCACATAGTAAAACCGGGCAAGGCACGCGAAATGCACTATCTTAGAAAATCAATCGCCTCGTTGTGTCGCAAATACCAGATAAAGTTGACGGAGATACAATGCAAACTTCACAAACCGGGACACACCAGTGTGTGATGACGAGATACAGAGAATGCCACACAAGATCCAATAGAAGATGCACCAGCCGAATGCACCCAGCAGAGCACCAAGCAACAAGAATTGAAGTTCTTCTTCCACACAAGATCAAGCCAAATCTGACCGGTTCCCACCCCCAAACGGTGCAAATCTAAGCCCTCACCGCACCTCAACAGAGAAAAAGGAAGCAAGAGGAAAAACCGAGATGCACAAGGAAGGGAAACCAGTCCTCACTGCCGACAGCGCCGGTCTAACCACAGCGGTGCAGTGGCTCTCAAAGCCCCAAAATCCGAAGCCAAAATTGTGGAAGAGGATGAACCAAAATTAGGGGGAAAGCTTACTGTTTTCAGGTGTAGAAAGAAGAAGAATCGAGGCACCTTAAGAAGAGGAGGAGAGGAGGCCAAGTTGCTGCTCCAACGGGTGGTGAGCATCGCGCCTGAGCCGCCCACTTCGCCCCCCCCCCCCCGGCCAAAGCCCCCAAACACCGAATGCCTCGCTCGGTTCAATGACAGGTGGGCCCACAGTCCCTTTTCTTTCATTTTCTATTTTTTTTTTTTCTCTAATTGAGAAATTACTAAATAACCCTCCAAAATACAGCAGCATACACAGGATCCAAACCAAAACCCAAAATACAAAAGAGGGTAGAAATGAAAAACGAGTAGCAGGAAAGTTTTGGTCTTACGGTGGTTAGCATTTAGTAGCAGAACACTGTACAAACTCTGGGATTAATACCTTGTCAAGAAGCCGGTGCGAGCAGGGAGAACTTGACATGCAGCGATATCTTCCCCTTGTCGACGTCGAGCCTTGCACCGGTGACGAGCCAGTACCCGGGGCTGTCCTGTGGCCCCATGGTCACCTGCGAGGTGTCCACGAACTTGAGCAACTTCTGCGCGCCGACAGGCACGGGCGGCCCGCCCGCGAAAACGCCGGAGTTGATGTTGAGGACGCCAGCCTGCGGACCCGTCTGCTGCCCCTCCTTCTGGGCGCCACCGGAAGAAGACCCCGATAATGACATGGACAGGAAACTCGACTTCCCGGACAGCCTCGCCGTGTTGCGCGCCCACTTGGACTGGACGACGACGTACCCGGGGAGCTCGGAGTACAGGAGCCTGAGGTGCAGCACGTTCTTGGAGTCGTGGGCCTTGACTTGGAGCTGCGCGCCGATCACGATGAAGGTGGCGCGGCGGGCACCCGCGCCGCACCACCGCGGGTCGTACTTCACCGGCGCGGTGCAGACGTGCGCGAACATCCGCCACTGGACTGGCTCGTAGTATCGGTCGTCGGAGACCATCTCGGACCCTCGCCACGCCGGCCGCTTGTCATGCCGGACGGCGATGAACGCCGGGGTGGTCGGTCATGCAGACGTTGTCCAGACGAGATCGACCCGTGGCCGTCGCTTCAGTGCCGCGTGCCGCGCGTCCCCGCGTCTCTGTTAAATTAATCTTGAACCACAAGAACGTGTTAGTGGCCAGAGGATGAGAATGGTCCGCATGCATGTAGGAAGTTGAGTCATGGCATATAGGAATCGGTCATGGTTGTTGCAGTGAGCACTGAGAGGCATAGATAAGTGAGTTTTCTCCTTAGTTAATCCTAACAATTGACTGGCTCGTAGTATCGGTCGTCGGAGACCATTGGAGATAAGTGTTGAAGGTAGACTCGTGAAATCAAAGTATCGACAAGTCAAGATTAGGGGAAAATGTTAGAATTAATCTTGATGGTTCTTTAATTAGAGTTTGTGGTCTGCGTTGTGGCAGCATGTAGGAGTAGTTGAGTCCTCGCCACACCGGCCGCTTGTCATGCCGGACGGCGATGAACGTGGGGGTGGTCGAGAGGTGCTCCAAGTGGACACCCAGCCTGATGCACGTCATAAGGAAGTTACTCAAGTTAGTGAGCCCGCGGTAGCTCTCGAACTCTAGTAAAGTGGTGTGGATGGTGTAACGTTGTCCAGACGAGATCGACCCGTCGGCCGTCGCGTTTCTCCTCTGCCTATCTGCCGTGCCGGCACGTTGGCCGCGCGCCTGCTTCAGTGCCGCGCGTCCGCGCGTCCGCGCGCGTCTCCGTCCCTGTGTTTCTTTTCAGGGCCGTGTGCTTTAATTGTTAAGGTAGACCGGGCACAGAAAAGCCCTTTAATTGTTAAGGTAGACCGGGCACAGAAAAGCCCCTTCTAACCGTGAAATTCAACTACCGTTCTGAGTTTGTGTTGCGTTGAGGGGGAGAGAGATTTTGAGTAACGGAGGAGATTATAATTACGACTTATGAGTAAACTTGTGTAGCTCACCGGTTGTTTTTCTTGCCTTCGAGGTGCAGCCTCATCCCAGTAACCGGCAGTTTCGGAACAATAACCTGCATTTTGTGACGGATCATGCATGGGTTAAGTAAGAAATCTACAGATGGTTGTTACCGAGGACTGGGCTGAGAGAAGATTTCCGACCTCACTTGAGCTGACATAGAGCTTCGAACCTAGAAGGCTGAAATGCAACGCCGGGGTGGAGCCTTGCCGGTTCGAGCAAGGGCCGAGAGGCAGTTCGCCGAGCACCGGGGCCCACATTTTGTGATGCTGGAAATCCAGGAAGTACTTCAGGTCAGCTACAGGAGGCTTATCTGTAAGTAACAACCACTTGGTTTGTTATGTGTCACATTTTGTGATGTACTTACTATATATACCATCGAAAGAAAAGAAGAAAAAAAAATGATGCACTTAACACATGCTTAGGCCAAACGAATGTGACATATCTGTACTCACATCTGAGATAGAGGTTGATGGCATGAGAAAGGAAGCCAGTGCCAGCAACGCCCCTGGTAAGGGAGGTGATTGGCACAAGCTTGACGTTGATCACATCGGGCATCGTCGGCACGGTCAGGAGCCACTCCGAGTGGCTGCTCACCATCGTGTTCCCTCCCCTCTTGGAATACAGCACTGTCACTCCCTGCAGCAGTTAATTAAAAACCTGATTAAAATTCTTATCGCAAGAAAATGAAAGTGGCGCACAGTTACTTAAATCACAAGATCGGAATATATAGCCAGTTACCTCCTTGGAAGATGCAAGAGTAGTGATCCCTTGCAGCCTCTGCTGCGCCACTTGTGCATCGAACACATTGAAGGCCTCCGGTATCTGCCATTAGAGTCACTGATTTTCAGCATAAACACTGTTTTGAAGTTGAACTTTTGAGTATGCATGAGATCATTCACCCCTACAGTAATTGGCACTGTTTTGAGTTTTTGACCTTGAACTTGTCTTTAGACTTGCAGCGCGGAGGAGGCATGGTGCACGTCCCGGTGAAAAGCTGGTCTCCTAGCTTGTCCAGATGCTCCTTGATCTCCGACGGCGGCAGCGGCGACGACTTGTCCTGCTTCACATACACGACGTCCTGGCCGCCCATGCTCAGCCCTACGATCACATGCGTCCCGTACTTCTCGATGAAGCTGCATGTCCACAGGTTAATTTCGTTGCATGCAGAAAGTCAGTAACGTCTATCGATTATCCCTATTAAAAAGGGTAATGTCTAAAGATTCATACGCGATGTCAATATCGGTTCAGTATCTGAAAACTACGTATCTACCTAATAATACAAATCAGGTGTACGCGTCATGCTTCAATTTGTCAATGACGACATGTTCAGAGTTCAGACTATGCATTGTCTTGTTGTAGAGTCAGTAGTTCCAGTACCCAGTTTTTGCAGCAAACTTGGACATCTGAAATGCTTTGGGCGATTACCGACTAAATTGCACTGGGGACCTGGAACAAGTCCAGTCCTGCAATTGCAAGCACTTTTATGAACCTGGTGCAATTTGAAGGCTTTGAAGTGGTGAATGAATCCTTGTTGTCCAAGGGAGAAATAAAGTCTACGCCATTCTTCCACGCGCACCGGGCTTTTTCAATCTTCATCCACATGGCACACTGTTCATACCCAGTGGCGTACTTGGCGATATGAACAGGTCAGGGTGGCTGTACCGCGACAGCCGCCGTCGTGCGTGACTCTGAACAACCGGCTTGTGAATAGGCAGGATTATTTATTGAAATTGTTTCAGATTGGAACTTTTAAGCCCTTGTTTAGTTCTTATAGGTGGGGACTCAACATTTCAAGTGATGTTGCATTGTTGCATATCAATATCGTGATCATAAGAACGTGCTATTGCAGCACTCACAGAAGGGCATTATCATCAGTCAGTCAGTGCCACTCAAAAAGGCTAAAAGCCTAAAAGGTTAAGTCACTCACAAAGTCACAAGGTACATATGTTATACTGAGAAAGGTGGTACTAAACTACTAATGTGCAAGTGACTTTCATGCGCTTACACTGCTTGTGCACGAACCTTGCGATGGCCGAGGGGTCCCAGGCGGCCGGCACGTCGTCGAGGACGTGGTTGGCGAGGGCGAGCGGCCGGCGGTCGAGGCGGAGGTCGAAGAGGGAGATGAAGTAGCCGTCCATGGCGAGGCACTTTGTGCAGGACGCGTCCTGAGCCCACGAGCCGCTCTCCAGGTCGAACGACGCGTTGAACAGTCCCGACGGGATCTTCCCCTCCACCGAGCTCCTCTGGTTGAACAGCTCCGACATCTGCATGCATGCCTCGAGATCGGCGAAATTTTACAAGCACTTTTCTTTGATCATACTTGAACTGCTCATTCAGGAAGGTTGAATAGGAAAGCTTAGTTTAGTTTAGTTCACTGATCTGCAATCTACGGATCTCTATGGTCAAAGTCAAACAAGGCACTGTCACAGTTCGAGGTACTGTTGTTTATACGGAGTGTTATTTTACAGGCAAATTTGACTTGAATTTACAGATAATAATGGAATGGATAATGTAAAAAGAAAAGGACCACTTTGGGAAAATTTATTGGATTTTAATTTATTTCGATATGCTTTTTTTCTATATAGTTTTTTTTTCTAGTTGATTTTATTCCACCGAAATGCTGAATATGTGACACCGACAGGTTACCAAAATTAGGACAAACATTTATTCTCTCTCCAAGAAATGTTGAAAATATCATTGATGATTGGTTCAGTTCGTGAGAATCACGTAGAACTGCACAGGTCTGGTCAACATCTAAAAAAAATGAGGGAAAGCTCTATTCGCAGCCATTGATCACAAACCACTAAATCTTTTCTTAATCACGTTACTTTCCCAACTCGGATGAACAAATCTGGCTTTTGAATTCTGGAAGAAAAAAACGTAAACTTTCCCCTCCAAGCAGTTTCTTAATCCTAAAATAGATAAATGAGATTCAATACTGAAGATTAGCTTATGACGTTTCTCCTTATGTCTAATGCAAATATAACCAATTGTTCAAAGCGCCTCTAATTAAACAGCACACTCCTAATTGATTGGATTCGAACAATGAGCTTAGATCAACTCTACTTATTCGTTTCTCTTGTTTTGCTCCAATTTGATGCCCCTACTTACCATGTTTACACAAATCTTCTGAACAAAAAGAAGAAAAAGAATGAAAGCTAAAATAGAACAGATATTCAGAAACATGCATGCCATACAGGATTGCAGGGTGGCCTAGCTCGAAGTGCTAACCTTGTTCAACTCGAGCACGTCGGACTTGAACCGGACGCGGTCGCCCTTGTCGAACTTGACGTCGACGGGCACGTCGTGGACCGCCCCGACCCCCGGCACGGCAGCCGGCGCCGTCTCGCCGCTCCTGGCGACCATGCAGCCCCCGGCGTCCTTGCAGTACTTGAGCGTCAGATCGCACGTCATGTCCAAGCCCCGGCCGAGGCACCTCACCGCCTTCTCGGCCGCCGCGACGGCCATCGATCGGTCGGCAGCCATACCTTCTCGCGCGGTAGTTAGCTAGCTGCTAGTTGACCGTATATGCCATTACTTGTGCCAAGAATTTGTGCCAGGAAACTGAAGGAACATATAGGTGTTAAGCTAGCAGCTGTAAGGATGTCAAGGATTTTGTTCTTGGTGTGAAACTAAGATCTCTCTCTCTCCCCCCAATCAAACTAGAGCGATTCTCTCTCTTTTTTAGTTGAAACATGCCTGGTTCTTGAGGTTTGAATGACGAGTAAGTTGTTATATATATGCACAGAGAAATGGGCATGAGGAGAAAGGAGAGATGGTGCTAGTGGGAACTAACGAAGTTTTTTTTTGTTGGGGTTTTCGAAGGGGGTAAAGGTTGACCGGAGTTTTAGTGTTTAGTACTTAATTTTGTCGGGACCGGATTTGTAATCCAAAACCCAATGTGTATACATCACTAACATCTGGATCAGTAGCTACTGTACAAACTTAATCATTGAATATCAAACACATATATCGTAAATATAAAACCATTATATAATATTAAATAGTACATAAGTAGACCGTACGATCGCTTTACTTACACACGGATCGATTAGGTCAAATACCTTAAATGTATGCAGCGGAAGCAAGAATGGAAACAACATCAAGTGGGACCCTCAAGATATGCTCACCGACAATCGACTGGGGCTCACAACCTAGTTCTTGGCCTCTTTGACTTACGGTTATATTGGACACATTTAAGTGCCGACAAAGTCTTCTTCTCCCATTACTAAAGAGTATAGTAATTGAGCTAAAGTGAGTACGAAGGTACTAAGCAAGCCACCACACATAATGCAATTATAATATATACAAGGCTGAACAAGGGAAGACTTGGTGTTCTTTTATTTGAAGAACCCACGTGTCGATGATCGAAACATGGAGTTCCCTATCAAGTTTATCCGGGAAAATGGTACTAGAGATGTCCTAAAACTACACGAGAAATCCGAGATATAGCAAATTGCTCAATAGTATCTAGCAACACAACTATTTTTTGGCACGATACTTGGAATAATAACTTGATGTCGCACTTGTTCCCAAGATTGTATTCTTTCGCAAAGGACAAAGACATTTCGGTGAGAAGTTATATTAATATTAACGATATCTCTAAGCTTCACAATATTTCATTGACAATTCAGCATACCAGGAATACAATCAACTACAAAACCTTATGGCATCAATAAATATTTCAATGGATGACAAAGATGTCTGGTCTTACACTTGGGGAATGGCGGTTACTCTTCTCAGAAATATTATAAGTTATATTTTTAGCATCTTCATGTTCCACATTCCCACCTTTGGATTTGGAAGAGCAAATGCATCATGAAACACAAAGTTTTTTCTCGGCTGTTAGTTTCGGATCGTCTTAACACAAAAAAACATGTTGTAAAGAAGACAAGTCACTATTCAAGATAATCACAATTGTGTTCTCTGTCAAGATCGGGTGGAAGAAACCATGACGCATATATTTTTTGACTGCTCGTTTAGTAAGACGTGCTGGCTCCATCTCAATTTAATTTGGAACAATTCATCAGCAATCCATCACAAGATTCGGGGCACACGCCTATCTTTTCAATATCCTTTATTTATGGACATTTTCACTATTGCTTTTTGGCATATTTGGAAACAACGCAATGAAAAAAAATCTTTGAGAATATTAAGCCATCATTCAACAACTAGAAGGTTTAGTTCAGTAGAGAAGTCACTCTTCATTTGTTCAAAGTGAAAGAACCCCTAAAAGCAAAACTTGTTAGCTGGCTAGATTCTCTAAGTTGGTTTAGTCCCTGTATGGGTTGTAATTCCCTCCGCCTTGTACATATTCCTTTTATTTTAATATATATTTCCGTTGGAGCCTCCCGTACAATTCATTTTAAAAAATGGTATAAGAGCGAATCTAAATGAAGACCCTTTATTACCGTGGACACAATAAATATATAATAATACAATGGGGATGTTACAGGATTGATTGAATGATCGTATGTAGTCGTTGAATGATGGACATGCTTTATAGCTATTTAAGGGGTGGCAGTTAATGCAGCTAAAGATGCCTCTTATCTCCACGCACGTTTCTCTGTTGAGTCTTGAACCGTAATGTCTCTTAGTCAGTTGTCATAAGTTGTCAAATGCGTCAATAACTGCTCTCACGTTAGTCGCATGGGAAACTTCCATCTCCTGACCAGCAAAACTGGTTGGGGATGGCCCAAAACCGTATGGTTGGTCGTGTGGTATCCATAGCTGGTCGTCTCTTGACTCAAATTGGTATGTGACCAGTTTGGCTATAGTAAAAGGGGGTTAGACTTCTTTTAAATATTGGTCGTAGGTTCATAAATGTTATAGAGTGAGCCTGATATGTGGGCTTGCTTTTGACAGATACTATGATTTTGACCCAAAAATGTTGACCTAGTCAAAAGTCATCGTTGCCACATTTGAATTAGATTAAATAGAAGGGCTAAGACCTAGTATTTAGACTAAACCAATTTTAATGAAATTAAGTAATGTTATAAAATACTAGCGAATGCTTCAACCTCCAAATATTATAAAGTGGCTTCAAGCATCCAATACCATAGAGTGGCTTCAACGACCCAATGCCATAGAGTGGCTTCAACCACCTTCAACCTTTTTTATTGGGCTACTATTAGCATTTTTCATTGGCTAAAACTAGGATAAATCAAAGCCTTGGGTTACTACCTATACTTTCCACTGGTTACAACCAGGACAAATCAACACTTCGAGTTGAAACCTAACATTTCATCCCTCCTGCAAAATAATTTTATAAAAGCTAAGACTAACCAAGCAAATTCTTGTGCATCACCCATGACCGTGGGTATGACTATCCAGGTAGTTTTCACTATGCAGAGATTATACAATTTTACCCACGAGAGACGATCATCTTGTAATATCAACACATTACCATAGAAGTGCGACTAAGAAAATAATCACAAGACCTTTACAATACCCCACCCAAACACACCTCCACCTGCTAAGGTTTCAACCACCAAGGCTCCCTCCTGCACTGTTTGGGCCAGTGGATCCAACCAACCCCATATTCCACGGATGGTGAAACTAACGCTGAGGCAAAGTATGCCACTTAGATGCAAACTTAGTGACTAGTTAAGTTTACCATCCTAGGACAATAAAGATAGTGTCCAAGATCAAGGAAGGGATTTTAATAGCTCACTTAACATAAAGGCATTAACTACGAGCTAATGTTAACGTAACTGTAATAAAAGCATAGCATGCGATTTTGTAATTTAAGACAAAATAATTTGCATTCAAAATTTAGGTGCAAAATAATCAAAGTGTTGCCTCGCCTTGCTCAATGTTTCGATAATCTAGGTCTTGTTCTTACTCTTGCTTGAATTTGTTGCTCCTTTAGGACTTCGAATTCTAATTACACAAAATACGATCGAATTCAAGAATGCCTAAACACAACCAAATGAAACAAATAAACTTAAAGGCAATCAAATAGATCCCAAGAGAATTCAAGCCAACACAAATAAATCCCAAATTTCATACATTTGGTACAAGGGTGTAGATTTGGATTTTATGTGAATTTAGGATCATGAATTATTGGATTCGGAGTTAGGACGAGGGAGACCGGGCTATCAGATTATTTGACGATGGAGCAATTACGGAAAAAAGAGAGTAATCTCGGGAATATTCATCTTAGGTCATTTGGATGGGATCATTATTTATTTTACGAATTGCTCTTACATTGGAAGAGGATAATTGTGACTAATAGATTAGATCAACTTGACTTTGATTTTTTTATGAATTACCATTGTTTTATTGACAACACCACATCACGACTAACATGTGAGGTCTAGTTCATTTAACGATTTCCTTCATTAATTAATATTATCAAGGAAGTTCTAGGGGTGACAGGTGGGACCTAAGGGTAGTTGCGAGGGCCCACATGAGATAGATATAATTTTAACTAACCGGATTAATTCTAGGTTTTACATCGCTTGGATCCCCATGACATATTACCATTTGACATTCAAATATCAGTTAATTAAATGATTAATTTCATTACTAACTAAAATACGAGGCCAGTTATTTAATCAAACTAAATATCCTTATACTAGAAACATACCTAAGTGGTCAACAAGTCATACTAAGATTATGGTATTTAATAGAAAATTTTAACTAGACCATTAATTACTCACTATCCGTCATAGATAATTAATAAATCCTAGTTCCTAACTTTTGATTAATATGTATGTTAGATAACAAGCCTAATACTCTTGAGCACTTAAGCTATACCTACCAGCTTAATAATTAATTTTAAATAGCAAACTACTAGTGTGAGGGTCCACATATAAGTGACTAACGATATATGTCTGGGACTACATACCATGTGATTCTTCAACCAATGATTACCCTATACTTAGCTCTATCCCAACACAAATGAATTATTATCTAAATGGATTATCTCAACTAATCTATAACTAATATGGGTCCACTAGTTAATTAATTATTATGGGAATTGTTAAAGGAACTAATTACTAATTAATGTGGAGCGTAGTGACAAACTTAAGACATTTTTACTAGTTTTAATTTTACGATTAACTATGTGGAATCCAGCTGCCATATATTATATTTGATTGGTATTTTAAAATAATTAATAATGACCTAGGGTCGACTGTTGAGTGGGACACTAACTAATTAATTGTTTTATCTAATCAATAACTAGTAAGTGTTTACTTGTAAGTGTATGCACCTCCTATTTATTTTTGTTGTTATTATTATTTTACTAATATGCTTATTGTGGGTAATTATACACTAGTTGACCCAATTGGCAAAAATAAACTTAGTAAAATTTATCGAGGGGCACAAATTGACAATGATATACCTTGCATTCAAATAATTTAAGTAAACTTTAAAATTCATATTTTTGGTAATGTTAGGTAGGTTTGAATTGAGAAACAAAATCGTTGAATTTGGAGTTAAAATGAGAGAGAACGAGCTCTCTAAAATTTAAATTCAAGAAAAATCCCTAAAATAAACAAAAGAGAGAAGGTACCTCTCATAGACAGCTGCGGCCCACCCTATTTTTATTTTATTTTTGACTTATTTTTCAATTAGATTTTCTTACTGTGACTGACAGGTGGGACCCAAGATATTTTAATTTATTTTCTAATTGAAAATGGCAACAATCACTAACATGTAGGGGTGAAAACGGATCGAATATAGACGGATAATGGCTTTGCTATATTTGTTTTCATTTTTTCGGATCCAAGTATGAAATGAATACCCCGGATATGAATACAGATACTAATAATATTGAATACGAATCGAAACGAATACGGTAGTTGATATTTTTTGTAACATGAAAACCCTTAAATTGTATGCCTGAAATTAATAAAAACATATAACTAGTTTATTTGATGCAAACATTCATAAATTGTTCATATTTTCAGCAACCACACATAACATTGACACGAGCAAACTGCATTAACTAGTTCATCACAAACATAACACTTAGCTTATCATATTTAGCTCACAAGTTATAACTCATAGAGTCACAAGTCATCACACATTTCACACTTAATGCATCACATACATAAAACTTAGTTCACACTAACATCAATCAGGCTGGATGGTTAATCTATACGCAAATGACTGTAACATCCCAAAGTATGTTACCAAAAATAAAATTAAAAAAGTTGTTATTTTATTGGATTTTCTGAGATTTGAAAGAGTTTTCTTGGTTAAATAATAATAATAAAATAAAATTAATTATTTAATTTCCTAGTTTTAAATGTTAAAAATAAAATTTATTGAGTTTTATGGGATTTTTATTGATTTAAAGTGAAAAAGAAAATGTTAATTAATTGCTTGAATTTTTGGATTTTAAAAAGTGTTTTCCTATTTTCCATAAATTATTAATAATTTATGTGCAAAAATAAAAACCAACTTTAAATTGTAATTAATTTTATTAAGAAACCAACTTTAAATTGTAATTAATTTTATTAAGTTTAAAATAATTCAAGGAATTTTGGTGATTTTCTAGAATTTTTCAACTCTATTTGCTATTTTCTAAAGGACTAGTTGATTTGTTGCATTTTCTAAAATTTGAAAATCAATTAAAATATCCTTTTCTCTTTTGGGCCGAAATTCGGATATCCGGCCTTCGTGTTATCCGGATAATCCGTATTCGACTGATAACAGGGCTACAATATCCGTATTCATTTCCGATCCGAGAATTATCATAGAAAAATCCGATCCAAGAAAATCTGAATCCATTTCCGTCTGGATCGGTCGGAAACTATCCAAACCGTTTTCACCCCTACTAACAAGTGGGACCACTACGGTTTTTATTTTTATTATTTCCCTAAAGAAAATTCAACAGTCACTAACAGGTGGGGCCATGGTCTTCTTGGACTAGGTCCACGCAAACAGTTCATGGGCCGAGGGCCCACATTTCAGTGTCATAGACCCATGAACCCAGTCTAAACGGTGCATTTAAAGTGGTGGGGGCCATATGTCATAGACTCAGAACTTAAATTAGGCTCTAATTAGATTTTCTAATCACCTTTGGCCCACATGTTATACTAACATTAGCCCATAATTAATCTATTTACTAGTTACATCATTAATCCTTAATGATGTTGTTGCAATGCTTTTTCCCCCTCCCCCAATTCCTACCGGAACAGGGCAGACACCATGGGCACGCTTGGCCGAGCTCGACGCCGGCGAGCGGGACCTCGGGGATGACTTGGGAGCCCAAAACTAGGTTCGTATGTCATCGGCGACCCAAAGGATGGCGGCGGCAAGGGCAACAATGGCCCACAGTGGCTGCGCGAGGTGGCAGTGATGATCTGGTCTTCGGCGATGGCAGTGAGCCAGTGACTAGTCCAGCAAGGCGGCGTGGGCACGAGCATCTACACCCCGACGGGGTTCTAACGGCACCACCGGCTCGGTGCAAGGAGCTCTGAGCACGGTTGTCCACGGCGACCGGCACCGGAGACGAAAGTGCTACGGCATGGTGGCTAGGCGACACTCTACGGCTCTAAACAACTAGCCTACTAGCTCTGCCTAGCCCTAGGACACAGGATGACATGGGCACTTACAGGTTTTCGACTGAGACAATGAGCCTAGGTGGTGAAGGAGCTGGCGACGCGATGTCACTGGTGTAGAGGAAGAAGATGATGGCTTCCCGTGCGTTCCTATGGGAGAGTGGGATGAAGGTGGTGAGCGCGAGACACGGGGACCGAGGCGATGCCAATGGACACAAGCGCCACGGTTGAAGCTCACCAGAGAGGCGACACAGCTTGGTGAGAATGGGCGGCGCGGACGACTCGGTCGTTGAAGAGGAAGGAGATATTCCCAAGCTCAGTGCTAATTATGTTTACATGACTACACACGAGTCTGGCTGTTGTTAGATATCATCAAATCTGAAAACGACTTATGAACTCATGACTTGGTCTAGCCTGAAGACCCAACGTTCATATTCACGTACAGATCAGGATTACATGCTCAGTACGCCATGAACAGACACAAGTGAACATGGTGAAAGGAATTGGGTATGCTTTATTGAACAAGATGAAGCAAAAGTTTCGACTGTGCTTTGGTTGTACATGGTCCCGGTTTAATCACAAGTTGAAGTATGGTGGAAGAGTTGGACGCCATGCTTTCCGTCTCCTTGACGAACCCGTCGCCGGTCCAGTCCTTGTCAGATTGCAGGCCCTGCCGGATGGCCTTCCTCTGCTTGATCGGCTCCTGTTGCCGCTGTACCAAATCGGCGTGTGTGTAAGTACTGGAGGGAGGCCCTGAGACGATGAGACGACCAGGTGTTAGTGATATAGGTTCCAAAGAGCAATTAGTCACATCGGCAGTTCAACAACAGAAGAGGGAAAAACAACATTACGCATTTCAGTAACCAGAAAAGAGGCAGCCCATAAGTGGGCACATAATTAGGACAGAACCACATATGCTTCAGAGAAACTTCCTTGCGACAACAGAGTAGAACAAGGTCAAACCGTTAAAGTGACAAAAAAATTAATCATCACACGGTACACAAGACTTAATTCTGCACCATTCAAACAGGGCAGGGCCAGGCGTGCAAAGCAGGGCCCCGGAAGGATTGATTGTCCATAGAAGACATTAGTGCAATGAACAGTGGCATACACAGGTCAGAAATGAAGAGGATGCTAGTGGGGCAAAATAATCATGAGGTGATCTAGCAAATACACATTTAAATATCTAAAAATTAATACATAAATTATGAGAAACAAAGTTAAAATGAGAAATATATTATATGTACTACCTTAATAATGGATAGTACGTTACGAAAACCCAGAAATATGCACATGTAGCAATCTTAAGAACAAAATTAACTAGATTTGTAATGCAAATAATAGCATATGTACTAGGTGAGTTCTAAGGGTGCAGGAAGTCCGTAGGACGCTCAAACTAGTGGCCGAGCAGGATTAGAACACGGGCAATAGGTCGAGGAAAGATATAAATTTGTTTATAAGGAAAATTTGAGAATTTGTTACTATTAAGCTCCTTGATTCAGGATTTATCAACTTTAAGTTTCTTATTGATAATTTGTCACTCCTAAGCACCAAATACTTGTGATTTGATACCCCTGGTGTATTTCAGTATTTTTGTTTTTAATTTGCACCAAAATCCATGGTGAAAAAACACATTTACACCTCCATATTCAAACATAAAATTAAAGGTGGTAAATCCTAAATCAAGGTGCTTAGGAGTGCAAATTCTCAATTTTCTCTTATAAAAATAGAAGTTTTCTTAGGAGAAAACTTTTTAGACCCAAAAAAGCAATAGGAAACAAATAATGATCATGATGTAACTTGAGTTTGGTGGAGTTTGGTACACATGCACACTTTATCGTGCCATAAATATGTGACAGAAGCCAGATTCAATAAAGAAATGCTTGATCAAACTCTAAACATGCAAGAAGATGAAATATCATGGACTTGTATGATACAAATTAGACTCAATGCTAGTTCAAAAATTTGAAAATAGAATAGAATCTAGATGCTACATAAGATAAATTCATGCACCATAAATTAACTCCTATGTTTTTTAGTTTCATCGTAACGGTTACTTAATCACATAAATTAAATTATTAAATGTTTAGTCCTAGTAAAGTTCCAAAACTTTACATGTTAATGAAACGTAGTAAAAATCACACGGGAGTAAAAAAATCATGAGGAGCTGTTCGGCGTAGCTAACAAGCTGTCAAATTCTTTGCGAAATTTATGTAAAAATCCGGGGTCGGGTTCTAAACGTGCCCTCAAAAGGCCGCGTGCAATGCAAGATATACAAAACGGGGCTGAAATGACCGATATATCGAATGAACAAGAAGCATGTTGCACATGGTGAATCAGAGCGTCGGTGGTGGATACTATAGTACAAGAATAATAATAACTTCATACCGAAATGATTTGGTTTCTTGAACCATCTCTCATCTCATGGTCCCATAGGTAGTATTGTAATTGGAGTGTACAGATCCGTAGAGTCGTAAGGAACAGACGTGCGCAGCCAAAACCGAAATAGGATGAAGTAAAAAAAAAACGAAAGATGGTACGTACATAACTAGCATTCATCCACAGCATATCCAGAAAAATACATCTTCCTAGAGGTATCATGCATCTGTCTATCGATGCAGCAGAGCTAAGCAGAGCCATGAACATCCGTACAGATTGCAACAGCCCAGGTCATATGCTCCTTAGTCCTTATCTGGAAGTCTGCATCAGATGAACGATGAAAGATTAGTTTACATCCATGGTCACTTTAGCTGGAAGGCTCCACATGACTTGTTTTGGAGCATCTACCTCCATCGCCATGTGCTACATACAATAGGGCACAGATTTGCCAACTTAATTCATGTTAGAAAATTAGCTCTGTTTCCCAGCTCAAAATTCCCAAAGCACATTACAGAGATAACTGGTAGGATCTTACAGCCCGGGTCTCAAAATTAGTGGAGCGAGTGAACAATGCTTCAGTCACGCTTTATGACCTTCGAAATATATGCCCTGCCAATAATCACCGCAAGGTACGATGCTGCGGTAAAACTGACCCCAACGAGAAGAACAATCCAATCATAGGTTGCGGATTGCACTGCATAGACCCTCAGGCCAATGGTATTCCAGAAGCTTTCA
Organism: Hsuehochloa calcarea; assembly: GCA_036346395.1. Taxonomy (NCBI): domain Eukaryota; kingdom Viridiplantae; phylum Streptophyta; class Magnoliopsida; order Poales; family Poaceae; genus Hsuehochloa; species Hsuehochloa calcarea. Next base: position 61,468,697 of record CM070596.1, read on the forward strand.
GTCCACACAGGATCTGCAGCACTCATAGGATCTGACGAGTTTTCTGGAAGAACATGCCATACATTGTCCTCAAACTTCAGCCTGGTTGAATAGGCAGGAACATACCTAAGAAGTGATGAAAATTGTAGCAATCAATAAACCTCAAGTAAAAAAACAATACGAAATTAGCCTGTCACCAAAATACAAGGATGACAAGTGAATTCATTACAAGTTGGGTGACTAACGTAGATAAGTAAAATGATAATTATACTTGGTATCATGAATTGTTCTTCAGTAGCAGCTGAGTATAATACACAAAAACTAGCTGCATTATAGATGCCTTAGTTCATCCTTGTTTGAAGCGTTTAATTAATCATAACTAAACTGCTAGTGTCTGGAACAGCAAGGATTTGATTTCACGTTCTAAAAGGGACATGTGTGCCATAAAAGAAAGTTACCTGGTTGTAGATACAACACATCTACCTCCACCCTCCACTTCTGCCCCTACGCATATTTCACCTTCATTGTTGCACTTTCCAGTACAAGAACTTCTATTGCCTGCTGAACTAGAAGTTCTGTCTGCCAAGAAGTTCCATACAAACCGGGAGGTATCATCTGCATAAGGAAATTGTGTGCCAGAAGATGGATCCAGAAAAACACCAACATAAACTTGGGCAGGAATTGCTTGGAGAAATGAAGCTCTTCGCAATGGCACAAGAAAGACCAGGATCACAAGTCAGTAGACATCCAATCAATTCTTCGACCAATGAAACATTCACTTTTATAGTGTTCAGTGTGATGAGATCGATGGGCATATCAGCACTAGCAAGAATGTACAACGATCCGGCAACCAAAGCAGCAGCAGCTGCTATTGATGAAGAATCGATGTTTGCTGTAGCAAAAAGAAAAAAAAGGGATCATTACATGGTTACAATTGTGCCAGGGGATGAGCACTGGGAGAGGAGGCAGAAGGGAAGAATCAACTCAGGAGGGTTGGGATCGCGTTAGGACGCTGTGGTGGACGACGTGGATGAACAATACCACAATGAACAGGCACATGATGAGCAGTACCATAATGAACAGTACCATAATGAACAGTGCACAGACAGGGTGTGGCGCAAAGGGGATCGGGTAACTCCCAATCCTTTGCTGATTTTCATTGATGCATATGTTGCATATATAAATGATACAAACTGATTTGGAAGGTATAATCCTTCTTAATGCAAACTTCCCTAATGAGACTTTCCTAATAGACTCTTACCAAATGAAACCTTCCTAATAGACTCTTACCAAACTAAACCTTCCTAATAGGATTCTTCCTAAATTAACCTTTCCTAGACTTGACATCTTAAGTCGGTAGGGCCGACTTATCCTGCTGGCGCGGCTATAATGCCGCCCCACATGACATCTCTCCTCCCTTGACGAACAGATCGTCCTCGAGCTGAAAAGAGGGATAAGGCGTCTTGAACTCCTGGACATCTTCCCATGAAGCATCGGATGCGGATGAATCCTACCATTGAATTAACACCTGCCACTTGTCGCGATAAAGCTCGCACACAAAGCACCTTCTCGAGTCTTTGGAATCATCTGCCCATGGAGGAGTGGAGGCATTGGGGTTGGTGACTCTGGGGGCACCCCGTCGAACTTTTTGAGAAAACCCACATGGAAGAAATCATGTATATGGGCAGTCTTGGGCTGATATGCCAGGTCATTGATCTTTGCGAATCCATTGATGTGGAGGAAATTCACATGAAAGACATCATGTAAGCGTGCAGACACGGGCAAGTCCCATTGGTACGCAACCTCATTGATCTTAGAGAGAACACGATACGGGCCATAGTCGATGTAGAAACGCCAAGATGCGCCCTTCTTCGTGACTAGGGGCATGGGCGCTCAAAAGGCCGAGCTGCTGCGCCGAATGATGCCCTGCTCCAACATTGCGGTGCATTGGCGCTCCAGCTCTTCCTTTTGAGTAGCTGGGTATTGGTATGGCCGAACCACCACCGAACTGGTACCGGGGAGGAGGTGGATGCGGTGGTCACGACCGCGTGGAGGTGGAAGGCCGTGAGGCGCGTCGAAAACCAGCGCGAATTCCGCGAGTAGCTCCTCCATGAGATCTCTTGTGGCCGAGGCGGAGTGGAGATGCGGTGCTGGCCGGGATGGGGCCACGCCGCGCCAGATGATCTCCCGGTCCTGGCGTTGGAAGCGCATCGTCAGGAGGTTGAAATCTCAGACAATCGGTCCCAAGGAGCGGAGCCACTGGACCCCAAGGACGATGTCGATGCCGCCCAATGGTATGGTGCACAAGTCGAGGATGAAGTGTTCCTGATCGATAGAGAGGGGTGTCGCGTAGCACACCCCATCGCTCGCCACCTTGGCGCCGTTGGCCACGGCCACGGAGAGGCTCGTGTGTGGCGCCAGCGTCAGACCAACTTGATCGACGAGCTCAGCGGCAATGAAGTTATGGGTGGAGCCAGAGTCGATCAGGGCCATCAATTGGATGCCATGGATCATCACCGAGAGCTGCATCGTTTGAGACTTGCGAATCCCGATGAGGGCGAGGAGGGAGATGGTGGCGTCCGCATCCTCCTCGAGATCGTCATCGTCTGGCGCAACCTGCAACATAAAGATGTGTTTACAGAAACGCTGGTGGCCTGGCACGAACTTCTCATCGTAGTTGTAGCAAAGGCCTTTGCTACGACGTTCCTCCATCTCGGTTGGTGTGAGGCGCCTGAATGGCTTGGCCAAGCCGGATGCCCTTGTGGTCAGCACCGAAGGTGCCGAGCCCAGATGCCCCTGAGGCGGCCGGCCGTGGTTGGAGGGTTCGGGAGCTCGTCAACCTGGTGAATGACAAGGCTGTTGCGGGTGCCTGGGGTAGCAAGGCTAGACGTTCGTAGGCTCTGGCGAGGTCCATGGCGACCTCCAGGTTGGTCGGCCTTTGGAGCTCGACATTCGTCTGCATGACCTACTGCTCCTCGTCCAAGTGGCCGCACCGAGCGAGGAGGGTCAGAAAATTTTCGGTGAAGTCGGCCACCGATGATGTACGCCGGAGGTTCGTTAGGGCACCTAGCGGATTGTGGCGTGTGAGCATACCGAACCGACGATGGACGAGGTCGGTAAAGTGCCGCCAGTTAGGCATACCATCCATACACTCCACTCGCATGTACCACAGATGTGCCACGCCTGTCATGTGGTACGTAGCGAGCCACACCCTATCTTTCATGGGTGTTTGTTGGGCGCGAAAGAATTGTTTGCAGCGGTTGACCCATGGAATTGGGTCCTCCCTGCCGTTGAAGGACGGAAAGTTGAGTTTGATGTAGCGCGGCGGGTTCGACGATGCCGCGCCGAGGGGCATGGGGTAAGATGTCGGAGGTGAGAGGCAGCGTCGCAGCGGCGATGCAGAGCTGCTTGTTGCGCGATCTTGGCTCGCGGCGGCACAGCCAGTTCTGTCCGGTGTGGCGGCGTCTCTGTCTTGCCGCCTCCCTCGCCGAGGTCGTCCTTCCATACGCGCGATCGTTGATCGTCTTGAGACACCGATTGATGTTGGTCTCAATCAATCCGACATGCCGAGCGAACTGGTCGTTGATACTTGCAAAGGATTTCGCTGTGTCCTCGGCGAATTGGCGCATCACTTGTTGGAACTCATCGTTACCACCGTTGCTTGACATGGTGGATGAAGCAATGGGTGGCTCTAATACCGAGATGTTAGGGGATGAGCACGGGGAGCGGAGGCTGAAGGGAAGAATCAATTCAGGGGGATGAGTATTGCGTCAGGACGCTGTGGTGGACAACGTGTATGAACAGTACCATAATGAACAGGAACATGATGAACAATACCACGATGAACAGTACCATGATGAACAGTGCGCAGACAGGGTATGGCGCAAAGGGGATTGGGTAACTCCCAATCCTTGGCTGATTTCCATTGATGCATATGCTGCGTATATAACAGGTACAAACTGATTTGAAAGGTATTATCCTTTCTAATGCAAACTTCCCTAATGAGACTTTCCTAATAGACTCTTACCAAATGAAACCTTCATAATAGACTCTTACCAAATTAAACCTTCCTAATAGGATCCTTCCTAAATTAACATTTCCTAGACTTGACATCTTAAGTCGGTAGGGCCGGCTCATCCCTGCGGTGCCGGCTATAATGCCGGCCCCACATGACAATTGGGTTTTGAAGAGACAAATGTCACATTATTGCATGGTCAAGTTACCAGGACTATCCAAATAGCTGTGATAAAATCTCTACTACTTAAAAGAAGGAATCGGCGGTGGTATGTCCTTCCACTATCAATCACATCTGTCAGATCAACCATCAACTAACGGTCCGGATTATCTCGCAGCAACAAACCGCAAACCCTAGCGGACCGGCGTCAAAAATCATGCACATCGCACTCGCAACAAACCCTAGCGGACCGTGTCCGTCTCGCAAAAATTATGCAAAAAATTATTTTCCGCTGCATAGACCCTCAGGCCAATGGTATTCCAGAAGCTTTCAGTCCACACAGGATCTGCAGCACTCATAGGATCTGACGAGTTTTCTGGAAGAACATGCCATACATTGTCCTCAAACTTCAGCCTGGTTGAATAGGCAGGAACATACCTAAAAGTGATGAAAATTGTAGCAATCAATAAACCTCAAGTAAAAACAATCAAATTAGCCTGTCACCAAAATACAAGGATGACAAGTGAATTCATTACAAGTTGGGTGACTAACGTAGATAAGTAAAATGATAATTATACTTGGTATCATGAATTGTTCTTCAGTAGCAGCTGAGTATAATACACAAAACTAGCTGCATTATAGATGCCTTAGTTCATCCTTGTTTGAAGCGTTTAATTAATCATAACTAAACTGCTAGTGTCTGGAACAGCAAGGATTTGATTTCACGTTCTAAGGGACATGTGTGCCATAAAGAAAGTTACCTGGTTGTAGATACAACACATCTACCTCCACCCTCCACTTCTGCCCCTACGCATATTTCACCTTCATTGTTGCACTTTCCAGTACAAGAACTTCTATTGCCTGCTGAACTAGAAGTTCTGTCTGCCAAGTTCCATACAAACCGGGAGGTATCATCTGCATAAGGAAATTGTGTGCCAGAAGATGGATCCAGAAAAACACCAACATAAACTTGGGCAGGAATTGCTTGGAGAAATGAAGCTTCAATGGCACAAGAAAGACCAGGATCACAAGTCAGTAGACATCCAATCAATTCTTCGACCAATGAAACATTCACTTTTATAGTGTTCAGTGTGATGAGATCGATGGGCATATCAGCACTAGCAAGAATGTACAACGATCCGGCAACCAAAGCAGCAGCAGCTGCTATTGATGAAGAATCGATGTTTGCTGTAGCAAAAAAAAAGGGATCATTACATGGTTACAATTGTGCCGGATGAGCATGGGAGAGGAGAAGAAGAATCAACTCGGAGGGTTGGGATCGCGTTAGGCGCTGTGGTGGCGCGTGGATGAACAATACCACAATGAACAGGCACATGATGAGCAGTACCATAATGAACAGTACCATAATGAACAGTGCACAGACAGGGTGTGGCAAAGGGGATCGGGTAACTCCCAATCCTTTGCTGATTTTCATTGATGCATATGTTGCATATATAAATGATACAAACTGATTTGGAAGGTATAATCCTTCTTAATGCAAACTTCCTAATGAGACTTTCCTAATAGACTCTTACCAAATGAAACCTTCCTAATAGACTCTTACCAAACTAAACCTTCCTAATAGGATTCTTCCTAAATTAACCTTTCCTAGACTTGACATCTTAAGTCGGTAGGGCGGTTATCTGCCGCTATAATGCGCCCCATGACATCTCTCCTCCTTGGACAGATCGTCCTCGATGAAAAGAGGATAAGCGCTTGAACTCTGGACATCTTCCCATGAAGCATCGGATGCGGATGAATCCTACCATTGAATTAACACCCCACTTGGCGATAAAGCGCACCGCTCGAGCGAATCATCGCCCATGGGAGTGGAGGCATTGGGGTTGGGCGGGCACCGTGAACTTGAGAAAACACATGGAAGAAATCATGTATATGGCTTGGGCTGATATGCGGTCATTGATCTTGAATCCATTGATGTGGAGGAAATTCACATGAAAGACATCATGAGGCGACAGCAAGTCCCATTGGCAACCTCATTGATCTTAGAGAACCCGGGCCAGTCGATGAACGCCAAGATGCTTTGTGACTGGATGGGCCAAGGGCATGATGATGCCCGCCCATGACAATTGGGTTTGAAGAGACAAATGTCACATCTATTGCATGGTCAAGTTACGGGACTATCCAAATAGGTGATAAACATCTCTACTACTTAAAAGAAGGAATGCGGTGGTATGTCCTTCCACTATCAATCACATCGCGATCAACCATCAACTAACGGTCCGATTATCTGCGAAAACAAACCGAAATCCTAGCGGACGACGTCAAAAATCATGCACGTCGCAACAAACCCTAAGCGGACGTCAGTCTCCTGCAAAAATTATGCAAAAATTATTTCCGTCAGAACGAGTTAGAAAACCCGGCAGGAATCGCATGGTTCGCCTGAAACGGTTACGGTTGTCCGATAGGAAAAAACCGTGAATTTTTTTTTGATTCCTTTGCATGTGCAAAGAGCCCCCAATGCACCTTTATTCCTTTGGTGCTCCCCACTTCGTTTGTCTTCATTTTGCTCCTGATTGCCTCCTCTTCCTTCCTCTCCCTCCATTACTTCATTTGCACAAACAGGCAGCAAGCCTCCTCTTCCCTTCCTCTCTCCTCCATTACTTCATTTGCACAACAAGGGCAGCAAGCCTCCCTCCCTCTCCTCCATTAATTTGGTTCCACACACCCAAGATGCGAAGACAAGCACAAGCAAGCGGAGCAGCAGGTTTGAAACTTTTTCTTCTACTTGTGGAGTTTTGAGTTCATTGTTTGTAGGGACGAAAGAGAGATCGTAGTGTAGGAAACCATCTTGAATGCATTTGTAGAGGTTGCACATTTGGACCAAGGGTGAAATACTAGAGTAATTATAGTCAAATACAATGAACCAAGGGTACATAATCATTTGTTGTAACATGTTCTTTGTAAAGTATGGATAAAATGTACTACAAAAACAGCATAGCAAACCGAACCTAGAGTAGGAGGTGAGGACATGGCGCAAGATGCACTAACAATTTTCATCTTGTATGGATTATTGTAGGTGATGGCTTCTAAATCCATCAATGTTTGGGACCATGGAGAGAGACTAGGAGGTCTTGGTTGGAAGTGCAGATATTGTAATCTAACAAAATCAAGTGAGGTGTCACCCTAAAACAACATCTTCTTGGAGACACGGAGATGTTGTTGCTTGCAATGGGGTTCCGTGAAGTCCAAAGGCTCATCTTGGCAAGTCTTGAAAGCGAAGGCAAGAAAGAAATCTCTTCAAGATGAGCATTGCGAATGGAGGAAGCCGCAAGAGAGCCATGAGCTCGTGGTCCTTCATATGAAGATACCTTTGATGATAACGAGGAAATGCAAATGGAATGGGCTCGTCAGAGTCGGTAGAGTTACATCGGATGCAACAAAGAGCTAGAGCCGGGTGCGACGTTTGAACATGGTGGTGGTAGTGGAAGTGAGTGCGGAAGTGGGAGTGGAAAGGGAAGTGGAAGTGGCGAGAGGTAGTGTACAGAAGCAATGCTTTTTCAAGGATGTTTGGCGGTCACATCCATGAGAGTTGATCCCGATATTTTGCGCGATCGGGCACCAGTCAACCCGCATTGATACAACACTTGCGGAGAAGCAAAGTCAAAACTTGGGAAAATTTGGTCAAAGTGGTTCCATAGTAATGACATTCTTTGGAGTTAAGTGAGTGTCCTTATTTTCGTCTGCCATCAAAGAGACACAAGAACTTGGCCAAGGGGTTCCGTCACCAAGAGGGCATGAAATCGATGGGACATATCTTGATGCCAACGAACAAGAGGTCAAGGAGTACGTATCACAGTTCAAAGAAGACGGGATATATATGAGTCTCTATTATGTGTGATTCTTGGGTGGGCCTACACAAATGAGTATCGTTAACTTTATGTTGTCTGCAATGGAAGAATGTTTTTCCATAAGTCGTGAATGCAGCGTGACATACAAAATCTTGACTTTTTGTATCGTGAGATTCGTAGAGTTGTGGAAGAAGTTGGAGTTAAACATGTCATGCAGATTGTGATGACAATGGTGCGAACTATAAGAAAGCATGCCAAGTAATTGAAGAGTACAACGATCCGGCAACCAAAGCAGCAGCAGCTGCTATTGATGAAGAATCGATGTTTGCTGTAGCAAAAGAAAAAAAGGGATCATTACATGGTTACAATTGTGCCAGGGGATGAGCACTGGGAGAGGAGGCAGAAGGGAAGAATCAACTCAGGAGGGTTGGGATCGCGTTAGGACGCTGTGGTGGACGACGTGGATGAACAATACCACAATGAACAGGCACATGATGAGCAGTACCATAATGAACAGTACCATAATGAACAGTGCACAGACAGGGTGTGGCGCAAAGGGGATCGGGTAACTCCCAATCCTTTGCTGATTTTCATTGATGCATATGTTGCATATATAAATGATACAAACTGATTTGGAAGGTATAATCCTTCTTAATGCAAACTTCCCTAATGAGACTTTCCTAATAGACTCTTACCAAATGAAACCTTCCTAATAGACTCTTACCAAACTAAACCTTCCTAATAGGATTCTTCCTAAATTAACCTTTCCTAGACTTGACATCTTAAGTCGGTAGGGCGGCTTATCCCTGCGGCGCCGGCTATAATGCCGGCCCCACATGACATCTCTCCCTCCCTTGACGAACAGATCGTCCTCGAGCTGAAAAGAGGGATAAGACGTCTTGAACTCCTGGACATCTTCCCATGAAGCATCGGATGCGGATGAATCCTACCATTGAATTAACACCTGCCACTTGTCGCGATAAAGCCTGGCACACAGCACCTTCTGAGGTGCTGGAATCATCTGCCCATGGAGGAGTGGAGGCATTGGGGTTGGTGACGCTGGGGGCACCCCGTCGAACTTTTTGAGAAAACCCACATGGAAGAAATCATGTATATGGGCAGTCTTGGGCTGATATGCCAGGTCATTGATCTTTGCGAATCCATTGATGTGGAGGAAATTCACATGAAAGACATCATGTAAGCGTGCAGACACGGGCAAGTCCCATTGGTACGCAACCTCATTGATCTTAGAGAGAACACGATACGGGCCATAGTCGATGTAGAAACGCCAAGATGCGCCCTTCTTCGTGACTAGGGGCATGGGCGCTCAAAAGGCCGAGCTGCTGCGCCGAATGATGCCCTGCTCCAACATTGCGGTGCATTGGCGCTCCAGCTCTTCCTTTTGAGTAGCTGGGTATTGGTATGGCCGAACCACCACCGAACTGGTACCGGGGAGGAGGTGGATGCGGTGGTCACGACCGCGTGGAGGTGGAAGGCCGTGGAGGCGTCCGAAACCAGCGCGAATTCGCGAGTAGCTCCTCCATGAGATCTCTTGTGGCCGAGCGGAGTGGAGATGCGTCTTTGGCCGGGATGGGCCACGCCGCGCGATGATCTCCGGCCGGCGTTGGGCGCATCGTCGGAGGTTGAAATCTCGACAATCGGTCCCAGGAGCGGAGCCACTGGACCCCAAGGCGATGTCGATGCCGCCAATGGTATGGTGCACAAGTCGAGGATGAAGTGTTCTGATCGATAGAGAGGGTGTCGCAGATACCCCCATCGCCCACCTTGCGCCGTTGCCCGCCACGGAGAGGCTCGTGTGTGGCGCCAGGTCGACCAACTTGATCGACGAGCTCGGGGCAATGAAGTTATGGGTGGAGCGAGTCGATCGGGGCCATCAATTGGATGCCATGGATCATCACCGAGTGCATCGTTTGAGACTTGCGAATCCGATGAGGCGAGGAGGAGATGGTGGCGTCCGCGATCCTCCTCGAGATCGCCATCGTCGGCGACAACTGCAACATAAAGATGTGTTACGTAAACGCTCGGTGGCACGCACGAACTTCTCGTAGTTGTAGCAAAGGCCTTTGCTACGACGTTCCTCCATCTCGGTTGGTGTGAGGCGCTGAATGGCTTGGCCAGCCGGATGCCCTTTGGTCGACGAAGGTGCCGAGCCCAGATGCTTCTGAGCGCGGCCGTGGTTGGAGGGTTCGGAGCTCGCAACCTCGGTGAATGACAAGGGCATGCGGGTGCCGGGTAGCAAGGCTAGACGTTCAGTAGGCTCGGCGAGGTCCATGGCGACCTCCGGTTGGTCGGCCTTTGGAGCTCGACATTCGCCTCGCATGACCCATCGCTCCGCCAAGTGGCCGCGACCGAGCGAGGAGGTCGAAAATTTTCGGTGAAGTCGGCCACCGATGATGTGCCGGAGGTTCGTTAGGGCACCTAGCGGATTGTGGCGTGTGAGCATACCGAACCGACGATGGACGAGGTCGTAAAGTCCGCCGATAGGCATACCATCCATACACTCCACTCGCATGTACCACGATGTGCCACGCTCATGTAGTACGTGGCGAGCCACACCCTATCTTTCATGGGTGTTTGTTGGGCGAAGAATTGTTTGCGCCGTTGACCCATGGAATTGGGTCCTCCTGCCGTTGAAGGACGGAAAGTTGATGCGCTTGTCAGGCGTAAGAGGATTTGTTTCCTATACAACCACCGCTCCATAATGAAATACGCCAACAAATTGGAGGAGATAGTTCGTCCAAACGCCACAAGGTTTGGAACCACATTCATTTTCTTGAAAAGTTTTAGGGATAGAAAAGCAAAGTTCACGAGTGGATGGTGTCGATGTATGGAGCTCCAACCATTTGAGCACGCACGGAAGGAGAATATATGTATTCCCGCTTCACAAGTAGACAATGGTGGTCCAAGATGGATTGGGTCATAAAATTGGTAGAACCAATTTCATCACTACTCTGATATGTCGACCAAGAAACTGCAACAAATGGCGTGAATGGTAGCTCCTCCATGAGAGATCTCTTGTGGCCGAGGCGGAGTGGAGATGCGGTCTTGGGCCGGATGGGGCCACGCCGCGCCAGATGATCTCCCGGTCCTGGCGTTGGAAGCGCATCGTCAGGAGGTTGAAATCTCAGACAATCGGTCCCAAGGAGCGGAGCCACTTGGACCCCAAGGGCGATGTCGATGCCGCCAATGGTATGGTGCACAAGTCGGGGATGAAGTGTTCTGATCGATAGAGGGTGTCGCGTAGCACACCCCCATCGCCGCCACCTTGGCGCCAGCATTGGCAACCGCCACGGAGAGGCTCGTGTGTGGCGCCAGCGTCAGACCAACTTGATCGACGAGCTCAGCGGCAATGAAGTTATGGGTGGAGCCAGAGTCGATCAGGGCCATCAATTGGATGCCATGGATCATCACCGAGAGCTGCATCGTTTGAGACTTGCGAATCCCGATGAGGGCGAGGAGGGAGATGGTGGCGTCCGCATCCTCCTCGAGATCGTCCATCGTGCTGCATGCAACTGCAACATAAAGATGTGTTTACGTAAACGCGGTGGTGGCACACGAACTTCTCATCGCAGTTGTAGCAAAGGCCCTTGCTATGACGTTCCTCCATCTCGGTTGGTGTGAGGCGCTCGAATGGCTTGGCCAAGCCGGATGCCCTTAGTGGTCAAGCAGAAGGTGCCGAGCCCAGATGCCCACGAGGCGGCGTACCGTGGTTGGAGGGTTCGGGAGCTCGTCAACCTGGTGAATGACAAGGCTGTTGCGGGTGCCTGGGTAGCAAGGCTAGACGTTCGTAGGCTCTGGCGAGGTCCATGGCGACCTCCAGGTTGGTCGGCTTTTGGAGCTCGACATTCGCCTGCATGACCCATCGCTCCTCGCGTCGAAGTGGCCGCACCGAGCGAGGAGGTCGAAAATTTTTTGGTGAAGTCGGCCACCGGCGATGTACGTGCGGAGGTTCGTTAGGGCACCTAGCGGATTGTGGGCGTGTGAGCATACCGAACCGACGATGGACGAGGTCGGTAAAAGTGCCGCCGATTAGGCATACCATCCATACACTCCACTCGCATGTACCACGATGTGCCACGCCGTCATGTGTACGCGAAGCGAGCCACACCCTATCTTTCATGGGTGTTTGTTGGCGCGAAGAATTGTTTGCGCTGGTTGACCCATGGAATTGGGTCCTCCACTGCCAAGAACGAAAGTTGAGTTTGATGTAGCGCGCTGTTCCGAGGATGCCGGCGCCCGTGGGCAGTGGGTAAGATGTCCGAGGTGAGAGGCAACGCCGCAAAGGCGATGCTCGAAGCTCATGCCCGGCGCCGCCAGCGGCCTTGCTTCGGCAAAGACCCGCCTTCTGCCAGGTGATGCGGCGGCGTCTGCTCGTCTTCGGGCCTCCTCCGCCGAAGGTCGCCCTTCCATACGCACTCGATCGTTGATCGTCGTAAAGAGCGGCCGATTGATGTTGGTCTCAATCAATCCGACATGCCGAGCGAACTGGTCGTTGATACTTGCAAAGGATTTCGCTGTGTCCTCGGCGAATTGGCGCATCACTTGTTGGAACTCATCGTTACCACCGTTGCTTGACATGGTGGATGAAGCAATGGGTGGCTCTAATACCGAGATGTTAGGGGATGAGCACGGGGAGCGGAGGCTGAAGGGAAGAATCAATTCAGGGGGATGAGTATTGCGTCGAGAATGCCTGGTGGACAACGTATGAACAGTACCATAATGAACAGAACATGATGAACAATACCACGATGAAACGATTACCATGATGAGCGAAGGCGCTTGAACAGAGGGTATGGCGCAAAGGGGATTGGGTAACTCCCAATCCTTGGCTGATTTCCATTGATGCATATGCTGCGTATATAACAGGTACAAACTGATTTGAAAGGTATTATCCTTTCTAATGCAAACTTCCCTAATGAGACTTTCCTAATAGACTCTTACCAAATGAAACCTTCATAATAGACTCTTACCAAATTAAACCTTCCTAATAGGATCCTTCCTAAATTAACATTTCCTAGACTTGACATCTTAAGTCGGTAGGTCGGCTCATCCTGCGGTGCATAAGCTATAATCTGACCCACATGACAATTGGGTTTTGAAGAGACAAATCGTCACATCATGTCGCAACGCATGTCCGTCGGACACGTGACTAGTCTATTGGAAAATTGGGAATCAAAGTCCCCCAACACAACTCCAGAAGTTGATGTATTCTGCATGGATGGGCCAATAAAGAACAGATCATAGAGCAACAGTGTCCAAAGAGAAAATTCCTTGGAAAACTCAATGTTCAAAATGTAAAAAAAACAATGATTTACACATTGAACTCACTACCAAAGAAGCCAATGGCTCTGATTTTACCTTTCTCATGAACGACATTAATGAAGATGGTGGTACACCACGGTTTGACGAAGCTGCTGGTTTTACTTTAACATTATCAGAGCCAAGTGAATCACTGGCACTTTGGAGTGCATCTAACATTTTCTTTAAAATCGATGAATTCTGTAAAAGCAGAAGATAACTATGAACAAGACAGAACAGTTCTATAAATATATTCTTTTAACCAACAAATTCACAAAATTTAATCTCAAATACATGCACAGGTATATTTGAACTTCCAGTGTGATTTACTCAAGAATGAAACAACAAATAGTCAGATACTCTGCTAGAACTCTTCACAAGGAAATATCTTCACAAAGTCATGTTGATAAACATGTGCACTCAGAAATTTGACAAAAGATAATACAAACAATACATTGAATGGACCACAGACAAAAATAATTGTACTTAGGGATGTCCCAAAGACTGTCATCAACCAAAAAATTTATTATCTGTTTACCATTTAATTTTTATCAACTACAAAGTCTCTACAGAGTGGAGCATCTACCACTACAGCACTACTAGGAATTTACAAAACCAGTTTGTATAATATGTCAAGAACAAGGAGCAAAAAACGATTACAATATCTATGGTCAATGTTGGCCGGCTAAAATATCATCACATAAAGAAAAACAGTATAGTCATTTAACATAGAACAATGAGCTAGTACTAAAACATCACCATAACTGTATTGATAACTAGCAATATACAAATATGCACCATGTGGTGATTCAAAGAATCCTTACCCTTGCACCATGTGCATAAAATAATGGATGTCCTTGACTTATGCCCTTGCCAACAGAACCAATCTCCAGTACCTGAATCATGTCCAAACCGTGTGCTCAAATAATCACGCAGAAAACAGCAATTGCCATTGTCATCCCATCTGGCACTCACCTGGTCAATCATCAAGCTGCTAATGCCATCCACAGAATCAGCACCATCATCTAGTTCATGTAAGAACTTTCGGCTACCAAGATAACCCCAGGCTTCACCATTGAAAACAGCAAAAACAAGACATATGGGATAATATCAGGAACAACAACATGTTGGTTTAGGAACCAATCACCACAAATCTACACTAAATCAGATGTCAGACACATCAAATCTACCACTCCAATGCCTAACTAAGGACATAAGTAAAGATATCAGAAGCTGCAAGCTCACAATGAGTATAACAAAGGAATTGGTGGAGAAGATCTGCAGGACACCTGCGATAACATGGAAGCAACTACTAGAGCAACTTCCAGTGGTAATAAGGTACCTGTTTCTTGAGATTGCTTAGATCATGAAGGTGGGAAAGAGCATCAACAGTGGTGAGCAAGGCAATCAATCCCTGTGCATAATTGAATATTATTCTGTAATACAAATAAGTAATACAAACAAGACAATCACAAATCACTACTAACTTACAGATATGGGAGAATCGGCACCCAAACTACGGTCCGGAAAGAACGATGCAAAATCTTGGGATGCAACAACCATTATTACAGGTTTCTGATGCTTCATAGATGTATTGCTGATTGGTGGTAACGAAGCCCATACACTGCCCTTCAAATACGTGGATCAAAAGTTGATATAGAAACTAAAAAGACAATAACACGAGGTAGGTACAGGTAGCGGTTGCTAGAATACATCTTGAAACTTTACTATATCCATAATTTTGCAAACATAAGAGCAAAATACCCATGCAAGAAAAGAAGTGTTGACCTGTGTCCTCCTAAGGGCAAGCATGACTGCTCTCTGAGGCAGGACTCTGAGCCATGTGTTTCAGCTCTTGTTGTCTGAAGTTTGTGTCAATTATAATAATGTAATTCGTTGCATCAATGACGTACTCCGGTTATGGGGCAAAAATATGCTGATAGAAGTCAGAGAGAATGATCAGAAGAAAATCCAAACCTGCATAACGAGGTCAAATTCTGCTACATTTGCTTGATATCCATTGTTAGTCTTCTCATTCTTGTCCGCAATCTGTTATTGCCAGTGATGACCAATTTTATAGGTTTGTAACTTTTCTTTGTAGAGTGTTACAAGTGTGTAACTAGAGCACGCCCAAAAGAAGTTTGAACAGTAATAAATTACAGTACATCAAAGCAGGCAGAATACCTTTTGCAGAGTCTGTGTGCTCTCCTCCGAGAGTAGAAAGACAGGAAAGTCATATCTGTTCCACATAATACCTGATCCCTACAAGATAAAATTGTCAAAGTAACAGAGGTATATTTGAAGCAAAAAATTAGCGCTTTTACATTGAAGGGAAGATGCATGATTACTATCGATAGGCTGGTACTATTTTAATCAACCCCATAACTTACAGCAGGATTCCAATCATGGCTGAGATTTGAGTATGGTGCAAAAGCCTCTTGTGGAAATTTTCTATCCGGTGACAACTCTACACAGTCAGAAACAGTACATTCTATTGGAGATGAGGAAACAAAATATACAAAGAACATGCAAAAAAGGGAGACATTGCCACCGACCTAGTAAGTCGTTATGCACACCATTTGACTCAACCAGCACACCAGCCACCTTATGGTATAGTTCTGGATCATTGGCTACCCTACACAGTAACATACAAAATTACCAAATATTCTCATCTCTTAACACCTCAAGGGCAATATAGTGTTAAAAGACAGACACAAAATTATCAACTTGATTATCCTTATTTTCCCATCAAGGCAGAGAGACATGGAAACTTCGACACTTCATTTTTTACAGGCACGCACAACCTTTTAATAAAACAATTATAATTTATCAAATTTGAGATTTGACAATCTGATCACTTGTACCTCAGAAATAAATCTGGCATCTGATCTAAGGGAAGAAGAACTGCAGACGGTTGAACCAACTGGTCATTGCTTTTTTTCAATCTTACAATCGGTGCAATAATCTTGTCGTGCCCAGGATCTGATTGCATAAAGGAAATGCCAATGACCAATTACGCTTAACAACACAGAATTGGCTAGCTTTTCATGACGACAGAACATGACAGCTATCTTAATTTAAGCATAGAGCATAAGAATAAACCAAGATACTCACTAGAACAGTCAATTTCACCAGACAGATTCAGCAGCCTCACACAAGGGAAGCTTTCAATGTTTACATACATTGCATTCACAAGATCTGGAAGAGATTCCAACGTGGCAACATCTCCGAAAAAAGGTAACATGAACCTCTGGTTACAGTAAAGCAAGCGAGGAGAAAAATAAGAGAATAATTAAGTAATAGAGCAACCATAACTTGCCACACTATTTTGCAAATTTATCTCCCAGCTACAGCACAAGCACATGAGTGAGAAGTATGCGAGCATATACATCAATCATAAGTTCATAACTCATCCCTACAAGTTTTGAAACTAATCGCCTCAGCACATTATCACAGTTTACCAACACAAATAGTACAATCATGATCTATACTTCACACCAAATTCAAACAATTGCAGTTAAGACAGTACAATACATTTTCCTTCTTACAAATGTGAAGTGTGGCCGTAGTCTAGTCTAGCAATGGCAACAGTCCCTAGAATGAGATAGCACAAGGCGGGGAAGCATATCAAAGCACCATCAATCTAGGCTCAAGTTATCAGCGCAAGAGCTTGCGAAACCTTAGAACTATAACTAGGCCTACTAGTCCACTACCTAATTCACCTCAAGGTCACACTGAGACCTTAGCCCTATACAGATTCACCCTAGAAAATTACTATCACAGAACGGAAGGTATCCAAGGAAGCGTGAGATCGTCTCGATTCGACTAAATTTTTCTTCGACAGAAACAGAGCGATTAGGCGAGGATACCGAGGACCAACTCACCAGAGGCGGCGGGAGGGAGGACGGCGAGGGCGATGCTGGTAACGGCCGCGAGGAGGGAAGCCATAGAGCCGGCCGCCATGGCGGAGGAGGCGGCGATGTGAAGGAGGCTCGGGGAGTGGTGGTGGAGGAGGAGGCGAGGCAGTCGTCGTTTCCTTCCAGTTTCGACGACCGGAACCGGAAGAAGAGTAGGGGAAAGGGTCGTGGGCTTTTATGGGCCTTTTTTGCCCTCAGTTTATGGGTCGTTCGTACAATTCCGGCCCGAGATGGGCTCCTTCACGTCCTGATTAGTGATTAGGATGCCTCCAACGCCACCGTCCATCGCCGCCTCCCCTTGCTGCTCTCGAGTCTCAACTCTACCTCCTCCATCTCGGAACTCCGAAGGCGGCTGGCTGGCTCTGCCGCCTCGGCACCACCACTCTCGGCGGCGCCAGCGAGACGCCGCCTTCTATCCGCCAGTGCGTTAGCGCCCTCCAGCGAGGCGTAGTTCTGCGGCGAAGGTCCTCGCGGACGTTGCCGACGTAGGCGGCTACATCTGCAAGGTGTGTTCCGGCCGCCTTAGCTCGGCTCCCCCTAGTTTGTATCCGTTACGATTTACGAGCTTTGCTTGAGGTTGTTGTTTTCTCTGTTTGTAGATCGAGCATGGACGATAGCAACGCGCTGATTTTGCCCTGCAAGAGGAAGAACAAAGCACAAGGGAAAGCTAAGGTAATGCCAATTTAATTTGGGTCCCGTTTCTCGTATTTCCTTTCCACCCAGTGTTAAGATGCGACGTGAGTTCTGTAACCTCTGAATTTCCAGGATGGTAAGAGAGACAGGAACAAGGAAGACCCGAAGATGAGCAAGAGTAAGCTAAAAAAGCTGCAGAAATTGGAGGTGCGCGTGCTTAACCTTGCGTAGTAGTATTTCTTTTGTTGATGGTTCGTGTTAATGTTTAAATCAATGCCGGTCTAATTCTTCCCAGGAGGAAAAGCAAAAGAAGCTACTGCAAGCTAAAAGCATCGAGATTTTGCGGTATGCTAGTCTTAACTTGTTCTGTCCAGAATGATGTATATTTTCTATGATGGTTTGTATATTCTCTGATGATTGTGTATGACACTGGCCCTGCTCAATAGGAAACACAAGATTTCAGATGATGCATATTCGCTGTTGCATGCCTCGGGGACTATTGGTCAAGTACGGTAGATCTGCCCATAACGCCCAGATTAGTTACTTTCTTAATGTAGAAGTAAATTTTCTCATAGAATTTTATTCTACTGCAGTCTGAGACTTTGAAAGAAAAACGTAGGCGTGCTGTGCAGTTCTCCAGGGCTGGTTTGGATGTTCCTGAAGAACTTTCATTATTCAAGAAAAACGGTGATCAGAAAGTTTCTGAAAACAGTGAAGCTGCGCCGGAAGTTTGCCCTGTGAAGTTTGCTGAGCCAGCAAAAATGAGGATCCTGGTAGAGAACACAAGAATCACATAGAGAATGATTCAGTGAAACCTATGGAATGCCAACTGATGATGGGTGTTGGAGTGAGTGTTCCAGAACCAAAAGCTGAAGAGATATTAGATGATGCTGATATGTTGGCAAATCAGACAATTCATTCATCTATTCCAAGTTGCTCTGGTGCAGAGATAGATCTGCAGGTGATTAGTCAACATTTGAACTATGTTTTACTCAGTTTTCACCCGCTCATCGGTATCTAGATGATTTAAACACATGCTAGGTTTGCTTATTCCTTAAGTGATCCTGTGATCAGAAGCTGTTCTACTCATTTCCAGAGTTAATTTGATCATAATTCTTCTTTTTTTGGTAGGACAAAGAGCCAGAGCTAGGTGAAGCTGCTGTACAGGAGTTCTTTAATCCTCCAATCGTAGTGCCTGTTTCAAGACCACATGAGGTTGAGAAAGCAAGGAGGGATCTTCCAATAATAATGATGGAGCAGGAAATAATGGAAGCTATCTATGAAAATTCTGTGGTAATTCTGTGTGGAGAAACAGGCTGTGGTAAAACTACTCAGGTCCCTCAGGTGAGTGTGCATACAAACATGGTGCTTCTTGAACATTGGTTCAAACTAACAGTTTTGGTGCTATCTGCTTGTGTTAAATAGTTGCCAACTTTTTCATTCCTCTTTATGCTACTTGCGTTATGCAGTTTCTATATGAAGCTGGCTTTGGCACAAGCAATCGAGCTGACAGAAAAGGGGTGATTGGTATCACCCAACCACGACGTGTTGCTGTTCTTGCCACAGCCAGGAGGGTGTCCTATGAGTTAGGACTGAAGCTAGGAAAGGAGGTTGGTTTTCAAGTTAGGCATGACAAAATGGTAGGAAGTAAATGCTCCATCAAGTTCATGACAGATGGTATTTTGCTGCGAGAGGTCCAGGTTGTGTATCTGTTTACTTTTCTGCTTCTATCAATCTATTTATTCAAGAGCCATGTTTTCTTCATTCAAGTTCTTGTTGTCGTGATATTTATGCTTAAAAGGTTAACCCTAACGAGAAATGCAACTAAGAGGTATGTCTGCTGTTTTCAAGGCCATAATTGTAAATGCGGCAAATTTGTTGTCTACTGGCCTGCATAAACAACTATAGCAAGGTTTAATCTTGCATTCAGCGGTTCAGTCAGATCACTCAATTAGTTGTCTTCCATAATTATATCATCATTAAATCAGTTGTCCTCCATAATTGTATAGTTTACACATTTAAATGTTACAAATGGTTGTCCTGAAATGTACATGTGGTAATTTTCTTTTAGTTGAAGTTGTGTTAGACACAATCATAATCCTGCTTATCACATGGCTTACTAATCTTATGCAGAGTGACTTTCTGTTGAAGCGCTATTCAGTGATCATCTTGGATGAGGCACATGAAAGGAGTTTGAACACAGATATACTTATTGGGATGCTATCTAGAATTATAAAGATTCGTAAGGTTGGAACTCAAGACTTATCTCATTTTCATTTAAATGAAGGCAAAATAATAATAATAATAATACAGACATTGTTAACCTTTGTGCACATGGCAGACTATGTATTCAGAACAGCAGGAAAAAATGCGATCTGGGCTGAAAATTAATCCAGAAAATATGATTAGTCAGTTGAAGGTGGTACTGATGAGTGCTACTTTGCAGTTGAAGGACTTTATTTCAAACAGAAGATTGTTTGATGTGATCCCACCAGCTGTAAAGGTACCCGCACGACAATATCCGGTAACAGTTCACTTCTCAAAGAGGACACATGATGATTATTTAGGGCAAGCT
Source organism: Hsuehochloa calcarea (assembly GCA_036346395.1). NCBI lineage: Eukaryota > Viridiplantae > Streptophyta > Magnoliopsida > Poales > Poaceae > Hsuehochloa > Hsuehochloa calcarea. The sequence goes on from CM070596.1 coordinate 61,489,103, forward strand.
TATAAAAAAGTTCTGTCAATCCACAAGAAGCTTCCACCAGGTGGAATCCTTGTATTTGTTACTGGACAACGAGAAGTGGATTACTTATGTAAGAAACTGCAAAGAGCATCCAAGCGGCAAACTGATAAGAAGCCCAAAAATGCTGAAGATGATAATGGTTCGAGCCCAGAAGTAGCCGAGAAGGAAATTTGTGAAGCATATGATATTGATAGAAATGAACCTGAGCACCAAGACGACATGTTTTCCTCATACGGGGAAGATGAGATCAATGCTGGGACAAATGTTGATTCTTCTGACATGGAAACAGAGAGTGAGATGGATACTGACAGTGAGGACGAGGGGTCTGTTGCATATGAAACCACAGAAGAGGATGGGCCAGTATTAGCATTTTTGAAAGGTGCTGAGAGTTCATCTGTATTGAAGGCATCATTTAAAGCTATATCAAGAATATCAGGAGAACCAGAAAGTGTTGAGAAATCGAGCAATGCTACAAGTGTAGAAAAGTCAAGTCCTGTTCCTTGTATCAGTAAATGTGCAGAACCTATGTCTGTTTCGCATGCTATGCTTCATGTCTTGCCACTTTATGCAATGTTACCAGCTTCACAGCAGCTTCAAGTGTTTCAGGATATTTCTCAAGGGGAAAGATTAGTTGTTGTGGCAACCAATGTTGCAGAAACCTCTTTAACAATTCCTGGCATAAAATATGTTGTTGATACTGGAAAACAAAAGGTTAAGAACTATGACCATGCTACTGGGATGGCAAGTTATGAAGTCCAGTGGATAAGCAAGGCATCAGCGTCCCAACGTTCTGGGAGAGCTGGAAGAACAGGGCCTGGGCACTGTTACCGTATCTACTCAGCTGCAGCATTCGGTAAAGATGATTTATTTCCTGAATTCTCTGAGCCTGAGATAAAGAAAATTCCAGTAGATGGCATTGTGCTTATGCTCAAATCTATGGCTATTGATAAGGTAATGTGCTTAAAAGCTACTCATCTTTGTTGAATGATCTTATTTTCTGATGTTTTTCCTCTTTGTGCTAATTTTTATGCAAAATATGATAATTACAGGTTGCAAACTTTCCTTTCCCTACGCCTCCTAACAAGGAAAGTTTGGTTGAAGCTGAGCGTTGCTTAAAGGCATTGGAAGCTCTTGACAGCCAGGGCAGACTTACACCAATGGGAAAGGCTATGGCACAATACCCCACGAGCCCACGGCATTCTCGTCTTCTTCTGACAATAATTAAAATTTTGAAGAGTCAGCAAGGCTTTGCCAGATCTAACTTCATACTGGGATATGCAGCCGCTGCTGCATCAGCTTTGAGTTTTACCAATCCTTTTCTCATGCAGAGTAACACTAGTAGTGAATCAAAAGAAGATAACCCTGATCCAGAAGATAAGGATCGACAGGAAAGTAAGAGACAAAAGAAACTCAAGGCCATGGTTAGAGAGGCGCAGGCAAAATTTTCCAACCCTAGCAGTGATGCTTTAACCATTTCCCGTGCCTTGCAGTTATTTGAGTTGTCAGAAAACCCAGTGGAATTCTGCAGAGTATACTCACTTCATCTCAAAACAATGCAAGAGATGTCGAAATTGAGAAAGCAGCTTCTTCGATTAATATTTCACCATAGCAAATTTTGCGAGGAATTTGCTTGGAATTTTGGAGGTTCTGAGGATGTTGAACAGGCCTGGAGGAGTGAGTATGACAAAAAACCGATGCAATTGAATGAAGAGGAACTTCTAGGGCAAGGAATATGTGCTGGGTGGGCTGATAGGGTTGCCAAGAAGGTTCGCGCTTTTTCTGTATCATCAAAAGATAATCGAAAGGTTCGAGCTGTTCATTATCAATCTTGCGCCCTCGATGATATAATATACCTCCATCGATCATCTTCTGTTGCCCAAATTGCACCAGAATTTGTAGTTTACTCCGAACTACTTAATACAAAGAGATCATACATGCATGGTGTAACCAGTGTAAAGCCAGGATGGCTTTTGAAATATGCTAGTTCTCTCTGCACCTTCTCTGCACCATTGGAAGATCCAAAACCCTATTATGACCCTCGAAATGACCAAGTCTACTGTTATGTTAGTCCCATCTTTTCTCGACATAATTGGCAGCTTCCGTTGCATAGTTTACCTATCAAAGACGGCACCAGTCGATTGCAGGTATTTGCATGCGCTTTGCTTAAAGGGGATGTCTTACCATGTCTAAGGGTGGTTCAAAAGTTCCTGGCTTTGTCACCATCTGTTGTCCTGGGGCCTGTCAGCCAAAGAAGAGCTGGAGATCTTCTTAACAGGATGAAGATTGGTTCAAAGTTAATAGATAGCCGGGCAGCATTAATGAATTCATGGAATATTGATCCAGATTTTCTTTATCCTGAGATCAAGGTGTGGCTCCAGGACAAATTTCACAGCCAGTTTGGAGCAATATGGGAGCAAATGCATCAAGAAGTTCTTCTTGAGGGGTATGAACTTTTCCCAAAGAGGTTCAAGAAAGTTAAAGGGTAGTTCATTCAAGCAGATTATGGTGCAATTGCTTGACTGACAGAAGCTTCTTTGTGGTGGAGACTTCTTTCATGCTGAAATAGATATAAGGTAACAGTGTAACATTCATGGTAATAAATTCAGTAAGGCTGAGACTTGAGATGGATCATTGTGAAATTATAACGAAGTAGGATATAAGCTGTTGAACCAGTAGGCTCAACTAATGCAGATGCTTCTCTTTGATGTAAACTGGACTTTTATTCGTTGCGTCACCATGTTGATATAGCTATTTGTGCCACTGCGATTGACTTTTCTTAATTACCATGCAGCTGTGTCAAAAATGGTTTCTGATCCAGCCATTGTCTTATTCTTCTCCACCGGAGCATCCACATAAGCTGAGAATTATTGTGCTGAAAGCCTGGAATCCTGAGAAATAGACCATGTCATGCCTGCTGATGTCCAGTGAGTCATGGCCATGGGATTAACTACTGAGTGAGGACCAGAGGCAAAGACAAGCGAACAGAAAAGGTTGCAGTAATTTTCTCTGTGCACTCCGGATATTTGACAAAGGGTTAAATTTATAACAGATTGATTATCTTTATTTTTGGTTCTTTTAGATGTTTTATTTTTTGGTTTTGACATATGCAATATATAGCGGCAGAAACAAGGAGGTTGGATGTCATCTTGAATAGCTATAAGTAGTGCAATGTGAGAAGGTTGTAACATTCGTTAGCTGGGTGGTGTATCTATACAATCTTCCTGTCATGGCAGGTAATAATCTTATTTGTAATTCCCTCTGCGATTTGTTATATTACTAGATGATAGAATCGGGGGAGTAAATATTTTCCGCCTATAAAAAAGCAATTTCCTTTGAGAATGCACCATTGTTTCTGGCAGTTGCTTACGTGCACATATGGATGTTGGTCAGTATAATGTGACTGATTTACAATCATGGTGGCACAATTTGCCGCATTTTTCGTAACAGATGAATCCTACACTGACCAGGTTGTTCCATGTACAAGCTGTGACATCTCGTCGTGTTAAATGGCATGAACTCTGATCATTTCTAACGGCATCTCGTGGTCGTTCATCAGTCTCTCAATCCTCAAGCTTGTACCTGATGTTCGTCTCTCTTTTACACACTAAATTGGTGTGAACTCCTAATCAGATGGATCGAAACAAAGGAACAGTGCAACAAAAGTAGCGAGTTAGGAGGAAAGAGCAGTTCAGGACTTGGCGTTGGGTTGCCTAATCAGACAAGCTGAAGGGAGAGTGAGGGATTATCTAGCACGTGAGGTTCTTGTGCAGTCGCTGATGCTGTATTCGAAAAAGTCCATTCGGGGTATTATTTTTTAGTTCCGACATTCGATATTATCTTTATTCGAAAAATCTCATGAAATATGGATTATATTATGGAAAGAGCAATATTTGATTCGTATCCGTATTTTATAGAATATCCGATAAATCAACAAAAAAGATATTCGACAAACATCAATATCCTTTAATATCATTTATGACTTTCTAGTCATTGACTACTATATAATATGAATTTACATTTGATTATGTTTATGTTGTTAAGTATGATAAATAATTCTCTAATAGGTAGTATAATTTAATACTTTTGTTGATAAAGTTACATCGTTTCTTTATGTGTACACTATCCGTCAAGTTATCAATGACCAATTTAAATTCATATTTGCCACGTGCCCTCTCTCGAAAAAATCGTATTCGTATTCATATTCGGGATATTTGTATCCGAGGTAAAAATATATGTTAGGATACGAGAATTGCAGCCGACCGGTTTTCATCCCTGAATAACAGCTCGAGAACGCATGGAAATATCAAGCAGCGTACAATACGAAAAGCAAAATTTAAAGACGCGGCAAATCTGTAAACATGCAACGCTACGACAACACCACGAATAATTAAGCAGCGAAGTCGTGAGCTCGGCATACTAGGCAAACGAGATAAGAAAGCATGATTAACGGACGACCCAGATAAAACGGATGGGCCGACGCCTTGGACGAATCCCACTTACTTCCCCTGCTCCGGCACGCCATCACCGCCGGGACCGGGGCTGGGCGGCGCCGGGCGCACGCGGCCGCCGACGGCGCTCACCGGCCCGCTCGGCGGGAGGAAGACGAGGCGGCGAAGAATACCGCGAACGATCCCCTTGAGCACCCCGCCCCTCTTCGGGACGTAGCGAGGGTGGACTCTCGGCGGCGGCGGCTTCTGGCCGTTACCGCCCATACATGCGCCGCCACCGCCGCAACGCATGGTGATAGCTACACGCTGGAGAGAGGCGAGCTGAGGTCAGGTGGCAAGACTGAGCAAGCAGAGAAAGCGAGGCAACGGCCGGGGCCATGTCGTCAGGCTATTTGTAGTACTCTACTCCCCCACTGTCGTTAGAGAGAGAGGGCACTTGCGCAGTTGCGGGGGAAGAAGGCGAGAACTGGAGCGGAAGGGGCGCGAGATGGCGATGGCTAGACGTGATGGTGAGCTGAAGTGGTACGTGGAAGTGGAAATTTCTTTCTTTCTCGCGTTAGATTTGGGATTCTTCTACGCTGCGCACGTGGGGGATGGGATCGGTTCTGCCGGAGCCAGTTGGGAAAGTTTCAGGGAAGGAGCGCGGCCGGCCGCCGGACAGGTGGCGCCTCGGCCGTGGGAAGGCTCGCTGCCACACCGTACGGGGCCCTCCAAATTGCGGCGAAAGGTGGCCCCGGCTTTTCTGTTCTCCGCTGCACTCGCTAAGTCTCCGAGGTCCGGAGTTTCTGTATTACTGGAGATGCTCGTCGTATAAATAATATTTTACAAAGAGATAGACAGTTACAGTGTACTACAGCAACAGAAAATATATACAGTAAGAAAAACACGATAACAATTGATCTAAAATTTTGGTTTCGATCGAACGGTTCAGATCGCTTCTAATGCTATGCGTCATAAATCATCTATATTTATAGACTCAATGCAGAGGATCCAAATTCGCAGCAGTTTTTGTGCACGCACAAACCCATCCATCAATCAACCTTTTCATCCTCCTGAGTCGTGATCAGAGTGTGCGAGTCGAGATGGGTTGGTGCACTGAAGTCTGAGCAAGTGAACAACCACAACCCAATCAGGCAGGTGGTTTCTTGTAGCGAATTTGTTTGTCACTTGCGCGGTCTCACGGGGAAACAGACTGGCACGAAAGGGGCGTGGTCAGGTGAGGTGATGATGCTTGGTCGGTCCTGTTATATTTTTCCACTGGCAGAGGGGCAAGTTGGGACAGAAAAGGGAATTGAAGTGCTATCACCGAGCAGTTTAGTTTGTACGTGGAAAAATGGTGCAGAAAAAGAGCCAGAGTAACACTGCTAACGAAAGGAAGGGCAAGAGCAACAGTGTTAACAAAAGGAATACAATGTGATCGCCTGGCCACGCCCAAGATAATGCCGCTGAAAGATGACAGAGGCGGTTGGAATGCTGACGGCGGTGGTCCACCGTCGCCGGAGAAGACGGGCTCTCCCTCCCTAGGTGATGCACCAAAGACAAATTAGCATCGCCCGAATACTCTACTAGATGAGGCGATCACAAAGAACCAGCCAAAGCGAGGTAAAGCTCACCGGAACGTTTTAAGGGCTATGGGCCATGGCCGCTGGAGTTGAGAACGAAGAAATGGCCCTTGGCGATTCACTGGACGCCAAGGTCCCGGGATGGCCAAAATAGGCGCGGCACGGAGAGGGGAACTCGGAGGCGGGGTCGCAGGCTCGAGAGCGGCTCTGAAGCGGCGGCGCTGCCTTCGGCTTACCTCGGCCGAAACGAAGAAGAGAGCGGAGAGAGCAAGGGAGTGAAAGAGAGAAAGAACGGATGAGCTCAGGAGCTTTATGGAGTCACGGCGACATCGTGGCACGCATGCGCGAACGCCAACGCCGCTCGGCTTAAGTGGTGAGGACGACGACGAATCTGAGGCCCGCCCGTCAGCGGCTAAAGCAAAACGGTGTGGCTGTGCGGTCCAAGTCGGACTTAGGTCCGGTCAAGCCACAGGGTTGAGCCAAGTCAGTTAGGGTGGTCCGGTCGGAGTTAGAGTTTGGATTTCCAAATTTTGACCGAAATAATACTAGTTTGACCAAGCTGTTAAAAATAGAAATAAAATTCCAAAAAATCTGAAAAATTTTATGGGTGTTCTCAGGCTCAACTAGGACTTAGGAAAGTTTATTTTATGCACTATTCATACTCCATTTGTCTAAAATAAGTTCATTTCCAAAACTGCACTAGTAACATGACTAGAATTTTATTGAGATCAATTTAACTTATAAAATTTTGTGAAAAAATATTAATTCATGATAAATAATCTGATATTTTAAAAATTGTTTCCAGAGATTTTATACACACATTTTTCTGGAATCAAAAATAGAAACTTGAATTCAAGTTAAAGTTTGAAATTTCAAAGCAAACTTTTTAGAAAAACAAGTGCATTCGCACGAGATACATCAAAAGTTTTAAAAATCTCATACTTTTATACATGTGAAACACAAACCTAAGTTTAGTATGTTACATACTCTAAAACAAATGTCTGGAGTAAAGTAGGCGTACCCGATGAGGCTCGCTTAGCCTAGCCCAATTCGATGTTCTCGGGTCCAAAAGAAAAGGGTTCGGCCTGACACTACCCAGCCGAATTGTTAATTTTCTATGAATATATGTAAGAATAGGGCCGTTCCTGAAGGAGGGTTGGCCGGGGCGACCGCTAGGGCCCACAGAACCAAGGGCCCCCGATCCTAATACATCATACTACACACACACACACACACACACACACACATATATATATATATATATATATATATATATATATATATATATGTATAACTGTATATCCAGTATATACTCTATTGCTCTGCATGACTGTATAACTACTAACTAGATTAAGGCATTGAGCTAGCCGGGAGCCCAGGACATGGGCCTAAATTATTTAATCGGCAGCTAAGGCCCACCCAACTAGTATCAATGACTTTGTATCTAGAAATGTTAGAAGAAATTGCTTTCTATGAGTAGTTTGTATTTTTTCGATGCATTGAATAGCTTTGCAGTTGATATAAAAAGTAGCATTACTTATTTATGTTAGAATAAAGGGCCTCACATTTTGTCTCGTCTCAGAGCCTTCAAAATATCAGGAACAGCCCTGCGTAAGAACTTGTTTGGATACATTGTGATCCGGCTTAATTCTTTCAATTACTAAGAATTTAAACTAAAATTCATTCTAATCCGAAGAAATTTGTTATAATCGCTCTCTGTCCAAACTGACCAACGACAGCCAGACGACCCATTATAGAATAACTAGATGCTTTGGGTTAGGATGATGCCCAACGTGACTACCCGGAGTGCTCGGGGTTTTCAACTGCTAAGCAAAGTTTTGCTCCAGCCCAATATGACCCGGACTGAGCTGACCATGGTTCCAACCGAGGTCTCCGATCATTGCGGACCAAAAAATAGGGGAAAAGATCAACAATACAAAATAGAAAAAATAATACAGGAATCTGAATGATAAATGACAAATAGCCAATAATACTAAAAGAAGTACAATCGTTATGTAATAAAGTCATGGATAAATATAAAATTAAGTCTGTAGTATTAGCTGGTGTTTTTTTTATTACAAAGAAGATGCGCACGAACGTAGACCACAACGCACGCACACCATAGACACACAAGTACACCCCCTTAGCACACGTCTAGAAAGACAGAGGTCGAGGATAAATTCGTGATAACACAAAAATCCTACTGAAAACGCACTCGCCTGTGCATAAATACATACACTAAGATTTGAACCCTACCGATCTACAACTCCATCATCCCACCAAGAGGTGGTTCCCTAGTATTACCTGGTGTTCCATAGGTAGTTGCTGGAGTGTTTGATGAATCCCTACATTAGCAAATCTTTTGCTTTTACATATAGCATAATAGCATGTGTCCTTTGGTAGTACTACTAGTCTACTTACATCAATCTCTGATTTAGAAAATAGCCTAATAGAAATATAGCATGTGTTCTATGGTTGGAGACTTACTATTACATAGCCGTCTGTTGCCTTTGCTATTGCCATCGAATAGTTGTTGTAGTGAAAAACCGGTCGGGTCGGCCGAGTTAAGTTAGGTCAATTGCATCTTCGATCTTGTAAACTTGTCCGACCCGACATAGCTTTTGGGTCTGGTTTTTCCCCATGCAACTGCCAGGCCAGTCCGAGTCTGATAACTATGGTCACAATGAGCCCCAAACCCGAACCACCAGTGCCATTACAATTTTGTAGATGACTGGACAAATAAACAAAACTTCCAATACAGTCGATAAAGCTAATCAACTTATATTAGAACTTTCACCTATTAAATGTGATCCTTCGGCCACCGTTGTATGGAGTGAATGAGTTGTGATTTCTGATTATCGGAGGATTGTAAACTTTTAATGTCCATTTTAGTTATTGGCATCATTGCTTGCAATACAATAGTACATCCTTGAAATCATAGACAAATTAGTCACACAAAAAATCTCATAGTCGATTTTTTTTTAGAGACTGCAGTCTGAATAGATTTAACATTTTTTTTAGTGTTTCGTCTACTTACCAGTTAGCTAAATTGTAATACCTTTTAGAGCAATGAAAATAAACATAAATTTTTTACTTACAATCATTGCATAAATTCCTCAAAAGGGATATTGTCGTGTGAATGTAAATAAACAAAATTAACCACATTATGTGACTTTTCGTAGCAAGTTCTCACTACACTGTCAAGACACACCGGGGACAATGTAGTTGATGCTCTCACTGTTTCCAATTCATTCATGGGAACTTAGAGAAACCGCCCGACATTATGAAAAATGGTACATCATATCATCTCACACCGTACATGAATATTAAAAACAAACTGATGTGTAAAATGAACTTGTTCCAAATAAATCAACCAAAATTATGTTTTCAATTGTTGCTCTAACACGAATCAAATTTCACAAACTATGACCATTTAGTTTTCCATAAAATGCATGATATTGAATGGTCATGTAAGTAATTAAATGTAAGGTAATAAAAAAATTACCCCATATTCTACCCAAAAAAAAGTTTTGAAACCACTTAAACCACATGGCTACATAATAATAATTAGCCAAATTAACAAGTTACAAATAATCTTAGCCAAAATTGACATCATTAAGTTACCACAAGTAACAAAACATAAATATCATATTGTCTACGCTATTTACTCAGCATCACTAAGTACTATGCGTATAGCCTGCCCAAAGCTAGGGGGCTTCGACAAAGGCAGGGCACTCCACCGGCAAATCATCTCATTTACAGTGAACCGATTTCTCCCTTAAGCGGTGCACATATATATGTTGTATCCTTGTCCATCAATTGTTTACACAACGGGCGATTATCTTTGTTGATTTGCAACAACACCAGTAAGGTTTACCTCTTGACAACAATCTTAACGTAAATGCATTCCACAATCACATTAGCACAATTAACAAAACAATGCTAATTAGGAAAGTCAACGGGCTGGACATAACTTTCGAGTTCAGGTAGTTAGAAAATATAGCAGAACAAACAAAGAAAGCATTTTCTACTAAGGAACACAATGATATTAACAAAGTATCAACATACACATTGAAAAAATTGCCCCTGAAGAGCAACGGTAACAGATGCAACAAATTGACAGTAATATACGATGTATTCGCAAATTGAAGTAATTTAGGAACAGTAACATATGTAACCCATTAAACAAAAATGTGACATAGGTTGACACGCGTAACAAAATTGATTATGATATTCCACATATTGGACTAAAAGTCGCATATCGTCACGGAAATTATATTAGTTTTTCTTAATTTAGTATGTAAAAATTTGAATAGTCACTCATTGAATGGAAGGTTTAGGTAGTGCTTTTCAGGTTGATGTATATTTGAAAAATAGTAAGATAAAGAAAACTTGCCATCTAGAAAAGAATTTTGAATAAATGTCATATTCATCATCATCTACTTATGCTGATTTAAATTTTAAAATGTTTAGTGATACACCAAGTTTAAAATGAAAAGAGGGTGTAAAGTCTAATGATAGAGATATAGTAATAGAAATAGAAGTGAGCAAATTAGTGAGGATATAATTGATATTGTACTTTTCGATCGGTTTTCCCCTTGATCTAAGAATGACAATAAGGACAAAAATACTTTCGTCTATAAATTAATTGTACTCTTAGATATATCAACAGTTTGTTACATATATATACGTATTAGTCTATTTTACTATTATTAAATATCTCAATAGAGTGAGTGTTCTAGATAGTGTGTATACTTAGTTGTGGTGCACCTTAACGGAGGGGTATAGAGTGAAGTGGACGATTGTCTAGCTTAGGCGCAATTTGTGTTAATTGAATTTGAATTGAAAGGGGGAGAAGCAGTGGTGATGTGGCGCTTTCTTGTGCTTCATTTCGCTCTCAACTTTTACTATACCCCTTAATATCTCAATAGAAGATTAGAGCGTACAAATGTCTAGGTAAGGTGCGAGTCAGTATATGGCTCTAGAATATTCGAGTGTCTAGCTCAGCTATAATTGTGTCAATTGGATCTGAAATGGAACGTTAGAGAGAAAAAATGGTGATGTGACACTATCTTATGCTTCATTTTGCACTAAGCTTTAGTAGGAGATTAAGATCATATTTGGTAGAGCTTCGTATTCTCATTTTTCAGCTCTTGCTCCTGATTATATGAGAATTCAGAGTTGCCTCAGAAAACATTTAGCTAGTAGGTTGACTCCAAAAACCATGAAAGAGAGGATTAGAGGCAAATAGCCCATGCTACCCTGTAAGATCGAGGTGGCCGACTAGAGGGGGGTGAATAGGCGGTTTTAAAAATAACTTTAGTGCTAAAACCAATATTGAATGCGAAGCTAATAACAATTGGTTTTGCACAATTAAAACCTAAATCAACTAGGCTCAACTAAGTGCACCAACAATATGAATACAAAACAATGATAGCAATCATACAAAGATGAATAAGCAATTAAGGCAAGTATGTAAATTACTCAAAGTAAAGCACAAGAATTGCAAACCATAATGACACAACGATGTTTTTACCGTGGTGTTCGGAGACTTGCCGGTCTCCCTAATCCACGTTGAGGTAAGCCCAACCCGCGTTGGACCGGCTCCACTAATTAAGCCAACACCTCTAAGGTAAGTCCAAACACTTGGACCGATTCCAAAACGAACCAACACCTCGCTCCACTATGGTTGCTCTTCCTCCACTCCGGAGATGGCGAGCACCAAACAACAATCCGGCCTTCTCACAAGTTTCTTGAGAAGATCACCGGGCACGACGCCTCCACGCCGTCTAGGTGTCGGCAAACACTAAGAGTAACAAGACTCAACGCTCACTTGAACTAATTAAGTGTCAACGCTCAAGTGGATACACAATCCACTACCTAAGGCAACACATGCACTTAGGGTTTGCTCTCAAATCTTACTAAGTGCAACACATGCACACAAGAGAGGAGAGGCTTGCTCTTTGCTCAAAGGAATGAGTATGGCACTCACAATAACACCAGCAACAACCAGCCACATCTCCCAACCGCCAAGGTGGGTATATATAGCCTACACACAAAAATCAGCCGTTGGAAGCAAAGATCCTGAACAAATCAGGGAAATCGAAAGTTCCGCCAACTAAAGTGCGGAACTACCGCACATCAGCGAAAAGCACAGCAACGGCTATAAAACTAGCCGTTGAGCACACTGCCGGTCTGACCGCTCCACAATCGGTCAGACCGCCAGGGGTGGCCAGTCAGACCGCCCGAGAGAAAACAAGAATTTTGGCTAAGTCCCAAAACGGTTCTTCTCTGGAAAAAACGTACTCGCGACACACACGGTACTTCCGATCTTCGGAAGTTCCGCATACTCAATGCCGGAACTTCCGCACAGAGAATCAGCTCTGGAGGCCACCGGTCCGACCGCCCAACACATGGCGGTTCGACCGATTTCATGCCGGTCAGACCACTGACCCCTAGCGGTCAGACCGCCAGGCTCCAGAGAGAAATGCACTTTGACTTCTCTCAAATGGCAAAACACATTCGCCCATTTGAGTGCATTTCCAATAAAGTTTCAAAGATGATATTCTCAGCAAGTTGCAAAACACATTTGCGAATCTTTAGAATACTCATCACAAGGAGTAAGGTACATGGACTTACACCATTTGGAAAACAAATTTGCAAACTAAAGTCACATGCTACAAGGGTTACGCATGAGCCTCGACTATTTGCAAAACACATTCGCAAATAATAGTATCATGCCTAGATGAGCTAGAGCAAGCATAGTGAGCTACAAGGATAGAAATCTCGTTACGGCGGTTCTGGTGGTCGCCGTATATGATAACCGTAGATTCGGATTTACGGAAAAAAACCGGATGAAATTCGTTTGAATTTGTTTAAAAACCAGTCAAAATTTGAAAACTAGAATTTGAATTTGCTAAACGGAAAAACCGCCGGGTTTTCCGTTATCGACCCGACCAGAAAACCAGTAATCGGCCGTAATCGCGGCATTCTGCGGATTTTGATCCATAGCTATTAACACATGACTAACTCAAACTACTAGTTAAAATCCCTCTTAATAGTACAGCAATCCTATACTAGCAATCCGGTCTTCCAACCAAACACCGAGACCGGTAAAAGACTAGGAACACATCCTTAGCCCTAGCTAGTCATACCTTTGCCTTGCATCTTCTTGAAGCTTGATGACGCACATCATCACTTCAAGTCTAGGTCCTTAACTTTGACAATTATCAACACATGATGATCTCTTTTGCTTCGGGATCTTGTCTTGAATATCATCAACACATGATGACTTTTTCATCCCGAGTCTTGACATGCATCAACACATGATGACTTCTTCACTTGACCTCCATCAGCACATGATGGGTCTTCTCTTGAATATCATCGACACACGATGATTTCCATTTCTTTAACCTCTTCACTTCAATATCATCAACACATGATGATATGTCTTCATCACCCTGGAACATAATCTATTTATCCAACTCATGGAAAATGTTAGTTCCACAGTATGATTATCATTAATTACCAAACTATACCATTAACTCATAATGGCGGGACAAGATACTTCAATCTTTCCCTCTTTGGTAATTGATGATAACCACTTAATTACTCGTAAATTGAATGTAAATAAATGAGAGAACAATTGAGTATATATGAACTACACAAGTTATATATACCCTAACATGAGTATGCAAGAACTACACAAGTTCTATATACTCATAACATAAGTATACAAAAACTACACAAGTTTTGCATACTCAAATGGATATGTTTCAAAGTAAAGATCCCAAATATATGTGGAAAACGGAATATGGATCAATATTAATGAAACCACAAAATATAGAATAAACTCCCTCTAAATGTGTGCATACACAAATGTGTAATAGAAATATATGCACATATTCAAGTTTAACTTATGGTTGAGTTTATCCTATATTTTGGATCCGAGGAATGCAACAATATATAAGATTGAGATGTCGATTGCATACCTCGTTGAATTTCACCTTTATATCCAAATGAGACTATATACTAAATATAACAATGGAAATGTTAGTCTCACAAATAGATTTGTCAATAATCACCAAAACACTCTATTAACTTATAATGGCGGGTCTAGATCCTTCAATCTCCCCCATTTTTGGTGATTGATGACAAATCCTTTATCAATAATAACATTTGGATATAAATAGACATAACAGAGAATTTAAGTTAACGAACTATGTCTATTCAAGTCATCAGGTGAAAATATAGAGATGCATTATGAGAATGATATGAGATTAAACAAATAATGCACTTTTCCCTTTTTGGCAATTCTCCCCCTTTTTGGTAATTCTCCCTTTCTTTTGGCTTAACGAACATATCAACCATCCAAATGGAAGAGTGTATTGATACAAATATTCTCCCCTTTTGGCATTAAGCACCAAAAACACAAAGGGGTCTTTGCAAATCTATACCACTTGCAAAGATCGAGGTTGGTCACAAAAAGTATGAAATAAATTTATATGACCAAGGGGGATTTTGTTCTCAAGATATGAGAAGAGAAACAAATGAATAGGTCACAAACCTATTGATCATATTACATTCTCCCCTTTTAAGTCAAAATATTGAGAACCACTTGAAATGATACCACTTGAAATGATATTTGAAACATATTCAAATAATCTCCCTTGAAATCTTCTCAAGAACATTTTTCAATTTTGCAAAGAAGAGATCAAAAGATAGCAAAAACTGAAAATGTGTGGAAACAAACTCAGAAAAATATGAAATTAATCATGGAGCTATTCCTTACAAATACACACAATTTTCATTTTGGGAGGCTTAACCAAATGTCAACCAATTTAAAGATATGAAAATCACAAAGATTCATGAAGCTGAAATTTTCAGGATTTTCAGATTTGACATTTCACTTAAGCTTTAAAAGGCAGCTGAGCAAATAGGTAAAATGGTTCCAATAAGTCTGAGAAAATTTTACAACATAGAGAAACTATAGAGGATTAAGTTTAATTATTATAGATTCCTCTAATTGTGAACCCATTTAAATATACAAAAATCACAAATCTGCTCAAAATCAAGCACAATTCTGAAATTTCAGCATTTGAGCAAAGAGAGAAAAAGTCAAAACTTTTTCAATTCAAGTATAAATATCTTCAAATTTGGCAGAAATAAACTTTGGATTCCTAAGGAACTTATCCAAGAAGAATTTTCGAAAAGGAGTCTCCAATCAAAAGATACGCCAATTTAAGCTTTGAAGGTAAGATTTTAGCTCAAAGAGTAGAAAAGTCAAAACTTTTATAAATGAAGTCCAAATTCTTTGAAAATTTCCAGATTTTAACTTTGGACTATTTAGAGTGTTTTCCAATAAGAATTTTTGAAAAGGTACTTTTTTTTCAAAAGATATGGCAAAATACGCATTGAAGGTATATAAAGAGAGCAATTTTGCCATTAAGATCCAAAGAGCAAGCTAATTTGGATTTCATGGGGTTTTTCACTTTTTTGTCTTTGTATGAGTTAAAAATACTATTTAAAGCCAAGATACACAAAGAAATCCAGCTCAAATAGCAAAACTCACTATATGCAAGAATAGGTCATTTGGAGTCTGAGCAAGTTTTTCGGTGAACTTCAAAAGAGTATAGCTTTTCAACGATTGGTCTTTTGTAAAAACTTTGAACTTGAGAAATATTTAAAATGAACAACCTTATGAGTTTGGTATTGAAAACTTTTTCAAAAACTCAATAGATTTTGATTTAAGGAAATAAGTCATTTAATTGAAAATCAAGATCATTTTGAGGCCAAATTTGCTATTTTGTTTCCAAAGTAGGAATTTTTACTTCAAAAGCATTTGAAAATATTTGAAATACATTTTTAAATACTTTTGTATAGTTTTTCACAAAATTTGACAATTTTAAGTAAAAGGTCACTTGTAAAAATATTTTGACTTTTGATTGGAAGGCTTGATTTAAAAGCTAATCTTGCATATGATTTTTAATGCCACTCCAAGAACACCAAATGAAGAAGTTGAGATTGAAACACATTCATTCACAAGATCCGATAAATCATTTTGGGCAAATAAAAAAGTTTTCTCAAATTAAACAAAATTTTTGTAAACCCAAAATCTTTTAAGAAATTTTTCACAAATAAAAATTCCCCCTTACACAAAGGGTTCCTCTTGACATTCTTTTCTTCTCATTTGACACACAAATGATTTTCTTGTTTCCTTGTCATCTTCTCCTTTTTCATCTCTTTAGAATATGTCCATCCGATTTGATACAGCTTGTAAAAGATACCACAAAACGGAGAGAGCTTTAGATAAGAGAAGATTCTGATCGGCAAGGATAAATAGAGGATACCATTTTAACGAATAAGATGATATAACTTGAAAGATAAATCTCATGCCGAGATCAAGATGATCAAAGGAAGCTACCACTTTTGGAATGAATACCACTTGAGAGATGCAATTGCATTTGCAATCAAGGAAAAACAGAAGTAGGTAGCTAGCAAGGATAGCAAGGATCAATCTTGACCAAAGGAAACAGCCACAAAAGATTTCAGATTTGAATGGAATGAAATGGCTGACTTGTCAGAACAATCGAAAGTTCCGCCAACTAATGTGCGGAAGTTCCGAAAATCGGAAGTTCCGCACCTAGAGTACCGGAAGTTCCGATTATCCTGACACTTTCAGGATTGATCTTGGAATTTTTAGGCAGAGCCGGTCTGACCGCTGGACACACGGCGGTTGGACATTGGTCAACGGTCGGCCATTGGTGGCCGCTCAAACCATTGGGTTTGGCCAAAGCCGATTTACTCAAACTGCTGACGGTTTGGCTTTGATTGAGAAGATAGAGAAAAGAGGGATTTGTTATAATTTACTCCAAACTTTTATACAATCAATCAAATAAACCTATTTGGAGTATTTCCAACGTATATAGCCCTTTAAAATCAAATCACAAATAGTTTTTATGAATTTAGCGTTTAGTTTTTGCAAATGAAACTCCATTTTAATGAAATTTTTCAAAACTAACCAAAATGAGCATTTGTTTGATTTTAAAGCATCCAATTTCATGTATGAGTTATAAATACCATTATGAACCTTTTCATGTGAATAATTTTGGCTCATATGGCAAAGCTCACTTAAGTGCTAGAAAGTAACCACTTTGGTCAAAGTAGTATTTTGGACGAGTTTCGAAATCGAATAACTTTTTCTAGGTTGGTCTTTTGGAAATCTTTTGAATACCAAAAATGTTTAGAATAACCAACTCTAGGATTTTCCTTTTAGAGAGATTTTCAAATTCCTTTTAGAATAGATTTTACAGAAAAATCTAGTTTTGGTCAAAAACAAGATACTAAGATCTAGAATTTTGGCTATAAACTCATTTTCTTTTAAAAATAGGTTTTTCTTGAACCAAAACCTTTGGAAAAGCTTTGAAAAGCATTTGTATACATTTTGCAACTAGTTTTTCAAAGATTTACTAATAGTTATCAAAATGTTGACTTTTGGCTAAAAGGCTCAATTTTTAAAAACATAGTACCATCAGGCCTTAGTTTCTTTTTGAAGATCCACTTACATCTACAGGTTTACACCCGATAGGACGATCAGTGATCTCCGAAGTCCCGTTAGCCATGATAGAGTCCATCTCGCTACGGACTGCTTCTTTCCAATACTCAGCATCAGAAGATGCAAAAGCCTCTGAAAGAGTATTTGGCACATCATCCACGAGGTATACAATAAAATCATCACCAAAGGTTTTCTCAACCCTTTGTCTCTTGCTCCTGCGAGGAGCTTCTGTGACTAGATTATTATCCTCCTCAGGGTTATCACATATTGGTTCAGAAATGGTGGGAAGTTCAGAAGTTTGATTATTCTCACTTTCAAAATTTTCAGTTTGAACATTCTCGGTTTGTGAAGTATTGCCTGCAGTCTCATAGGAAAATAATCCTTAAAGAATGAAGCATCTCTCGACTCCATTATTGTGTTAGCAATAATCTCAGGAGTTTCTGATTTAACTACTAAAAATCTATAGGCCGTGCTATTATGAGCATATCCTAGAAAAATACAATCGATTGTTTTAAATCCAAGCTTTCTCTTTTTCTGCAATGGTATATTGACCTTTGCAAAACACCCCCAAGTTCGCAGAAAATTGACATTCGGTTTTCTCCCCTTCCATCCCTCATACGGAGTAATCTCACTCTTTTTAGTGATTACTCTGTTTAGGACGAAAGTTGCTGTCAATATAGCTTCCCCCACCATGCCTTAGGCATACCAACACTCTTTAACATGGCATTAACCAAATCTGTTAGTGTCCGGTTTTTCCTCTCAGCTACCCCATTTGACTGGGGTGAATATGGTGGTGTACATTCATGGACTATTCCATGCTCAGAACAGAATTGGAAAAATTCATGAGAGATGTACTGTCCTCCACGATCAGACCTTAATCTTTTTATTTTCTTCTCTAGTTGGTTCTCAACCTCGGCCTTATAAATCTTAAAGTAGTTTAAAGCTTCATCCTTAGTTTTTAGCAAAAACACATAACAATAACGTGTTGCATCATCAATAAAAGTTAAAAAAAAATATCTTTTGCCTCCTTTTGTCAACAATCCATTCATTTCACACAAATCTGAATGAACAAGATTTAATGGTGCCAAGTTCTTTTCGTCCTCTAATCCCTTAAAGGGTTTGCGAGGTTGCTTTGCTTGCACACATGAATGACACTTTGATCCTTTGACAATTTCACATTTTGGAATTAAATCTAATCTGGACATTCTAGCAATACTATCAAAACCAATATGACAGAAGCGAGAATGCCAAATATTTACCTCACATTTATTTAAACCAGTTGCAACATTCAGATTGTAACGAGACTCTAAAGTACTTAGGCGGAACAAGCCTCCGCTCTCATAGCCTTTACCAACAAAATTCCGAACTTAGACATTACAATTTTATTTGACTTAAAGACTAGCTTATAACCGTCCCTACATAGTACAGAACCACTAACAAGGTTCTTGTTTATTGTAGGAGCATGCTGCACGTTCTTCAAGTGGACAATCTTCTCTGAAGTAAGCTTCGGATCCACCGTGCCAACACCAAGAATAGAAGCATGTGACATGTTTCCCATTAGGACGGAGGAAGCCCCTGCTGCCTGGTAAGAAGAAAACAAGGAAATATCAGAACAAACGTGAACATTAGCACCAGTATCAACTCACCAATCAATGGATTGATATGCTGAAAAAACAACAGGAGAATTACCATACACTCCTGAAGTTGAGGCCTCGCCTATGATCACGTTGACAGCCTTCTTCTTTGGCTGTTCACCATCTCTGCTCTTGCGGAAATGACAGTCTTTCGCCATATGACCGTATTTCCCACACACAAAGCATGTGATGTTCTTCATATCCTTCTTCTCAGTTTTCTTTTTAAAGCTAGTTGTCTTGTTCGGTTTGTTGGATTTGTACTTCTTTGCAACGATCTTTTTCTCTATGAAATTTGCATCGTTCTGACCAGAAGTGCTGGGTGCATGTTTTGCTCTTGCTTTTTCTTCCACATCGAGGGCAGCAATGAGATCTTCAACTGAAATCTCTTCCCTCTTGTGTTTCAAGCTAGTGGCAAAATCCCGCCAAGAAACAAAAAGTTTTGCTACAATGCCGCCCCCGTGTAGGTCTTCACGGCAGCAATGGTTCGAGATACCGCTCCCCTTCTTCACGGTGCACGCCGAGAAGAAGAGTCGACGAGGTTCAGACGGCGCGGTACAACAGCACAGGTTTTTCAGAGGAAGAAGAGAAGGAATGAGGCAGAGTGTTCGCGCGATGCTCTGTACGTCTCCAAGCGTATATATAGAGATGATTGGTAACTGACTGATTAAGTAGCCATTTACCCACTGGTAACTGACGCACTTAACCAGCCATTTACCCACTGGTAACTACCTGTCATCATCACCCAATAAAGCCTCAAATTCAAACAGAGAGAGATGCATGGTTCAGCAAAAACAAAGTGGATTGGTCTGCCAAGTGGCGTGCCACGTCATGGCACGAACCCAATAAAGCCTCAAATTCAAACAAAGAGAGAGATGCATGGTTCAGCAAAAACAAAGTGGACTTGGTCTGCCAAGTGGCGCGCCACGTCACGGGATTTTTCACGCGAACATGCGCGAATGCGCGCGCGCGCGTGCGTGTGTGCACGCGTGTGTGTGTTTATCCAAAGCCCTCGTCGTGCCACCCTCATCCATGTGTCACATGTTTCAAAGAGTGGCAAGGGTTCCACCTTATATGTTAGTCACCTCCACTTTGCCTTAGCAATACGGTACTAAACCATACATGCTTTGGAATTATAGAAAATAGGTCTCACTCATATGGGCCTATTTCCAACAGGAGGAGGAGGCGCGGATGAAGGGGATGGTGCGGGTGGCTGGCACGGAGGGGGAGGCCGACGCAGAGGTGGGGGAGGTGAAGAGGGAGGGGATGGTGCGGGTGGGGAGGGGGAAAATGGTGGGGACGAGTTTATATTAAGGTGGGTAAATACAACTCAATTTTAGAGGTATTTTCGTAACATATGTGTTGATTCCTGTGGTAGTCACCCAAAGTTCGTTCTCAGTTTTCTATGAAGTGCTCTTGATTAAAAAAAAAAGGAGTTAGGGTGTTTTACTCGGCTCCCATTGCTACGGTTGATAATACGGAAGCCAAACAGCCCTAAGATTTCACAATTTAGGAATCAGTTGAAGAAAAAAAAATGACTACAATCGACATGACAACAATCTTCTTTTTTGCCCATCGAGCAATGGGATATGTTCACGAGGGCCCAACACATCAATTGAACGTCGTCAGGTCGAAAAGAAAAGGTTGGGCTTGAAACAAACCAGCGCGACTGTTGATTTTCCCGTCAAAAATACGCAAGGCCAGGAAGGCCAGCCACAGCCACAGCCACACGGCCCACTGTAGAATAACTAGATGTGTCGGGTTAGGACGAGACCGAACTTGAATACCCCGGAGTGGCTAAACGAAGGTTTTTCTCCGGTCTCCAGACTACTCAAAACGACTAATGCGGAGTCCTCACCACCGGTCCAAAATGAGTAAAAACCCATGTCGAACCAAAAGTAAACAGTTTGGCCCACAGGCCGTAGGGCTCCCGTCTCCAAACACAACGCACCGGCTACACGGCCCTCAGCCCCTACCAACCTTAACCACCAGTGCCATTACAATTTTGCAGATGATTGAGCAAATAAACAAAACTTCCAGTACAGTCGCTTAAGCCTCTTTATGGAGTCTACGAGTTGCGATTTGTGACTGATGAAGGATTGCATAGTTCTAATCCCGTTTTAGTCGTTGGCATCATTGCATGTAGCACAGTAGTACATTCTTGAACGCATAGTCTAATTTCTGGATCTGAAACTGCAATCTGAACAGATCATCAAGAACACACCTCAATTTCGTGTTTCATCTGCTTGGCGGTTTGTTAAACTTTAGACATTTGAGGGGAAGACAGCTATGGAATCATGAAATAGTGGATAGATCATCAAGAACACGCACCACAATTTTATAATATCCAGAGATGTCATGCGTGGCCAGTCTGTTTTACTGTCTCAGCACGCGTTTCAGGTGCAAGCAATAGACACTTCATTTGAAAAATAAACTGAATTTTTCCATCGAGTAATCATCGCATAAATGTCCTAAAAGAAATATTGTTGTCTGAATGTAAATAAACAAAATTAGCCTCATTATGTGACCAGTGAGATAAGCAAGTTCTCACTGCACTGTCAAGACACACCGGAGACGATGCAGTCGATGCTCATTGTTTCCTTTTCATTCATGGAAAGGCAGAGAAAACAGCAAAGAATGTGTGCTCGTAAATCGTAATCATCCCAAACTCAATATAGGAGACCATTAGTTCAAGAAGAGAACTACTGAATTGATCATTCTCATGTTTGCTATCAGAAGAAGACCCAAAAAATTATTGATGCGGGCTCGATCTCGGTCTCCTGTCGAGAAAAATTTGACGGCCTCAGTGTATATCTCCCTATTATGCAGAAAACGCACTAGCGCTGTAACGTACGTTGCAATGTGCGCCGGACTACTTGAATCTCATGAGTGTCCTAATAGTTTATTCTGGTTCTGGTGAAAGAACTAAGCGGTGAATCATGAAAAAAAAATTGAGTGTTGATAGTAGTGATACCATTTTTTTTGAAGTTCAAGACTTCTCCCTGCCAGATGTATATGTATATTTATACTACTGCTACTAGCTACTACTGAAGTCAAGCCACTTCGAGAAAATTTATACTACTTAGTCAGGTCAGGAAAAACCAAACTACTTCTTTAAAATTTAAATTCACTAGAACAAATTCTATACTGAAAATTCACTATTTTGTTTTACCAGAAGTGGTTGTCCTTGAAATTTGGAATGATCCCGGTCGAGTATAACAAGGACGTACACATTCGCTAGACGTTAATTGCAATCTTTTCCTACTGACTTTTGTGATTGTCACAGCAGAGTATAATCTTGAATCTTGACTCTGTAAACACTCCTACCTACCGACTAGTCATCAAGTCAAGTTGCCTAACCGTGTGGTACTCGTAATGCAGAAATATGCATGGCTCTTGGCGTCGGGCATGGAATTACAAATGACTCACCTAGCCTGATTCAGTTTGGAGAAGCGACCAGTAGGTCAAATCTCGTGCTGGAATTTCAGAGATCCTAAGTCCAATTTCCAATTACTGGAAATAAACACCATGATCGTAAACATGCAAGTTTTAAGCGACAAAAGGCATAATCTCGTTTGGCACTAACATACTAATCCGTCAGTTGAGGTGTCAAATCAACTTTTTTTTAAAAAAAAGCATTGCAGAGATAAATCGTCTAACTGAGACAGGGGTTAGCATAGATAACCTCGTGGCCCTTGTCAAATATCGAGCTCTGGAATTCCAGGAAATGTTACCTTTATCTGAAAAAAAGGATTAAACATTTTCTTTCTGTTAGATGTGTACTGTACAAGAGGCTTTTTGCATATGTAATACACATGTACTTGTATATATATTGATCCATTAGCCTCATATTGAATACAAGCGCTATTCATATCATGGTATCAGAGCCAGATTAGGGTTAAGATCTTACCGTTGCCGCCGTCGGTTTTTCTACCAGCCGTCGCCATTCCCATGTCCTCTGGATCTCCTCTGGACGTCGCTTGTCGCCGGTCAGCTCTCGCCGCTGTTGGTCTTCTCTGGACCTCGACGTCGTTGCCCCGCCTGCGCGTGACCATGCGCTCGGCGTCGTCTCGCCCGACGACCTCGCCGCTGCCGCCCGCCCGCGCTGGGGACCACGCGCTTCGGCGTCGTCTCGCCCGACGACCTCGCCGCTGTCGCCTCCACCCAGATTCGGCGTCGATTGCTTCACCGGGCGCCTCATCCCGACGTAGCTTCTCAAGGGCGGCCTCGTCTTGGAGAGCGGCGACCGCCTCACTCCCACCTCCAAGGTGATGGAGCGCCACGGCAAGAATACGCGGTCGCGCTTATCGCGACGGTCGGGGCCGCCGCCGGTCGCACCATCACCATCGCCGGCGCCGTTGCCAGTGGCGCCTCTGTCGCTGCTCCGGCCGCCGCTTCGGTCGCCGCCGCCGCCGGTCACGCCATCGCCATCGCTTCGGCGTTGCCACTCGTACAGGGGAACCCTAGTTCCCTCGTGGCGTCGCTCTCGCTTGCGGGCCATGTTGGTTACGGCCCGCGTTTAAAGTAAAGCGAACCGGCGTGGAAAAAAAATAATATCGTTCTAACCGCCGCGCCGTCCAGCGCCGCCTCTTAAACATCATCACCTTGGTCACCGAGCCGTCTAGCGCTGCCTATCAATGGGCACTGTTTCCGTTCCTCGCTGCCCGGTGATTTTCAATGGCCTCAATTATCGGGACTGGTTTCAGCATATGCGTCTCCACATGCGTGGTCAGCGTCTTTGGGAGTTTCTTACAGGCGAGTTGTCTTGTCCGCCTCACCCTGCTCCGCATGCTGAGCTTGTACTCCCGAAGGATGCTTCCGAAGACGCTCGTACAAAGGCATCTGAGTCTTTTGAGAATACCATGGAGACTTTTCAGACTCAGTATGTTGCCCACAAGACATGGGTTGATGAGGATGCTCGTGCATCTGCTATTCTAATTACTAGTATGGCGGTGCAATTCACTGGGGATGTGGTTGGCTTGGCTTCGACACAATTGATGTGGACACATCTGCGCAACCGCTACGAGCCATCTGGTGATTCCTTATATCTTTCTGTTGTGCGTCAGAAGCAGTCATTACAGCAAGGAGATACCACTGTGGACGAGTTCTGTGTTCAATTGTCTGTGGTCTGGCGTCATATTGACTCTTTAGGACCAGATGTTTATCACACTTGTCAGTGCTGTCAGCGTCAGCAGTCTCACCTAGAGCTTCGTCGCATCTATGACTTCTTGATATGTCTTTGGGCTGAGTATGAGCAGACTCGTGCTCAGTTGCTGGCACAACACGCTCATGTGACTTTGTTAGAGGCCCTTGCAGCTATTCGTGCTGAGGAGATTCGTCTTCGTGTTGCGGGTCTACTACCACTCTAGTCGTCTCTTTCAGTTCTGGCAGCTCTTCCAGCCTCTACACCTGCTACATCTACTCCATCACCGGTTGTGTCTTCACCAGTGACGGCTACTTTTGGCAGGGGACTACATTGCACTTACTGTAACAAGGATGGGCATGTACATCAGACCTGCTACAAGAAGAAGAAGATTTTACGTCATAGTAGCCGTCCTCCACAGGGAACTAGTGGTTTCTCCTCTCAGAGGAGCTCTGGTACTTCTGATTCTTAGGAGTTTCTCACACTGCTGCGTCGTATGGCTGCTTTTGCACCGTCCGATTCTATTGGTTCTGCTACACAGTCTTCCAGTGAGAGACCACCTTCTACTTCTTCCTCAGGTATCTTACCTTGGATCCTTGACTCTGGTGCTTCCTTTCATATGACATCTGTTTTCACCAGTCTTACTTCTATTCGTCCTTTAGCTGCTCCTATCACTGTTCAGACAGCAGATGGTACCTCTCTTTCTGTCGCAGGACGAGGCACTCTCTCGAATTCCTCTTTTCATACTCCTGTTGTTTCTCATATTCCTAAACTAACCATGCAGCTCATCTCTGCTGGTCAACTCACTGATCATGGTTGTCGTGTTATTCTCGAATATGACTCTTGTTGTGTTCAGGATCGACGCACAGGGATTCTGGTTGGTACTAGCCCTCACCGTCATGACTCACAGCGTCTCTGGGAGTTTGACTAGCATCATCTTACTTCTGCTGCCCCTACCAGTCTTGTTGTCCCCACCGACGCCACCGCTTTTGCTGCATCCTCCTCTGTGTCTTTTGTTCAGTGACATCATCGTTTGAGACATCTTTGTGGGTTGTGTCCATCTTATTTACTTCGTCGTGGTCTTTTAGGGTCTGTATCTGGTGATGTTTCTCTACATTGTCAGGGTTGTAAGCTTGGTAAATAGCTTTAACTTCCTTATCCTTCCAGTGAGTCAGTGTCACAGCGTCCTTTTGATCTTATTCATTTTGATGTCTGGGGTCCGGCTCCTTTTGTTTAGAAAGGAGGTCATCGATATTATATAATTTTTATTGATGATTTTTCTCGCCACACATGGATATATTTTATGTCATCTCGTAGTGAGGTTTTACCCATCTACAAGACTTTTGCCACCATGATCCGTACTCAGTTTGATTCTCCTATTCGTGTCTTTCGTGCTGACTCTGTTGGGAAATACTTGTTAGGGATCCTTCGTGGCTTTCTCCGTGAGCATGGCACTCTATCTCAATTTTTTTGTCCTGGTGCCCATGCCCAGAATGGTGTGGCTGAACGGAAGCATCGTCATCTTCTTGAAACAACCTGTGCTCTTATGTTTGCTTCTGCTGCCCCACCATACTTTTAGGCTGAAGCTATTTGTACTGCCACTTTCCTGACTAATATTCAGTCTTCTTCTGCTCTTTAGGGCGGGATCCCAGTTGAGCGTCTCTGTGGTAAAACTCCTGACTATTCTAGTCTTCGCCTTTTTGGATCGGTGTGCTATGTTCTTCTTGCCCATCGTGAGCGCACTAAGCTGACCGCTCAGTCCGTGGAATGCATCTTTCTGGGATATAGCGCTGAGCATAAGGGATATCGTTGTTCGAATCCTGTTCGACGGATGCGGGTTTCTCGGGACGTCACGTTTGATGAGTCTCGTCTTTTCTACCCTCGTCCTTCTCCTTCCACCACTCTAGCATCTCTTGTTAAACCGTTTTCTTTTCTGACCTTTCCTACCACCCCATAGTCACCATACCTCCATCATTGCCTTTGGCCTATTCGGTTCCTCCTTCACATCTCCTTCGCCACCGCCACCCTCTCCATAGGCTCCTTCCGGCCTTCGTCCTTCTTATCCTCTTTACTACACTCGTCGTTCGCGAGTTGAGGATTCTTCTGATGCGCCATCTTCTGATGGTTCATCTTCTTCGGCCTCTCCTCGATATGCTCTTCGTGATCGCCAGTCTATTCGGCCTCCCGCGCGCTTTTGTTTAGCGGCTCTTGCGGAACCGACTTTTTATCGTGATACTGCTGTTCATCAGGAGTAGCAACATGCGATGGCAGAGGAGATTGCTGCCCTTGATCATACTGGAGTGTGGGATCTTGTCCCTCTTCCCGCGCGTGTTACTCCTATCACGTGCAAGTAGGTCTACAAGATTAAGACTCGGTCTGATGGTTCTTATTTGAACGATGCCACTAAAGGCGATCAACTTACTACAACTATTAACATCAATCTCACAACAACAATTAGAAAACACTTCGAAAGATCCACGTGAAAAGAATGAGTTGATTCTTTTTCAACAGAAGAAACAAATGGAAACGATGTTCACTAACTAAACAATCATTTACGATTCGCAATGAACACAGGGCCCAAAGGGGGAAAAAGCAATTAAGCACGGAACTCATAGAACATAAGTGGAGTCTGCAGATAAAAACATAAGCCTCACCAGAAGAGAATGTCAGACTTTAACAAATAAGAACAACGAGCATTCAAGATCAAAGCGCTCACTTCACGAAAGACCATTATAACTTGCAACAAATCATTTTACGCGGCAACTTCGTTTACCATATAAAACTTGAACCCCCAAAAGGTCATGAACACAAAACAAGAAATTGGTTCATTTTAGAAACATCAAGAAAGGCGGTCAAACTTCTTTCTCTATAAAAGAATCAACATTACCCTCACATTACTGAACATATCAATAAACCTTCTAAAGGAAACATGACAAATCGGGTTATACAAATTTTCAAAGATCAAATGGAATTGTAATAACAACTTGTTCTCGAAAAGGAACCTAGTACGAATGCCACAAAGCTGAGACAACCCTCTCCCACAACACCACAAAACATTAGAAAGGGGTCTCGACACTTTTCCTTTTCAAAGGGAGGTTATAAACTCCACACTCCAACTACTCCAAAAGAATTGAACTGAGTCGAAATTTCTTCAATAAACTTAGTAGAAGATAATTCCCGTTATCAAAATACCAAACGGTTAACCAGGTCCCCTTAAACAACAAGAGAGATAGGACTCTTACAAAAAGAATGATCTTGTCAATCATAACGTTTACAAGTAGCAAAGAGAACTTAGCAATCAGAAAGACAAGAATTGTTTTGAAAACATCTAGGGACCAATAGGAACCCAGAACCAACCCATTTGTTTGATTATCATCTCCGACTTAATCACCACAAGGCACCCCAAAACGGGTTGTTAACACTAATCCTCAGAAAAGAGATGCGTTAAACTTCAAGACGCGGAATGATCCAAAAGAAATACATGGAGCCAATGCTTCCTCGTGTTAACGAACTTGCAACCGAAAACTCTCATTATACAAACCATCAAACGAGTAAACGAGTCGTTATTTTCCAATGAGAAGGAAGGAACAAACATGGAAATATCAATATTGCCAATCGTCAAGATCATTTAAAATAAAAGAAATTCAACAATCGAAAACAATAATATTTTCAGAGAACCATTAAAGACCTATTGGATCTCATCAACTACCATGAATCATGAACCTAAGAGAAATTCATCAACTACGCTACGTGGGCGAAATATCACAATAGTAGAAAGAACATTAATTGTTTCAAAGAACGATCGAAATCTACTAAAGATTGCCCACTTCATTATAACCCTCCATTCAAAAGAAATTCACGAACTATCGAAACTACAACGAAAAACCGATACAAACTTGAGAAGGACAACAACTTCATCAATGAGCTCGGGCTCAACACGTAACTATGGAACAGGTAAGAACTTCTTTACTATTACAACACGAGCGGTGGTGTAGCACAGTAAAACCGGGACAACAACCACGAACTCAATCGCTCAACGTCCGCTACCGATACGCATAGCTAAAACAATCAATTATGAATATGTAGGATCATCTCATGACAATCATATAATTAATCCATATATATTTATAGGATAACACATCATATCATAGTTTAACACCTCATAGCACAAAACAACTCAACAACGACTCATTAATCGAGTCACAACAATTGGAATGCGAAGCAATGGTTTACCCAACCCTCCTAATGTGCACAAGTGTCAATTTAATATGTTTGAATGAACCACGGACCTAAAGTCCGCTCTGATACCAACTGTAACACCCTGTCTATTCGGAAGACAAGATGTCACCTAGCAAGACAACCTACTATTCAATTCATAAGATTAACATCGCATTCAATGCTAAAGAAACGATTAACCATGATAACAATCTATGGCTTAATCGTAGTTCATCTATAAATTTAAACTAGAATTTACCAAAGCGATAATAATGAACCTCCAAGTGACAATTATTACAGTCCATTACATTATAAATAAAATGAAGAGATGTAAATAGAACTTTAACGAATGATTATTTTATTCATGTGCAAGGAACGTCTTTGGACTACACCCTCCCGTTAGCAACTGTTTCACTGGAATTCACCTAAAAATAAATAAAAGCAAGAGTGAGTCGAAACTCAAAGAAGCACAACATATACATTCACATAGGACACTTGAATTGAAACAATCTACCAAGTACATCATTTTCTTCATGAATCTAAGAAAGCATGGTATGAATGAATGAATGCATTGAAGGAGAATGGACTTTCCACATGTTTATACCAGATAACTAGTGACACACCGTCGGTGTTCACTTAAGCCCGCTCTTAACCAAGAGCGGGATCCAAGTCCGTATGAAGAACGTTTCATACGGAATGTCCAAACGCCTACATTGGAATGGTAGGTCTTACATGCCCATATTGGAATTAATGGGACTTAAACAAGTTTCCACTCCGTGGGACAAAGAATCAATTATGTATGCATGAAATGAAAAACATAACTTGGCATTCAACTCAATGTATCATCGAATAAGGTATTGAACTCTACCACATCATACTCAAATCACATGAATATTCATAATTTACCAAGTTAACATGAAATCAATGAATTCACACGAATTAAACATTTGCACTTGCCTTCCGTGTGGTGACGTGTTGTGAAACAACGAAGGTGTCCTTCCACCCACCGTCTCACCGCCTACACAAGTATTACCACGTATTACGGATAATCGAATATGGCACATCTACAAGTGTACTACGATGCTCTCTAATCAACCCACTCATCCCAAGGGTTCAATTTGACATTTACACCAAAATTCCAGATTATCATTCTACAGGCAGTTGCACAAGAAAATTCGCCATTAATTATCTGTAACTCTAAACGACCTGAAACCAGTGCTCACTGATTCTTAACTGATCAGGCTACAAAACCTTAGTTGGCGGAATCTTCTGATTCGGCCAAAACAGAGGGTAATTAACTGCTAAACCTAACCCATCTACGTCAGTCCAGAAAACAGATCAGCAGTAAAGAAAATAGTGTAACTTTTAGCCTACTGATCCAAATGGAATGATCTTTATCAACTTGGAAAGATAATTTCAAGATATACAATAACTTAGTTGGGGGAGTCTTCTGATTCGGCCTCTATTTTGAACAAAAACGAGGGACAAAACTACTGACCACAGATTTCAGACAGATTGGACAGTTCGTATTCAAAAATTCATATCTCCTAAACTAATGGTCGGATTTTGCTCATCTTGGTGCCAAAAGAAAGCTAACGAAACCAGGAACAATTCTCTAGAAGGGCAAAACCCCAAATTCGGCCTCTAAAGTACTGTAACAAGCCGCACAACAATCTGATCAATTCTGTAAATTCTGGAACTCTAAACCGACGTGACTCAAATAATCTCTACCGCAACAAAACTTGATCAAACAAATAACCGGGGTTCTCGTTACCCTTGAAGACCCGCATAATGACGAAGATCAACCTCCCGAAGGTTCTTCTCTTCCTCCATTGGCCGGCCACCACAGCAGCGAACACGCGGAGGAGAACAATGGCCGGTGAAGAGAGAATCGAGGGAGATTGCTTGGGGATCTTGGAGTGCGACTGGGAAACACCAAGGCTATTCCCAGGGAAGAGGCGGCGCCATGGCTGAAGGGGCGTGGTTTGGTGGAGGAAAGTGGGGGTGGCGGCTGCCTAGGGAAGAAGTGGGAGGAGAGGGAGAGGGGGAGGGGGGGCCGGTTGGGCTAGGGTTGAGAGGGGGGGGGGGCGCATGGGCCTTGGCCTAGTGCGGTCTCCCCTTCCTTGGCCCACTTTAAGGCCGGCCAAGGCCATGCCAGAAGTTCACTAGCCTGGGCCGGAGGCCCGGGCCAACGAATTTTCCGACAAACTCCGAAATTTATAAAATAAAACTCTCTCCCGAATACAAATCCTCCCTAACGAAATTTGGAATATTACATTCTACCCCCTTAGATGTAATTCGACCTCAATTCTAACCAACGAAAAGAACACCAGAATGAATTGTCATGGAGTCGGAATCAACGAATTTAACAAGTACCCGAAGCAACCAGATCTGGATACTGCTCGCACACGAGGGTCTCTAGCTCTCAAGCGGCCTCTCTTTCGGACTAGAGAAAACCACCACCCAAAGACCCAAAACGACACCTGACCGTACACTCAACCTGAACTTTCTAGGTACCCTTATCAGAAGAGAATCGAAGGTAAGACCATACTCAATGGTCAACGTCTTAAACTATAACTCGAACCTTGAATGGTTCAGCTGCCCACTCCGCACCAAAACACACCAGACGTTGCGTACTTCGCGCATGAACCCGAGACGGTCAAATCGAAATACCAAATTTCTAATTTCTGCAACTTTCGAAAACGAAGAGAACCCAATTGAAAATAGAGAGTCCTCACCGCGTCCGCTCAATGTTAACTCTCCACCAAAAGATTAAATTCCAAATTTGACGGTTCATTTCAAAACAAATCCATTTTCTAAATAGGCAGTTTACAAATGAACACCACTACAACCAAATGAGAAATTACTGGCACGCCCAAACCAAACACTTGCAGTTTGTCTGAATTGGAAAGAATCTACATGCCAACATAACCTCAACTCAAATTACAGAAACACCGGTCAACAACACCAAACTCACACGAGAATCAAGAAAACACCTCATTATCCGATGAACATTCCTTTCCACAGTTTCTTTCTTCTAGGAATAAAATTTCTCTCGAATCCATGAAATTTGAATTCATCGCATACCACACGAGCTTAACCCTTTTAGTTAAATATCCTCAAATCATGCTCAAACCAATTAAATCATCCACACCATTGTGAAGAGACTCTATGAAATCTCATCGGATACTCTAGGTAATACTGAATCGATTTGATTGAAAGCATCCAAAACACCACAATAGTAGGCACCACGCAATCACATTATCTTTAATTTCCAATAACAACAATTCAAGATCCTTAGCACGCATTTACGGTACTACATCGAAGAGTTCTATCAATGACCATTCATTGCTCATGAAACTTTAATATCCCACTTCCTCTACGCACAATCATCGTGTGACCAATGGTCTAGCATAAAAATGCAAAACCCAGATCCAACTTCCAAAACCTCTACAACAGATTGCTCTTATAACTGATTGTGAAATCATCGAATTAAATCTCCAACATTACCACCATTCTAACATACTCACTCATTGACATCATCAGAAATCACCCACACCAACTCGCAATGCTATCCAATTGCGTTACTCTAAAAAAAAATTCAATGAAGGGTTCCATACCTCCGATAACCACCAACCTTTCAATCCTGAATTGAAGTTCTAGAATTTCACTATACCAGGTGTTAATCAGCCATAACACCTTTCAGACTTACTTCGAAGGCAAACATCTCAGGTGAATCAATTTCCTCTAAGGGATTCAGATCAAAACTATTTCACATTCTACTACTCCTCCGATAACTTGGTAGCAAAATATCATCGCTACGATTACTCAACCACCACCAAACAGTTGCCAAACTTTCACCTTGCAAACACTTCGCAACACGAAACTGTGATCCTTTCTCAAAAGGAAGAGGCGAACAAAAACAAGTTCATTCATACAAGGAAGCGTTGCTCACCACGGCGGCCAAGAAACCAAAAGAAATATTCTAATAAAGGTGATCTTGGAAAACGAAAACTGAGTTCATAATTGGAGGCACACATCCCTCAAAAGAGAATAGCAAATAACAGCCGACACGAAAGAAAGATATTACGTTTGAAATTCGCCATCTCTTGAACGGAAAGAGCAACAAAATTAGGGACGCTTCAAATGACCACAAGATTTAATTAAGAATCGTTAAGATCCTTCAACAGGCCAACTTGCTCGAAACAGTTCATCTACTTGGGAAACACGAGATCCAAATGTTCTCAGCCACAAAACTCGAAACATTTCCCTTTACAGGTTTTCACGGAAAGCAAACGGATTAACTTCATCTCGAAGGGGTCAACGAAAAATATTCTTTTATTGCAACCTCACTTTGCGAACTCAAACCAAGGAGGCTTTCGGAAAATCACACGAAACCTTTAAGAAACAATATGTTAAACCAATTCCTCTAGTTACTCAAAATAATTTCAGTTACCAGTTGATTCACGAGCTCCCAGGTACCGTGAAAGCTAAACTTGAAATATTCTTATTTGAACGATGCCACTAAAGGCGATCAACTTACTACAACTATTAACATCAATCTCACAACAACAATTAGAAAACACTTCGAAAGATCCACGTGAAAAGAATGAGTTGATTCTTTTTCAACAGAAGAAACAAATGGAAACGATGTTCACTAACTAAACAATCATTTACGATTCGCAATGAACACAGGGCCCAAAGGGGGAAAAAGCAATTAAGCACGGAACTCATAGAACATAAGTGGAGTCTGCAGATAAAAACATAAGCCTCACCAGAAGAGAATGTCAGACTTTAACAAATAAGAACAACGAGCATTCAAGATCAAAGCGCTCACTTCACGAAAGACCATTATAACTTGCAACAAATCATTTTACGGCAACCGTTTACCATATAAAACTTGAACCCCCAAAAGGTCATGAACACAAAACAAGAAATTGGTTCATTTTAGAAACATCAAGAAAGGCGGTCAAACTTCTTTCTCTATAAAAGAATCAACATTACCCTCACATTACTGAACATATCAATAAACCTTCTAAAGGAAACATGACAAATCGGGTTATACAAATTTTCAGCATCAAATGGAATTGTAATAACAACTTGTTCTCGAAAAGGAACCTAGTACGAATGCCACAAAGCTGAGACAACCCTCTCCCACAACACCACAAAACATTAGAAAGGGGTCTCGACACTTTTCCTTTTCAAAGGGAGGTTATAAACTCCACACTCCAACTACTCCAAAAGAATTGAACTGAGTCGAAATTTCTTCAATAAACTTAGTAGAAGATAATTCCGTTATCAAAATACCAAGCAGTTAACTGTGTCCCTTAAACAACAAGAGATAGGACTCTTACAAAAAGAATGATCTTGTCAATCATAACGTTTACAAGTAGCAAAGAGAACTTAGCAGTCCGAAAGACAAGAATTGTTTTGAAAAACATCTAGGGACCAATATGTAATACCTCATAAATCCAGCTAGTTCGCATAGTTTGGAATTTAGTCGAGAACGAGATTTATTAGTATCCGGAATCGCATTCGGTAAAAAGAAAGAAGTCAGAGGGAGAAAAAGAAATAGTTTTTGTCGAAAATTCTATTTAGCAGGGGGGGTTATCATAATTTTCCGCAACCTGGGCCGCAGTGCGCGACCCAGGAGGCCCAAGAGGGGGCTGGCCGGCCCATGAAGGGGCCGGCCATAAAAGGGGCGCCACTCCCCAAACCCTAGCCGCCCCTTCCCCTCCCACCAAGCCGCCACCCCCTCCCCTCTCCATCCTCTTTGGCCGGCGCCTCCTCCCCTGGTTGGGCGCCGTCTCCTCCCTTGGTGGCCGGCCATTGGTGCTCCCGGAGTTGGTCTCCAAGATCCCCGGGCGCTTCTCCTCCGATCTGTCCTCCGGCGGTCGTTTAAATGCGCCGATGGTTCGCTGTGGTGTGGCCGGCCAAGGAAGAAGAAGGGAGACCAGCGGGGAGTGGTTCTTCGTCGTGCTACGGGTCTTCAAGGGTAACGAGCACCCCGGTTATTTGTTTGATCAAGTTTTGTTGCGGTAGAGATCATTTGAGTCACGTCGGTTTAGAGTTCCAGAATTTACAGAATTGATCAGAATGTTGCGCGGCTTGTTTCAGTACTTTAGAGGCCGAATTTGGGGTTTTGCCCTTCTAGAGATATGTTCCTGGTTTCGTTAGCTTTCTTTTGGCACCAAGATGAGCAAATTCCGACCAGTAGTTTGAGAGATATGCATTTTTGAATACGAACTGTCCAATCTGTCTGAAATCTGTGGTCAGTAGTTTTGTCCCTCGTTTTTGTTCAAAATAGAGGCCGAATCAGAAGACTCCCCCAACTAAGTTATTGTAGATCTTGAAATTATCTTTCCAAGTTGATAAATATCATTCCATTTGGATCAGTAGGCTAAAAGTTACACTATTTTCTTTACTGCTGATCTGTTTTCTGGACTGTTGTAGATGGGTTAGGTTTAGCAGTTAATTACCCTCTGTTTTGGCCAAATCAGAAGATTCCGCCAACTAAGTTTTGTAGCCTGATCAGTTAAGAATCAGTGAGCACTGGTTTCAGGTCGTTTAGAGTTA
This sequence comes from Hsuehochloa calcarea, assembly GCA_036346395.1. Taxonomy (NCBI): domain Eukaryota; kingdom Viridiplantae; phylum Streptophyta; class Magnoliopsida; order Poales; family Poaceae; genus Hsuehochloa; species Hsuehochloa calcarea. Next base: position 61,524,250 of record CM070596.1, read on the forward strand.
CAGATAATTATTGGCGAATTTTCTTGTGCAACTGCCCGTAGAACGATAATCTGGACATTTGGTGTAGATGTCAAATGGAACCCTTGGGTTGAGTGGGTTGATTAGAGAGCATCGTAGTACACTTGTAGCTGCGCCATATTCGATTATCCGTGTCGTGGTAATACTTGTGTAGGCGGTGAGGCGGTGGTTGGAAGGACACCTTCGTTGTTTCACAACACGTCACCACACGGAAGGCAAGTACAAATGTTTAATTTGTGTGAATTCATTGATTACATGTTAAATTGGTAAATTATGAATATTCCTGTGATTTGAGTATGATGTGGTAGAGTTCAATACCTTATTCGATGATACATTGAGCGGAATGCCAAGTTATGTTTTTCATTCCATGCATACATAATTGATTCTTTGTCACGGGGAGTGAAACTTGTTTAAGTCCCATTAATTCCAATATGGGCATGTAAGACCTACCATTCCAATGTAGGCGATTTGGACATTCCGTATGAAACGTTCTTCATACGGACTTGGATCCCGCTCTTTGTTAAGAGCGGGCTTAAGTGAACACCGACGGGTGTGTCACTAGTTATCTGTATAAACTTGTGGAAAGTCCATTCTCCTTCAATGCATCCATTCATTCATACCGTGCTTTCTTAAATTCATGAAGTAAATGATGTACTTGGTGGATTGTTTCGATCTGATATTCTATGTGAATGTATATGTTGTGCTTCTTGAGTTTCGACTCACTCTTGCTTTTATTTAATTTTAGGTGAATTCGGTGAAACGGTTGCTAGCGGGAGGGTGTAGTCTAGCACGTTCCATGCACATGAATAAAACATCCAATCGTTAAAGTTCTATTTACATGTCTTGATTTTATTTATAATGTATTGACTGTAATAATTATCACTTGGAGGTCCATTACTATCGCTTTGGTTAATTCTCGTTTAAATTTACGATGAACCGTTATTAAGCTATAGATTGTTATAATGGTTAATCGTTTCTTTAGCATTGAATGCGATGTTAATCTTATGAATTGAATAGTAGGTTGTCTTGTTAGGTGACATCTTGTCTTCCGAATAGACAGGTGTTCTGATTGGTATCGAGCGGGCTTTAGGTCCGTGGTGAACAAAGTATTAAATGACACACTTGTGCATGATGGGTGGGGTTTGGGAAATCCATTGCTTCCGCATTTCTAGTGATTTGGTTCATTATGTAGTCTTGTGTAGAATTATTTGATACTATCTCGATGTTGTTAATATGTGATATGATGTGTTATCCTATATATATATATGGATTAATTTTATGATTGTCATGAGATGATCCTATATATTCATAATTGATTCAATTAGCTATGCGTATCGGTAGCGGACGTTGAGCGATTGAGTTCGTGGTTGTTGTTCGGTTTTGCGGGCTACACCACTTGTTAAGTGGTATGAGAGTAGAGCAGTTCTTACCCATGTTCCATAGTTACGTGTTGAGCCCGAGCTCATTGTTGAAGTTGTTGTCTTTCTCAAACTTGTATCTGGTTTCTTGGTTGTAGTTTCTTACAGTTCATGAGTTTCTTTTGGTAGGGTGTTTTGATGAAGTGGGCAAGCTCCAGAGATCTCTAATCATTCTTTGAAATAATTATTGTTCTTTCGATTATTGTGATATTTCTACTCCACGTGGCGTAGTTAAATTGCAAGATTTATCTTTTCACACAAGTTCGGTTTTACCTGTTGGAAATTGTAACTCATTTATTAAGCTTGGAATTTCGGGTAGTGGAAGATTTCTTTTGCAAGCTCTTTATTATATGTGCATTGACCTTGCATATTTCTTTTGGGTTAATTTGAGAGTTGAAGTTTTATGCCTTTCTTATGAAAAGGAGAATGTTAAAACCCTTTTGTGATATGTTGTCATACTTTATCTAAGAGGTTCTATTTAAAAGCATTATGTGGTATGGTAGGAGTTATCAGGTTGGGTTAATATCTTGGTGCAAACCAATGACTCTTAGATAATGTCTTCAAAAGTCAAGTTAATTTTACCTTAGTAAATATTAACACCAAATAAGTCTTCTATTTGGATACCTAAAGAATTTGTACAAATGCTAAATTCAAGCGATTTTGTCATGCTAAATTGATGTTATAGGTATGAGGTAATGGATGACGGTGGTTGTAATGACTTCCAAAATGTTATCTTATAATTATTCCATTGCTGAAATTTAAAGTTATTTCATTCCAATTTACGAACAAAGGTAGGACTATGAATGCTTCCATGATTAGATAATCAACGGTTGTTAGTATTAATAGTTAGAGTGCTAGGAGTGCGTGTAATACTGGCGTTGAGCATTACTAAGGACAAATGAGCTAAATCTAATAAGTGATTTAATCTAGTATGTTTAAAGGGTTTGTCTTGTACTAGAGTGAGCTTGTTAAAAGAGGTTTGTTTCAGCTTTGTGGCTTTCGCATTTGATTTCTTTTCTAGAATAAGTTGTTATTACAATCCCATTTGATGCTGGAGTTTTCTATGACACGATTGGTCATGCTTCCTTTAGAAGGTTTATTGATGTGATAGTAAGGTAAATTGATTGTTACCAGAAACGTATGTTATTGGTCTTAATGAAATGTTCAGTAATATGAGGGTAATGTTGATTCTTTTATAGAAAAGAAATTTGATTGTCTTCGTGATATTTCAAAAAAATGATCAAATTTCAAGTTTTGTGTTCATGATCTTTTGGGGGTTCAAGTTCTATGTGGTAAACGAGGTTTGTCGAGTAAAGCGTTATGTTGCGAAGTTATAATGGTTCTTCGGTGATGCGAGTGTTTCGATCTTGAATGCTCGTTTGTTCTTAACTGTTAACATATGATATTCTCTTCTTGTGTGGCCCATGCTTTCAACTGCGGACTTCACTTATGTTCTATGAGTTCATTGCTTAATTGGTCTTCCCTCGGTCCTGTGTTCATTGCGGCGATAAATGATTTTCTAGTTCGTGAAAATCGGTTCCATTTGCCTCTTCTTTTGAGAAAGAATCACCCATTCTTTTCACGTCGGTCTTTCGAAGTGTTTTCTAATTGTTGTTGTGAGATTGATGTTAATACTTGTAGTAAATTGATAGCCTTGGGTGATATCGTTCAAATGAGAGTATTTCAAGTTTTGTTTTCGTGGGCTTTTGGAGCTCATGAATTATGTGGTAGCTGAAATGAGTTTAAACAAAATGGCGTATTTGAATGTTCTATCAATTATCAAGTGATTCTTGTGATTTGAGATTTAGGCTCCTTAGCTTGAGTTGGCAAAGTGATATTCCAATCAAAGAAAATCAGTTCTTTTGTTAAAGGGAAGAGTGTAGTAGAGGTATTCGAGATTGGATTTTTATTGTTTGAGATTTGATATTATCTTCTTGTGGGATTTGTGACCTTAGCTGTGGCCTCGTCTTATGTTTTTTTTTTGAGTTCTTTGCTAATTGCCTACTTCTTACGGTTTTGTGTTTACAGCGAGTGGTAAACGTTTTCTTGGTACTGAAAAATTATTTCCACATACCTCTTCTTTTGAGAATGGAGGAACTGATTCGTTTTTTTTCAAGTGTCTTCTAAAGTGTATAGAGACGACTAGATAGTGGTGGTCAAGTAAATTATTTTGTGAGGCTTGAGTGCCAAATTATTTAAGGTGCTTAAGAGGAATAAATGGTTTCATGCTAACATCCTCATAGAGTTTGATTTAAATAAAATGGTTCTCTTTGGAGCTAAACTTTTACGTTGTTGCGATTATCAGAATTTATAATGAAGTGTCATCCAATATCTTCTTGATCTTGTTAGTGGATTACTAGAATATCAAAAGTTTGGGGGATCTTGATCGATTGTTTAAAGTATTGGGATTGTGTAACTTACAAGGCTGAGCAAGTGAAACTGAATGGTGTGGTTTAGTGGGCATCCAAGATTGGTGAAGTTAATCGTTTTGAGTAGTTAATTGATTATTGAGGATGATTGAAGTTATGGTGAGAATATTGGTTGGGTTGTGAGAATTTTTGATAAGAGAATGTGAGGATTCTTGAATTATCACAGAATTCACTTGTAGGAGCCTTGGAGATTGAAGTTTGGAGCTTTGCATTTTATGCTAGAATCTTGGTTGCCAATGATTATGTGTAAAGGTAGCGAGAATAGAGTGGATTCGAATAGTGGGATGGTCATTGATAGTATCCTTTCGGTGTAGTAGATGGGAGTGTGTGATGTGAATTTCAATTGGATTATCTGAGCGGATTGAGGTAATGTGATTGTGGGTGTTGCAATTAGTATTATCGAGGTGTTGGGAATTATTTGTCAGAATAATTCATTTGGTAGAGGAGCTGACTAGAGTATCCTTCTGTGGACTAGTATGGTTTCTCTATATGAGTGTGGTTGTTGCTCTCGGGTTGAGCATCACCCTAAGTTGCCGATTGAGATGTCATTTACAAATTGTGTTAGCTTTATGTTGGCATGGTGGTTCTTTTTGGTTCGGAAAAATAAAAGAAGTGTCTGATGTGGGCGTTCGAATGATTTTTCTTTTGGCTTTCGTGACGTCTATTCGCAAACCGCCCACTTGGAAAGTGGAAAGGTTTTCATGAGGAATCATCGATTCTGGATTTGACTCTTTTGGTACCAAGTCGGTAGCAGTGGTTGCAATGAGAGTGATTTATTTTCAGTTGGGCTTTATCAGTAAAATAGTTTGTTTAAAGCGAGTTGTTGTGTGTCCCTAGTTAAAGAGGTGCTCCTTGTTAATGTGAAAAGATTGATTGAGACATAGGACAAGAGTTCCATGTAAATTGTGCTTGGTTGTGTTGTTTGGAACCAAAGGGAAGGTTGACCCAAGATACATTGGTTTGTTCTAGAAGTTGAGGGATTTTGGAAATTAGTGTTTCGTTAGGATCGTCTCGAGTCCAGGTAGCAGGTGTACATTGTTTGGTATGACCGGTATTGGAGGAGTACTTGAGAGATCTAGAGTGTGAGGGTTCGTTAGAGCCGTCAACCAATGAGTAAGACCTTACCTTGAGTCCCGCGGTGAAGATATTAGAAGAATCGAGCGGGTTTTGAGGAACAAAACTTTGAAGTATGTTAAAATCCTTTGGTCTCATCGATCGAAAGAGAGGCCACTTGGGAGTTGGAGTCCGCATGCGAGGACAATACCCGAACTGTTCGTTTCGTGTACTTATCTAGGTTGTTCATCGATCTTTCTCGAAGTTTGTTGCGTAGATTCGAGGTCGAATCTTTTCTAAGGGGGATAGAGTGTAATACCTCATAAATCCAGCTAGTTCGCATAGTTTGGAATTTAGTCGAGAACGAGATTTATTAGTATCCGGAATCGCATTCGGTAAAAAGAAAGAAGTCAGAGGGAGAAAAAGAAATAGTTTTTGTCGAAAATTCTATTTAGCAGGGGGGGTTATCATAATTTTCCGGCAACTTTGGGCATGATCTGCGACCCAGAGGCCCAAGAGGGGCTGGCCGGCCCATGAAGGGCCGCCATAAAGAGGGGCGCCACTCCCCCAAACCCTAGCCGCCTTCCCTCCCACCAAGCCGCCACCCCCCCCTCTCCATCCTCTTTGGCCAGCGCCTCCTCCCTGGTTGGCGCCGTCTCTCTCCCTTGGTGGCCGCCATTGGTGCTCCGGAGTTGGTCTCCAAGATCCCGGGCGCTTCTCCTCCGATCTGTCCTCCGGCGGGTCGTTTAAATGCCGCCGTGGTTCGCTGTGGTGTGGCCGGCCAAGGAAGAAGAAGGAGACCAGCGGGAGTGGTTCTTCGTCGTGCTACGGGTCTTCAAGGGTAACGAGCACCCGGTTATTTGTTTGATCAAGTTTTGTTGCGGTAGAGATCATTTGAGTCACGTCGGTTTAGAGTTCCAGAATTTACAGAATTGATCAGAATGTTGCGCGGCTTGTTTCAGTACTTTAGAGGCCGAATTTGGGGTTTTGCCCTTCTAGAGATTTGTTCCTGGTTTCGTTAGCTTTCTTTTGGCACCAAGATGAGCAAATTCCGACCAGTAGTTTGAGAGATATGCATTTTTGAATACGAACTGTCCAATCTGTCTGAAATCTGTGGTCAGTAGTTTTGTCCTCGTTTTTGTTCAAAATAGAGGCCGAATCAGAAGACTCCCCCAACTAAGTTATTGTAGATCTTGAAATTATCTTTCCAAGTTGATAAAGATCATTCCATTTGGATCAGTAGGCTAAAAGTTACACTATTTTCTTTACTGCTGATCTGTTTTCTGGACTGTTGTAGATGGGTTAGGTTTAGCAGTTAATTACCCCTCTGTTTTGGCCAAATCAGAAGATTCCGCCAACTAAGTTTTGTAGCCTGATCAGTTAAGAATCAGTGAGCACTGGTTTCAGGTCGTTTAGAGTTACAGATAATTATTGGCGAATTTTCTTGTGCAACTGCCCGTAGAACGATAATCTGGACATTTGGTGTAGATGTCAAATGGAACCCTTGGGTTGAGTGGGTTGATTAGAGAGCATCGTAGTACACTTGTAGCTGCGCCATATTCGATTATCCGTAATACGTGGTAATACTTGTGTAGGCGGTGAGGCGGTGGTTGGAAGGACACCTTCGTTGTTTCACAACACGTCACCACACGGAAGGCAAGTACAAATGTTTAATTTGTGTGAATTCATTGATTACATGTTAACTTGGTAAATTATGAATATTCCTGTGATTTGAGTATGATGTGGTAGAGTTCAATACCTTATTCGATGATACATTGAGTTGAATGCCAAGTTATGTTTTTCATTCCATGCATACATAATTCGATTCTTTGTCCACGGAGTGAAACTTGTTTAAGTCCCATTAATTCCAATATGGGCATGTAAGACCTACCATTCCAATGTAGGCGATTTGGACATTCCGTATGAAACGTTCTTCATACGGACTTGGATCCCGCTCTTTGTTAAGAGCGGGCTTAAGTGAACACCGACGGTGTGTCACTAGTTATACTGTATAAACTTGTGGAAAGTCCATTCTCCTTCAATGCATTCATTCATTCATACCGTGCTTTCTTAAATTCATGAAGTAAATGATGTACTTGGTGGATTGTTTCGATCTGATATTCTATGTGAATGTATATGTTGTGCTTCTTGAGTTTCGACTCACTCTTGCTTTTATTTAATTTTAGGTGAATTCGAGTGAAACGGTTGCTAGCGGGAGGGTGTAGTCTAGCACGTTCCATGCACATGAATAAAACATCAATCGTTAAAGTTCTATTTACATCTCTTGAGTTTTATTTATAATGTATTGGACTGTAATAATTATCACTTGGAGGTCCATTACTATCGCTTTGGTTAATTCTCGTTTAAATTTACAGATGAACTGTTATTAAGCTATAGATTGTTATAATGGTTAATCGTTTCTTTAGCATTGAATGCGATGTTAATCTTATGAATTGAATAGTAGGTTGTCTTGTTAGGTGACATCTTGTCTTCCGAATAGACAGGTGTTACTGATTGGTATCGAGCGGGCTTTAGGTCCGTGGTGAACAAAGTATTAAAATGACACATTATGTACATGATGGGTGGGGTTTGGGAAATCCATTGCTTCCGCATTTCTAGTGATTTGGTTCATTATGTAGTCTTGTAGAATTATTTCAGATACTATCTCTGATGTTGTTAATATGTGATATGATGTGTTATCCTATATATATATATGGATTAATTTTATGATTGTCATGAGATGATCCTATATATTCATAATTGATTCAATTAGCTATGCGTATCGGTAGCGGACGTTGAGCAGTTGAGTTCGTGGTTGTTGTTCTGGGTTTTGCCAGGCTACACCACTGTTCGTGGTATGAGAGTAGAGCAGTTCTTACCCATGTTCCATAGTTCTGTGTTGAGCCTGAGCTCATTGTTGAAGTTGTTGTCTTTCTCAAACTTGTATCTGGTTTCTTGGTTGTAGTTTCTTACAGTTCATGAGTTTCTTTTGACTGGGGTGTTTTGATGAAGTGGGCAAGCTCCAGTAGATCTCTAATCATTCTTTGAAATAATTATTGTTCTTTCGATTATTGTGATATTTCTACTCCACGTGAGCGTAGTTAAATTGCAAGATTTATCTTTTCACACAAGTTCGGTTTTACCCCTGTTGGAAATTGTAACTCATTTATTCGCTTGGAATTTCGGGTAGTGGAAGATTTCTTTTGCAAGCTCTTTATTATATGTGCATTGACCTTGCATATTTCTTTTGGGTTAATTTGAGAGTTGAAGTTTTATGCCTTTCTTATGAAAAGGAGAATGTTAAAACCCTTTTGTGATATGTTGTCATACTTTATCTAAGAGGTTCTATTTAAAAGCATTATGTGGTATGGTAGGAGTTATCAGGTTGGGTTAATATCTTGGTGCAAACCAATGACTCTTAGATAATGTCTTCAAAAGTCAAGTTAATTTTACCTTAGTAAATATTAACACCAAATAAGTCTTCTATTTGGATACCTAAAGAATTTGTACAAATGCTAAATTCAACTGATTTTGTCATGCTAAATTGATGTTATAGGTATGAGGTAATGGATGACGGTGGTTGTAATGACTTCCAAAATGTTATCTTATAATTATTCCATTGCTGAAATTTAAAGTTATTTCATTCCAATTTCGAACAAAGGTAGGACTATGAATGCTTCCATGATTAGATAATCAACGGTTGTTAGTATTAATAGTTAGAGTGCTAGGAGTGCGTGTAATACTGGCGTTGAGCATTACTAAGGACAAATGAGCTAAATCTAATAAGTGATTTAATCTAGTATGTTTAAAGGGTTTGTCTTGTACTAGAGTGAGCTTGTTAAAAGAGGTTTGTTTCACTTTGTGGCTTTCGCATTTGATTTCTTTTCTAGAATAAGTTGTTATTACAATCCCATTTGATCTTTGGAGTTTTCTATGACACGATTTGTCATGCTTCCTTTAGAAGGTTTATTGATGTGATAGTAAGGTAAATTGATTGTTACCAGGAACGTATGTTATTGGTCTTAATGAAATGTTCAGTAATATGAGGGTAATGTTGATTCTTTTATAGAGAAAGAAATTTGATTGTCTTTCGTGATACTTCTAAAAAAAATGATCAAATTTCAAGTTTTGTGTTCATGATCTTTTGGGGTTCAAGTTCTATGTAGTAAACGAGGTTTGTCGAGTAAAGCGTTATGTTGCGGTTATAATGGTTCTTCGGTGATGCGAGTGTTTCGATCTTGAATGCTCGTTTGTTCTTAATCATTAACATATGATATTCTCTTCTTGTGTGGCCCATGCTTTCAATCTGGGACTTCACTTATGTTCTATGAGTTCATTGCTTAATTGGTCTTCCCTCGGTCCTGTGTTCATTGCGAAGCGATAAATGATTTTCTAGTTCGTGAAAATCGGTTCCATTTGCCTCTTCTTTTGAGAAAGAATCACCCATTCTTTTCACGTCGGTCTTTCGAAGTGTTTTCTAATTGTTGTTGTGAGATTGATGTTAATACTTGTAGTAAATTGATAGCCTTGGGTGATATCGTTCAAATGAGAGTATTTCAAGTTTTGTTTTCGTGGGCTTTTGGAGCTCATGAATTATGTGGTAGCTGAAATGAGTTTAAACAAAATGACGTATTTGAATGTTCTATCAATTATCAAGTGATTCTTGTGATTTGAGATTTAGGCTCCTTAGCTTGAGTTGGCAAAGTGATATTCCAATCAAAGAAAATCAGTTCTTTTGTTAAAGGGAAGAGTGTAGTAGAGGTATTCGAGATTGGATTTTTATTGTTTGAGATTTGATATTATCTTCTTGTGGGATTTGTGACCTTAGCTGTGGCCTCGTCTTATGTTTTTTTTTTGAGTTCTTTGCTAATTGCCTACTTCTTACGGTTTTGTGTTTACAGCGAGTGGTAAACGTTTTCTTGGTACTGAAAAATTATTTCCACATACCTCTTCTTTTGAGAATGGAGGAACTGATTCGTTTTTTTTCAAGTGTCTTCTAAAGTGTATAGAGACGACTAGATAGTGGTGGTCAAGTAAATTATTTTGTGAGGCTTGAGTGCCAAATTATTTAAGGTGCTTAAGAGGAAGAAATGGTTTCATGCTAACATCCTCATAGAGAGTTTGATTTAAATAAAATGGTTCTCTTTGGAGCTAAACTTTTACGTTGTTGCGATTATCAGAATTTATAATGAAGTGTCATCCAATATCTTCTTGATCTTGTTAGTGGATTACTAGAATATCAAAAGTTTGGGGATCTTGATCGATTGTTTAAAGTATTGGGATTGTGTAACTTACAAGGTGAGCAAGTGAAACCGAATGGTGTGGTTTAGTGGGCATCCAAGATTGGTGAAGTTAATCGCTTTGAGTAGTTAATTGATTATTGAGGATGATTGAAGTTATGACTGAGAATATTGGTTGGGTTGTGAGAATTTTTGATAAGAGAATGTGAGGATTCTTGAATTATCACGAGAATTCACTGTAGGAGCCTTGGAGATTGAAGTTTGGAGCTTTGCATTTTATGCTAGAATCTTGGTTGCCAATGATTATGTGTAAAGGTAGCGTAATAAGAGTGGATTCGAATAGTGGGATGGTCATTGATAGTATCCTTTCGGTGTAGTAGATGGGAGTGTGTGATGTGAATTTCAATTGGATTATCCCGAGCGGATTGAGGTAATGTGATTGTGGGTGTTGCAATTAGTATTATCGAGGTGTTGGGAATTATTTGTCGAATAATTCATTTGGTAGAGGAGTGACTAGAGTATCCTTCGTGGACTAGTATGGTTTCTCTATATGAGTGTGGTTGTTGCTCTCGGGTTGAGCATCACCCTAAGTTGCCGATTGAGATGTCATTTACAAATTGTGTTAGCTTTATGTTGGCATGGTGGTTCTTTACGGTTCGGAAAAATAAAAGAAGTGTCCGATGTGGGCGTTGAATGATTTTTCTTTTGGCTTTCGTGGCGTCTATTCGCAAACCGCCCACTTGGAAAGTGGAAAGGTTTTCATGAGGAATCATCGATTCGGATTTGACTCTTTTGGTACCAAGTCGTAACAGTGGTTGCAATGAGAGTGATTTATTTTCAGTTGGGCTTTGTCAGTAAAATAGTTTGTTTAAAGCGAGTTGTTGTGTGTCCCTAGTTAAAGAGGTGCTCCTTGTTAATGTGAAAAGATTGATTGAGACATAGGACAAGAGTTCCATGTAAATTGTGCCGTTGTGTTGTTTGGAACCAAAGGGAAGGTTGACCCAAGATACATTGGTTTGTTCTAGAAGTTGAGGGATTTTGGAAATTAGTGTTTCGTTAGGATCGTCTCGAGTCCAAAGCGGGGTGTACATTGTTTGGTATGACCCGGTATTGGAGGAGTACTTGAGAGATCTAGAGTGTGAGGGTTCGTTAGAGCCGTCAACCAATGAGTAAGACCTTACCTTCGAGTCCCGGCCAGTGAAGATATTAGAAGAATCAGAACGGGTTTTGAGGAACAAAACTTTGAAGTATGTTAAAATCCTTTGGTCTCATCAGTCTGAAAGAGAGGCCACTTGGGAGTTGGAGTCCCGCATGCGAGGACAATACCCCGACCTGTTCGTTTCAGGTACTTATCTAGGTTGTTCATCGATCTTTCTCGAAGTTTGTTGCGTAGATTCGAGGTCGAATCTTTTCTAAGGGGGATAGAGTGTAATACCTCATAAATCCAGCTAGTTCGCATAGTTTGGAATTTAGTCGAGAACGAGATTTATTAGTATCCTAATCGCATTGGTAAAAAGAAAGAAGTCGAGGGAGAAAAAGAAATAGTTTTGTCGAAAATTCTATTTAGCGGGGGTTATCATAATTTTCCGGCAACTTTGGGCGCAGATCATGCGACCAGGAGGCCCAAGAGGGCTGGCCGGCCCATGAAGGGCCGCCATAAAGGGGGCGCCACTCCCCCAAACCCTAGCCCCTTCCCTCCCACCAAGCCGCCACCCCTCCCTCTCCATCCTCTTTGGCCAGCGCCTCCTCCCTGGTTGGGCGCCGTCTCCTCCCTTGGTGGCCGCCATTGGTGCTCCCGGAGTTGGTCTCCAAGATCCCGGGCGCTTCTCCTCCGATCTGTCCTCCGGCGGTCGTTTAAATCGCCGATGGTTCGCTGTGGTGTGGCCGCCAAGGAAGAAGAAGGAGACCAGCGGGAGTGGTTCTTCGTCGTGCTACGGGTCTTCAAGGGTAACGAGCACCCCGGTTATTTGTTTGATCAAGTTTTGTTGCGGTAGAGATCATTTGAGTCACGTCGGTTTAGAGTTCCAGAATTTACAGAATTGATCAGAATGTTGCGCGGCTTGTTTCAGTACTTTAGAGGCCGAATTTGGGGTTTTGCCCTTCTAGAGATTTGTTCCTGGTTTCGTTAGCTTTCTTTTGGCACCAAGATGAGCAAATTCCGACCAGTAGTTTGAGAGATATGCATTTTTGAATACGAACTGTCCAATCTGTCTGAAATCTGTGGTCAGTAGTTTTGTCCCTCGTTTTGTTCAAAATAGAGGCCGAATCAGAAGACTCCCCCAACTAAGTTATTGTAGATCTTGAAATTATCTTTCCAAGTTGATAAAGATCATTCCATTTGGATCAGTAGGCTAAAAGTTACACTATTTTCTTTACTGCTGATCTGTTTTCTGGACTGTTGTAGATGGGTTAGGTTTAGCAGTTAATTACCCCTCTGTTTTGGCCAAATCAGAAGATTCCGCCAACTAAGTTTTGTAGCCTGATCAGTTAAGAATCAGTGAGCACTGGTTTCAGGTCGTTTAGAGTTACAGATAATTATTGGCGAATTTTCTTGTGCAACTGCCCGTAGAACGATAATCTGGACATTTGGTGTAGATGTCAAATGGAACCCTTGGGTTGAGTGGGTTGATTAGAGAGCATCGTAGTACACTTGTAGCTGCGCCATATTCGATTATCCGTAATACGTGGTAATACTTGTGTAGGCGGTGAGACGGTGGTTGGAAGGACACCTTCGTTGTTTCACAACACGTCACCACACGGAAGGCAAGTACAAATGTTTAATTTGTGTGAATTCATTGATTACATGTTAACTTGGTAAATTATGAATATTCCTGTGATTTGAGTATGATGTGGTAGAGTTCAATACCTTATTCGATGATACATTGAGTTGAATGCCAAGTTATGTTTTTCATTCCATGCATACATAATTCGATTCTTTGTCACGGGAGTGGAAACTTGTTTAAGTCCCATTAATTCCAATATGGGCATGTAAGACCTACCATTCCAATGTAGGCAGTTTCGGACATTCCGTATGAAACGTTCTTCATACGGACTTGGATCCCCGCTCTTTGTTAAGAGCGGGCTTAAGTGAACACCGACGGGTGTGTCACTAGTTATACCGGTATAAACTTGTGGAAAGTCCATTCTCCTTCAATGCATTCATTCATTCATACCGTGCTTTCTTAAATTCATGAAGTAAATGATGTACTTGGTGGATTGTTTCGATACAGTATTCTATGTGAATGTATATGTTGTGCTTGCTTTAGTTTCGACTCACTCTTGCTTTTATTTAATTTTAGGTGAATTCGGTGAAACGGTTGCTAGCGGGAGGGTGTAGTCTAGACGCTCCATGCACATGAATAAAACATCATTCGTTAAAGTTCTATTTACATCTCTTCGCTTTTATTTATAATGTATTGGACTGTAATAATTATCACTTGGAGGTCCATTACTATCGCTTTGGTTAATTCTCGTTTAAATTTACAGATGAACTGTTATTAAGCTATAGATTGTTATAATGGTTAATCGTTTCTTTAGCATTGAATGCGATGTTAATCTTATGAATTGAATAGTAGGTTGTCTTGTTAGGTGACATCTTGTCTTCCGAATAGACAGGTGTTACAGGTTGGTATCGAGCGGGCTTTAGGTCCGTGGTGAACAAAGTATTAAAATGACACACTTGTGCACAGTAGGTGGGGTTTGGGAAATCCATTGCTTCCGCATTTCTAGTGATTTGGTTCATTATGTAGTACTGTGTAGAATTATTTCAGTACTATCTCTGATGTTGTTAATATGTGATATGATGTGTTATCCTATATATATATATGGATTAATTTTATGATTGTCATGAGATGATCCTATATATTCATAATTGATTCAATTAGCTATGCGTATCGGTAGCGGACGTTGAGCAGTTGAGTTCGTGGTTGTTGTTCTGGGTTTTGCCAGGCTACACCACTGTTCGTGGTATGAGAGTAGAGCAGTTCTTACCCATGTTCCATAGTTACGTGTTGAGCCCGAGCTCATTGTTGAAGTTGTTGTCTTTCTCAAACTTGTATCCGGTTTCTTGGTTGTAGTTTCTTACAGCTCATGAGTTTCTTTTGACTAGGGTGTTTTGATGAAGTGGGCAAGCTCCAGAGATCTCTAATCATTCTTTGAAATAATTATTGTTCTTTCGATTATTGTGATATTTCTACTCCACGTGAGCGTAGTTAAATTACAAGATTTATCTTTTCACACAAGTTCGGTTTTACCCCTGTTGGAAATTGTAACTCATTTATTCGCTTGGAATTTCTGTAGTGGAAGATTTCTTTTGCAAGCTCTTTATTATATGTGCATTGACCTTGCATATTTCTTTTGGGTTAATTTGAGAGTTGAAGTTTTATGCCTTTCTTATGAAAAGGAGAATGTTAAAACCCTTTTGTGATATGTTGTCATACTTTATCTAAGAGGTTCTATTTAAAAGCATTATGTGGTATGGTAGGAGTTATCGAGTTGGGTTAATATCTTGGTGCAAACCAATGACTCTTAGATAATGTCTTCAAAAGTCAAGTTAATTTTACCTTAGTAAATATTAACACCAAATAAGTCTTCTATTTGGATACCTAAAGAATTTGTACAAATGCTAAATTCAACTGATTTTGTCATGCTAAATTGATGTTATAGGTATGAGGTAATGGATGACGGTGGTTGTAATGACTTCCAAAATGTTATCTTATAATTATTCCATTGCTGAAATTTAAAGTTATTTCATTCCAATTTCTGAACAAAGGTAGGACTATGAATGCTTCCATGATTAGATAATCAACGGTTGTTAGTATTAATAGTTAGAGTGCTAGGAGTGCGTGTAATACTGGCGTTGAGCATTACTAAGGACAAATGAGCTAAATCTAATAAGTGATTTAATCTAGTATGTTTAAAGGGTTTGTCTTGTACTAGAGTGAGCTTGTTAAAAAGAGGTTTGTTTCAGCTTTGTGGCTTTCGCATTTGATTTCTTTTCTAGAATAAGTTGTTATTACAATCCCATTTGATGCTGGAGTTTTCTATGACACGATTGGTCATGCTTCCTTTAGAAGGTTTATTGATGTGATAGTAAGGTAAATTGATTGTTACCAGAAACGTATGTTATTGGTCTTAATGAAATGTTCAGTAATATGAGGGTAATGTTGATTCTTTTATAGAGAAAGAAATTTGATTGTCTTCGTGATATTTCAAAAAAATGATCAAATTTCAAGTTTTGTGTTCATGATCTTTTGGGGGTTCAAGTTCTATGTGGTAAACGAGGTTTGTCGAGTAAAGCGTTATGTTGCGAAGTTATAATGGTTCTTCGGTGATGCGAGTGTTTCGATCTTGAATGCTCGTTTGTTCTTAACTGTTAACATATGATATTCTCTTCTTGTGTGGCCCATGCTTTCAACTGCGGACTTCACTTATGTTCTATGAGTTCATTGCTTAATTGGTCTTCCCCTCGGTCCTGTGTTCATTAAGGCGCAAGAATGATTTTCTAGTTCGTGAAAATCGGTTCCATTTGCCTCTTCTTTTGAGAAAGAATCACCCATTCTTTTCACGTCGGTCTTTCGAAGTGTTTTCTAATTGTTGTTGTGAGATTGATGTTAATACTTGTAGTAAATTGATAGCCTTGGGTGATATCGTTCAAATGAGAGTATTTCAAGTTTTGTTTTCGTGGGCTTTTGGAGCTCATGAATTATGTGGTAGCTGAAATGAGTTTAAACAAAATGACGTATTTGAATGTTCTATCAATTATCAAGTGATTCTTGTGATTTGAGATTTAGGCTCCTTAGCTTGAGTTGGCAAAGTGATATTCCAATCAAAGAAAATCAGTTCTTTTGTTAAAGGGAAGAGTGTAGTAGAGGTATTCGAGATTGGATTTTTATTGTTTGAGATTTGATATTATCTTCTTGTGGGATTTGTGACCTTAGTCGTGGCCTCGTCTTATGTTTTTTTGAGTTCTTTGCTAATTGCCTACTTCTTACGGTTTTGTGTTTACAAATGAGTGGTAAACGTTTTCTTAATCTTGAAAAATTATTTCCACATACCTCTTCTTTTGAGAATGGAGGAACTGATTCGTTTTTTTCAAGTGTCTTCTAAAGTGTATAGAGACGACTAGATAGTGGTGGTCAAGTAAATTATTTTGTGAGGCTTGAGTGCCAAATTATTTAAGGTGCTTAAGAGGAATAAATGGTTTCATGCTAACATCCTCATAGAGAGTTTGATTTAAATAAAATGGTTCTCTTTGGAGCTAAACTTTTACGTTGTTGCGATTATCAGAATTTATAATGAAGTGTCATCCAATATCTTCTTGATCTTGTTAGTGGATTACTAGAATATCAAAAGTTTGGGGGATCTTGATCGATTGTTTAAAGTATTGGGATTGTGTAACTTACAAGGCTGAGCAAGTGAAACTGAATGGTGTGGTTTAGTGGGCATCCAAGATTGGTGAAGTTAATCGTTTTGAGTAGTTAATTGATTATTGAGGATGATTGAAGTTATGATGAGAATATTGGTTGGGTTGTGAGAATTTTTGATAAGAGAATGTGAGGATTCTTGAATTATCACAGAATTCATTGTAGGAGCCTTGGAGATTGAAGTTTGGAGCTTTGCATTTTATGCTAGAATCTTGGTTGCCAATGATTATGTGTAAAGGTAGCAGAATAAGAGTGGATTCTGAATAGTGGGATGGTCATTGATAGTATCCTTTCTGTAGTAGATGGGAGTGTGTGATGTGAATTTCAATTGGATTATCCTGAACGGATTGAGGTAATGTGATTGTGGGTGTTGCAATTAGTATTATCGAGGTGTTGGGAATTATTTGTCAGAATAATTCATTTGGTAGAGGAGCTGACTAGAGTATCCTTCTGTGGACTAGTATGGTTTCTCTATATGAGTGTGGTTGTTGCTCTCGGGTTGAGCATCACCCTAAGTTGCCGATTGAGATGTCATTTACAAATTGTGTTAGCTTTATGTTGGCATGGTGGTTCTTTCTGGTTCAGAAAAATAAAAGAAGTGTCTGATGTGGGCGTCAATGATTTTTCTTTTGGCTTTCGTGACGTCTATTCGCAAACCGCCCACTTGGAAAGTGGAAAGGTTTTCATGAGGAATCATCGATTCTGGATTTGACTCTTTTGGTACCAAGCTGGTAACGAGTGGTTGCAATGAGAGTGATTTATTTTCAGTTGGGCTTTGTCTGTAAAATAGTTTGTTTAAAGCGAGTTGTTGTGTGTCCCTAGTTAAAAGAGGTGCTCCTTGTTAATGTGAAAAGATTGATTGAGACATAGGACAAGAGTTCCATGTAAATTGTGCCAGTTGTGTTGTTTGGAACCAAAGGGAAGGTTGACCCAAGATACATTGGTTTGTTCTAGAAGTTGAGGGGATTTTGGAAATTAGTGTTTCGTTAGGATCGTCTCGAGTCCAGGCGCGGGGTGTACATTGTTTGGTATGACCCGGTATTGGAGGAGTACTTGAGAGATCTAGAGTGTGAGGGTTCGTTAGAGCCGTCAACCAATGAGTAAGACCTTACCTTCGAGTCCCTACGGTGAAGATATTAGAAGAATCAGAACGGGTTTTGAGGAACAAAACTTTGAAGTATGTTAAAATCCTTTGGTCTCATCAGTCTGAAAGAGAGGCCACTTGGGAGTTGGAGTCCCGCATGCGAGGACAATACCCCGACCTGTTCGTTTCAGGTACTTATCTAGGTTGTTCATCGATCTTTCTCGAAGTTTGTTGCGTAGATTCGAGGTCGAATCTTTTCTAAGGGGGATAGAGTGTAATACCTCATAAATCCAGCTAGTTCGCATAGTTTGGAATTTAGTCGAGAACGAGATTTATTAGTATCCGGAATCGCATTCGGTAAAAAGAAAGAAGTCAGAGGGAGAAAAAGAAATAGTTTTTGTCGAAAATTCTATTTAGCAGGGGGGGTTATCATAATTTTCAAGCAACTCTGGCGCAGTCTGCACCAGAGGCCCAAGAGGGGGCTGGCCGGCCCATGAAGGGGCCGGCCATAAAAGGGGGGGGCGCCACTCCCCCAAACCCTAGCCGCCTTCCTCCCACCAAGCCGCCACCCTCCCCTCTCCATCCTCTTTGGCCAGCGCCTCCTCCCTGGTTGGGCGCCGCCTCTCCTTGGTGGCCGCCATTGGTGCTCCCGGAGTTGGTCTCCAAGATCCCCGGGCGCTTCTCCTCCGATCTGTCCTCCGGCGGGTCGTTTCGTCGCCGGTGGTTCGCTGTGGTGTGGCCGGCCAAGGAAGAAGAAGGGAGACCAGCGGGGAGTGGTTCTTCGTCGTGCTACGGGTCTTCAAGGGTAACGAGCACCCCGGTTATTTGTTTGATCAAGTTTTGTTGCGGTAGAGATCATTTGAGTCACGTCGGTTTAGAGTTCCAGAATTTACAGAATTGATCAGAATGTTGCGCGGCTTGTTTCAGTACTTTAGAGGCCGAATTTGGGGTTTTGCCCTTCTAGAGATATGTTCCTGGTTTCGTTAGCTTTCTTTTGGCACCAAGATGAGCAAATTCCGACCAGTAGTTTGAGAGATATGCATTTTTGAATACGAACTGTCCAATCTGTCTGAAATCTGTGGTCAGTAGTTTTGTCCTCGTTTTTGTTCAAAATAGAGGCCGAATCAGAAGACTCCCCCAACTAAGTTATTGTAGATCTTGAAATTATCTTTCCAAGTTGATAAATATCATTCCATTTGGATCAGTAGGCTAAAAGTTACACTATTTTCTTTACTGCTGATCTGTTTTCTGGACTGTTGTAGATGGGTTAGGTTTAGCAGTTAATTACCCCTCTGTTTTGGCCAAATCAGAAGATTCCGCCAACTAAGTTTTTGTAGCCTGATCAGTTAAGAATCAGTGAGCACTGGTTTCAGGTCGTTTAGAGTTACAGATAATTATTGGCGAATTTTCTTGTGCAACTGCCCGTAGAACGATAATCTGGACATTTGGTGTAGATGTCAAATGGAACCCTTGGGTTGAGTGGGTTGATTAGAGAGCATCGTAGTACACTTGTAGCTGCGCCATATTCGATTATCCGTAATACGTGGTAATACTTGTGTAGGCGGTGAGACGGTGGTTGGAAGGACACCTTCGTTGTTTCACAACACGTCACCACACGGAAGGCAAGTACAAATGTTTAATTTGTGTGAATTCATTGATTACATGTTAAATTGGTAAATTATGAATATTCCTGTGATTTGAGTATGATGTGGTAGAGTTCAATACCTTATTCGATGATACATTGAGCGGAATGCCAAGTTATGTTTTTCATTCCATGCATACATAATTCATTCTTGTCACGGGAGTGAAACTTGTTTAAGTCCCATTAATTCCAATATGGGCATGTAAGACCTACCATTCCAATGTAGGCGCTTTGGACATTCCGTATGAAACGTTCTTCATACGGACTTGGATCCCCGCTCTTTGTTAAGAGCGGGCTTAAGTGAACACCGACGGGTGTGTCACTAGTTATACCGGTATAAACTTGTGGAAAGTCCATTCTCCTTCAATGCATCCATTCATTCATACCGTGCTTTCTTAAATTCATGAAGTAAATGATGTACTTGGTGGATTGTTTCGATACAGTATTCTATGTGAATGTATATGTTGTGCTTGCTGAGTTTCGACTCACTCTTGCTTTTATTTAATTTTAGGTGAATTCCAGTGAAACGGTTGCTAGCGGGAGGGTGTAGTCTAGCACGTTCCATGCACATGAATAAAACATCCAATCGTTAAAGTTCTATTTACATGTCTTCAGTTTTATTTATAATGTATTGGACTGTAATAATTATCACTTGGAGGTCCATTACTATCGCTTTGGTTAATTCTCGTTTAAATTTACAGATGAACTGTTATTAAGCTATAGATTGTTATAATGGTTAATCGTTTCTTTAGCATTGAATGCGATGTTAATCTTATGAATTGAATAGTAGGTTGTCTTGTTAGGTGACATCTTGTCTTCCGAATAGACAGGGTGTTACACAATAGGAACCCGTAACCAACCCATTTGTTTGATTATCATCTCCGACTTAATCACCACAAGGCACCCCAAAACGGGTTGTTAACACTAATCCTCAGAAAAGAGATGCGTTAAACTTCAAGACGCGGAATGATCCAAAAGAAATACATGGAGCCAATGCTTCCTCGTGTTAACGAACTTGCAACCGAAAACTCTCATTATACAAACCATCAAACGAGTAAACGAGTCGTTATTTTCCAATGAGAAGGAAGGAACAAACATGGAAATATCAATATTGCCAACTGTCGAAGATCATTTAAAATAAAAGAAATTCAACAACTGAAAAACAATAATATTTTCAGAGAACCATTAAAGACCTATTGGATCTCATCAACTACCATGAATCATGAACCTAAGAGAAATTCATCAACTACGCTTACGTGGAGCAGAAATATCACAATAGTAGAAAGAACATTAATTGTTTCAAAGAACGATCAGAAATCTACTAAAGATTGCCCACTTCATTATAACCCTCCATTCAAAAGAAATTCACGAACTATCAGAAACTACAACCAGAAAACCAGATACAAACTTGAGAAGGACAACAACTTCATCAATGAGCTCAGGCTCAACACAGAACTATGGAACAGGGGTAAGAACTTCTTTACTATTACAACACGAACAGTGGTGTAGCCTGGTAAAACCCAGGACAACAACCACGAACTCAACTGCTCAACGTCCGCTACCGATACGCATAGCTAAAACAATCAATTATGAATATGTAGGATCATCTCATGACAATCATATAATTAATCCATATATATTTATAGGATAACACATCATATCATAGTTTAACACCTCATAGCACAAAACAACTCAACAACGACTCATTAATCGAGTCACAACAATTGGAATGCGGAAGCAACAGTTTACCCAACCCCTCCTAATGTGCACAGTGTGTCAATTTAATATGTTTGAATGAACCACGGACCTAAAGTCCGCTCTGATACCAACTGTAACACCCTGTCTATTCGGAAGACAAGATGTCACCTAGCAAGACAACCTACTATTCAATTCATAAGATTAACATCGCATTCAATGCTAAAGAAACGATTAACCATGATAACAATCTATGGCTTAATCGTAGTTCATCTATAAATTTAAACTAGAATTTACCAAAGCGATAATAATGAACCTCCAAGTGACAATTATTACAGTCCATTACATTATAAATAAAACTGAAGAGATGTAAATAGAACTTTAACGAATGATTATTTTATTCATGTGCAAGGAACGTGCTGGACTACACCCTCCCGTTAGCAATCGCTTTCACCGAATTCACCTAAAATAAATAAAAGCAAGAGTGAGTCGAAACTCAGCAAGCACAACATATACATTCACATAGGACACTGAATTGAAACAATCTACCAAGTACATCATTTTCTTCATGAATCTAAGAAAGCATGGTATGAATGAATGAATGCATTGAAGGAGAATGGACTTTCCACATGTTTATACCGGTATAACTAGTGACACACCCGTCGGTGTTCACTTAAGCCCGCTCTTAACCAAGAGCGGGGATCCAAGTCCGTATGAAGAACGTTTCATACGGAATGTCCGAAACTGCCTACATTGGAATGGTAGGTCTTACATGCCCATATTGGAATTAATGGGACTTAAACAAGTTTCCACTCCGTGGACAAAGAATCAATTATGTATGCATGAAATGAAAAACATAACTTGGCATTCAACTCAATGTATCATCGAATAAGGTATTGAACTCTACCACATCATACTCAAATCACATGAATATTCATAATTTACCAAGTTAACATGAAATCAATGAATTCACACGAATTAAACATTTGCACTTGCCTTCCGTGTGGTGACGTGTTGTGAAACAACGAAGGTGTCCTTCCACCCACCGTCTCACCGCCTACACAAGTATTACCACGTATTACGGATAATCGAATATGGCACATCTACAAGTGTACTACGATGCTCTCTAATCAACCCACTCATCCCAAGGGTTCAATTTGACATTTACACCAAAATTCCAGATTATCATTCTACAGGCAGTTGCACAAGAAAATTCGCCATTAATTATCTGTAACTCTAAACGACCTGAAACCAGTGCTCACTGATTCTTAACTGATCAGGCTACAAAACCTTAGTTGGCGGAATCTTCTGATTCGGCCAAAACAGAGGGGTAATTAACTGCTAAACCTAACCCATCTACGTCAGTCCAGAAAACAGATCAGCAGTAAAGAAAATAGTGTAACTTTTAGCCTACTGATCCAAATGGAATGATCTTTATCAACTTGGAAAGATAATTTCAAGATATACAATAACTTAGTTGGGGGAGTCTTCTGATTCGGCCTCTATTTTGAACAAAAACGAGGGACAAAACTACTGACCACAGATTTCAGACAGATTGGACAGTTCGTATTCAAAAATTCATATCTCCTAAACTAATGGTCGGATTTTGCTCATCTTGGTGCCAAAAGAAAGCTAACGAAACCAGGAACAATTCTCTAGAAGGGCAAAACCCCAAATTCGGCCTCTAAAGTACTGTAACAAGCCGCACAACAATCTGATCAATTCTGTAAATTCTGGAACTCTAAACCGACGTGACTCAAATAATCTCTACCGCAACAAAACTTGATCAAACAAATAACCGGGGTTCTCGTTACCCTTGAAGACCCGCATAATGACGAAGATCAACCTCCCGAAGGTTCTTCTCTTCCTCCATTGGCCGGCCACCACAGCAGCGAACACGCGGAGGAGAACAATGGCCGGTGAAGAGAGAATCGAGGGAGATTGCTTGGGGATCTTGGAGTGCGACTTCGGGGAAACACCAAGGGCTATTCCCAGGGGAAGAGGCGGCGCCATGGCTGAAGGGGGCGTGGTTTGGTGGAGGGGAAAGTTTGTTTCTGCACCCACTCAGCTCCACTATAGTCATCTTGTTCGTGTTCTACGATATCTTTGTGGAACCATCACTCGTCGTCTGTTTTTCCCTTGTTCCAACTCTTTACAACTTCATGCATATTCTGATGCTACCTGGGCTAGTGGTCACTCTGATCGCCGATCGCTTTCTGCATATTGTGTTTTTCTTGGCGGTTCTCTCATTTCTTGGAAGACTAAAAAGCAAACAGCAGTTTCTCGTTTGAGTGTTGATGCCGAGTTGCGAGCTATGGCCTTATTGACTGAGGAGGTTACTTGGCTACGGTGGTTACTTGATGATTTTGGTGTTTCTGTTTCGGCACCCACTCCTCTTTCGTCTGACAGTACAGGGGCTATTAGCATTGCTACAAATTCGGTGAAGCATGGGCTTACAAAGCATATTGGTGTTGATGCTTCCTACATGCGGACCTATGTGCAGGATCAGATTATTACTTTTCAGTATGTGCCTTCGGAATTTCAGTTGGCAAACCTCTTCACAAAAGCGCAGACTGTGAGCTCAAAGACTTCTTCTATCTGTCCAAACTTAATGTTGTTGATCTACCATAAGTTTGAGGGTGTTAGATGTGTATTGTACAAGGGCTCTTTGCATATGTAACACCCATATATTTGTGTATATATTGGTCCATTAGCCTTATATTGAATACAAACGCTGCTCATAGCACTTTCAAGGAAACAGTTGCAATGTTTCACATGTCCATGGAAAAACAACAGTTTTTATAGACTGGCCATTTATCGAGCTAGGGGAATGGAAGATCCCCCCATATATTTGTGTATATATTGGTCCATTAGCCTCATACTGAATACAAACACTACTCATAGCACTTTCAAGGAAACCGTTGCAATGTTTCACATGTCCATGAAAAAACAACAGTTTTTCCAGACTGGTCATTTATCGAGCTAGGGGAAGGGAACCCCTGGAATTAGGAAAATAAAAGGCTGATTATTCTTCACTTGGAACGCCGAAAGAAGCGATAAGATTGGGGCATTTTTCTTGGAAATTTGCGAGGACTCTGACTTGAATAAAAAAATTGAGCACGAAACTCTGACCAACGAACAACAGTAGAAGAGTACAATGTCGTACTTCATAAGAAATCCAAGTTTTTTTTTACCAAACAACCGAGTTGTCGAATAAAGCACAAATATTACATGATCATTGATCAGATACGTCCATTGATCATTAGTATTCGAAGTCAGACGAGATTCTCGCAAGGTCTTGCTTATATCAACGCAAGCTCGTGTTTGATAAACATGATAGAGGTTGATTAATGTTACAGCTTGTTAGTTCTTCAGAGAAAACACGTGCAATATATTACGAGATCTATGTTCTCTTCGGAGTTGAGTTCAGAACTCCAGATTATGCAGTGATGCACGAATCTATATATGTCAACTAACTGAATGTGCGGATCCGGATTGCTACACGCACCTAACAAAACCGACTCAGCAGCTACTCCCGCATACCATCAACGTCAATAGGTCTAAATATATTTTACATTTAAATACTATCGATAGAATGTACTATAAAATTTTTCGTGGCAACAGACCGAACATGTTGGCCGCCCGCGTTGTTCGTTGCTTGACGTTAAATTTCTTGGTTGACCAAACGTGCACCATTTTCTTGGATGTTAGGCTGCGGTACGTACGGAGAATCAAAAGTATCCAATCAGCAGCTAATTTGGATCGAACAGCTTCAATCGTCGTTTCTCTTTTGGCTGGCCATTTGAACTGACACATCTAATGCGTCGTGTACCTGCATGTGTTCAATGTTGCTCTGCACGTACCGCAGAAGTACGTGTCGGAAAGTTTCCAGCCAACAAGGCATTCGGTTACCTTTGTGCCAAACATCTCTGCACTATGTACAATTACTTCAAAAAGGAAGGGAAAAAAACGTGTCTGTACCGCGAACACTGCCGAGTCACGCACGCTACGCAATAAGCATCAAAGGAATTTTCTCAAATATGTAAGCTTCCTATATAAATATTGGAAAATTGGTTCCATATCATTAAAATGTACGTATTTTAGAAAAATATCATAAGAAGAGTTTTTTACCGTTGAAAGTTTGTTCCGTTCGGTTTTTTTTTTTATCATTCCGTCCATTCTCAATTGTTTTGGTGTTAGTAGCGCAGATGAAATAGCGAAATACTCCCACTCTCGTAGAAGATGCAATGCAGTTTTGGCTGTTTTGGTGTTACCATTCCTTCAGATCACTCGGTATTTTGCTGTGCAGAAAGGTTGCAGATCAGTAGTAGCTAGCTAACAGCAGGTTATTGGCTTATTGCAGATCAGCAGATCAATCATATACGAACGTACACATATGTCTGAGACGATGAAGTTTGTTTTGCCACTGATGATGATGGCGGTGCTGATGCTGTTGGCCGTGTCAGGTTCGGCCACTGTCGAGTCACACGCTAACAGGAATGCATGCATGAGCATGGAATTTTCGCAAACGAGATTCCTATGTATACTTACGCAGACCGCTAAATATTTTATTGTGCAGAAAGCTCTGATAAGCTAGACATCTACTACTGATTAACAATGGATTAATTAAGCTATCCCTTGTGACTTGTGGGATCCAAGACAGACAGAGCAGACAGGACTCCGGTCTCATCAGGAGCAGCTATGAGAGAGAGACACCTGAACTAGAAAGCAGGAGCTAGCAGCTCGTACGCACATGGCGATGGTGATGCAGAAGTTTGTTTTGCTGCTGATGATGATGGCGGTGCTGATGCTCAGGCTCGGCACGGCGGTTGGGAGACGACGAGTGGACCGGGCGGCGGTTGGGAGACGTCGAGTGGACCGGCGAGGCCACCTCCGGCGATCATCCTATTATGCAGTTTCCCCAACACATATACCCGCAGCAACTGTCCGCAGGGCCCTCGTGCGTGACCTATAGCCCAAACAACCCGTGCCCACGTCACTAAATATAAGGTAGACAACATACCAACTACCATACCTATGTATCACCCAGTTACTCATACATCAACAGATTTGACGTATAATTGCCCCATTAATTAAGGGAGCGGCTAGCCCACGCTATATCATTGGAATATATTTTCAACGGTGCAATAGTTTCATGTAGTTTTGTGAAGTTCCAATTTATTAAAAATTCTAAATTTTGAGTTTGAACTTTTGACTAGGTTTCAACATGTTTTGTGAAAAGTTCCAAAAATATTTCAAATTCTGAGTTTGATGTCTCAAGCATGTTTTCGTGTGTTTTTGAAAATTTCAAAATACTTTCAACGTTTTTCATTAAGTTTATGAAAGGTTTCAAGTAAGTTTTATAATATATAAAATGCAACTTTCAAGATATTTCAAAAAAATTCGATGAAGTTTCAATCATGAACGAGACATAATGAAACTTAGAGTTCAAAGAAATCTTCACAAGTATTCAAAGTTCTAAAAGAATGAAGCTTAAAGTTTCAAATGTGTTTCAAGTTAAAAAAACTTCAAATTTCAAATCCAAAATATTAAAATTCAAAGGTGGTGTCAAGTTTCGATGGTTTTAACTTTACAAATCTAAAATTTGTGAGTTTCAAGCCAAGTAACAAAGAGTTTCACACAAATTTAGTGGCTATAAAGACACAAGTATCATAGAGTTTCATCACCAAAATTAGGCTTCCTAAAGCCACAAGTATCATAGAGTTTCATCAACAAATTTAGGGTTTCCAAAATCCGTAAGAATCATAGAGTTTCGTAAAATTTTGGAAGATTCCATACCTAAGTAACAAAAGAGTTTCACACAATTTTAGAGATTCTAAAGGCTAAGTATCATAGAGTTTCTGCAATACTTGGAGGTTCCAAAGCCAAGTATCGTAGAGTTTCAACAATTTTTGATGTTCTACAAGCCGTGTAGCATAGAGTTTCAACAATTTCGAAGAGTTTCAAGTTCCCAAAATACAAGTTTTAGTAAAACTTTCGAGGAGTTTCATAGAGTTTCGAGTGGTTTTAAGTTCCAAAAATACAAGTTTCATCAAAGTTTCAACTTTCAAAGTTCAAGATTCGTGCGAGTCTCAAGTGGTTTCGTGTTCCAAAATGCAAGTTTCATGTGATTTTCAGTTTCAAAGACATAAGTTTCATGCGTGAGTTTCATTTGGTTTCAGCTTTCAAAATGCAAGGCTCACAAAAGTTACAACAAATCCAACCGAATTTCAAAGCTAGTTTTGAACAAGATTTAGTAAAAAATTTGAAGACTTTCAAGCGAGTTTTGAAGAGTTTCAAATGAGTTTACATAACTTCAAATTTCAAAGCAATTGCAGGCAAGATTCAAATCAAAACAACAAGTTTCAAATAGGCTCCATCCAACGGCAAAAGGCTACCCTGTTAGATGAGGTAGGGGCGGTATAGCATTTTCTAGATTTTTCTCTTAATTAATTTCTCCTTGTGATTCGCTACAAAACAATGCATGCAATAATATTTTAAATTGATTTATTGTGTTGTTGAATTTTGATCAAATGGCAATCACTTACATCTATCTATTATCTTATTAAAGCAAAGCTAAAAGAAGTCACCGCATTCGCTTTCGAGGGCTAGAAATGCCCATATTAACCCGTGCAAAAAGAGAAAGATCTACATCGTCGATCGTAGTGGGTCCAGATTATAACGGTATAGATTAAAAGAAAGTATCCATGTTAAGTATAATTAAACTAAAATTTAGAATAAAATAAAATAAATCAACAATTTGATTTCCATACAAATTTCAAACTAAAAGAGTCCATGACAAGTACAATAAAATTAAAATTTGGAATAAAAATAAAAAAAGTAATTTAATTTCCATACGAATTCCTAAGTAAAAGTAAAGCGGCATGTTGCGAAGTTATAATGGTTCTTCGGTGATGAGTGTGTTCGATCTTGAATGCTCGCTTGTTCTAATCGTTAACATATGATATTCTCTTCTTGTGTGGCCCATGCTTTCAAGCTGCTGGACTTCACTTATGTTCTATGAGTTCATTGTTTAATTAGTGTCTTCCCCTGGTCCTGCATGTTCATTGTGAGCAAGAAATGATTTTCTAGTTCGTGAAAATCGGTTCCATTTACTCTTCTTTTGAGAAAGAATCACCCATTCTTTTCACGCTCGGTCTTTGAAGTGTTTTCTAATTGTTGTTGTGAGATTGATGTTAATACTTGTAGTAAATTGATAGCCTTGGGTGATATCGCTCAAATGAGAGTATTTCAAGTTTTGTTTAAGTGGGCTTTTGGAGCTCATGAATTATGTGGTAGCCGAAATGAGTTTAAACAAAATGACGTATTTGAATGTTCTATCAATTATCAAGTGATTCTTGTGATTTGAGATTTAGGCTCCTTAGCTTGAGTTGGCAAAGTGATATTCCAATCAAAGAAAATCAGTTCTTTTGTTAAAGGGAAGAGTGTAGTAGAGGTATTCGAGATTGGATTTTTATTGTTTGAGATTTGATATTATCTTCTTGTGGGATTTGTGACCTTAGTCGTGGCCTCGCCTTATGTTTTTTTTTGAGTTCTTTGCTAATTGCCTACTTACTACGGCTTTGTGTTTACAATGAGCGGTAAACGTTTTCTTGGTACTTGAAAAATTATTTCCACATACTCTCTTCTTTTGAGAATGGAGGAGCTCCATTCGTTTTTTTCAAGTGTCTTCTAAAGTGTATAGAGACGACTAGATAGTGGTGGTCAAGTAAATTATTTTGTGAGGCTTGAGTGCCAAATTATTTAAGGTGCTTAAGAGGAATAAATGGTTTCATGCTAACATCCTCATGTAGAGTTTGATTTAAATAAAATGGTTCTCTTTGGAGCTAAACTTTTACGTTGTTTGCGATTATCGAATTTATAATGAAGTGTCATCCAATATCTTCTTGATCTTGTTAGTGGATTACTAGAATATCAAAAGTTTGGGGATCTTGATCGATTGTTTAAAGTATTGGGATTGTGTAACTTACAAGGTGAGCAAGTGAAACCGAATGGTGTGGTTTAGTGGGCATCCAAGATTGGTGAAGTTAATCGCTTTGAGTAGTTAATTGATTATTGAGGATGATTGAAGTTATGGATCGAGAATATTGGTTGGGTTGTGAGAATTTTTGATAAGAGAATGTGAGGATTCTTGAATTATCACAGGAATTCAACGTGAGAGCCTTGGAGATTGAAGTTTGGAGCTTTGCATTTTATGCTAGAATCTTGGTTGCCAATGATTATGTGTAAGGTAGCAGCGAATAAGAGTGGATTACGAATAGTGGGATGGTCATTGATAGTATCCTTTCGGTGTAGTAGATGGGAGTGTGTGATGTGAATTTCAATTGGATTATCTGAGCGGATTGAGGTAACGTGATTGTGTGTGTTGCAATTAGTATTATCGAGGTGTTAGGAATTATTTGTCGAATAATTCATTTGGTAGAGGAGTCGACTAGAGTATCATACGTGGACTAGTATGGTTTCTCTATATGAGTGTGGTTGTTGCTCTCGGTTGAGCATCACCTAAGTTGCCGATTGAGATGTCATTTACAAATTGTGTTAGCTTTATGTTGGCATGGTGGTTCTTTACTCGTTCGGGGAAAAATAAAAGAAGTGTA
This sequence comes from Hsuehochloa calcarea, assembly GCA_036346395.1. Taxonomy (NCBI): domain Eukaryota; kingdom Viridiplantae; phylum Streptophyta; class Magnoliopsida; order Poales; family Poaceae; genus Hsuehochloa; species Hsuehochloa calcarea. The sequence goes on from CM070596.1 coordinate 61,553,872, forward strand.
TGCGATGTGGGCGTTGAATGATTTTTCTTTTGGCTTTCGTGGATTCTATTCATGGCCAGCCCACTTGGAAAGTGGAAAGGTTTTCATGAGGAATCATCGATTCTCGATTTGACTCTTTTGGTACCAAGTGAAGTAACAGTGGTTGCAATGAGAGTGATTTATTTTCAGTTGGGCTTTATGCTCAGTAAAATAGTTTGTTTAAAGCGAGTTGTTGTGTGTCCCTAGTTAAAGAGGTGCTCCTTGTTAATGTGAAAAGATTGATTGAGACATAGGACAAGAGTTCCATGTAAATTCTGCGGTTGCAGTTGTTTGGAACCAAAGGGAAGGTTGACCCAAGATACATTGGTTTGTTCTAGAAGTTGAGGGGATTTGGAAATTAGTGTTTCGTTAGGATCGCTCTCGAGTCGGTATGAGGTGTACATTGTTTGGTATGACCCATTATTGGAGAAGTACTTGAGAGATCTAGAGTGTGAGGGTTCGTTAGAGCCGTCAACCAATGAGTAAGACCTTACCTTCGAGTCCCTACGCTGAAGATATTAGAAGAGAATCGAACGGTTTTGAGAGAACAAAACTTTGAAGTATGTTAAAATCCTTTGGTCTCATCGATCCGAAAGAGAGGCCACTTGGGAGTTGGAGTCCCGCATGCGAGGACAATACCCAATCTGTTCGCTTAGTGTACTTATCTAGGTTGTTCATCGATCTTTCTCGAAGTTTGTTTGCGTGAGATTAGAGGTCTAATCTTTTCTAAGGGGATAGAGTGTAATACCTCATAAATCCAAATAGTTCGCATAGTTTGGAATTTAGTCGAGAGCGAGATTTATTAGTATCGGAATCGCATTGGTAAAAGAGAGAAGTCGAGGGAGAGAAAGAAATAGTTTTTGTCGAAAATTCTATTTAGCGAGGGGTTATCATAATTTTTCAGCAACTGGCCGCAGGCGCGTGCTTCAGAGGGAGGCCCAAGAGGGGCTGGCCGGCCCATGAAGGGGCCGCCATACGGGAGGCGCCTCTCCCCAAACCCTAGCCCGCCCCCTCCCACCAAGCCGCCACCCCTCCCCTCTCCATCCTCTTTGGCCAGCGCCTCCTCCTTGGTTGGCGCCGCCTCTCCTTTGGTGGCGGCCATTGGTGCTCCGGAGTTGGTCTCCAAGATCCCGGCGCTCTCCTCCGATCTGTCCTCCGGCTGGTCGCTTAAATGCTTGATGGTTCGCTGTGGTGTGGCCGCCAAGGAAGAAGAAGGGAGACCAGCGGGAGTGGTTCTTCGTCGTGCTACGGGTCTTCAAAGGTAACGAGCACCCGGTTATTTGTTTGATCAAGTTTTGTTGCGGTAGAGATCATTTGAGTCACGTCGGTTTAGAGTTCCAGAATTTACAGAATTGATCAGAATGTTGCGCGGCTTGTTTCAGTACTTTAGAGGCCGAATTTGGGGTTTTGCCCTTCTAGAGATATGTTCCTGGTTTCGTTAGCTTTCTTTTGGCACCAAGATGAGCAAATTCCGACCAGTAGTTTGAGAGATATGCATTTTTGAATACGAACTGTCCAATCTGTCTGAAATCTGTGGTCAGTAGTTTTGTCCCTCGTTTTTGTTCAAAATAGAGGCCGAATCAGAAGACTCCCCCAACTAAGTTATTGTAGATCTTGAAATTATCTTTCCAAGTTGATAAATATCATTCCATTTGGATCAGTAGGCTAAAAGTTACACTATTTTCTTTACTGCTGATCTGTTTTCTGGACTGTTGTAGATGGGTTAGGTTTAGCAGTTAATTACCCCTCTGTTTTGGCCAAATCAGAAGATTCCGCCAACTAAGTTTTTGTAGCCTGATCAGTTAAGAATCAGTGAGCACTGGTTTCAGGTCGTTTAGAGTTACAGATAATTATTGGCGAATTTTCTTGTGCAACTGCCCGTAGAACGATAATCTGGACATTTGGTGTAGATGTCAAATGGAACCCTTGGGTTGAGTGGGTTGATTAGAGAGCATCGTAGTACACCTGTAGCTGCGCCATATTCGATTATCCGTGTACGTGGTAATACTTGTGTAGGCGGTGAGACGGTGGTTTGGAAGGACACCTTCGTTGTTTCACAACACGTCACCACACGGAAGGCAAGTACAAATGTTTAATTTGTGTGAATTCATTGATTACATGTTAAATTGGTAAATTATGAATATTCCTGTGATTTGAGTATGATGTGGTAGAGTTCAATACCTTATTCGATGATACATTGAGCGGAATGCCAAGTTATGTTTTTCATTCCATGCATACATAATTGATTCTTTGCCCACGGGAGTGAAAATTGTTTAAGTCCCATTAATTCCAATATGGGCATGTAAGACCTACCATTCCAATGTAGGCGCTTTGGACATTCCGTATGAAACGTTCTTCATACGGACTTGATCCTCGCTCTTTGTTAAGAGCGGGCTTAAGTGAACACCGACGGGTGTGTCACTAGTTATACCGGTATAAACTTGTGGAAAGTCCATTCTCCTTCAATGCATCCATTCATTCATACCGTGCTTTCTTAAATTCATGAAGTAAATGATGTACTTGGTGGATTGTTTCATACAAGATTCTATGTGAATGTATATGTTGTGCTTGCCTGAGTTTCGACTCACTCTTGCTTTTATTTAATTTTAGGTGAATTCAAAGAAGCAGTTTGCTAGCGGGAGGTGTAGTCTAGCACGTTCCATGCACATGAATAAAACATCCAATCGTTAAAGTTCTATTTACATGTCTTCGTTTTATTTATAATGTATTGACTGTAATAATTATCACTTGGAGGTCCATTACTATCGCTTTGGTTAATTCTCGCTAAATTTACAGATGAACCGTTATTAAGCTATAGATTGTTATAATGGTTAATCGTTTCTTTAGCATTGAATGCGATGTTAATCTTATGAATTGAATAGTAGGTTGTCTTGTTAGGTGACATCTTGTCTTCCGAATAGACAGGTGTTACATAATAGGAACCCAGAACCAACCCATTTGTTTGATTATCATCTCCGACTTAATCACCACAAGGCACCCCAAAACGGGTTGTTAACACTAACTCGTAAAAGAGATGCTTAAACTTCAAGACGGAATGATCCAAAAGAAATACATGGAGCCAATGCTTCCTCGTGTTAACGAACTTGCAACAGAAAACTCTCATTATACAAACCATCAAACGAGTAAACGAGTCGTTATTTTCCAATGAGAAGGAAGGAACAAACATGGAAATATCAATATTGCCAACTGTCGAAGATCATTTAAAATAAAAGAAATTCAACAACTAAAACAATAATATTTTCAGAGAACCATTAAAGACCTATTGATCTCATCAACTACCATGAATCATGAACCTAAGAGAAATTCATCAACTACGCTTACGTGGGCGTAAATATCACAATAGTAGAAAGAACATTAATTGTTTCAAAGAACGATCAGAAATCTACTAAAGATTGCCCACTTCATTATAACCCTCCATTCAAAAGAAATTCACGAACTATCAGAAACTACAACCAGAAAACCAGATACAAACTTGAGAAGGACAACAACTTCATCAATGAGCTCAAAGCTCAACACGTAACTATGGAACAGGGTAAGAACTTTTTACTATTACAACACGAACGGTGGTGTAGCCTCCGTAAAACCTGAGACAACAACCACGAACTCAATCGCTCCAACGTCCGCCACCGATACGCATAGCTAAAACAATCAATTATGAATATGTAGGATCATCTCATGACAATCATATAATTAATCCATATATATTTATAGGATAACACATCATATCATAGTTTAACACCTCATAGCACAAAACAACTCAACAACGACTCATTAATCGAGTCACAACAATTGGAATGCACGGAAGCAAAGTTTACCCAACCTCCTAATGTGCACAAGGTGTCAATTTAATATGTTTGAATGAACCACGGACCTAAAGTCCGCTCCGATACCAATCAGAACACTTCGTCTATTCGGAAGACAAGATGTCACCTAGCAAGACAACCTACTATTCAATTCATAAGATTAACATCGATTCATGTTAAAGAAACGATTAACCATGATAACAATCTATGGCTTAATCGTAGTTCATCTATAAATTTAAACTAGAATTTACCAAAGCGATAATAATGAACCTCCAAGTGACAATTATTACAGTCCATTACATTATAAATAAAATCAAGAGATGTAAATAGAACTTTAACGAATGATTATTTTATTCATGTGCAAGGAACGTATTTGGACTACACCCTCCCGTTAGCAAATGTTTCACCGAATTCACCTAAAAATAAATAAAAGCAAGAGTGAGTCGAACTCTAAGAAGCACAACATATACATTCACATAGGACACCGAATTGAAACAATCTACCAAGTACATCATTTTCTTCATGAATCTAAGAAAGCATGGTATGAATGAATGAATGCATTGAAGGAGAATGGACTTTCCACATGTTTATACGGGGTATAACTAGTGACACACCGTCGGTGTTCATTTAAGCCCGCTTAACCAAGAGCGGGATCCAAGTCCGTATGAAGAACGCTTTCATACGGAATGTCCAAACCGCCACATTGGAATGGTAGGTCTTACATGCCCATATTGGAATTAATGGGACTTAAACAAGTTTCACTCTCCGTGACAAAGAATCGAATTATGTATGCATGAAATGAAAAACATAACTTGGCATTCAACTCAATGTATCATCGAATAAGGTATTGAACTCTACCACATCATACTCAAATCACATGAATATTCATAATTTACCAAGTTAACATGAAATCAATGAATTCACACGAATTAAACATTTGCACTTGCCTTCCGTGGTGGTGACGTGTTGTGAAACAACGAAGGTGTCCTTCCACCCACCGTCTCACCGCCATACACAAGTATTACCAACGTATTACGGATAATCGAATATGGCACATCTACAAGTGTACTACGATGCTCTAATCAACCCACTCATCCCAAGGGTTCAATTTGACATTTACACCAAAATTCCAGATTATCATTCTACAGGCAGTTGCACAAGAAAATTCGCCATTAATTATCTGTAACTCTAAACGACCTGAAACCAGTGCTCACTGATTCTTAACTGATCAGGCTACAAAACCTTAGTTGGCGGAATCTTCTGATTCGGCCAAAACAGAGGGTAATTAACTGCTAAACCTAACCCATCTACGTCAGTCCAGAAAACAGATCAGCAGTAAAGAAAATAGTGTAACTTTTAGCCTACTGATCCAAATGGAATGATCTTTATCAACTTGGAAAGATAATTTCAAGATATACAATAACTTAGTTGGGGAGTCTTCTGCAAGTTTGTTTCTGCACCCACTCAGCTCCACTATAGTCATCTTGTTCGTGTTCTACGATATCTTTGTGGAACCATCACTCGTCGTCTGTTTTTCCCTTGTTCCAACTCTTTACAACTTCATGCATATTCTGATGCTACCTGGGCTAGTGGTCACTCTGATCGCCGATCGCTTTCTGCATATTGTGTTTTTCTTGGCGGTTCTCTCATTTCTTGGAAGACTAAAAAGCAAACAGCAGTTTCTCGTTTGAGTGTTGATGCCGAGTTGCGAGCTATGGCCTTATTGACTGAGGAGGTTACTTGGCTACGGTGGTTACTTGATGATTTTGGTGTTTCTGTTTCGGCACCCACTCCTCTTTCGTCTGACAGTACAGGGGCTATTAGCATTGCTACAAATTCGGTGAAGCATGGGCTTACAAAGCATATTGGTGTTGATGCTTCCTACATGCGGACCTATGTGCAGGATCAGATTATTACTTTTCAGTATGTGCCTTCGGAATTTCAGTTGGCAAACCTCTTCACAAAAGCGCAGACCAGAGCTCAGCACAGCTTCTATCTGTCCAAACTTAATGTTGTTGATCTACCATAAGTTTGAGGGGGTGTTAGATGTGTATTGTACAAGGGGCTCTTTGCATATGTAACACCCATATATTTGTGTATATATTGGTCCATTAGCCTTATATTGAATACAAACGCTGCTCATAGCACTTTCAAGGAAACAGTTGCAATGTTTCACATGTCCATGGAAAAACAACAGTTTTTATAGACTGGCCATTTATCGAGCTAGGGGAATGGAAGATCCCCCCATATATTTGTGTATATATTGGTCCATTAGCCTCATACTGAATACAAACACTACTCATAGCACTTTCAAGGAAACCGTTGCAATGTTTCACATGTCCATGAAAAAACAACAGTTTTTCCAGACTGGTCATTTATCGAGCTAGGGGAAGGGAACCCCCGGAATTAGGAAAATAAAAGGCTGATTATTCTTCACTTGGAACGCCGGGAAAGAACAGTATTGGGGCATTTTTCTTGGAAATTTGCCAGGACTCTGACTTGAATAAAAAAATTGAGCACGAAACTCTGACCAACGAACAACAGTAGAAGAGTACAATGTCGTACTTCATAAGAAATCCAAGTTTTTTTTTACCAAACAACCGAGTTGTCGAATAAAGCACAAATATTACATGATCATTGATCAGATACGTCCATTGATCATTAGTATTCGAAGTCAGACGAGATTCTCGCAAGGTCTTGCTTATATCAACGCAAGCTCAGGTTTGATAAACATGATAGAGGTTGATTAATGTTACAGTTGTTAGTTACTGTAGAAAACACGTGCAATATATTACCAGATCTATGTTCTCTTCGGAGTTGAGTTCAGAACTCCAGATTATGCAGTGATGCACGAATCTATATATGTCAACTAACTGAATGTGCGGATCCGGATTGCTACACGCACCTAACAAAACCGACTCAGCAGCTACTCCCGCATACCATCAACGTCAATAGGTCTAAATATATTTTACATTTAAATACTATCGATAGAATGTACTATAAAATTTTTCGTGGCAACAGACCGAACATGTTGGCCGCCCGCGTTGTTCGTTGCTTGACGTTAAATTTCTTGGTTGACCAAACGTGCACCATTTTCTTGGATGTTAGGCTGCGGTACGTACGGAGAATCAAAAGTATCCAATCAGCAGCTAATTTGGATCGAACAGCTTCAATCGTCGTTTCTCTTTTGGCTGGCCATTTGAACTGACACATCTAATGCGTCGTGTACCTGCATGTGTTCAATGTTGCTCGCACGTATCGCAGAAGTACGTGTCGGAAAGTTTCCAGCCAACAAGGCATTCGGTTACCTTTGTGCCAAACATCTCTGCACTATGTACAATTACTTCAAAAAGGAAGGGAAAAAAACGTGTCTGTACCGCGAACACTGCCGAGTCACGCACGCTACGCAATAAGCATCAAAGGAATTTTCGCAAATATGTAAGCTTCCTATATAAATATTGGAAAATTGGTTCCATATCATTAAAATGTACGTATTTTAGAAAAATATCATAAGAAGAGTTTTTTACCGTTGAAAGTTTGTTCCGTTCGGTTTTTTTTTTTATCATTCCGTCCATTCTCAATTGTTTTGGTGTTAGTAGCGCAGATGAAATAGCGAAATACTCCCACTCTCGTAGAAGATGCAATGCAGTTTTGGCTGTTTTGGTGTTACCATTCCTTCAGATCACTCGGTATTTTGCTGTGCAGAAAGGTTGCAGATCAGTAGTAGCTAGCTAACAGCAGGTTATTGGCTTATTGCAGATCAGCAGATCAATCATATACGAACGTACACATATGTCTGAGACGATGAAGTTTGTTTTGCCACTGATGATGATGGCGGTGCTGATGCTGTTGGCCGTGTCAGGTTCGGCCACTGTCGAGTCACACGCTAACAGGAATGCATGCATGAGCATGGAATTTTCGCAAACGAGATTCCTATGTATACTTACGCAGACCGCTAAATATTTTATTGTGCAGAAAGCTCTGATAAGCTAGACATCTACTACTGATTAACAATGGATTAATTAAGCTATCCCTTGTGACTTGTGGGATCCAAGATGACAGAGCGCATAGACTCGGTCTCATCGGAGCGACTATGAGAGAGAGACACGAACTAGAAAGCGAGAGCTAGCAAACAGACGCACATGGCGATGGTGATGCGAAGTTTGTTTTGTCACGATGATGATGGCGGTCGCGATGCTCGTGCTCGGCACGGCGGTTGGGAGACGACGAGTGGACCGGGCGGCGGTTGGGAGACGTCGAGTGGACCGGCGAGGCCACCTCCGGCGATCATCCTATTATGCAGTTTCCCCAACACATATACCGCAAAGAATCGTCGCAGGCCCTCGTGCGTGACCTATAGCCCAAACAACCCGTGCCCACGTCACTAAATATAAGGTAGACAACATACCAACTACCATACCTATGTATCACCCAGTTACTCATACATCAACAGATTTGACGTATAATTGCCCCATTAATTAAGGGAGCGGCTAGCCCACGCTATATCATTGGAATATATTTTCAACGGTGCAATAGTTTCATGTAGTTTTGTGAAGTTCCAATTTATTAAAAATTCTAAATTTTGAGTTTGAACTTTTGACTAGGTTTCAACATGTTTTGTGAAAAGTTCCAAAAATATTTCAGGTTACGAGTTTGATGTCTCAAGCATGTTTTCGTGTGTTTTTTGAAAATTTCAAAATACTTTCAACGTTTTTCATTAAGTTTGCGAAAGGTTTCAAGTAAGTTTTATAATATATAAAAATGCAACTTTCAAGATATTTCAAAAAAAAAATTCGATGAAGTTTCAATCATGAACGAGACATAATGAAACTTCCGAGTTCAAAGAAATCTTCACAAGTATTCAAAGTTCTAAAAGAATGAAGCTTAAAGTTTCAAATGTGTTTCAAGTTAAAAAAAAACTTCAAATTTCAAATCCAAAATATTAAAATTCAAAGGTGGTGTCAAGTTTCGATGGTTTTAACCGTTACAAATCTAAAATTTGTGAGTTTCAAGCCAAGTAACAAAGAGTTTCACACAAATTTAGTGGCTATAAAGACACAAGTATCATAGAGTTTCATCACCAAAATTAGGCTTCCTAAAGCCACAAGTATCATAGAGTTTCATCAACAAATTTAGGGTTTCCAAAATCCGTAAGAATCATAGAGTTTCAGAAAATTTTGGAAGATTCCATACCTAAGTAACAAAAGAGTTTCACACAATTTTAGAGATTCTAAAGGCTAAGTATCATAGAGTTTCTGCAATACTTGGAGGTTCCAAAGCCAAGTATCGTAGAGTTTCAACAATTTTTGATGTTCTACAAGCCGTGTAGCATAGAGTTTCAACAATTTCGAAGAGTTTCAAGTTCCCAAAATACAAGTTTTAGTAAAACTTTCGAGGAGTTTCATAGAGTTTCGAGTGGTTTTAAGTTCCAAAAATACAAGTTTCATCAAAGTTTCAACTTTCAAAGTTCAAGATTCGTGCGAGTCTCAAGTGGTTTCAGGTTCCAAAATGCAAGTTTCATGTGATTTTCAGTTTCAAAGACATAAGTTTCGCGTGAGTTTCATTTGGTTTCAGTTTCAAAAATGCAAGGCTCACAAAAAGTTACAACAAATCCAACCGAATTTCAGGCTAGTTTTGAACAAGATTTAGTAAAAAATTTGAAGACTTTCAAGCGAGTTTTGAAGAGTTTCAAATGAGTTTACATAACTTCAAATTTCAAAGCAATTGCAGGCAAGATTCAAATCAAAACAACAAGTTTCAAATAGGCTCCATCCAACGGCAAAAGGCTACCCTGTTAGATGAGGTAGGGGCGGTATAGCATTTTCTAGATTTTTCTCTTAATTAATTTCTCCTTGTGATTCGCTACAAAACAATGCATGCAATAATATTTTAAATTGATTTATTGTGTTGTTGAATTTTGATCAAATGGCAATCACTTACATCTATCTATTATCTTATTAAAGCAAAGCTAAAAGAAGTCACCGCATTCGCTTTCGAGGGCTAGAAATTCCCATATTAACCCGTGCAAAAAGAGAAAGATCTACATCGTCGATCGTAGTGGGTCCAGATTATAACGGTATAGATTAAAAGAAAGTATCCATGTTAAGTATAATTAAACTAAAATTTAGAATAAAAATAAAATAAATCAACAATTTGATTTCCATACAAATTTCAAACTAAAAGAGTCCATGACAAGTACAATAAAATTAAAATTTGGAATAAAAATAAAAAAAAGTAATTTAATTTCCATACGAATTCCTAAGTAAAAGCCCTAAATAATTATAATGCAGAATAAAAAAATTTGGCAATTAGATTTGTATATGAAATCCAATAAAAACTAAAATTCAGAATAAAAAAACAAAGTAAAATCAACAATTTGATTTCGATACGAATCCCAAAAATTATAATTCTGAATTAAAATTAAACAATAATTGGTAATTCGATTTGTATACGAAATCCAACCAAAATATAACTAAAATTCTGTATAAAAAATAAAAGAAAACAAGCAATTTCCTTTCAATACGAATTCCAAAGTAAATCCCTAAATAACTATAATTCGGATGCACATGTCGTAAGATCGAGGTGGTCGACTAGAGGAGGGTGAATAGGCGGTTTTAAAAATTCTTTCGGCTAAAACCAATATATAATGCGGAAGCTAATAACAAATTGGTTTTGCACAATTAAAACCTAAATCAACTAAGCTCTCCTAAATGCACCAACAATATGAATACCATACAATGAGAGCAATCATACAAAGATATATAAACAATTAAAGTATGAATGTAAATTGCTCAAAGTAAAGCACAAGCACAAACCAAGATGGCACAATTATGTTTTACCGTGGTGTTCGGAGACTTGCCGGTCTCCCCTAATCCACGTTGAGGTAAGCCCAATCAAATTGGACCGGCTCCACTTGTAACACCCTGACCCAAAATCGGCTCAATGCCCAGCCCACCGTGGGGCGAACCCGCCCACACATAGCACATCACTTACACTTTCGTCCTCACTTTGTGTAAAAGGGTTAACCCGGAGGTGCTATGTTTGGATCCAACAGACATTATATACTACTACAACTCACTTGAGACAAGCAATGTGGGACTAATCCCACCACACAACTCCTCATGGGCCACATGGGTCACATTACGTGCAGGCCGGGGTATTACATTCACCCCCCTCAAGGGCTGACGCCCTCGACAGCATACCGCATATGCGGCAAATGCCCAGAACCACCCTTCGGTACACGTCCGTGCGTCCAGTGCCGACACATATGCCATGTCATGTGTCCACTCTGGGCCCACATGTGCCATGCGCCATATGCCCGCGCCCCTGTCCCGCACGCGCCCGTGCAGCGAAGGTTGATGCTCTGATAGCATCTGTAACACCCTGACCCAAAATCGGCTCAATGCCCAGCCCACCGTGGGGCGGATCCGCCCACACATAGCACCTCACTTACACTTTCGTCCTCACTTCGTGTAAAAGGGTTAACCCGGAGGTGCTACGTTTGGATCCAACAGGCATTATATACTACTACAACTCACTTGAGACAAGCAATGTGAGACTAATCCCACCACACAACTCCTCATGGGCCACATGGGCCACACTACGTGCAGGCCGGGGTATTACACCACTAATTAAGCCAACACCTCCGAGGTAAGTCCAACCACTTGGACCGGTTCCAACACGAACCAACACCTCGCTCCACTAGGGTTGCTCTTCCTCCACTCCGGAGATGGCGAGCACCAAACCACTCACAACAACGTCGGGTCTTCTCACAAGCTTCTTGAGAAGATCACCGGGCACGACGCCACCACACCGTCTAGGTGTCGGCAAACACCAAGAGTAACAAAACTCAACTTTCACTTGAACTAATCAAGTGTCTAAGCTCGGTGGTTACACAATCCACTACCTAAGACAACACATGCACTTAGGGTTTACTCTTAAATCTCGCTAAGTGCAACACATGCACAAAAGAGAAGAAAGCCTTGCTCTTAGCTCAAGAGGCTCAATAGAGGTTCATAATAACACCAGCAATCTCAGCAACCATCCCCAACCGGCCAAGGTGAGTATTTATAGCCCACACTCAAAAACTAGCCGTTGAGAGAAAGATTCCCTCGAATCTGTGCAGGGCCGGTCTGACCACCAACTAATAGCCGGTCGGACCACCCATGCGCCAACGGCTATAAAACTAGCCGTTGGACCTACAGCCGGTCGGACCGCCAACTAATGGCCGATCTGACCGCTGCCAAATCGGTCAGACCGCCAAGGCTAGCCGGTCCGACCGCCCGAGGAAATTCAGCGCACCTCCAAAAGGTGTGTAATACCTCATTTATCCGGTTAGGTTGTATCGTTTTATTGGTATGGGAATTCTATTCGAAAACGAAATTTTCAACTTTCCTAATCGGTTCAGAGAAAGAAAGAGGTCGGGAGAGTAAAAGAAATCGTTTTTCCGGAAAATCCAAATCTTCGGGGTAAATGTTATTGTTAGACAACCTGGGCAGCAGTCACACCTGTGGCCCATGAGGGCCGCCGCCCATGTAGGGGCCGCCAAAAGGCAAAAGGGGGCACCACTCCCCCAAACCCTAAAGCCCCCACCTCCTCCCCTTGAGCCGCCCCACCTCCTCCCCTTGAGCCGCCCCTCTTCTTCCTCCCCTCCTCCTAGGCGCCTCCCTCTCCATTGGTGGCTGCCATTGGAGATCCCCTGAGCTGCACACCGGCCTTCAACGCGTTCTTCTTCGATTCTTCCCGCCGGCGCTTGCATCCACTGGGTTCGCTGATTTGGGGCTGGCCAAAGAAGGAGAGGGGAAGGCTTTGGGAAGTTGTTCCTCATCGTTCTTCGGTCTACAAGGGTAACGAGACCCCATCGCTGTTTGATTGCGTAGAGTTGTCGATTCCATGTTTTTGATAGTATTGCGTAATTTCTGTTAGTAGATCGGTTCTGTACAGTAGGTTTCAACTCGGTTTTGGGTGCCTTAGAGGCAGAATTGGATGATTTCGCCTTCTAGAGTTTTGTTCCTTATTTCATTAGCTTTCTTTTGGCACCTGGATCACAATTTTTCACCCAGTAGATTAAAAGTTATGGCTGTTTTACTACGCGCTGGTCTGTCTGTCAGAACTGATGGGTATAGTCGGTTGCACCTAGGTTTTGATCTAGTTAGAGTCAGAATCAGGTCGGCCACCCAACTAGGTTTTTGAAGATAATTTCACCATGTTTCCAGACTGATAAAAATCACTTTATTTGGATCAGTGGTTTAAAAGTTATAGCATTTTCTTTAGGGCTGTTCAGATTTCTGGGCAGACTGCAGTTGTAGTTTTTCAATGGATGGTTAGACCTCTGTAATGGCCGAATTAGAGTTTACCATCAACTAGAGTTTTGTAGCCTGTTAAGTTAAGAAAATTTGAGCACTGGTTTCAGGTCTTTTGGACTTACGGTTTTTTATTGGTGAATTTTCTAGTAAAACTGCCAGATTGGGGTTAATTGAAATAGTTGGAAAGATTGATCAAATTGAACTTTTAATTGGTTAGTTTGGTTAGAGATTGAGGGAGGACACGTGTAGCATTGCCATAGTCGTTTCCCTCATTTCGATTATATTTTATTGTAGGCGGTGAAGCGGTGAGTGGAGGGGTATCACAATTACCTCCCAACCCGTTGCAGCGCGGCAGGCAAGTAATTTGTATTCAATGTTTGATGTCATGTATGATGTGTGAATGAATGTTTACACTTGTTCGTATTTGTAGATGAATGCCATGTGTTCTTTTCATTTATGATTACTATTCAATATTGACATGGGATCATCATGACATGCATACATTATTTTGGTAAGACCCATCAATTCCAAAGATGGGCACTTGAAATCCCATCAATTCCAAGATGGGTACGTGAGTCCACCATTCCAATGTGGGCCACGCTACGTGAGTCCACCATTCCAATGTGGGCCACGTTGGACAATCGTGATGAAACGCTTCTTCATACGAATACTTTAAGTGAACCTCGTTGAATTTCACCTTTATATCCAAATGAGACTACACACTAGATATAGAAATAGAAATGTTAATCTCATAATTAGATTTGTCATTAATCACCAAAAACACTCCATTAACTCATAGTGGCGGGTCTAGATCCTTCACATGTGGGGGAAAATAAGTTCAAGGTAGGTCGTCCATAGTGCATCGGTATATACATGAGCAAGGTACTTTAATACCATTTAACTAATAAGATAATTTACCACATACATAATCAATGTATTACTTGAGATTAAAAAGAGGCACATGTGCATTGATATAATTTCAAAAAAGTATCTAATAAAGTAAGAATAGAGGCATGCAACAAAATGATCCGTGCATGGAGAGTGATTAGTTTCTACGAATCCTTAACAACTTATTATGCTCAATGATTTTTTTTTCCATCAAAGCTTATAGTTTAATTATGTTCCTCAAGTTGTCTTTTACTTTAAGCTTCTATTGGCATTTCTAATGTTTAGGATAATCTTAAACCATCAATTCCAAGATGGGTGCGTGAGTCCACCATTCCAATGTGGGCCACGTTACGTGAGTCCACCATTCCAATGTGGGCCACGTTGAACGATCGTATGAAACGTTCTTCATACGAATACTTTAAGTGAACACCGACGGGTGCTTCACTCGCTATACTGCATATATCTTGCATTATGTCCAATTCCTTCAATGCACCATTCCACTTCATCCATTCATAAATTCGTTTCCGATGAGTTGTTCAAATTATGTTTGTGATATATTGCTCATGGTATGCTTGTTTGGTTACATACGCTTGCTTGTCGAGTCTTTGGCTCATTCTTGCTTTATTGTCTTATTTAGGTAAATGACAAGGAAGAATGATCTTGTGGAGGGTAGTTCATCACGTTGCACTCACTCTCATATATCAATCAATTTGAGGACTTTGATTGTCGTTAAATATGATTTGAATTGCTTTGTAATAAGCCGTCATGGCATTGTTTACCATATCTTTCTGAATTGTCTACTTCCATTTCGTTGATTAAGTATTGAGGATGAATGCTTGATTACATATATTCTTAATACTTGCTCCATAATATCATGCGATTTGATGTTATTCATTTGAAGAGTAGTGATTGTAGGTGACATCTTGACTTCCTTATAGTCAGGGTGTTACAAGGTGCTTCTCTAGAATAAACGTAGCGCAACAAATCCGGTATTTCCGCACCACAGTCGGACCGCCCAACACATGGCAGTCTGACCGATTTGCCACCGGTCGAACCGATGGACCCTGGCGGTCTGACCGCCAGGCCACAGAGACCAAACCCTTTTGACTTCGCTCAAATGGCAAAACACATTTGCCCATTTGAGTGCAATTCCAACAAGGTTTCAAAGATGATATTCTCAACAGGTTGCAAAATACATTTGCCAACCTTTAGAATACTCATCACAAGGAATAAGGTACATGGACTTACACCATTTGCAAAACACATTTACAAACTTAAGTCACATGCTACAAGAAATCAAACATGAGCATCAACTATTTGCTAAACACATTCGCAAATAATAACATCATGCCACAAGGCTAAGGTGTATGGACTTCAACCATTTGCAAAACACATTTACAAACTATAGTCACATGCTAGCAATTCGGCCTACCAATCAAACATCAAGACCGGTAAAAGACTGGGAACACATCCTTAGCCCTAGCTAGTCATACCTTTGCCTTGCATCTTCTTGAAGTTTGATGACGTACATCAACACTTCAAGTCCGGGTCCTTGACTTTGACAATCATCAACACATGCTGATCTCTTCACTTCGGGATCTTGTCTTGAACATCATCAACACATGATGATTTCTTCATCCCGAGTCATGACATGCATCAACACATGATGCATTCCTTCACTTGACCTCCATCAACACATGATGGGTCTTCTCTTAACTTGATGTGCATCAGCACATGGTGCATCCTTTACTTCAAGTCTTGATATGCATCAATGCATGATGCATCCTTCACTTGAATCTTGACTTGATGATCAACTCATGATTATCCCAAGTCTTAATCACCCTGGAACATAACCTATATATCCAACTCATGGAAAATGTTAGTTCCACAATGTGATTACCATTAGTTACCACAACAAACCATTATCACATAATGGTGGGATAAGATACTTCAATCTTTCCCTTATTAGTAATTAATGATAATCACTTCAATTACACATAAATTGAATGTAGATAATGTAACCGAACATGAGTATATATTAACTACACAAGTTATATATACTCAAACATGAGTATGCAAGAACTATACAAGTTCTTATATACTCACAACATGAATATACTAAAACAACACAAGTTTTGTATACTCAACCGGATATGTTTCAAAGTAAAGATCCCAAATATATGTGAAAATGGAATATGGATCAATACTAATGAAACCACAAAATATAGAACGAGCTCCCCCAAAATGTGTGCATACACAAACGTGTAAAGAAAATATAAGCACATATTCAAGATAAACTTATGGTTGAGTTCTTTCTATATTTTGGATTCGAGGAATGCCACAATATGTAAGAGTATAAGTCGAATGCATACCTCGTTGAATTTCACCTTTATATCCAAATGAGACTACACACTAGATATAGAAATAGAAATGTTAATCTCATAATTAGATTTGTCATTAATCACCAAAAACACTCCATTAACTCATAATGGCGGGTCTAGATCCTTCACATGTGGGGGAAAATAAGTTCAAGGTAGGTCGTCCATAGTGCATCGGTATATACATGAGCAAGGTACTTTAATACCATTTAACTAATAAGATAATTTACCACATACATAATCAATGTATTACTTGAGATTAAAAAGAGGCACATGTGCATTGATATAATTTCAAAAAAGTATCTAATAAAGTAAGAATAGAGGCATGCAACAACATGATCCGTGCATGGAGAGTGATTAGTTTCTACGAATCCTTAACAACTTATTATGCTCAATGATTTTTTTTTCCATCAAAGCTTATAGTTTAATTATGTTCCTCAAGTTGTCTTTTACTTTAAGCTTCTATTGGCATTTCTAATGTTTAGGATAATCTTAAAAATATAAATAGCGTACACGATACGTAAATCTATTCTCAATCATTTATAGAAATTTCGAAACAAATCCAACAATAAAAACTAAAATTTGTAATAAAAATAAAATAAATTTAGCAATTTTATTACGATACGAATTCCAGTAATTATAATTTAGAATAAGAATTAACAATAATTGGCAGTTATATTTGTATACAAAATACAACAAAAAATCGTATTAAAGCAGAGTCAAAAAAAGCCACCACGTCGCTCTCAAATGCTAGAAACTTCCACGTTAATGCAAGCACTGCTAACCAACCTAGACTTAGCCTAGCTACTCCCACACGATGACGCAGACTTCAGGGTCGGATAGAAACTTCCACGTTAATGCAAGCACTGCTAGCCAACCTAGACTTAGCCTAGCTACTCCCGCACGATGACGCAGACTTCAGGGTCGGATTGTCCTTCCTGGAGAGGCAGATAGTAGTAGAAGGGCGATTCTCGCAGAAGGTCTATGTGCATCTGGCTCAGGCGTTTGCAAGCGAAGCATGCTGCGTCTTGAACTGCTTCGGAACATCTGCTGTAGGTGGTCTCGGATATGAAGGCGTGAGCTATGAACTCACCCTCTCTGGCATGGAGGAAAACCTCCATGGTCCATGACTCTTGGTCCAGGGTTTGGGTCTTTCGGCCTCTGAAGATAGGCTTGCGGTAGTAGTCCAGGTGATACATGAATTGACGAAGTGGGTCCACACACTCATCTCCATCTTCTTCATGAGAGTAAAAGTCCCACGGTCCTTCGGACGAAGGGGTTGCCATCTACAATATTTGAAACAAGCGGGAGTCAGACTGAGTAAAAACTCAAGTGAAATCAAGGAAAGTGGAGAACTAAGAAGGGTAAGTAATAACAATAAGTATGTTATATTTTGCCAAAGGTTTTTATAGGTTTTGAAAATAAGACTCAAGTCCTTAGGCTCGACCAGTCTAGCTAAGATTCCTACAGTCATATGCTATGATACCAGCTCTGTAGGACCCCGGATTTCTTTATCCGGATTCCTCTATGAAACCAGTGTGCTATTCCCTGGATCAGTAGATAGAACTTCACAGGCACATTGCTAAATCAAACCATACATGATGCAAAATCATTCATTAATTTACACATCAGAGTTTACATAGACCACTTCGGGCCAATTTTTACAATAAGGGTCGAACATGCCAAATGAATACAATACAAAAGATAGCGGAAGCAACAACGGAAGCAAAGGGGTGAGGGCACATCTTACCGCAGGCAAGTAATTGGGGAACCCGTGTACGCCTGATATTATCCGAAAACCTCGGACAATATAGGAGGCACACAAGAACCGACGGAGTCAGCTAGATTGGGGTGAGATTAGAACAGCTAAGGACTAATCTACGCTTCAGTGACTCCTGGATCTTCAGACTTCTGAATCCTTGTTGCAGTCGACAGCTCCAGGGTTCCTATTTCTGAGGGTTTGAGGAAAAGAGCGAGGATGAGCACAACTACCGTGCTCGCGAACCAACACAACAGATGCAATAGTATATATGCAGGGTTTAACAAGGATTGCTCGGGTTCTTTTATTTGCGTAAAGCAACATTTATAAATACAGATATTATAAAATTCTATCACTTAGCTTTTTAACCAAATTGCATTTTTAAAGAGATTAATTGTGCAATAATTAATAAAAGCAGAGGCTACCTACACCTTCATGCTTGTTTTTTATGGTGGTCATACCCATCTAATATCAACACTGGGTGAGAATACCCAGGGAAATTCCAAATCAAGGGCTAGGTGAGCCCCGCATATTTTTCAACCCATCCACAAAAGTTTTTGAAATAGAACTATATCTTGTGAGTTCCTATACCCGCCCGTGGCCATGGGCACGGTTGTTCGAACAGTTTTATTCTCTGCAGATATTGTACATCTTTACCCACAAGAGATAATCATCTTGATATGTACACACGTTTCCTTAGACATGTGAATCAAGTGGATATTATCACAAAGCCTTCACAAGGCATCCCTCGGTATTTGCTACACCCGCTAAGGTTTCACCTGAGTAGGGTCTCGGTTACTGGGACCCGACAACCACTTACCCAGACCCCCTCTTGCGCCATACGACTTACGCCTAGTGTCTCGCAAGTCGCATACCCCAACCCGTAGCCTCGTGGGCTCACGACGATGGGGAGTCCCCCAATGGTGCAGCGCGTACTAGTGGACACCAATTAGTTAGCCAGGTCGACACCATTATAGACTTGTGGTTGTACTGTTTTACAATTAGAGGACATCACATGATTAAGTCTTTAAGATCATCTGGGCGGTTCATACCACATACCAACCATTCTCGTGCTCGATGGCACCCACCACCCTTCCATCCGCTCAGATGGGGTATTAGCAAGTTTTAGGGTTTTATAGAAGTATAAAACAAATTATCCAACCAGTCCAGTCATTCTCCCCAATGACTGCCCAAAGCAATTGTCATGATTAAAGAATGGTGATTTGTGGTAGAAATACCCTGATACTTAAACAAGTCTAGCATGGCGTTTAGTACAACCTATAACTAGTAGGTTACCAGATATTTACTACGGTGACAAGGATATTGGAAGTTCAATTTTTAAGGAAATGGTATAATAATTATTTAATCATTAAATAGACATTTAGCTACCTTATGGTGTTTGACATACATTTGCATAGGAAATTAAAGCATGCATTTTGATATTTTAAAAGAACATAATTTGCATAAAATGTAGGACCAACATGATCAAAATATTGACTCGCCTGGGCTATTTTACTGTGGCCTTGATCTTACTCAAAGCCTTCTTAGACAGAGGTTGAAAATGTTGGTCGGCGTCTTTGCTTGGATCTTGATCCTGCTCGAGTCGTCGTTTCCTCTGAACTTCGATTTCTAATTACGCGACAACGATTGAAAATCCAAATAAATCCAAAGAACTCAAAATACCAAATGAAACATAAAATAAGGCCGCGGAGATCGAGCTTGAGAGAAGGGTTTGGGCGACACTGGAATGTTTGACAGAGTCAAATGACCAGTTGGGCGAAAGGAGGAATGGCAGAGAATTTCTGACGGGAGGGAGGATACAAAGGAGGGTAAGGTCGAAAGAGTTTTTGCCAGAATGCTCTACTGCGGATTTGAAAGATAGCAAGACTATACTACTACAGGATCAACAATTAACTTAACTACAAGCTCTACACCAAATCTAAATATAAGAGCAACACATACACTCAAATATCAGTTCAATACCAAACTCAGCTGCCAGATAATACACCACGATTCAAATACAAGTTTAAGCACGTATTTTCTAATTGACAGATTAAACACAGAGGTTCAATGCTAGATTAAAAATCATTACCAAATAATTATTACTTTCAGCTTACTCAAAATACAATTACCTCCAACTATCCTTAACCTACTGATGAAGCACTAACCAACAGCTAACAATTGATTAATAAAATAATTAGATATTACGGCTACTGAAGACCATGGCTATCTCTTAACAATTGGAATCACAATCAATAATTCAACTTACTGCCAGCAAACTACTGATCTGAGGAAGCAACTACGAACAAACATTGATATTTGAAACAGATGAATAACAATTTATTATAAGCTCTACAACACAAAAAAATCAATTGACAGAAATTCCAAACGCCAGTACTCAATCTACTGCCACAACCTACTGCCACATCAATCATACAAGCTTTCAATTGCTAGACCAAACAAACTATTGACTTAAATCACCAATACACAATTGCAAGATTACTAAACAAGGTTTCAAAAGACATAACACAATCTTCAACTGTCAGAGCAATTAGTAACAGAGTTAAATCATTCGCCAGATTACAGTAGGGTTCCAAATGCAAGATTTCAAAATGTCAGAACACAGATGATTCAATACATACATGATCTCTTCAATTGTCAAATTACACCAATCACTATTATTGTCTCTGCTATTGAACACTGAAGATTCACTAAACCACAGTCATCAATCAAAATATGGAGAAGCAACATAGATAGCAATCACAAATTAAGTCTCTGCTATCAATATTGATACTCAAATCACTATCAAAAGGCACTGATCCATTGATGATCCCTGCTAACTCCTAACCAGCGTTGATTTGATGAGGCAAGAAATTACAGATGGCAATTCAATCACTGAACTGGGGAGGCACTAATAACAGGTATTGCTGCTACTGTCCAGATTTTTCGGCCGAGAGGGGGGGAAGGGAGAGCACAAAGAGGGAGCAGAGCAAGAGGCGGCTCGGGCGATGGCTTCCGGCGGCAATCAACGGCCGGGGAGACGGCGGGGGCTAGCAAAATGGGCTATCGGAGAAGAGGGGAGGACCAGGGAAGGCAAGCACGAGCGCTAGGGGGAGGAGGGGGAAAGATCACCGAGCGTTGGTGGAGGCGGAAGAGCGCCGGAGGTGGCCGTTGACGGAAGCTGAGGCGGTGCTAGAGGGTAGCTTGGTGGCGGTAGAGACCTGGGGAGGCGGGGAGCTCTGACCGGTAGCTGGGGGAGGTATGGGGTGTCGCCGTGGCGCTCCAGCGCTGGCGACTGGGCCGAGACGATGATGGAGGCGGCCGGCAGCAGAAGGGGAAACTTTCAGCCGGAGGGGAAGAAGAGGCTGATTCTGTGCTATTTCTTTGGAGGACTTACCTGGGGAGAGGGAGGAGCGAGGCAGGGAGGAGGTGGAGGGCGCCGGGCGGTGGGGATGCGTTGCCGGGCCGGGCGACGAAGAAAGAAGGGGTTGGAGGAAGAATTGGCCTAGGGAGACGGCGGAGAAGAACACGGAGGCGGGGAGAGGCGCTGCGGGCGAGAGAGAGATGGGGGGAAAGGTGAGAGGCGGCGACGGGAGAGAGATGGGGAGAAGGCGATGCAGGCGAGGAGATGGGGAAGGGAGATGAGCGAGTCGGGCCGGCGATAAGGAAAGGAGAAGGGGAATAGGCGGGTCGGGCCGGTGATAAGAAAAAAAAAGGAGGAGAGGGAAATGAGTGGGCCGGGGTGAAGGGGTGGGCCGGCCGGGGAGAAAAGAAATGCGGACCGATCGGGGGAATTTGGCCCGGGAGTGAGAGGAGAAAGAAAACGGGGGAGAAAAATTAAGTAGGCTGAACAAAAATGGGTTGGCCCAAATAAAATAAAGGGAGGCAAGATTTTGGGAGGGTCCAAAAATCTGACAAGTTCGAATTTGGTTCGAATTTTGGATTTTGGATTTGAAAGTAGGTTTCAAACACAATCCCGAGCTTAGAGGAAGCTGGAAGTTTCTGGAGTTCAGGCGACAAATCCAAATTTGAAAGAAAATTGAAAACCCAAATGGAGGCACTATTTATCGTCCAAAAACGGGATGTCACAAGAAATCTTTGACCACATGGATGTGGATGATGACGTTGTAGCGCAATTCCTCTTGCTGTACACTTGAACCAGATGGTATATCAAAGACCTGTGTCCCGTGGTCTAGGATGGAACTATCCTAAAGGAGGTCCGGTTCCGCTAGGATCACTGTTTTTTTCTTTGGTATCAAGCTAGGGTTAAAAGACCAAGTGGCCATACGAAAAGCCGACAAGCCTGCACACAATATGGATCATTCATCGAAAGCTTCGATCCAACAAGAGGGAGAGAATGGCTTAAGCAGCGGCCAAACTCCAAGCTTACAAAGGCAGCCCCTCCAAGCTTAACTCGACTCAGAAACGAAGAGGATGGTTTTCTGCCTGGGCTAAGAGTGACAATTGTCAAGCCTGGAGGAGGAATTTAGATGTCTTGGTCGGGCCACCACAAAGATTTCGATCTTTGCTTGAGTGTGTGTTGAAGACAACCAGGAAGTTTTTCGGGTAGTAAGGATGAATAGAGAAGCTATCCTGCAGCAAGCCCCTCTCGACCTGGAACGCTCGAGCGACCTCTTGAGCTGACACTTCTGGCCTCGTTCCCCCCACACAGACAATTAACGCCCGCTCCAGGCATCTCTCCATGTTACGCATGGCCGGGGAAAGAGGAACCACGCATGCTTCTCTGACGGGGCAGCGAAGGGGGTTCCCAGGGTGAACTCGTCATCCACGTCCCCATAAAGAGGAGGTAGAAAGCATGATCCATCCCCAGGGCTGGGACAGGCTACGTTGTCCAGAGATGAGCGAGCTACTGGAGGAGGTAAGCTTGACCACTGAGATAATGTCCGACGACGCTGCGTCGAAGGCGAACGGCCTGAGCTACCAGAGGCCGGATACGGACTACGTAAAGCATTGGGTTGGATGACCCTTGGGAGTGATGACAATGCTTCCCACAGATCGGCGACAGGCGGCGGACGTGCTGAACCTGGACTTGTCGCTTTTTGCAGTGAACCCACATGTGTCCCACTTCTCTGCAACGGATACAGCGGGTAGGATTCCTACAAACCGCCGCAACGTGGTCTCCAGCAAAACAGTTGAAGCAAAGACCTACTAGGTCTTGCGGGACTGGGCGCGACGTGACGGCCTGCCCTCGTCGAGGTTGAGACCTCCGGCACCATGAACGCCGACGACGGACCTCTTGCCAGGTGCCTGCCTCAGGTGCATTAGTTGCATTGTTGGCGAACGCAGGTGGAGGCTTGGCGACCTTGCTCCGTAGTAGCCCGCCGTCAAGAAAGAGCAGCGATTTGCCCTTAGCTTCAGCAGTCGAGACCTGAGCCCCAAAGCGACAAGACTCGACAACCAGAGACCTCGACGGACTTGGTGATCGGAGCCTGAGAGCAAGCGGGTTTGGCGATAACAACCTGACCAACGATCCGCGGCGCTGGGATTCCACCGAGTCTGGACTGGAGATGGAAGATTCCCTCCACCTATGCTCCTTCTCATACTTTTTTTGGTTACTGCTCTCCTATAGTCTAGGCTTTGGGAGGAAGAACCCATTGGGAGGTGTGCGCCGTCGCTGGAGTGGCCTGCGGCTCCGAGGTGTTGTGTAGGCTGCAAGTGAGGTGGAAAAAACTCTGTACGAGGCCGACGCCGTCGGAGTGGCGAGCGACGCGAGAGGGAGAGCGAGAGTGAGGAGCTGTGATAACCAATCTTTTGAACGAATCATAAAAATTTGAGGGAGCGAAATTGCCAAAATTTCGATGAAATTGTTTTCCATGTGCACGACAAATGTCACCGACAAAATAATTCTATGAAACCGGTGCTACGTATGAGTATATAACACCACCTTTGGATGCAAACACGTGACAAACAAACATCTTTATGCATCTCACCCTTTAATCCCTAGGATGCGAAAAATTTTATAACACTGTTGAGATACATAAAGATTCGTACTTACCACGTGTTCGCATCCTAGCGGTGGCATCATATAGTTATGCGTAGCACCCTTTCTATAAAATTATTTTCCAATGGCACCGGGCGCTGAATGTTTCGTGGGCAACAAATTGTGCTATCGATTTGTAGCTTTGTATCAGCTTTCCCATCCAACGAACGTAGAATTAGAATCCGCGTAAGGGCTTGTTTGGGAATCTCATTCCCGGTCAGGATTCATGTGGATGGGTCACGAATTTAAACTAAAATCCCAGCTTATCCATACGAATAAGGCAAAATTTTGATCCAATCACACAAGGTCTAAGTCTACAGGAACAACCCTGCTGTCCAGTCACGCACGTAATGCTCACGGATTTTTCACCAAGCACGAACATCATGGGTTCTCAAGTCCTTTCTAATGGAGTCTCTATCTCTGTTAATGACCGACTAAATGATAGACTTTGATTTCAACTGAAAACTCTAACGGGGATAGCTACGTACAAACGTATAGTGACTTCCGTCAGATTGCTGATCTCAGTGATAAAAATGCAAAAAGAGTTATATCTACCCGGCTACGAGTAACACCTAACCAAAAACATTTGGTTATTAGAGCTTGACTCGAGCCCGCTAGAGTTTCTACTTAACTTGATTTCGATCAATGGCTAATTAAACTATCAGCAATGGTCGAGTGCTCGAGTGGCTGACGGCAGCAGAGAAACCAGCTGCATCCACTTAGTATAGTGGGAGCCTAAGCGAGCACGCGACCCATAGCTATTAATTAGCTTTCGGAAAATAATTAAGTATACGATAGATATCTATTATATATATGGGGACGTATCTAGTGCTAATGGGTAATTGAGTGCTAAGATACTAATATCATCTTGATCGTTGGATCTGAATTGAGCAGCTAAGATTAATGCAGGCTCCCACCCCCAAATCATTTAATCACTTTGCAAGCTCCCACCTCTAATGCGCTTTCATTAATGCTCATACATGCCCCTATATCCAATGTCTTACATTAAACACCCTTCGTGATCCAACGATCAAGATTGATATTAGCACCTTAGCACTGAATTACTCATTAGCACTAGATACGTCCCTATATATATACACATCTAAATACAAATATTTGCACCATTTTGGTGTTTTCATCCTACATTCACTTAGTATAGTAGCGGTTTACGCGAGCACACGACCCATTATAGGTATAAATAACATAGGTGATTTCTTAGTTACACTTATTGAGTGTGAGTTTTTTTTCTACAGATTAGTGACAATGATGTAATCAACCACTTTCGAGACATTAAGGAAGGAAGTGTGAAGTTGTAATTGTTTTTCTAAAATATTTGTGACTTCAGTTGTAGTCTAAACGATATATGTAATTTGTTATATTAATTTGAACTATTGAATTTTCGTGTTATGTATTTTGAGCTTTCATGTTCGCACCAATCCGCCACTGGACAGTTGTGGTATTTGTCACCTTGATTCGCTAGAGTGGCAATTTAATAAATCGATACTTGGTGTTATCTTTATTTATTGATGGCATCTAATTCACGGTCGTCTGTTTCAAGCCCTCCTCACAGACACGCTATGTGTGACACGTGTCAACCCTATCGACTGACACTTCTTTCCGCACGTCCTGGGCTCGCCCGTTGGCCCGCCGGTGACGTCCGGGAGGCTTAGCGTTGCGCACCCATTTGCCACGCCTTTCCAAACTGTGGCGATAAAACTTTCAAATAAAAGATTAAAATTTTCCATTCGAAACTTCTGAATGGTTCGAAAACTTCCGGTTCGAGAAACTTTTGATTAAGGAAATTTCAAATGGTTACGAAGGCATTACGTCCGTTTCGTACTCCCGAGAGTAATACTCCTGTTTCGAATATACACTTTTTCATATATAAAAAAAGTATATACATAAATTTAACTATAAGCGGGAGTACATACTCCCAGGAGTTATATATATATATATATATAAGGGCTGCACGGCGCCAGCCACGCTCAAGATAAGTTTTATTTACTGTCATCTTAGCCAATTAGTACAGATAAGTATACAACTAACTATCAAACAATCAGTTCCTTATTTTGTACATAAGTATATATTTTTTTGTTTTCACAATAATTTTTTTTATTACGAGCTTCGATTCACAAACGGTTTTCCGCGGTAGTTTGGTGACGACGAATGTAACAAAATGATATAAGTCTCATAAATAAAAAACATCTTTGCGTATTTACTTAAAAAGATTTACTGCATCGCTAAAAAAAATTTATTTCCGCTTCCACATGACTTTATTGATTTGTTATTCCACTTGTAGTTTACTGCTCTGTTACAAAAAAAAAGTTTTACTTCGACCTCCATATGACTTTACTGCTCTGTTACAAAAAAAAAAATTACTGCAACCTCCCATGACTCTATTACCATTTTAATCAACTAGTACAGACAAGTAGACAAATAACTAGCAAATAGCCGGTTCTTTGTTTTGTACACAAACATCTATTTTCTTGTTTTCATAACAACTTTTGATTGAAAGTTTCAATTTACGAATGGTTTTCGCCTGTAGTTTGGTGATAACGAGGGTAACACAATGATATATGTCTTGTAAATCACGATTACTTTCAACCTCATCGTAGCATGTATTGAATGTGTAACATCACATATGGGGGATCGTGGTATAGTAAACCAAAATAGAATGTTCGTAGCTGGTTGGTCTGAGCGTAGAATAATATATATACACACGTCTGATTCATGTGCTTGGATTTGATGAATGGAAGTGACTGTGCTTGCGAGTGCACCGTGTATTCGTATTCTTATTTTCATATATTTTTTGAGAGGAGAATGTGGCGTGTACTTGTGTGCGTGTGATCTCCAACTCCGAGCATCATGGACTCATGATCAGGACTCGAGGTCAGAACATCCCAAGGTGGGCGTAGTGAGGTTGGCCCACTTGTGCCGTCGTGTCAAACCTGGCCGGCCATCGAAAGCAAACCGTCCACCGAATTTTTTTGCATCCGACGGCCAGAATTGCGCCCATGGAAGATCCAAGGGTACTTGTTGGGAGCACCAGCATATACCATGGATCATTTCTAATGGAATTTCCTAGTCTCTCTACTCTCTATCACTGTGAATGTCTGACCGAACGACAGACTTTAACTTGAACAGAAAACTCTGACTGGGATAGCTACGTACAAACGTTTCATGACTTTCATCAGATTGGTCTGACTGGGATAGCTACGTACAAACGTTTCATGACTTTCATCAGATTGGTGATCTCATTAAAAAAAAAAGGTAAAAAGACTTATTTTTTTACATGATTTTCATCTGATTGTCTGAGGCTACAATGTTTTTATAAAAGAAACTCTGAGAGACTATAAGTAATACCTAAACAAGGGTATTTTTGGACCAAATTAAAGATCTGAGAAGCCCCAATGGCCCAAACATAACTCGTAAAATTTGAAGTAAAGAAAAAAAAATTACCTTCAATTTCCATCCTGTCGCAGTATTCGTTTCTTTTTAATTTGGTCGATATTTAGGGTGCGGCATTTTCCCAACTAATTGCTCTTTTTCTCATGCATCACATAATGAATACTATTCTAATTTAAGCGCTTCTCAGAACTTTCTTGTTCTGAACTTACGAAGAATAGTACACCAAGCTATAGCATTACGCCGTGTTCACAAGGCAGTTAGCCTTAAGCAGTAGTAACCTTTTCCTCTTGCAATTTTTTTGGCCATTCCTTTGTGTTCATTTTGAAGTTTGAACAATACACCAGCATTCCGGACACTTTCAGTTCGTCTTCCATGCCAGTCTTGCAACTGCCCTACAGTAACCTGGTGGGGTATAGACACGATGTTCACGGCAAAGATGAAGCGACCGGCCGAAAGCTACATTTGGAGAGCAGTCGTATTTTTGTTAATCAAGTTCGTGAGAATGCATCGACCGACTTCTCCCCGTAAACCTGCATGAAGTTGGCAGAGCTGCAAACCGCGTAGATGGATTGCAAGTCTTAAGTACTTGTCAAATTAATCGACCAGTCACGCATCGTAATTAAAAGAGAAATTTTCGGTACATTCTGCCGGTTGTCGTATACGGTGGTAATATAAATTAAATTTAATCATTGATTTATTAATAGTATAATTGATTTTTTTATATTTATAATTTTTTTCGTGAGACTACTATGAATTTTTCAACTAGTTAGGTTGAAAATTTACTCCTATGATATGTAGTTCTCACATAGGTAATTACAATTATATCTCTATTGAGAGTATACTACTCATACTAACAGGTGTAGTATAACTAAATCCTAATTAATCCGAATTATTAAATAAAAAGGAACAAACGAGCTATATTAAATCATTAAATCGAGTGTACAGTAAGGGCGCTCAATTAAAAACCAAGGTAACTCTCAGGGAGTTGACCCGGCCTATTGCATGACCTTGTCCCTTATAAATAAGTGGTTACATATTAGAACGTAGCATTGTATCACACAACACAGGTTACGCAGCACACAAAAGCTCAGTTTGATCCGCGATGAGAAAGCTTGTAGCGGCGATGCTCTTGGTTCTCATGGCCCTGTCGTGCTCATGGACCACGGCCACGGCGAGGCCGTTATTGCAAGGCAACCGGTTTGCCGGGCAACCCAGCTCCTCCGGCGGTCCCGTCAACAACATTGCGCTGCCGTCACCGTCGCATTGGCGAGGCCACAGGCTACCGCTGTTGGAGAAGAAGCAGCGCCCATCGTGTGGAACCAATGATCTTAGCAATGGATGTCCTCACCATCCGTAGAGATCATGGACAGACTTGAAGAGATATATAGGCATATAGCGCGCGAATTGTTCCTGTTTCTTGCATGGGGGCAAACTAAAAGTTCTCTTCGTTCTGCAGTTATGTAGCGTAGGGATTGTGATGACTGATGATGCAGATCATGTCTCTCGTAAGCAGTCGTAGTTGCGTAATGTTAGACATAATTTGAACAGAGCTACCGCTCAAAAAACTGTACGGGTCAGCTAGCTAGGTAGCATGGATTTGCTCCTATAAATACTTGCTTGAATAAATCATACAGTACGTAGCTTTCTATGTTACCGGCTGTGTCAAAACAGTCTATACCTTTTGTGTACTCCATTTGATCAATACAGACAGATGCGACCATATGAAAGTTTTCTCAGAATTTGTATGGTGAAAACTTGTACGCACATGGCTATACATAACACGGACCACGGAGCCTATGTCGCATCAAGTAAACTTTTACCAACTATACCTACGTTGCACACTTAGCCCTCTCTATAAGGCAACTTGGACCTAGCTTATTACGAATAGTCCAATACCTTAACAGGCATAATGTTGGGTTGCTATCTATATATACATACAAACAAGTGGTGATATTCTAGCTGGGTAACCTAGCCTCCTTCGTAGGTTACACTACGGACGGCACATTCGATCAAACAAAAATCCGTAAGATCAAGCCTGCACTACATTCAGAGATGTGACTTCTGAAACGCATGGTCATCGACAAGCAGAGTCATCTTGATACATCCCCATCATTCATCAAGTGCTTTGAGCTTTCTCTTCTTCTCCTTGAAACATGCCTGCCTTAATACCTTCGTCTTCTCATCCAGCACGACATCAGGTTTCTCCTCGATCAACTTCTTTGTTTTCTTCGACATCTCTACCACACGCCTAGTCCTACCCTTCCTCTCCCCGGCCAGTCTCCTTCCCTAGCTCCTGCAGGACATGAAATTCATGTTTACCGGTCTTGCAAATTTACATGTTGAAATAGATTAGAGATCAGTGCTAGAGAGATGGAAAAAAAGAACACCTGAACATTCTTGATGAGCGTCTGCAGGCCCTTCACCTTGCGGTGCGGCCACTGCGGAATGCCGAGCTCCCTGCATCTTCTTCGGACGCGTAAGCCCCACATTGAGCTCCTGCGCCGTCTGTGTTTGACTAGATGGACTGGTTGTAGACTTTGTGATGATAAATAATTGATGTTTGGGTTGCATTGACATTTACAGTTATGAAAGTTTCGGTTGTTGGATTTTCAGTGTGAGTGGTCGGATCATACCTTGTATCGGGTGGTCTAATCGGTGATACTTGATGATCCTTTTCGACTGAACTCATAGTACTATAGCTATGAGTATTGTGGCTTTGAGTACCGAGTAATACAGCTCCAAGTACTGTAGCTCCGAGTACTTAGTATTAGTTTTTCAAGTACTGTAGATCCGAGTACCGAGTGATAGAGCTCCGAATAATGTACTCAGTCGTAAGTCGAGGTGTGTATCGAGTACGAAGGGCAGTCGGAGTTGCATGGTCGAATGTCAGGAAGCTACAGTGCACAGTCGATGATCGAAGCTACAGTGACTGGTCGATGGTCGAAGCTACAATGTCTGGTCGATGGATTGTAGTCGTAGGCTTTGTGATCGGTAGTCGTGGGCTTCGTGGTCGGTGGTCGTGGGCTCCATGCTAAGTGGTCGTGGGCATTATGAAGTGGTCGTAGGCTTCTGGTAAGTGGTCGTACGCTTCTAGTAAGTGGTCGTAGGCCTCTTGTAAGTGGTCGTACGCTTCTGGTAAGTGGTCGTAGGCTTCGAGTGCATCAATACTTGTTTTCTTTTAGTACCTTGAGTACTCTTGTCTGGTTGGCCAGCGGTATGACCGGCGTGTACACAACGGTACGATCGGTTTTACATAGTTGGCTTGATTTGTGTTCTGAAAGTTAAAATTTATAGTCGTGGATGATTTGATTCGTGTTTATTGTTAAATGAGAGTGTGATATATGTGTGTGAACTGATATTGGTCAAGTTGGAGGACTTGTGCTAAGAAAACGGTCTTTGATCTTTGCATATGCAAGTTAAGCGTGGAGACCTTCATGGTCGATGACGAGAAAGTCCAGAACTTTGAGGGGGAAATCCAAGGTTCAGGTGGTCATGGATATCATGAGGTGGTCGTGCTCACGCTAGGGCACATGGAGATCAAAGGTGAATGCATGATGCATGATCGAAGCTACAAGAGGTGCTGTCCTAGAGGCTTCGACGCGTAAAGAGTTATGTAATGCTTTCATAACTGGAAGGTTGCGAGATATTATCGTGATTTGAGGGGTTTAGGTTCCCTTGTTTCACGGAAGATATAGGATTATGTGTTCGTGTTGATAATGACATAGTTTAGGGCCCGAGCATATAAAGACCGAAGAGGTTAAGAGTAACATGTGCTTGTGGAATGCTTTTTGGGGATTTTGGCGGCGACGGTTTTCAGCAGAGAGAGTTTTTTGTGCTTTTCTTGCTAGGGTTTGAGGGGTACCGTGAGAGCACTTTGTAGACACAGACACAATTGAGAAATAATAGATGAGGTCGTTTCCAAAAAAATTAGTCATCGCTGGCGGTTTGTGCTTCTGGGCATTGTGTTCGACTTGTTTTAGTTCATCGTCTTCGATCTGTTCTTCTGTCTTTTACCAGCTCTCGTGCTGTTCAGTCTTCGACTAGTTCCTGTTCCGAGAGGTCTTCGACTCGTTCTCATCCATCATCTTCGATCTGATTTTGTTCGTTGTAGTGCGTGAATATCTCGAGCCGGAGGGTAGAAGAAATCTGATAGTCGAACTCTTTCAACTAGGTGGTCGTAACTCTCTCAACTAGGTCGACTTAATCTTCTTCGATTACGTACTGTGTTGTTCTCCTAGTTGTCGATAATAGCATCGACTGGCAGAATCGATCACTGCAGTTTCGACCACCACGACGAGGAGACCAACACGTATGAATATATAGTATTCAGTTGTCAGTTGAATCCAGAGCAAATTCTTCTCGTTAACTTAAAAAAAGAGATAAAAGTACTGCAACACAAGCTCAAACGTCATGGCTTC
Organism: Hsuehochloa calcarea; assembly: GCA_036346395.1. Taxonomy (NCBI): domain Eukaryota; kingdom Viridiplantae; phylum Streptophyta; class Magnoliopsida; order Poales; family Poaceae; genus Hsuehochloa; species Hsuehochloa calcarea. Next base: position 61,585,871 of record CM070596.1, read on the forward strand.
TCTTATTGCTCTGATACCACCTGTGATGCCTCGTGTCATTACCCCTAGGGTAATCACACTTAGGCATACGGATTACTTTTTGTCTGCCCGGTAGAACACCGCTCCGACGAATAGCAAGACTTTTATCAGAGTTGCGCAGCAGAACAATAAGATAGAAACTGTACATCTTTATTTCAGTACTAGCCACGCAAGGCTATGGTTCTTAATACAAATATTACACAAACACAATAGGGAGCTTCTCCGCTTCTGCAGTCTACTCTGAAATACCGCCCTCCTATTCGTCCCACAAGTCAAAGATGGTGCCCATCTCGCTCAGGTCCTCGCAGCCGGTGCCTTCTCCTTCTGCGGTTGCATCGGTACCTGCAAGTCCTTCGTCCCACTCGGGATAGTTCCCGGCCGGACTAGCATCTAACAAAGGAGAATACTAACAAGGTTGAGTACAAACATACTTAGCAAGCATTAATAGCAAAAAGGTGCACCGCATGACTGATCTCTGCTCTTTATCACATTTTCTAAATCATCTCTTTCTGAAAATACTCATCAAAACATTAGGTGGCAAATTTTAATTATGAAAATACTACTTGTCACTCGGAGAGAAGAAAGACCCCTAGCGGTTCCTGTAGACTCCAATCCAGGAGACTGGTATGAATTCATGATTTGATATAGCACTGCGTAGGCTTGTACCATTTTACCCAAAGCTACTCTGAACTCTCTCTGGGCTAGGTCCATCACATTTCCTTTGATGTGATTTCGAGTTCAGAATACAGAACGTTTTCCAAGTTACGTGATTATGTCTCCACCCATTACTTTTTGTCGGTGTTGATTTAGTCACGGTGCTGACCTTGTCATACACCGAGTTCCAGTAATGTTGGTTGGGGCGGCTCTCGTCCGTGCCCAACACTCCACCTTGGGGCGGCTCTCTTCCGTGCCCAATACTCCAATGTAACCCGTTGTGGAGAACTTAATTACGTAACAAGGTAGCATTTTCTGCCCGCCGAAACGGGAAAATGGTTGGCACTTAATTTACGGCTTCCGACCGAGTAAGAGTTTTGTTGATCCTTATATTTTAACCATATGTAAAGGGGTCTCACATCTTACCTCATCATCATCACGTTTCCCCTACCAGGGCCCCCTTTACCCACCTAGTAATTCTCATTCTCATCTCATCTCATCATCTCTGTTCTCTTATCTTTTCTCATCATCTTAATCCAATTTGATTTTGAGAAATAGTTTTGATGCAATACATATATGATAGAGCAATATACGGTTTACATTTAAGATAACTATATCTGTGTTCAAGAGGATAGCTTGCCTTTGGAGTTGTAGGAAAGGTCGGCGTCGACGAATATTTGATCAGCTTCCCCTGTCGGCACTGGTTTGCCCTCTGTAGCAATGCGACAGCACGAATAATATATAAATAAATACTTAGTTGAGTTTGAGTGATAGTAGACACATAAAATGCTAATACAACTCCTATGTTAACCAATTTTAATTTAATAAAACTTTTCGGAACCCGACCCAGTTAACACTCTCCCGCTAAAATCGTTCTACGGTTAACTCGATCTACAGCCGACATCGCCGAACTCGCGTTCTACACTCGACACAAACTACTACTCGATCTTACACTATGCTACGCTTACAAGAATCTACCCGAGCTATACCGATCTTCCTAAATCTTCCTATACTCAAAAACTATACCACAAATTTCTAACCCTAATCTCTAATCCCTAATCACCTAACTACTAATCACCTAAACCCCTAATCTCTACTTAACCGACTAACCCTACCCTAATCACCTACCTCTGCCGACTAACCTAACCAAACCGACTAAACCTAACCGGCTATTCCCCTCCTCTCTACCGACACTCTCTACCGCCCCCTTCTATCCTATCCCCCTCTCCACTCCTTCTCGCCTCCCCCGCCGACACTCTCGCCTCTCCCTCTCACTCTCGGGAGAGCTCCGCCGCCATCGCCTCCAATGGCTCGCCTCGCCTCGGCCCGCCTCAAGCGCTGCTTTGCCGCCTCGGTCTGCTCCCGCTCCGGTTCCTGCGCTGCCTCCTTGTTCATCCGGCGCGGCCAAGGCCCGCGCCCCTGCGCGCCTCTGCTGGACGCCGCCACCGCGTGGCTCCTCCAGCTTCGGCTCTGGCCTGGCACCTCCTCTAGCTCCGCCTCTGGCGCTCTGCTCCTCCCCGAGGAGCCCTAACCTGCTCCCGGCTCGATCTCCCACTGGCGCTCTCGGCTGCCCGGCCGGCACCTCTGTTGCTCGACCTGCGCTCTCCTCTCTGGCGCCTCCTCCTCCGGTCGGCTCGGCGCTGGCGCGCGCTCTCTCGCCCTTTACGGCTCGACACTCATGGCGCTACCGCACTCTTACCTGGCCCTGGCCTGGTTCGGCTTCCAGCCGCCGGCCGCCTCGGTCCACTGCGATGCTAAGGTAGAACTACTCCCTTAACCCTTCTCTACTCCCTTCCCCCTACTGCTCTGGAATGGAATGACTAAGAGCTATCTACTGAGATCTGGTGGTTATGTGTGGATGATGTGTATGTGCAGAGCATCCTGAGGTGTGACTGAGGTTACCTCTGCTGGGATTTGGGTTGGGAGAAGGGGATTGCAGTGTTGGCCCGGTGCTGGTGCTCTCCTCTTCTTCCTGGCTCCTTGGTTGCCTCTTGCTCCCTTACTGCTGCTGCTGGGCTGGCCTTCGGCTGGGGAGAGCAGATCTGGGTTTGCCGACGGTTCTGGCTTCTGCTAGCTGCGGAATGGAATGGATGTGGTTTCTGGCTGGTGGCTTTGCTTGCTTTGAGGCTGAGGAGGAGAAATGGGGGATGAACTTATGCTGTTGTGTTTGAGGGGATGAACTTGGGTTGGCTTTGTCTTCTTTGGTCTCCACTGTGCTTGATATTTAATTTGGTCGGTGGCTTTTGCGGGGAATGCACTTGGCCGGGGGAAAGAATGGCTCTTCGCCTTTGCTATGTGAGGCTTGGCCAGGGGAGATGTATTGCGAAGGAAGGCTCTGGAATTGGTTGTGCTGCACCCGGTGACGCTTGACTGAGGGTGTGGTTAACTGGGATATGCACTGAGGGCTTATAATGGGGTTTTGGCAATTGCAAATGGCGGGTGTTGGATTCTAATAAAGCCGGATGAGGAGACCCATGAAAGTGACAGGTGCCGAAGGATCTTGGGTGGTCTGGATATCTTGACGATCAAGGGGCCGACTAACTCCGGTTGGTCTGGGTATCTTGATGGTCAAGGGACCGACTACTCAGGTTACTCCGGATATCCTACTACACTTGAGAAATCTGACGGCCACTTTCTATAATCTAACTTTCTATAATCTAATGCTCACGAAAAGGCTCTCAACTAAGCTTACTAATCGCTTGCTGATTTTCCTCGCGAGCGAGGAAAACGGATCGCGAGATGGCTCTACGGACGAGCGCTCAAAGGACACGGCGACGAGGAAGGCTGCTACTACCAGAAGGCAAGAAGAGGACTAGGTTTTTAATTACTTGCTGCCAGAAACACTGCAAATAGTTGTAAAATAAATCTTGTAAAAATAATTGATGCAATGAAATAATGATGCAATGAAATAGAAATATTTTATGCTAACAATGTGTTAATGATGCGGGTTGTCACAGCAACCTAAAGGGAAAATGCATATATATGCAAATGCAGGGTTAGCCAAAAGGATGCATGGCAAAATTAATGAAAATAAGAAAGAAAAATCTACACGCATTTTTTATTTTTAGGTTCTTGAATTTTTTTTATTTTTATTTTTAAGAAAGTTAGCCTAATTTACAGTTAGCACTTAACTGAGTAAGCTAAATCAGCACTAAACACATGAAGCAAAGAACCAAACAAAAACCATCATACACGAAATAATAAATCCTCTATGAATAGCGAATGGGAGTGGAAAGCGCACAATGCACCCTGTTGGTTGTGTCAAACTGATCATGTTGCCTGAAGATTGGTAAAAATGTAGCACGCTGCTTGTCTTCCCTCCAACGTCGGTTATTATCGTTCTTGTATTTGTGTTCCTCCTCCAACGTTGGTGATCATCTCTCTTCGTGCATATGTATCATCAAAGTACCTGGAGATGAACATGTACAACAACAACATACCTTCCTACCTGATGATTCGTAGATCGTAGCTCACGAAGCCTATGATGATGACATGTTAGCTCAAAGCAAAATCAAAAAAATCCACTGGTGAAGACAATAATTTATCTATATAGTTCCGTTAATCAACTTAAGCACCATGCTTACTTTGAAAAACTAAGCAAAGGAGTAATTACCTCCTGAACTGAGCAAGAAGCAAAATAGAGATTAAAAAAACCGTGCATCGATTTTATTGTGTGGTTCAAAATGATGTGCTTAAGTACTCATGGTTCACAGATGCGGTTCTTGAAATCTACTGACATGATGGTTTAGGTGTGGTGTACTAAAGGGTGGAGAGGGTTTTCGTGGAGAAGTTACCCACAAAAGAAAGAGGTGTTTTGAAAAGAAATTTTTAAAATCACTTTTTTTTTTGCAAAAGAAAAACACAAACGGGAGATGAACTAAGGTTGATCCTAAGGGTTCTAGGTGGGTCAGACCAATGGTAGGCTTGGCCCTAAGTGACTAACTAGTGTTTTACCGAAGGCTTGATGGTTGAGTGGGTTTAGGGTTTAGGGCATCACAGTATTTTGTTCTTCCTATCTAGGAATAAGAGTGGCAAAGCACAACATATAGTATATCTAATAATGGGGTTAGATGAAAAATCACAAAGATCTCCACAGGTTCACGTTGTCGTTTCTAATGTAACCGCAAGCGTACAGGTTAATTGTAGCCTTTCACTCATAGTATTCCAAGGTTATCATATCCACAGAGAATGAACTAACTTCGCATAGGGTTCAACAATCTAAATATCATCTAACTACCCAGGGTAAACGAATATGAATGGTAAATGTGTTCCAACTACAGTAAAAGGATAGCTAGGCACAAAGCAATAAGACTAAAAGCTAGAATAGATCTAACTAGGTTTAGAAAATTGTGGATATCATGGGGATATACTCCAGATCTTAGGATGATGTGACAATTGGCAATGGCGTTAACGGTTTGTCGTTTCACGTATTTTCGACAAAGCTTCAGAACTGTCAGGTGACAGGCGGTCTGATCGGCCATATCATGGCGGTCCAACCGGTCCCAAATCTGTCGAACCGGCCATGAGCGGCGGTCGGACCGTCAGTGACCAAATGTGTCAAAATTAGCTGGGCCAAAAATAGAGGGTGTAGGCAAGAGAGGGGATTCTATTGCTCTTGGTCCCATAATTTTTGGAGTCTCCAGTCAAAAGTTCTATTGTTTTAAAGTTCCCAGTAGGTTTCGGATTTTCAGGGGTTAAAAATCGGCTAAGTCCTTTTGGGCGGTCGGACCGGCCTATAGCTGGCAGTCCGACCGGCAAGGCTGGCGGTTCGACCGGCCCTGAGGGGCAGTCGGACCGATTGTCACTTGAACATCGGCATTCGTGGCGGCGTTGTTTGTTGGTTAGGTCAAAGTCATGAGTTTCAGTGCATATGTGTTGCATAATGCATGTTTTGACTAACGTGGGTCAAGTTGTGAAGAACTTGTTCCCGGATTTGATTTGCTTGTCTATTGTTTGTGCGAGTTGCTTTGTGGTCAACGACGGTTAACGGCGAGGATGATCGGGACTAGGCTTGGAGAGCCGAGGTCGAACGATCGGCGATGCGGGTGAGTCAATGAACTCAAGTGTGGTGCAGAATAGACAAGGATGGCCGAACGGACAGTTCGGTGCGACTGGTTTGATCAAGCGGCGCGGGAGTCGGTGCAAGTGCCATGGTGGTTTCGGTGGGGGCTGGATGGGAAAGACTTGCCGACACGGAGAGAGCCGTTGATCAACATACACGTGGCGGAGCAGGCGAAGTGCTTCGCGCAGATGGACTCGGTCTTCGGAGAAGGACCGAGAAGGGGTATTTTGGTAATCTTACCAATTACCACCTTGGTGACCTTTTGCCAACCCACGGCGCAAGACGACGTAAAGAGAAGCGGTTTAGGTCAAAAGGTGTTGAAGACGGCGCTTTAAAATAGAAATGCTTGTTTTGCACAGAGGAGAAGGACCGAGAAGGGGTATTTTGGTAATCTTACCAAATACCACCTTGGTGACCTTTTGCCAACCCGCGGCGCAAGACGACGCAAAGAGAAGCAGTTTAGGTCAAGATGTGTTGAAGACGGTGCTTTAAAATGCGTGCGTGTGTGACCCGTTTGTGTTGGGCCTTAACGGGAGCCCATTTAAGTTAATCTTCTAGAAGGTCTAAGCATCCACTATAAATAGAGGAGGGAGGTGGCTGCACCCCCTTCAACCCTTTCATTATTGTTGAAACCCTAGTTTTGCTTAGAGAGAGGATTAGTGGAGGTTAGGGTTCTAGAGAGTTTTGATTTGACTTCGTGCTCTTGGAGTGAGCTTTGTCCTCCATTGATGGAGTGGCTGTAAATCCAAACCCTATCAAATCAATCCAAAGAAAGTTTACTCAAAGATGTGTCTCTTTGTCTTTCTTCTCTCTATTTGGTGATTTTGAGTCTTTCTTTGATTCGTGAGTTTTTGATTGATTTCTTCACGTGATCCAACTTGCTGTGACATGTGAGAACACATCTAGAATCATCTTGATCATCAATCACCCACGAGCAAGTTTTTGGATCTAGTTTTCGTTTTGACTCGGTTTTGAACCATCATCCTCTCAAATTAAAAAAGGTCGTAACTTTTCCAATGATCTTCACGATCTTCGATTGGAATAGGTTCCTGGCATCTTAGAGAAGGTGTGTTCCAAGTTTCATCAAGTTTGGAGTTGTAGATCAAAAGTTACATCTATTTACAACTTCGTTTTTCGGGCTGTTTTTACTGTTCATCAGGCTGGAGGTCATACCACCCAAGGTGACCGGTCTGACCGCCCAAGGTGACCGGTCCGACCGCCATTAACACAGAGGTCAGATCGTCCAACACTTAGAATTTTAGCCCATGTTGATTTTGGTTGTTTTGCTTCGGGGTTTAGATTGGATTCAATACTAGTCTTCCGGTGTACTGGTATATTGATCTTTATAGCTTCCATAGCTATTGGAGTGAAATTTGTATTGAATCTAATCTTGGTTGAAAAAGTGAGCGTGCTCCTATTCAACCCCCCCCTAGTCGCCTTTTCGGTCCAACAAAAATAAGTACTAAGGATCTATGGTTGCAATGCTAAAATAATGGAAGAACGAGATGCTAGATCAAACACTGAGGTGGCTCTCACCTACAATCCAATATTAACTTTTTCATTGGTTCACCTGTCACGTGAAAAGGCTAATTTGAGCGTAGCAAGTCCTGCACAATCTGATATAGTTCTGCTCGTAAGATCTAAACAACATATATAAACCTAGGACTAAACAATCGATATAGCTCATTACCGACGGGGAAACAAGCATGATATCAAGAAGACACACAATAGTATGATCATAGATGCAAAATATAATAACCATCATAACAAAGCATAAAAACACAGGAAATACAAAGGAATGCTTACAACCGAGAAGATTACAAAGGTTGCAGACTCCGGCAGCCTTCGAACGTAGACGCTCCGAATCATGGGCTCTAATTAGAACCACCCCTAATTAGAGCCCCTCAAATTAGAGAGGCTAATTAGAATCCTAATTAGAGAGGCCGACTAGAGCTCTCTCTAATCCCTAGTATCTAATTGATCTTTGTTGGCATGGCTTGTCAATTGGCAAATGTATTTTGCATTTGAAGTTGTTGAAAAAGGTTGTTGCTGTGCTCTGTCAGGATAATCGGAAGTTCCGGCATTGTAAGTGCGGAAGTTCCGATTATCGGAAGCTCCGGAAATTCGGCGGACCGTTTTTTTCCAGAGAAGCACCATTTTGAGACTTAGCCAAAATTTGGAGGTGCGGTAGTTCCGCTATGTGTTGTGCGGAACTTCTGAAGATCGGAACTTCCGCAACTTGGTTGGCGTTAGTTCCGCACTAAAATTCAAACGGCTAGTTTCTCATCTGAAATAGCCGTTGCTGAGCTTTTCTCTAAGGTGCGGTAGTTCCGGCCGATACATGGCGGAACTTCCGATTTCTCTGAGTTTTCAGGGGGTTTGTCTCCCAACGGTTAATTTTTGTGTGTGGGCTATATATAGCCACCTTGGCCAGTTGGGAGAGGTTGCTGGTGTTCTTGTGAGTGATATACTCAATCTTTTGAGCTAAGAGCAAGCCTCTATTCTCTTTTGTGCATGTGTTGCACTTGGTGAGATTAGAGAGCAAACCCTAAGTGCATGTGTTGCCTTAGGTAGTGGATTGTGTATCCACTTGAGTGTTGACACTTGATTAGTTCAAGTGATCGTTGAGTCTTGTTACTCTTGGTGTTTGCCGACACCTAGACGGCGTGGAGGCGTCGTGCGCGGTGATCTTCTCAAGAAGCTTGTGAGAAGACCCGGCGTGTTGTGAGTGGTTTGGTGCTCGCCATCTCCGGAGTGGAGGAAGAGCAACCCTAGTGGAGCGAGGTGTTGGTTCGGTTTGGAACCGGTCCAAGTGTTGGACTTACCTCAGAGGTGTTGGCTTAATTAGTGGAGCCGGTCCAACGTGGTTGGGCTTACCTCAACGTGGATTAGGGGAGACCGGCAAGTCTCCGAACACCATGGTAAAATATAAGTGTGTCCATCTTGTTTTTATCTTGTGCTTTACTTTGAGCGATTTACATTACATGCTTTAATTGTTTATATATCTTTGTGTGATTGCTCTCTTATATTGTTGGTGCACTTAGTTGAGCCTAGTTGATTTAGGTTTTAATTGTGCAAAACCAATTCGCTATTAGCTTCCACATTTATATATTGGTTTAGCGCGAAAGATTTTTTAAACCGCCTATTCACCCCCCTCTAGTCGGCCACCTCGACCTTACAAGTGGTATCAGAGCTTGGTCTCTCATTTATTAGACTTAACCGTCTAGAGAGTAAAGGATGGCGACTAGAGAAATTGTGCACCTAGGTGAAGCACCACATTTTGATGGCACAAATTATGCACATTGGAAAATCCGCATGTCTTGTTATTTTAGGGCCATGAGTTCAAAAATATGGCGGATTGTAGATGTTGGTTTTTCTCCTCCATTGGATCAACTTGCTCCAACAATTGAGGAAGAGAAATGCTTACATCTCGACGCTCAAGTAATTAATGGTTTATTTAGTGCTTTGAGTGTAGAGATGTTTGATGAAGTGTGCAATCTTGAGAGCGCTCATGCTATGTGGACACATTTTCAAGATAAATATGAGATGTCCACATCTACTAGTGATGATTGCACACAAGAGTGGACATCGAAAGAAGAATGTTCAACTTCTAGCTCCGATAATGATGAGTCCACAACTCCCTCCACATCAACTCAATGCTTCATGGCTAAAGGTAATGATGAGGTAAACGAAAATGAAGAACCTACCTATGATGAGTTGATGGAAATGTTAGAAGACTTAAATGAATATCTTGGCAAGGAGAAGTCAAAATTCAAAGTCTTGAAGAAAGAATTTCTTTCTCTCAAGGATTCTTATGAAGAGCTAAAAGAAGCTCATGAGACTCTCCTTCTCAAGGATCTCAATAAGTCCAAGGTGTATATAGGTATTACATGCAAGTTATTAAATGATATGCCATGCATAGTTCCTACCTCTTGCATTTCATCTAAGGTTAGCATATCCACCTCTTGTGATGATTTAATTGATATGCCTTGTTGCTCCAAAATAGATACTCCTCTTTCCTCCATATCTTGCAATACTAACATTGTAGAGGAAAACAAAGAGCTCAAGGCCCAAGTCAACAAATTGAAAAATGACTTAGAAAGAGGTATAAAAGGAAAGACCACTCTCGACGACATATTAAGCAAGCAAGGACACTTGCAAGATAAGAGTGACATTGGCTACACTCCCAAGAAAAAGGAGAATAGCAAGACAAGGCACAACGCAAGAGACACGAAGAATGTTAAGTGCCATGGATGCAATGGAAAGGGCCACTTTGCCTCAGTGTGCCCTAATCAAGTGGATGACAAGCCACGACCATCAAGAAAGAGGCAAATCGGCAAGGAGCAAGTAAAGAAGGTAAAAGATGAATACAAACTTCGAACTTACTACAATTGCTGGGAAAAGAGACATATGAGTAAGAATTGTCCCAAAGGTATCTCTCCTAAGCTATTTATTTATAATGATCATTATTTGCTTAGGAATGATATTAATGGCAATGTGTTTGCTCGAGTAGTTAGTTCACATAAAACTAATACTAGGGCCATTTGGGTGCCCAAATCTATTGTGACTAACATTCGTGGACCCAACCAAGTTTTGGGTACCAAAATGCGCTTTAATGCTTAATAGGTACTTGGAGAGGCATTGGAGGTTTGGCTCACATGAAGAGGTGGATGGATCACAACATGCTAAATTGGGCCTAAGGATTATCACTCCATATCACAAACCAATGCCATCTCGGTAACAAGTATTTACATTGAAGCATCTAGCCCCTTTATGCCTTGTGTAGGTTGCATTGCATGAAAATCTTATTAAAAAGGGGTGATCTTGCTCTTATTCACATTGTAGGAGAGTATGAAATATGTATAAAAGTAGTGCCAACACCGGAGTTAGTGAGGAAGTCACATCGTTGAGTTGGCCAAAGTCGAATAAAAGGGGCGATCGATGCGGGAGAAGAGGATGTCGAGCACTTCTAATATCATGGATGTGTATATACATGCATGCATTCATATGGATAGAAGCACAGACGTATAGAAACAGATGGGCAAAGAGGTCGGAGTAGAGATGGTACCGCCGTAGGGAATAGAGTCGAGGCCACCCGAGAGAGCATGTTGGTTGTCCCGATCATCTCACTCCCACCTAGTCTTTCCCTCTATTTTGTAATAAATTTTCGTAACAAGCTAAATATACACATTATTAGAGTGCTTGATGCTAAAATCTCCTTCAACCCTTCTCTCTCCTTTAGTAGCAAGGTTTAGTATCAAACTACTGGGAGTGGCCATTAGCTTCTCCATTATAAATAACCGATTACATCTTCGAACATTTCATTGTGTCAGCTCGTATACACGGCACACAAAATCCTAGTTCGATCGATCGATAGCTCAAAAGCGAGACAACACCGAGAGCTTAGTTAGACTTGGACAGTCCTAATACTACGCGGCCTCTGTTTGCGGCAACTTGGATCTTCTGCGCCAATAGTCCAATACCAGCACCATAACGGGCTTCACTTTTGGGCTGCGAACGGCCCAGTTTCGAAAGGAGAGGCCGACCAATCAAGGGCTCGAACGAGAAGACGTCTGAGGAGACGCAGCGTTGACCCTGACTGAGAGTAGTACAAGTCAACAGCAGGATCGGCAGTACAGCTGTACAGTCAGCAGCTGGGCGAGTTTGCCGTTTGCATGTGCACCCACTCAGACTCAGAGCAAGCGACCAAGAAGGGAGGCTAGAACATTCGACTTCAAATTTCGATCTAGCTAGTATTCGATTCGGATTTTTCGAGCTTTATTTGTTCCATTCCTTATGTTATGCATCCTGCCGTGTTTAAATTCCAGTTCTCGCTGAAGCCACCATGCCTGGGCCATTCATTCTGCATATGCATTATGCTTAGTTTCTAGTTTAGTAGTATACCATCGTACACTTTACTTTACTCAGCATATTATGGTCTTTGCTTTCTCCCTTAATTATGCAAATGCAGATACACTATTTTGCCGAATTCTTTGAGCCAATTATCGCCAAAAACCTCCGGTTGGCTGCTTCACGGTTAGTTATAAATTTGATTCAACCCGACCGTTGCTAGTGCGAACCAGGGTTTTCAATACCAGTTTTTATTTTTTACCGGGGGTCACCGATAGACCCAATTATACCGATCCTCGGAAAATTTCAGCTTAAATTTTCAAATCAAAGTTTGATTTTTTTTTTTGAAGTTAAAATGAAAAGAGATAAAAAAAAGTGCAATCTTAAGGGATTGAACGCATGATCTGCAATCTTCAAGGCTAGAGACGTTACCACCAAGGCACACGCACACATGTGTTAAGATATAATTATGTATTTATCTTGTATTCGATAAAATTCAAGCAAATCCGATCTGTTTTAGCCGGTTTGCAAGTACCAGGTAGAACCCATATTTTGGAAAATCGGCCGGGTTTTTTTAAACCTTGGCGCGAAGTAACAACCGCCTACACCGAGTCAACTGACGTCGAACAAATCGAAAGATATAGCTGGCGTTTCAACATCAATCAGCGTCAGCAGTTCTGGCGACCAGTAAAATTAATTTGCCGGTTACTGAAAAGTATGAGACGCAACCAGGTCTCCGGTCCGAGTCGATCGCTCGACGGATACAGCACGACGTAGCTGTCTGGCTACCTCAGTCTCCATCGCGCTGGTTAGGTGTTGAACGACGGACGGAATCAATAGGAGAACTATGCCGCTCGCCGTTGGAGAAAGTGAAGTGTCGGTATTTCTTTCTGGTTCCACGAGCAAGTGTGTTCTAACTTCTACGTACTTACGAACCGGCCGGCGGAGATTGCAAGTTAGAGGACGAGTCGGCAGGATGGCGACTGCGTCTGATCGAGCGGTGCCGTGACGATTCAGCCGTCAAGATCGGACGTGCATTTCATTGGCTCATTATATATATCCTCCTCCTCCTCCTCCGACTCCTCCTCGTCGTCGTCGTCGTCGTTGTAATCGATCAAGAATGGGAAGACTTAATATACTGAATGATGCATAGATGTCACGTGCATGACCCGAACTCTGCTAGTCTAGTCTAGACTGGTACATTTATGCTAGAATAAAAGGGGTCCTGTTAGTTGAACGGGCAAGCTAGCTGCACTTAAGAGACCGGCAAGATGAAGCACTGCAGTTGGTCAGTCATGGGCGTCGATCGGACGTTTTAGGGCAACTTGTCTCGCAAAAAAACTTTTGACGGCGAAAATTAGGGGGGTCAGGTGAAAGTGACGCTGGCTACGAACGTACTGGCAGTGGCCGGTGTACTACCCACCCATCAGCTCGTGAATCACGAATTAATAATGCACTTGATCTCCCTTTTGTGTCTCCTGAACTTTTTGTTCTTCCGCATCTAGTGGAGATCATGGACTGCATTGGCATGAAAAAGTTCATGTGTTTCGTGCCTAATGAAAGGGTTAAAGCAAAAGGAAGTTCAAGACCAAAAAAAAAGAGTTCAAAAAGATTAAAGCAAAAGGAATGTCTGCCAATCGTTTAGTCCACATGGGTAACGTTTTTGTTCCGTGGATCAAAACCAGGTAAGTGCTGAGCACACAGTACAAGGAACAGAACGACCATGTCCATATCAAATTGGGTTTGTTCTCTTGTGCATGAATGAATCACGGCTCGCACCATCGAAATTATCTATTATCTTTCTAAGGTAGATCCAAAAGAAGTCACCAGGTTAGTTTGCAATGGCTATAAATTTCCACGTTAACCGATGCAAAAGAAAGAAAGATATACACCGTCGATGGTAGTTAACGGTATAGATTAAAAGAAAAGTTCATGTCGGATACAATAAAACTAAAATTCAGAATAAAAAACAAAGTAAAATCAGCAATCTGATTCACATACGAATTCCTAAGTAAAAGAACTCGTATCAAGTACAATAAAACTGAAATTCGGAATAAAATAAAACAATATTAGAAATTTTATTACCATACGAATTCCTAAGTATAATCCCTAAATAATTATAACTTAGAATAAAAAATAAACAAAAAAATAGCAATTATATTTGTATACAAAATCCAACCAAAAAAATAAAATTTTGAATAAAAAATAAAGTAAAATTAGCAATTTGATTTCGATGTGAATTCCAATAATAATAATTTGGAATAAAAATTAGGAAATTATATTTGTATACAAAATTCAACATAAAATAACTGGAATTTAGAATTAAAACAAAATAAAATTAGCAATTTGATTTCGATGTGAATTCAAAAGTCAAATCCCTAATTAACTAAATTTCAAAATAAATTAATTAAATTTAGCAATTTGATCTGTATATGAACTCGAATAAAAATAATTAAAATATTGATAAAAATAAAAGTTAAAACGAGGATGACACAAATTGTGTCGAAGAGACACAAAATAAGTCACCACGTTCGCTCTCAAGGTCACGTGTTTCTATTGTTGATTCCTATAGAATACAAATAAAAATAAACTAAAATTTTGAATAAAAAATAAAAGTTAAAACGAAGATAACACGAATGGTGTCGAAGGAGACTATGAAAGAGTGCAATACCATCGATCCGTCCTGCAAGAAGATATTGACTCATGGGGAAGCGAAGAGCCGATGCGACAAAGATGGAGGTGAGAACAATGTTGTGCCACTCATCTTAGTCGTTCAACGAGGACAATGTCGTGTTACTCGCTGGAGACATCGAAGAGAAAGTCCAGCGTTGAAGGAGTCAAATGCCACAATGACAAGTGATGAACATCGATGTTGTTGAAGAAGTTAGTGGCCAAAGAAGCTCGATAATGGGGAAGCCATGACAGAGAGGGTATGAAGCTTTGTATGCAAGACGAGTTATGGACTATATGGCGCCATTGGGCAGCTAGGAGCGTGCCTTCACTAGTGAGAGGCACGTCGTCGCCAGCGATGACGAAAAGATTCTCTACATCGTTAAACAACGGCTAAAGCAGACGTGTCGGCATCAGTTAAGATGGGAGGTTGCCATGGTTAGTGAGGATGCCATAACGTTGAGTTATGCAACGTCTAAGAAGAGGAACGAACGACAAGAGAGAAGAGGATATCGAGCATATATAACATCATGCGTACGTATGTACATACATGCATCTATACGAATAGAAGCGTGAGTGTATACAGACAAAGAAGCAAAAAGCTTGGAGTAGACACAGTGCAGTCATAGGGAATAGGCTCGGCATCACCGGAGAGAGCGTGTCACGTGTCCCTAGCTGGGATCGGCGACGGTTGCATGTGTATATATGTTGATGTCACAACGGTTAGCATTAAGCAATTATTGGGGAGAGGTAGAAGATAACTATGTGGTAAAATATTACATTAGAAGGGGTAGCAGCTAAGAGAGATCAATCAAGATTTGGACTTACTGTTGGATGTTGAAATAATAAAGTTGTGATGGTAAGAAGAGATAGAAGACACAAGGTTCAGTAGGGGCACCGGTGTGCGAGGGAAGATAAGTCCGAAGTAGGTCGTTCATGGACCATGGTGCATCGTATGCGTGATCAATGTACTTTAATACCTTGTAAACTAATAATATAATTTTCCACACATATAATCAATGTATTGCTTGATATTAAATAGAGGTACATGTGCATACATACAATTTGAAAAAAAAGTAACTAATAGAGTAAGAATATGGTCATGCAGCTACATGATCTATTCGTGATGGAGAGTTGTTAGTCTTTAAGAACCCCAAAAATTATTATGCTCAATGATTTTCTTTCATCAAGGCTCATACTCCAATTACGTTCCTTAGGCTATATTTTTATTCAAACTTCTATTGTCATTTTTAATGTTTAGGTTATCTTAAAAACCCAAATAGCCCTCAAAATATGTAAATATATTCTCAATCATTTATACAAATTTCAAAACAAATCTAGCCATGGAGATGCGCTAGTTAGTCTAAAGGAAAGCACTGAACTGCATCGACGGCAGCAGTAGAGAAAAGATGGCACGAAAATTTTAGACGGGCTCGGCTGTGGCGTCTCTTAGCCTTTGTCTTTCTTAAGAGTGAAGATCCCTTTGCCTTTCTGTAATGTTGGCTTCGAGTTTTCTATTGCAATGCACAACTGCTTCACACCTATCTTACCGAACATACTCCCTGTGTCCGGCATGCTACAGTTGTATAATAGAAACTTGGCGTTCCCTCCTGTCAGAGTCAAAAATTGTGTTCGCAGCTTTAGAAACTTGATGAGCACAGCAGACAACCAAAGGGAAGTGACATCTGCCATACGGTCATACTAGAAGAACCAAGAAGATTCAGAACCAGCGTGCAGATTGTGAGCAGCTTGGAGCATCGCATTTGCAGGAATGATACATTGTTTTTCCGATGCATGATCGTTTATATCAGTGTATATCACTGCAAAATGGCCATTAACAAGAGGAAGAAATTAAGGTGTAATCTTTCCACAAAAGAAAAGAGAACCTAAACCTAATTGTACCTGCATCTTCGACTCTATCCACATCTTAACCTAGTCTCGATCTGCACGCTCAGAAGGGTCTCTTGAGCCCCTTGAAATCCACCGTCTCAATGCACTCGACGCTGTCCCTTGATCCATTCAGAAGCCTGAGCAACTCGCTGGCCCTCTCCTTGGTCACACCCTCGCAGCCCACCTGCAGCAGCAGCAGCAGCTTCTGGAACGCGCCCACCTGCAGTGCCTCGATTTTGCACCCACCGTCCGCCGTGAAATTCTTGCACAGCCGCCACAGCGCCGATACGGCGAACTCCGTCGCCATGACGGACACGTGCTGCATCTTATTGACGATCACCGGCACGGCCAATGCTTGCGCGTACGCCTTGTCGCGGCCCTTGTCAGTGAGAAACAAGCTGTCCAGCACCGCGAGTGCCTTCTCGGTCGTGCCCGTGTCGGAGTCTACTAACAGTTCGACGAGGAGCTGCACCATGCCGAGGTCGATCAAGCGCGAGGCGGCATGCTCCGTGTTTGTGACGAGGTAGTAGGCAGTTACTAGTGCCGCTTTGGTGGCCTGTGGAGAGACGGGCTTCTGCAAGAGCTTGACGAGAGTATCGTATACGCCGTTGGTCTTGGACAGTGCCTCGAGGCATTGGCTGTCGGATGAGCAGGCGATCTCGCGGAGCACGACGGCCGCGCTGACCCGCGCGGTGAGCTCGCCATGGGACAGGATCGACATGACGGAGTCCAGCGACGCCGGGGAGGCAATGCGGCTCCTGGACTCCTCGTCGAGAGGGAAGAACACGACCAACGCGGCCAGGATCTCCTCTAGGGCGCGGGACGCGACCATCGCCGTCGCTGCCGGCTGGCTGGAAAGATGACAGAACGCCGACGAGAGCCCGCGGGCGGCGCCCGCGGACGCGAAGCTCCGGCGGTTGCGATCGCTCTCCTTCCCGAGCGCCCTGGCCTTGGCCACCAGCTCCCGGCAAGCCGGTCCATCCCCGCGCCTCGCGGCCAGGGACACGGCCGCCAGGAGGTCGGACGCGTCGGCGGCGGAGACCGGGACGCGGGGCGTTGGCACGCGCTCCACCCCGAGGGCCCTGTTGGCAACGCACCACTCCTGGATCATCCTCCTCGTGGCGTGGTTAGGGATCAGCTCCTCCAGCCGCAGCGGCCGGCCGGTCACGGGGCACGTGGAGTGGCCCCTCTCCAGCCACCCCTCCAAGCTGTCCCGGTCGTACGTGATCCCCGTCGGCGCCGTCACGGGGTCCCTCATCATGTCCAGCGAGATCGGGCACAGGAAGTGGCCCGGCACGGCTGGCTCCGCAGGCGCCTCGGGCTGCCTCGTCCGCCTGATGGCGAGCGGTATCTCGGACACAAGACGCGCCGCGCCGCGGGGCGCGCGAGGGCGCGGGCGAGACGCCGGCGTGACCATCGATCCTCACGGTAAAAGCCGTGTACGATTTGCTGTTTCTCGTGCGGCCGTGCGGGTCGCGGCGAGTGGGTGAGGCTCGGGAGTCTGCGAGCTGACGGGGGTGGGGGGTGGGGTTGGTGTTCGGGTTGGGGCGTGGAAGTGGTGAAAACGCGGGGATATATAGGTTGTGGACGACAAAGTTGAACGTGGGCGTGTGTTTGTTTGAAGGGCGGGAAGGAAAAAAGATACTATAACGGACGGAGACTGGCAGGACAGGGCTTGTTCGTTGGGGACTGGGTTTTGAATGTTGACCGTTGAACGGTTGAAATGTACACGCCACGAGCAGAGGATGGCGAATGGTATTTGGCTGACTTTTGCTGCCTTTATCACGAGGACTGTCTATTTCCGAGGTGATTGGAATTTTTTTAAGTAAAAATTATACTTTTTTATCTATTAAATTTAATTTAATCATATAGCACATCAATACCTATACTAATCTAACGGCTATAAAAATTAATTTAAACTGAAGAAAATTTGAGTCGACTTAGAAATAGCAAATGGTAATCTTGTTTTGTTTTGAGATGGCTTTTTAAAAAAAATTCGGTTTACGAGATGGTATTGGCAAAGGTGCGGTTTCAGTCATCCACTTTGCAGCTCTGCTTGTTCATTGGGCCTTTGATCCAACTAGCTCTTGCGTCACTGATGGATAGATCCATCCAGACACACGTGTAGACCATAATCTATTTCTGTGCTGAATTTTGTTTTCGGCTTTTTTAAGTACTGTAGTTTTTTTAGATTCACTATATAAGTTCAGTTTTTAGGGGGATTTCAATCAAGTTTCTCGCTGATGAATCCAATGAAGCCAGTTGGCTCGCCGATTTCTTCTCCATAGACCATATAGGTTCATTTTTTCTTTATATCTTTTGTGTTCTCTGACACTACATGTGGAGGTGGCCTTTGTCACAGACGCGGATGAAGATTGAAGACAGGAGGCGCTGTGGGCTGTGGAGGACTAGCTAGGCGGTTTGGGTGGCGGTAGCATTAAGATTAGAGAGCGGTGAAGGCGAGGGCAGATATATAATACGGATTTGCTAATTTTTAATTATTTAAAATAAATTATATATAAATTATATATAATTGTACAATATTAAATTTAAAATTGTATTATCAAGTGATGATGTACAATTTTAGCATATATCTACTATAGCTTTTAGTTCTATTTATTTATTTATTTATTTTTGTATTTGTAGTGCTCGTCTAAATTTACTTTTATCTAGTTTAGAATTTTTTTTTATCTCAATACAGAAACTTGTGATATCCATTGGATCACAATACTACATATAAAAAAGTTAACTGATGGATAAAGAAATTTTAGTCACCTAAAGCATAGAAGAATTCTGATGCAACAACTCAAAATTCGTTGTCTGGAAGAGAAAATCAGACGAGTGTCATGCATATCCGACGATAATACGATTGTGTAAGCAGACAAAGCCGTGGCATGATATGAAAGAACAAAGCTTACCTTATCATGGACAGAACTTTCAGTAAATATCATCGTTTCGATCGATACTTGAAATACTTGTAAGAAAATCTATCAAGCTAAAATCAGTCCGGAGATAACTTCTATTGATCTGCCCATACTTCCACCCATCTAATCTGCGCATTAACATGGATTCAATATCAACAGCATTAGTAGATAAGTCAAGTCGTTTAACATGGCGCTGGGCGTGCCGACGACTGGCGACTTTGACGGCTTCGTCGGACGTGCGGTCGGTGATGCAGTTCCGGTCCTATTACCCACGATCCAAGTCACGAGTCGCAGCTAAGTAGTGAGCCAGTGAACCCAAAACAAAAGAAAAAAAGATCAACTGTTCATTGATCAACTGGTACGAACTGGAACCCTTACTCATTACTCAAGCTGCTGTCATCACGCGATTTGCTTCTTTTTTTTCGAGGGGAAGAGAGATATATTGATTAATCAAGCAAGCATTACAATCTTTGAGCACAAAGAGCTCAATACATGGAAGAACTCTAGCTAACCAAACAGCGAAACTAAAATCGTGCGATGCATGATGAGCTAACTCGGGTGCGTGCGCTACTCTATTTTGATCCCTTAATTTTACCTTGACGGGACTAAACCACGCCTAAAAATTCTATCAGCTCCTTAGTGTCCCGAATGAAGTTAGACGTATGTGATCGCTCCATCTCCTGATAAGTGAGTCCCACTATGGAAGCTATACAGTTATACTCTGAAATTACGGAGCCTTGGTGCCATTGCTGCGCGAGAGAAAGACCCTCGCAACACGTTGCACACTCTGCTTCTTACGCCGAAGAACAATGGCATAGAAAGCGCCAAGGAGACGATGACACCTCCCCCTCTCATTTTCAGATGACGAAAATTTTTTGTTTGCTTCATTGTCTAAAGTTTCAGCTGGACTTTTGGACTTCTTGCTACGAACATGCCATGCTCTGGTTGGCTGTAAACACGTATACTAAATAAAATAGGAAAGACTTCGTGACTTCTGTTCGCTTAGCGCGATTCAGGACTCAAGAGTCCAGTCTTTGTTTTACTGTAGGCTAGGTAGATATAACAATTAAAAATATATTTTCCCAACTCCCCTCCACTATCCCCCCTACGCGCCATGTGGCATCCGGAGTTCAAGAAATATTACTGAGCACAGTGTCCTAAGGCACCATACTGCATATCAAGAACAGTGACCACATCAGGATACGCAACTGATACTAAGTTGCATGTTTACTTTCAATGATTTGCACCGTATGTCATGATTTCCTACCGTTGTCAATGATGATTTGCACCGTATGTCGTGACTTCCTACAGCTGTATGCCTACAGTTGCATTGTGTCCAGTAAGAGTCCATGACTTCTTGCGACATTGC
Organism: Hsuehochloa calcarea; assembly: GCA_036346395.1. NCBI lineage: Eukaryota > Viridiplantae > Streptophyta > Magnoliopsida > Poales > Poaceae > Hsuehochloa > Hsuehochloa calcarea. Next base: position 61,606,308 of record CM070596.1, read on the forward strand.
CAGGTTGTAAGCGTCCATGAGTTGGTACGGTTGTCTATACAGGCACGCCATGCCATGTCTCCGCCTTCAAGAACTGCTGCATGCTTGTCCGCAGCTGGGACTTGGCCAAGCTTACTGATCGTACTCCATTGTGTCGGCAGGAAAATGGAAGGCCTGTGATGATTTGTAGGATATATGCTCATCTGATCATACTCCATTTGTTGTTGTAACTGATCACACTTGGGCGTTGTTTTATATCAGACGGTTTTAAATATAAACAGTTTGTGATGTCCGTATCACAGACGATTTGTATTTAAAATCGTTTGTGAATCATCACATACGATTTTTATCACGAACCGTCTGCGATTATAATCGTATCAGAGACGGTTTTATCTGATACTTTTGTTTTGTTGAGTGGAAAAATAAAATTTTTGACTTAATGAGCGAGCTGCTGAAACTCGCTTTATATTAACCGAGTATTCTCACACCTCACACCTCCATCTCCTCCTCTGTTATTTCTCCTCTAACCGAGTGGCCCCGCCTCGCCCTAACCTTGCACCTCGGTCTCCCCCGAACTTGTCGCCCACGGCCTCCTCCACCTCGCCCCGGCCTCGTCGTCACCGGTCTTCCCCAACCTCGTCGCCCCCAGGCTCCCTCGACATTGTCGCCCTCGGCTTCCACCTAAGATCACGCACTATTCGGTACAACAGCCATAACTTTTGCATACAAACTCGGATTGCGTCGTTATTTGGCTTGTTGGAAAGCTAATGAAAAGTTGCATCAAAAACTCATGAGTCGCATAGTGCCGGAAGTTGCAATTCCAAAAATTGAAAAGACCCTAAAAAGGTTGTTTAGGGCCTCAAAATGTCGTCTGAAGTTTCAGCACCCGTTTTCGCCGTTTGTTCGCCATCCAATTTGAGTTTTCTTTCATTCCAGATTGTGTAATCAACCATATGCAGATACTCGGGTCCAACTGTTCAACAATTGATTAGCTTTGCTAAAAAAAATTGTAATAGAAAATACTATCATAGACGGTTCTAAACAATAACCGCTCGTGAAAAAAGCTACTACAGACAGTTTACGATATTAGCAATGCTTTATCGTTGTATAGTCATATTTGATCATTCTAATCTATTTGTTCCACCTAAAGGAACATGAATTCACGTTGAATCTAAAAAACTTGTCCAACTAATTAGGTATAATGCAATAACTTACTTATATTGCTTTATTAAATCTGAATACGAATAGTTCGAATATAATAACAATTCGGATGGAGAAATTTCATATCATATTCGTATCCATATTTTTTATACGATTTCGAATACGAATGCGAGAGAAATTGTTAAACAATGGACAAAATCTATATTGTACTCATATCCTATCGAATACAATAGTAAAATAATAGGAGTAATTCGTATTTGTTTTTCATTCCTAACATCTACATATGTATTACTCCATTAAGTTGTCTTGTCGATCGAAGGGCCGGGATACGATGTCACGATAAATAAAATGCAATTCCTAGATTCGATGTAGGGAATTTTGTCACGGACGAGCCAAATAATCAAAGGGGCCATCTTGACAGCATACGTGCATGCTTCCATCAATCACCATCGCGTCCACCAAATCAATCGGAGCATATAGACCGACCTATAGATGCTAATTGGACGCAGATAAGATTGACCAGAATATATCGGTGCCGGAGATATGCGACAAAAGCCTGGTTTTGAAACGATGCATCGCTGCTACAAAATTGGTTATTTTGACACTACACCATAACATAGAATTAAGAGCAATTAACTGCCAGAAAAAATAGGATGAGTGGCAAAACATGTGCCGGCAATGTCCAAGAGATTACGGGTCTTGTTATCTGCCGGCAATAATTATTGTCTAGAACAACTTATCTGCCGGCAATATTTTTATATTAGCTACAACACATCTGCCTTAGAAAAAGTCAACCAGGTCAACATAACTGCCGGGAAAAACACACTCTCTATGGCATAGTATTAAGGGCAATTATCTGCCGGGGAAAAATTAGATTAGTGGCAAAACATGTGCCGGCAATATCTAAGATATTATAGGTCTCATTATCTGCCAGAAATAATAATTTTCTAGAACAATATATCTGTCGGCATTGTTTTAAGTTTGGCTACAATGTATCTGCCCTAGAAAAAGTCAACCAAGTCATCTTATCTGCCGGGATCGATCCTTTGGCGCGCAACGAAAAAAATCGATCCACTGATTCCCTCGCGCGAACCCTATTCCCCAAATCCCCTCCCGCGACTACTCCTCTCTCTCCCAGCGCCGCCTATCCTTTCCCCTTCCTCCCCGCGCCTCCTCCCTCCCAGCGCGTCCTCCCTACCGCCCCTTCCTCCCCTGGCCGTGCTTCCTCCCTGGCCTCCCTGTGACGCCCCGTATCATTACCCCGGGGGTAATCACACTTAGGTATACGTATTACTATTTGTCTACCAGGTAAAACACCGCTCCGACGAATAATAAGCCTTTTATCAGAGTTGCGCAGCAGAACAATAAGATAGAAACTGTACATCTTTATTACAGTAGTAGCCACGCAAGGCTATGGTTCTTAATATAAATACTATACAAATACAAAAGGGAACTTATCCGCTTCTCTCGCCTGCTCTGGAATACCAGACGCCTACTCGTCCCACGCGTCAAATATGACGCCCATCCCGCCTTGGTCCTCGTAGTCGATGCCTTCTCCTCCTGTGGTTGCCTCGGTACCTACAAGTCCTTCGTCCCACTCGGGATATTTCTCGGCCGAACTATTCCTCCCCGCACCGGCTCGTCGGCTGCAATTATACGACGGCGCGAATAATAAACAATTAAGAAAATACATAGGGTGGTTTGTGTGATAGTAGGCGCCTAACTACTAATGCAACTCCTATTTGTTAGCTAATTTTATTTTACAAATATTTTTCAAATTCCAACCCCGTTAGCACTCTCCCACTAAATTTCTATTTTTATTACTCTCCTAACCCTAACTCCTAATATCTAACTCTAATCACTTAATCACCTAATCCCCTAATCAACTACCCCTAAACACCAACCTCTAATCACCCCTCCCTTCCTATCTACTCCCAATGACTCTCTCTTCCTCACCTCTCTCTCGCCCACCCTCTCGGCCGATACCGCCCCACTTCCCTTCTCACGCCTCTCGGCCTCTTACCCCTTTCCACGGCGCCGCCTCCTCCTGCTTGCCCCTCGCTCCTGCGCCGGCTCCCACTGGGACCGGCCGGGCGCGGCCCGCCACCAGCCAGGCTTGTCCTCCTCCTCGGCTCTGGCCCGGCCCGCTGCTCTCCCCCTTCGGCGCCCCTACGCCTCGGTTCTCTGCGCCTCCTCGCCTCGGCGCGGCCGAAGGCTGCGCCGCTGCGCTCTGCCCGACCTCCTCTCTCGGTCGCCTGCTGCTCAGATCCTTCCTGCGCCTCCGGCACGCCTCGGTCGGCCCGGCCTCCCGGCCAGATCGCGCCTCAGCGCCGCCTCGCCTCGGCTCCTCCCGGCTATGCTGCTCGGCTCGGCCTCCCGGCCGTCGACCGCCTTGGCTTCCCAGATCCGGCCCGGCCCTGCCTCGGCCTACCGCACTCAGTCCTCTCCTCTAGGTTCTGGGCTCACTCCCGGCTCGGCCTACTACCAGATTTGGTTCCTCGATCCATTTTGATTTCATTTCAGTTGATTTTTAGTAGATCTGGCTGGTTCTGGTACTAATGCTAAATTGTGATTTATGAATGCATGCTTATGGAGACTGATTGGAGGTGGTGGATGTTGGTTCGGTTGCTACTAATGGGGGGGGAATGACTGGCTTGGCCGCCACTGAGGTAAGCCCTCACCTGATCTCCCTCTACTCCTACTAGTGCTCTGCGCTGAGATGAACTGTTTTATTACTAATAGGTTGTTCACTTGTTAATAGCAGTTAGTTTATGCTGATAATTTGCCAGGAAAGAATTAGGTGAGAGGCAAATTATGTTGATAATTTGGAATCTGGTGAATCCTATTAAAGCCGTTGCACATTCGATGGTATAAAACTACAAGATTGTTGATTCAGTGGAAGTTTGTCCCATGATTGTTTCAAGGTCGAAAAATGGGCATTTTCTTATATCTTGCTAAATTTAGTATGATCAATCATTGCAGGCCAAGGAGCTACCTAATCCAACGAATACGGCGCATATTTGTGAGCAAGGAGGTAAGCACTATCTCACAATTTAATTAGCACAATTTTTTGTCTTCGGTATGGTATCTTACGCTCTTGAGAACAAAATAAAATGCGAGATTGATTTTCCTTAGAGATGACAAGAAAATAGATTGATTGTCTCACATAAGATTCCATGTTGCAGACCCTACTTTCTCGCATCCAAACCAAGTGAATCACATGCGCAAATCGTCAATCTTGTGTCCAACGAAAGCCAAAAGTCATTGGTAAATTTCTTTATTTTGAAAAATGTAACCATTTGTCGCTCATCGGGTATTATAACTCCCAATGTTATTCATTGTTGATTTATTGCATATGGAATTGAGATTGAGCAAAGAATCGCAGAAAAGATTTCGTAAAGGATGGAATACACTCGTGCATGCCTTGTTTTATAACCCTTTATAGATATTTTTTGCTTTCCCGTTGCTCGATATAAGGTTGAGTTGCTATCTACTTTTTCAGGGAAGAAGGGCATGCCATTCAAAGTGAATTGAACCAAATTAGTGATATTGAAAACCAAGCATTAGGTGTGTAAGAATTCGTTGAGATATCACTGCTTTGTTTTATGACACTTGAATTATTAACTTTATTTTTCCTGCAACCTAAGTTAAACTTAAAGGACAATACATAATAATTTCGTTATTGTTTGTACCTTCGTAAAGTATAGCAATATCCTAGCTCCCAACTTTCAAAGATTTGATGTTGCAATCGGTAAAAGGTAATGCTGCATATCTGACTTTAGAATACGTGTTTGCGTAGCAAACTGATTGAACCTAATCATGCTGCACTTCGTTGTGAAACTTGGTCCAAGAAAATGAATGACACCTCTTAACGCTAATCAGCACCGCAATCAAATTGAACCTAATCATGCTGCATTTGAAAGTTAGATTTGAGGAAAGGCCACTATTTGATGCTCATATCATGTTTGACTTTATATATGGTTTGTGGTTATTGACTTCTTGAATTTCTTTTCAGGTACAAAACATAAGGGTTGTTGAAGTTGTTGTTTGCTGATGGAGTGATCGTCCTTATTTTGCAAATGATGATAGCGTGATGATTTCGTTATGTGGACATCTTCATTGTCGACTTCTTTTGCGTAGATGTTTTGTATATGCTAAGGATAGACTAGTACTGGTGGTACAAGGGTTATAGTGCTTATCAGTAATTTTATATTTCAGGTTTATATATTTTGCATCATTTGAATTTCATCTATGTGATGTACTTTTATTAGATTGTTGATATGACATTTTCTAAGTGGTACAATTGACAAAATTGTATGTTTTCTATTTTCTAAATTCGGATTGAATGGTGCAAATTGTTGGGAAAATAGTCAATCGAGGGCAGGTAATTGCCGATGAAACACTAACTGCCAGGAAAACTTCAACTGCCGGGGAAAACCAGCTTATCTAGGGCGCATAAATGTTCGGGAAAACAGACAATTAAGGGTGGGTTAACTGCCGGCAATAAGTATAACTGCCGGAGAAACTTCAACTGCCGGAGAAAACCAGTTTATTTAGGGCGCATAATTGTTGGGGAAAACAGATACATTATGGGGGTTAATCGGCAATAAGTATAATCACGAGAAACTCCAATCGCGCGAAAACCATCTTATCTAGGGCGATAATCGTTTCGAAAATCGACAATTTAGGCGGAGTTAATCGCCGAATAAGTATAATCACGGAGAAACTCCAATTGCCGGGAAAAACCTAATCGCTGGAAACTATAATCGCTGCAAAAATAATTTTTCTAGGCGCTAATCGCTTGTAATACAAATATCTGCCGGGAAATGTTTTTCCGGCAAAGATTTTTACTGAGCAGCACCAAGTGCCGGGAAAAGGTATTGCCGGCAGATAAGTTGTCGTGCAAAGCACTTTTCTGCGGCAGTTTTATTGCCCTTAATAATATACCATGGTGTAGTGTGAAACGATGCGTCAGTGCTACAAAATTGGTTATTTCTCAGAACTATTAGTATTAAATGCAATCACAGATGATTTTAATTTCGCATACGTCTGTGTTACTGGCTGCGGTAAAAACCGTCTGTGAAGATATAATATCATATATCACATATAGTTTATAGTTAGAACCGTTTGTGATATAAACAAAATCTATTTTGCATACAACTACAGAAACCAGCTACTTCACAAATATACCATAAATTACCATAATAATACACACAATCTTCTCCAGCCACTTGATATGGTCCAGAATGTACTTCATCTTCAACTCCAACATGTTGCCTCTGCTCCAGCACAACTTTCATTCTCTGCTCCAGCCCAGAATCCATCCTTCGCCCCTGTATTGATGCGCTCCCCTGCTCTATCCATGGTGTCTGTCCATTGAAAATACTAAAATCCTCCAGCCTACAGAACCGTACAAACGCCAAAACAGCACACACATTTCATAGCCACTGGAGAAACATCCAAACCGCAAGAAATCAAACTCAAGTTTACTTACTGAGAAATAAGGACATTTGTAAAACACCCGACCAGTATTTCCCTCAGTGTTAGCGTAGAACACATTTGCTTGCACACGGCAGTTAGGGCAATCCACTTGCCTAGCAGTGGTTAGCGCTAGGGCCCTCTGATTCGGTGAGCTTGACGCCTCAGACATATGACCCTCACTCAAGAGGAGGAGATGAGGTGATGTGAGACCAGAAGGAGAAAGAGTTGAGCTCAAGTACTAGAAGAAGATGAGAAAGCTCAGGATTGACCCTACTTATACTGGCGTGCGTGAAGGGATACAGGGCATTTTTGTGACCATCCATGCGCTACCAATCATCGGCATGGTGGTCAGGAATGGTGGGGGCGACGATGGCGTGAATGCATGATAGAGGGGTTGCAACAGTGGGGGAGGAGAGACGATGGCCTGGGGAGGGGGGCGGCTGCGTTGTGCGAGGAAAATAAGGGTGTGTTTGGTAGTTTGTACCAAGTGTTATATGTACAAGATGATTCAACAAAAAAAAAAGTCATCTACGTGCATGTTTGGTTGCTTGAACTAAACTATTATATCCTAGATAGTGAGTTGCAAATTCGAGAAATATTCCTTCTAGATGCTAAATCAACGCAAATTCAAGGAATATTCTTTCTAGATGCTGAATCAAGTCATTCACCAAAAATAATGAAACCATACGATACATGATCAACTTAACCCATCCATTCTCGCTCCACCAATTAAACACACCTAGAAGACAGGAGGGGGTGTTTATCGGAGGTGTACGAATATTAAAGCGATCTGAGGGTAAAAAATGCACCCAAATGCACCCCTTTTCCCTCTGTAATTTTTTGAACCCGTGTATTTGAGTTTGACGCCCATTTTGTCGCGTACCCGTCTTTCCACACGTAGATACACTATATTGCTACACGCCTAGACCTCAGACATGCATATAGATCGGATAGATGCAGCACAGGTGGTTGATTCAGCTAGCCACACACGCACCATCGTCTATGTTGGATACTTGGATCGCCCAGCAACCGTCGAGTGACTGTGCATTGTGGGTCAAAGACGCAACATATATATTAGCACCGCGTCGAGTGACTGTGCATTGTGGGTCAAAGACGCAACACATATACTAGCACCGCTCCTGGTGCGTATTTCTATTCCGATCGGTTGAACAGATCTACACCACATATTAGCACGTACTCCGTTATAGGATTCCCGGCACCATGCATAGGATGCTAGGACTCGTTGTCTGCCACTGCCAATTCATGGGGAGCTAGCTCGAAGACTTGCCTGAGTCTGGATAATCGTTATCGTCTCACTATGACCAGACAGTCAACCACGGCTATCATTTATGCATCGTCATCTTGTTGGTGTTAGGTGCGGTGGAGGGTCCAAAACGAAAATAATCGGAGTCCCTGAAGCAAGATGGGTCATGTTCGGTTGGGTTGTGGCTTGGTGTGTTCTCTCATGTTGAGCTAAGGGTGTCCGCATTGCATATATATGGTTATATACAAAGGAATTTTTTTTGAATCTGGTGTTTTGTGCACCTTAGTGTGCTACAGTAGACCCGTCCCTGGTTAGGGGGAAAAAGTCTCTAGGACAGGGCCTTGAACCCAACCTCCTAAGGCTCCTTCTCCGATTTGTGTCACTGTCGACGATCAAATCGCCGATCTTATGAATATATAAATGAAAAGAGGAAAATAGTGTGTATCTTCTAGAAAGTAGTGAGACTGCTCTTTATTGCTTTGAACTGGCTATTACAAAGGGTATATAGAACTTAGACTAAAAACTAATTCGGGAGTACAAGGCTCTTGATGGTGTCTTCCAAATGATCTTCACTGTTCCGACCTCCCCATCTTCAGTCCGCATTCCTTCTTATATAGTTGATGAAGGGTTGGCAGTTGTCTCTGGAGGAGACGCCTGTTCGGGAAGCAACGTGTCTGGTTGAAGAGAGATGTATGTTGCTAATGTATCAACTGTCGTGCGGTTATACGTCCATGAGTCGTATTACCGTACTTCAGTATCGTAACGTCGCGTGGTATGGAATATATAGCACATATTCCATTCGTCACACTGTAAAGCATATGTCTGGTCGTAGATCCAGACATCAGTTCAAAGCCTTGTGAGCATTTGACCGGTCGGAGACTTAGTTTGGAACTATGTCCGACCAGATTGGGCACTATGTAACCTCTGAAATTCTTACGACCAGTGAGGTCGTTAGCTTTAGGGTTTACAACCATGAAGACGTATGGTCTTTATATACTTAAATAATAAATAGAGGTTTTAATCCTCGTCAGCTAGCCCCGAACTTTAAATGAATTGGTCGTATAGACGCTTACTTCCGATGCAATTGTATCGGGCAGATCCCTCATTAAATGTCGTGGTACTCGAGGCCGTTCGTATTCATTTTTAAACTTCAGAAATTGTCTTGGAAGTTGAAGGAAATCTTGGTCCGCTGGTCAAAAAGGGATTTTTGTCTGTTAGATTTTCCCCAGAAACGGTTACAGTGTTGTTGCTATAAAAAGCTCCTTAGCACTGGGTGTTAGGGTTTCTACGCCTTTTGCTTTCCTCTTCATTTTTCCAAGAAACCATCTCCGATCACCTTTGAATTCTTCGCCCGAAAGAAATCACCATGTCGGATCTTATTACCAACTGGTCGATCTCCGATCTGAGCGAGAAGAAACTTGAAGGTCTGAAAAAGGTTGGGCTATTACCCGACAGAAATCTGATCGCGTGGAGATCAGCTTTTGGGGAACATTCTCCAAGTGGTGAGGATGGAGAAATTCCCGTTTTTCTCGCATATATCGAATGCGGCTTCAGACTTCCAGTTCACTCCTTTATTTCTCAAGTTCTGGAGTATTATGGAGTTGAACTGATCAATCTGGTCCCCAACGCCATAGCCAACCTCAGCATCTTCGTTTACCTCTGCAAAGCGTACCTGAGAATTCCAGCAACCCTGGACCTCTTGAGGTATTACTACAGATTGGTGAATGTGAAGAAGACGACTGGTACACCCGGAGAGTGTACCTTGCGTCTCCATGACGGGAAGGCTGATGAGTACATTCCGATGTACTCCAAGTCTTCATGGTCGTCATGGAAGAAGAGTTGGTTTTACATGAAGACCACACAGGGCGATGGTCTTTATTACAGCGGTAAAAAGGCTATCGAGATCCCGCAATGGCGTTCCTCCTCGAAGAAGGAGGGAAAAATTGGGAGATGGGTTGAAGCCATCCATCTCCTGAGTGTCAGGGGTTTGACATCCTGACACGTGGTGAGGGACTTCTCCACGCGGAGAATTAGTCCTTTGAAGGCCAGAGCCCATTCGATGCTCTGGTATATTGGTCGTGACGATACGACCAAGGATTCTAGGGAAGGTAAATTCCAGTAAGAATCCAACCAGTATATCTTTTCTGGTCAAATGGTCTTATAATCCTAAGACCTCTCTTTTTGTTACAGCTTTGTCTTCTGATGAAATCAGAAGCCGGATCAGAATGATCTGTGCTGGAGAGCCTAACGAGAATGCTGGTTTTCCTTTAATCTTAGCAGTGACAACTGCCGAAGAGAGGGCTGAGAGACTTCGGGTAAGCATGATAATTATTTTTCATCTTTACAATCTTTTCTGATCGGTGTTTACCTAAAAATCCTCTTTGATATGTAGTCGGTTGGTCTAAGAATTGATGAGGCCACGGAGACCTGTGAGCCAATTGACGAACCGACCAACCTTACGATCACTGGTAATCGTGTAGGGTAGGTAAATCAAGGAAATACTTTTGCTTAGATGACATCGACGTTATGCACGTGAGAAGAATGTATGTGATAGCTTGATTGATCTCTTCTTTGAACATTAGTGGCAAAACAAAGGATGGTGTTAACGCACGGCGTGACTTGGTCGATATGAACATAAGGACCGAGTTAGCACCGAAAGAGACCGATCACAGACGAACGTACCTTCCCCACTTGCTACACTCTGTCCCAAGGCCGAGAAATGAATCGTGCGAGCTTGCGGTGTGAAAGTCCGTCTGGTTACTCCGCTAACATTAAGAAACTTGTTTCTATGCAAGATTTGAAATTAATTGGTATGAAGTCGCATGATTGTCGTGTGTGCCGATGACACAAATGCTTCTGTTGCAATTAGGAGTATCTTGCCGAACAAGGTCCGAGTGGCAATCTTGAGGTGTGTTATTTCTTCAACTCAATTGCTCGAAAGGTCATCGATCCCCAAGGACTAGATGCTCTGCGGTAGAGGTAGTGACGACTCGTGTCATCTTGAGATGTATTTCCCTCCGTCATTTTTCGATATCATGGTCCATCTCATTGTTCACCTTGTGAAAGAGATAAAGATATGCGGCCCTGTGTTTCTCGTCATATGTACCCGTTCGAGAGGTACATGGGAATTCTCAAGTCCTACGTGACGGAATCGATCTCGACCGAGGAGCGATCATCGAAGGTTATGCAACGGAAGAGGTCATTGAGTTCTGCGTCGACTACATGGCTCGGTGGATCCGATTGGTGTGCCTCTATCTCGTCATGAGGGGAGACCGGATGGTATCGGGACCATCGGAAGGAAATCAATCACTCCGATCTGGATACGCACGCTCAAGCCCATTTCACGGTCTTGCAACACATGACCCAAGTGTCCCGTACATCGACGAGCACAAAGACATGGTACGCCAATGTAATCCGCACCGGTCGGAGGTTTGGATCACGGAGAGCACAACCGCTTGTTCAACGAATGGTTAAAGCGCGAATCACTCGGAGGTCATCAAGTGATGATACCGCTATGGTTGGCAAGAGGGCCACGCCACAATTGTCACATGGCAAGGATACGACATAAATGGGTACACATTTTATACGGCAGCTTCGGGATAGGAAGAGCACGGTCGTAAGCAATGGTGTCCGTGATAGATGCATTCAAGACCGATGGGCCGAGGAGCTCGTACTATGGGCAAATAGAGGAGATATGGGAGATCGACTACGTGCTTTTCAAGATCCCCTATTTCGGTGCCGTTGGGTCCATCTCCCACGGTGAAGGTCGACAAATGCGGCGTCACTACCGTGGACCTCGAGCGTGTCGGATACAAAGACGAACCATTCGTCTCAAGCTAACCAAGTTGTTCAAGTCTTCTATGTAACCGACCGGCAAATAAGAAGCGTCACGTAGTTCTTCATGGAAAAAGGAGGATTGTCGGAGTTGAGAATGTAGTGGGCGAGGAAGAATACAATCAATTTGACGAGTTGCCACCTTTCGGAGACGGCATCGAGCTCGAGGAAGAACCCGTGAGGAAGCTAGCTATATGCGTCGATCATCATGAAGGGTCAGTATTTTAATTAAGAATTTAATTACTCCATTGTAATTAATTTATTTATTCCATTGTCATGTGTTAATGTGTTATGGACTTGTGATCTTTAATATTGATGTCAATGTGGATATTCATGGTAATGTTGAGTTGAATTAGATATGAACTTTTGAACTCAAACTTGTCATCATACTGCTTATCCAACAGATCATACATGCTGTAGTGGGATATCACAGACGGTTCTAATATAGAAGGATTTTGCTTCAAACCATCACACATTTACACCTCTACAAATATTAGTTAGCAAGATGGAAAACAACCTAATTAAAATGGCGTGAAAGATGATCTTAAGATTTTTATTCAATCTATGATGTGTTGTCTCTGCTTTTGGAACATGACACTTTTGCTTGAGTATACCTTCCTGAACAGTGCTTATGGTTAGTTTGCTTTTTCGTGCAACAGTTTTCTTAAAAAAGATTAGCTCAATCATATGTCTTTCTAAAACATATATAGAATTTTTTTTAGCAATAGGTTCACAGTTTTCAATGGCACTCAAACTTGTCACATGGATATCACAGACGGTTCTAATATAGAACCGTCTGTGATGGGTTCACATCACAGACGGTTCTATTCAAGAACCGTCTGTGATGTGTTCATATCACAGACGGTTCTAATATAGAACCGTCTGTGATGTGAATTAATCACGAGCGGTTCTATATTAGAACCGTCGTGATATGAACACATCACGACGGTTCTTGAATAGAACCGCGTGATGATATATCCTGCACGGTTCTATTCAAGAACCGCTCGTGATGTTATTTTTATAAGGCCGGACCTCTAGGGTTTTGCTTATTCTTCACCTCTCACGCGCCCTTGTTGTCCAGTATTGCTCGCCTCGGTTCCTCGGTCTTGCTCCTGCGCCTCGGCCCGCCTCCGATTCTGCGCCGCCTCTCCTCGGAGATCTCCGCCTCCTCCTTCGCCCGTGGCCCGGCCCCGCTGCGTCGCCTCATTGCCTCGGCCAATGGCCGTCGCTCGCTCCTGCCGGCTCCAGGCGCCTCTGCTGCGCCGACCTCGCTCCGCTCGGCCCCGGCACCGCCGGCGTCGCCTCTACTCCACCGGCTCGCCCTCGGCTGCTCCTGGCCCGATCCCCTACCCGTGGTACTCCTAGTTGCATATTAGGTTAAAGTTTGTTCTGCACGAAATTTGTTCTGATATGGAATTAGACTGCTACTCTTTTTTTCTGTCCATTACCCCGTGGTACTCCTAGTTGAATATTTATCACCCAGATAATTATACTACTACGTACTAGCTTTCAAATTTGTTAATCCACTATAATGACCTAACTGTCATACTAAGTATTTGTTAGCAACAGATGTTTTGATCTATAAGTGGGTTCAACCGACAATACAACCTTTTCGCACAACACCTTCCTAGTTGGTTTTCTAGAAAATCTCCTTCATTACTAATTTCCAAGATTTGTTACTTCTGTAAGATAATGGTCCAGAGACTAATTTATTTAAGACCAACTCTAACTACTACTTTAACGTTATTATAAGACTATTGACAATCCTGATTGTCTAAAGATTATCTCAACTAGGCATACATCCTACAAAATGATAACTTTTTTGAATCATGTAGGGCGTTCATCGGCTATGTTACCGAGGGAGGTTTATACAAGGGAACGACCGCCACACTGACTCACAGGATGCGATTTTCGGTACGCGCTACAACACAATAATCATATATCATACTCCGTAATATTGCGTCTCGAACTGACTGTGCATATATATGTAATTCTATTTTTGCAGTGCCGCCAGCAAAAACGAGATCACCTATGCGCATTCTACGTATGCCATCATATGCAGCTATTGATTGCTTCTAGGACGAACGATCCCCAGGTTTGTCAATCTCGTAATAATTATCTCCTAATTATAAATTTAAATATATATGCTTACTACTTTACTCACGCTAGCGATGGGGCTTGAACATAGAGTTAAATGCACTCGAGATGGACCAGGTCACGCACATTCGAGGGGAGCTCTGTGGCTTCATCAAGGCAGACATAGTTAACACCAACGGAGAGTTTCACGCCGTCGACACCGATGAACGACCTCGAAACAGTTGATTCAATATTGTAATTCACTTTGACTGGTTGTAATTCAATTTGTAACTCTAGCGACAATATATACTTGAAACATTCTTTTGTAATTGATTTTGAGTTAAATGATCACTTTGAGTTGTCAGCAATTATCTGTGACATGTTTCTACTTGCTAGTTTTCAGGGCATGGCTAGCAATTCCGAGGCTAGTGAAAATACGAAAAATTCAATTAGGTTAAAGGACTTATCACGACGGTTCTAACAACGAACCGCGTGATACTAACTACAGACGGTTTGTAGTTGAAGCGATGCGCGATATTTCTTATCACGACGGTTCCAACTCGAACCGCTCAGGATATTAATAATCACAGACGGTTCGTGGTCGAACCGCTCGTGATTATGTAGTATCGCGAGCATTTCCAACAACGAACCTATGATACTACATAATCACGAGCGGTTCCACCTGAACCGCTCGTGATTATTCAATATCGCTGAGCGGTTCCAACAACTAACCGCTGCGTGATACTACATAATCACGCACGGTTCCGACCACGAACCGCTGCAGCGATTATTAGTATCACGACGGTTTTCAACCGTCTGTGATAACCGCTGTTATCTCGCACATAACATTTGAGACGGTTCAAAACCGCTCGTGATTGCCGCTATTCGAACCGTCGTGATGACCTTTTACGTAGTAGTGCGTACAACGCCAAAACAAGGACACACATTTCATAGCCACTGGAGAAACATCCAAACCGCAAGAAATCAAACTCAAGTTTACTTACTGAGAAATAAGGACATTTGTAAAACACCACCAGTATTTCCCTCAGTGTTAGCGTAGAACACATTTGCTTGCACACGGCAGTTAGGGCAATCCACTTGCCTAGCAGTGGTTAGCGCTAGGGCCCTCTGATTCGGTGAGCTCGACGCCTCAGACATATGACCCTCACTCAAGAGGAGGAGATGAGGTGATGTGAGACCAGAAGGAGAAAGAGTTGAGCTCAAGTACTAGAAGAAGATGAGAAAGCTCAGGATTGACCCTACTTATACTAGCGTGCGTGAAGGGATCTGAGGGCATTTTGTGACCATCCATGCGCTACCAATCATCGGCATGGTGGTCGAAATGGTGGGGCGACGATGGCGTGAATGCATGATAGAGGGTTGCAACAAAGGGGGAGGAGAGACGATGGCCCGGGGGGGGGCGGCTGCGTTGCGAGGAAAATAAGGGTGTGTTTGATAGTTTGTACCAAGTGTTATATGTACAAGATGATTCAACAAAAAAAAGTCATCTACGTGCATGTTTGGTTGCTTGAACTAAACTATTATATCCTAGATAGTGAGTTGCAAATTCGAGAAATATTCCTTCTAGATGCTAAATCAACGCAAATTCAAGGAATATTCTTTCTAGATGCTGAATCAAGTCATTCACCAAAAATAATGAAACCATACGATACATGATCAACTTAACCCATCCATTCTCGCTCCACCAATTAAACACACCTAGAAGACAGGAGGGGGTGTTTATCGGAGGTGTACGAATATTAAAGCGATCTGAGGGTAAAAAATGCACCCAAATGCACCCCTTTTCCCTCTGTAATTTTTTGAACCCGTGTATTTGAGTTTGACGCCCATTTTGTCGCGTACCCGTCTTTCCACACGTAGATACACTATATTGCTACACGCCTAGACCTCACACATGCATATAGATCGGATATATAGATGCAGCACAGGTTGTTGATTCAGCTAGCCACACACGCACCATCGTCTATGTTGGATACTTGGATCGCCCAGCACCGCGTCGAGTGACTGTGCATTGTGGGTCAAAGACGCAACAGATATATTAGCACCGCGTCGAGTGACTGTGCATTGTGGGTCAAAGACGCAACACATATACTAGCACCGCTCCTGGTGCGTATTCCTATTCCGATCGGTTGAACAGATCTACACCACATATTAGCACGTACTCCGTTATAGGATTCCCGGCACCATGCATAGGATGCTAGGACTCCTTGTCTGCCACTGCCAATTCATGGGGAGCTAGCTCGAAGACTTGCCTGAGTCTGGATAATCGTTATCGTCTCACTATGACCAGACAGTCAACCACGGCTATCATTTATGCATCGTCATCTTGTTGGTGTTAGGTGCGGTGGAGGGTCCAAAACGAAAATAATCAGAGTCCCTGAAGCAAGATGGGTCATGTTCGGCTGGGTTGTGGCTTGGTGTGTTCTCTCATGTTGAGCTAAGGGTGTCCGTATTGCATATATATGGTTATGTACAAAGGAATTTTTTTTGAATCTGGTGTTTTGTGCACCTTAGTGTGCTACAGTAGATCCGTCCCTGGTTAGGGGGAAAAAGTCTCTAGGACAGGGCCTTGAACCCAACCTCCTAAGGCTCCTTCTCCGATTTGTGTCACTGTCGACGATCAAATCGCCGATCTTATGAATATATAAATAAAAAGAGGAAAATAGTGTGTATCTTCTAGAAAGTAGTGAGACTGCTCTTTATTGCTTTGAACTGGCTATTACAAAGGGTATATAGAACTTAGACTAAAAACTAATTCGGGAGTACAAGGCTCTTGAGAGTGTCTCCCAAATGATCTTCACTGTTTCGACCTCCCCATCTTCAGTCCGCATTCCTCCTTATATAGTTGATGAAGGGTTGGCAGTTGTCTCTGGAGGAGAGCCTGTTCGGGAAGCAATGCGTCTGGTCGAAGAGAGATGTCTGTTGGTAATGTATCAACTGTTGTGCGGTTATATGTCCATGAGTCATATAATCGTACTTCAGTATCGTAACGTCGCGTGGTATGGAATATATAGCACATGTTCCATTCGTCACACGGAAAAGCATATGTCTGGTCGTAGATCCAGACATCAGTTCAAAGCCTTGTGAGCATTTGACTGGTCGGAGACTTAGTTGGGAACTATGTCCGACCAGATTGAGCACTATGTAACCTTTGGAATTCTTACGACCAGTGAGGTCGTTAGCTTTAGGGTTTACAACTATGAAGACGTATGGTCTTTATATACTTAAATAATAAATAGAGGTTTTAATCCTCGTCAGTTAGCCCCCGAACTTTAAATGAATTGATCGTATAGACGCTTACTTCCGATGCAATCGTATCGGGCAGACCCCTCATTAAATGTCGTGGTACTCGAGGCGGTCCGTATTCATTTTTTAAGTTCAGAAATTGTCTTGAAAGTTGAAGGAACTCTTGGTCTGCTGGTCAAAAAGGGATTTTTGTCCGTTGGATTTTCCCCAGAAACGGTTATAGTGTTGTTGCTATAAAAAGCCCGTTAGCACTGGGTGTTAGGGTTTCTACGCCTTTTGCTTTCCTCTTTATTTTTTCAAGAAACCATCTCCGATCACCATTGAATTATTCGTCCGAAATAAAATCACCATGTCGGATCTTATTACCAACTGGTCGATCTCCGATCTGAGCGAGAAGAAACATGAAGGTCTGGAAAAGGTTGGGCTATTACCCGACAGAAATCTGATCGCGTGGAGATCAGCTTTTAGGGAACATTCTCCAAGTGGTGAGGATAGAGAAATTCCTGTTTTTCTCGCATATATCGAATGCGGCTTCAGACTTCCGGTTCACTCCTTTCTTTCTCAAGTTCTGGAGTATTATGGAGTTGAACTGATCAATCTAGCCCCCAACGCCATAGCCAACCTCAGCATATTCGTTTACCTCTGCGAAGCGAACCTGGGAATTCCAGCAACCCTGGACCTCTTCAGGTATTACTACAGATTGGTGAATGCGAAGAAGACGACTCGTACATCCGAACAGTGTACCTTGCGTCTCCATGACGGGAAGGCTGATGAGTACATTCCGATGTACTCCAAGTCTTCATGGTCGTCATGGAAGAAGAGTTGGTTTTACATGAAGATCACACAGGGCGATGGCCTTTATTACAGCGGTAAAAAAGCTATCGAGATCCCGCAATGGCATTCCTCCTCGAAGAAGGAGGGAAAAATTGAGAGATGAATTGAAGCCATCCATCTCCTGAGTGTGAGAGGTTTGACATCCTGACACGTAGTGAGGGACTTCTCCATGCGGAGAATTAGTCCTTTGAAGGCCAGAGCCCATTCGATGCTCTGGTATATTGGTCGTGACGATACGACCAAGGATTCTAGGGAAGGTAAATTCCAGTAAGAATCCGACCAGTATACTTTTATGGTCAAATGCTCTTATAATCCTAAGACCTCTCTTTTTGTTACAGCTTTGTCTTCTGATGAAATCAAAAGCCGGATCAGAATGATCTATGCTAGGGAGCCTAACGAGAAGGCTGGTTTTCCTTTAATATTAGCAGCGACGACTGCTGAAGAGGGGGCTGAGAGACTTCGGGTAAGCATGATAATTATTTTTCATATTTACAATCTTTTCCGATCGGTGTTTACCTAAAAATCCTCTTTGATATGTAGTCGGTTGGTCTAATAATTGATGAGGCCACGGAGACCTGTGAGCCAATTGACGAACCGACCAACCTTACGATCACTGGTGATCGTGTACGGGTAGGTAACAGAAGGAAATACTTTTTGCTTAGATGAAAAGATATGTTCATCACCCGACTAACTTTGTTTGTTGGATCAGGCGGTAATCATTGAGTCTCATACAGTTGTTCAAGATTTGCCAAGGGCCGTTGAAGCAACTGTTTTGGTGACCAATGAACCTACACCTTCCGATCCAACGATCAGGGATTCTACTCTCGACTAGTTGGTTGAAAGTATTACATCTGATCGTTCATCGAAGGATGTAGAGGGTACAACCAACCCTTCCAGTTCGAGACTGGAAAAATTGGTTGAAAAGAAAAGAAAAGCTAGCGCTACAGACTTTAAGCCAGCGCGCTTCAGAGTCAAGATAAAAAAAACAACCGGGTATGTTGTAAACGAAATTATCACATAAACACATACCTTTTATATTCTTAGTGAACTTGAACTCTGAACTTTCTTTTCTTTGCGCAGACCTATTGGAGTTCCAGTTGTTCCCGACCAAATTATTCCAGCAGGCCAGGTGATCGAGGGCACCTCCGATCAGGGCTTTCCTCAGGCGAACAATCCTGAGGAGGAAGTGGTTGGGGAAACCCCCGAGCCTACTTCAGTGTTGGAATCTGATTCGAATCCTGTGGAGATTGTTACTCCGTCAACAGAGGTAGGCATCTTTGCAGATCCACGAGAGATTCCAACTTCTGAAAGGTACCCCTCCCAGACTAACAAGTTCCCTTTCTCTCCTCGATTTATCGAGGATAAGGAGCTTGATGATGCTTGGAGGAGAGTATCAGATCGTCTTGCAAAGGCGAATCCTGATAAGATTTTTGCCGATTATAATGATGTGGTAATTCAAGTAAGTGTCCTCAACCATCCTTATAGTTCTCTTGAAGTTCATAAGAAACTTTAAAGAAAAAAATGTTATTCATGCAGTATATAGTTGAAAATTTTACTGCGATCGGAGGACTAACCGATCGGATTAAGAATCTAGAGCAAAAGCACTCTGAACTAGAAAGTAAGAACTTTCTTCTTAATTTGTCTTTTGCCAAGACTTTCCTTTCTTCTTTTATCCATCCTCCCTTATCAAATTTGATAGATTTGGCGAAAATAAAATAAGAAGCTTTGGCTGAAAAAGCCAGAAGAATAAAGCTTGAAAAGGAAATTCAAGCTAAAAACCGGTCGATTGAAAACTTGACGACCAGATATGAAAAATATCAGGAAAAATCTAGGAAGAAGGCCGAAGGTAACTTAGTCGTAGACATGACTTAGTATCTCTTCTGATCCTTTTTAGCCTAATATTTGTTTTACTCATGCAGAACAAAATCAAGCTTTAACCAAAGCAAAGAAAGCTTTGGAATTTGAGCAAGACAAGGGGGCAGCAATTATGTTTAACCTTGATGAACAAATTACTGCACTCAACAAAATGATCTTTGACATGGGATCAGGATCAACGTTGCCTTCCTTAAGTGATCCAATGGAAAAGGTAAATTACCTTGGTATCCTTTTGGAGGACCTTAAGGGCTTGCTCAAGACTACAAGAGATAATTATGCCCAGTCCGTAAAGGAATCTATTGCTAGTGGAATTAGTCTTGCTTTGGCAAATCTGAAGGCGTCCGACCCCTCTATCAATCTCCAAGCTATTGAAGAGGATTATAACTGCTTGCCTGAGGAAGCGACCAAGTTTCTCAAGGAAGTTAAAACTCTTGGAGTCAAGGTTGCAGAAGAAATAGAGGTCGGATCTCCATCCATCAGTGATTAATGGAGGGCAATCTCTAGTAGTAGAAATCCTGCAAAAAGAGAGAGTATCCAAAGAATGTGTAAAAACTTACCTTTCTCTTATCAATGAAAAAAGAATTTTTGTTTATCCGGTCGACTTATCCTATATTACCTAGCCCCTGACTGTTTTATAGTAGAAGAACTTTACTATAAAAGCAGTAGGCCAAGAATATGAACTTAAGTCTCAACCATTGTTTGAAAGTATGTACTGATTGTTGAAAAAACTTATCGTGATAATACTAGGAAACCTTTTTGGGTCGGAACCAGTGTTAGGTTTCGACTAGTTGTAAATTTGTTTTTCGTAATCAAAGTACTTACTAAGACAATATATGGTCGGAAGAAAAAATATTTTTTCTTGATAAGAGGAAATTACATGCAAAGACAAATATAATAAACGAGAAGTGGTTTTATTTCTATGCAGTGTTCAACGCTGGTCGGAATGAACTTGCTGACAAATATATGTATTTCGCAATACGTGTTCGTGCTCTAGCCCGACTGTCAGCGAGGATCGTAAGAAAAGGGCCGTCACTAGGAAGTTCCTTCCAGTGGGCGGAACCACATGCGAAAAATGAGAGACTTCGACTAGGAGGTTTTCCGTGTCCCGACCAGTAGCCAAACCAGAGTAGAACAGAATTTTGAAAATAAAACATATGATCTCCATTGTCCCATGCATATGAACCGCAGTCGACCAGAGCTAAGTTCTATCATATAAATAACATCACTTGCTTTTTGAATTGATTCATTATTTATTAAACTGAATGGAAATGAAATGAAAATTAAATGAAAAACTTACGCAATTGGTCAATATTCCAAGAATTAGACAAAACCCTACCGTCTGACATGGCTAATCGTACCGAGCATGGTCAGGTGACTTCGACCACAGTGTAAGGACCTTCCCACTTGGGGGAAAGTTTGTTGCGATTTGCTTGGTTCTGAATTTTTCTAAGAACCAAATCACCTACAGCTAAGCTGCGAGGTTGCATCTTTCGACTGTGGTACCTTCGCATAGCTTGTTGATATATTGCCGAACGTAACAAGGCTTGGTTTCGTCGTTCCTCAAGGAAATTGACATCGTCGAGTCGTCTTTCTTCCTGATCATTTTCATTAAAATGATCAGTGCGAGCAGAACTAATTTTTTATTCTGGAGGAAGCATGGCTTCGGCCCTATAAACTAAAAAGAATGGTGTTTCACCGATCGCACGACTGGTCGTCGTACGAACAACCCATAAAAGAGAAGGAAGTTCTTGAACCCAAGCTCTTGACCGTTTTATTAACTGGTTGAATACTCGCCGTTTGACCCCCTGTATTATGATACCATTGGCACGCTCAACTGCTTCGTTACTCTGCAGATGAGTAACTAAAGCGAAATGGATTTTGATACCCAGGTCGTCGTAGAATTCCTGAAAATTACCGCTGGAAAATTGGGTACCATTATCTGTGATTATACGACTGCGTACAGCAAATCGTGTAATTACGTTTTTTTTAAGGAACCTCTTAGCAGCCTCAGTTGTAGTTTTAACAACTGTTCGGCTCAATCCACTTTGTAAATGGGTCAATCATGACGAAGAGAAATTCGAAGCCCCCAGGTGCTCTTGGGAAAGGTCCTAGAATGTCTAGTCCCCAGGTTGCAAAAGGCCAAGAAAGAGGAATTGTTTGCAGAGCTTGCGACGGCTGATGTACTTGTCGGTTATGAAACTGATATTGTACGCACTTCGTCACGAGCTCTTTTGCATCATGAAGGGCAGTTGGCCAATAGTATCTTTGCCTGAAGGCTTTACCGACCAGTGTTCTGTAGGAATGATGTGCTCCACAGACTCCTCCATGAATTTCGGTTGGCAACTTAATGCCATCCGAGTGAGATATGCATCTCATCAACACTCCATGAGATCCTCGTTTGTACAATGTACATTCGATTAGAGTGTATGATTTGGCCTTTCGTGCTGTACGATCAGCCTCTACATTATCTTCTGGAATTAAGTCATACTGAAGATAATTGTAGATCGATGTCATCCAATCTCTACCATCATCGTTACCGATCTGTGGAGCATCCATGTGATCAGAATCAATTGGATTGACCTGATGTGAACCATTGACATCAGAAAGCTCGACCACCGAGGGTGAATCGAGTTGCTCAAGAAAAACCCCCGGCGGGACGGTGGACCTTGTGGAGGCCATCCGTGCCAACTGATCTGCTAGAAAGTTTTCCTTCCTAGGAATATGCTGGATCTGAAAACCGAAGAAGTGTTTTTCGAGTTTTCGTACTTCCGCCAGATAAGACGACATCTTGGTACTTGAGCATTGATACTATTTTTCTACTTGATTGGGCACTATGTAACCTCTGGAATTCTTACGACCAGTGAGATCGTTAGCTTTAGGGCTTACAACCATGAAGACGTATGGTCTTTATATACTTAAATAATAAATAGAGGTTTTAATCCTCGTCAGTCACGTGTAATCATCAATCTCAAAGCAACCCCTCAAACTGCCTCCTCTTGTGATTCCCCCGATGCCCTCCTCGCATCGATTAGCCAATCCATCCTAGAGAACGCCACCGTCGCCCAGTTGCTTCACTTGTGTCGCCAACGTCGACGGTCACTACGCCCCTTCCCGCAATCGCGCTTGTGCCCCACAGGGCGCAACCTTGGTTCACGCCCCGCAGCTCCCACCACTGTTGGCTTCGACAGGTAGGGCGAGACGGGCGAAGGCAGGGTTGGGTGCCCTGGGAGTGGCAAGGAGGCGATGAGTGGGTGTGGATGCGGGAGATAACGACAGAGACGAGGAGAGACGTCGTGGCCACTACGGTGTTAGTCACCGCGAGGGAGAGCGCTTGCGGCGATGACTTGATTACGTCTACCGTTGCTGGTGTTGGGAGCGGCATGGCACTACGTGGCCACGCTGAAGATATATATATATATATATATATATATATATATATATATATATATATATATATAGAGAGAGAGAGAGAGGAAGCCTTTTTCCTACTCCCGGGAGTAGTTACTCCATATTCTGTATCTCACAACGTAAATAGTATCTTGCACAACCGAGAGTATGTATGTGTAGTATACGAGTATATAAGACCACCTAGGTGGTATTCACACCTTTTCAGGGGTGGTATGTTCAATTTTTTAGACATACTCCTTTTTAGTGCAAATATGAAGGTATTTACAAAATATGCTAAAAACTAAGGACTTTCTTACAAATTTTTCATGTGGATCGCATTGGAATATCTTATAATTAGTATATGAGTATACCCAAAATGATAAAGGAGTATGTCAGATTCTTTTAGGTGGTATATCAGAGGTGGGAGTAACTACACTCGGGAGTAGAAAGTATTAATATATATATCTTGGCGGCCATGTTGTTACTAAGCATACCAATTGTCTAGTAAAAAAATTGAGGTTAGTACACCCCCATGCATCTTGGTTTCTCGTGTACCTACACTAGTTAAGTCTTCGTGCTTTGTTACAAAACATCTCGTGAGTGTAATAGTTTATCAATTAAAGTAAATATAGTATATTTTAACTCATCAAGGCACGTGGAGTAGAGCAAAAGAGTGGGGGTGGAGACGAGCAATTGGGTCCTATCAAGATCTGGACAATGGAAGCGGTGACGAGGAGGGGAGGGGCGCGCGGGGCAGAGCAAAAAAGCGGGGTGGAGGCGAGAGCGGAAAGAAGGAGGAAGCGGCGTCGTTGGCGATGCCATGAGAGAAAGAGGAGGGCACAATACAAGAATATAGTTTGCTGGTAATGTGTAACACACTTGCATGTAAAGAGGAACATGTTTCGAGTAGCAAATATGGTTGTTCACATACCCAGAATGCAAGTAAAATGAAGACAAATTAAAGCCCAGGCCAGCGCATCAGAAAGTTGGAGTTAGGCTGGTAGAGCTTGGACCTGGTTAGGATAAGAGGCAGCTCTTTGCTAGGCCAACACCGCCCGTATGCGTACTACCTGCCCTGTCTAACGAGGCCCAGTCTGCAGGCATGCAGCTCATCTCAGCAGTCTAACACCCAATCAGCCTCACTTGCAGGCTTGTTACCCAATCAGGCCTCACTTGCAGGCTAAACAAGGTAGTTCTACTTCTCACTTTCTCAGTGCACATGCAGACCGCACCGTGTGCTGTGCTGTGCTGTGCTGCCTAGCCTTGCTACTTGGCGTGAAGGGGGTAGAACAAGTGAAACTTACAGGTGCAAGCTGAAAATACACGCCACATAATATGTTGTCGCCAAGCCAGGAAGGACACTGGAGAGACCGAGGCCATGCATTGATGTATATGTATTGATGTGTATGTTGAGTAATCGTGGTCGGTAAGTTCAGTCCGAGCGATTACCTCGTAAATAACTCATAATCGTAAAAACAATACAAGAAATAAGAACAAAATAATAGACTGAATACAGAGATATGCGGGGACTTCAGACTTCTCTTTATCGCTCTTCTCAAAAACTGTTTACAACGTTGAAGTCTCTTCTTTTTTATATAGACTATTGGATAGGTGAGAAATCACCCAGTCTCAAGGTGACATAGTATCGAGAATCAAGATATGTAGCGGCTGACAACTTGGCTAGGGACGCCTTGATTGCGCTAGATGATCAACAACTACAGGCTACAGGCCTCTTGCAGTTCATTGTCTACGCAGTGTACAGCCTACTTACTGTGTTACATAGTACCATGTAATTCATGTGAAAGTAAAATTACCCTCTCCCTCCTCTTCTTTTCTCCATTTCTTCCTCCGAAAAGCCAAAGCCACGTATACAAATACAAGGTAGTACAGGTACTATCCTCGCCCTCCACTCCGCATTGAGATTCGTGCTGGCACTCTCTCTCTCTCCCCTTCGTCTCTCGGCTCGGCCCGGCACGAGCTCCGGCAGCGGCGGCTCGGCTTCGCGGGCTCCAGACGGAAAGCTCCGACGGCGGCGGCGCAGTTCGGGGAGGAAGAGGCGTGTACGTGAAAAACAGCGTCCTTTTTCCTCTTCTGCTGTTTACGAGTTTGCGCTTGCATGACGGCAGCATCGGCCGTATCGGAGCCGGTGTGCACTCCGAAGACAAGACGTTTGATGCGATTGTTTTTCATTGTCTCTCTAGCTAGCTACCAGTCGATGCAGCAGGCACGTCATCTGCTGCAGGCGACCTATCATCTCACGGTCTGACTACATTGCCCGATAATGCCGTACGTATCAATACATACGTATCAAGTGTTTTGCAGCGAATCTTTTTCGCCGGGCATACGACAGACGCATAAATGTGGTAAAAAAATTGACTACCCTCTTCTTTTCACCGGCTTTGGAAACATTTTACGCATCAGCGGTTGCCGATGTACTGCCGATTAATTTCAGCTATCTGGTATCAGCGTGCTGTGCGACTACTGACTACGTCTGTACATGTAGAAAATCTTCTTTAACAAAGTAAACGTAGAAAATGGGGCCGTATCTTCTTTAACAGCATACGCAAGTGCTGTGCATGACAGCTCTCTCGATGGCGTGGTTAAGGTCAATGCAGTACTAGTACTGTTTTCAGTACCCGCATACATACCAGTGGTACTGGTTTTGCATTGACACAACCATGCATGCAGCGATCGATGACACAAGCCCACATAAAAATGCTCCAGTACACCAAACCTAGCTGATTGTCAGAAAAAAAAGGGGGAAAGAAATGCCATGGCATCACATGAAGGCTTGACCTGACCAAATGGCAGCAACATAGTACTGCAGTGGTGACCTGACCTAGCTCCCTTGCTGCTGGATTATTGTGAGTAAAAATGGCCTGAACAGGAAGGAGCTTTTGCGCCAATGGAAAAGCGGCCCATCTCACACATTGGTATTGACATGCACAGCGCAGGATGAGTTTTTAATCATGGCCATGGTTCACCTTTATCGATTGGTGCCCATAACAAAAAGAAATGGAGCAGATGGGAGAAAATAAAATCAAATGGAGGTGAAAGAAAGAAGCCGGCCAAAGGCTGAGGGGGGGAAAGAAGGTCTCAATTATGCCTAGTCTGAATGCGAGCTCTGTTTGTTGATGAGAAATTTAAAACTGGATGGCAGCAGGCCAGCAGCCTGTCAGGATTCAGAACACACCTTTGTCAGAGTGAGAACCGGGCATCATTAGCTTTTGTTTATCAGTAGTACTCCCTATGTTAATTTTACTCTGCTCCAACCCCTGAGAGCGTGAGTCTTTTTTTAGAAAAAAACTGTTAATAGTTTAATATCGATTTTGTGAATAAATATTGTTGATTCTTCTAGAACGAAATCATACCGAAAATGATACAGAGATTTTATAAAAAGTCAAACATTCTACTAAGAAAATAATAATCATACTCATATGTTGTTATATTGATTGTATTTATAACAGAGACGAAGTCGCTAAAACTAATGTTTGACAACTTCTGTCTCTTGTTGTGCTTGTTGAAAGTCTTGATCACTTGATCCTCTTCCCTCTTCTTCTGTTCAACGATTTTACTCCTTATATAACGCATGAAGGGGTGACAGTTGTCCACATCAAGAGACATATTGTCGTTTGATGCAATGCATACGTTTAAGGGTGTGGATATCGTGAGGATATGTGCATGATCTTAGAGTGATGAGTCAATTGGCAATGGCGTTGTTGGTTTGACGAATCTCGCGTTTTCGAAAAACTTCAGTGCTGTCAGGTCATTGGCGGTCCGACCGGCCGTGCCGTCGGTCAAACCGGCCGTGTGGCAGTCCGACCGGCAATGCTTGCCGGTCCGACCGACCACAAGTTATGATGGAGTTTGGGGCTATGCCAAAAATAGGTTGTGTAGGCATGAGAGGGGAGTCTCCTGGATGCAGTCACATAATTTTTGGAGCTCCCAGTCAAAAGTTCTATCTAGTTGAAAATTCCAGAGAGATTACATATTTTTGAGTTGAAATTTGGCTAAGTCTTTTGGGGCGGTCAGACCGCCGTTATGGAATCGGTCCAACCGCTGGGAAATCGGTCCGACCGGCTTGGTAGGGCGGTTAGACCGGCTTCCACTTGGACTTCAACCATTTTGGCATTGTTGTGTTTTCGTTGTAGTTAATTCATGAGTTTCAATGTTTTATTGTTGCATATTGCATTGTTGAGCTAACGTGTGTCAAGTTGTGAAGAACTTGTTTCCGGAGATGATTTCTTTGTCTATTGCTGTGCAGGTGGCTTGCAGGTCAACGACGTCAACGGTGAGGTGGATCGGGACTAAGCTTGGAGAGCTGAGGTCCAGAACGATAATGGATGCCGGGTGAGGTCGTGTGACTCAAGCATGGTGCAGAATGTACAAGATGGATCGAACGGGCAGTTCGTTGCAGCTGGTTGGATCAAGCGGCGCGAGGGTCAGTGCAAGTGCCTTGGAGGTTCCGATAGGATTCGGACGGGAGAGACTTGCCGACATGATGAGAGCCACTGATCAACCTACACGTGGTGAAGCAGGCGATTGCTTCAACAGATTTGTATGTGTGTGGGTCCCATTTGTATTGGGTCTTAATGGGAGCCCATGAGAGAAACCCTAGCATCTCCTATAAATAGAAGGGGGAGATGAAAAAAACCCCAAGCATTCATTTAGAAACACTCCAACTTTTCTAGGGTTAGGGTTTGGAGAGGAGAGAAAATTTGTGTGTGCTCTTGGATTGAGCTCTTGTCATCCTTGAGGGAGTGGCTTTGTAAGCAATATCTTGAATCAATCAATCTATTGCTATTTTCTCAAGGGTGAAATCTCATTTGCCTTCTTCTCTCTTTTGATGATTTTGGTGCTTCCTTTATCTGAGTGTTTATGCTTGGTCTCTTGACCGATTTTACCTTGCTATGATGTGTGGAAATACTCCTAGAATCATCTAGATAATCAATCCCTCATAAGCAAGTTTTGGATCAAGTTTTTCATATTTCTAGGTTTTGGAACACTTCTTTGGTAAAACCTTAAGAGATCGATTCTTTGAAGTCGATCTGTATGATCGTCGATAGAAATAGGTCTTAGATATCCTTAGGGAGGTGTGCTCCAAATTTGGTCTGGTTTCATTGGTTGAATCAAAAGTTGGACCAATTTTTGTTTTGTATTTGGGCTTTGTGCACTGCCTCTGGACTAAATCGGTCTAACCGATTTCTCCGCGCCGGTCCGACCGCCCGACAATCAGACCGCCAATTGAGCGCCGGTCCGACCGCCAGCACCACACCGGTCCGACCGCCCAGTGAGATCAATTCTCCATTATTGTGTTTTGTGGTTAAGGGGGTAATCGAATTCAGCACAAGGCTTCTAATGTGCATTTACTGATATTCTTAGCTTTCATAGCTAAAGGAGAAAAGTGTGTGTTGAATTTGATTAAGACAAAAAATTGAGAAAGCGCCTATTCACCCCCCTCTAGTTGTCTTTACGGTCCTACAAGTGGTATCAGAGCCCAATTAGCTCTTCTCATAGATCTTAACCGGTCTTTGGAGCCATGGCGACTGACAAGTATTCAACCAAGCCACATATTTTTGATGGAGTTGATTTTGCTTATTGGAAGGCCCGAATGCAGGCCTACATCGAGGCTCAAGGGCACGCAATTTGGCTTAAGGTAAAAAATCCTTATGTCGTGCCAGCCGATGACGATGTGATCACTCCAGATATGGAGGCCAACAGCAAGACTCAGAATTTTTTTGATCCAAGACCTTAGTCGATAGGAGTTTAAGCGTGTCGCTCATTTGCGGTCTGCTCATGAGATCTGGCGGACTCTCTGTGATTATCACGAGGGATCCACTGCGATCAAGGAAGTGAGACAGAACCAGCTATAGAAAATTTAAGGGTGTGGATGCAATGCATACGTTTAAGGGTGTGGATATCGTGAGGATATGTGCATGATCTTAGAGTGATGAGTCAATTGGCAATGGCGTTGTTGGTTTGACGAATCTCGCGTTTTCGAAAAACTTCGATCTTTGTCGAGTCATTGGCGGTCCGACCGGCCGTGCCGTCGGTCAAACCGGCCGTGTGGCAGTCCGACCGGCAATGCTTGCCGGTCCGACCGACCACAAGTTATGATGGAGTTTAGGGCTAGGCCGAAAATAGGTTGTGTAGGCATGAGAGGGGAGTCTCCTGGATGCGGTCACATAATTTTTGGAGCTCCCAGTCAAAAGTTGTATCCAGTTGGAAATTCCAGAGAGGTTGCGGATTTTCGAGTTGAAATTTGGCTAAGTCTTTTGAGGCGGTCAGACCGTCGTTATGGAATCGGTCCAACCGCTGGGAAATCGGTCAGACCGGCTTCCACTTGGACTTCGGCCATTTTGGAATTGTTGTGTTTTCGTTGTAGTTAATGCATGAGTTTCAATGCTTTATTGTTGCATATTGCATTGTTGAGCTAACGTGGGTCAAGTTGTGAATAACTTGTTCCCGGAGATGATTTCTTTGTCTATTGCTGTGCAGATGGCTTGCAGGTCAACGACGTCAACGGTAAGGTGGATCAGGACTAAGCTTGGAGAGCTGAGGTCCAGAACGATCATGGATGCCGGGTGAGGTCATGTGACTCAAGCATGATGCAGAATGGACAAGATGGATCGAACAGAATGGGCAGTTCGTTGCAACTGGTTGGATCAAGCGGCGCGGGGTCGGTGCAAGTGCCTTAGAGGTTCCGATGGGATTCGGACGGGAGAGACTTGCCGACATGATGAGAGTCACTGATCAACCTACACGTGGTGAAGCAGGCGATTGCTTCAAGAGATTTGTATGTGTGTGGGTCCCATTTGTATTGGGTTTTAATGGGAGCCCATGAGAGAAACACTAGCCTCTCCTATAAATAGAAGGAGGGAGATGAAAAAAAACCCAAGCATTCATTTAGAAACACTCTAACTTTTCTAGGGTTAGGGTTTGGAGAGGAGAGGAAATTTGTGTGTGCTCTTGGATTGAGCTCTGGTCCTCCTTAAGGGAGTGGCTTTGTAAGTAATATCTTGAATCAATCAATCTATTGATGTTTGCTCAAGAGTGAAGTCTCATTTGCCTTCTTCTCTCTTTTGATGATTTTGGTGCTTCCTTGATCCGGGTGTTTATGCTTGATCTCTTGACCAATTTTACCTTGCTATGATGTGTGAAAATACTCATAGAATCATCTAGATCATCAATCCCCCACAAGCAAGTTTTGGATCAAGTTTTTCATATTTCTAGGTTTTGGAACACTTCTTTGGTAAAACCTTAAGAAATCGATTCTTTCAAGTGGATCTGGATGATCGTCGCTAGAAATAGGACTTAGATATCCTTAGGGAGGTGTGCTCCAAATTTGATCAAGTTTCATTGGTTGAATCAAAAGTTGAACCAATTTTTGTTTTGGATTTAGGCTTTGTGCGCTGCCTCTAGACTAAATCGGTCTGACTGATTTCTTAACATCGGTCCGACCGCCTGACAATCAGACAGCCAATTGAGCGCCGGTCCGACCGCCAGGCAGTCAGACCGCCAGCACCACACCGGTCCGACCGCCCAGTGAGATCAATTCTCTATTATTGTATTTTGTGGTTAAGGGGGTAATCGAATTCAGCACAAGGCTTCCACTGTGCATTTACTGATTTTATTAGCTTTCATAGCTAAAGGAGAAAAGTGCGCGTTGAATTTGATTAAGGCGAAAAATCGAGAAAGCGCCTATTCACCCCCCCTCTAGTCGCCTTTACGGTCCTGCAAGTAGTATCAGAGCCCGATTAGCTCTTCTAATAGATCTTAACCAGTCTTTGGAGCCATGGCGACTGACAAGTATTCAACCAAGCCATATATTTTTGATGGAGTTGATTTTGCTTATTGGAAGGCCCGAATGCAGGCCTACATTGAGGCTCAAGGGCACGCAATTTGGCTTAAGGTAAAAAATCCTTATGTCGTGCCAGCCGATGACGATGTGATCACTCCAGATGTGGAGGCCAACAGCAAGGCTTGGAATTTTTTGATCCAAGACATTAGTCGATCAGATTTTGAGCGTGTATCTCATTTGCGGTCTGCTCATGAGATCTGGCGGACTCTTTGTGATTATCACGAGGGGTCCACTGCGATCAAGGAAGTGAGACAGAACCAGCTCAAGAAAATTTACTCCAAGATCGAGCAAAGACCTGGTGAGTCTTTAGATGAGCTGCGGGGAAGATTTTCTAAGATTCTTCATGATCTACGTGCTGTTGACCTCGTCTTCACTGAGTCAGAAAATGCACGCCAGCTTTTGGGTGCTCTTGATGTGAAGGTCTGGGGAATGAAGATCACTTCCATCAATGACAACACTGTCATGAGTGAGCTTACCATAGATAAGCTATACTCGAGGTTGAAGATGCATGAGATTGATTTTATCTCGCGTCTCCCCAAGACAGAGTCGATGGCTTTAGTGGTCGATCAATCTAAGGGTAGCGCTTCTGATTCTTTGGATGTTAGCTCATCGGGTTTTTCTTTATCAGCTTTGCATTCTTTGAGCGATGAGTAACTTGAGAAACTACCTGAAGATGATTTAGCCCTCCTATCCACCAAATTCACGAGAGCATACAACAAGGAGAGGAACAGGAGGAGAGGTGGTCCTATCACTTGCTTTGAATGTGGTGAGCCAAACCACATTCGCTTTAGGTGTCCCAAGCTGAAGTGCAAGGAGGAGAAGGAGTCACACAGACATCCTCAAGCGAGGGATGCTAAACCCAAGAAGACAAACTATCACAAGTTTGTCAGCCGGGTCCTTGCCGCTATAGAGAATGTGAACATGAGCGATGTGGACTCGGAGACAGAGGACGACGAGAGTGACTCCCGTGGCAAGAAGAAGGCCCATGAATTCACAGGCATGTGTTTCATGGCCAAGAACAGCCACGACACCGACTCCTCCAATGACGAGGATCCTTTCAGCGATCCTGATGAGGTATGCCCTTCGTTTGCTGATATGAAAAAGGCTTTGGTGCTTGCTGAACAGAAATTGCATAAGCAAGCTAAAATGATTAAGAAACAGGACACTATGATTGATAATTTGAACCTAGAAGTTGTTAGGCTCAAATCCATTAATCCTGATGATATGTGTGATTCCTGCTGTAGCTTGCTTAAAGAATTGATAAGCTTAAAATCTGCTCATTCTTCTGTAGTGAATCAATTAAAAGATGTTCTAGATGAACTAGAATCTCTCAAGTCTAGTTCTGTTTGCATGGATATCATTTCTCTTGATGTGACTGCATTGGATGCTATCCCTTTAACATGCTCAAACCGTGCTTTGCTTGAATTAAAATTGGATAGCGCCTTGAAAGAATTGAAAAAATTTGATGCTAGTCACACTTGCTCTCATTGTAAGAATAATAGGATTAAAATGCAAGAGATGACAGAAATAGTTGTGTACTCTAGATCTGCTTCATGTGAAAATTGTTCTAAGCTTACAATTGAGATTGAAGCTCTAAACAAGACTCTAGAAGAAAAAGCTAAAATTGAAAAATCCATGTCTTTTACTGCTTCTAAGAAAGTTATTGACTCTACCTCTTGTGTCTTGAATGCTGAAGTTGAATCAATTGTTGGTAAGATACAAGAGGCTTTTAGAGCTAAATTTAAGGAGCAGTTGAATAGGATTAAGGATTCCTATTGTGTGTCTTGTGAGGCTTTGAAAGTGGAAGTGGCTCTTCTTAAGAGTAAACATGATGAGGCAATCAAGTCTAGAAAGTGCATTAGATGTGAGGAATTAGCTAAAGAGAATGATTACCTCAAAGTGACTCTTGAGAGGTTTTCTAGTGGGAAAAATAAACTCAATATGATTCTTGACCAATCCAAGGTTAGTGTGAAAAATAGTGGCCTAGGTTTTAATCCCCTAGAGCATTCCAAGAATCACCCACCTAAGGTTGCAAGAGTTGTGAAAAGTGGTCTGTTTGAGGTAGAACCTTCTAAGCCATCCAAGGTCGTTTTCAAATTTGCAGGTTTTACTCAAACTCTTTCTGGCAAGAAAGGTGCTTCTGTTTCACCAGTACATACCCCTCAAAAGGTCCAGTACCATTGCACCTTCTGCAAGAAAGATGACCACATTGTTGAGTTCTGCTTCCAGAGAGCAAAGATTGAGAGAAAAGAGAGGATGAGCGCTTTGAGAACCATTAGAGGAGTCCCTTCACCTGCTGTAGTCTCTAGAGCCAGGCATCCTATTTATCGTACTACATATAGGTCTAGGTTTATAGAGAACTGTGTTGACTCTTTTGGTGGGTCTAGGCAGCATTCTGGTCTAGGATATCGTGAGGAGAGACCACGGGTAGCAGCTAGACAGGGGGAGTATCGATCTTTTGGTAGATCGTTTCAGAGAGGTCTAGGTGGTTCTCGTGTGCATTCTTATGATTTTGTTCCTGATCATTTTTCTGCTGCTTCTACTGTTGTTCCCAGGCATCGTGCATCTCATTACTGGATTCCTAGATCTTTTATCACTAACCCCAGTACCGAGGCACAGATGTTTTCGGCTTGTGCTTTTTAGGTCCGTCGTGCGAGGAAGGAGGACATATGGCTTGTTGACTCCGGGTGTTCTCGACATATAACCGGAGATTCTAGATGGTTCTCCTCCCTCACACGTGCATCCGGTAATGAATTGATTACTTTTGGGGATGCTTCTACCGGGACCGTGACTGCCAAGGGCACCGTGCGCGTCAACAACAAGTTCATGCTTAAAGACGTCGCTTTGGTAAGTAAGCTGAGGTATAATCTTCTATCTGTTTCTCAGCTGCTTGATGATGGTCTAGAAGTGAGGTTTAAAAGTGGTGAGTGTAGAGTTCTAGATTCCTCGGGTGAGCTTGTCTTTGAGATCTTCAGATTTGAGAAGATCTTTTATGCTAATTTCAGTATTTCTTCAGCTTCCAGCCCTAGATGTCTTGTAGCCTCTGATTCTCATGATCTTGTTTTGTGGCATCGTGGACTTGGGCATATAGGCTTTGATCATCTGTCTAAAAGTCAGTTGTAAGGACTTGATTAGAGGTTTGCCTAGGCTGAAGACTGTTAGAGATCTTGTGTGCTCACCCTGTAGACATGGTAAGATGGTGTCTGCTTCCCATCCTTCTCTTACCTTAGTGATGACTGATAGACCAGGACAGTTTCTGCACTTAGACACTGTTGATCCTTCTAAAGTTCAGTCAGCTGGTGGAAAATGGTATGTGCTTGTGGTTGTGGATGATTTCTCCAGGTATTTATGGGTTTATTTTCTGACTTCTAAGGACGAGGCGTTTGGCTTCTTTAGAGAATTGGTCCTTAGACTTGATGTTGATATTCCTGGAGCTTTGAGAGCCATTAGGAGTGAAAATGGGACAGAATTCAAGAATTCTTCCTTTTCTACCTTCTGCACTAATAGGGGAATTGAGCATCAATTTTCTTCACCTAGAGTTCCCTAGCAGAATGGTGTTGTAGAGAGGAAAAATATGATCCTTGTAGAGATGACTCGGACCATGTTAGATGAGCATTCTACTCCTAGGAGATTTTGGGCTAAGACGATCTCTACTGCTTGTTATATCTCCAATAGGGTTTTCTTGAGATCTGTGATTGGAAAGACCTCTTTTGAGCCTAGATTTGGTTATTCACCCAAAGTCTCTCATTTCAATATTTTTGGTTGCAAGTGCTTCATTATTAAACATGGCAATCTTGATAAATTTGAGTCTAGATATTCTGATGGTATATTTCTTGGATATCCTGCTCATTCTCGTGGCATTCGTGTATTTAATGTTGACACCAACAAAATTGTTGAGACTTGCGAAGTCACTTTTGATGAGGCTAGTCCTGACACTAGACCCTGTGCTATAGGTATACAGGTTCCTGAAATTCAAGGAAGTATCTTCGTCGATGATGACTCTGAGGATGAGGATCTGATACATCCTCTAGTCACTTCTGAGAGGGTTGGAGAGCCTGCTATTACTACTCCAGTTTCAGCTGAGCAGCCTCCTCCTATCTTCACCGACTTCAGTGGCTCTGTTCCTACCTCCACAGCTCGTGAGGTAGAGACCACTTCTGCACCAGGAGCTCCTCTTCATATTCAGCGACTGCATCCACCTGAGCAGATGATTGGGGATCTTCAAGAGCGAGTCACTCGCTGTAGGTTTATTTCTCCTGATTCTCATGCTCATTCTGCGTTTGTCGCATCTTTTGAACCCCGAAATATTACCCATGCTTTATCTGATGCCTCTTGGGTCAATGCCATGCATGAAGAGATTGAAAATTTTGAAAGAAACAAAGTCTGGATCTTTGTTGAGCCTCCTTCAGATTCTCATGTTATTGGAATAAAATGGATTTTTAAAAATAAGCAAAGTGAGGATGGATTGGTTGTTCGCAATAAGGATAGACTTGTTACTCAAGGTTATTCCCAGGTAGAAGGCTTAGACTTTGAAGAAACCTTTGCTCCTGTAGCTAGATTGGAAGCCATTCGCATTTTACTAGCTTTTGCATCATCCAAGGGTTTTAAGCTTTTTCAAATAGATGTTAAAAGTGCTTTCTTAAATGGTTTCATAGAAGAAGAGGTCTTTGTCAAGCAACCACCTGGTTTTAAAAATTATAAGTTCCCAAATCATGTTTTTAAACTCTCCAAAGTCTTGTATGGATTGAAGCAAGCTCCTCGAGCTTGGTATGATAGGCCTAAGAGTTTCTTGCTTGAAAATTATTTCAAAATGGGAATGGTTGATAAAACCTTGTTCACTCTCAGGCATGGCAGTGATTTCTTATTTGTTCAGATTTATGTGGATGATATCATATTCGGTGGTTCTTCTCATGCTTTGGTGTCCAGATTTTCAGATTCTATGAGTAGGGAGTTTGAGATGAGCATGATGGGAGAGTTGACATTCTTCCTTGGTCTTCAAGTTAACAAACTGAAAGAAGGTACATTCATTCACCAGAGTAAGTATACAAAGGACCTTCTTCGACGCTTCAATATGGGAAGCAGTAGGCCAATGTCTACTCCCATTGCCACAACTACCGTGCTGGACCCGGATGAGGATGGAGAGCCCGTGGACCAGAAGGAATACCGCAGCATGATTGGCTCCCTCCTCTACCTCACAGCGTCGAGGCTGGACATACAATTTGCTGTATGTCTGTGCGCTCGCTTTCAAGCTTCCCCTTGTGCTTCTCATCATCAAGCAGTACGTCACATCTTCAGGTACCTTTAAGATACTCTTGACTTTGGACTCTGGTATTCTTCTTCTTCTGCTCTCTCTATTCGAGCATTTTCTGATGCTGATTTTGCGGGGTGTAGAGTGGATAGGAAGACTACTTCTGGCACTTGTCATTTCTCAGGCACATCTCTTATCTCTTGGTCTTCTAGAAAACAGTCTTCTGTTGCACAGTCCACAGCCGAGGCCGAGTATGTAGCTGTAGCCAGTGGTTGATGTCAGGTTCTCTGGATCCTATCCACGCTGCGGGACTATGGGTTATTTTTGGAAAGTGTTCCTCTTTTCTGTGACAACACTTCTGCCATAAATATTACCAAAAACCCAGTGCAACATTCTAGAACTAAGCACATTGATATTCGATACCATTTTCTGAGAGACCATGTTGAGAAGGGTGATGTTGTGCTTCACTTTGAAGAGTTTGAGCAGCAGTTTGCAGATATTTTCACTAAAGCGCTTGATTCTTCTCATTTTGCTACTTTACGGGGAGAATTAGAGGTTATTAGTCCTCTTGTGCTGTTTTGAGAGGAGTTTTGCTCTTTTTGTATTCATTGTATCATAATGCATTTTAAAATTCAAATTTCTTGTATTGTATTACAAACTTGTGGAGCTTTGATTATTATCCTTGTCTGGCATGTTTTCATACTTTATACATTGCCATGTCTTGTGATAATCTGCTAGACTTCTTTTATGACTCTTCTTGTTTAGCTTAGCTTTTGCCTTGTTAGCTTTATATCTGTGAGCAAATTGAATCAAATTATGTTTTGTCGGATCTTGTGACTAGTTTTGCTTTAGTGATCCTCTCATTATTCATGCCATGTCATATAGGTTAAATTGAGTTTTGAACTGAGTTTGGGCTGTAAAATAAGCTTTGTTAATTCTTAAGCCAAGCAAATGAAGAATGAATTTTTATGTGCGAAAAAACTGATCTCACCGATTCTTTCTCATGAGACTGCTTGCCATTGCACTAGGCATGAACTCAGGGGGGGTTTTGGATGACCTAGACCATTCTTTTAAGCTTCATGCTTGAGATGGCCGCGGCAAGGCTTGAGATCTAGCACAATGCTATAAAAAATTATATATCATTTTCAGCAAAATGCTCAAAAATACTAAGTACTTGATTAAATTGCTTCATACTTGAACTCCTAATGCTCAAAATGCCTCAGCTTCTGGTTTCTGGTCTCTATTTTACTTATAGACATGGCTTGACTCATTTTTGGATACCTTGGTGAAACTATGATATTGAGCAACTTATCATGGTTTCAATTCATTTAATCTCAGATTATTGCTATTTTGGTCTTAGCTTTGCAGTACATGATTTGCCATGATTGAATATATAGCTTCTTCACTTTATATGGCTTGGTGTAATACTTGTATTGTCTTCATGGATAATCTTCATGGCTCCTTTTGCTAAAAGTTCAAAAAAATAATAGTCATTCCTTCATGCTCTAACTTTGTCCTTGCATCTTGATGAATTCATCGTCAAAGTGGGAGAAAGATTAGGGAAAATGTGGTTTTTAGAGCTTTTTGGAGTCATAAAGGAAAAATGGATTTTCTGGAAATTGGTGAACCTTGTGAGTGGATTCTCTTGGTTTTATTGTCTTCTCTGATTATATTTGCAAATCTAGAAGACTCACAATGATCAAAGGTCAAATAAAACAATTGTTCTTTCATATGAACCTAAGTGAGATTTTTGGCTACTCTATGGAAATTGAAGCTTTTTGTGCTCTCTTTGCCTTATCTCGCTTGCCTATGCTATTCTGAAGCCAGTGTGGTCATTTTCTAAGCTTTCTTTTGCTTATGAACCAAGTTGTGCTTTTGCGTGAAAACAACGAGTATTTTATTTTTCAAACCACTTAACTTCATTTTATGGTAAATTGCCAATGTGTTCATCAAGGGGGAGATTGTGGATATCGTGGGGATATGTGCATGATCTTAGAGTGATGAGTCAATTGGCAATGGCATTGTTGGTTTGACGAATCTCGCATTTTCAGAAAACTTCAGTGTTGTCAGGTCATTGGCGGTCCGACCGGCCGTGTGGCAGTCCGACCGGCAATAATTACCGGTCGGACCGGCCACAAGTTATGATGGAGTTTGGGGCTAAGCCAAAAATAGGTTGTGTAGGCATGAGAGGGGAGTCTCCTGGATGTGGTCACATAATTTTTGGAGCTGTCAGTCAAAAGTTCTATCCAGTTGAAAATTCCAGAGAGGTTGCGGATTTTTGAGTTAAAATTTGGCTAAGTCTTTTGAGGCGGTCAGACCGCCGTTATAGAATCGGCCCAACTGCTGGGAAATCAGTCCGACCGGCTTGGTAGGGCGGTCAGACCGGCTTCCACTTGGACTTCGGCCATTTTGGCATTATTGTGTTTTCGTTGTGGTTAATGCATGAGTTTCAATGCTTTATTGTTGCATATTGCATTGTTGAGCTAACGTGGGTCAAGTTGTGAAGAACTTGTTCCCGGAGACGATTTCTTTGTCTATTGCTGTGCAGGTGGCTTGCAGGTCAACGACGTCAACGGTGAGGTGGATCGGGACTAAGCTTGGAGAGCTGAGGTCCAGAACGATCATGGATGCTGGGTGAGGTCGTGTGACTCAAGCATGGTGCAGAATGGACAAGATGGATCGAACGGGCAGTTCGTTGCAGCTGGTTGGATCAAGCGGCGCGGAGGTCGGTGCAAGTGCCTTGAAGGTTCCGATAGGATTCGGACGGGGGAGACTTGTCGACATGATGAGAGCACTGATCAACCTACACATGGTGAAGCAGGTGATTGCTTCAACAGATTTGTATGTGTGTTAGTTCCATTTGTATTGGGTCTTAATAGGAGCCCATGAGAGAAACCCTAGCTTCTCCTATAAATAGAAGGGGGAGATGAAAAAAAAAACCCAAGCATTCACTTAGAAATACTCCAACTTTTCTAGGGTTAGGGCTTGGAGAGGAGAGGAGATGAGAGGAAATTTGTGTGTGCTCTTGGATTGAGCTCTTATCCTCCTTGAGGGAGTGGCTTTGTAAGCAACATATTGAATCAATCAATCTATTGATGTTTGCTCAAGGGTGAAGTCTCATTTGCATTCTTCTCTCTTTTGATGATTTTGGTGCTTCCTTGATCCGGGTGTTTATGCTTGGTCTCTTGATCGATTTTACCTTGCTATGATGTGTGGAAATACTCCTAGAATTATCTAGATCATCAATCCCCCATAAGCAAGTTTTGGATCAAGTTTTTTATATTTCTAGGTTTTGGAACACTTCTTTGGTAAAACCTTAAGAGATCGATTCTTTGAAGTGGATCTGGATGATCGTCGCTAGAAATAGGTCTTAGATATCCTTAGGGAGGTGTGCTCCAAATTTGATCAAGTTTCATTGGTTGAATCAAAAGTTGAACCAATTTTTGTTTTGGATTTGGGCTTTGTCTTGCGCCTCGACTAAATCGGTCGACCGATTTCTGCTGCCGGATCCGACCACCGACAATCGATCGCAAATTGAGCGCGGTCCGATCCTTGACCACACCGGTCCGACCGCCCAATGAGATCAATTCTCCATTATTGTGTCTTGTGGTTAAGGGGTTAATCGAATTCAGCACAAGGCTTCCACTGTGCATTTACTGATTTTCTTAGCTTTCATAGCTAAAGGAGAAAAGTGCGCGTTGAATTTGATTAAGGCGAAAAATCGAGAAAGCGTCTATTCACCCCCCTCTAGTCGCCTTTACGGTCCTACAAAGGGCGATTATTGTCACAGATATATCCACTACGTCGTCTTGCGGTTATGTCAGGGACATATGTTTAATACGTGCAGTTATCTCACGAATAACGAAACATATTAACTGTTGCGTGTATTAAACGCCGCACAAAAAATATCCTTAATCGATTGGGGCAACATATCTATAGACTTTATCGACCATAGGGTGATCATAGCTAATCTGGTCATAGCAAGACTTACGACTATGAGGTGATCGTAGTAAGACTTACGATCAATATATGGTCGTAGTAGGATTTACTACTATATAGGTGGTCGTAGAACAACTTATGACTATATAGAGTGATTGTAGAATAGCTTACGACAACTAGTTGTGTATGATTTCCCTCATTGTTAATAGCGAGGGGCGCCTTTGAAGGTCGTGTAATAGATATTATTTTCTATAATATTACAAATAAATAACTTAATTAGTTGAAAATTATTAAATCCTCGTTACATTCAACCTTTCTATCTTTCTTAGAGCATCTTTAGTGTATTGAACCGATGTCGATTCAAAGTCATGCCACGTAAGTATTTTAGGAACTGAACTGGTTGTTTTTCTCCAATGTATTGAATTGATTCCTACTAATAACTGGGACCCACGTTACATTAAAAAATCATAAAATAATAATATCCTCTCTAAACCGCACTCTCTCCTATGTAGTTGTTTAATGCTCATATGAGTTATTTAATGCTTTGAATCGACTCCTAAGTAGAGTTTGGTTCCATGCATCTTTTTATTGGAATCGATCCCTTCAATATATTGAATCGATTCAATGCATTCTCTCTCTTCATTTGAACCTTCTAAAATACAACGTTGAAGATGATCTTATATGTTATTATGTACAAACTCTAGCACTGATGAACCGACTGAACATTTTGTGTTCTTAATGTACTCTATTTTGAATTCAACTCTCGATACACAAAAATGGTTTCCCACGTGTACGCACGTAGGTGTATGTACAGTCATCATCATCAAATATATCTTGAGATTTATATAAACATTCAAAATTCAAACGAATTGAACTATATTATTTTCTAATCATCGCAATGTACTTGCACAAAATCTCAAAAAGTATTTTGAAAGGCTTGGATAGTACATATACCTACATGTACAAGTGGTTTTGCGTTTTCCCCGGATACACGTCACTCACCTGTTAGTCTTAGCCACAGTTAGTAACAATATCACGAAAAGAGACGAACAATTGTGCTCTTAAGTGCAGCAACGTTAGCATCAACAATTCCGTATCAACAAGAGAGAGAAGAAGGAAAAATGATGCTACTCGTACGGCTGTAATTAAAGCAGCACAGTTGACTCCCGGAGTTCTACGATGTTTTCTTTTTACGAACGAGGTGGTAAAAATAACATCTCTTTCATTTGAAAACATCGTATCAGACCATCTACTATTGACTCAGACCACGGCAGGTCGTGCTGCGTATGTTTCTGCCGCGCCTGCCTGTCGATCTGCCGCAGACTAGGTTAGCGACAGGCTTCATGCCGTGGTCTAGGTGCGCGGCGGGCCCTCTACCGCCGAGTGGGGGTTTACCACATGTCCCGTCGCGATCTGGGTCAGCGGTAGGTGGTCTGTTACGGTTTTTTCGCACTATAAAAGTGCTATTTTTCTCATTCCATTCTAAAAAAAAGAGTGAGACTATTTTTACTGTTTCACTTAAAAACACGCTAAATAAACCAAAAATTTAGAGTTAAAAGGCTTCATCAATAGCGGTAGTTATTAGTAGGAGTACATTATTGACATTTATTGTATCTGCTTGCACCAAAATTGCGTTCACGTTGAGCAGGAGTACATGCTGAGAATAGTTATTTGATTCACCGCGTCCACAGAACAGTAATGTTGTTCACTAATCACCACTCCTGATGCTCTGCTATTGTACTTGTGTTCCGCTTTATTTCCCAGAGTGCCCCTCTATTCAATAGTCTCTGGCCCCAAGTCTCACAACTCTCGATTTAAGTATCCTCCTCCAAAGTCATCTTATTTAAAACGAAAATTATGTAAAGTTTTGAAAGAGTGACATGGACCATAAAAACTGGAAATACTGCATAGGAAAAAATGCATTAGGTGGAAATATAGTTTACAACAGACAAGTTAGTAGAACAACCTTATATGGATTATAGATATGGTGTACCAAATGTTTTTTGTAGAGCTCGCATACTGCCATAGTGCCATTAAAGAAAAGAATAGACTTTAAACATGCCAATTTATACATGAAACCATGAATGCTCCATTCGGGCCATACATGATGCTTTGAATGTCAGCTGGGCTTTTTCATGAAATGATTTTAGGACAGTGAATGTTGAATGAAAACGCTCAGCGCTAGTCGGCCTCAGTATGAAACGACTCCATGAGCACCGAATACCATTTTTAAGTTGAGATTCGGCAGGGACATCTGCAATACACAACAGACTTTGGATTCGGCATGTACTCCATTAGAGTGGCAGTGCTAAGTGCTAACACTACATTATATATAGCTTGATGTATTACTTACGTAGGGAGGGCATCTCTAATAGTGAAGAGAGAGAGAAGGAAAGTCGATTTTTTTTTAATAATTATCTCTACATACGAACTAAGATAAATCAATCAGTGTATGTGAGAGAGATAAAAAAGTAAGAATATTATAAGTTTAACATGAATGTTAGAGACAACTTGCTAAAGACAGTTTATTAAATGTGTTACCTCTAAATCTATCTTTCGATGATGTGAAGTTGATATAACAGAATTAGAGATAATACTATTAGATATACCCTACTTTAATACTCAAATTTATCCAATATTATACTTCTGAAGGGAGCACGAAGAGAACAGAAAGGTTTTGGAAAACCACCGGAGACCGGAAGGCGGTCTGGTAATTCCGCACTGACTGCCCCGCCCCGTCTCCGCGCCACGTGACCCAAAAAGGCTTTCCCAACCCCAACCAAGCGCTTCCTCAGCTCCTCCTTCCCTTCTCCTTCGCAATACGGTCACTGTCGCAGTATCACCGCCAGTAGCTGTCCACGCCACCGCCGCCGCGCACGAACGTCTCCACCACTGTCCCCACCCACCCACCCACCCACCCCAAACAAAACCTACCCCCGCCGTGGCCGCTTCCGCCTCCGTCCTCCAGAGCTCGCTCACCTAGCCGAACGCCGTAATCACTCGCCGCTCGATTAGCCGCGCGGCATACGAGTTACGAGCGAGTGGTCGTACTAGGTGCCGCTCCAGTATTGTAGGAGGGAGGCTAGGGGGCAACGCCAACGCCAACGCCAAGGCCGAGCCGAGTGGATCAGCACTGGAGTAAAGAAAAGCGCAGGCGTCGTGTCGTGTTGTGTTGGGGGGAGGGGGGCGTACTCCACCGTGCTGTGGCCTTGATTAATTAATGTGGGCTTAGTGCGCGGGATAATTATTTTAGCGCAGCTGTCGCCGTTGGGAACTCGCGAAAGCTTCGGTTCTTTTGAGAAGCCCCCCAAGCCACGCCTCGCCTCCTCCTCTTCTCGCCTGTGCTGCGCTGCCATCGGGTGCTCGCTCTCGCTACTAGCGCTTGCCTAGTGTGGTGTAGTGCAGTGTAGGTATTAGTGCGTGCTTTGCCTGGGCGCTCGTCGCGCATTTCCACAAGCACATGGTGGGCATTGGGCGGGAGGGGGGGTAGATTGGGGGAGGAGGAGAGGAGAGGGAGGATGGGGAAGTACGCGGCGAGGAGGGGGTGGAGGGGTGCAGCGGCGGCGGCGTGGGTGGCGCTGGCCGTGGCGTGCTCCGCGGCCGTGCACTGGCAGCTGCGCCGGGAGACCATGGAGCGGGCGGAGGAGCGGCTCGTCAGCATGTGCGAGGAGCGGGCGAGGATGCTGCAGGAGCAGTTCGGGGTCACCGTCAACCACGTCCACGCGCTCGCCATCCTC
Organism: Hsuehochloa calcarea; assembly: GCA_036346395.1. NCBI lineage: Eukaryota > Viridiplantae > Streptophyta > Magnoliopsida > Poales > Poaceae > Hsuehochloa > Hsuehochloa calcarea. The sequence continues at coordinate 61,650,251 of CM070596.1, forward strand.
ATCACATATTGTATTTGTTTGTGTAATTTTTATTAATTTATTTGTTAAGAATTGTTTGTACGTTTATTGATTAATACGAACAAGACACTCATACGAAATAGCGATAACAAGCATGTAGTACAATGAAAATCACATAACACGTGATACTATACGGCTCACTCTGTCTCGAGCCACTACTCTCTCCTGCTGCATTGCGTCGCGTCGCGCGCTGCCTTGTTTTGCGCCGAGCATGACCCGTGGAATCGTCCACCGCTCGAGAACGCGTGTCGGTTCGGAGGGGTACGAGGCCGTTGAGGCGGGTGGACCATGAGCGAGTGCGGGCGAGTCCGGTAGGCGTACATGTCGTCGTGATGAGGCGTCTTGACACAGGGGACACTTCCGAGGAATTCATCCACGACGGAGACTAAAAACCACTGGGGTACGATTCCTGCAACTCGGTTCGCGGATGAACTCTCGCTCGAGTATCCGTGGGGCACCAGAACCCGTAGGACATCTGCTCTTGAGCGTCTGAGGCGGCGAACCGGAGGAGCTCGCCTGCGTGGGCTAAAAACCACAGGCGCCATTGTCCTTGCCACGGTGTCGTGTCTTTGCTCCCGGTAGGAGCTGGAGGCCCGTATCGTCGTCATCGGTCGATGTGAATGGCCGTCACCCCCACGGGCCAAGGTCGCAAGGCAAGCGATGTTAGTACAAATGAACACTGGATGTAAACTAAGAACCTCGTACCTCCGGATGTGCGGTCGAGATAACCGAGGCGGCGGCAGTCTGGGTCGGGACGACGAAGTGATTCATCCCGACGGACCTACGGCGAGAGAACGGCATGATGTTAGCGGAACGTAAGGCATAATTACAAAACTTAATGTAAATTTGTACATAGCGACTTACGTGCGGCGGCGACCGCCCGCAGATGACCGACGGGAACGCTCGACGCTGCCGGACTCGCTAGGTCGTGGTGACCTAGCGGTGAGCACGGTCCCCACTTCGTGCCCGTCATGAGACGTCGTCCCTCGAACGACCACGGCTCAAGTTCTTTATTATCTTCTTCAACTCCGCCGAGATGTGCTTCAAAACTTTTTATATACTGCTGAGGTTCTATCTGGCCGAGTTGGGCCTCGTCCATTGCGCTCTGGGACGCGCACCGCCCGCCGAATCGTAGTGACATATGTAAGTTCATTAACAAAAATCGAATATCGTCAACAAAGCTGCGAACCGAGGTTGTAAGTGTCGCACGGTGTCGTCATGTCTTGAAGCGCCGTTGATGATCGTGACGTCTGCGCGGAGGCTCTCTTGGTGCGTCAAATGTCACCTCCTGCAGGTGCTCGGAGGAGGAATGGTGAGTCTTCTGCGCGTTCGTGGCATGTGCCACTCCATGTCTGCAGCTGTCGACTCGAGGTCATATGGACCCGCTCATGCCATACATCCACGTGCATCCTGTTAATCCATATCGCAATCCACTGGTCTTTGGTGCATTTGCGGTCGAAATATGCCCACCCGACCTCGATTGCCCGCATTTTCGGAAAGATTAATGTTACAAAAGAAGACGTAGGACTGCAAAATTACTTGGATGAAATTTGACTCACCGGTGTCTGGCTCGCTCGAGGGCTGCCGTTCGGGGACACGAGTGGGTATCGAAACAAAGCCGTCGCACACGCTGCGGCTGTAAGGCTCCACCATATGTGAGAACACCGGTGGCGGTCGTCGTCCACAATAATCGATCCTCGGCGCATGCGCAGACGGCCGTGCGCGCAACCGCGGCGTAAAATCAGCATGCCATGGACACGGATGATGTCGCTCTCGTGCAATAACTCGAACTCGTTGTGGTACAACGAGTAGCACCTCGCCGGTCTTCTGCTGGCCCAGCGCGAGACGACGGGCGGCGATCCCACCGTAAGCCCATGGTGGGCGCGTCTATGTGGTCATGTGGGAGAGAGTGCGGGTGCGCCATTGTCTCAATGGTCGGCCGCCCAGCAGGAAGTGCTCCCAACTCCACAACCGCGAGAGCACGTAGCACACGGCGAGTTGCTACCAGTACGCCATGCCGTGGCGTCACACAACCCTCGGTATGTAGCGCAAGGGCGGTGATCCTCAAGCATCTTTGCGGCATCGGCTCGGCCGCGTCAACCAAAGACTCGGCGGCGGATGAAGCGGGGTTCAAAATCACCCTTTGTGGTTGGAAGCAGGACCCAACCAAAGAGCCGGAGAAGGTAAGCAACGAGATGCGTCCTAACGGCGTCCTCGGTGCACCTGCGGGCATTCATTGAATCGCCTCGGCCAAGCCCGAGGGCGCCACGTGCACCCTCCGACGAGGTTGGCCAAACCGCCGCTCGGCTGACCTTCCAATCCGCTCTCGGAGGGCCGGAACAAGCGGCACACCGGATCGGGAGACCGGTCAAGAACGAGGCGTCCCAGTAGGGTGATCGTCATCTCACCCCACCGAAAATGGAAGGTGTGCGTCTCGGGCCTCCACCGGTCCACAAGTGCGGACAACAGGCTGCCGTCTAGGGTGAACCCACGTTGGAAGGACACCATCCTCGCAAAGGGAAACAAGCCCGTCTCCGGAGGATCGGGGCGTAACGATCGTCTACGCCCACCGGTCCCTCCCGCGCCTCAAGCGCCCGCGCGAGGGCCATCCACGCCACGGTGAGAGCCACGACTTGCACCGGTGGTCCTCATCGTAGAATTGTTCTAGTAGCTCCGGTAGAGACATGACTAGCAAAACATACATAGCGAACATTCTCGACAATGTGGCTAATTAAACATAGAAGAATGTAGCTAAATTAAAAATTACGATAAACCTACTGCGAGCGACGGCGACGGTTAATAACGTTGAAATATAATGGAGAGAGCAAGCGCGTGAAAAGAAAAGAATGGGCGAGAGGAGCGGCGGTGATCTGCGATATGAACTTAGCGTAAAAAGAGCGAGTGATGCGATATGAACTTAGCGGAAAAAGCGAGCGAGCGAGCGATCGCAAATGAAATCGCATGTCGCTCTCTCCAATATATATGCACTTGCAATCATCAAAGGAATCATTTTATATCCACTGCAATCATCAAAGAGAGTCACGAGATAACATTTCATCCAAACTTTGGTTGCAAAGTTAAACCACATGCATGAACCAAGCATTACAATCAACACTTGGCAGCAAGTGCCTGCAAGGGCCACATTACAATCTCCAGCAAATGAGCACATGTCACAGATATCATAATGACCATATGACCTAGCAAAATAAGCATATGAAGTACATTAATTGATCTGTACGAAAGCACATTCGACACACATTTATTGCTTTGTATAAACACGCATTTATATCAAACAATTCTTAACAAATAAATTAATAAAAAAATTACACAAATAAATACAATATATGAGAAACTCCCACAAAAAATTTTGTAATTTTTTGATGCAATATGCTATATATTTCAATTTTTTCAAATTTATACTCTATTCTAACCTGACCCTAAACTAATCCTAACCTAACCCTAAACTAACATAACCCTAAACTAACTTAATTGGCTGGGCTGGCGCATGCCCACCGCGCGCCAATACGACGTGCTTTCAACGCCGAGGCGGGAGGCGGCGCGCGCGGCGCGGCCGGCGCACGTGTGACTTGGCGCGCGCTGCGCCGCCCGCGTGGCGTGGCGAGGCGGGCGGCGGCGGCGGCGGCGCGCCGACTGCGCCCCGCGGCGACGTGTCACCATGCGCGGCGCGACGCTGCGCCCGACTGCGCCCGGCCGGCTATTTTTGCTAATACGTGCGTGCAATGGTTAAAACTGCTAATACGGTGTGAAAATCGGCCGTATCGATAAAAAATTCCGTTTTCCCCGGATACACGTCACTCACCTGTTAGTCTTAGCCACAGTTAGTAACAATATCACGAAAAGAGACGAACAATTGTGCTCTTAAGTGCAGCAACGTTAGCATCAACAATTCCGTATCAACAAGAGAGAGAAGAAGGAAAAATGATGCTACTCGTACGGCTGTAATTAAAGCAGCACAGTTGACTCCCGGAGTTCTACGATTTTTTCTTTTTAACATCGCATGAGGCCACCTACGATTGACTCAGACCACGGCAAGTCGTGCTGTATATGTTTCTGCCGCGCCTGTCTGTTGACCTGCTGCAGATTAGGTTAGCGACATGCTTCATGCCGCGGTTTAGGAGCGCGACGGGCCCTCTACCGCCGACTGGGGACTTACCACGTGTCCCGTCGCGATCTGGGTCTGCAGTAGGTGGCCTGTTACGGATTTTTCGCACTATAAAAGTGTTATTTTTGTCATTCCATTCTAAAAAAAAGAGTGAGATTATTTTTACTGTTTCACTTAAATACACGCTAAATAAACCAAAAATTTAGAGTTAAAAGGCTTCATCAATAGCGGTAGTTATTAGTAGGAGTACATTATTGACATTTATTGTATCTGCTTGCACCAAAATTGCGTGCACGTTGAGCAGGAGTACATGCTGAGAATAGTTATTTGATTCATCGCATTGCCTCTTGATTTTGATCTCGTAAGGGTCTCTTTATTTTCTGGTCGGGTACATTTCTTAGTGGTCGTATCTTTTGTAATTAGTACTCTCTTCGTTTTCTTTTGTTTCGCTTATCTTTTCTGACATCGAAATCGTCTCCGATACAGTACGCTTTTAGGGCATATATAACTATAGAGACATACAATTGTTATCTATACAGTCCTTTATATCATCTACTAAAAAAAAAAATCAGAGACAACACTTTGAGTAGATGCACTCTCTACAATGGGCATACCCACAAGTACATTGGTTCACACTAATAAATTGCAATGGCATCTCCCCTCCCCTCCCATCTCTCGTCTCTCCTCCGTATCAACATGAATTTGATGTAGCATTGTTTTATAGACGTCATGTTAGTCTAGCGATTTTGACAAATTTCCCTTGTTATTGTTTTGCTAGGTGGAGTACTTCTATGGTTATGTTTACATCTCGTAGAATTTAATTGATTAGTATCAATGTCAATGTGGTGATATGGGATGCATGCCTGTGTGCATGCTCCATTAAATCGGTCTAATAAGTTTAGACAAGTGAAACTTGTTTGACCGAGGTTTTCAACGGTTGACGTGGACTCTATGATGACGTGGTGGAATCGATCCATGAAATGTCTCTCAAGGCAAACGCCTGGTCCTAAAGACCGCATCCACAGAACAGTAATGTTGTTCACTAATCACCACTCCTGATGCTCTGCTATTGTACTTGTGTTCCGCTTTATTTCCCAGAGTGCCCCTCTATTCAATAGTCTCTGGCCCCAAGTCTCACAACTCTCGATTTAAGTATCCTCCTCCAAAGTCATCTTATTTTAAACGAAAATTATGTAAAGTTTTGAAAGAGTGACATGGACCATAAAAACTGGAAATACTGCATAGGAAAAAATGCATTGGGTGGAAATATAGTTTACAACAGACAAGCTAGTAGAACAACCTTATATGGATTATAGATATGGTGTACCAAATGTTTTTTGTAGAGCTCGCATACTGCCATAGTGCCATTAAAGAAAAGAATATACTTTAAACATGCCAATTTATACATGAAACCATGAATGCTCCATTCGGGCCATACATGATGCTTTGAATGTCAGCTGGGCTTTTTCATGAAATGATTTTAGGACAGTGAATGTTGAATGAAAACGCTTAGCGCTAGTCGGCCTCAGTATGAAACGACTCCATGAGCACCGAATACCATTTTTAGGTTGAGATTCGGCAGGGACATCTGCAATACACACACAGGCTTTGGATTTGGCATGTACTCCATTAGAGTGGCAGTGCTAAGTGCTAACACTACATAATATATAGCTTGATGTATTACTTACGTAGGGAGGGCATCTCTAATAGTGAAGGGAGAGAGAAGGAAAGTCGTTTTTTTCTTAAATAATTATCTTTACATACGAACTAAAATAAATCAATCAGTGTATGTGAGAGAGATAAAGGAGTAAGAATATTATAAATTTAACATGAATGTTCGAGACAACTTGTTAAAGATAGTTTGTTAAATGTGTTACCTCTAAATCTATCTTTTGATGATGTGAAGTTGAATAGCAGAATTAGAGATAATACTGTTAGATATACCCTACTTTAAAATTCAAATTTGTCTAATATTATACTTCTGAAGGGAGCACGAAGAGAACAGAAAGGTTTTGGAAAACCACCGGAGACCGGAAGGCGGTCTAGTAATTCCGCACTGACTGCCCTGCCCCGCCCCGTCTCCGCGCCACGTGACCCAAAAAGGCTTTCCCAACCCCAACCAAGCGCTTCCTCAGCTCCTCCTTCCCTTCTCCTTCGCAATACGGTCACTGTCGCAGTATCACCGCCAGTAGCTGTCCACGCCACCGCCGCCGCGCAAGAACGTCTCCACCACTGTCCCCACCCACCCACCCACCCCAAACAAAACCTACCCCCGCCGTGGCCGCTTCCGCCTCCGTCCTCCAGAGCTCGCTCACCTAGCCGAAGCCCGTAATCACTCGCCGCTCGATTAGCCGCGCGGCATACGAGTTACGAGCGAGTGGTCGTACTAGGTGCCGCTCCAGTATTGTAGGAGGAGGCTAGGGGCCAACGCCAACGCCAACGCCAAGGCCGAGCCGAGTGGATCAGCACTGGAGTAAAGAAAAGCGCAGGCGTCGTGTCGTGTTGTGTTGGGGGGAGGGGGGCGTACTCCACCGTGCTGTGGCCTTGATTAATTAATGTGGGCTTAGTGCGCGGGATAATTATTTTAGCGCAGCTGTCGCCGTTGGGAACTCGCGAAAGCTTCGGTTCTTTTGAGAAGCCCCCCAAGCCACGCCTCGCCTCCTCCTCTTCTCGCCTGTGCTGCGCTGCCATCGGGTGCTCGCTCTCGCTACTAGCGCTTGCCTAGTGTGGTGTAGTGCAGTGTAGGTATTAGTGCGTGCTTTGCCTGGGCGCTCGTCGCGCATTTCCACAAGCACATGGTGGGCATTGGGCGGGAGGGGGGGTAGATTTTGGAGGAGAGGAGAGGAGAGGAGAGGGAGGATGGGGAAGTACGCGGCGAGGAGGGGGTGGAGGGGTGCAGCGGCGGCGGCGTGGGTGGCGCTGGCCGTGGCGTGCTCCGCGGCCGTGCACTGGCAGCTGCGCCGGGAGACCATGGAGCGGGCGGAGGAGCGGCTCGTCAGCATGTGCGAGGAGCGGGCGAGGATGCTGCAGGAGCAGTTCGGGGTCACCGTCAACCACGTCCACGCGCTCGCCATCCTCATCTCCACCTTCCACTTCGAGAAGCACCCCTCCGCCATCGACCAGGTGAGCAAAAAAGAAAGATAAAAGGAGATTGTTTCTTGATGCATTGTTGCTGTTGTATGCTTTAAGAGCTGCGGCAATGGCGGACTCCTGGGATCCTAAAGATTGCATTTTTAAAAGATATTCCCTTGTGGTTTCTTGATGCTTACAGGGTTGCGGAGTTAGTTGTTTAGCGGCACATGCATATTATTTGTAGTTGGTTGGTCGTGGGGCTTGATCTTTGAAAACGTGGCGTTCTTGGAGCGGTTGGGTGTTTTTTTATATGCTCAGAGACGTCTCTGGACTACTAGGTTGGTACTTGGTAGCGCGTTGCTTTGTTTATAAAGTGGTTAATGGATGTGTTTAGACAACATTTGATGCCTTTGTTTATGCTGATAAATGTCACCATCGTAGTAGTTGTAGTTTATAGAGAATTACTGGCTGCAGTTGTTCAGTGGTGGCCCTGGTGGGTTCTTGAATTCCGAACTCCTGTTCTGCTTTTTTGGATTTAGTTGTAGTTTTGGGAGTATCGTGGCATGGTATATGAAGACACATTGCGGTTGTGTTAACTGGCAACAAAGAGTAACTGACTAATTTGGTTCCTGGTCGTAGTTGTATTTCTCCATAGGGATCAGGTACAGTTTTAATTTGATTAGTTCTTTCTTTTTTTTGGACGCCCTTGGTTATTTCATCTTAGTTCTTGCAGAACCTAGCATTTCCCTGCTCGTGTGTTCTACTCTGTATTTTTAATGCAATGTTTGCTGCAGGATACTTTTGCAAAGTACACGGCAAGTACATCATTTGAGCGTCCACTGCTGAATGGGGTGGCATACGCGCAGCGCATCTTCCATCATGAGAGGGAAATGTTTGAAAGCCAGCAGGGATGGATTATGAAGACGATGAAGCGAAAGGCTGCACCTCCCCAAGATGAGTATGCCCCGGTGATTTTCTCCCAGGACACGGTTTCCTACCTTGCACGCATCGACATGATGTCTGGGGAGGTGCGATTTCTTGTTGCTTGATGAGTTTGTTTTGCTGTTTGTTAAATCTTAGTTAATTGGGGGGGGGGGAGTCTTTTGCTCTTTTAGTTTTTTTTCTTTAGTGAAATAATCCATTTGTTCCTGATGTAGGAGGATCGAGAAAACATCTTGCGTGCCAGGGCTACTGGCAAAGCCGTGTTGACAAACCCATTTCGGCTGCTTGGGTCAAACCACTTGGGGGTGGTTCTCACTTTTGCTGTGTATCGCCCTGGTCTAGATGCTGATGCGTCAGTTGAGCAACGTGTGGAAGCAACTGCTGGGTGAGATGATTGAACTATCTTATAAGAGGAAATGATTGAACTATCTTATAAGAGGAAATCGATTATTTACCCCCACCCCACTAGTTGGCAATCTAGGATATACCCTCTTTCCCAGTATAATTGATAATTTGCCCTCTTATAGTTGAGATGCTTGAGGATATGCCACTATGGACGATTTACCCCTCATCTTCTTCCCCCACTCCTCATCCACGGCCATGCTCTATGACAGGCACCTCTGCGCCGGGCCGCGACACCATGTCCCGCGCTGCGCCGCCGTGTCTTGTGTGGTGCTGCCTGCAACCTGCGCTCCATGTGCACGCCCTGTACCGTGCCACGCTGGTAGCCCCACCGTGCACCCCGCCATGTCTCACACCGTGTTCCTCCAACGGATGCGGTGGTGACCAGGATAAAAAACGCAGGATACAGGGGACGAAGCTCGGTGATGTTGGATCAGGTGATTAAGAGGTTTGAGGATGCCAGATTTGATCGGAAATGGCTCGGAGATGACGGCCGCGCGCGCACACACAAGACGAGGAAGATGAGGCCGAAATTCGGTGGAGGGTGCAGAACGTGGGTGCAGAGCGGGGTGGTCGTCAGCCGCCGGTGAGCTGCTCCGGCACCAGCGGGAGCGAAGGGTACGTCGACATTGCCGGTGAGGTGAGGGAGAAGAGGAGGATTTGGGAGGAAGAAGGGGGAGTGGGTAATATGGTCAATTCAAGCGTAACAGTGGCATATCCTCAAACATCTCAACTAAAGAGGGGTAAATTATCAATTACATTGGGAAAGAGGGTATATCCTATATTACCAACTAAAGGGCGGGTATGTAATCAATTCCCCCATCTTTTAAATATGGATGACCTGTAGGGAAATGCTGAATTTCCTTAGAAGATAAGTTAATCTTATTGCTTCATGCAATTTGCCTCTCTCAAATTTTGAAATTATGTATTGCACACCTCTAATTTTGAAGAGAAGAATACCATCTGTGAAAGTCACTGTGTGTTAGCCATAAGTATGCAACTGTTTGGTTCGTGTGGTCTCATCTAATCAAATCCCTACTAACAGATATCTCGGTGGAGCTTTTGATGTGGAGTCGCTTGTGGAGAATTTGCTGAGTAAACTTGCTGGGAATCAGGATATTGTGGTGAACGTCTACGATGTCACAAATGCTTTGGAACCTATGGTTATGTATGGACCTCAAAGTCCAGATGGTAAAGTGCTCCTCTTACATGTTAGCATGCTTGATTTTGGAGATCCGTTTAGGAGGCATGAAATGAGGTGCAGGTTGGTAGCTTCTTTTTGTGACACAAACTTTGTTGGCTGCTTTGCTCCTCCACTAATGTTGGTAACCTGTGCAGGTATAGGCAAAAGCCTCCAATGCCATGGTCCGCCATTACTAATCCTTTGGGCACTTTTGTCATATGGATGCTTGTTGGGTATATAATTTGTGCTGCATGGTCTCGGTATGACAAAGTTTCAGAGGATTGTAGAAAGATGGAAGAGCTCAAAACTCAAGCAGAAGCTGCTGACGTTGCGAAGTCTCAGGTTTGACACATATTTGGGTGCTTTGAGTTACTAAGGTTTCTTGCATGCACATGGATTATATGTTTATATCAGCTTTTTTATTTGCAGTTTCTGGCAACTGTATCACATGAGATCAGAACACCTATGAATGGCGTCCTTGGTACTAATTCGTTCCTTCTGGTACCTACATAATATCCAATCCAATGGTGTGGCAATCTAAGAATTCTACCTTTCCATGTAGGAATGCTGGATATGCTTTTGGGGACAGATCTGACTCTGACTCAGAAGGATCATGCTCAGACTGCTCAGATGTGTGGCAGAGCATTGATAACACTGATAAATGATGTCCTTGATCGAGCAAAGATTGAAGCTGGAAAGTTGGAACTTGAGGCAGTGTCTTTTGACTTGCGTTCTCTCATGGATGATGTGATCTCTTTGTTTTCTTCAAAGTCAAGAGAGAAGTGCATTGAGGTATCTTACTATACATTTATAAAGTACGAAAGATGGTTTCTATGCCCTGATAGTCATAATGGATATGGACTGCTTTCAACCCTTGTTTGTGGCTGAGCAACCAACAGATAATGCAGTTCCACACATGCCATATTGCCAATCTTTCCTATATTTCCTTTCCAGTAGCACAGTCTTTCCTAATCTTTTCCTAATTGCTGCAGCTTGCAGTGTTTGTATGTGATGATGTTCCAGAAGTTGTTATTGGGGATCCTTGGAGATTTAGACAGATACTGACAAATTTAGTGGGCAACGCAGTCAAAGTAAGTAGTCAAATTTTGGTATCATGACATTTGATATGCTTATTAAACATGAATTCTACTGCTGTTTGCATACTTTGTAACTTTAAATAACGTTGGGACACTGTTTTTTAAAATATATTTCTGTTATCAAACTCATTCAGAAAATGTACTGATTTCATTTTTAATTGTCCCAGTTCACAGAACGGGGTCATGTATTTGTGCGGGTCTGTTTGGCTGAGAACTCAAATGTCGAAGATAATCAAGTCGTAAATGGAACCTTGAATGGGAAAGATGGTAAAGTTGAGTCTACAGCTAACGGTGCCTTGAATACTTTGAGTGGGTTTGAAGCTGCTGATGGACGAAATAGTTGGGAATATTTTAAGCTGTTGCTCTCTGATAAAGAGTCACTTTTGGATGAGCTTGAGGGTGAAAAATCTAATCAAAATGATTCTTATAGCGTGACCTTGATGATAAGCATTGAGGACACAGGTGTTGGGATCCCACTACATGCACAAGATCGTGTTTTTACGCCTTTTATGCAGGCTGATAGTTCAACTTCAAGGAACTATGGTGGAACTGGCATTGGTTTAAGCATCAGTAAATGTTTAGCTGAACTTATGCGTGGGCAAATAAGTTTCACTAGTCGTCCTTTCATTGGGAGTACATTTACATTTTCAGCTGTCCTGAAGCGTTCATACAAAGATAATTCAAATGATTCAAAGAGGAGTTTGTCCGAGGCACTACCAACTGCCTTTAAGGGAATGAAGGCAGTTTTGGTAGATAGGAGACCTGTACGTAGTTCTGTCACAAGATATCACCTTAACAGGTTGGGGATAATGGTTCAAGTTGTGAATAATTTGAGTACTGGACTACAAGCCTTTTCTGGACAAAATGGTGCAACAGAGCCCAGGTGAGTCTTCTGTTCAGTCATTTTCAATTCCTAAGAGAACTTGTCACTGAGACCTTTGAAACACCAGCTGTATCATCAACCAGTCCTTTGATACAGGAGGGACCAAAGTTAGAAACAAAGAACAAATAGTGGTTGTAGTTAATGAAAGGACCAGGACCATAGTGTAAGTTGATTATTTTTTAGAAGAAAGACATAAGACTGTAAAGGATTAGAATAGATGCTTCCATAATAACTAATAAATACTTTGCATTCACGTATTGTACATTCTTCTTGAATACCTGCTGATTCTCCATTCTCTATCTACTTTATTTTCTTGCAGAGAAAAAACGCCCATGCTTTTTATTGAGAATGACATCTGGAGGTTCGATACAGATACTAAGTTATTGAATCGTCTACATGAGCCCAAGAAAAATGGTCAGGTACATGAATTGCCCAAATTAATTCTTTTGGTCACATCTGAAGCGGACAAGGATAAATATGGATCCACATTCGATATTGTGATGTGTAAACCTATAAGAGCAAGCACAATCGCTTCTTGTCTTCAACAATTGCTAAAAGTAGAGATGCCTGAAAGCAAAGAAAATCAAAATAGGCCCTCATTTCTTCGTAGCTTGCTGGTTGGGAAGAATATATTGGTCGTAGACGATAATAAAGTTAATCTCCGAATAGCTGCATCCGCACTCAAGAAGTATGGCGCCAAGGTTCATTGTGTTGAAAGTGGCAAGGATGCTATCTGCCTACTTCAACCACCACATTGCTTCGATGCATGTTTTATGGATGTTCAGATGCCAGAGATGGATGGGTATGATTCTATTAATTCAATAAACAGTCTGCTGCTCTGTTGTGTTTAAAATATCTTGCCTTTAAAGGAAATTGCAATTCTCTTTCCCAGGATTAATGTGTTGAGTTTTTTTTGCTTATTATAATATCAGTCTTACGGATTGTCAATGATATGATCTTTAGGTTTGAGGCAACTAGACAAATAAGGCAAATGGAGACGAAAGCAAATGAGGAAAGGAAGGACAAGTTGACTTCAATGGAAGGTTCAACATTTGTTGATTGGCATTTGCCTGTTCTGGCAATGACTGCTGATGTTATTCAGGCAACCTATGAAGAGTGTATAAAATCAGGAATGGATGGGTATGTGTCCAAACCCTTTGACGAAGAGCAGTTATACCAAGCAGTCTCCAGATTAGTGGTGGGGACAACTGATTTGGCTTGATGGTCTGATCAATGGAAAGGATCTGAGGTCTCAGTGGTTAAAGTGAAGCTCCACCATCTTGCTTTTGTCAAGCTGACCAACTCTTACAAACCTCTGACATGAATTTTCACAGCATTAGATGAAATGATGAAAGTACCTTGAGCTAGTAATCTTCGTTCAGCCAAGGTAATGCAAGTCCAAGTTTCTGCTGCAGCCCAGGGTAGTGATAGGCAGATTTCAGGGGAGTGATAGGTAGATTTCCTTGTAATTTTGTTTTTCTTTGCTGTTGATAGGCAGATGTATGTTGTATCTTCCTGTCAATTCTTTGAAAAGATCACATCTTTGTGCTGCACTCTAGAATTGGCAAGATCACATCTTTGTGCTGTGCTCTCCCAAGTTTCCGAGCCCCCTAGAAAGAAGTGGTTGACCTTTTAAGTTGCATCCTTTTGTCCATTCAAAAAAAAGAGTTGTATCCTGTTTGCATGCTCGTGAAAGGTTTGATGAAATTGTTAGTATTTGTACAGCTCTAGGAAAACTGGACGTGTTGTCTTTAATGCAAAACTTGCTGGCGTTCTTGTCAATTGTTACCTGCGTTCTAGTTAACACGAGTAGCTGACTATGCTCCACTGCTCCGTTTTCCTTTCTCACTTGTACTGTCATGAATGTAAGCAGGTTGGTTGTCTAATTTTTAGTTCTGTAATGAAATATCGTGTCAGCTGCTCCTAGCCTGATAGCGCAAAGCATTATTGTGCTGGGAAATGTTTCCCAGTTTTTGGCTTAAGTGGTCTCTCTTTGAAATGAAATAACACTTTTATAGTGCTATTTTGCCATGGAACTAATATTCTACGCACTCAGATCATGGCAGATCCTCTGCCGCGCATCCAGACCGGTATGAGTGCTATTTTTATTATTTTATTCGTAGAGATGTTAATTTTACTATTTTGTATAGAAAAAAAACTCTCGAAGAGCAAATGACATCGCGTCGAGCGGTACCATTCCCATTGTCCTGGAGAAGTGGCGTGAAGATGGAGACATTAGGCTCTGAGTCGATGTTTATTAATACTTGAATCTTGGTATGAAACGCATGACATCAGTCGTTACTGGCGTTTGTCATGACTCATGATGCATAGCAGGGGCAATGCTGTTATGCTGGAAACGTGCGGATGTCGCATGAATCTACCGCATGGTACGTTTAATTGGTCTGAACGCATACCCTGCCCCTGCAGACTGCTGCGCAGTGATGGTATCGACAGCTTTTCTGCACGGCATCGGCATCGGCAACGACGGCACGGCACGGCAACCATCCCAGCCGAGCAGCGGGTGGTGAACGTTGGCCCGATGCAACGCGGCACGGGAAATTTGCCCGGAGGACTACTTGATCTGTACAGCCTGCAACGACCAGATCTCACTGAATATATACCATGCTTTTCTAGTGCCCAAGCCCAACAATCTTCAGAATTTTTGCCGATAGGAATAGAGAGAACCCTGTTCACATCCGGCAAAAGCAGGTTGGCACAAACAGCACCGAAATTCCACTGCTGTGCATCATCGCAAAGCAAATCTCCCACCTTCTGTGCAGTTGCACCCGGCATTTTTTTCGATTAGCTTCATTGTGATAGAGCCCGGTATCCAACTGTCATTCCTAATATCAATGGATGATTTACCATCTCCAACCCGTTTAAGGAGACCCTTCTCCAAAACGACCCGCCCACTCAAGATAGCGGGTATTACAGCCTTGCAAGCTTCGAGCTCATTTGGGAGCGCAAATCCCATGTGGAAACATATTTGGAGATTTCCAGTACCACCAAAAGGTGAAGGTTTTTTTCTGGTGGAAAGTTTCACACGGTTTCCTCCCATCAAGGGCAAAACCGAGAGACCAGCATGTTGAAAGGACAGGGTTCTGTAATGTTTGTGGAGCTAGAGATGAAAAAACTCTGTGACATATTCTGATGGAGTGTACGTATGCTAAATCCTTTTGGTCCGCTATGAAAGCCCTGGTGAGTTTGAATATTCCATCTCCGCACCCAATTACCTGGACAGCGGACCTAATCGACGGCCCCATTTGCCCAATTGATGACGCAGCTGCGAGTTATTCTTTGTGGCATGTGGTTCTCTATGGACTGCACGCAACAAGAGACGCCATGGTGAAGCGCCGATGCATATAATTCCAGCCAGTTCGGCGGTGTATAGATTACAGCTTTTGATCTGGTCTTGGCTGCCAATCATCATGGCACACTGAAAGAGAAGAGAACAGAGAATGGTCTCGACTGCCGGACAGCTTCCTAAAGATAAATGTTGATAGTTAGGATGGCAGCGGCAGGACATTTTGACAAGGTGATTTTGAAACTGATTACCTCTTGTCAACTTGTGGAAGGCTCGACATAACCATCGCTCGGAGATTAAGCCCATCCTCGACGAAATTCAGGAGTTGAGTAGGGGTTTTGTAGCTTTTTAAATTTCCTTTGCACGACGATCGGCTAATGTTGCAGACCATCTTTGCGCGAAACAAATTTCTGTAGGTAATGATCGGCGTATGTGGCTACAAGCACCGATCGACCTTTCTTTGTAATTGCCTGCAGGATGATTGCACCCCTACTTTAAATGAATGAGTAAAGCTCTTGATTCGCGAAAGAAGGATACAACTAGCACTCGTACGCATGCTATCGTATGCTCCGATGCAATATCAGTAAATACTTTTTGCAACAATTGCTATCAACGTATGCAATAAAATGCAAAATAACAGTGAAAAAATACCAAAAAATTTAACAAATAAAGTTATCATCTTCTCACCGAAAGAAGAATGAATACCACAGTATATGACTTAACTAAGCACTAAACAAGACCATAAATCCCAAAACAAAAAATTGACGACCTTACCACACTGCAATATTTGAAAACAATAGTGACAACATTTTAAAATCCATCGTGCAAAAATAGAATTAAATGTTCATAACAAAATTGAGAATCGCATGCTCGGACGTATGAGTGATATGAGTGGTATGATTCCAATACCAATGCATCTCTCTTCGAAAATCACTAAACAATGCTGCAACATCTTGAACTTTTAGACGCAACAAATCGAAAACATATCTGCAACAAAACAGAAAAGAGATACATCGATTTCCTCGGTGCAACAATTCAACATCCCTAATGCAACAATAAATAAACTTTGAGAAGAGATATTACAACAAAATCAAACACTCCGTGTAACAATTTAGAGAAATATACCTAACATGTCTTCCGAACGAGGAGGACATGCGAGCGGCGACGATAGCGGCTGACCCAAACGCCTTGTCTCCGCACTCCACCCCCGCACCACCGCTTAATCAACAATCCGTCGCTAGCCATCCACCTCCCCTGCCTCCTCCTAGCCTCAGCCCCGTCAGATCTAGCAAGGCGCGGCGGTAGATGTCGCGCGCGGGGTGAAATGGCCACTGGCCGGAGCGGTGTACCGGGCTGACGAGTGACGTGACGACACGGAGGTTGGTCGGTTGGGTTTGGGATTTGGCACCCCCGCAGCGTGACCGGCGCCAGCGGCGAACTAGTCGGAACCCACGCGACCGAAGGATGATTTTAGGATTTAAGCCGTACGACCGGTTTTGGCATTTGGGCCGACTCGCGGTTGCTCCCCCATAACCGGAGGCAGATATAAAGCCCAACACTAATCCAAGTCGAGAAGTGCACAACTGCAGGGGGACCTACGACTGGGAACCTGCCTCGCGTAATCTGCACTGCCGCTAGGAGCGGCCCACGTAACTGAGGTTAATGGCCACAAGGGTCCGCGACGCGCCGAGCAAGCCACCGCCTACGGATGCTACCGCGAGGCCTTGGCAACAAGCGCCAGATGCGGTGCGCGCGTACTGCCGCGTGCGCCAAAATCGGAGTGCGGATGGCTATTCTCCTAACCCGGCCGTGGCTCTCAATGGCATGGCATGGCACGCGTGCTAGTGGTACTACTACTCGCACGCGGAACGTTGGAGGACGCAGAATTCTACCCTTTTACGTACGGTATAGGAGTCGGCCGCGGTGAAAAAATGGAACATGAATGCAAGTTCGTCCCTTTGGATTGGCATTTCACGAAAGTTCAAGGTAAGCTCAACTTTCTGTTGGGTCCGTTAAGTCGTTAATGCACACCTCGATCGGTGGTTGATGTCAAGGTTTAATCGCATCTCATCGCTGTCAAACGTAAACATCACGTTTTTTACAGCTAATTTTCAAAGTAGCTATAATTCAGGAACGATTCAACTACGAAACCGGATCATTAGGGCTGAAAACGAGTCGAGCCGAGCCGAGCCGACTCGAGCCAAGCTCGCCCAGGCTCGGTCTGAGGCTCGGCTCGGCTCGTTTGGAAAACGAGCTCGAGAGCCGGCTCGACTCGGCTCGAAAAAAAGCTCGAGCCGGCTCGAAAAGCTCGTTCAAGCCAGGGTTTTTCAAGCTCAAAAACAAAAGTAGAATAATATGATTATATGAGTCATTTATCATCAATTCAAAATTCAATCATCGTGATTATATGGGATTGCGCTCGACTCGTTTGGCTCGCGAGCTCGAATCTTCACCGAGCTCGAAGCCCGACTCGGCTCGGCTCGAAATAAAACGAGCTCGAGCTCGAGCTCGGCTCGCAACAAGCTCGAGCCGGCTCGCGAGCCGCGAGCCGCGAGCTTTTTTGCTACCCCTACGGATCATACTTGACGAGGATCTAATAATCCTCATTTTTATCTTTTATCTATAATTCTTATTATGGGTAAATATGATGTCACACAGTCCCCAGAGGTACCCCTTATCTAAAAGGGAGAAGTCCAATGAGTGGTTGTAAGTCTTGCTACGACTATATCATGGTCGTAAGTCCTTCTACGACCACTACATAGTCGTAAGTCCTTCTACGACTACTACCTAGTCGTAAGTCCTTCTACGACTGCTACCTGGTCGTAAGTTCTTCTACGACCAGGTAAACTACGACCACCTTATAATCAAACCTACAGGCGAGTGGGTCCAATTGATTAAGGAATCCGAACGGTCTGCACGCACTATTATTCCGCTTATTAATGGTGCGTAATTACCCCATTATCTCTGGAAGATAATTGCCAGACGGCGTGAAGAAGCCGAGGCGCCGGTAATTACTGCCATCATGCGCCCGTTACTGAATTAATCAGGCGCATTTCCCGCAGGGCAGAACGGCTACATCTTCACGACTATATAAGGGCATCGATCAGAGAGATAAGAGGAGAGAAACAAGAGCCAGTCAAGTAGGAACACAAGCGCTATTCTCTGTAATAGTCTTAGTCTTTTACTTGATCATCAAGAATACCATACACACAGGATTAGGGTTATTATTCTCTCCGGAGAAGGCCTGAACCTGTCTAAACATCCCGTGTCAATCCACTCTGCGTGATCTTATCTCTAGGAGACCCCCCGAATCAAACAATCTTTACGTAAGATCGGTTCTAATACACCGGCG
This sequence comes from Hsuehochloa calcarea, assembly GCA_036346395.1. Lineage (NCBI taxonomy): Eukaryota > Viridiplantae > Streptophyta > Magnoliopsida > Poales > Poaceae > Hsuehochloa > Hsuehochloa calcarea. The sequence continues at coordinate 61,668,627 of CM070596.1, forward strand.
ATTGGCGCCGTCAGTGGGGATCTTCCGTAATCTCTTGTCAACATATTCTCTTTTCCAATCTCATGCAATCATGGCGGGAGAATGGAGCGAGGAGAACTGGTTTGACTTGGCGGTCTGTGAGACGTCGACATGGATGCGGTTTCGACTATGAACCGAGTGATGCATCCGCTGATGGTGATGTTGCCTTCGGAGATTATTCTCCAGGAAACCATCCCATTAATAGAGTTGAGGAGGGATCCTTATCCCCCACAACAATACGTCCAACAGAGGAGCCATTTCCCTCAAAGGACAAGGGTCAATCCGACCAGGACCGCCCCCAGGAGGACTCACAACGCGACGAGAGTTTCTTCTCCGAGTGTTCAAGTCCCCTTAAGACGGTCCGACTTGGTAAGTCAAGTTCTGGGAGCCACCATTCCAGGACTCCACCAGCATCTAGTGATTCTCTCTCTCAGGGTAACTCCAGAGAGGGTGGGATCAAGCATGCTTTTCCTGCAAATTCGACCGTCTCCCGCAGATCTCATTTGCGAACGGAGACGATTATAACCGGAGTTCCCCTACGGAGGATTACTCCAAGTCGCCAGATGGTGTCCTCGAGCACTCCTCAAGCGGGGAGGCCTCGAGCGCAAGTGAGAATCATCAACGGGAGGTCTTCGTCCTTCCCCCAAATCAGGGTCAGCCTCATGGAGGCCGAGATAAGGACACTCCCCGAAGATCACACACTGCGCCCCCTCGTGGTAATGGCAAGGGCACCACCGTTGGCAGAGAGGACCAACACTGTAATGAGCGCGAGGGAAATCCTCGACATTCTCGCACTCCACTAAGAAGGCCTCAAAGACCTGAGGAGGAGGATTTTGATGTCGTCAGAAGAAAGAAAATTGCAGTCCAGAAGAACTTGCCTGGGCGCATTCAACATCAGTCGGAGGAGGTACAAGAACTCCAGAACATCAACGACTTGCTCGAGAATCCCAGTCAAGAGCTTGCTCGAACGCCAGGGTACGATCTCTTTGCTGAAGAGATTACGCAAAGACTTCGAACTGTGATGACAAGACTGGAGGTACCTCATCGACAACACTCAGGTAGTCGTAGTAATACGACTTCCTCAGCTACCAGTCAATCGAATATTTCTCTACGTAGGAATCGACACGACCACAAGTCGAATCGATTCCCTATTCGGAGAAATACCTTTCGATCAGCTGAAGATCAAGAAGCCCCTCGAAGAGGTGATCATTCACCACTTCGACAAAGAAATTCACAACGAGTGGAATACGAGGAGTATTCTCCTCGTAGAACTGAGGCCTACTACGAGCAGTCGAGTCACCAGCAGGGTATCGTCGTATCGATCACTGGTGACATTAACCCTTCTTTTCTACAAAGAAGGCGTCAAGAAGTGATTACTGGATGCCGGGCATTTTCGCCTGACCTTCGAGCAGTTGGCCACCTCATTTTCGACCAGTGAACATGGAGAAATTTGATGGATCTCAAAATCCCATCGAATTTCTTCAGATCTATACAACAGCTGTCCGAGCAGCAGGAGGAGGAGAGCATGTAATGGCGAATTACCTTCCGACTGTGCTCGAAGGATCCGCTCGATCGTGGTTATTAAACCAACCACTCGAGTCGATCTACTCTTGGCAACACCTCTGTGATCTTCTACAGGCGAATTTCCAAGGCACATACAACCGCCCTGGAAAAGAAGACGACTTGCACCGGATAAAACAGAACAACAACGAAACTTTGCGTCAATTCATCAAACGCTTTAGTCAGGTTCGTAACTCAATTCCGGAAATTTCTGATTCCTCTGTGATCAGGGCTTTTAAGCAAGGAGTCCGCAGTAGAAGAATAACGGAGGACATTGCTCTGAATCCTCCCAACATCATTCTTAGAACTCTTGAGATGGCGATCGATATGCAATCGCTTCGAGGCGGTCGAGTGGAACAACACTATCGATCGAGAAACATATACTCCTCGAGAGCCGTGAAGTTGGTAAGGATAAAAAGCAAAAAGTCCAAGAAGAAAATAAAAAATCAAAAACCACAAGCCAGTGGTTCCAAGGAGGTTCTAGCCGTGAAAGATGGAGAGCCCCAAACCACCAAGTCGTACCCTGATCAAGGCAAAGGTAAGCGCCCTGATCGTAGGAACGACAAACCAAGGTGGTGCCCTTTTCACAAAAAGGAAGGACATGACCTCATAGCTCGCCGAAGTTTTCCAAAGAAAGCTCGAGGACTACTACAACGACAAAGCACCACTCCCTACTCTCGGCGGGTAGGACATACGAGTGGCCAAAAGTCGTCGGATGATGAGGAGATGCCGTTCAAGATCCGCAACATACCGTTGAGCACATCTACGGAGGATCATCGACATCGACTCCAAGCGACAACTTAAAGCTGCGGACGAGAGGTAAATTCTCTACATACTCCTCTCGTCAATAAATTACCAAGTGGTCGGAAGTTACCATCTCTTTTGAGAAAGATGACCGTCCGATCACTCGAGTCGATCAGTCGATATCCGATTGTGGTCGAACCCACCATCAACAAGCTGTCGGGTCAATCGAGTGTTGGTTGATGGTGGCGATTCTTTAAACATATTATTTACTAATGCCCGGACGACATGCAAGTACCGGGACAAAGGTAAGGCGATGCGATACTCCTTTCATGGAATTGTACCGGGGTCTTGACCAAACCTATTGGCCAAGTTTCTCTTCCTTTAACATTTGGCTCACCAAGTAATTTCAGGACAGAGAAAGTCTCCTTTGATGTGGTCGATTTCGATACGGCATATAACGCCATACTCGGACGACCAACTTTGGCAAAATTCTTAATGGCTACTCATTACGGGTATCAATGTCTTAAGATGCGAGTCCCAAAGGAGTGATCACCATTCGATGTGACAAAAGATGGCGTATAGTCTGCGGCCGTCGATCCTCGAGATGGTTGGTCAAATACCAACTCGAGATGAAAGTCGACCTTCGACTAGCAAGTCGAAGTCTAAAACGCACCAAAGCCGAACGACCAAGTCAAAGAGGTTCCTCCGGGCGCAAGAACCCTCAAGACTTCGCATCGGAAGACTTCCGACCCCAAATAGGAAGGCGCCCTCATTACCTTCCTCAGAGCTAACGCGGATGTCTTTACGTGGCAAGCATCAGACATGCCCGAGTCCCGTGTGATCGAGCACAGCTAGCTTTACGGCCGATAAAGTACCGTAAAACAAAAATTACGGAGATTTGCCCCGATCGACGAGATGCTATTAAATCGAGTTGGATAAGCTACTTAAAGCGGGCTTTATAAGAGAAGTCAACCACCCAGTGGTTGGCTAACCTGTAATGGTCAAAAAGTCAAGCGGCAAATGGCGTATGTGCGTGGACTTTCTTGATCTTAATAAAGCTTGTCCAAAAGATGATTTCCCTTTACCTCGTATCGATCGGTGGTTGATTCAAGCTGCGAGTTGTGAGATATTAAGTTTTTAGATGCATATTCGGATACCACGGATCAATATGTGTTTAAGCGATGAAGAAAAGACCGCATTCATTACTCCATTTGGTACCTTTTGCTATGTCAAAATGCCATTTGGTCTAAAGAATGCCTGCTTCTTTTCAACGCTTAATGCAATCGACTTTTCATCTCAATTAGGCCGAATTTGGAAGCCTATGTTGATGATCTAGTCGTAAAAAGCATTAAGAGACTTAATCATATCACCGACCTACAAGAAACATTCGACAACCTCGAAAAGCACCGCTTAAAACTCAATCCGAGAAGTGTGTGTTTGGAATTTCTTGGGAAAATTGCTTGGATTCCTAGTATCCGAGCGAGGAATCGAAGCAAATCTGAAAAAATAAAAGCCATCCTCGGATCGTCCTCCAAACACAAAAAGGAAGTCCAAAACTCACTTTGGGTGCATGGCGGCTTTAAGTCGTTTAATCGCACGACTAGGAGAAAAGGACTACCTTTCTTTAAACTTCTCGGAGACATGAAGGTTTTGAGTGGTCGAGCGAGGCAAGCGTTGCCTTTGAGGATGTCAAGAGGTATCTTTCGAGTGCTCTGCTCGGTTTCTCCAAAGCCGGAAGAGACGCTCTTAATTTACCTAGCCGCCACGCCACAGCAAAGAAGCGCGAGATTAGTCGTAGAATGTGAAAACGTACAACGACCGGTTTACTACGTCAGCGAAGTTTTACACGGGCCTAAGGAGCGTTACCCTCAGGTCCAAAAACTTCTATATGCCCTCCTCATGTCTTCGAGGAAACTGCGGCATTATTTTCAGGCGCACAAAATAGTGCGTGCCGTCGAGTTTCCTTTGGAGCAATCCTCCATAATAAGGAAGCAATGGGGCGCATGGCAAAATGGTCGGTCGAACTTGGGAGTTCGACCTCCATTTCGTGTCCCGAACGGCCATAAAATCCCGGATCTTGGCGGACTTTGTCGCCGAATGGACAAATCTGAACTGCTCGGGATCCCGATCGATTCCCACGACCGATGGATGATGTACTTTGACGGGTCACTTACTTTAAGTGGCTCGGGGGCTGGGGTGGTCCTGGTATCTCCTACGGAGAAACCTTAAAGTATGCCATACAATTAAACTTTCAGGCTACTAACAATGTAGCAGAGTACGAAGGTTTGCTAGCTGGCATACGAGCTGCGAAAGCACTCTCGATTCGTCGACTACTCGTGAGAGGAGACTCTCAACTAGTCGTGAATCAAATCGGGAAAGAGTACCAATGCTCTAGCTCAACAATGGCTCGGTACTTATCAGAAGTACGTAAGCTAGAAAAACATTTTTAGGTTTGAGGTACAATTTATCCTCGAAGGATAATTTCCTCATGAGACCAACCGGCTCGGATGGCTTCTTCCCGATCCACGAGCACCAAAAGGAGTTTTCTTGGAGCAACTCCAAAACCGTCTCAGTCGAAGAACCGAAACACCTCCTCTTGAGATGGCCTCATTAGATTACGAGGATACCTGGATGATTCCCATCTACGAGTATCTTTACAAGGGTTCCGTACCCGAAGATGATCTTGAGGCAGATCGATTATCCCGAAAAGCCAAAATGTATACTTTGGTTGAAGGAGTCCTCTATAAACGAGGAACCCAAGGAATACTCATGCGATGCATTCCAAACGAAGGAATAACACTCCTTCACGATATACAGTGGCATCTGTGGGACGCATGCCTCCTACGAACATTGGTTGGTAAAGCCTTTCGACAAGGTTTTCTTGGCCTCTGACCACTGTGCGATGCTATGGAGGTGGTTAAAAGTGTGTCGATGCCAATTCCATGGTAGATGATACACCAACCATTCAAGCATTACAAATAATACCTCTTTCTTGGCCTTTTGCGACCTGGGGGCTTGATATCCTAGGACCGTTTCCCAAAGCTCCAGGAGGTTTCGAATTCCTTTTTGTGGCTATTGACACGTTCACAAAATGGATCGAAGTGAACTCATGAATCGGATAACAACTAAGCGACAAAAGGTTCATGATGAGAAGCGTAATTAGTCGATTTGGAGTTAAGTCGGATAATTACGCACAATGGTAAACAATTACGCAAGTGCAAAATTTGTGAATTTTGCGACGAGTTGGGTACCAAGCTATGCTATGCTTCTGTTGCACATCCCCAAAGCAATGGGGCGGTCGAACGTGCAAACGGCCAAATAATGCGAGGAATTAAAACTCGAGTCTTCGACCAGCTTGTTAAGCGCTCGGGGGCTTGGGTACAAGAATTACCTTCCATATTATGGGCAGTCCGTACGACCACCAGTCGAGCAACAGGAGAAACACCTTTTTTTCTAGTTTTTGGAGCCGAAGCCATGCTTCCTCCGGAGCTAAAATTGCGGTCGACACGAGTTGAAACCTTCAACAACTCAGACCAGGAACGACTTCGAGCAGATGACATTAACCTACTCGAAGAGAGGAGAAACCTAGCCTTAATCCGTTCGGCAGTCTACCAACAAGCCCTGCGCAGATACTATAATCGTAAGGTCCAACCTCGCAGCCTTGCTGTAGGTGACTTGGTATTGAGGCTCTGCCAATCCAAGTCTAATCGGAATAAACTTTCCCTAAATGGGAAGGTCCTTACACATGGTCGGCGTAACTTCGGCGAGGTCGATCGACTAGCAATGGAAGATGGACAGGTTCTCTCAAACTCTTGGAACATCGACCAGTTACGCAAATTCTATGTGTGACCAGTTCCTCAAGCAATAAAAGTCCAGGTTCTTTCTACCTCTTTTTGCTTTAATTTTTGAGTAGTGCTTTTTTAATCTTTCGACTATGATATAAAAACACCCAGTTTTCTTTACTTGGCGGCGAGAAACGCGTCATCCGGTGAAACTTCTCCTCTCTGCATGTGGTTACGCCCACTAGAAGGAATTTCCTAGCATCGACTGCGTTACTCATTTTTACGCCAATACAAAGAGCTCGGGTTTTATCTAGTCGTAATGTTATCAAAGCCAACTCTCTCAATCTTAGTCTATTTTTTCCAGTAAATTCAAAAAATATTCTAAGTAGAGTGCACTTTCTTACATTTGTTCGACCACATTTGGTGTACTCGATTTGTTTTAACTGGTCGAAGGAAGAGACACACCTAGTCAAGTCTTTCCTCTCTGCATGTGGTCCTGCCCACTAGAAGGAAACTTCCTAGTGTCGCTCAGTCTCCTACTTTTGCTACTGGAAAAGACTTATCGAAGTCCACCAAAAAAGGACGAACGAATGACTAAAGTACTCTTAGACGTTTGTTTAACTCAAGTTGCTGTTCTTGGTTTGATTAAACTAGTCGGAGATGGGAACATCACCTAGTCGAAGTCTTTCCTCTCTCGCGTGGTCACCCCCACTAGAAGGAACTTCCTAGTGTCAAGTCGTTTCTACTCTTTTCGACCAGTGCTTAACAACCACAACAAAAGCTATAAGTTAAATAAACCTCTCTTTGTTTTCAGAAACCCCATTTTTAAACACTATTTATTTAGATTGTCTAAACAATCTAAGCAAATAGTCGGGGGCTAGGATAAAGTTATTAATTTGACTTCAATTCTTAGTCTTTCGTTCGTTTATTATCTTTTGAGTTACTAACTACTCGACAAGATGATTTTCAGGAAATGAAGCGGATCATATATTACTCATTAACAAAAATTGTCTGCCTTACAAGGTAGTTACAAGATTACTCGAAGGGAGAGCCTAGGCGCATTTCCTCCGCCACCTTTTACCAATCGATCGCATTTCCTCAATCGACGACTTGCCTCGATTCGGAGACGATCAAGTCGGCTTCAATTGGTTTAACATTAAGGCGGGGTCTTGAGCTTTAAGTTTCGCCAAAGCGTAACTTATGCGAGCTTCATTGCTTCCTTATTGATTCACAGATTAGTCTTGAGTGGTCACCATTTCTTGCAATTTTCCGACTTGTTCCCCAATGGTACTTATGTGAGCAACTATGGTATCTTCTCGAGGAGTTTTCCCTCGAATGTAGCTCACTAAGCACATTGTTCAGAGAGTGATGTCGCCTTGAAGACTAGTCTTCATCGACTCCATCTCTGTTGGGTACAAGTCGAAGCCTCATGAAGCTTCTTGTTTTCACCACTTGTTACGAAAAGAATAATATCGGTCAAACAAAATATACTTCTAGAGGAAGATAACACAAAGATAATTATAGGTAAAAGCTTTTTCTTACCTACTAATTGAGAATCCAATTTCTTGACCTCTTCTCGATGGGAAGCAACGGTTTCAGCATGCTTTTGCCCCATGCTTTGATGTCCTCTGCATTCATCTTAGCAATGCGGACGGACTCATTGCAAATTAAGGTCTTTGCTTGGATTTCAGCCTCAAGGCTTCTCAATTGGGCAGCAATTTCTGAACAAGAAATTGTCATTAGAAAAGGGAAAATACTCAAAAGGACAACGGTAAAGAGTTACTTACATTGCTTGAGTTCTCAGAACTTCGAGTTCTTGATCCTTATTCTTGGTAATACGGGAAAACTCCTGAATTACCAAAGCTTTGTCTCCAACTTCAGTCCTGAGCTTTCGCATCTCATTTTCTTTATCTAAAGAAGAAATGAGAGTTAAGTAAAGGTTAAAACTCAAAAGCAGTCTTAAGTTCAGCACTTACTGTTTATTTTTTCCTGCAATTTCTTAGATGCAGAGACAGTCTCTCGAAGTCTATCCGAGAGAACTAATACTTCATTCCTTAGCCTCCTCGACTCCTCTTTTTCATAGTCGGTGAGTCATTAAGGTCTTCGTATCACTTGTTTAACCTACAAAAAAGCGAGAACGAAGATAAACATCACCAATGGTTGTGAGTACTTCTACAACCACCAACCTAGTCGTAAGTTTTTCTCGCGACTAGGATATGGTTGTAAGTCTTTCTATGACCACTACCTAGTTGAAAGTAGTCGTAAGCTTTTTACGACTAATACTTAAATCATGAGTTTCTTCCATGACTTTTCTCGTGAAACATTTTACAGTATTTAAGTCAAAAACAACTATGAATGATAAGTGACTTACCACCTCTCTGCGCCTCTGCAGAGAGTAATTCTTTCTCTTGTCTTAGCTCTAAAGTTGTCGATGATACTCACCGACAACAAAGACAATTTGCTCGAGCTTTAAAGAAGAAAACAAGGAGAAGGAAGGAAAGCCACATATATAAGTATTCGAAGATACTTACATTCATAGTCGTTCTAGCAAAAATCGAATATACAAGGTCCGGGTGCTGCAGCTTATCTATCCTCGCGACTTTATCCCACCACACCTTCTCGAGGCGCTCGTTGTCAAAAGTATTCTCCGTATTGGGAATATCTTTGGGATGGGGACTCACACGAGATCTGTGCGCGCAGACCCTCTGACGGAGGCGGCCCAAAGAAGTCACCACGAAGTTGAAATTTTCTCCTTCCGGTTACGTGATTTCTCTTTGGGTAGGGAAGGAACGCCTCCTCGATTTCCTTCCCAGGCGGTGCATAGGTGGTCACCACCTTGACCAGAGGTTTCCACACCGTTGCCTCTGTTGTTTCTACGACTTGATGGTCGTGGCGGCCACCTCAACGATAATACCGCTACCTCAAGAGTCGTGTTACGACTTGGCAGATGTGGGAGACACTGCAGGAGTCTCGACTTCATCGGCCACCTGAGCCAAGGGTGATGCTTCGACCACCTCCGTTGCTACCTCTCCAACAGCTGAAGGGATAGCAATGGACTTCTCAGCAGAAGCATTCCCGGGGGCTGAAGGAGTCGGACTAAAATAAAGAAAAGCAAATCAGGTTGTGAAAAGAAAAAGGTAAATGTCGTTCTTACACTTCAGTACATTTCACATACCTCTGCACCCTGGTCTTAACCAGGAATTTTGGAGCAATCCTCCCAACGGAGGACCTCTTCTTCTCCACGACCACGTCTGGTCGAGGTTCAACAATTGGCTCAGCTACGACCACGTCTGGTCGTAAAGTTTGAACAGGAACCAGAGCTCTGGTTTCCTGATCTTTTGGATGGACGAGATCGGTCTCGACCATTCCGTAGCAAGATCGCCCTCGATTGCGAGTTGTCTTGATGCGACATCGTCCTTCATAAAGACACAAAATCCTTCCAGTTCTCCCTTTCAAGTTTCTTAATAAAACTAGGAGTGGCACCAATCTGCGAAAGATTCCGTGTCATAATAGAAGGTACCTTAGCCTTGCGAGGTTTGCGCTTGAGAGGTTCAAGCTGCTTCAACCTCTTCGGCCGGCCAGTGCGGCCTCGGCCAGATACAACTACATACCGCCGCGGTCTTGTAGAGGTTTGGTCGAAAGACGAACTCGAACTTGCTCCCCTTGCTCGGCAGATTTTACAAGTCGGCGTCTCTTCGAGGAGGAGCCGAGTCTTTGTCTTCGACAACCCGGCGCCTAATAGTCATCAAGGCGACTTCTTCGTCGTCTGGCGATTTTCCATGCCTACTTTACGTAAAGCAAAAATGAAAAGAAGAATCACTAATTTGTCGTAAGTTTTTCTCACGACTAGTACCAAGTCGTAAGTTTTTCTCGACTTTTTCTTGATTGTAAGATATTCTCGATCACCATTAGTCGTAAGTATCTTCTACGACTATAAAGTCCTAAAGAGAGAATCGATTTACGATTACCTTTAGGCGCTCTATCCTTTCATCTGTGGACAAAACCGCAATGACTTGAGGAACCGCCCTCGGATGGCGGGGACTTCTCACAGATGAGTCGACTGAGTCAACCTCACTGTGAAAGATCGTGTAAGCAGATAAAAATATTAGACAAGGTTGAGAAAGACCAAGCGGAGAGTTAAGTCGACAATTGCTTACCCTCCTCGTAGTCTCGGTGGGGTCTCCTCTCCCGAGTACCTCCACATAGGATATGCTCGTTTCTTGAGAGGACTAATTCGCGTGTGATGAAATCTTTCACCACATGCCATCCGGTCACCCTTCTTCCTTCAAGTCCTTAATGGCTTGAATATAAGGGCTAATCCGGTTGATATCTTGAGGTTGAGTCCCATGAAGATTTCTTTTCCGACCTTCCCCACGAAAGAAAGGCATGTCTTCGAGGTGACCTTCGGTAGAACCACCTCTTCCTCCAAATCGCCACGAAGACCGGGTGAAACTCAATGTACTCCTTCGACTTGGTCGTGGAGCTTGAACCAGACTTCCGGCGATTCGGTTTGTCGAGCCATCCCATAATAATATTGGAACACTCGAGATCCGCGGAATCCCAGTGTACGCCTCGCATGATATACGAACACACTCAACATGGTAATGGAATTGGGACCTAAGTTCACCGTTCCACCCCAAAGTGTTCGAGTACTCAGTAAGAAAGGGTGGGCAGGCAATCGAAGCCGCACTCACAATACGCTTGGAAGGCGGGATTTGCCCATTTTCCCCGATGGCGATCTTGCCCAATAGCGGAATCCACTTCACGAGCCTTCTCTCGAATCTTCCGACATCGACCAAGATCTTGATCTTAGCGCATCCATCTCCGATTCCTCCCATTCGAAACTCTCTTGGCCATTTCGCCGTAAGCAAGTTTTTGATTGGGTTGGCGTGAGAAGATGAAACCTAGTCGAAGACGAGAAAGCAAGAGCTCAAGAACGGCGGAGTGATTTGGGAAGAGTAAAAATCCAAGTCTACCTCCCGGTAAGTTTTTATAATCAAGACGATCTCGTAGCCGGAAACCGTCCGGCTATAGGTCTATGATAGATGGTTGTACCGCCGGAACCGCTTCATCGGACAAGTCTATGAGAGACGGTTGCAATTCTCCGATGGTCCGCTCGAGAAAAAGTAGGTACGTATTGTCACCTCCAAGCAAAATTACATTCTTGACCAAGTCTTTCTAGTCGAAGGAAGTATCAATCGGAAGAGCTTTTTCTCCGATTCCCTACCACGACCATCGACGGTCATAGGGTTTTTTATGACTTTTAATAGTCGTAAGCAACCTTCCGATAAAGCAAATTCTGGTCAAAGCAACACTCAAATGTCGAAGAGTTTTCCTTCGACTATCGTTCTCGACATTCTCATGGTCGTAAGTCCATTTACTGAAACCTTTATCAAGTAAGTTACTTTCACTTGAAGTGGGGGCTAGATGGCGAGGATCTAATAATCCTCATTTTATCTTTTATCTATAATTCTTATTATGGGTAAATATGATGTCACATATCCCAGAGGTACCCCTTATCTAAAAGGGAGAAGTCCAATGAGTGGTTGTAAGTCTTGCTACGACTATATCATGGTCGTAAGTCTTTCTACGACCACTACATAGTCGTAAGTCCTTCTACGACTACTACCTGGTCGTAAGTCCTTCTACGACTGCTACATGGTCGTAAGTTCTTCTACGACCAGGTAAACTACGACCACCTTATAATCAAACCTACAGGCGAGTGGGTCCAATTGATTAAGGAATCGAGCGATCGCACGCACTATTATTCCGCTTATTAATGGTGCGTAATTACCCCATTATCTCGGAAGATAATTGCGGACGGCGTGAAGAAGCGGCGCGCGGTAATTCTCGCCATCATGCGCGATTCTTGAATTAATCAGCGTAGCATTTCCGCAGGCGAAAGCGGCTACATCTTCACGACTATATAAGGGCATCGATCAGAGAGATAAGAGGAGAGAAACAAGAGCCAGTCAAGTAGGAACACAAGCGTTATTCTCTGTAATAGTCTTAGTCTTTTACTTGATCATCAAGAATACCATACACACAGGATTAGGGTTATTATTCTCTCCGGAGAAGGCCTGAACCTGTCTAAACATCCCGTGTCAATCCACTCTGCGTGATCTTATCTCTAGGAGACCCCCCGAATCAAACAATCTTTACGTAAGATCGGTTCTAATACACCGACAATACTCATTTTCTCCGTTTAAAAGCCAGCACGATCTAGTTTTAATATGAAACTTTAATATATCCAAATCCTCATAAAATAAAAACCAATACATGTGCATGTGTACTCAAATAGTATGATTAAATATCGTATATCGATTATAAATATTGTTAGATTAGCAAAATCTCACAGATTTAAACAGTTTTGCAGCTATAAAGTGTACGTACGGTAGTTAATAACTAACATATACGATGGGCGTTGCTCGCAAAGTCTCGCAACGAACGATAATACAACTTTAAAAACATCCTTGTAACAACATATAGGTGTAACAACAGGTAACTGGAGACTGGGGAGGAGGTACAACGGCACACTTAGTTATCATTTGCCTAGTAATTAAACTTCCCTACTACATGAGAAGACTTATCTCATGTGGAATACGCTCAGCCTAATCCTCTTGTCAATGAAACCTTGCTCTCGGAAAATCACGTGGGGCATGGTAATTAGATTCTGGAAAAGGGAACATCCCGTGACGCTACTCAAAATAATTAAAAAGCTTATACTAAACACAAGAAATCACATGTCAACATCATAAAACAAACAAAAAAAATCATATTATAATTTTATTTTAGTTTGGAAAATTTGAATAATCATTTGTTGAACGGAATTTTTAGATGGATTATTATAGTTAACTAGCCAAATGATGTTGTATGATTATATCCCTCTGTGATAAGTTAATTAAGTATAAGTTGATGTTTAGTTGAAAAATAGCAAGAGAAGTAAAAATTTGTCAGTAAAAATAATTCATGTGAAAAATATCATTTACGACATCATCTACTTATGATATTTAAATTCTAAATTGTTTGTTGACAGATCAAGTTTTAAAATAGAACGAAGTGGGAAAGCTTAATCATGGTAATAGGAAATATAAGTGAGAAAGATATCTATGATATAACAGATATTTCCCTTCATCTAAGCACGATAAGAAATACAAAATTGATTTCCTCTCCTTAAATATATCTATAATGGGTCATGTATATGTTTTTGTGTTCGTTTTAGTACGCCTAAATATCTCAACAAGGTTCTAGAAACTAGAGTGTAGGAGTATCTAGCTAGCTTAGGTGCAACTTTGTAAAGGGCTTGTATGAATGTCTAGCTCAAGTTTAATTGTGTCCATTGGATCTAAAATTGAACGGCGAAGAAAAAAGGGGTGATGTGGCACTAGATCTCTTGTGCTTCATTTTACACTCAACTTTTAGTATTTTAATACCCCTTAAATATTTCAATAGAAGGTTTTAGAGTGCATGAGGGGTCTCTCTCTCTCTCTCTCTCTCTCTCTCTCTCTCTCTATATATATATATATATATATATATATATATATATATATATATATATATATATATATGTGTGTGTGTGTGTGTGTGTGTGTGTGTGTCTAGTTTACATTACTGTATTCATCGTATTTTAAATTGAACGACGTAAAAAAGTGGTGATCAATACACGAGTGTCTAGCTTTGATGCAACTCAACGAGCAAGAAGATCTTTTGTTTCCTCTCATAGAGATTGAGGCAGGCAAAAGATGTTTTTCGTCGTTTGTGGGCCACTTGGATAAATACAACAACAAAACACACACACACACACACATATATATATATAGTTAGTTAGTAAATTAATGCATTCCGTTACGTCTCTCTTCCTCCTCGTTCTATCATATTCTTTATGTACTATCGAAATCTCAGGATCGAGATTTCTTTTAAAGGGGTGGGTTTGTAGCATTCAAAAAATACATAAATGCAAAAAATACGAGATTTTTTTTGTGTGTTAACTATTGTTGCTCTGTTTGCCTGCATTTTTTGGAACATTTGAGCTACATTCTTTTTGCCGATAGGTGGTAAATACATAAACATTAGAAGAAAAAATCCTAAACGTGGAAACCCTAGAAACATAAAATTTTAAAAGCAAAAGAATCAAATAAAAGTAAGATTTACTTAAGATCATCGCCTTTGAAATATTTCTCAAAGTATAAATCCCTAAGACTGAAGCATAAAAATATAGAAACCCTAAAAGTCGATATTGTAAAAATAAACTTAACCAAAATACCATACGCTAGTAAATCGTCTGAAAAAATTATTTTAGGGTAAAAATCCAAATTGAAATATTGCTTCCGAAATTGGCCCAACAATTTCTAGTTCTTTTCCACCCTTTCTCTTTTCTTTATCCTGTTCATGCGGCTGAGCCAGGTTGAGCTGGTACGGCTCAGCCATCTCCTGCGCGCCCCCTTCCTTTCTCCTCCAGCCGAGCGAGCCAGAGCGCAGCTTCGCCATCTCCCTCCTCCCGTGCTTCTCTCTGCGCCCATGCCGCCCATCCCGCCAGCCTCTGAAACTCCTCGCCACGTTGCAGCCATGCATGGAGGTGCTGCCATCGCCGTCGCTCAAGCCGGTATCCACGCAGCCCCTCGCCCATGCTGCAGCCCACGTCGCCCAGCTCCTGTCGCTTCGCCATCAAACCATGCCGGCCGAACCACCGAGCACATCGCCATCACCATAAAAAGGCCAGCGCGAGCTCGGCTAAGCCCATCCCTGGCCATTTCTTCTCCTCCCCATTCACCCCATCCCTTTTCTCTACTCCACCGCAGGTCAAGAAGAAAGCGCAGAGCTCAAGCCGGCCGTGCCACGCGTCGGCCGCCAAGCTTCCATCGCCGTTCCGGCCGCGCCGGTGAACCCCGTCGCCTGCCGACCGCGTCACGTACGCGGTCCTCGTCCCCACAAACAAAAACCCTCAAACAACTGCGTGCTACTGTTCATCGTTTGACAACGTTCAGTTGCGATTACAGTCTGAACTTCAGAAACATCGTAACTCTGAAGTTTGAGGCAATACGTTGAAATCAACGTATTGCTCTCTGGAGTTGGCCACTAGCATTGGGCCTCATATCAGTAAGTAGTTTAAAGACATCTTAGTAGCAATACACCTTGACTAAGTCCATCAGTAGGGTAGTATATGCAAATAGAAATTAACTAGCAAAGGTCAGTGAGTTTTGTCATGCTATGACAACTAAATTCGTAGAGCAAGTTTAATAAAGAACCTTGTTAAGATAATTAGTTTAGTAATTAATTAGCAACATAACAAACTAGGAGTAGCTAGATCAAGTAGTTAGTAAGTACTCTGACAAAAGTTTACTAGCTAACAGTATGTACATATACATATGTGCAGCCTTGCATACTAAAGGATGATGAATAGACCATTGTTGTAATAATGGAGATGATAGTTTAATTAGATAGTTAATCAAAGATTTGTAGAGCAATTAGATAATAATTGAGTATCATTAACCTATAGCTTATGTCTAGGAGTACCCGAATGAACACATGGTTGTATACCATGACCTAATTAACAACATCATGTATAGGCATATGAATAAACACCAATGCCATGTAAGCCCTTTGCCGATATAAGTAATAATAACCATGGGTTAATCGAATGGTTAATTTAAAGTGTGGCAGGTTTACTTAGTAGGTTCCAAACCATACAAATAGTAAGACTAAGCATAAATTCACCTTAGTGTATACCAAGCCACACAAGTAATAAAACTAGTTAAAGATCGCTACAACGATAAACCCAAACCCGTAGACGCCCCTGATCAGGGTGCAATGCTAATATCTAGCCAATGCTTAGAAATTCCAGCTAAGGCTCGTGTAATTTCCTTGATAAATATAAAATCATAAAACTATTAAATGAACTAGTTCCCATATATTGGTGAGACTTATGTCTACCTTATGCAAACCCTACACTTACACATAGGTCTCATCCGGTGATCATGGAACTTTCTCGGTAAATAGGAAGTAATAACTAAAATAATCATTAGAGCAGCTAGACATCGCGTGAACAACGGGGGTATGTTCCCTAGTGGATGATAGAAGTTCATCCACCAGACATCGTCTAAACCCTAGCTATCACCCATCGCTATACGTCCCTAGTGATCGGACGATTTGTGATCCAAAAGTAGATTTGAGAGTATTACCTAACTGGGTAATCTCCCCCATCTAGATAGCCAGTGAAGAATGTTTATGCGGACATTCTCTCTCCCTGTTAGATATATCTACTTTCGTCTGCAATATTTCTTTCATCGACTTCTTTGGATATACTTCGTCTGAAGTATATCCTTCATCAACTCCATTAGGTATGATTAGCTTCGCCTAGAATACTTTGTCCTTCCAAATTGTCATTATATATGTTTATTGTCATTCAAATTGTTTCCTTGTGATTGTATGTATTTGAAATTATTGGATTTCATTTGGTTGCTTTCAGTCGCTCTTGGATTTAATCGTATTCTGCGTAATTAGAATATGAAGATGTAATGGAACAACAACCCCAACAAGAATGAAGCCAGGATCAAGATTGTCCAAACATTGAACAAGATGATTATCAGAACGTCGAGTGAGATTATTACTAGAATGTCAAGAAATGAGAATATCAGAATAATGAGCCTTATCAGAACATTGAGCAAGACGAGTCAATACTTTGATCATATCGTACCTACTTTTTGCAATTATATTGTTTTAAATTATAAAATTGCATTGTTATGATTTGTACAAATATATTGGTCTAGCTTATAGTTATTGTCTTAATGGTAATTGTGTATAAATTCCAACCCTTGAACTTGGACGTTATCCTTGTCACCTTAGTTTAATGGAATACCTGTTAGCCACTAAATACATACTAAAAGGATATGCTTAGCTTAGATATATTGCCATGTGGGCATTAAATTGCTCGACATCATTCAACAACTTAAAAATGGATTTGGGTAGCCGAGGTGGGAGCCTGGCTAGTATGTCGGTTGGAAAGGTTATGTTTAAAAACAAATGAAAACCTGAAAAACCGATTTTGTCTTGAGCGGTTGGAAAGAGTGGCTGTTACCGGGTGCACGAGAGAGAGTTTGTATGTGGATGTACCGCTCAAGTCAATTAAGGACCGAATCTTGTAATAACCTCTCATGTAACAGTGCAACCACAAGTCGGAAACAACTACGGCCTAACTAACTAATTTGTTCGCCTCAGCGTGGTTTCGCCATTGGTGGTAACAACTACGGCATGTAACAGGGCCTGGATTGGATACAAATCATGAGTAAATTAATTGCTTGCATTAAGATCCTAAAGAGAAGGCACCGCACGTCCTAGAGCCTAGAACGAAAAACCATCACCCTCCAAGGACGTGTGTACATGCATCCGATGGTTGGTGGGATAGCAGCAATTCACCACAGCACTACTCGCGACCTATGCCAATAGGGACAACCGTACAGAACAGGTGCGACGGCAGCGCTAACAAGAACCAGAACCTAGCATAGTGGTAGTACCAAATACACGTTGCAAAAAGAGATCGATGTGCGACGAGGAACAGAAGATATATATTCGAGGGGACGTCCAGTGAGAGAGCTTTCGAATAGGTCTCGTTTACACTGATGCGAATTGCGTGATTTCCGGGCAAAATTTATGCTCTGGGCTAGCAAAAGAAAAGAGCTGCAGAAAATTCCTGTACTAGTGGTTTCACAAAAGATAAGATTTGCTAAAGATGTGTTTATATATCAATCCCCAAGTTCAGACTGCGATTTGAAGTGACGGATCTTCACCTAAACCAACCAGAAACTTAAGTTGTTGTAAACAAGGCGTCTTACGTGTGACTGCTTACTCTAACTTATACTACTACTATATATAGCCATGGATCGGGATCCTCAAAGGATCTACAGTGAATAGCATTAGACAGTGTTTCTCTGGGCGGCCGCCTAGGCGCAAGGATCCCGCCGTGACTCGGTACCATTGGTCCCTAGGTGCTCGGCCCGCCTAGACGGTCAATGCCGGTCCAAGACGGATCTAGGCGGACTGAGGCGAGCAAGGCGTGGCAGCGGTTGGGCGATCCGGGGAGGAGCAAGGCGGTCCGAGGCGGCGCTGGGCGAAGAAAAAAGGTAAGTGAAGACTCACCCATGGTCTTGACGATCTAAGACTCGGTGGCTCGGGTTAGCACTTAGAAGGAGGATTCAAAATCATCATCAAACCCTAACGAAAACCAAAACCCCAACCCTAAGAACCTCGGATCGGAGACATTAGACGGCGGAATACTTACGCGTTTTGGATCCGAGTTTTCTCGGTCGGGCGCCACCGAAGCTCCACTCGACGGCCTAGCGCTCGACCTTGGTCGCACGCACGGCCGAGGAGAGCGCGGCGCCGCTCTGATAAGCCGCCTTACGCCGCCGCCTCCGCTCCGCTTGCTCGCTCTTCTCTGCGCCATCGGCGAAGAAGCAGTCGAAGCCGCTCGTCGCCCGCGCGCCTCACGCCGTCGCTCGAGCGGAGCTCTCGAGAGAAAGGGAAGAAATGGGTTAGGGTTAGGTTTCGCCGTTTTTCGGCGGTTTTTATATCCCGCGGTTTTTACTCTCAGCCGTTCGATTTAATCCGACGGTTCGCATCAATCTTTCGGCCGAAGCAAGGCGCCGTGATTGATCTCAGCCGTTAATCTCGAGATCCAACTGGCCTTGACATGTTGGTCTACTGCGACTGGCGTAGGAGCTGGTAGGGCAAAGTCTGAGCCCGAGGGGAACAATAGCTTTCCCATTTTTTTTGGTTAAGACCCTTATGATTAAGTTTTATTAGTTTTTCTTTTCATTTAATTTAATTTTGAGCACTGTTTTATTATTATTATTATTAATGACAATTGCTCAAATTTCAGTATGATTTTGTGATTCAAATTTTATTATTATTTATTTTGTGTACTGTTTTGATTAATGATAATTGCTCATGTTTCGGTATAAATTCAGTCTCTGATTAAAATTGAACCAACGAGATATTTTAATTAGAGAATTTTATGTTTTATTCTGGTATTATGTATACACATGATTACATACTGACCAACGTTGTTTGTAGTCATGTGTCGCCACATTAATTGTTATAGTTCTTTTATTTACGCTAGCGGTGATATAAACTAGAACGTAATTTTGCATGTTATTAATCGACCAACGTAGGGTTAATTGCATGCAATACTTTTATGCTATTTCTAATTTTTCCCTGTATTTTAATGTTCAGCCATGAATGCTTCAAATGTTGCCGCTACATTTGACAACATTGAGCAGCTTACGGGGAGCAACTTCCCCGCTTGGAAAGAAAGAGTTTCAGTTGTCCTTGGAGTATTAGACCTTGATTATGCATTAAGGGTGCCTGCTCCCGTTTCTCCCACCATTGGTGAGGACGATTACGATGAGAAAAGAAAATATATGATAATAATGTGAAAAATGGGAGCGGTCTAACCGCTATCACTAATGATTATGAAGACTTCTATCTCGCTGAATCGGGAGCAATCCCAGATTCAAAATGCTAAGGAGTATCCGCTTCAATAGAGGAGAAATTCAAAGGCTCCACTAAGGTTTATGCCAGTACATTAATCCAGAGGCTTCTATCCACTAAGTATGACGGGTCCAGCAGTATAAGAGAGCACATCATGATGATGACTGATATGGCTGGAAAACTCAAGGGCATGGACATGGAAATATATGATGGTTTCCTAGTTCACTTCATAATGACTTCTCTTCCTTCTGAATACACTGCTTTTAAGATAAACTATAATACTCAGAAAGATAAATGGAGCATGAGCGATCTTATCGCCATGTGTGTCCAGGAGGAAGAAAGGATTAGGACCGAAAAGAAAGATTTAGTGAATCAAGTTGGCGGTCCTAGCAAAAGGAAGTTCTCAGGGGACTTTAAATCCAAGAAAAGGTCGACTACTCTCCTAATTCGGATAAATCGGGCCTAAGGTGCAAACTACACCTAAGCCCAATGTTGCTTCTGCTAAAGCACCAAGTGGGAATGCATGTCACTTCTGCAAGGAGCCAGGATATTTCCAGAAGGATTGTGTTGGTTTCCTAAAGTGGCTCGCCAAGAAGGGTAATGATTCTATAACTTTTGTTGATGAAACCCTTTATACTAATTTTTCCCTTAAATCTTGGTGGATTGACTCAGTGCAACTGCACGCTACCAACTCTTCAGGATGACACGGAAACTCTTTTCGGCCACAAGTCATCGGTTCCTAGTAGGACATAACAATTCTCGAATACACATAAATTATATCTGACAAATCTTAATGCAATATGATCTACGACCAAGTCCTTATCACTTATGACCACTCGTATCTCTATATGTCCAGTTCATATTTAGTCATGATTAGTTTGTAACTCCTTACGACCAGTTTACGACCACTTAGTGATTATATTCGACCAGTCTACGACCAGCTCGTATCTCCAAACGACTAGTCCGTATCTGTTCGAACTGAACGACCTGCTAGTGTATTCTCCCTTTGCCACACGATATCTGGTTGAACTCCATTGAGATAATTTGTTATCCATGGACTATTCAATATTTTCTCGATCAAGTAACGGATAACTTCATATGGTCGACTCTTGACCACTAATAGCATGGCCATGCACTTTCTTTATCCGACCACATCGAGGGCCTAGAGATATCTCTCATGTTATGTTAGAAAGGACAAATCTCATATTCGATCGGTCATATTCCTCCGTATGTTTTATAGCATACCCAAAAGGTACCTTCATAACTACCCAATTATGGAGTAGCGTTTGACAACCCCTTAGTGTACTATTACACATGTAGGAAACCATCGATATCATGTATAAGGATTATATGTCATCATTGCTTGAGACCAATGATGACACAAAATCATAATTATTGTAGGTGTAAAACCGAACACATGTGAGGGGTGGGCGTCGTAGTGCTCATGGCCGTTGTCCACGAGTGAAAAATGACACGAGGGTTTATACGAGGTTCGGGGGTCAGGGCGACCACCCTACTTACATCGTTGAGCCAGCGGGAGTTACCTCGGGAAGGAGCCCAGGGCTCACCGATTTGAATATGCATCTTTATTGCTCTCGAGCTCTCCCCAAAATGAGAGTTACATGGGGTATTTATAGGCTCCTAAGCCTGTACAAATGACCGAAATACTCCTTGGGGGATGGCTACGCTATGAGTACAAGCAAGGGGTATTACAGTCTTTTATGAGTACAACAGTATTTCTTGGACCTGTACGCACGTCTCCTGCAAAGCGAACCCTAGATCCAGGAGGGATGAATTATTATTCCAACAATAATAATCTCAACAGTATTTCAAGGTGGGTCAATCCAACACCATGTTCTCTAACATATGTTCACATTATTGATTCGATATCCATATATTTATGACCAGTGAAATATGATCATCAATCAATACATGTGTTGGTCGATAAGTCACTAGCGTTCCAACCAGTGACATATGACCAGTGATTCATTTAGAACGACATCATATAAGTTAAAGAGCTTCACCAACAAGTCATATACTTGTTAATCTTTATAACTGATAGTTCATTCAAGGAACATAATAACATTTATTCCATAACTCATAAGCATAGACGTGATGCAATCATCTCTAGAATTGCCTCTAGGGTATATCACCAACAACTGATACATTGATTATTGATTGCTCAATTGCTAATGCACACATGCGTATAGTGTAGTGGCCTAATTCGCGCGACGACACTACTACGACATACGAGGAACCAATCAATGAGGCGGGAATGCGTGCATAGCATAAGTCCAAGATCCTTGCAATTAAGCATATATGTACCCTTTTACGAAAAGCATATCGTACTTGTTTTCCTCTCCGGACTGAGGCACCAATAAGGGGTGGGGCTTCATTAGGCTCGAGCTCACCTTCCCGCGTCGGTACCCCCACCCCCCAAAAAAAACACCAGGCGGTGGCCAATGGAGGATGGCAAGCTTTCGAGGCCTTTAACTTTTCCGGCAAGTGAGCGCGATTGGCCCATAAGTCCATAAGGCTCAACTTGAAACTAAGCCTTACATCCACCCCAACCCACGGATCCTATCAATCGAAAAGAGAATAGATAGAGGATGGGATTGGGAGTGCAAGCCGAGTCTTGAGGATTGTGGGAGCGCCTAAGCTTGAGAAGAGAAACCTAGCGCTAGTCGGCGTAGCCGAGGAAGGCTGAGGCGGTAGTGCGAGGAGGAGCATCCGGCGGCCGCGTGAGGGCTGGTAGCTCGAGCTCAAGCCCGGGCGAGGCGAGGAGGACAGGGGCCTCAAGTGGGAGGAGGCAGAGGATAGGAGGAGTGGTCGGAGGAGCCAAGGAGACCAAGGGGTTGTGCTCTGTGGGTGCACCGGTGGTCTTTGGGATTAGGAGGCCAAGGGTGAGGACAAAGGAGGCAAGAGGGATGTCAGATAGCCAATTTGGTATTTAATAATTTGTCTAATTGTCTTGATTCTTTAATTCTGTTTACGCTTGTTGATGTTATATTGTATAGAAAGTGCCACGATAATCTAGGCGCCTAGTTGTATTTTTGTGATGAATTTAACAATTTGTTCGTAGCAATTGGGCATGTCTTTCCAAAGAAATTGATGAAAGTGTGGAGATCCTTTAAAGTTTCAAGAATCATGGTTCAATAAGCTCGATTTGTTTGAATATAGCGAGGTATATTCCTTGTATTTCTCTCTTTTGCTTGTTTCTCGTCTATTCATGTATGAATTTAGTTTACATAAGAGTACAAGACTATATTTATGTTAATTTAGCTTAGTACTTTGAGCTCACCCTCTATTTTCATTCTAGCTTTGTCACTGGGCGCAAGAGGCCAGCATTCTTGTGCTATACCGATGTCAATTTTTTACATCATTGTCAAATGTCAAAAGGCATTTATGACAATATGGTAATTGCATGTTGGCAAGTTCTTGTTAAGCCTTATTACTGTTGAAGAATGTAGTAGTCGCAGAAAACAATCATCCAATCACCAAATAATAGTCAAACTACACAGAGACAAAATAGATAAAGACACAATATCGGGAACCTCTTTATTCATTGATCAATCTATTTTTGTGTACAGGGAGGTCCTATTTATAGACTAAAACCCACCAAAGTTAGTTTTGGTATTATGCCTATCAACCCTTAGTCCAAGGTTTCTTAACACCCCCTTGGGCGAATACAACGTCATGCACATGTCTCACTAAAAACTCCTCCCAAAAACCTACTGGGAAAAAGGGACCGGGACAAAGAGTACATCGCATCCATAAGTTGTATTGCATTGTTGCCCGTTAAAAATCTTTATGTGAGAAATTTTAGGAAAACACACTAACGGAAAAGAGTGCAACTGTTTGCCTTACGGGTTAATCTTGAGATTAAGGTAAAACTTGAACTTTAAGTGCATTATGATTGAGGATTCCCACGATTCACGCAACTCTCCAAGCGCTTTATTCCAATACCACGAGCATCGTTCGGCCCCGACGTAGGCGGGGACTTAGTGAATAAATCAACGATTTTCACAAGATCTAGTTTGCGGGATCTTCACCTCATCATTTTCTAGAGTTCACGAGGACAAAAGAATTTGGGAGCAATATGGTTCGTGATATTACTTTTAACATAACCTATTTACATTTGTGCAACACAAATAATATTATCTTCATAGATAATTGTAGGGGTATTGATGGTGTTAATACAACAATACTTAGAATGTGTTAGTCACACATACGAGCTAAACACATTCAAGTGAGGCTTCATATAGTGCTATAATCTCTAAGTGGTTCGTAGAAATAGTTACAAGGTATGCTTAGATGATCGCCAAGAGATGGTTGCACCACCATAAAGTAATATAAATCTCATGATTTAGTAATGATCATCGAGATTATGCATGATCATCATGATTTTTGCATTGTCAACCAACCGAATCTAAAGCATTAAGTGGTAAAACCTTCAAGGTGAATTTAATCATTAATCATCGTATCAACACCTTCTAAGCTTGACTAAGATTTTTAAAATCTCAAGTATGATGATCAATATTTAACATATGCTCCCCATGAAGACAACTACTATCGAAGTCTTGTTGCTCCAATGCATTTCATATATTTGTCAAAAATGAACATATGCAATAATACTGTGATCAAATTTACTGGATTATCACAATGCGGAATCTTACATACAAATATCTTATTACTCATCTGTAGGTTTAGGATAAACACTATTTGAGAGTAATATGTTCAACTTATCAAATACCAATATTTAATTATGCAACACAAGTAGATTATCTTTGCAGAGGATATAGAGTAATAATAGTTACAAAGTCGTATGCCTTAGGATATGATTTATCAAAACCTTTCAGAGTCTTAATATTTTGTAACTATCTACGGGTGGATAAAGTTACAATGAATAGTCTATTCTGCAGAATTATAAAGTATAGTTGTACCACTCTAGAATAAAATATAACCAGCCTTAGTTTTGGCGTTTAAGGTATTAATTGTCAATATCACCAATGTTTGCCATACGTTCATGGTACTAGAGGAAACCACCATTCGCAAACTTTTGGTGGAAGATGCACTTTATTAGTGCTTATGTGGCTCCTTCGGTCTTTAGATTCCCCATTACATTCTTTGAGTCTTGATGAGGTCCTTATCCACTTCTATAGATCGTATGATCATTTGTGTGATTAAGAGATCAACCTGGTAAGATAATTTTCCTTCATGGAGATGCTCTCTCTTAGGAGATGCACTTCCTACATGTAAGGGACTATTATGTCTGAGCTTTATATATATTGTGATTTTATTTCCTTTCTTACTAGGAATTTTGAGTCCTCCGAGTATCTCATCAAGGATTTTCGAATCCATTGATTGCATATTTTATTTATTTATTCATGTTATTTGCGGTAATTATTACACAGCGAACATTATATCATTCATAATAGGAGATTAACAGTCTCTACGTGAACCTTTGAACCATAACTTTCACCATTTCATTATATTCATAATGACCCATCAAGTCTGAACTATCTGGTTTCAAGACTTTTATTTAGCAATTATGGTTCTGGCTTCATATGCTTTCATTATGTGACCCGATATGAATGCTTCAAGCGCTCGACCCGCAGACTTTGGTTCGGATCCGTGTTCTCAAGTGAAACTTTAGCAATTATATAGGCAAACGATTATCGACAACTTTTTCCTATATCCTCCAAATTGAGGGTATTTCAGTGTTAACGAGATCTTTGTCGTTGCCCAATTAAAATAGTAATATGTGCACATCAAATTGTTGGGGCTTTCATCTTCATGATGTATTTCACCTTTAAGGTGAGTTCTCTTCAGGAGAGTTAAAGGAGTGATTAATAATTATTTTGACTAGTGTCATTAGATCTTTGAACCATTGGCGTCCCCTCAGATTTTAGATCAAGAACCAATAAGTTAATTTTGTAGAGGTGGATATACTAGTCAATCCAGGGTATTCCACTCTTAGCGACATATTTACTGTAAGTAAACACTGTGGTAACTCCTCCATAATTGGAAAGTATCTGGCAGGCTACCCACTTAAGTTTGACTTGACTAGTGCGTGTATTTCCGTACTAAAGATTTTTTCATTACGGAAAATACGATAACATTCGAACTTTTGAGCATTTCTCTCCCCCTAATGCTGAGATTCGGTCTTTATTAATAGCATACCACAAAATTCCCCTATCATGGGCACATGATTGATTGAATTTCAAATCCAATATGATCTCCAACAAGCGGTGGTGGCCCAAAGGTGTATGCTCTGATGGAGAAAACATATGGAAAATATTTGATTCCTCCAACACACATTTATTTCAATAAGGAGTTTGATGATTATATATAGTGAGCTGGACTTTTATCAGTGTAGTAGCAAGAAAACTACATGATCATAATATTCTGCCGGATATTCCAACTTCTGGTTGGTTATTAATCTGCGACGAAGGTCTCATTCGGGGTCCGAGAGTTGGTAGACTTATTCTTTAGACTAGTTTCTTTATTATTTGCCCAAGTTTTGATCCACTTACTCGTACCATATTTTTTTAAAAAAATTGTATCATTAAATTTCAAGTTTATAATTACACAACATATTTTCTTATGGTCATAAGAAGCGTGTTCTATGACATAAAACTACAGGATGCTCTTCAGCAACATAAATATAATGCTGGAACATAAATATTTGACCATAGTTAATTTACACGAAAAATACTGGATTTTCTTCAGGACTTCAAATCAGTTGGATCACCCAAATAGTTAATTATTCGACGGGAATATTTATTGTTCAACAGGAACACCATATTTAATTAAGGGTGATAAATTGTATACCTGATTTTAATTTGTAATGGCAAAATTAACATGGCCAAATTTACATAATTCAGGGTCAACAAAGTCGAATAGGTCATCTTTCTTTCGGGAGCTATATTTGCTTCAAGCAAGTGATATGACTTCTGGTGGTGATACAGTTGCAGACTTCACTTACCAATTTATGCATGTGTTATTTTCGATGAGTATGGCACGTTTCGGTGCATAGCTGAACATGGCATATGTGCGATTGCGTCAAGCGACCGTCGATTTGTCGTGTGCATTCCCAGCTTCTTTGGTGGTTAACATATTCTTTGAAAACACAAATCAATTTCCTATGTGGGTAGAAATGATTGTGGTTGCCAACAACATAGTATCGGCAATGACATAAATGTCATTTTACAAATTAACTCGATAAGGATAATAATTATGCAATTTACTTTAATTATCTCTGAAAATAAACTAGATTTATTTATTTCTTGAGCTAATTTGCTACGGCTTTGACCTATGATATGCCCTTTGTACCTACCATGAATCTTATTTTGAATATTTTTCTATATCTCTTAGGTTTCAATATCCCACACAATCCCAATATTCTCTCCCTTTTCATGCCAACTATAAAAATCCCAAGTGATAGCGTGTACATCAGTCATTTGCTTGAAATCAACTCGGAGTTAAAGGTTTGCCATCATACTTCAACAAGAGTATAATTTCTGTTGGCGTGAAACCAATATATACCTTGTAACATTTTACTTACAAAGTTCTTCAATTAAGAAATCGGTGTGGCAGAGGATAATATTATATAGACTCCACGTCTTAGGGCTGAAGTTATTCTGTACTTATTTGAGGAATGTGGTGTTTTTTTAGCCAAAATGATCCATCAGAGATCAACATATGACAAGGCTTGGTCCGGTGCCACAAAGAAAAAAAAGTTTTTCTTTTGCCATCTGGGCATCCGTGCACTACAAGTTAGTGAATTGGGGCTTATTAGAAGTCAAGAGTACATGTACAACATTTTATTAGCAAGGCATGGTAACGTATTTTTAATTTTCAAGCATATGGTTTGCAAAATTATTTCATGCAAGATTAGTTCCCTTCGTGCCTTGTGGCTGGACTTCGCCGTCGTGTCACCCTCGGACTCTCCAGCCCCCCCGCTTCTGAGGCTATTTAAAGCCTTGGCATGCGTGTCAAAATGACCGCTTTAGCCCTAGCCGCCAATCTCCACGAAGCCCAAAGCCCTAGATCACCACCGCATTTGGATTTGGAGACCTAAACCTATGCCGTTGTCTCGAGGATTTCTTGATTCTGTTGCCACCAAGTGATCCCCCATTGTCATCGTCTACACCGCGGTGTTTGCCTTCTCATGTTCCTACGGATACACCTTCTCATTCTTTGGAGGATAGTTTGTAGCGCCATAGCGTCGAGGCCGCACTGCCGATTTGCTTCACCATCGCGCCGTGTTCCCATCGCCGTCGATGAGCATTGGTCCTCGCGCATGACCAGCCGCAAGATCGCCTTGTCCTTGCGATTCTTCGCGCATTTCCAAGATTCGCACGGAGCCCTTCATCGCCGATTAGCCGTTGTCTCGAGCTTTCACTTTGTCATCATCATCGACGTTGAGCCTCTTGTCGGGCCCTACTATCGCATCTGGGCGAGGGGCGAGTTCGTCGAGCTCCAACATGTCGGCGATGCCCTTCTTTCACCGCCGATCGTTGTCATTCGCCGTTGGCGCCATCTAGCGATCGTTGTTGTCGATGTTGTCAATGTGGCCGCCTCGTCGCGAGCCGCAAATCCACGCCTCCGTGTTGCCATGTATGCTATTGCGCCGGCGCACCAACCACGTAAACCCAAAATCTAGCTCGGCATGGACTTAGTCCATGGTGGACCTAACCTCGGCGTGTGGACCACGTGTCGGGTTTACTATTCCATAGACCCATTAGCCATAGATCGGCCGGACCATAGCCGTCGACTTGATCCATAGGCCAGGGTCCCACTGTTAGTCTCTATTCCCTATTTTACATGTTTTTTAATTCCAAAATTCATTGCTGACGTCATGCTGGTGCAATATTTCGGAACTTCTTTTAGAAAGAAAATTATGAAAATTTGAAATAGTATTTTCTTTCTCTTTTTCTTAGATTTAAATATTTTGAGAGCTCGTTCTTCCTCATACGAACTCCGATTGAACTCATTAAGTTTTTAAATTCATCCAAATTCAAGGCCTAACTTCACGACATTTTATTTAATTTTAGGAGTTTATTTGTTGTTCTGTTTTGTATTTATCTGATTTTCGCTTTCGTTTGCTAGTATACGTTGATACTTCGGGAACTTTCAAGGAAGGGGGAGTTGATCAAGCCCAATACCAGTTGTAGGATCAAGGATAACCGACTAGAGGGGGGTGAATAGGAGGTTTTTAAAGTTTTTAACAAATTAACAATTTATCCAATTCAATTAATGACTTAGTCTAAACAAGTTATGCTCCTAGCTAGGCAATTTAATCACAATAAGCAAGCTAGAAATATAAGTGCGGAATTGTAAAGACAAGAAATAACCACAAGACACAATGATGTTTTTCAGTGGTATCGAAGACTTGCGGTCTTCACTAGTCCACGTTGAGGAAGCTTGATCACCCAAGCCGGCTCCACAATTAAGCCTTCCTCGATCACTTGGGTTGTTCTTCCTCCGCTCGGAGATGGTGAACACCAACCACTCACAATCTTGCTCGGGTCTTCTCACAAGCTTCACTTGAGAAGATCACCGTGCTTCACCGTAAGCCGTCTAGGAGTGCGGCAACACCCCAAGAGAATAGATCAACGATCCTCGCTTGACTTTACTCAAGTGCCAATGAATCAACTAAAGATGAATGCACTTGATCTCCTCTCAATGAATGCAAGAGTAAATTGGGAGTAAATTAAATGCACAATGCTCACAAGGGTTGAGATATCTTCAATGCAGCTTTGTGTAACATCTCCCTTGTGCGATTGGGGAGGTATTTATAGCCTCCACCAAACAATTCTAGCCGTTGGGAAGAAGTTCCGAAAGTTCAGCACATATCGGAACAACCGGCGTGTTAGCATCGGTACAACCGCTATGCTCAATGCGATAGCGGCTATGTTACACGCATTAAATGCTTCGATATAGCCGTTGGATTTAGTTGCGGTTCATCCGCGAGCAAACACCGGATCGTCCGATTTCGAGGATTTCTAAACGGAGATTTTGCATACGTTGCGGAATTTTACAACCGCCAAATACATTTGAACATCCGTATTGCGGTTCATCCGATTATCGTGCGATGCGGCCGATTCTCAAAAGAGGTTTTCAAAGGAGATTACACTCGTCTTGTTATTTTGCAACGTAAATATCATCGGAACAACCGGGATGCGGTCGTACCGTTCAAGCCATCGGTACAACCGCATGACCACAATCGAATCTGCACGAGATCATGACACGTGGAAGGCCACGATGGACTCTTGTCTAGTGGTCGGTCGGCACAAGATCACGCCGTTTGATTTTAATCCAACGATCCACATGCGTTGCCACTTTGGGCGGTCCGACGGCCCACTTAATCCTAGCCGTTAGATTGAGATCGGCGATCGACGATTTTCAATTTAAAAGGCTAACGGTTGAACCGCTCACATGCTGCCGGAACAACCGGCAACGGTACAACATTTGCTAAGCCTTCGGTTCATCCGATTCCAGAATTAAAGCACTGAATTCATTCTAACTTAAATTCAAGTCCAATTTTAAATGCATGCATGATCCTAAGTTGATCCATATGGCACAAGAATAAGCTATCAAGCTACTAGTCGTGATCCCCCTTAATAGTACGGCATTTATCCTATAATCCGGTCTACCAACCAATTCTCCTTAGACCGGTAAAATAGAAAAGGATCCTAGACTATTTGTACCTTGACTTTAAGCCTTGTTGATCTTCACATTTTCCTTTAGCATGCATCCTTGCTTCATCATGTTCATCAAATGGAATTAACCTTGCACATTCTTAGTAAACTTGTTAATCCCATATTCACATATTATCATTAATTACCAAAACCATTTTTAGGGGCCTAGATGCTTTCAATCTCCCCCTTTTTGGTAATTGATGACAACACACTAATATGTGAGAAAAGTTGTTTTGAATATACTAAGAGTGTATATTCTTTTGAAGTCTTTTGACGAGTAAAATAATCTTTGCAATGAGCATAAGTAAATTTTGAGAATTATTTTTCTTGTCAAATCCAATTAAAGAAGACTCCCCCTAAACAAATGCATATGGATAGTAAATAATTTGCAAGCATATGTAAAGAATTGAAAATTTTGGCGGAGTTTCTTTTGCATTTATGAACTTGAGGAAGCAATACTGATATAAGATATGTCAAATAATTGATTGCATTGCATAAAAGATAATAAGACATAACCACATTCCACAAGTTCAACAAAAGTTACCAACTATTACAGGCACAAAATAGATCAACAATCAACCAGTTTACAAAACACATATAAATCACATAAGCCCATAGCTCCCCTAAAACTAAGTCTTCACATCTTCACAATTTCTCCCCTTTGGCATCAAAGTACCAAAAGCATCAAGCAGGGGTCTGAGAGGAAGAAGCGGGTCTGGTGGGGCGAGGAGAAGCGGGGGAAGGCGGCGGGTGGCTGAGTGCGAGGATCGGAGAAGGCGACCTGAGGCGCGGATCTGAGATCTTGAGAGGGTGGTAGGAGGTGGAGGAGTCGAGAAGTGGCTGGAGCACGAAACTTCGATAGGTGCGGTGAGGAGTGAGGTAGGTGCACTGTCCAAGAAGAAGGACCCTTGGGCGTGAGGAGGTCGCGAACATATGTTGAGGGTCTTGAGAAAATGTTCTAAGTCATTTAGGCCCTCGGACAAAGTCGATGTCTGTTATGAGTCTCATCAAAGAAGTCATTTTGGATAGGCGCCATCTCGGTAAGCCTATGGCGAGTCTCATCTGAAAGGCAACTTGTTCGACCTTCATTTCTGCAAAGTCTTGATAATAGGCTGCGATTTTGAAGTACTTGCGCTAGAGCACTTGCATCGGGCATAGCGGCGGGAGGAGCATCAACCTCGTGGGGCATCCTCGGAGACTTGTTGAGGAGGAATGGCATCTCGTGGTTTATATGGCTTGTGAGTTGATCCCAAGCCACCACGGTACTCGATCTTTCTAACAATCAATGCCATGATGTAAGGAGCATAATAAATCCTTTTAACTCTGTCATTCTTGGAGGAGGCTATGCCTTGAAGAATAACATCCACTACATCAAATTTAACTCCTCCACAATATGATCTATCATGTTCCAAACATGCCCCGTCTTGCATCGAAATTCCCACTCTTAGGGTAGAAAGTATGATTAATTATCACATTAATCATGCTCATACAGCTTCAATCCGATGGTTGTCCCTAACTTGCATTTGGTGAAGAGTCATAATGCAGCCCACGCAGGAACAAGTAAGATTTGGACTCTCAAAGATTTTGTCCCAAGAGTTTGGTGAATTCTCAACACTCTCGCAAATTCCTCTTTGGTGCTTTCCACATTTACGGCACGATCGACCATCTAAAGTCTTCAAGTCATGGGACATATGCGATGTGGCATAAAGCGTCGAATGATCTTGTCATCATAATTGTTTTATGCCCACAAGATCATGAAGACCCACATTGTAGAAAAGGCGATAGACTCCTTTGTATTTGTCAAGGTATTAATATTAGACCACTTAATCCATTTATGATCGGCAAATTTCTTGTGCCTACCATATATTTGCTCATACACTTGCTCTTGAAAGATTGTGTGGAATCTTGGATTTAATGTGTCATTCTTGGAGATATTGATTGACATGGCGCTTGATGGCATAGTCATCTGCTGCACGAGAAGATGTAGGTCAATAGGAGTCCGGAGGATCAATCAAATCATCATCTTCTGCAGTCCTTGGAGGAACTTCCTCTTCTTCTTCTTCTTCTTGATTGATTCCTCAATTGATTTACTTCACAGCTATTTTGATTCGGTTTAGGGTGGTCTCTTTCCCTTTCCTTTTCCTGCGGGTCTTACATCGAACGGCCGAGTTTGTGAGCAGGAATGTCGGGTTGAACTCTTTCAATTTGCGATGGAGGTTGAGGTGCGAAGACCCTTGTCTTGGCGATCCTGAGACTTCTTGGATGTTCCTCGCATTCTAGGCATCTATCTGAGATTTGAGTGATTATAAGATGTCAAGAGCGATTTGAATTGAATTGAATTGAAAGAAATGACAATTTGGTTACATCGAGATAATCGGATCATCCGCCGTTATGTGGCGGAGCGTCCGAGCTGATCGTTCGCCCTCAAGAACCGAACGTCCGATTGTCTGACCAAAACTAAGGTTGAAGAATTTCCGAGATTTTGATGGAATCTAAGAGAGTGAGTGCTAGAACTGGATGCGCAAGGTCATAGGACACCAGATGAAGCACTTTTGCCCAATTAGATTGCTAGTTATCAACGACATTATCAAAAACCCTAAAAGCGCCCGAGTGCTCCAAATGCGGTAAAACACGAATCAATAGATGTTTTACCTTGAGATTTGAGGAAGGAGAGCCTTTGGAAATGCAAGGATCGAGGACTTGGAGATCCACCGAGAGAACCACTCGATTTGAGAGAGGTTTTGAGAGGCGCTTCGTTGGAGAGAGAGGAACCGAGAGCGAATGAGATGAAAAAGGAAAGCAGACGGCATTTGGAGTGATAAGGTCAAAAGGAAAATGGGCGTTCGCTATTATAGCGCGGATGATCCGCGCTGCAGACGTCTGGTTCGCATAACTCGGATG
Source organism: Hsuehochloa calcarea (assembly GCA_036346395.1). Classification (NCBI taxonomy): domain Eukaryota; kingdom Viridiplantae; phylum Streptophyta; class Magnoliopsida; order Poales; family Poaceae; genus Hsuehochloa; species Hsuehochloa calcarea. Next base: position 61,701,823 of record CM070596.1, read on the forward strand.
TCTGGATTGTCACGGGATTTTGATAAAGCTCGGATTTCTTTGGAATTTTGAATAATTGCAAATGATCCTTAGATTTACACTCAATAAAACATCATTTAGGGATCATTATGCATATAATATCTTGAAGATTATATATAAACATAGTTTTATAATTATAGTGAATTTAATATGAGATTTGAGAAATTCTTTTACAAAATATTTAAATAACACCAAATAAAAAGCAACATAATAACAAAAATTTAAACAATGTTTGAATAATCTATGACATTTAATTCATTCCTCAATTTGCAAAGCGGCCTTCATCTAATGGCTTGGTGAAAATATCCGCTAATTGGTCTTGGTTCTTATGTGGCTAATTTCAATGTCTCCCTTGATCACATGATCTCTCAAGAAATGGTGGCGAATATCTATATGCTTGGTTCTTGAGTGTTGAGCAGGATTATTAGCAATTTTCACGGCACTATCATTGTCACACAAAGAGGCATTTTATCAGTTTTAATTCCATAATCCATCAATGTTTGCCTCATCCATAGCAATTGAGCACAACAACTTCCGCGAAACATATTCGGCTTGGTGATGGATAGAGCTCTGAATTTTGTTTCTTGGATGACCATGATACTAAAGATCTTCCTAAAGTTGACAACTACCGAGGTGCTTTTTCTATCCACTTTGCATCCCGCATAATCGGTCAGAATATCCAATTAAGTCAAATTTAGCACCTTTAGGGAACCAAAGGCCAATGCTAGAGGAATGCTTTAAATATCTTAGAATTCTTTTAACAGACCATTAAATGACATTCTTTTGGATTTGCTTGAAAGCGAGCACACATACAAACACTAAACATGATATCGGGCCTAGATGCGGTAAGATAAAGCAAACTACCAATCATAGATCTATAAAGCTTTAAATCTACCGATTTACCTCCCTCATTTAAGTCAAGATGACCATTTGTTGCCATGGGAGTCTTGATGGGTTTCATCCTCCATACCAAACTTCTTGATCAATTCTTTTGCATACTTGGTTTGGCTCACGAAGGTCCCATCTTTGAGTTGCTTGATTTGGAATCAAGGAAGTAGCTTAATTCTCCAATCATCGACATTTCAAATTCCCTAGACATCATATCACCAAACTCTTTGCAAAAATCTTGATTAGTAGACCCAAAAATAATATCATCAACATAAATTTGACATACAAAGAAATCATCATCTATAACTTTAGTAAATAAGGTTGAATCAATCTTCCCAATTTTGAATCCTTTTGAGACTAGAAAATCTCTAAGTCGTTCATACCATGCTCTAGGAGCTTGTTTAAGGCCATAGAGCTTTAGAGTTTATAGACATTATTTGGATTTTAGGATCTTCAAAACCGGAGGTTGTTCAACAAATACAAGTTCGGAAATTTTACCATTTAAGAAAGCACTTTTAACATCCATTTGAAATAATTTAATATCAAAGCATGATGCAAAAGCAAGTAATATCGAATTGATTCTAATCTAGCTACAGGAGCAAAAGTTTCACCAAAATCCAAACCTTCAACTTGTGAATACCCTTGAGCTACCAATCTTGCTTTGTTTGAACAACCAAACCATTTTCATCTTGCTTGTTCCTAAAGACCCATTTTGTACCAATGACGTTGTGTTCCTTGGGTCGATCCACCAATGTCAAACTTCATTAGGGTGAAGTTGTTGAGTTCTTCATGCATAGCATTCACCCAATCCGGATCTTCAAGTGCTTCTTCTACATGCTTTGGCTCAATACAAGAGACAAAAAGTAATATTCACAAAAAGAAGCAACACGAGATCGAGTTTGAACACCCTTACTTACATCACCCAATATTTGGTCTATTGGATGATCCTTAGCAATGCATTGTGGATTCTTGGTGGTAAGTTAGATGGTTGATCATCTTCCTTATTGTCAAATTGAACTTGGTTTGTAGAAGATGTTGGTGGTTCAACTTGTGTGGAGGATGATGAATCATCTTGGGCTTTATGTCACCAATTTGCATATGCTCCATTGCCCTTCTCAAAGCTTCATTGCCTACATCATCCAAATTCTCATGCTCTTCTTGAGAGCCGTTAGTTTCATCAAATTGAACATCATGTTTTCTTCAACTAAACCGGAGTTTTGTTGAAGACACGATAAACTTTACTATTTGATGAATAACCTAGCAAGAAACCAACATCACATCTACTTTCAAATTTTGATAGCGAACACCCTTCTTTAAAATATAGCATTTACAACCAAAGACACGAAAATAGGAGATGTTAGGTTTCTTCCTACAAGAAGCTCATAGGAAGTCTTTTTCAAAAGGCGATGTAAATAAAAACGATTTATGGCATGACAAGCGGTGTTAATTGCTTAGCCCAAAACTATCGGAGTATTATATTCATCAAGCATTGTCCTAGCCATTTCAATTAATGTCGATTTTCCTTTCTACAACTCCATTTTGTTCGGGGTGTAGGTTGTGGAAAGTTAGTGCTTTATTCAAGTTCATCACAAAAGTCTTCAACTTTAGTATTTTTGAACTCGGAACCATTATCACTACTGATTTTCTTTATTTTGAAATCAAATTCATTTTGGACCCTTTTGTAAAGTTTTTGAAAATTAGGAGGTTTCACTTTTATCATCTAGGAAGAATACCCATGTATATCTAGAGTAATCATCCACAATAACCAAACAATAGCTATTTCCCCGATACTCTTATAGGTTGTTGGCCCAAACAAATCCATATGTAAGAGTTCCAATGGTCTAGAAGTTGACATGATACTTTTGGAAGGGTGAGAATTAGCGACTTGTTTACGGCTTGACATGCACTACAAAGTCGGTTTTCTCAAACTTCACATCTTTCAAGCCAACAACTAAATCATATTTGAAAAGCTTTTGAGTTGAATCATTCCTACATGAGCTAGCCTTCTATGCCAAAGCCAACCCAAGGAGGTTTTGCCATCCAACAAGTTTTTAAGCATGAATCATTTGAAGTGAAATCTACCAAATAAAGGTTTCCAAATCTAAATCCTTTAAAAATTAAAGAGTTATCATTTTCATTTGAAATTGTAACACCTTCTTTAGAGAAGGAACAAATTAGTCCTAGATCACATATTTGAGCTACGGATAACAAGTTAAAGTTTAGTGATTCTACTAGAGATACATTTGAAATGGAAAGGTCATTTGAGATAGCAATTTTACCCAATCCAATTACCTTTCCTTTGCTATTGTCACCAAATGTGATTTTGTCCATTCCTTTCCCATTCTCGAATGTGGTGAACATTTTCTATCACCGGTCATGTGTTGAGTGCAACCACTATCAAGCACTCAATGTTTTCCACCGGTCTTGTAGTTCACCTACAAAACAAGAATCAAGTTCTTTTAGGTACCCAAATTTGTTTGGGTTTGGCCGCCTAGGCCCCGCTCTGGCACCCTAGGCACTAGGCGGCCATCAACCACCCGCGTAGCACCTAGCGTCTAGGTAAACACTGGTAATCGGGCATTAGGAGCGATCACCACCGTCCGATAAAAAATCAAAAATCGAGATTAATAATTACAATTTTTTGTTACAGTAGTAAATATTTCTTTATTGCTACATTATTTATTACGATACCATTTCAAATCACTGTTTGCATGCTCACAGTACTATTCATACAGTGAACCCCGCATTGGTGCAGAGTATCCCACTCCCTGTAGCCATTATCCCATCTTACTGAAGAAGTCAACTTCTACCCGAAACTAAATTAACTTCTCTTGGACCATTGCGAATCTTCCCTATAACAACTTAATATAGTTACTATGGTTGGATCGTACTGATTGGTCGATCGATCAGATGCAAAGGATACATGTCGAGTGCATATTTTGTAGCCTCTTGTGTCTCTGTCTTGATGTGCAAGATTTAGCGAGCCATTTGATGCCCGTGTCCCTTCAAGACATCTCATCGTCTTAGCTATCTGGTCGCTTTTAAAGGCATGCGTTGTGTACGGTTTGTTAGATCAAACACATCTTTCTCAACTTTTTCTTTCTCCCTTGTTAAGGACGATCACAGTCAGGGATCGTTGGTCGGCCACTTTTGCAGTGATATCACAGCCCTACGAGCTACGCAACTGATCGAATTGAGTTAATCTCATGCTCTGATAAAATAAAAAAAGATGCCTGGCTACGGCGGCCTGATCAGCCAAACAGCTAAAACACTTGAATGGATCTTTCAATTCCCATTTTTAATTATACTTTTGTCAACCGAATAAGCCGAACATAGAAATTCACATTAGTTTCATTGTAAACAATATAATTCCTGTGCTCTAAACAGGTCTGTCACATAGCCAAAGGGATCCGGCGAAGGGATATAGGTATACTACACTAACTGAGAATTCAAAAATTATATCACGTAAATCAGGATGCTATGCAAGTAAGAGATCATAGATCGTTACCACTAGACGCGCAGTGCAGCAAAAGAAGAGTTGGAACAGCCTGATCTAACGTATAGTGCGTCGATGAAGTGGTCGTAGTCGATCGTTCAACGTTCTCGGTGTCGATCCTCTCCTCCAGCAAGCTTTGACGTTCCTCGCGAAGATTGTGGATCGTTTTTTAGCGCAACAGCAACCACAGTAGCGCCTCTATGGTATCCACACGTCCAGAAATGGAACACTATACGCTGGTGTGCTAGCACCAACTCGCACGGTAGGGCTCTTGAGAAGATGACGGCTAAGGTTTCGATGGAGTAACTCACGTCACGTGTATCTCGTATATCCCAACAACCTTATGCATCTCCTTATATAGTGATCAAGATGGATCCTATCCGAATACGTTTGTTCTAACCAGGTAAGTGTGTGACCCGGTAGATTCATGCGTAATCGGTTGTGACACGGAAACTCTTTTCCGGCCACAAGTCATCAGCGGTTCCTAGTAGGACATAACAATTCTCGAATACACATAAATTATATCTGACAAATCTTAATGCAATATGATCTACGACCAAGTCCTTATCACTTATGACCACTCGTATCTCTATATGTCCAGTTCATATTTAGTCATGATTAGTTTGTAACTCCTTACGACCAGTTTACGACAACTTAGTGATTATATTCGACCAGTCTACGACCTGCTCGTATCTCCAAACGACTAGTCCGTATCTGTTCGAACTGAACGACCTGCTAGTGTATTCTCCCTTTGCCACACGATATCTGGTTGAACTCCATTGAGATAATTTGTTATCCATGGACTATTCAATATTTTCTCGATCAAGTAACGGATAACTTCATATGGTCGACTCTTCGACCACTAATGGCATGGCCATGCACTTTCTTTATCCGACCACATCGAGGGGCCTAGAGATATCTCTCATGTTATGTTAGAAAGGACAAATCTCATATTCGATCAGTCATATTCCTCCGTATGTTTTATAGCATACCCAAAAGGTACCTTTATAACTACCCAATTATGGAGTAGCGTTTGGCAACCCCTTAGTGTACTATTACACATGTAGGAAACCATACTGATATCATGTATAAGGATTATATGTCATCATTGCTTGAGACCAACTGATGACACAAAATCATAATTATTGTAGGTGTAAAAACCGAACACATGTGAGGGGGTGGACGTCGGCCGTGCTACGGGCCGTTGTCCACGAGAGTGAAAAATGACACGAGGGTTTATACAGGTTTAGGGGTCCGAGACGACCACCCTACTTCTGTCGTTGAGCCAACGGGGAGTTACCTCCGGGGAGGGAGCCCCCGAGGGCTCACCAGTTTGAATATGCATCTTTATTGCTCTCGAGAGCTCTCCCCAAAATGAGAGTTACATGGGGTATTTATAGGCTCCTAAGCCTGTACAAATGACCGAAATACTCCTTGGGGGATGGCTACGCTATGAGTACAAGCAAGGGGTATTACAGTCTTTTATGAGTACAACAGTATTTCTTGGACCTGTACGCACGTCTCCTGCAAAGCGAACCCTAGATCCAGGAGGGATGAATTATTATTATTCCAACAATAATAATCTCAACAGTATTTCAAGGTGGGTCAATCCAACACCATGTTCTCTAACATATGTTCACATTATTGATTCGATATCCATATATTTATGACCAGTGAAATATGATCATCAATCAATACATGTGTTGGTCGATAAGTCACTAGCGTTCCAACCAGTGACATCTGACCAGAGATTCATTTAGAACGACATCATATAAGTTAAAGAGCTTCACCAACAAGTCATATACTTGTTAATCTTTATAACTGATAGTTCATTCAAGGAACATAATAACATTTATTCCATAACTCATAAGCATAGACGTGATGCAATCATCTCTAGAATTGCCTCTAGGGTATATCACCAACAACCGATACATTGATTATTGATTGCTCAATTGCTAATGCACACATGCGTATAGTGTAGTGGCCTAATTCGCGTACGACACACTACACGACATACACGAGGGGAACCAATCAATGAGGCGACGGGACTGCGTGCATAGCATAAGTCCAAGATCCTTGCAATTAAGCATATATGTACCCTTTTTTACGAAAAGCATATACGTACTTGTTTTCCTCTCCGGACTGAGGCACCAATAAGGGGTGGGGCTTCATTAGGCTCGAGCTCACCTTCCTGCGTCGGTACCCCCACCCCCCAAAAAAAAACACCAGGCGGTGGCCAATGGAGGATGGCAAGCTTTCGAGGCCTTTAACTTTTTCCAGCAAGTGAGCGCGCAGTTGGCCCATAAGTCCATAAGGCTCAACTTGAAACTAAGCCTTACATCCACCCCAACCCACCAGATCCTATCAATCCAGAAAGAGGGGGAATAGATAGAGGATGGGATTGGGAGTGCAACTGAGGTGCGGGATTGTGGGAGCGGCTAAGCTTGAGAAGAGAAACCCTAGCGCTAGTCGGCGGGCGCGCGAGGAAGCTGAGGCGGTAGTGCGAGGAGGAGCATCCCGGCAGCCGCGTAGGGGCTGGTAGCTCGAGCTCAAGCCCAGGGGCGAGGAGCCAGGGAGGACAGGGCCTCAAGTGGGAGGAGACAGAGGATAGGAGGAGTGGTCGGAGGAGCCAAGGAGACCAAGGGGTTGTGCTCTGTGGGCGGCACCGCTGGTGCTGGGATTAGGAGGCCAAGGGTGAGGACAAAGGAGGCAAGAGGGGATGTCCGATAGCCAATTTGGTATTTAATAATTTGTCTAATTGTCTTGATTCTTTAATTACTGTTTACGCTTGTTGATGTTATATTGTATAGAAAGTGCCACAGTAATCTAGACTGCCTAGTTGTATTTTTTGTGATGAATTTAACAATTTGTTCGTAGCAATTGGGCATGTCTTTCCAAAGAAATTGATGAAAGTGTGGAGATCCTTTAAAGTTTCAAGAATCATGGTTCAATAAGCTCGATTTGTTTGAATATAGCGAGGTATATTCCTTGTATTTCTCTCTTTTTGCTTGTTTCTCGTCTATTCATGTATGAATTTAGTTTACATAAGAGTACAAGACTATATTTATGTTAATTTAGCTTAGTACTTTGAGCTCACCCTCTATTTTCATTCTAGCTTTGTCACTGGGCGCAAGAGGCCAGCATTCTTGTGCTATACCGATGTCAATTTTTTACATCATTGTCAAATGTCAAAAGGCATTTATGACAATATGGTAATTGCATGTTGGCAAGTTCTTGTTAAGCCTTATTACTGTTGAAGAATGTAGTAGTCGCAGGAAACAATCATCCAATCACCAAATAATAGTCACACTACACAGAGACAAAATAGATAAAGACACAATATCGGGAACCTTTTTATTCATTGATCAATCTATTTTGTGTACAGGGAGGTCCTATTTATAGACTAAAACCCACCAAGGTTAGTTTTGGTATTATGCCTATCAACCCTTAGTCCAAGGTTTCTTAATACCCCCTTGGGCGAATACAACGTCATGCACATGTCTCACTAAAAACTCCTCCCAAAAACCTACTGGAAAAAAGGGACCGGGAAAAAGAGTACATCGCATCCGCAAGTTGTATTGCATTGTTGCCCCGTTAAAAATCTTTATGTGAGAAATTTTCAGGGAAAACACACTAACGGAAAAAGAGTGTAACCTGTTTGCCTTCTGGGTTAATCTTCAGGATTAAGGTAAAACTTCAGAACTTTAAGTGCATTATGATTCAGGGGATTCCCCCTGATTCCTGCAACTCTCCAAGCCGCTTTATTCCAATACCACGAACGCATCGTTCGAAACTGGACGTAGGCAGGGACTTAGTGAATAAATCAACCAGATTTTCACAAGATCTAGTTTGCAGGATCTTCACCTCATCATTTTTCTAGAGTTCACGAGGACAAAAGAATTTGGGAGCAATATGGTTCGTGATATTACTTTTAACATAACCTATTTACATTTGTGCAACACAAATAATATTATCTTCATAGATAATTGTAGGGGTATTGACGGTGTTAATACAACAATACTTCTGAATGTGGTTAGTCACACGTCTGAGCTAAACACATTCAAGTGAGGCTTCATATAGTGCTATAATCTCTAAGTGGTTCGTAGAAATAGTTACCAAGGTATGCTTAGATGACCGCCAAGAGATGGTTGCACCACCATAAAGTAATATAAATCTCATGATTTAGTAATGATCATCAGGATTATGCATGATCATCATGATTTTTGCATTGTCAACCAACCGAATCTAAACTGTTAAGTGGTAAAACCTTCAAGGTGAATTTAATCAGTAATCATCGTATCAACACCTTCTAAGCTTGACTAAGATTTTTAAAATCTCAAGTATGATGATCAATATTTAACATATGCTCCCCATGAAGACAACTACTATCGAAGTCTTGTTGCTCCAATGCATTTCATATATTTGTCAAAAATGAACATATGCAATAATACTGTGGTCAAATTTACTGGATTATCACAATGCGGAGTCTTACATACAAATATCTTATTACTCATCTGTAGGTTTAGGATAAACACTATTTGAGAGTAATATGTTCAACTTATCAAATACCAATATTTAATTATGCAACACAAGTAGATTATCTTTGCAGAGGATATAGAGTAATAATAGTTACAAAGTCGTATGCCTTCCGGATATGATTTATCAAAACCTTTCAGAGTCTTAATATTTTGTAACTATCTCTGGGTGGATAAAGTTACAATGAATAGTCTATTCTGCAGAATTATAAAGTATAGTTGTACCACTCTAGAATAAAATATAACCAGCCTTAGTTTTGGCGTTTAAGGTATTAATTGTCAATATCACCAATGTTTGCCATACGTTCATGGTACTAGAGGAAACCACCATTCTGCAAACTTTTGGTGGAAGATGCACTTTATTAGTGCTTATGTGGCTCACTTCTGGTCTTTAGATTCCCCATTACATTCTTTCGAGTCTTGATGAGGTCCTTATCCACTTCTATAGATCGTATGATCATTTGTGTGATTAAGAGATCAACTGGTAAGATAATTTTCCTTCATGGAGATGCTCTCTCTTCCGGGAGATGCACTTCCTACATGTAAGGGACTATTATGTACGAGCTTTATATATATTGTGATTTTATTTCCTTTCTTACTAGGAATTTTGAGTCCTCCGAGTATCTCATCAAGGATTTTTAGAATCCATTGATTGCATATTTTATTTATTTATTCATGTTATTTGCCAGAATTATTACACAACAGAACATTATATCATTCATAATAGGAGATTAACAGTCTCTACGTGAACCTTTGAACCATAACTTTCACCATTTCATTATATTCATAATGACCCATCAAGTCTGAACTATCTGGTTTCAAGACTTTTATTTAGCAATTATGGTTCGGCTTCATATGCTTTCATTATGTGACCCGATATGAATGCTTCAAGCGCTCGGCCACAGACTTTGGTTCCGGATCCGTGTTCTCAGAAGTGAAACTTTAGCAATTATATAGGCAAACTGATTATCGACAACTTTTTTTCCTATATCCTCCAAATTGAGGGTATTTCAGTGTTAACCAGATCTTTGTCGTTGCCCAATTAAAATAGTAATATGTGCACATCAAATTGTTGGGGCTTTCATCTTCATGAGGTATTTCACCTTTAAGGTGAGTTCTCTTCAGGAGAGTTAAAGGAGTGATTAATAATTATTTTGACTAGTGTCATTAGATCTTTGAACCATTGGCGTCCCCACAGATTTTAGATCAAGAACCAATAAGTTAATTTTGTAGAGGTGGATATACTAGTCAATCCAGGGTATTCCACTCTTAGCGACATATTTACTGTAAGTAAACACTGTGGTAACTCCTCCATAATTGGAAAGTATCTGGCAGGCTACCCACTTAAGTTTGACTTGACTAGTGCGTGTATTTCCGTACTAAAGATTTTTTTCCTTCTGGAAAATACGATAACATTCGAACTTTTGAGCATTTCTCTCCCCCTAATGCTGAGATTCGGTCTTTATTAATAGCATACCACAAAATTCCCCTATCATGGGCACATGATTGATTGAATTTCAAATCCAATATGATCTCCAACAACTGGTGGTGGCCCAAAGGTGTACGCTACAGTGGAGAAAACATATGGAAAATATTTGATTCCTCCAACACACATTTATTTCAATAAGGAGTTTGATGATTATATATAGTGAGCTGGACTTTTATCAGTGTAGTAGCAAGAAAACTACATGATCATAATATTCTGCCGGATATTCCAACTTCTGGTTGGTTATTAATCTGCGACGAAGGTCTCATTCGGGGTCCGAGAGTTGGTAGACTTATTCTTTAGACTAGTTTCTTTATTATTTGCCCAAGTTTTGATCCACTTACTCGTACCATATTTTTAAAAAAATTGTATCATTAAATTTCAAGTTTATAATTACACAACATATTTTCTTATGGTCATAAGAACTGTGTTCTAACAGCATAAAACTACAGGATGCTCTTCAGCAACATAAATATAATGCTGGAACATAAATATTTGACCATAGTTAATTTGCACGAAAAATACTGGATTTTCTTCAGGACTTCAAATCAGTTGGATCACCCAAATAGTTAATTATTCGACGGGAATATTTATTGTTCAACAGGAACACCATATTTAATTAAGGGTGATAAATTGTATACCTGATTTTAATTTGTAATGGCAAAATTAACATGGCCAAATTTACATAATTCAGGGTCAACAAAGTCGAATAGGTCATCTTTCTTTCGGGAGCTATATTTGCTTCAAGCAAGTGATATGACTTCTGGTGGTATACAGTTGCAGACTTCACTTACCAATTTATGCATGTGTTATTTTCGATGAGTATGGCACGTTTCGGTGCATAGCTGAACATGGCATATGTGCGACTGCGTCAAGCGACCGTCGATTTGTCGTGTGCATTCCCGCTTGCTGGTGGTTAACATATTGCTGAAAACACAAATCAATTTCCCTATGTGGGTAGAAATGATTGTGGTTGCCAACAACATGAGTATCGGCAATGACATAAATGTCATTTTACAAATTAACTCGATAAGGATAATAATTATGCAATTTACTTTAATTATCTCTGAAAATAAACTAGATTTATTTATTTCTTGGGCTAATTTGCTTCTGGCTTTGACCTATGATATGCCACTGTACCTACCATGAATCTTATTTTGAATATTTTTCTATATCTCTTAGGTTTCAATATCCCACACAAGCCCAATATTCTCTCCCTTTTCATGCCAACTATAAAAATCCCAAGTGATAGCGTGTACATCAGTCATTTGCTTGAAATCAACTCAGAGTTAAAGGTTTGCCATCATACTTCAACAAGAGTATAATTTCTGTTGGCGTGAAACCAATATATACCTTGTAACATTTTACTTACAAAGTTCTTCAATTAAGAAATCGGTGTGGCAGAGGATAATATTATATAGACTCCACGTCTTAGGGCTGAAGTTATTCTGTGCTTATTTGAGGAATGTGGTGTTTTTTTAGCCAAAGTGATCCATCAGAGATCAACATATGACAAGGCTTGGTCCGGTGCCACAAAGAAAAAAAAAGTTTTTCTTTTGCCATCTGGGCATCCGTGCACTACAAGCTAGTGAATTGGGGCTTATTAGAAGTCAAGAGTACATGTACAACATTTTATTAGCAAGGCATGGTAACGTATTTTTAATTTTCAAGCATACGGTTTGCAAAATTATTTCATGCAAGATTAGTTCCCGTCGTGCACGCGCTGGACTTCGCCGTCGTGTCACCCTCGGACTCTCCCGCAGCCCCACCGCTACAGGCTATTTAAAGCCTTGGCATGCGTGTCAAAATTACCGCTTTAGCCCTAGCCGCCAATCTCCTGAAGCCCAAAGCCCTAGATCACCACCGCTTCGCTGGATTTGGAGACCTAAACCTAGCGCCGTTGTCTCAGGATTTCTTCGATTCTGTTGCCACCAGTGATCCCCTGTTGTCATCGTCTACACCGCAGTGTTTGCCTTCTCATGTTCCTACCAGATGCACACCTTCTCATTGCTGGAGGATAGCTGTAGCGCCATAGCAGCGTCGAGGCCGCACCACCGATTTGCTTCACCATCGCCGCCGTGTTCCCATCGCCGTCGATGAGCATTGGTCCTCGCGCATGACCCAGCCGCATCGCCTTGTCCTTGCGATTCTTTCGCGCATTTCCAAGATTCCGCCGGAGCCCTTCATCGCCGATTAGCCGTTGTCTCGAGCTTTCACTGTCATCATCATCGACGTTGAGCCTCTTGTCGGGCCCTACTATCGCATCTGGGCCGAGGGACGAGTTCGTCAGAGCTCCAACATGTCGGCGATGCCCTTCTTTCACCGCCGATCGTTGTCATTCGCCGTTGACGCCATCTAGCAGTCGTTGTTGTCGATGTTGTCAATGTGGCCGCCTCGTGCGAGCCTCGTCACTGCCTCCGTGTTGCCATGTGTGCGCTGCATCAGCACCAACCACACGTAAACCCAAAATCTAGCTCAGCATGGACTTAGTCCATGGTGGACCTAGCCTCTGACGTGTGGACCACAGGTCAGGTTTACTATTCCATAGACCCATGAGCCATAGATCAGCAGATCATAGCCGTCGACTTGATCCATAGACCGAGGGTCCCACCTGTTAGTCTCTATTCCCTATTTTACATGTTTTTTAATTCCAAAATTCATTGCTGACGTCATGCTGGTGCAATATTTCGGAACTTCTTTTAGAAAGAAAATTATGAAAATTTGAAATAGTATTTTCTTTCTCTTTTTCTTAGATTTAAATATTTTGAGAGCTCGTTCTTCCTCATACGAACTCCGATTGAACTCATTAAGTTTTTAAATTCATCCAAATTCAAGGCCTAACTTCCTGACATTTTTATTTAATTTTAGGAGTTTATTTGTTGTTCTGTTTTGTATTTATCTGATTTTCGCTTTCGTTTGCTAGTATACGTTGATACTTCGGGAACTTTCAAGGAAGGGGGAGTTGATCAAGCCCAATACCAGTACCAGAACTTGTTTCAAGGAAAGTTGTACCTTTGATCATGTTGAACCCAGTTTTTCCAAAACTACCTTGATTCAAAGAATTGCATGTTATTTCAAGTATTTAATTCTTTAAATGTTTTGGGATTAGCTATACATCTATTTGATTATATCCACCTTGCTCATTATATTACGATAATTTTTATCATCCTAGCTTGGTTAATTACTAGTTGGTATTAACATAGCACCAACGTGGGTTGGTTATTCACGAATAGTCTGCTTAGCCATGCAACGGGTAATTGATAACATTTTGAGTTGCAAAACTAAACTTAACTAAGTGAATATGAAATACTTTGTGGAAAGCTATGTGCAATATGTTGTTACTCGTTGATGGCATGTGTTGCGCTTAACCAACAGGGTGGGAAAAGATTTGGACCGAGGCAAATGGATGGAATTGTGATATGGTGGAGCTGTGTGCGCTTGGGAAAATATGAATGTGATAGTTTGTAGTAATTGGCAGACTCGCCTTGGTCAATTAAGGATTTAACTTTGTGTGCTATTGAACTGAGCCATAACTGTACGACCACATATCTGGTATGGGATAAGCTTAACTTAGTAAGTTATGGAGTCTAGACATTGATTACTCAGTCAGATAAGTTAAGATGTGTGCCATGGTGGGGTATTATTCGATCTGTGTGGTAAGTCACATTTATGAGCAATTCGTCGTGTCCAGGTCCAACGGTGTGCGACGGACCAATAATGTGTGTGGGGGTTTAGTGCTGTAAGTATGCACAACGGACGGATCAATTGTTGAGATGAAGTTTCAGAAATATTTTATCATGATTGGTGCTAGCTACACTGGTTATATCTTGTAGGAAAATTGTACAAACCTCTGCAGAGTGTTAATCAATCTATTCGAATAGTCACGTCCGCGGCCATGAACATGCTCGGGGATTTCACACGATGGGTATATTTTCATAAAAATAATTGGGAAGGGACAGCTGTGTGATTTAAACTCATATGGTTGTGTGAAAGGAATTGATTAGGCTTTGTGTTCTTTGTGAAAATAATTGTTAAACTATTATTATTTATTCGTTTTAGATTACGTTTCAATCTATTATTTGTATTCAATTGCAAGTGTCGCTTTTTGCTAAATAATCATAGAAGCTATTTCCTTCGAAATAAGCCATCATTTATAATTGCATTCTGTGGTACAACTTATTGTGTACTCAGAGTATTCATTCTTGTTGCAATCATTCAGCAGAATTTGAGGAATCTTCATCTGCATTTCGAGAAGTTTTACGAGGAGGGTGATCGCTAGGTCTTAATCCAAGTCGGTTATCTGTGGTAAGTTGATGGGTTCTCACTGGAGTTTTTTTCCATTCCGTTGTTATCTCTTTATTTAGTGTCAACCCTGTGTGGCTTAATAAGTGTAAACTCGGTCATAAGGTCACAACCATTATTTATTAATCAAATTAGTCGTTTATTCTTATATTCGTCTTATGTGGAATGATATTCATTTATGTTTGAAACTGTGTGTACTAGTATGATTCTAGACTAATGCATTATACACAGAGGGTCTATATTTGCATATTTGGGACCTGATACGCATGGAGGTGCGGGTGCGGCTTGGCGCGGCTTTGGTCCAGCGCGCGGCGGCATGTTGGCACACGACGCGGCCTTGGGCCAGCGCACGTCGGCATGAGGCGCGGCGATGCAGCGGCGGCGCGGCTACACATCGGCTTGCGGCGCGACGGTCGCTAGAAGGCAGCAATGCGCCGACCACCATGGCCATCGCCAAAATTTTATGAGCATCAGTGCACAAAAATTGTGAATGAACAATGATCCATCTATAGAACTCTATTCTCGATTTAGAACGCTAATTAATCTAATAGCTAATTAGCAATTAATAGATTGAAACGAGTTCAAGCAAATTAATCTACCAACTTAATTAATAGTGAGAATAGAGATCGAAAAAGAGAGAATTCTGACGACATGTCGATTTGGACGTGTAGAGCGATTTGTGCTGAAAATGTATTAAAGAACGTAGTAGTCGTAGGAAACAGTCAACCAATCACTAAACAATAGTCAAACGATAGAGAGACAAGATAGATTAGGACACAATATCGGAAACATCTTTATTCATTGATCAATCTATTTTTGTGTACAGAGGCGTTATATTTATTTATAGACTAAAACCCATCGGATAGTTTTGGTATTATTTCTTAACAATTACGTGACTTTCTGCGGAATTTTTCTTCCATGGATGAGTCGCCATGACTGGCGACAGCATGGCATCTCATTGGCAGGTGGAGCCCACAGATGAATGTGAGACGTCACTGTGAGGTCAGCAAGACATCAACCTGTCAGCCCATCTCCAGATTCTCCAGGCTGTTGTGTGAGTGGAGTCGTCTTTGCACATGGATGAGGTGCCGCCGTGGATACATGTCCCGGTGGCAGCGGCATTTGATACTGACCGGTGGGCCCTCCTAGCTCTCTCTAATGAGGACAACAGGTGGGCTGGCTGGTTGACTGAGGAGACCTTTGTTTTTTAGAGAGTATACACCGGACGCTAACCATTTTGCGGAGACTCAGGACCTAATTCTATACTAAGTCACAAAGCTCGTACAACTTAATGTTAATAGTTATGCACCTGTATATATATATATATATATATTATTTTACGTTTACATGATATAGTTTCTACGCTGAAAAATGAGAAAGCATCATCTCATATCACGTCACCCTCTAAGTTCATACATAGCGGTGATCGATACATATCATAACCATACACTTTTAAGTCGGACCAGAGAGGTGACAACACATAAATTTTACAGAAAATAGTTCAATTTTCCCAAAAATTATGTTTTTTTTTGCTTTTCAACACAGGGCTTAGCTTGCAACAAGTACAATAGATATAGGGAAAAGGAGTGGTAATTTATTTATGTACAACTGCCGGCCAAGCTTTACCTCGCTCCTATAATGTCACTCGTGTTGTATGTATGCTAGTATGCTACATACACAACTGGACAAGACGGTTATGAAGGTGAGGTATATATATGACCATTTATAGTCAATAGCACATTCACATACAGTTAGTTGAAGTGACAACAAAAATAGGAGGATTTTCTGCCTAGTGAGAGCATGTACAGTGCATGTGTTTACATAAGTGTTTAGTAAAGAAAAACTAATTTTTCTTGCCACGTAGGACAGATAAAGTGCTTATTTTGTAGCATCGATGCTTGATTAGGCACTGATGCTTAAGAGGTATTATGTATGTGACTATATATAATTAATAGATAATACAATCATTTAAATATCTACAAAAGAGATGCTTGCATAGGAGGAAACGACTTTTACATAAGTACTTGATGACATAATTATATTCTCTTTCTTTAAACACTCGTATATAAGCATCCGCATTGTACATACCTTGAGAAGACGGATCACAGTAGTGTTTCATGGGACACCGTAAGAATGTATATATGTTTTATATACATATTCAAACTTTATCTGATTTTTTTTTTTTTTTTTTTTTTGCCTTGGTAAGTGCCATTGTAGAAGCAGATCAAGAGGTTCTAATTTCTTGTAGAACTACTGTAAAGTCTAATTCCCCAAAGCCCTAACATTTTTTACTGTTCTAGAGCCGTTTGACGCAAGTAACAACCAGCCCAGAACAAAACTCGAACCTAAGCAACACATTGCCGTGAATTTGTTGGGAACCAACACATTTAATTTTGGCGATTTTTGGCAAAGTGTGCGCGCGGCTAAGATATATTACACCAGCCGTATGTGTATATATGTGCATTTGAATATTTTCAAAAGAAAAGGAGAAGATGCAATTAGTAGCAGCCACGAAAGGAGAAGACTTCCCCATTAAAAAAAACGTAAGAATTTTCTTGAGTTGTCAACCTTTGGGTCTTGACAATGCCTAACTAGTAGTATAATATAGTGTACGTCATCCTATCTTCCATTTTGACTCCTTCAATTCTTCCCATGCAGCACGCACATGAAGACAATTATTCCGTGTGGCCCACGCTGCCTACACTGTGGACATCATCTCATCCATTTGACAATGTCGCAAGGAGGCAGCATGGTCAGAGCATCACAGTATATACGCATGGCAGGACGCTACCGAACGATGAAGAAGTGGTGTTTCGGGGAAACGAAACATCATCGACGACGACGACAACAACAATAAATCGAAGTTACGCTCAGTTGGTGAGCTCACCCGCCAATGTTTGAAGCCTGATTTCGACGTTCGTGCTCACCTTTCAGGAATAGTACACGTATACACACATATATATATACACACACATTCAATGATGAAAGTGTGTGTCCGCGCTATGTAAAGTTTAAAACTTTCGCTTTAGATTAGACGTATGTCAAGAATGTATCTATAATACATGTGTTGGTGTGCGTATGGTATAATGTAGAGGTAGAGTAACGTCCGGTGTGTACTTAAAAAAAAACAAATCGAATAGAACCATTTCCTGCTTTCTCCTATCGCGCTTTGAACCGACGAAGCCTGGTCATTTCCATCGCTAGAACCAAATATGCATCCATCTCCATCGCCTCAGCCAGCCAGACCATTAGTTGGACATCGCTAGAAGTTACGGAGTAAAGAGACACATGGATAAGCAATTAAGTGCAGACCATGATCTTAAATTGAGATCCTCTCTATTTTGCTATCTCCTGTCTTGTCACTGCTCTTACTGATTGATGCATGGCATGCAAACAGATGCTCCCAAATTATGGAGCACCAGGGCATTAGGGCAAGCTTAGGGTGCCAAACCGTGTATGTAATCTTGTTGCAATAAGTGCCTTTCTGAGAATATTTAAAATGGTACCGAATTAATCCAAAAGAGAACGATGAGTAAAGTGTACTAAAGCAAGACTAGCTAAAATCAATATATTCGTTGCAGACAAATGAATTAAATAATATGTTTCTTATAGTATGGAATTATGCAAGTACTTTTTCTCCTACAAATCTTTTCACCAATAAAATATGGTTAAGATATGCAAAATGATTTGGTCAAGTAGTGATAAAAATTGCCATTAATATCATCATGCTTTAAAATGTGTTCATCATAAAGAAAGCATAAATCAAAACCCTTTAGGGCTTGTTTGGAAGCTCCATACCCCGCCCTTTAGGGCTTGTTTGGAAGCTCCATACCCCGCCGGGATCCCGGCCCATTCCCATGGGAGGAAACACACGTGGAAACATTCCCCGGCTAGTTAGAAGGTGCATTTGGAAGCCCGGGGGTCGTGTATTTCCAGGCCCAATCCGCTCGATTTACGTGGGGAAAAATATTCGTCTCCCCACACCAGAATTTTCCTCTTTGTCTCGACTCAACGCATAGCTCGACCTTGTCCTCGCGACGCTACCGCCACAATCTTGCAGGATGTGGTGCCTTCTCCTACCACTTTGGCAAGTTAGCTCCACCTCTTCTTCCTCCCTGCTCTCCCACTTCCTACTCCTAGGGTTTTGTCTACACTTTCCTCATAGATGTGGAGTTATTAGGTACCAGTTTTTAGGAAAGAGAGGAGGAGGAGGTTGATGTCTGTTAAAGTATTTGAATCAAATCACTAGACAGATTATATCTCTACTGATTTCATCTCTAATTTGAGGTGAGTTGGTTGCTATAATATCAGATTACACCTGTTGTAATCTGCTCTCTGTAACTGATGTAAACCTCTGTTTTCGGTTGCACTGTAGCTTATCCGAAAACCAGTATATAAAGCAATGCTGGTGCAGATCATTGTATCGCAATCTGCTACTCTTTCGATCTACCTAGTCTAAGTTTTTTACAATGTCCGTGAGGAGTCTATGAGACATAGAGACTGCGAGAGATTTCAAGAGGAGGGAGAGGAAGGATCCACCACCGACACCTTCTTCTGCAGCGTGTTCACCCCCGTCGTCGACTCCTTCCTCGCATTCTTCCACGCTGTCGACGGGAATATATGTTTTTTCTCTTTGCTTTGCCTCTGCCTGAATCTAGTATTCCCACAATCCATTCGATTCCATAGATCTCTCATCAACGCATCAATGGTAGGGTAGGGTGGATTGATTAGATAGGATAACGGTTTTAGATGCTTTCTAGTTCATGTTGGGCACATAGAAATGAAGAAAGAAGAAGGCAAGGATACATGTAGATACATCTTAGTTTCGTAGCCTTGTCTTTACTTTCATCAAAGTTCCAGGGTGCATTGGCGCAAAATTGTGCCTGAAGATGAAGATTAGGGATAACAAAAGCATACTGCAGAATGTTTTTTTGAAACTATGCTATATGTAACTGTGTTTATGATGGTGAAGAAATAAATTTTGTAATAGTTGGATGTTACATGTTTAATTAAATCACAAATCATCTTCATGTTATTGAATAACAGAGAAGCCATGGTTGATGATATGAGAGGCGGGAGAAGTTACTGAGTCCATTGATCATGAGTAAATGTTCTATATAGCCAACTAGCGAGAGCAACTCAGGAAAAATTGTATTTAGGTCATTCTGGGCTTGCCTAATTTTATTTAAAATCTAAACTTTTCTTATGATTGAAAAGGGCTAGGCTAGCCTTCTCCTGATATTTGTCTTAATGTAAATATCTATGTTTTACATTGTAATGCCTAGTTACTACTTGTGCTGCAAAAATTCCAACTTGCAGCAGACCAGTAGCCTAACTAAGTGACACCCTTGTGCTTGTTTTCGTTTCAACTAAATGTATGATACCAAAGTTAGTTAATTTGTGTGCATTATGAACCCTGCAAATTAAATGCTCGCACAAGAAGCTAGCCAATCTGCTGGCCATGAGGCTCATTGTTTGTATTCAAGTTGACTAGCCAATAGAGGATGGCATTGTTGCGATGGCAAATGAAAAGAGTCAATATTGTTGCTCGTACCACTGAAATTTACATTATACTGTTGTTCTTTCATCATGAAAGGAGGTAACAATTCTGGACATATTCCTCTCTCTCTCTCTCTCTCTCTCTCTCTGGTTGATAGCTAACACGGTTATATATAGACAATGTTTAAGACAGTATACAATGTTGTGCTCGTGCTGGCATTTTTATTGTTGCTTTCTGTTTAGGTAATTTTGAGTAATTTTGAGGAGCTGCTGCTATTTGTAGCTAATCTTGAGTATGCATATGCCCTTTACTATAGAGATTTTATTCCCATTTTTCATATTGTTTACTAACCAGTATTCATATTGTTTCATATATGCAGAAGAGAGCCGAAGAGAGAAGTGGCTAGATTTGGATTGGGTGGATGCTTGAAGTGTCAGATTGAATTTGTAACAGCCCCAAAATCCGGGGCCGTTAAACTCTTCACAACCGCCCAGGATGTGCAGTTGCGAAGTAAGTAGTGTCTCAAGCAAGCTTTCAATTACAACAAAACTAAGCTTTTATTACATAAGATTAAGGTTTAACAACCAATTTTGACGCAGACACAAGCTTCCAAGCCCAAAGCTAATATAATACAAGACAAAAGAACTTCACACCACAGGCACGCTTGAGCACGATTGAGACCTAATAACAGTAGTCGCTGCCTTTTGGGGGTCCACCAAAAACCTGCTCATTGGGGTTCTCAGCATTTTCTCAATCTTCTTCTGTGGAGGGGTGCAAATTTTGCAAGAATGAGTACTACTACCGTACTCAACAAGCCACATGGAAAAGCTAAATAATTACATGCAAGGAGTTCAATGGATGGTTAGAGTTTACCTTAACAGGCATCTGTGGATGCATTTTGTAGTTTAAAGCAGTTTAACTTTAAAATAGTAAAACAATAATAAATAATAACAACAGGGGTTTCTGCACAAACCAGATTCACATCTCAAAAACTTTACTTATGCCTCATGTATTGGAATCACCCATGAACACAGCTTCATTAACCGGAAGCACGACGTATTCGAATACCATTTGATATACTCTGCAGAGTTGCTCAGCTTTACCCTCAAGATACCTCATGCTCGTACTGTCAGAACATAGACACGCAACATGTTAGCATGCGACTGAGCTGAGATAACAAAGCTTTTTCACTGCTCAACCTTTCTAGCCTCTACCCGGTAGAATATATCCCATACAGCCATCGGGAGACTTCACCGGCCGCCGCTATGGATCTTTTACCCCGATGATGATGAGACCATACCGTTATGAAGACCAGCGAGTGTCCCTACAGGCCCACTCCTGTCCCACTCTAGATGTTGTAGATATTCAATCGGAAGAGCAGTGTACTAAGCCAGAGAGTAATGACCACACCTGTGGTTGAGCGGTTTTCTGTGTCTGTTACTTTGGCACAAGGCTCTTGTCCTTACTAGTCTCACAGTGAAGCGATAGACCAACACCACCACGTGGTTGTCTTTCCTCCAGGCCTCACCTGCGACTCACTTTTCCAACACAAGTCTATTGGGTTGCCCAACTTCCTGGACACAACCCTCAACTTCACACCAAAACCATTAGCGAACCGCCAATACTCTCTTTTGATTGATTACCACAATTTTAATGATAAAGCTATTTGTATAGATAATATTTTATGTGAACTTGTCAAGGTGAATATGGCTTACAAGAAATCTTAACCTTGTCAAGGTGAATATGGCCTACAAGTGCTAGGTGGGTTTGTATGTGGGGTAATAGGAATTATCTAAACATCATGGCATTCAAAAATATCATTTCAATATTTAAAGTAATTAGCACAAATACAATAATAAAAGTAATATTAAATATATGAATTGTAGGTTCAAAATGATCAAAGAATGTGGCTTGCCTTCTTGCACAAAGTCCTGTAGATTCTGGTTTTGTCTGATGTCTTCTGCAGTCTGGTCGCTAAGATCGAGACCTAATGAGAAGCAAAACAATAAAACAACCAAGTAAAATACGGCTCGACAAGGAATGAGCTAGAAACAACATGCAAGTAAAAATAAACGGAAAAGAAACACAAAGAAGGCGGTGTGGGAGAGTGGGAATTTATCTGGGGTATAATTGGACTGAACGGAGTGGAGAAATAGATTTCTGGGCTCGAAACGGATGAAATGAATATATAATGTTGAATTAGGGTTTTGCGGATGAAGAGTGCCAGATGATGAATAGTGATATTTTACTATTCATTGACAAAAATTGATGGTGAACAGTATCTACAGTTATTGTTCATGATAGTGAACAGTAGATAGCAATTTTAGGATGATGAACAGTGTTTTCGGGTAATGAACAATAACTAGTTTTACTGTGTTGTGAACAATGTTTGGGCTGAAATGGGATGAACAGTGGAAGGCCGGCCCGGCTACTGTGCGGCGTGCGGCCCGTTTCGGTAGGGCCGAACCGGCCCACTTGGCCAGGCCTTTTAAGGCCCACCACCTCAGGCGAGCTTGAACCGCGGCGAAGGCTCAAGGCGCTGCGCGAGGCGATGGTGGCCGACAGCGGCGGGGAAGGGTGCGGGGAGCACCACAAAGGCGAGATGGTTCCATTTTGGGGAGTTGCAGGGGTGGAGGATGTGCGAGATGGGGCGGTGGCGACAATGGCGCACGGCCGAAACAGGGGAAGAGGCCGGCGACGATGCGGTGGCGTTCCGGCGAAAATGAAGGGTGGAGGAGCGTCAGTGGGGTGAGGGGATTCTAGGGGTGGTGGTGGGGTGGCCTAAGGCGCGCCGAGGCGGCATGGCGACGGTGACCATGGAAGTGGCGGCAGTGGAGCTCGGCGCCGGCGAGCTCCGGTGAGGGAGGAGGTGGGGAAAGGAGGGGAAAGAATCGCCGGGGCAAGAGGCAGCTATTGCCGGAGGTGAGAGGAACGGGGAGGAGGGAGGGCGGCGAATTTTATCAAGAACTCTTCGGGGAAGAAAGGAGGCGGCGGCGATTCCTTCAAATTCGGGCCGCCGGGAGAGGAGGGGGCAAGGGAGGTGATGGAGGTGGAGGTGAGAAGGAGAGCTTGCTGGGGGTGGCTTTTTATAGCCTGGGGAGAGGCGGTGGCGCCAGTAGGGCGGCGGAAGCAGTAGCGGTGGAGGAAGCTTCGGGGCGGCGCCAAGAGGGAGAGGTGGCGGCAGGGGCGGGCTAGGTGGAGGCGGCGAAGGCAGTAGAAGGCTCTGGAGGTGGCGGCCGACGGCGTGCGAGGCGGCGATGGCGTCAGGAGGATGATGCTCGGCGGAAGGAAGAAGGGAGAAGGGAGAAGCCGGAGGCGGAAGCACTCGGGAGAAAAAGGCGCTTTCGGCTGAGAGAAGCGGATTTCCGAAAATGGAAAGCGGGTTTTCAGCGGAAGTTTTCAAAAACGAAAGATTTCAAATTTAAACCAAAAGATTCAAAAAATTCAAATTTTCAAATTTTTGGGCTATTTCGAATTGGATCCGCAACATGATGAACATGGTCAACCGGATGCTTGAATTCAACTTTTGAATGAATTGGACCTATCCTTGTGTTATAGATGATTAATTTGGCTGTATGTAACCGATGATTAATGCTATAGGTACAAGTAGTATGAATGTGATCTACATGTGTAGATGTATGGATTTGATATGAATATTGGTGTAGATTTTAGCACCTTTTTTCTCAAAATTATCATGATTTTTAAAATTATTATTATTATTATCTTATTTGTATTTGTGGGGGGTTTTGATTATTATTTTTTGTCTTTGTGAATTGATAGTGATTTTTTTCTGGATGTTTCCGGGTTTCTAATGATTTTATAATTTCCCTGAATATGTCTGATGTTCCTGATTTTTTGAGGTTTTTAATTTATTTGAATGTCTGGGATTTTTATCCCTATGGATTCTAAACGGTGGCAGGGAATATTTCCCTAGAGGCATTGCCCCAAGAGATTCAGGGAGATTCTATGTATCTTCAAAAGCCCATAGGGAAATATTCCCTGTGTTTTTTTCCTAGCATCCAAACAAGACCCTAAAGAAAATATAATGCCCCTGCGTACCTGAGGTGGACCTTGTATACACCTGGTATCATATTAAAAAATGAGAAAGGGAAAAAAGTTGTCTCATGAAAGGTATTTTGAAAAGAGAGAACACGCATTATCAGTTTATATTATCACCGGTACTACTACTTCAACAACGAGAGGTAGCTCGCTGGTTCAATCAAGCCTCCGACAGTCGATCTCTAGAGAAAAAATAGACCTAGTTAGTGAAGAAATCTGCATGAATAAATTAACTATGATATGATTAAGAACATATGCAAGGGCACAAAATTCGTGCCGCAAATAGATCAACGTCATTACCCACCAAAACCCATTAATTAGTGACTTGACCACGTACAGAAAGGGGGGGGGGAATTAAAGAAGTGGTGCTAGCTTCCTTCCCTTTAATTTCCCCTTGCTTGATAAAACAGTTTACGGATAAAGGAGGACGTCCCAACCGCACGAGAAAAACGAACGAACCAAATGTTTGGTTAAACTAAGAGGAAGCTAGCACCTCTGTGTCCTTCATCAGAATCACTAGGCTAGCAACACACATTATGCAAGAACAGCTTATATACATTAAGCACATCATAATCTATTCATCCATCTAAACAGGAATAGAAAAGGACGAAGACTACTGCATGCTACTATAGCACGGTCAAAATGTGGTTTTATTGGCCATGGAACAATATATATATATATATATATTGGTTTTATAGCAGAGATAGAGAGAGGCAGACAAGAAGTTCCCAAGGGATAATTAATTTGGTGAAGCACATATAGATCATCTGGCCTGGCTGCCTGGCCTACCTACCTGCCTACCATGAGGAGGCAATCGATCGGTCGGTCGAGCAGCCGGTGGAGAAAGCGATGGAGAGGAAGGCGAAGAAAAGGAGCTCGATCGGGCCTCGGGGGGAGGCGTCCAAATCGTTGCAGCCGGGGAGTCCCTGTCCGGGAGGGAAAAAGGATCAGTGGATCACTAGTTTTATGTACACGCACAGAAATAAATGTGTAGAGATATATAGCTAGAGAAAAAAAGACGTAAGCTTGTAGCTTCAGCTAAAGAAACAGTCGTGTAAATTTGCAGTGTATGCGTCCGGTTGTTCTGGCACAAGAGCAGACGGAGTTAAAATTGATTTGAAGCTGATCTCATGCTAGAGCTACATATATGAGCTATGCTTCTGATATTAATTAACTTCTACGAATGGTATGTGTTTCGATTGATAGGTACCTGCAGCTAGCTGCTAGCTCGTGCTAATTTGCTGATTGATACCTAATGCTAATAATCAACGATCTGCTACTGGATGGATGCATGCATGTATTATTATCGCGAAAAAGCCTGATGCTGCAGCCACTCAACGATTAATTGACCAAAAGCTAGTGCGTGTAACCAACCAATCCTGGCGAAACATGCTCCTCCTTCCCGACAAAATCTGCCAGAATCGTCTTAAAACAACCATGTACGCTTGCTCGATCTTGCTAATACTTATAGAACGTAAACGAAATTAGTACTTACATAACATGTGCTATATATATATATATATACACACACAAATATGCTTTCTTCTTCATGAAATGGCACACGGACCCCCCGCTTGCCATATATTCCCAACCGATTCACACGTCCGGTCAAAATATGGTCCGTTTGCTTGCGCGCGTCGCCAACCCAACCAAACCCGAACGAGTCCACCCCTCCAACTCCAAGGCAAGGCCGCTTATATATTTTTTTAGTCTTCTCCCTAGCTTTGCACCCCCCCACCCCACGGTATTATATTCTCCCGGGCGAAACCAATTCAACACGCTGTGCGTGCGCTTCTGTGCGTGTGCGAGCGCAAATATAAGCACGCCGTGAAGTTGAAGTTGTCGGACAAGACGGGAGATCGCGAGCGCACGCAACACAAGCACAGCACACAGAGGCAAAGCCATCACATGCGCGCAGCGGCACAGGGGCGGGCACATGCGAAGATACCGCGCCGAGGCTCTCGTGCAATGAGAGGCGCCGCTGCCAATGCCAGTGCCGCCGCCGCCGCCGTCTTCTTGTCTCGCAGGCTCGTGGTCGCGCTGCTTCTTGGCGCCGTGGTTGCGTCGTCGTCGGCCGTTCTTGCCGCGGCGGCGGAGGGGAAGGCGCACAACTACGAGGACGCGCTGCGGAAGAGCCTGCTCTACTTCGAGGCGCAGCGGTCGGGGCGGCTCCCGCACAGCCAGCGCGTCGCGTGGCGCGACCACTCCGGCCTCACCGACGGCCTGGAGCAAGGGGTAAGTACGTACGTACATACATACATACGCATGCATAGCCACCGGTTGTTCGTTCTGCCGGTGTTTTCACGCTCGCTGACGCGTGAATTCGATTGGCCAACGAGCGTGGAAACACCTGGAGATCGAACGTGCCGAGTGTACATTTATGGATGGAATAGCGTGAGATGTTTTTACTGTGGCATGGTGGCCAATTTTGGAGTTAATTTGGATGTTTTTGCGCAGGTGGATTTGGTGGGGGGCTACTACGACGCCGGGGATCATGTCAAGTTCGGGCTCCCGATGGCGTTCACGGTGACGATGCTGTCGTGGAGCATGATCGAGTACGGCGACGACGTCGCGGCGGCCGGCGAGCTCGGCCACGCGCTGGAGGCCATCAAGTGGGGCACGGACTACTTCATCAAGGCGCACACCAAGCCCGACGAGCTGTGGGCTGAGGTAATCACCGGCTCTGAATTCTGATGCGATCATGAGACGAGACCAATTCTCCTGTGACCGACTGCGTGACTTGGCGTAGCTAGCTGTTGCACACGAAAGAAGGGACCAATTCAATTATTATCGATCACTTGTTGTACTTTAGCCTTCTTCCTTTTCCTTCCTAACATTCTAAACCTCAATTATATTTTGGCTACGAAAAAAAGGTTAACAACAACCATGTTAGGTGGCCAGTTTGATGAACGTACGAATGGTAACATTAAAGATTAAACTATGGTTTCCACATGGCGTGCATAGATTTCAAAAACTCTTCGTCGATCTGAAATGTTGAAAAAATATTTTCGTACTCTGTAGGTGGGTGACGGTGACACGGATCACTACTGCTGGCAGCGGCCGGAGGACATGACGACGTCCCGGCAGGCGTACAAGGTCGACCGGGACCGGCCGGGCTCCGACATCGCCGGCGAGACCGCGGCAGCGATGGCGGCTGCGTCCATCGTCTTCCGCAGGTCCAACCCGCACTACTCGCACCTCCTCCTGCACCACGCTCAGCAGGTACAGACCACAGAGAGCTAACGTTCCACAAAGTCTCGCGAATTGAAGAATCCTTCTAGGTGCTTTAATTCGTGTGGGGAAAAAAACGATTGGAAGTGTGGATTTTTACCAGTACGCGTACCGAATAATTTTGGACTGTTGCGTATATATACTCGCAACTTTAGTCAAGCTGTGCCGGACTTTTCTTGGGTAGTATTTCTTGGAGGTGTGTTCTATCTTGTGCCTGGTGCGACACATGCCAAGTTGTCAACACGTACGACGTCGAACAGGAAGAGATTTTTTTTTTTTTGAGGTGAGAGGTTTCTGTCTGTTCGTAGGGACTGCCATGTGGGGCCAGGGAGCCAGCACGCAACCTAACGAAAAAAATAAAAAGGAAAGGTGTTGTTAGCATCTGGTGGTTGGGAAAACTTTCCATTTGCCTCTCGTTTGCATGATTAGGTCGCAAGTTCAATCACATAAACTACTTAGAAACTAAGAAATGTCGCGTCATCATGTGCTAATTGAACTAGTCCGTATTCACACCTAATACTTTTTCCAAGGTCAATTAAAAAATCGATGCAATTTTAATGGATTATATATACAAATTAGCTAATGTACTCTTTTTTTTTGGTGTTTTTGTGTGCGCAGCTGTTCGAGTTTGCCGACAAGTACAGGGGCAAATACGACAGCAGTATCGCGGAGGTGAAGACCTACTACGCGTCGGTGAGCGGGTACAAGGACGAGCTCCTGTGGGCCGCCCTGTGGCTCCACCGAGCCACCGGCAAGGCCGACTACCTCGACTACGTCGTCGACAGGGCCGACTGCTTCGGCGGCACCGGCTGGGCCATCACCGAGTTCAGCTGGGACGTCAAGTACGCCGGCGTCCAGATCCTTGCAGCAAGAGTAAGTCAACATTCATTACACACACTTGGCATTGTCGGAACTCAGAAGTAACTGAAGTAGTATAGTATATATTGCTGCAACTGATCACTTACGAAAGTGACGTGTGTGTGTTTCAGCTGCTGCTGAGAGGAGAGCACTCGGCGCATCACAAGAGCACGCTGGAGCAGTACAAGGCCAAGGCGGAGCACTACGTGTGTGCGTGCCTCGGCCGGAACACGGCCGGCGGCGCCGATGCCAACGTGGAGCGCAGCCCCGGCGGGATGCTCTACATCCGGCAGTGGAACAACATGCAGTACGTGACCAACGCCGCGTTCCTCCTGGCCGCCTACTCCGACTACATGGCCGAGGCCGGCGTCCAGGCCGTGACGTGCGCCGGCGGCGAGACCGCCGAGGCCGGCGAGGTCTT
Organism: Hsuehochloa calcarea; assembly: GCA_036346395.1. Lineage (NCBI taxonomy): Eukaryota > Viridiplantae > Streptophyta > Magnoliopsida > Poales > Poaceae > Hsuehochloa > Hsuehochloa calcarea. The sequence goes on from CM070596.1 coordinate 61,730,617, forward strand.
CGCGCTCGCCAGGGCCCAGGTCGACTACGTGCTGGGCACAAACCCCAGGGGCGTCAGCTACCTCCTCGGGTACGGCGCCAAGTACCCCACCCGGGTGCACCACCGCGCCGCGTCCATCGTGCCGTACAAGCACAGCAAGGAGTTCATCGGGTGCACGCAGGGGTTCGACCACTGGTTCGGACGGCGGAGCTCGAACCCCAACGTCCTCGTCGGCGCGATCGTCGGGGGCCCCGACCGGCGGGACAGGTTCAGGGACAACCGGGAGAACTACATGCAGACGGAGGCGTGCACGTACAACACCGCGCCGATGGTCGGGATGTTCGCCAAGCTGAACAGTATGGCCCGGGAGGAGAGGGAACAGGGAGTGGCTCCAGCGAGAAGTCCAGTCACGTCGACGGTGGCCGAGGTGTAAATAGATAGGTTATAGAAGGGGGTTGTACAATTTTTCCCCATTCTTTGGTTCAATTTTTTTTTCTTTGGAGTTCTTTTTACACAAATTGAAATTGATTTTATACGAGAGAAAAGGTGGAGCCATTGAAATGCAAATGTAAATTCGCTGCCGGAAAATATGAGGGGGGAAATGACATGTTTAATTTATTGGTGACTCTCGTCTGAATTCCATTGGTGGCGGTTTCCTGATTGGACTTCAGGAAGTGATCGATCGATACTCATCAGTTAGGCAATCACAGGACATCCCTCGTTAACCGGGGGCTCAAAGTGATAGATTAGCTACTAAATATATTATTAGACAATAACCTAACAGGTTTAGATTACTTCATGATAAGATTACAGAGGTGTTATATATAAATAGATTGGAGGAGGGTAGCCCAAGGGGCCAGCCGAGTCCCAAGAGGCCAGCTGGGTATTAATTGGAGGAGGGTAGCCTAAGGGGCCAACCGAGTCCCAAGAGGCCAGCTGGGTATTAACCCGGCACAGCTAGCAAGGGGATTACACAAGTAACTAGGGGATTACAGTAAATAGCAATTAATTCTAACACCCTCCCGCAGTCAGATCGTCGGTGGAGCGAACGTTCAGACTGGAGCGAAAATCCATGAAGACACAGGAAGGGAGCCCCTTGGTGAAGACATCGGCGAACTGCGACGTGGTGGGCACATGAAGAACCCGGACAGCACCCATGGCGACTCGTTCACGGACGAAGTGAAGATCGATTTCCACGTGCTTGGTGCGCTGATGTTGAATGGGGTTGGTGGAGAGGTAGACGGCGCTGACATTGTCGCAGTAGATGAGACAGGCAGAGTCCAGGGGATGGAGAAGTTCCTGGAGCAGTTGCCGCAGCCAAGAGGCTTCAGCGACGCCATGTATAACCGATGCAGATTCGCCTCGGCCTTTGGGCCGAGAGACGATGGTCGCCGCTTGATGACCAGGAGATCAGGCTGCCCCCGAGGAAGACGGCGTAGCCGGAGGTGGAGCGGCGGGTGTCCGGACAGCCAGCCCAATCAGCGTCGGTGTACACACGGAGCTGTGTCGGGGCTGTTCGGGGAATGACCAGACCATGACTGAGGGTACCCTGAAGGTAGCGAAGGATCCTCTTGGCAGCGACAAGATGAGTTTCTCGAGGATCATGCATATGAAGGCACACTTGTTGGACAAAGATAAGCAATGTCGGGCCTAGTGAAGGTGAGGTCTTGGAGGGCACCCACAAGGTGCGATAAGCGATGGGATCGACAATGACGGGGCGGCATCACCGTACTTTTGCACAAGTGTCAATCGGAGTGGAGCAAGGCTTGCGATCACTCATGCCATGGCGAGCAAGTATATCCAGATGTCTCGACGTTTGTGAAAGGAGAATAGAATCCTGTGGCGCCGAATCGCAATGCCGAGAAAGTGATGCAGGGGTCCAAGATCCTTCATGGAGAACTCCTTTTTTAATGCAGCAATGACACGGTGAAGGAGCTGCTGAGACCAAGCCGTAAGGACAATGTCATCCACATATAAGAGCAAGTAGACTGTCTCGGTGCCGCGGCTGTATATGAAGAGAGATGTGTCTGACTTGGCTTGAGTGAATCTCGGTGAGATCGAAAGGAGGCAAACCGGTATATGCAGGGCCGGGGGCTTGCTTCAAGCCGTAGAGGGATTTGTTGAGTCTGCAGACATGATCAGGGAGAGCAGGATCAGCGAACCCGATGCGATATCTTGTCTCGAAAGTGTTAAGTAGAAAAGCGTTCTTCACATCTAGCTGATGTATCGGCCAATCCCTGGAGTGTGCCACCGTGATGACTGTGCGAACAGTGGCTGGCTTGACAACCGGGCTGAAGGTTTCATCATAATCAACACCGGGGCGTTGAGTGAACCCCCGAAGAACCCAACGAGCCTTGTATCTCTCCAATGAGCCATCGGCATGGAACTTGTGTTTGAAAATCCATTTGCCAGTAACCACGTTGGCCTTGGCAGGGCGGGGGACGAGGTCCCAAGTGTGGTTGTCCTGAAGGGCTGCATATTCGTCTTCCATGGCCTGGCGCCAATGAGGATCAACAAGAGCATCACGGCATGACCGCGGTAGTGGAGACAATGCCTCTGTATGCAAGGCGAAGCGAGGCTGCCGGTACCCTGTCTTTCCACGGGTCGCCATGCCATGGGAGTTGGCGACCGGCGGAATGGAAACAACACCAGCAGGAACCGGAGGATCGCTCTTGACATAGCGAGGTGGAGAGGGGACCATGCTGGAGCGTCGAGGAGGGGCCCCTGCCGGGCGCTCGGGAGGCGGGGCAGGAGCAGGGGCAGGGGCACGCCTGCTGTAGACGTGAATGATGGGTGGAGCCGGAGATCGATGCAGGCGCTGTTCGAGAGGGCGTGGGGACCCCACAGACCTTCCGCCGACGGCTGGAGAGTGGAGGCGGCGGCACCGGAGGTCTTGTGGGCGTCTTGGAGGGTGGGGAAGCCGGAGGAGCCCTTGGCGCGGCGTGCCCACATGGGCCAGCGATGGTACCAGAGGCACCGGCTGGGAGGGAGTACGCGTCGGGGGAGGTGGTGGCAAGGGCCAACAGCTCCGGGTGTACCTGCAGGAAGAGGGGACACTGGAATAGTGTCGTCGTCAGTTAGAAAATCAAGTTCCTGCGGGGGTGGGGATGGCCGGCTGTGGGAGAAAGGGAACGTTGTCTCGTCGAAGACAACGTGGCGGGAAATGATGACGCGGTTGGTGTGGAGGTCGAGGCACCGGTAGCCCTTGTGATCCGGTGAATAACCAAGAAACGCACAGAGAGTGGAACGGGGGGCAAGCTTGTGAGGAGTGGTGGCAGAGAGGTTGGGATAGCAGGTGCACCCGAAAGCTCGAAGATCATGATAGGAAGGAGGTGCCATGGAGGCGAAGAAAGGAGTGCTCATGTTTAGTGTTTTGGTAGGGAGGCGATTGATGAGATAGGTGGCGGTGGCTAGAGCATCAGCCTAGTAAGAGGGGGGCATGGAAGCCTGGAAGAGGAGGGTTCGTGTGACGTTGTTGACGGTGCGGATCATGCGTTCGGCTTTCCCATTTTGCTGGGAGGTATAGGGGCACGACATGCGGAGAGTGGTGCCGTGAGCAAGAAAGAAAGCACGAGAGGTGGAGTTGTCAAACTCTCGACCGTTGTCACATTGGACTGATTTGATGGTGCAGCCGAATTGAGTAGACACATGAGCGAAGAAATTAGAAATTGTGGGGAAAGCATCGGACTTAACGCGAAGGGGAAAAGTCCAGAGAAAATGGGAGCAATTGTCAAGAATAACTAAATAATATTGGAAACCAGAGACACTGACAACAGGAGATGTCCACAGGTCACAATGGATTAAATCAAAATTCTTGGATGCTCTAGACAAGGAAGTAGTAAAAGGGAGACGAATATGATGCCCAAGCTGACAGGCGTGGCAGAGGGAGTCAACTTCAGGCTTGCTGCATACAATGGAGGAAGACTGAGCGAGGTTCTGAAGAGTGGCCTTGCCGGTGACCAAGGCGCTGTGCGGAGTAGTCGGGAAGGAGTGGCGACAAGGGCGCGAGAGCGATGGTGGATGAAGCGGTGTAGGGTGTAAAGTGGCCCGTCTTTATTACATCGAGGAGGGTGTTCCGCACGGGAGATCCTTACGAAAACACCAAGAGGTCAAACTCAACGAAACGAAATTGTCGGTAGTAAATTTTCTAATGAAAGGAGATTTGATGATGTCGAGGCGACAAGGACATTATCGAGGCGAAAGGGTCCAGAAGGACGAGTAACCGTGCGAATGACGGAAGGGTGGCACCGCTGCCTCGACAATGGAGGAAGGAAATGAAGAGGATGGCGATGCGGTGACCATACCAGGGTTGGCGGTGATGTGGGAGGAGGCACCCGAGTCGATCACCCAGTCCGAGGAACTCGGTGGTGGGGTGAGAGAGACGGTGCTGAAGGCGCTGGCAAGGCCCTCGGGCGTCCATGGCGCCAGCAGGAGGTGCCCGAGGTGGTCGCGGTAGTAGGTCCCGGGTCGAGCCGGCGGCGGAGTACGCAGTGGCACGCCGCCATCGAGCCTTCTTGCGCCATGAGATGTAGGTCGATGCGTGTGGTGGGGACCACGAGCTCAGCCGGCGGTGGATCCTGGCCACATGTGGATAGAGCCGGTCCACGGGTTGAGTAGTGACGGCCACTGTGGTGTGGCTGGTGCAGCACGTGCGGCTCTGCGACGCCATGGAGCCACCAGCGCCGCGCGCCGCACGCGGCGCTCGCGCTTGGCCATGGAAAAGCATCATCGAAGGTCGATGAAGCGGCGACTGATGAGCAGCACTGATGAGGGCGGGGCGCAGCGCAGTGATGACGGAGTAGGCAGCTTGGTGGACGGCGCGGCGACAAGAGCCGAAGGAGAGGCAGAGGGCGTCCCCATGTTGAGCTCGGCCAAACGGAGGTCAGCACGAACATCGGCGAAGGACGGGAACGGCCTCTGGCGGGTGACAAGCTGGGACATGAACTGGAAACGTTCATTGAGACCCCGCAGAACGTTCAGCACCAGAGTTCGGTCCTGGATGGGCTCGCCGAGGTCGGCAAGGGCATCCGCCATGCTCTTCATCTTGCGGCAGTAGTCGTCGATGGAGAGGGCACCTTGGCAGAGAGTGCGGAACTCGGCGTCGAGGAGCATGGCGCGGGACTCGCGATTGTTGAGGAACTGTTGTTCGATTCCGAGCCATGCTGCCCGGGCGGTGAGGCCGTCGTGCTCGTGGATGACATCCAGGAGGTCGGTGGAGATGGTGTTGAAAAGCCGGAGAGGGCGACCACGATCCATGCGCGACCACGCCGGATCGTAGGGCGGAGTCGTTCTTGAGGACGTGATCCTTCAAGCGCGGCCCGAGGATGAGGAGGACGTAGCCGCGCCACTTGGAGTAGTTGGAGGATTGAAGATCAAGAACTATTGGAATTAAGTTCTTGATGTTCGGACGGCAGCAGCTTGGCTGTGGAGGTGGCGATGGCGCGGCGCGTGAGAGGAAGCGAGCGGGCGTCGTCATCCTCGAGAACATCGGCATCGTCCCGAAACTCGGTGCGGAGGTGATCCGGAGGCCGCGCCTTTCTTGCTCGGGGCATCGGCTGTCGCGCTCTTTGTCAAGAGCGTCGGCAGCGCGGACACGCTCTGGCGGCGGCGGCAGACTTGAGAAGAGCGGCTTCCTCGCCGGGCCGGCGCTCTGTTGTTGGTGGTGCAGAGAGGAGGCCTCGTCCTCGAGCGCTTAGCGCGAGAGAGGCTTCGTCGCGGAGCTTGGCGCGGTAGCCACCGTGGAGGAGTCGGGCGGCCATGGGCGCAAGGCACAGAAGAGAAGCGGCGATGCGACGGCACGGGATCGGGGTGGGATGGGAGCAAAGCGGATGGATCGTTGTTTAGTCCGATACCATGTTAGACAATAACCTAACAGGCTTAGATTACTTCATGATAAGATTACAGAGGTGTTACATATAAATAGATTGGAGGAGGATAGCCCAAGGGGCCAGCCGAGTCCCAAGAGGCCAGCTGGGTATTAATTGGAGGAGGGTGGCCCAAGGGGCCAGCCGAGTCCCAAGAGCCCATTGGGTATTAACCCTAAGACACGACTAGCAAGGGGATTACACAAGTAACTAGAGGATTACAGTAAATAGCAATTAATTCTAACATATATATATATATATATATATATATATATATATATATATATATAGTGGTAAGATATAGCTGCCAAATTCAGAACGCGCAAATACATTACCAGAAGACAAGAAATACATGGTCGCAACTGAAATCCACAAACCTAGCCCTTTCGAGAATCAGCGACTGAAACTTCATCCTCTAGAGGTCAACTTTTTCACATGCCATTTCATGAGCTCGTGTACAACATTCGGTGATTTTAATTAAGGTTTCTTTGATCACAATATGAAACTAATAAGAAAAAAAAAAGTAAATATATTAGCTCTGTATTTAGAATAGCAAGAGTTACTTCAGGAAATTATAATCTCCAACCATGGAACAGCAATATTACCACAGCTCATAAGCTTCTTTCGGGTAAAAGATGCATACTGGTGGCCACAATGCAAGAGCACAAGAACGGTATCAACAATGTTGTATTTTTCAGCGGCTCATCAAAGATGGCCGATCCAGATCCATCAAAGAATTGCAGAGTTTAAACATACGACAAAATATATCACCTCAAATAACGAATATGACTGTGGTGAGGTTAAAAAGAATGGGAAGAAATAATACATCAGTGGTGGAAATAATACATTGCCAGTTCGGTGGAAGACTTAAAACAGCAGAGTCCAAAACCAAGATCAACTGATCTATGGCAACAAAATGCCACAGGCTGAGAGCATCAGACAGGTCAATATGGCAAAATGATCGTGCCACAACAACCATTGATAACCTATATATTTCTATAAACAACTGAGGTCCTCTGGATACACACCATTCACAATCTCTCGTCAACTCTCTATTCTTCAATCCCATATATGTTCTTCCACCAATATCAGAAAGGGATGAGGGCCTGGCATGGAAATACGATGTTGACAGATGAGGATCAACATGCTTAGTATCTCTGCCCAGGTGGTGCCGGTGGCAAACGGTTTGGTGTGCGTCGGCTGGCAGAGTTGGCACCGTTTACGTCCCCATTTTCGTAGCGCCGACCACGACTGTCAGCACTTCTTGACCTTGATTCATTGTGTGAACTGGATCGGTCAACAGAGCCATTTGATGCAGAATCAAAGGCAGACCTCCAGTCCTCACCTGACTGGCCAGGGGTCCGTGGGCTACTCTCTGCAAGTGATTTGTTTGTTTGCTCAGGATTAAGTGCTTGATTTTTGCTACCAGGAATCCAAAGTAAAAAAATGAATTTCAAAATCATCCACCATTAAATTATGGGATGACAATCTAACTAGTTACCTGGACAGGTAGACAACTAAACAGTCCAGAAAAAAAATAGGTGAGTATTTTAGAAAAAAACTACGCATGAATCTCTTGAGTATTTTATCTTGCTCAGTTGTTACTAGCAAGTTATAAACTTATAATACACAATTGGGTCTTTTCTGGCCTACCTAAAAAAAACACATTTGGCTTCTTGCTTCTACTGTCCATTACTTGTGTTACAACTTACAAACCATGGTTGTGGCATGATTACAATAATTGACAGTTTAAGACATTATCATGAGTTATGACTGTTATAATGCGCAAACTGCTGCAAGGACGACCTAGCAAATAGGGTAGTGTTTTGGTCCTTAGTCCTAACCAGTAACCACCACCAAACCAGGATGGTTGAGTTACTTGTGACTGGGCAAGCATGTTGTCTCTCCTACGTTTTGGCCACAAGATGTGTGCCATGTCATCACTGACGCAACCTCAACGGCACCAAAATCTGAACCCTGAACAAAATACAACCTTCACCTGGTGTAGAAACTCGTTATACTGCAATGTTCAAGTTTGTTTGCAAATAAAACAGATCTGAAGTTTTGCAGCTGAGAACTCTGGCGTTGCATAACTACTGAAAGGTGCAGACAGACACCCGTAACACACTCAGTACCGCACAAACTCTGAAATTATCTATCGTTATAAGTAGGCTTCCAGGAGTGCCTATCCATGTGGCAGTGCAAATATGGACATGACCAGAGTAATCGTTCAACACATTAGACAACCATCCTAGCTAATCAGCACATTGGATAAAATATGCTAATGCGAGCAAACTAATAATATTATTGGCTATAAAGCCGTGCTTTGCTTAGTATGAGTAAGCAATAAGAATACTTAGTTTTGAACGAAAAAAATGCTTAATTTCAAACAAGTCATTACCACACAAACTCTGCAATTGGGTCAATCATTATAAGTGGGCTTCCCAAAGTGCTTGTCCATGTGGCAGTGAAAAATTGGACATGACCACAAGAATAGTAATTCAACAACATATTAGAGACGACCATCCTAGTAACCTGCCCATTGGCTTATGTATGCTAATGCGCAAACAAAATCATTGACCATATTGGAATAGTATTGACCATCAAGTTACTCTTAATTTTGGGTGATTTCAAAAGACAAACCATATTTACTATGAGAAAATTGAACAATTCACAAGCGGATAAAACTGTTGCATTTGCTAGCATCAAGCAGGCATTTGAAGTATAGCAAGCTCACCAGCTCCAGAACTATCATTGGAATATGATGCAGCAGCAGCTCTGTTATCATGGACACTGAGCTGACGAGTAAGCTTTAACAAGAGAGATGATTGTTTTTGGTACTTTTCCCGTCTATGTTTAGCATTGTGGTCTTCTTGGAGAAGTTCTTCAATCTTTGCATTGCTTTGTGCACTAAAAGTGAGAGTTGTGACAAGGTTAGCAACACATTATAAAAAAATGCAATGACCATGGTACAAACAATTTTCAACCATCCTACAAGTGGGAGTAAGAAATGGAAAATGTGTGGTGCACGACAGGTTTTTTCATAATAATAATAATAAATATAAGTTTGTACCATGCCCATCCCCTATAAAAAAAATGGAACAGGTTCATTTTACACACCCGAACTATCAAAAAAGTCAACTTAACCCCCTTAACTATGAAACCGGTCATTATGATGGTTTGGCTCGGCTGTTTTGCTGACGTGGACTCGACCTTGGGTTATTTTGCCACATTGGCATGCGCACTTCATGGTCTCGTTGTGATACATCATGCACAGAAATGCCATGCATCTAAGATAAAAACTAATAAACAAAAGAACACTGTTGTGTGAACAAAGTTCTGTAAGAAATGGTTTGCAGCTGCTCACCTACAAGCAGGCCCAAGTGTGAATCGGACCAGCACTTGATTGAGCTTTGCAGACTAGGTTCAAAAGAAACAGTTTAAATTTGGACAACCTCTTAAGTAAACAAGGGCAGTCTATGAGTCACAAAAAATGGCGAACAAATGACAAACTAGATGAGCTATACTACATGTACTTGAGTAGGTGCATATTCGGTGTAGGTGTGCAACCGTGCAAGGAGATTAAGTCAGAAGTGTGAGAAGCAATTTAATCGGTTCATACTGTTGGAACATCAATAAAAGAGTTGGGAGGAAATTCCGGAAGAGAGAAAACAGGTGTAGCTGGAGGAGAGGGAAGCGAAGGTGGAGGCGAAAACGAAACAAAAGTGGAAAGCTGGGTGTCAGGAAATGTCAAAAAGGATATCGATTCAACAAGAAAATCTAAGCTGATGTTGATAAGGAAAGCAACAGTGAAGACAGCCTTAGCCCAAATGTAAGGTGAGACAGAAGAAGGAAGCATGAGAGCACGAGCTGTCTCAACTCTCAAGTAAGTGACGATACTTACGCTCAGAGACACCGTTCTGAGCGTGAGCACTAGAACAAGAGTACTAGGTAAGAGTACCCTGCTCAACGAGAAAACAACGCAAAGTAGCATATTGGTACTCGGCAGCAGAATCAGCACGAAAAACACGAATGGCCAAATCAAACTGAGTGCGAACTATGGTGGCAAATCTCTGGTAAATAGAGAGAACCTGACTGCGAAAGGACATGGAGTAGATCCAAGTATGACCAGAATAATCATCAATAAAGATCACATAGTATTGATGACCCTCTTTCGAAACAAAGGGAGTCAAACCCCAAACATCGGAGTGAACAAGATCAAACGGACGATCCGAGACAGAATCACTAGAGAGATAGGAAAGTTGCAGCTACTTGCCAAGCTTGCAACCATACAAGGTAAAGATGTGTCACCAGAAACAGACCTAAAAAGACCACGACCTACTAAAAACGACAGTCGCGATCCACAGAGATGACCCAAACGATGTTGCCACTGAGCAAATGAAGCAGTAGAGGATGCAGCAAAAACAGAGGCAGGGGTAGTGACTGATTGGTTGATCAAGACAGCAGAAGGAAGGTGCAGCCAGTCGAGCTCCCAAAGACGTCGCGAATCACGGCGCCGAGGGCCAACATAGGGGTGGGAATGGGTCAGGTTGGTCCAATGGACCACCGAACTGCACCGTAAATAAATTTCGGCCAAATGGGCCAGAGGTTCAATCCAACATATGATTGGAAGCAAAAGCCCACTAACCTAATGCCCCGTTGGATCCGAGTGGGTCGACCCTAACCTGAGCTCTAAGCCTCCTCGGCTCCTCCCCCGGTCCCCCTCTATCCTTCAGATTCCAAACACGCCTCCACCCCGCCGCCGCTCGATCCGGTGCGGGCGGGGCGGTAGGTGGTCGCAGACTCGCAGCGTAGCGCATCACAATTCACACCGGTAACATCGAGGCGGATCGAAGGCAGGTGAGAGATAGAGAGCTCATCTTTTCCGACCTATTCCATCGCTTGTTTGACCCATCATCTTGCTAGATTCTCTCCCTAGTTTGCTAAGAATTCCCCCCTATTTTTCGTCCTGCAAAGCTTGGGTTTCTGGGGTGGGATTGGGTTCTTGAAACGCTGAGTTCGTGCGAGAGCGAGAATCAGCCAGCTCTTGGCGATCTTTGGGTGAAATGAACCATCTTTAGTAGCAGTACGTGTTGTTCGGCTGTGTTCTTGAATGAAATTTAGCTGCTAGTAGTCGTTAAGCGCTGCTAATTTGGATCACCGATTTAGGGGATAAGCTGAGTTCGGTGGTCGTTCAGATCCATGGGAGCATCCAGTTGCTGTTGCAAACTACTACCAGGGAAGCCTCTCCCTAGTAGTATGTTTTAACTTGTTTAATAAGCATGCAACTTGATCTGTCAGGTGGGTTGCTGTTGCAAACTACTACCAGGGAAGCCTCTCCCTAGTAGTATGTTTTAACTTGTTTAATAAGCATGCAACTTGATCTGTCAGGTGGTTGTAAAGATGAGCTTCCCCTGCCATCTTTCACTTGCCTGAATACACACAAACACTTGATCTGTCATTATAACGTATGGCCTCTGCCCCTGGGTGTTACCATGGATCATGTAGTTAGTAGTTCTAGTTGAGTTATGAAATGCCATAAGTTCTGTTACATTGCACAATCGGTAAAACTAAAATGACATTACATGCGGCTTATTAATTGTGAAGTGTTCTGTACTATGTAGTATGTGCCTCTATAGTGAGCATAGGATCCCCTGTGTAAGTGTTGACTGCATGGATGATTGGTACATAAACAGATTTATTTTCAGGATTCTAGCGGTCTCTTGCCATCTTAAACAATCTGCTAAAATGCAGACAAGGGGAAGAACAAGCGGACATGAAGCGGAGTGGACAATATAGTGCGGTGGCCAAGCACGAGCAGCGAGAGAGGAAGAGGGTGACGGCCGGCGGTGGGGGTGGAGAAGGTGGATGCGAAGAGGGCGGCGCAGGGGGTGATTTCGAAGGTGGGAGCGAGGAGAAGGGCAGCGGTGGGGGCGAGATCCGGATACAAGAAGGGCGGCAAGGCTGTTCTTCGTCGTCGTCGGTAGCAAGGGCTACGGTGGTGATGTCTCCGGCGGCAAGGCTCTCTGCCGCGATGAGGTCTCCGGCTACACCGATTGCCCTTGTCAGTACCCCTAATGGTGAGACCATCACTCCTTTTCTTCTTAGTAAGTTTTTTAAATAATCTTTTTCCCCAATGTTCATTTGTAGTCATTGCTGCGATACCGAAATGCATGAGGACGAAGAAAGTGATGAAGAGGACGACGAAGATTATGTTGATGTTAGGACCTCACGTGTTGAAGATGGAAGAAAGTTCATGTCCAAGTCTTGGAGAGAATATGTGCCTGTCAGTGTCGATGGAATAGTTATAAAGGGACAATGCAAGTATTGCAATGCAAAGATTGGTGCTAAACGTGGGGCGGGAACAAGTGTTTTGTGCAATCATTTAAGGAGATGCAAAGAAAGGAAAGAGGCTCTTAGAGTTGTGGATCAATTGAATATCATTGTTATGTCACCAAATGGAGTGACTCTTAGGGATTGGAGTTTTGACCCTGAGGTAACACGAAGAGAGTTGGTAAGAATGATTGCGTTGCATGAGTTACCATTCTCAATTGTGGAGTATGATGGGTTTCGAAAGTTTGTCTCTAGTCTAAATCCACTCTTCAAGGTGGTATCAAGAAGAACATTGAAGAATAATTGCATCAAAGCATTTGAGGAGCAGAAACAATCTCTTAAGGAGGTACTCAATAATTCAAACTCAAGGATTTCCTTGACGATGGACATGTGGATGTCCGATCAGACCTTAGGCTATATGTGCATCACCGTCCACTACATCAATGATGATTGGAAGTTACAGAAGAGAATCATAATTCTCTGTATTGGAGACACCTCACACTGGTAGCTATGTTCAACAACGTCCTGAAGGCCATCCAAGAGTGGAACTGTGAAAACAAGTTATTTGCAATCACTTTGGACAATGCAAACAGCAATGGTGCAATGGCTAGGTTGTTGAAGGATAACTTGTTAGCTAAGCGTGTGTTACTGGGCGCATGGATTGAAATCTTGTTATGGGGCTAAATCCCTACGGTTTTTCCGAGTTTGCAAATTCAAATTTCAATTTCGATTGATTTTAAGCAAAATTTAACGAAATTCATCCGAAAACCGTAATCAACGGTTATCAATGCGATTGCGCCATTTTTTTTAACCATCGACAAGTTTTTGCATCAGCATTGCGCGGCACATATCCTAAATTTGATATGCCAAGCGGGCCTGTCATTTATCAACCCCATTGTCAACAAGATTTGGGAGAGTGAAATACATTCAGGGTTCCCAATCTCAACAGGAAATATTCAAAGAGATAGTTACACAACAGGGCATATCTCCTGTCTTGCGCCCGTGCCTTAATGTTCCAACAAGATGGAACTCAACCTATCTGTGGATATCATGGGGATATGCTCATAATCTTATGATGATGTTACAATTAACAATGACGTTGAAGGTTCGTCGAATCACGCGTTTTCGGCAAGTTTTGATCTTTGTCGGTCTTAAGCGGTCGGATCGCCACCTGGCGGTAGACCGCCACCATAAGTGTCCGGCCGATCGGACCGGCCAATATATGTTTGGTGGAATTTGGAGCTGGGCCAAAAATAGAGGGTATGGGCAAGAGAGGGGATTCTCATACACTTGGTCTCATAATTTTTAGAGCTTCCAGTCAAAAGATCTATTCGTTTGAAATTTCCAGAGAGGTTTCGAATTTCAAGGTATGAATTTTGGCTAAGTCCCCTCTGGGCGATCGGACCGCCGGGGCGGCAATCGAACCGACCCAGAGGCGGTCGACCGCCCTAAAATGGCGATCGACCTTTTTCACTTGTTTCGTCGGCTTTCATAGCGGCGATGTTTGTTTGTTAGGTCAAGTTCATAGGTTTCAGTGCATATATGTTGCATGATACATGTTTTGACTAACGTAGGTCAAGTTGCGAAGAACTTCCCGGAATCGATTTCTTGGTCTATTGTTGTGCAGGTTGCTTGGAGGTCAACGACGGTCAACGGCGATGATGATCGGGACTAGGCTTGAGAGGTAAGGTTCAGAACGATCGAGGATGCCGGGTGAAGTCATTGGATTCGAGCATTGCGCAAAATGGACAAGGATGACCGAACGGGAAGTTCGGTACGACAGGTTGCATCAAGCGGCGCGGGGGTCAGTACAAATGCCATGGTGGTTACGATGGGAGCCGGATGGAAAAGACTTGTCGACATGATGAGAGCCGTTGATCAACCTACACGTGGCGAACCATGGGATTGCTTCATGAAGATTGGACTCAGTCTTTGGAGAAGGATCGAGAAGGGGTATTTTGGTAATATCACTAAAATATCGCCTTGATTGATTTTGGCTAAACCACGGCGCAAGACGACGCAAGGAGAAACGGTTTAGGTCAAGAGAAGATGAAGACGGCGTTTTAAAATACGTGCGTGACCCGTTTGTGAGTGGGCTTAATAGGTGCCCAATAGGAAACTCTTCTAGAAGGTTAGCCTCCACTATAAATATGGGAGGGTGCTGTAGCACCTCCTTGATCCTTTTGCTTATTTTGCAAACCCTAGTTTATTTTTAGATTAGGGAGTGGAGAGGTTAGGATTCTAGAGAGGAGATTGATTGTGTGCTCATGTATTGAGTTTTTTCCTCCTTGATGGAGTGGCTGTAAACCAGCAACAATCACAAATCAATCTATGCAAGTTTTCTTGAGATGAGTCTCTTTTCGTTCTTGCTCTCTATTTTGTGATTTTGAAGCCGTCTTTGATTCTCAAGTTTTCCTTTGGTTTCTGCCCCTAATCTTGCTTGTTGTGACATGTGGGAACTCTTGATCATCTCTAACCCACGAGCAAGGTTTTGGATCTAGTTTTCATTTTGACTCGGTTTTGAACTATCCTTCACTCAAACGGGAAAAAGTCGAAACTTTGCCAAGGATCTTCACGATCTTTGATTAGAATAGGTTCCTGATATCCTAGAGAAGGTGTGTTCCAAGTTTCATCGAGTTTGGAGTTGTAGATCAAAAGTTGGACCTATTTACAACTTCATTTTTGGGCTGATTTCACTGTTCATCAAGCCGGAGGTCAGACCGCCCAAGGTGACCAGTCCAGCCGCCATTGATATAGAGGTCAGACCGCCCAACATTTAAAAATCGAGTTTTTGTTGATTTTGGTTGTTTTGCTCCGGGGTTTCGATTGGATTCAATACAAGACTTCTGTTGTGCTTATATATTGATCTTCATAACTCTCATAGCTATCGGAGTGAAATACGTGTTGAATCCGATCTTGGTGAAAAAGAGATCGTGCTCCTATTCACCCCCCACCCCCCCCCCCCTCTAGCCGCCGTTTCGGTCCAACACTAACATATGATTGCTGCAGGTATGGAATTTAGAAGAGTGTTTGATTCTTTAGGGTTGCAAGATCCAAACTACGTCTACACACCAACTTTTGATGATTGGGAAAGGGCAGAAGTGTTGTGTAGACTACTGAAAGTGTTCTATGATGTTAAAGAAGCGATTTCAGGGTTGAACTACCCCACCTCAAACTTGTGGTTTCATGAGATTTGGGAAGTCAAGCTTGCCTTAGAGAGAGAAGGTTCCAAGGTGGATTCTGGTATGCACGATATGGTTACATACATGCAGAAAAAATTCAATAAATATTGGAAATTGGCATGGATGGCATTATCAAGATTTAATAGAAAATAGAAATACTTCATGATGATCAATCATCGAGTTAAGATCGATCAAGTTTGTCTTTCTCAAGTTTCATTTTCAAACAAATAAGACAATTTTGAAGTATCCAAGCTGAATAGGATAGAGCTTCTATCCTAGATTTCTAGTAATGCTACATCTAAACATGTAAAAGTGAAGAAGGCGTTCAGACGGCTCTTTATTGCATATGTTGAATTGAATAATGACAACTCAGAGTTTGTACCTCAAGGAAGTGGTGATCAAGATATAGGTGCATATGGTAGCCACCGTCTGGCAGATTGGGATCACCACCTTAGCCTTAAGGCCTGCTCGGCGAGTTTGGTGTCCTCGGAACTTGAGACGTATTTGGCGAAACCCCCACTCCCTCGAGGTGGTCACTTTGATATCTTGAATTGGTGGAAAATAAATTATCTTGAATATCCCACTCTTGCTCGAATGGCTAAGGATGTTTTGGTTGTGCCTGCTTCAACGGTAGCATCTAAGTCGGCTTTTAGCACGGGTTAGAGAGTTGTCTCTGATTTTCGAAGCCGAATTACTCCCAAGACAGTTGAAGCACTTGTGTGCCTACAGGATTGGTTGAGAGCATCTAGTAAAACTTTAAATAGAATATATTTGCAATTTCCATTAATTGGACAATGGTTGTTTTATATAAACATGAGTTTATGCTGATAATTGATTCTGCAGCTTTTTGTTCTTGTTAATCCTGAATTGCGTTATGTGGATGCAATGTGAAATTTAAATATAATAATTCTTCTTTCCTTTTGAACCATAGGCAGGGATCGAAAAACCGGATCCGACGAAATCCGCCGTGACGATCGATAACCTACGTGTAATAAATCGGATCCGGAATCGGTACGGACGATCTGCAGAACCGTGATTCTGGAAAAACCAAAAAAAATACCGGTCAAATTTTAAAATTCAAATTTTGAATTGAAGTTTTCCCGGAACCGGTAACCGGAAAAACCGGTTGAAATACCAGAAAATAGAGAAAAATTGTAATTAGTAATTTGAAATTTGGAATAATGCAATTTTAAAAGTCCTAAATATACTTGTTGTAGGTGTAAAAACCAAACACAAGTGAGGGTGGACGTCGGCCGTCTGACGAGCCATCGTCCACGAGGGTAAAAAATGACACGAGGATTTATCTGAGTTCAAGGTCCAAGAGGACCGCCTACTCTGTCGGTGAGCCAACGAGGGTTACCTCATTAAAAGCGAGCCCTCCCGAGCCCTCGTTGGCTCACCGACGAATAGACCCTATCGGACCCGAACTCAGATAAATTCTCGTGTCATTTTTTACCCTCATGGACGATGGCCCGTCAGACGGTCGACGTTCACCCCCTCACTTGTGTTTGGTTTTTACACCTACAACAATACTAAAAACCAATGTTTCAATACATAATCTAGCATAACAATGCCTAAACCAACTGAGTAAGGACATTATAGAGTCAAAAAATCAAATTTGAATTTAAATATCCCTACGGTTTTTTTACACTTCTTGAGAAACCGAGTTCTGGCGGATTTTTGACTCTGACCATAGGTATCAGTCAACTTAAGATGGATTCGATTTACGACTTCATTGAGGAAGATGATCTTCAACTATAACCTATTGGATCAGGTACCTTCTCTTTGTAAATTGGATGGTAAACAATTCCTTCATTTCCTTGTTGGATCAGTTGGTTTAGATTTTACAGTCTGAAATGACTTGCAGAAACCAATTATCTGTACGCAGAGCTCTTAGTTCAGACTTCAATGGCAATCGGCAAGGTAATTCTTGTGCCTGTTATATTTTTGTTTTCCTTCCAGCTAGCTAGCTTGCCTTAAATAAGGGTTCGTGGTGCTGAGCTAAACCTGCAGCTCCCTTTTGGAATTTTCCATATAGGATATGTAAAACAAAATTTATTTATTATTTTCTTGTGGAAACAAATTAAAATCTGCTTGATTGATATAATTATGAAATCAAGAGTCATAATTCGTATGGCTTGGTGAATCTCAAAAGTCTACTTCAGTTTCACCCCCTGCCTATAAAATTCCAACTCTGCAACCTCAGGTCACATTCCCAGCTTGACCATTCGTTGCCATGCCATGGTCAGCCGTCGGTCTAAACGATTTGAGAGGTCAATCTTGAAGGTCAAAATCTCATGCATGTATAATACTAGTACAGTTCTGCTTAGGCTGACTAACACTAGATTACTTGTCTTCTAATTGACTAGCGCCGCCCGTGTTGATTTTTGGTATGATTCCATTTTACCTGCCTGTTGATTGATATACATGTCAGTAAGTAGCACACAATCTGATATTGTTTCTTCTTCTGGCGTTTGTGCAGCTGCTTGGTGTCCAAGGTCCCCTTGCTAAGGTCCCTCGTTTAGTTCTCAGAAGCTACTATGTAGAGTCTAATTTTGTCATCCCCTCCGGCCTCTGCTAAATGGAACTCACGAGATTTTGCTTTAGCTAGTCTACTTTTGCATGATAGAATGAGTAATGGTTGTGGGTTGCAATATGATCTATTTTTGTAAGTTCCCTCTGTTGAGCCATGATTCTTGCAGAGTTCTTTGATGCTTGAACTATTTTTATCCATTTCTCAAACATATCAGAATTTGACTATGTTCAATCGTTCCCAGCAATTTTCTTACAAATTTTCAGAGGCAGAAATCGAAGCACTAGGTTTTATTTGTTTGTTAAACTATGATTTGTCCCCAATATTTAGTTCTTTTTTTCTGTGGAGAGAATCCTCAATGTTCAACAAAAGGGCCAACCCGCATAAACCAATGGATACACTAGGCCAGGGAGGTATCGGGGCATGGAGCGATCCATGATCCTAAGCTTGTCACTCGGGCAGTCTGGGTTAGGATAGGTTCGAACCGAACCGAACCATTCCCACTCCTAGGCCTGCACCAAACAGAGTCCCTGTGTGACGGTCCCGAACACAACAAGAGTCGACTCAAGAATAACACAACAGTCGTGATCAGTGATCTGACCGGCAGATATAAGCTAGATAGTAAGCTTGGGAACATGAGAGACGGCAGGAACATGAAAGGAAGAAGTGGAAAGGATACATCAACCTGCAACAGGAAGAGAGATATCATCTGCAGTCTGAACAGTGCAAGGAAGAGCCGTGGAACTCACAGAAGTGAGACGAGTAGAATCTGGTGTCATATGAAAAGAAGCACCAGAGTCTAAAATTCACTGAGATAAGATATTGAATGAGGGAGGTGACGGAGGCGAGGACTGCTGAGAAGCAAGAACCAGACGAGCAGAGCCCGACGGAGGCGACGGAGAGGACTACAGAGAAGCAAGAGCCAGACTAGCAGAGCCCGAGACAGCGGTGGCGGCCGGAGGCAGGGGCGACGACAACGACACGAGGCCAGGGCGGTGGCGGCCCGAGGCAAGAGCAGTGGCAGCAACCCGAGATAGTGGCGGCGGTGGCACGAGGCGGGAGAAGTGGCAGTGTCTCAAGACAGGGGCGGCGGCGGCGCTAGCTAGGAACAAGGGCGATGGGCACACAACCTGCGGGTATGGGATTTGCGCCTGAATCATGTGGCGGCCCGGGGCTCCGCGGTGTGGCGGGGAGCCATACGGCGTCAGCCGAGTCCGGGAGCAGGACGGTGTCGGCGGCACTCGGCAGGCGAGATCCTGGGGCAGCGGCGCTCAAACTCAATTCAAAGCAGAGAAGGCGTCCCAAGGTAGCCACGGCGCGGCATCAGGGAGGCCTAGGCGGCCGGAGGCGGTCAGGTGGAGCTCGGGGGCTGCCAGAGACCGGGGCAGCACGGATCCAAGCAACAAGGGCTCGGGGGAAGCATTGTGTGGATCCGGGTGGCATGGGCTCAGGGGTGGCCGAATCGAGCCTGAGGCGGGCAGAGGCGAGCTTGGGACGTGACTCCGGGGCAAAGGAGAGCTCCGCTCGGCGAGGCGATCAGAGAAGAGCTCGGGAGGCGGCGCTCGAGCGGCGAGGCAAGCCCGGAAGCGTCAAGGCGAGGCGGCACGGCCCGGAGGAGGAGAGGCCGCTCGTGGCGGCTTCGATCCGGAGGCAGAGGCGGTGAATCCAGAGCAGAGGACGTCGCCCGGAGTGCGGCGAGAGTGGAGGAGCTCAGATCCGAGGCGGCCGTGGTGTAGACGGAGCGGCGACGCCAGTTCAGGCGCGGTGGCGGCAGATCTGGGCTCGAGGACGCGGATAAGGCGTGAGAAGGAGAGGAGCGTGGGGCGGACGGCGGCGGCGGTCACGTGGGTGGGAGGGGAGTAGAGTAGAGAGCCATGTGCTCTGATACCATGTTGGAATGAACCCATAATCTATTCCAATGAGCCAAAAACTAATATATCATGTACAGGATAGGTCAATATGCAAAGAGAACCCTAAGCTATATACATATTTAATGCGTACCACTTTGTCAAAAAAAACATTTCAGACATGACACACATCCGGATATAGACATGACTTCTGTCTGTTAACTCATATCATAAAATGTTATATATATGAAGCAACTAAGTAAAAGGAAAATAATGAACCTATTCAAAATAGACCTCCCCATGGGTAAGGGCTCAACTACAAGTAACTCTTTATTCTCACCCATAAAAAAATTTCGTTCATTGCAGCTCTTCCATCTGGGTGGTATATTATAATTTTCAGCCAATTGAGTAATGAGGAGAAAAAATAATGCAATTCAATTGGACATAGAACCAGGGTACCTAATTTATTTTAGTACAAACAGATAATATGCATCCAACCTTATTGAGCTGTACAGCTGATTAAGCATATCTTCCTTTGCTTTCTCCACTTGGCAAAGCACAATAGCCTGATCAATTTATCATGCAGAAGACAATGAAAATTTTACCAAATATGAAACTTTGAAAGAATTGACTGAAGCTAAAAATTTCAACCTTTGGAACATTTGCAGCCAAACTGTTCAAAACAGCCTCAACATAACCGCGAACTTCTTGAGACATCCATCTGAGTTCTTCTTCGGGATCAGCAGGCCTCCGGGCCATTGTATCCTTAAAAGTAACAGAGTGATTGTGTGTCATAGTGGAATAGTAGAACAAAGCAACATCAAGGAGTGAACTTTTGTTAGACACATTCAAATGATAAACATGGTCACTAGGAAAGTAGAACAACTTGGTGTGAGTGTCCAGTCAAGACAGAGTTGATAGAAAATAAGCTGAGGCAACTGAGTTAGGGTAGTAAGGAATAAAAACTTTGCAGAATACAGATGTAAGGACACAAACAAGCATAGGCTAGAGCTTACAAGGGACCCATCTGAATGGCTTTGTCTCATGGAACCACCGTCAGGAGTATTTGAACCCTTGACAGAACCCCCTTTGCTCTGAATAACACCTCTAATTTTCTTCATCCACTCAATCTTGTCAGCCATATTCTCAGCCTTCAATATAACGGCACTATGAGCTGCAACATGAAACAAACATTTATAGCAAAAGAATTAATAAGTAAACCTCAAGCTAGAATGTTTAGAGGTATCAACCTTTTAGCACAGTTTTGTAGGCAACCCTGTTAGTAATCTTAAATACAAGACTTGGGCCTTTCTCTTTATCTGGCCCATTCGCTTTTTTTGAATCCTTAGAACTCTTAGAAAGCTCTTCCTCCTCAATCTCTTCCAGGTTACATTCCTGAATCACACAGCAAACTATGTTATTAATACAGTTCATATCACACATTCACACCTTCCATAGTTTCACACATGATGTTTCTCGGTTCAAATATGAATCACAACTGTCCACGGGGATTGGGAAAACAACAAAATATTAACTATTATAACCCTGAAGTGTAAACTAAAGTATCATATATTACTCGTTGTCAAGTAGAATAAAACAAACACATCAAAATATAAAAGTTAAGCACACCTCCAGGACAATGACGCCTCGAAAATGTTTCTCCTCTTGTTTCTTGGTATATCCAAGCTGGACAGGAGAAAGATACAGTAAATGACACCAACCCCCTCAAATAAACAAGAACATTAAAAAAATCAGCAGTGAATGTCAAGGAAATTATCAAAAGTTGGGATTCAGAACAATCAAGACTGGAGGGTATCAGTACAGGAGATTTATTAACCTTTCCACTCTTCTCATTTAGGACAAACCACCTTCTGCTCCATTCATTATTTTTTGCACTCTTCTTCAAAAGGTAACCTAAAGAGAAGAAAAATATGATTCTGTATCAAGAAATCAAAGCACAATTATGGGAAAAGAAATCATCAAAACCATGTATATTTACTTTTTACATCTGTATGCATATTTTGTATGCTAAAAATGAAAAATTATGCTAGAAGTCTGCATAGAGTGAATAAGCAGCCAAAGAGGTTGATATAATTATGAAAATGCTTCTTTCATTTTAATGGACCAAAATTGACATTGGAGCAACAAGAAATAAATCTGCAGTGGTTTCAGTTTCTCAATCACAGTTGAACAGAAGCAAAAGTGCTGCAAAATTGCTTTGAGAAAAGATGGAAGTTGTGCCAACCTATGGCGCACTATTATACCTGCAGTTATTTCGCCGCCAGGCCCAGCAACCTGCAAATTTGATCCCTCTTTTGTACCTTTATCTTGCTGGTTGGATTTGTCTTTCATTGATTTCAGGCTACCACCAGCTTGCTCAGATCCTGTTTGGGGGCTTGAAGCCTAATATGAAAGACAACCAATGTTAACAGCCAGACCAACATAAGTACAGAGAATCTGGCAGTCATTACTTTTGAGAACAGATTTGTAGCATGCAGATTTGTGCATCCTAACTTCCTAAGCAAAGAGGCAGAGGTCATACCCTGTTCATCATAGACTGTTCTGCATCTTGTGCTTTCTTCGATGATCTATTTTTCACCTCATCCTCACGACGCTGCCTTTCCATTCTGAAAATATCATACCAAGCCAAAGATGATCATTGGATCATGTAATCGTGAAAACTCTGTAAAGGCCTCTCAACTTATTGACAGCCGGTAGTAGCCGGTAGGACAAACCATTATCCATTTTATCTAAGGGAAGAAGCAATACTTGAATAACAAAGAAGTTAAAAACTGAAGTGGTACACTTCATTAGTGCATCACTTTGTTATAAAAAGTGCATCAGCCTTTTGGCATTGTTCTTCATCACTAGATTTTCTGTTTAAAAAACAAAATTAAGAATCTAAACGAGCAAAAACTTCTCTTGCCAATGTACCAAGTACAAAAAAGTGCAAAGTAGGAAAACTTGGAAAAAAGAACAGATTATTTGCCAAAGTTACATTAAAGCAGAATAAATAAAAAGAAACCGACTATTATTAGTTAAGAGCGCGACTGACCTTCTTTGTACTAAACGGATGAAATGTTGTGGGGAACAAAGGCACGCTCCATATCAACAAGCGCAACCACCATCCTTTTCGCATCATTTTTAAAAGCATCCAATGCATTAGATGCAATTGCAATGACCTTGAGAAAAGAAATGTTGGAATTTTGTGCTCAGAAATCAGGTTGACTATTAATTCTACAAGCAAGTAAAAAGGGGAAGTAGATTGTGATATAGAACAAAGTGGCACCTCGCGTTTGAATGGAGGATATCTTCCCAGCCCTGGCGTAGTATTTGCAGAAGCATTTACTATGTCTAACAATACATGGTGTACCTAGTGTATTGAAGGAAAAAAATTATGTATCAGAAGCTACATAGACAGTGTCTACCAATGCACAGTATACCTAGTGACTAGTGTATTGACAAATATAATAATTAATCCAGTTACATATTTGTGCAGGTGCAATAGTTTACAGATAAAGTGAAATACTGAATATTAGCAGGATAGAAATAGCTCATCAAAAGCATATCTCTATCTTACATTGATCTTCATCCAAAGGCAGAAGATACGTACAATTTGGGGACCAGCCAAGACATACCTCTTCAACGCACAGTCGTGATGGCTCCTTTGCCATTTCCAGTACTCCTTTTATTAAGGATTTTAAACCTTTCTCGGGAGATATCAAATATGGTTGGTAACCATCGGCTTCCAAGACAATCTAGAATATGAAGAAAATGATGTTCATCATAAGCCAAAAGAATAGACCACTCCAGAAAGAAAAAAAAAAAAACTAGGAGGGCTTTTGAATTTACCCTTTTGACATTGTTCAGATCAAAATGTCTGTCCAATGGAAGCTGTTTGATCCTATCTGGAAACTTACCCTCAAAACTTGCAACAATTTTCCAACCAGACCCCTTTTGATTGAGAACAGTATAACAGTCATGTAATCTCAGTTATTTCATTTGGAAAGTACTAACTTAATTATAAATAAAGACCATAACTTAAGCTTATCACTAACCTCACCAGAAGTAACATGAGCAAGAAACTTATCTTCAAAATCTCGGCACAGCTCCAGAGCAACAGCCCTGGTTCCTTCAACGCTTTGTACCATCTGTTCTCCCAGCCTTGAAAGTTCATCTTTCACTATCTGAGACTTACCCTGAAGCCTGAAATTGGAGCAATGGTGCAGGTATTTGCAATTTAAGCACCAGAAATCAGTTTACAAGAAATATCCGTGTAACACGGTGCACTAATGATAAATTCAATTGATAGGTATAGCAGAATAGTTCATTGACCATATAAAATTTAATAAGGAGTTTGAAAAGTGGTATCAACTTGACATTTCATAGACAAGTAAAATCTACATATCTTTTTACATGGCATTCCTTTTACATTTGGACGTTTGTGTCCTGTAACCACAGATGCAGAAGGTGAAGTGGAAGCTCAGTTTTGAAATCATACAATTTTACAGTACCAAGTACCAACCCCATATTTCTTAGGTATATAAAAAGCCAATCAGCAATGTTAAAAAAGCTAATAAAGAACACGGATGTGATAGCTGCGGAAACAAGGCAACTATACTGCTGGAATGTACAAGCTTCAGCGACGATACTGTAGAGTGTAGAGGGGAGATCTTGATGAAATGAAATATAAAGGATGTTGTGAGATGTAAAAAGCCCAGATCCTCTAAGTTTCAGTTGTTTGATTGCCAGTAGGAGCCTGGAGAATTTAAGCTACATGCATGTTGTGTACCTTTATCTAGCATGATTAAGATGCATGCTTGGTGATTAATTTGGATGACATTAACCAGGTGGGATTGTCATTAGTTTATTTCAATAGGAAAAAGAACTTACTTCTATTATGTGTGTGTGTGTGTCTTTATCACTTTCGTTGTACTTAAATATCAATTATAAAATACTTCAATGTGATTTGATTGAAAAAATTCATTGAAGCCCTTTATTTTTGCTCTATACCCTTTTTCATATATAAAAGAAGTATATACACAAATGTTGCTATAAAAAAGAAGACTTTGATTAAAAAAAATTATGGAACTCACTTTGGGGTATCTTATACAATAATCATTACTGGAACATGCTCGAATAGATAAAGAGGTATCATCATACGATTTAAGTGGTATATGAGAAGTGGGAGTACGTTGAGTACTCCCAGGAGTATCATATCATTTTCCTATATATATATGACAGAATGACCAATAAACAGCACCACGATGCTTACCCAGACAACAAGTTAGGTAACCGCACTTTCATCCGTTTACGTATCTGCTTAGCAATGGTATCCACAAGAGCAATTCTCCCCAGCTTACTCTGAGGAGCACCAGTTAGGATGGATTTAAGACTTTCTGCCTCAGCTCGCCAAGCTGTTTCCAGTGAATTCTCGGACCCAACTGATCCTGCTTGAGCTGACGCAATTGAGACAGATTGCCCTATTAGAGCAACCCACTCAATTTCAGTTGCTGCTCGTGGTGCGCCCTTGTTAGACAAAATGGCCTGAACACAAGAAACAGTTTTTGTATCTGCAGCTGCTTGATCGATTTTACTTAAGACACCTATTGTTCTGGTTCCTACAACAAGGTGGACAAGAAAAAAAATCAGTTGCTACAAAGAGAGTGACTATGCTATTGCAGAGGATATATGACCAGATTCAAATGACAGACCATCTGGATCGATATCCTTCGCTAGTCTAAGAGCTCGAGATGATGCAACATCAGCAGCTTGCATTGCCGGTATCACAACAATCAATATTGCATCGTTGTGCCCAGCATACTCATTAATCTGAAATGTGAAAAACGGACAACTTATACAGCATGAGGTGATACAACAAACATGATACATAAACTTATAGTTTTGGTCCTTCTCTTGCATGTAGTAAGTCGAAAAACAAGTAATATAGCTATGGAAGACATTCAGTGAATCTCAGTTCAAGTGCATGTCATGCTGCCATTCTTCTGATGTTTCCCGCCATTCCATACATTAGATAATATTCCAATTCAAATTGTTGAATGTAATGCAGAATCAGATGTTAATTGTGAGGGCTCTGAATATTCTAAAGATTGTTCAAGCATTTTTTACTAGTTGAGGAGTAAATACAAGAAAATTGCAAGCAGTACTCACCGTTGAATCATCCATAACTCGTTGGTCTATGCCTGGTAAATCAATCAATTTTAATGGGGGAGCTGGAAAAACAAAAACAAGAGAACTGCAGTGATAAATCATTTGCAAAAGAAACAGACAGAAGTAAACAAAAGAACTTAATATAAAGCATGTAGTATAGCTATCAGATAATGAGCTATTTCAGAGTAGGATACAAATTAATTAGATCATTGAAAAACCAGAGAGCACGTATTTGAGTAATTAATAATAACCATATCAGAAGATACTCTTGATACTGATTATATTTCACAATCTTATGGTTAGAGTTGGGAGTTGGGCCGTGCTTTTTTGGGCCGGCCCGAGGCCCGGTCGGCATGGCACGGTCTAAACACGGCATGGCACGGCACGTGGTGGGCTGGGCCGACACGGCACGGCACGAGCGGGCGGGCGGACTGGGCCTGAGAATGTGGCCCGTTAGGCGGCATGGCACAGTCAATTGG
Source organism: Hsuehochloa calcarea (assembly GCA_036346395.1). Lineage (NCBI taxonomy): Eukaryota > Viridiplantae > Streptophyta > Magnoliopsida > Poales > Poaceae > Hsuehochloa > Hsuehochloa calcarea. Next base: position 61,757,005 of record CM070596.1, read on the forward strand.
GCCGTGCTTGGGCCGGCCCGGCACAAAATAGGCCTAACCTTCCCGTTCTAGCCCAATCGTCCCTCGACCTAGCCCAATCACTCCCCCACACCAGCCTGGCCCAACCAATCACCCTCTTCTGCTACCTAGCCTGACCCAACATCCCTCCTGGCCTCCCCCAACCCCTTCTCCCAATCCCTGACTCCCAAATTCTGAATCCCTAATCACATTCCCTGATTCCCCTCCCTCCAGCTCTAGCCGCCTCCCTCTCCACGCGCCGCCGATCGCCGCCCTCCCTTCCTCTCCCTCCCCACGCACCGCCGACCGCACCCTCCCTCCCTCTCCCTCCCCACGTGCCGCCGCCCTCCCTCCCTTCCCACACGCCGCCGCCCTCTACCCTCCCTCCAGCCACCTCCTCGTTGTCGTCCTTCTCACCCCCTTCACAAGCGTGCGGCGCGGACGAGATGGGTGGAGTTCTTCATCGGCGTCCGGAGGAGGAGGAGGCTATGGCAAGGGGGAGCGGGCGTGGATGGCACGAGTGTCTTTGTCTTCTTGGGCGGCGGCTCTTGTCTTCCGGACGTTTATAGTTACTTAGGGCTGAGCTTGGGCCGGCACGGCACGATCCTGACACGATAGGCTTTGGGCCGTGCCTAGGCCTGGCAGGAGGCGAGGCGGGCCGGCCTGGCACGTCGAGGTGGCCGGCAGAGCCGGCACGGCACAATGTGGCCCGAAGCACGGTGGGCCCGTGCCGTGCCAGCACGGCCCGGCCCAATGCCCACCACTACTTACGGTCTTATCGTTCCAGCTTTACACGGCACATAAAATGAACAAGGCATCAATATCCGACAGCTAAAGTGACAGTTTGGACACTTGCTCCAACATTAGCATACCCTCAGAGAATGGGCAACTATACAGCTCGCCACTGGATTAGAAACGTTGCCCAAATTACTAGATGAAAAAGGTGCAATCCAACGACAAACCTGTACTTGTCCGCAGCTTGAGGTAAATCTCATCAGTTCGGCTTCTCCCGGATCCACTGGACGCCCCCTTGCTAAGCCTATCCTGCAGTGAATGCCGGAGTGCACCTGCATGCCACAACACAACCAAAAATTGCCACCAAACTCAGCACACCGACCAACCGCGGCCATTGCCAGATCTAGCTAGACAAGGAGAGATCTCACTCACTTGCCGACACCTGCTGCGACTTGCTGTCGATCTGCAGGACGATGGAGTTGCTGCTGAGCCCCGGATCCCTATGTAGGTCGACCACTATCGGCGCCCGCGTCGCCCCGTTCTCCCCCGTCGGCTGCACCACACCAACCACCACCGAAACCCCACATAAACGAATGCACAAAGCACAAGAGAGCGAGCTAGACCCAAAGCACTCACCAGCACAGGGTGGCCGATGAGGCTGTTCAGCACGGCCGACTTGCCGGCCCCCTGCACGGAACAAACCGGATCGAGTCAGATCGGGGGCGAGCGCGCGGCGACGGCGAGGGTTTTGAGTTCGCAGTGGCAGCGGCACTTACGACGTTGCCGAGCACGACGGCGTTGAGGAAGGTGGAGGGGCGGCGCGTGCTGGCCTCGTCGGAGGGGTCGTCGTCGGCGAGAAGCGCGGCGGCCTGGCGCATGGAGTCGGAGAGCTGGACGAGCTCGTCCATGGCCTCCATGGCCGACGACGACATGGGCGCAGGGATCTCGAGGCTGGTCAGGGAGATCTCAGGGTGGGGGGACTCGGGGGTGCAGGGAAATTGGAGGCGGACTCTTGGAATCCGCGAGGCGAGTGGGAGGTGGGATTTGAGACGGGGAGGGGGGAGTCGTTGCCTCCCTGCTTTTCAAGTGACGGGACCAGTCAGCGTGCGGTGGGGGTGTGGAACGTCCGTTTGTTCGGGCACGTCGAGTTTGGTTTCAGATCTGGCTCGAGAGAGGAGTCTGGGAGTGCGAACGTAGGCTCTGTTCCTTATAACTCTATATTTTTTATTTTCAAATTTTATTTTTGATTCTTTGAGAATTTAAAGATGTCTATTAAAAAGTGTTTGACCGGTAGATTAACTTCAAAAATTATATGACTGTAGATTAACTTCAAAAACTATATGAAGATGATTAGAGGCGAATAGGTCAAGCTACCTCTTGTACTTAGATTTCATTCAATTTTCATGGAATAAAGAAGGTTATTACGGGAACTATTTATGGATGTAGCACTCGTTTGCAAGGTTAACGTATCTGATACATCATAAGAAATAACATATTTTGCATATCTTGATGGTATTATGAGCACATGATTAAAATCCTGAGAATAAACTCTTTCTTTTATTAGTTAAGATTTGTAAATGTCTACGCGGGCAAAACTCTATAATATCATACTATCTTATGAATGATACTATTTGCTCCATTTGAAACCTTTTTGCCTTGAAAAAGATTCAAAGACACAAGCAGTTTATCCTATACAAATCATACTATGTTGCTACAGTAGGCATCACGAAAGAAATTAGACACAAAAATTCAGGGGATCAACACCAATAGATTACACGAGAGAAAGAGAAAGGGGCATCCCACAAGCTTCAACTCATATAAACATCAAATGAAAATGCTAGAGATAATATTATACATCTACATGAATAAGACTGTCAGAAAAACACAAACTTTGCATGAGTTACAGGCCTTGAAGACAATAACTTTCCTTTTGCTATCCCATAGACTGAATAGAAGTTTGGTGCAAATTTTGTTAACAGATGTAGGCACATCCATTTTCCTTGTAGTTCATAGATGAATTGATCTCAAGTACAGTTATATATTCCATCCTAATCATCCCAAATATCCTTTGCAAAATTAAGAACACCCAGATCTAGATCTCATGGACCGCCTCTCAAGCGTCCAAAGAAGAGACAAGAAATGAATTAGCTAAATCTGCATTTGCGTGTGGCTTGTTGGTTCTGGAGCTCCTCATTGTTAATTTATTTTTGAGACAGTTCCTCGCGATAAGTAGAATCTGGTTATTTTAGAAAACTGGGTGTTTGGTACAGCTCCATAAAATTTAAACGAGAAGCTAGAAATAGGAGTTGTACCAAACAGGATCGTAGTCATGTGCCACACGGTGATCAATTGGAAAGTTCATGGGGCTGACATGCGGCATGGCGACTATACAGGGGACAAAAAACCGGGGTGGTTGTTGACACGCGGAGAAATCGCACGGTGACCGTGCAGAGGAGAAGAAACCGCATGGTGATCGTGCGGTGGAGAAGCCTGCCGCATGGTGACCGCGCGACGGCCACCTTTTCTCTCTTCTCTTGGATACTGTTATCCGTAGGAATTTTTAAATATAGCATATGAGCTCAAAAATTATAAAAAATTTATGGAGCCTCCAGACACAATGTATCCACCTATGTAATTTTTTCATAATTATATGAGCTCTGAATTTATCTCGGAATTTTATTTCAGTATACTATTTGTATGAATTTATAAATATAGAAAATAAGCTCCAAAAATTATAAATTTTGTTTTGAAGGCTCCTTACACAATGGACTTGATTGTGTGATATTTTCTATAATTTTATATGTGTTCTAAAATTATCTCAAAAATGAATGATTTAGATCTTGAAAAAATGGATTTTAGATTTCGAAAATTAGGGTTTCATGAATTTCCACACAAAGTACTCCTTACAAAATAGGCTTAATTGTATCTAACATGAATAGGGTTTCAAAATATATGGTTTAATACCAAATATTTTCCTCAAATTTATTACGGTAATGTAAATTCGACCATTACTTAACTAACTAACATATGAAAACATAGAACAAGGAGTGTTGACATTTTTAATGGAGTTGCAATGTAACTTTTTATACATAAAATTGATGACGTTTAAAGCGTTACAAGCATTACATGATACACGTACGAGTTTATTGCAATCGGGATAAAGGAGGGAGGTATTATCACATGTACCCCGATCAAATATGATATTTTTTGTTAAATTATCAGTTTAATACGGATGATATTTTTTAATATTGTATTGTACCACATGCTAGATAAGCTTGTACATGAACCAACTGATAAAAATACGTGACATGCAGATCATATAACAATGTACTCGTAGCCTCCAACTTGTGTGTGTTTCGAAGGCTATGGTATGTTGCTACATGACCTGTATGCCACGTATCTTCTTCAGTTGGTTCAGGTACAAAACTATCTAGCATGTGGTACAATACAGTGTTAATGAATATCATCCACGTTAAATTGATAAATTAACAAAGAGTTTTCTATTTAACAATGCTATTCATGGGGATAGTTGGATCTATCATCTATGCAATGATGTCTGCAACTAGTCTCCACGGCGCCATAGCCACTCCCCCTTGTATGGGGGTTGCCCACGGTGGCGACGAGTGTCGAAGTCGTCCATGTTCTGCAATTCCATGGTGTAAGTGCATCGTGCAATAACAAACGTAACGAGAATGTAAATTGATATGACTCACGTCTTCGATACGGAGTGCACTGGGTGACCGGATACGCTACGACATCGGTCGGTCTCAATCGAAGGAGCCTTCCCCTTCCCCTTCCCCTTCCCCTTCCCCTTGTCGCAGGACAACCCACGTCGGTGTCGTATGTCGAAGTCGTTCATGTCATGCGATTACATGATGTAAGTGCACCGTACAGTACAAAATATAACAATGATGTAAATTCTACATAACTCACCTCGTCGATATGGAGTGTGCCCGGGCGACCAGATACGCTATGGCGATCGGACTCAATCGCAAGAGCCTTCCCCTTCCCCTTGTCTCGGGACTCCCCACGTCGGTGTTGTATGTCGAAGTCCCCCATGTTCTACGATACGGGCAGGATGATTGCATGTTGTTAGAAGAACGAAAGGGCAAATACAAAACTAGAACGTGAATTGTACGTAACTCACCTCTTCGATATGGAGTGCTCCCGGACGACGGAAGAAGCTACGACGATCGTCGGTCTCAGTAACAGAAGCATTCCCCTTTTCCGTCAGACGAGTCCCGGGCTCCTCTGGTGCCTCCTCAACAAGGTTGGGTATGTAAGGTTTCCACCGAACGAAGATCTCACCCGCATCGAGTACTTTAGCTGTACTTTTGCTGGATGAACACCCTATCGTGCATATTGGACCATTGATCCACTGGAAGAAGTAGCAATGCATCTCAGGTTGCCATTACACAGGGATGAAGTTAAAAAATTATGGAAATCAATGTAGAGAGTGGAAAATCGATGTGTGTGAAAGAAACGCTTACGAGTTGGTGCCCGCAAGTGTATTATGCTCGGACGGAGGTGTCTAGGTGTGTCGACTAAATAATCTTCGCCGCCTCGTCACACATACATTGCGGGACCAGAAACTGTGGTGGTACCATAGCATTTTTCATTGAAAAATCTAGGTATTGTAGATATTTGGCCTTCTTTACAAACCACTTGTGCTTCTGCAACACCCTTGCTTAGGATGTTGCAGGACACGTACGATGGACCAAACAAGCAGTAAGAAGAGCGAGGAAGGTATAATATGGAAAATCATTGATGAAAAGCGGTAAGAGAGCCTAAAAACAAACATTATAAAAAAACACTCAGGCATGGCAGCTAGCACGGGAGGGCAAAATCGGATTAAACGTAGCAAGATGTAGACAGCTAGGTCAACACCTTGAAGGTTGACAAACCAACCAACAAGAAGAGCGAAAAATAGGACAAACTGAAAAGGAGTTGGAAGAAAGCGATGAGGGAGTGTAATAACGGTGCAGATTAGAAAGGACAACCCAATATGACATATAGCGGCCTAAAAGGAACACGTAAATGGATCAGAAAAAAGCACAAAACAGCCGCAAAATAGTAGGGACGTCAAATGTCGACCAACCAAACAACAAGGCGAATGGGAAAAAGACAAACTAAAGAGACATTGAAAGAAACGACGAAGGAGCGTAAAAACGTTACAAACTAAAAAGGGCAACCCAAAGACGGCAGCCATCGACCTTAAAGGAGCACCCAGACAGAACTGGAAAAAGTGAAAACATATGACAAATAGGGAAAGACATAACAAAGGTGTAAGCAACAGCACCATGGTTTGTAAAAGGGCGGAAGGGCAGGATGGTGTGGTACCAATCACTAAGCAAACAACCAAAGAAGTGAAAAATAGACCGATCTGGGCTGTAAAAATGATTAGGCACCAAGACACTGCGACATGAAAGTAGGAAGCCGATATAACAAGTCGTAGGGAAAACACAGCCTAGGGACAAACCTGCATGGCATCCCCATCCAATCGGGATAACCAATAACAAAAAACATGATTAGAATGGACAAACGTAAGATGTAAGCAATCAGTTATAAAATGGTACATGAAAAAGTAGCGAATGGCAACCTGGGCGAACGCGCGCACGTAAGAATCAAAAGGAACTCTGCACAAGGTCCAAAGAAAGGGCGGTGTTGGGCGTTAGATAAAGTAACCAGGAAAAAATGAAGGAAAGTGTGGTCGAAATGACAAAAAAAATGAACAATCGAAAGAACCTGTGTGGCGTGACCACTTTAGACAAAATCCATTATAAGAACTTAAGCCGAGATGTTGAAAAAGAGGGAAACGATGAACGACGAACACAAGCATGCAAGCAGCCGAAAGCGCTGTAAACCATAAACAAAAGCAAGCGGAGCAGGCGGAGATAACAACGAACAAGTAGCATTGAGCTAAGAGGGCAAGAGCTCTTTAATGCTAAGCGTGAGTCGCGATACAACTCTGTCCGAACGAACGCATCCCCATAACCTAGAACAGTAGACTTTGTGCCCGCAAGCAAACAGTCCCACGACACGAAGGTACGCCAGTCGTTGGGTGAGGAAAAACATGGATGCAGACCTTGCACGACAAAGGCATCGCTGCTACGCAGAGCTGAAGCTCTACACACGGAAATGAAGAGCGCATCGGGCACAGAGGAACAGTGCCATAGCCACCCGAGGCACAAGATAGAAATCTAGTCGAAGTTTACGCAAGAAAAAGGAAACAAGGACACAGATCGAGTAGGTGCGGCTATGAAAAGCACTCATTGGTGACGTGCCCTACCGAACGTGCAACACAGTAGTAGAAAAAGCAACAGGCAGAAAAGGTCATGAAGAAACACAGGTGGAGGAAACGAAGCCAAGTAGCGGCAGCGAAAGCAGTGTAAAAACGATACTACTCAAGCAGCTGTACGCAGGGGAAAAACTCACTGAAGACAGGGCCCATTGAACGCACGGCCTACCGGCAGAGGAAGAAACGACAAGCTCTCGCCGTTAGGTGAGAGCAAGCGAAAGTAAGCAACACCTCAGTAGATGACTAACTAGTGGCGTGGCCCACTGAGCGTGCGGCAGAGTCAGAAAAAGCAACAGGCAGAAATTGTTGAGAAATAATCGATGAATCGATGAACGGTAATACAATCACGCAATCAATCAATAACACCAGAGACACCAATGAGAGAGAGAGAACGCCAGGAGTCTTTATTAATGAATCAGGGATCATTACAAATGCAGGATCGTCTCTCTATTTATAGACTAAGCCCACCAGGGCAGTACAGTTCTGGTATTTGCCCATACCGGACCTTCTAGGTTTCATAACACCCCCCCTTGGGCGAATACCACACCATGCACATGTCTCATTAAAAACTCTCCCAAAAACCCAGTGGGAAAAAAAGGGATGGAGAAAAGAGTGCATCACATCTATTTCTTGGATCACACTTGTTGCCTCATTAAAAACTTTTACGTGAGAAGACTTCAGGAAAACTCACAAAGGGAAAAAGAGTACAACATTTGGATCTTCGGGATCATGTAAGTCTTCTGGTCTTACATATGGGCTATGGTTTAGGGATTCACTCCCCCTGAACTTTATAACTCACTAAGCTGTCTAATCCATATGCCTCGAACACATTTGTGAAAGCTAGAGGCTGGGAGATATTTTGTGAATAAATCTGCTAGATTATCACAAGACTTAGCCTTTAAAACTTTTATCTCTCCGTTCTTCTGAAGCTCATGAGGATAAAAGAATTTAGAAGCAATATGCTTCGTGATATTACTCTTAACATAGCCCATTTGTATTTGTGCAATACAAGCGGCATTATCTTCATAGATAATAGTGGGGTCATCGACGGTGTTTATACCACATGATTTCTTGATATGGCTGATCATCTGCCTAAGCCAAACGCATTATCGCGAGGCTTCGTATAATGCGATTATTTCTGAGTGGTTGGTGGACGTAGCCACCAAGGTCTGCTTGAATGATCGCCAAGAGATGGTTGTACCACCACAAAGAAATACAAATCCTGTCTGGGATTTCGCATTATATGGATCAGACAGATATCCAGCATCTGTGTATCCAACCATAGACATGTCTTGGTTCTTCGGGTAAAATAATCCAAGATCTTGTGTACCCTGAAGGTACCTGAATACGGTTTTAATGCTAGCCCAATGTCTTCTAGTTGGAGCTGCGCTGTGTCTGGCTAGCAAGTTTACTACAAAGGCAATGTCTGGCCTTGTGCAGTTAGCTAGATACATTAGTGCCCCAATAGCACTTAAGTATGGAACTTCTGGTCCAAGAATTTTCTCATTTTCCACCTTTGGTCTAAAAGGGTCTTTATCCGCTTCTAGGGATCGGACCACCATCGGGGTTTTCACCGGATATGATTCGTTCATGTTAAATTTCTTTAGGACTTTCTTGATATATGAGGATTGGTATTCAAAAACTCCTTCAGGGAGGTGCTCCAGCTGCAGGCCTAAGCAAAATTTGGTTCGACCCAAATACTTCATTTCAAATTCTTTAACAAGATAAGAACTTGTTTCTTTTATGTTTTCTGTCGTCCCGATGATATTCAGATCATCGACATATACTGAAATAATACAGAATCCATTCTGGGATTTTTTTTATGAATACACAGGGACAGTCTTCACTATTAGTATATTCTTTCTTCAGGGGGAATTCACTAAGTCGGTTGTACCACATTCTTCCAGATTGTTTTAATCCGTACAACGATCTTTCCAGCTTGACGTTGTACATATTTCGATTCACTTTATTTTGATCCTCCTTCTGGGACTTTCATATAAATATCTAAATCAAGTGATCCATATAGATATGCTGTCACTACATCCATTAACTGCATACATAAATTCGTACCTGTTGCCATTGATATTAAGTATCGGAACGTTGTCCCACTCATGACAGAAGAATAAGTTTCATCATAATCAATACCGGGTCTCTGCGTGAACCCTTGTGCCACAAGTCTCGCTTTGTATCTCACCACCTCATTATTTTCGTTTCTCTTCCGGACGAAAACCCATTTGCATCCTACAGGAAATACCTTGGGCGGTGTTTGGGCTATCGGGCCAAACACTTTTCTTTTATTCAGCGAGAGTAATTCTTCCTCAATTGCTTCCTTCCATTTACCCCAGTTTGAACGCTTCTCGCATTCAGCTAAGGACTTTGGTTCTGGATCCAGTTCAAGGTTTCTAGCAATTTTTGAGGCGAAATAGATGTCGACAACTGTAGTTTTCCTTTTATATAGTTCTCCTGACTCAACAAAATTAGTGGATATTTCTTCATTCATTTCATCCAGCTCCTCGTGATTTCCCACAACGACGAGTGCAGCATTCGAAATCGATGATTAGGCGTCTGCGCGCGCGCAATTGTACTGGGTTTACTATCTTCAGGATTATTCCCTTCAGGGGTATTTTTAACTTCAGGTTGATTCTCTTCAACTGACCGGGAAGATGTCTTATTGAGTTCTATTTTCTGCGGACGTCTCCGCAGAATTGAAGCCTCATTCTCTGGTGCTCTCCCCCTCTTCTTCACATGAGGGATTGGAGTGGTTCGAGTATCCTTCTGGGGTATTACTACTCTCTCCGGAGCATTTGCTGCTGGTATATAAGACTTTGTTACTCCCTTCTAATCAGTGGATGCATCTGGCAAGTTATTGGCAATTTGCTGCAGGTTTATTATTCGTTGAACTTCTAGTTCAGCTTCTTTAGTGCGTGGATCCAGGGCCTGAATGCCTGAGGTATTCCAATCTATTTCTCAGTATTTATCTATTCCTCCCCCTAATGCCGGGAAATTATCTTCATCAAAGATACAATCGGTGTGTCGGGCCGTAAACATGTCTCCCGTAGTAGGTTCAAGATATTTAATAATCGACGGGGACTCAAAACCGACATATACTCCCAACTTCCGGTGGGGGCCCATGGCTGTACGTTGTGGTGGTGAAATTGACACGTATACAGACAACCAAATTTTCACAGATGGGAAATACTTGGTTCTTTCCCACGCACTAGTTGCAAAGGGGAAAATTGATGGTATGCAGTTGGTCTTAAATTTATTAGTGCTGCTGCATGCAACACTGCATGACCCCAACAACTGGTGGGGAGCCTGCTGTTCTGTAGTAGGGGTCTAGCAATTAGCTTAATTCTTTTGATGAATGTCTCTGCAAGGCCATTCTGAGTGTGGACATGTGATACAGAATGCTCCACCTTAATACCTAAAGCTAAACAATAGTCATTAAATGCCTTAGAGGTAAACTCACCGGCATTGTCCATTCTAATGGACTTAATTCTTTCATCTGGAAAGTTGGCCTTTAGTATGATAATTTGAGCTATTAGTTTAGCAAAGGCGTGGTTCCTAGTAGACAGCAGGCATATATAGGACCACCTAGTAGAAGCATCTAATATGACCATAAAATATCTAAAGGGGCTCGACAGGGGTTGAATAGGTCCACAGATATCACCTTGTATTCTCTCCATGAAAATATGTGAGTCCGCCTCTACTTTCAGGTAAGAAGGTCTAGTGATGAGCTTTCCTTTTGCACAAGCTGGGCACAAGAAATCTTCAGGTTTAGGAAAGGATAGAGTTTTTAAGCTATGGCCAATAGAGTTGTTTATGATTTTTCTCATCATTCCTACTCCAGGATGCCCTAATCGATCATGCCAAATCTTGTAAGGCTCTGAGAAATTGTACTCTGTTTTTAACACTATATATTCTTCAGGTTTTATGTAGGTATAATATAACCCAGATGAGAAGGAGGGAAGTTTTTCAACCACACGTTTCTGACCACCGTCAGGCATAGTCAGTAGGAGATATTCTGTATCCCCATAACTGTCGGTCTCCACATGGATATCATTTTGGTGAATATCCTTAAAGCTTAATAGGGTACGTTTTGATTCAGGATACAAAAGAGCATCCTCAATCACTATTCGGGTACCCATAGGGAGAACAAGTGTGGCTCTTCCAGTGCCAACTATGAGAGCATTGCTTCCAGCTATTGTCATAACATTTCCCGTTTTCTTACTTAACGTTTGGAAATATTTGGTATCCCTTAGGATTGAGTTGGTAGTTCCACTGTCTACCAGACATATTTCCTCCTCCTTCATCAGATTCAAGAAGTTGTTCTATATAGAATATAATATAGTCAACAATAATTCAACAGGAATAAATCTTCAAAAGATAACAAGCAACTCATTTATTCATCAAGAGATAATGTTTCAATCCTAAACAATTAATACTTCAAAAGAGCATAGAAAATCCACTTATCCGTCTGGAATAACCTAAACTGATAAAGCAAACCTAAGGAAATTATGACATTTGGAGTTGCTTAGGGAGATAGCCTATGGCCTACTGCAGGTCGCCATATGTGTCAACCTCCATGTGATCACCCCTTGCTGTAGTGTCAAGCTCCATCACATAGTTTGGGGCATCACCATTATCATCATCAGGTTGATTAACAAAATGTGTCTCTGCAGCCTTCCTAACTGGCGCCTTCTTGCCCTTAGCAACTGACTCTTGGTAGAGTTCCACCAGATGTTTCGGGGTGCGGCAGGTGCGGGACCAATGGTCCATGCAACCACACTTGTAGCACGGTAAAAGAGGGTATGTCTTCTTGCTACCCATGTCTGGCTTCTGTTGCTTGCCTCTCCCTTGCCACATCCAGCGGGGTTTGCCATTTCCCTTCAGCACATTCAATTTCTTCCACTGTCCACCTTTCTGCATGGGGCCTTTTCCGCAGCCCTTACCACTTGTTCTCTGGAAATTGGCATGTGCTTCTGGCAATGGATGTGATCCAGTGGGACGAGTCTGATAGTTCTTCATCAGTAACTCATCATTCTTCTCTGCCTCGAGAAGAGTGGTAATCAGTTCCGAGTACTTCTTGTACTTGGCTTGACGGTACTGCTGCTGGAGTGTCCTGTGAGTGGGGTGAAAAGTGCTCAAAGTCTTATCAATGATCTCAGCATCTGTGATCTTCTGGTTACAGAATCTGAGCTTAGCGATAAGTTTATGAATTGCAGAGTTGTATTCAGACACCTTCTTGAAATCCTGGAACCTTATGTTGGTCCACTCACGCTGTGCTTCAGGTAGCAAGATGGATCTCTGCTGGTCATACCTCTCCTTCAGGGAGTTCCACAGTGCCAGTGGGTCTTCTTCTAAAAGATATTCAGACTTCAAGTCTGGGTGGATGTGGTGCCTCAAGAAGTGTAGTGCCGCACATTTGGCAGCATCAGGAATGGCAGGAGCCCCAGCCTCAGGTGGGGTTATGGCAGCGCCGAGTGTTCTGGCCGTCAGGTTGATCTTAGCGGCCATTGCCCATGTGAGGTAGTTGCTACCGTCCAGGGTAAGCTCAGCAAACTCCTTTTTAGTAATGTCAGACATTTCCTACATTATATCAGTAAGGTGTGGATTTTATCTATTCAGTAGATTTTGTAGAAAATTTTTCAAGAATTTTCTAGTATTTTAATGTTTTTTCTGCTAATTAATAAGCAATTTTTAGAATTACTAAAACAGAAAAATAACATGTTGAAATAAATAAGTCCAGAACAGTAAACAATAATGCTAGCATAAATAATCAAGGAAGATAAATTATATAAATTTCAGGGGCAAAAACGCGAATATTTCAGTTCTGAGAAATTTTACGCGTAATTTTCGAAAAATCCGAGGGGTTTTCTGCCAAAATACATTATTTCTGAAATATTTTTGTAATTTTCAGAATTTCAGGGGCCTTTTTGCAAACTCGCATTTTTTCTCTCAAAAACCACCTCTTCTTTTTTCGTTCGGCCATGGCCCATCCTACCATGTCGGTAGGTTAAAGGATGTGCCGGGATTTGGTTTTCCCCCATCCTTCTTCACGCAGTAGCGGCGGGCGCTCGCCCTTCGCGAAAAAGGCAGCGACCGGCCGAGCTTCCTCGCGAAAATAGCGGCGGCGGGTGAGCTTCCTCGCGAAAATGGCGGCGGCCGGTGCTTCGGGCGGCCGGCCGGTGCTACGTCGACCAGCGGGCGTGCTCGTGCTCAAGCGGCGGGAGGCGGCGGTTGGCTTCGAGCGGTCGGCCGGCGCTACGAGGCAAGGCGCTTCTGGCAGCGGCCGGGCGCGGTCTGGCTGCTCGGGTATCTCCGACGCGGTGGCGGCGGCATCTCGGGAGCGAAGGCGTGCGCTCACTCACGCGATCGGCGGTGGTCGGCTGCTTCAGCTAGGCTGCGACTTCAATGGCGCGCAGCGTGGGTGCCCGCGGCGTGCCTTCAAAGCGGCGGCGGCTTGCGTTGCGGTGGCGGCGGCATCGCGGCGGGAGGCGGCGGCGTCTTGAGGCGTCTTTGCGCGGCGACGACTCACGCCGGTTCCGGCGAGCGCGCCTTCTTAGCGGCGAGTGCGACGGCCGTGGCGGCCGGCCCAGGCTGCGGCCCGCTCTTACTCTCCCCATCTTGTTATGGATCCGCGGCGCGGCGAGAGCAGGGGTGGCAACCTCTGGCGGCCAACGGCCGGGGTTGGCATCGGCGTCTTCGGGCGCGCCGACGGCCGGTCGTGGCCGAGATCTAGAGAGGATTTTTTTTGTTTTACTGCTCATGTGCGTATGATGATCTACTGTGTGCTACAGGCGGATGATTAGTCTACTGGATCTAGATCAGGTCTTAAACTGTAGATCTAACTACTGGTAGAGACATTCAACAGATTGATCTAATTATTGAATTGCTTAACATATCTAGTATTATCAAACTAGATTAGAATATAAATTGCAATGCGTAGTAGATAGAAATTACCTTTCACTTTGGAGAGCAATTCGTGATGATAACGTGTTGAGAAATAATCGATGAACGATAATACAATCACGCAATCAATCAATAACACCATAGACACCAATGAGAGAGAGAGAACGCTAGTAGTCTTTATTAATGAATCAGGGATCATTACAATGCAGGATCGTCTCTCTATTTATAGACTAAGCCCATCAAAGAGTTCTGGTATTTGTCCATACCGAATCTTCTAGATTTCATAACAGAAATGACAGTGAAGAAACATAGGTGAGGAGACCAAGCCATGCAGTGGCAATGAAAGCAGCGTAAAAATACGAAAACTCAAACAGGTGCACTCAAGGGAAAATCTCAGTGAGGACGGGCCCGCTAAACCTCTAACCAGGCTCTATTTTCACAGCATCATGGATTTTCGTGCGCGGCCCACTACTAGAGAAAGAAACGGGCAGGTCTCACCGCGAGGACAGACAGGCGGAGAAACCAAAGGTAAACAGCCGCGAGCAACAAGGTGGATCTGACGGCGAGAGGAGAAGGCAGCACGATGGTGCGACAGAGAAAAAGCAGGCGCATGGAACGAGGCACGAGTCGACACAACGGATCGTGAGCAACAGAGCGGATCCGATGGTAAGAATACACTGTAGAGCAATAGAGCAGATCCGACGGCGAGAAGACAGGGCAGCATGATCAGACGAGCAACGTTCGGCTGGAGACACGAACGGACACGTAAGCGGGTAAGCATGATCGGACGGGCGACGGGAATTAATGTTAGTAATTTCGGCTTGGTAATATTTCGTTAGTAATTTTGGCTTGGTAATATTTCGTTTGGTGTCCATGCTAGTATTTATTTCCTCTGGAAAAAAAAAATCCAGATTTTTCGAGTCAATTGATTACAAGCAGGTAGTGTGTGTCAATAAAAATTCTGCATGTATACATTGATTTTGTGGTTCATCTTGACTCGTCCGAAGTATTATTCAAGATCTCAACTTTATAGGTACTTTGAATCAAACCATCCAAGCAAACCTTTTTTTCCTCAAAAAAAATAACTGGGTCATCAGCAGGTGAAGCTAATACACACGTGGACTGGTACAAAATGACTATGTTTTGATTATGTAGTGTCTACAAGTAGTTGTGCATTCTCAATTGCCTATCTTGTGAGTTAAAAACTCAATTTCGACGAGAAAAACAAACAAAGTTGAAACATACAGTTTCAAGATATGAGATCGATAGTTTCATGAAAAATAACAACTACATTAAAAATTCACAATCATTAATGCAATGCTTGCATGTTGCCTTTAATTTTCATAACACTTCATGTGTGTTTTATATCTGTTCACTATCAATAATGTTTGCTAGAAATAGCTTCTTAAATAAGCTTATAATGTTTTAATGAAGTAACATATGTTTTTTAAGTAGTGAAGTATCGTACTTATGCGATTGTACTTCACAAAACTCAAACACATCTTACTACACTTCTGAAATAAATAAAAAACTATGGAAAATACCACAATCACAAAAACGCTGACCACTTGGAAGAAAGTTTTTAGTTAACAATGGATTTCGACTTGAACTTTCGACCCAGGTATTTTCTTCTATAAAAAAACCATGGATTTTCCAAACAAAATTTCTAACCCACAGGGCCCGATGGTCAAACGGTGTAAAAATTATCAGTTGTGCACGTAGCAGCGCTGATCCGCAGAACGCACTCTTCGGATCCGCCCATATAAACCCACCACGAGACGCCCCCACCGAACTGAACTCCCCTCGGACCCCTCCTCCCGCATCATCGTGTTCTCCAATCCAAGGCGTGCAAACACGCGGCGGGCAATGGCGGCAGCGAACGGACCATCGCCGGGGAGGCTGGCGTCTGTGTACAGCGAGGTCCAGACGAGCCGCCTCCACCACACACTCCCGCTCCCCTCCGTCCTCAGCTCCCAATTCTCCCTCGTCGACGGGCCACCCAGCTCCGCCTCCGGAAACCCCGGTAACGATTGACCCGCGCCTCCCTAGCTCGGATCTCGCCTTCCGATTCGTTTGTTCGATATGGCTCGTTGTGTTCTAATGTTTGGATTTAATTCGATCCCTGCAGATGAGATCGCGAAGCTGTTCCCGAACCTGTTCGGGCAGCCGTCGGCGGCGCTGGTGCCGGCAAAGGAGGCGGCGGAGGGGAAGCCACTGAAGGTAGGGGTGGTGCTGTCCGGAGGACAGGCGCCCGGTGGGCACAATGTGATCTGCGGTATCTTCGGTGAGGGCTCTCTGATCCGCTCTTAATGCTACGAATCGTTTTGAGAACTGGGATGAACAGTATCAGTATGGAGCCAACATTTAGTTGTACTTGTATCCAATCTAAATACCTTAAAAATGCGATTAGAGAATAGGATTGTTCAGTTTTTCTTTTCGTTCAACTATTCGAGTTGGAAATTTGAGGGAGATGCTTACCTTTCCCTCCTAATCATCTGGGCTGGGAATGCGGATTTTTGAACTTTTGGACCTGGAACTAATTATTAGCTGACAAATTTTGATTGATAAGGTCAAGTTACGTTAAGTAGCTTACGATGAAATATGGAATTATCCTGATACCTTCCTGCCAATGGCTCTGTTTGGCTTGGTTTAGATTTCTTGCAGGATCGTGCAAAGGGCAGCACAGTGTATGGATTCAAGGGAGGCCCAGCAGGGGTCATGAAGTGCAAGTATGTTGAACTCAATGCAGATTTCGTCTACCCCTACAGAAACCAGGTTAGCCACGCTATTCAACATGTCAGCTTACTGACACGCTTCGAGGCTTTGAGCTGTGTTTAGTTTGCAAAGTCACGTTGGTTTGGTTGGAGACTTTGGAGTTGTAGTAGGTCGTGTTCAGTTGTAGCATGTAGGTAGCCCCTCGAAATGTAGCATGTAGGTAGCCTTGCACTGTTTGTGGTGCAAATCTGGTAATATATTTTCTTTAGATATCTAGAATATTCTGGTGTAGCAATGTCATCGATAATTAGGCCTTTATTGATATTAGTTTGCAGTTGTTCAGTGCCTTGAGGATGTTAGGTAGCATAACGTTTTTTTAATCATTAGGTCTACTTATAGCTAAATGAGTTTTTAATCAGTGTTTTTTTATATTATGTTTCAATAGGGTGGATTTGATATGATCTGCAGTGGAAGGGATAAGATTGAAACACCAGAGCAGGTACGTCCTTTTTTTTTTGTCAAAGCTTCTTTGCATATGCATATACCAAATACCTCTCATGGTATATCGAAGAACTTCTCAATATTGGTCAAAGTATGACCATGGTCATCTCTACATAAACCTAACTCGTCTTTGTTACTGCAGTTTAAGCAAGCTGAAGATACAGCAAACAAACTTGAGTTGGATGGACTTATTGTAATTGGTGGTGACGATTCCAATACTAATGCATGCCTTATTGCTGAGTACTTCAGGTTGGCTGCTAATACCGCAAATCACTTTGGTGCACTAAAGCCATTTTTTCTTCACAATTCTCTCCTTCACAAGTTCATATAAAATATGAACGTATCTAAGTCAAGGGCATCCCTTTGTAGGGCAAAGAACCTGAAGACTCGTGTTATTGGGTGTCCAAAGACTATTGATGGAGATCTGAAGTGCAAGGAGGTCCCAACAAGTTTTGGATTTGACACTGCATGCAAGGTGCCATGTTCTTGATCCATATAAATCATTATCACATTTTTGCAGTCCTTCCTTAAGCTGTAGAGAATTCAAGCAACCTTTCTACCCTCTTGTGTGATATGGATTGAAAACTTGCTCAACAAAAGGTCATACTTTTCAATTTGACATGATATGTTGAAACTTCTGCATGAAGACTCTGAGTCATGTAAAACTAGTCTTGTCATGAGAATGACATATTATCTTTTGCAGATTTACTCCGAAATGATTGGAAATGTGATGACCGATGCACGATCATCAGGAAAATACTACCATTGTATGCTTCTGCACTTAGTTGGAGTGATTATAATCATTTGGACACGACAGACTAGTTTTCTTTCCTATCGTAATAAAAGAGCCAATTGCAAAAACAGAACAAAATTGAACAGGTTGTGATTGTATTAGCTACTATTCCCATACTAAAACTAGTAACTCAAAAGCTGTTACGAACGGATCATCCATGATGCTGCTTCAGGCTAACACTTATAGATTTACATTTATGAACTCTATAGCTTTTTACTAGGATGTTAAGTTGTTAACTGACGCTAAGGATATTGTCTTAAATACCGCAAAAAAAATTTAATACACTTTGTTATTTAATCTCTTTATTTCAATATATTATAGACTCTGCAGATTCAATGTAGTGTTTCATTCCAAGGATAATTTGTATCACTGAATTGCTAAATGACTATCTGCTTACACATTTTGTTTGACCAATGTAATAAGTACCTGATATGCTCATGCAGTTGTGAGGCTTATGGGACGTGCTGCTTCTCACATTACACTGGAGTGTGCCTTACAAACACACCCAAACGTTGCTCTTATTGGAGAAGAGGTCCTTTCTATTCCTTCGAAAGTTTCTTTCACGATGCATTTGGTTTTTCTTTCATTTCTATTCAGTGCCTCTAGCTAGCTAGCTCAGTTAGTCTTACATAAAAGTGCCACTCGAGTGACTATATTAATTGGCGTGTCTATATCCAGATTTTATTCGTTTGCCATTCAAGTGACTTATTTTATATTGCCAAACTCTTGTACTTGTGCTCCCATGTTACATTTCATATGCAGTTCTGTAGAATATGAAACAGCTTACTAGAAACTGGGTACAATAGTTGCATATATTTTGTGAAAAAGCATGCAATTTATTGTCTTCGTTATTTTCTATGTTGCTGTTTCACACAAAACATATCATTTTTGCCTTCATTCAGGTTGCTGCGAAGAAGCAAACCCTCAAGAATGTCACGGACTACATTACCGACGTCATCTGCAAGCGTACGAAACTTGGTTACAACTATGGTGTCATCCTTATACCAGAGGGTCTGATTGATTTCATCCCAGAGGTTATACCACCTTCCCTACATTTCTCTTCAAGAAGACTGTGTTTAGTTAGTTTCATGAGACACTCCTGATCCTCAGTCTTGACTGCACTCAGATTTTTCTGTGTTTTGTGTGATTCTTTTTTCCTTTACCTTCTTAATTATGCTTTCTCTTTGCTTTTCCAGGTTCAGAAACTTATTGCAGAGTTAAATGAGATCTTGGCACATGATGCTGTTGATGAAGCAGGGGTTTGGAAAAACAAGCTTGAACCAGAATCCAAGCAACTGTTTGATTTTTTACCCCCATCCATTCAGGTGCAGCTTTTATTGGAAAGAGATCCACATGGCAATGTTCAGGTAAGACAATTTCAATGGTACCTCTTGTTATGAATATCGTGTGTATATTGAAGAGGTCCAATTGGCAATATATATATGGTACAAAAAGGTATACCCTATACAGATAAAGAAATACAAAACACAGATTCCTATCTCTAACATATTTCTAACACTTTCCTTCAAATGCAAGGCATATGCAATAGCATTGCATTTGAAAAGAGTTAACACTAAAATAGAAAAATCAAAAGCTCTTGAAAAATATGTCGGCAAAAGATCTTCTCCCATTCCAGGTCGTGCGATAGCCCATAAAGCACAAGGTGCAAGGGTTGAGAAAGTAGAGGCAAGTGGGAGCAAAGTCGACTGTGACAACACGACGAAGAAGATGATGAAACCGACAAATAATAGAGCAAACTGTTAAATCAAGCAGAATAGGAATAGATAGAAGCATGACAACGCAGATTGAAGCCCAAGATGGTGGCGGCACAAAAGAAGCGCAACGGCCTTAGAAGCTCGAGGCGGCTTCTAATAGAGAAGCGGCGGCATCATAATGACTTCTACGATCTACATGCGGCTCAGAAAGAAGAGCGGGGGCAGCATCTACTACTATGCATAAGACAATTCCTACGCTTCTATGACTGATGACAATAAATTTGTGGACCCGCATGGCTTAGACGAACTCAAAGATAAAGTAATACGGATTTGGATGGACACAACAGAAGAAAAAAAACACATAGTAAAAAGATAACTAGCAGCATCACCATCTCGACCGACAGGCAGCGACATGGGCGGACCTAGCACGTCACTGTGGGTTCCCGATTCCCACGAGATGACTTGCATGTGCTCCCAATGAGCCCGAATGTATTGCTATCCTGTCCTCCAAACCAGAAAACAACATCTCCTCCTCCTCCCCAAACATTGATGCCTTCCCGAGGCCACACCATCCGGTGACGAGGAGAGCGATGACTCCTCTCCGTCTCCTCCACTTCATCTTCCCCCAGCTGCAACCGCCGGAGGTGCAATCGAGAGGCCTTGCCCACGTCCCATTCCTCAGCGCTGCTGCCAGTGTCAGGGAAGATGAGGAAGGGCGGTGGCGAAGAGGTAGAGCACGAGGCGGCGTTGAGGCCATGGGGCCCGAGCTCAGCGTGGATTCAGAGACCTAGCGGCCGCGGGATCTGGAGAAGGCGACGCGGGGAGGAGCTGAGCTTGAGGCGGCACAGGCTCGTGCCGAGGCGGTTGGTGACGAGCGCAGCAACACCGCCGCGTCGATAGCAGCGCGGAGGAGCGGAGCATGGGCGCCTGAGCCCAGTGGCGGGTCACCACACGCCGTTCCCGAACAGCAACAGGTTCTATAACATCTCTCTACTCCTTCCTCCGAGTCACCGATCGAACAAAGATGACTCACGAAGCAGTGAACTGGTTGGCGAACTGGAGGGCTCGCCGAATGGATATGGATTTGCTGGTGTTCTAGGCGTGCACTACGGGGACGCCAAGAAAAATCTACAACAGAAGAAGGCCACCCCCAGGAGCGAAGATCGGTCCTCCTGGGGGCAGCGGCAGCGGGGGCAAGTAGAGGCTAGCGGCGGCGCTCTACAGTAACTCTAACCCTAACATTTGCTTTGATACCATATTATGAATATTGTGTGTATATTGAAGAGACCCAATGAACAATATATATAGGTACAAAGGACATACCCTATACAGATAAAAAAAATACAAAAGACAGATTCCTATCTCTAACATATCTCTAACACCTCTGACCTATGTCCATTAACCCTTTGTCATAATACTATTTTAACCCGAAAGCCATTTCCTGACCTTTCACAATGTTGCTTTCAGGTTGCAAAAATTGAAACTGAGAAAATGCTTATCACCATGGTTGAAACGGAATTAGAGAAAAGAAAAGTTGAAGGGAAGTACAAAGGTCCTTTCATTGGCCAATCCCACTTCTTCGGGTGAGTATATATTCCTCTTTTTTCTAAAATAATGCCTTCACACAAGACCGAAAAAGGAAACATTGTCTCATGCTCTTCTTTATATCAATTTGCAGATATGAAGGAAGATGTGGCCTTCCAACCAATTTTGATGCAAGTTATTGCTATGCATTAGGTTATGGTGCCGGGGCTCTTCTCCAAAGTGGGAAGACAGGTCTTATTTCTTCGGTATGTCAACTTAGATTCATAAATAAATTATTTGAACAATTCCTAATTCCTCTATTGCCCTCATTTTATTTATACATATTTCTGTAGAGGTTAATTTAGCAAAAGGGCCAAATACTTGCATGAATGCACAATGTTGTTGGATTTATGTTACCATTATCATCTTTTACCTCACCTCTATAATCTGGCAATTGCCATATGCGAATGTATAGCTGTGATTATCTTTTCACTGTTGTATGCTCTCTTATAATTATAACGATGTGTCTTCATTGTTCTTTCTTTTGTCAACCCAGGTCGGTAACCTTGCTGCCCCTGTGACAGAATGGACTGTTGGGGGGACTGCATTGACATCATTGATGGATGTTGAGAGGAGGCATGGTAATTTTCTTAGGCATTAAAAATTATTTGTGATATCTTTTATTTTCCAGGTTCCTTTTGTATCTAGATTTTAAGGTCAACCAAGTAGAAAAACATGAGAACACTATCATTTATTGAGGGATTAAGTACATTGTTCGTCCCTGCATTCTTGACCTAGTTTAATTTTTGTCACTCATCTACAATACCGGGTAAAAAGCGCCCTCAAACTAACAATACCGCGCAAAAGGAATCCTTTCGTCCGATTGAGAGATGTTTTTGTGCCACATGGGCATCCACACTAGCACCGGTCGTTGGTTTTGTGAGTGGTTTGGAGTTACGTGTCGCTAACTGGGATTTTCGTTGGCACACTCTTGTCTCTGGTCAACGGCCCTACATGTTAGTAACAAAAAATTCCTCTATGTTTCTCTCCATCTTCTCTCTCTCTCTCTCTCTCTCTCTCTCTCTCTCAGCAAAGTCGAAGACATGCAGCGTAGCACCCTTGACAGCCTCAGCGAAGGGAGCGTCGTGGATTGTGGTGGCAGGGGGTGGTGGTGGTGGTGGAGCTGGAGATAGGAAGGTCATGGAAGATGAGGAAGCAGATGTGAAGTTCACTTGTGAAGATGCCACGCATGGCGGCGCGGGGTCACGTGGATCCAACGATGGATCTCTACTTCGAGGCTCCCATTGGTGAAGACGCCACGCATGGCGTTGGAAGTGGCAGAGCCGCCCGCTGACGAGGTACGGTGCGGGCTTACCGATTGCAGTTGGGGAAGATGTTGCCAGGCACTAGAGGTCATCCACCGCACGTACTCCACGTCCACCTCCCCCTTGGACTTCTTCACCAGCTTGACCGCGTAGCTCACGGGGCTCGCACAAAGCTCGGCGGCGGCCTTGACGGGGAGCGGGAACGCGAACGCGTTTCCGTAGTATCCGTTAGGGATGCTGGCTCCGCTCTTGCCGCCACGGGTGTTGACGGTGCATATCATCCGCATCTCCTCATCGACGTCGGGGGCTAGCGCCACCGTGCGACGCTTCGAATGTGCTGGCGCGCTTCTAAAGGCTCGGCGCGAGGTGGGGCCAGATAGGTGGCAACCTCCCGTGGCCCGAAGGAGTGATGCGCCGTGTCGTCCAGTGACGCCACCTCATCGTACTCACAGTCCTCGGCTTCAGTGACATCCTCTGTGGGTGGGGTTGAGGCCGGAGACGTGGAGCTCGTCGAGTGACGTGAGGGTGCGCTACGGGTGGCGCGCTCAGTGCAAAGCTCCGCGGGGAGGGAGCCCTTGGCACGGTCGAGCTCGGTATTGGCACATAGCCACATGAGGCGGCAGTGGCACACAGCCACACAGAGCGGCGTGGTGGTGATCCCGGCGGGGTACGTGGCGGCTGCGATGGTGTGTGTGTCTATGTCGTTGGCTTCGCGTGGTCGTAGGGGCCGCTGGGCCGACAAACTTGGGTAGCAGCACCGATTGGGACAACGGCGTAGGTTTTAGGTGGGAGGAGGAGGTGTGGTGTCGAGGCTGAGGAATGGAGGAGCGGGGGATGTAGTGGCGTGCGGCGAGTCTGTCACGGCCTCGCTAGCGCCGGATCTAAGGACGGAGGGAGAGGAATAAATTTGGGGATAAGGAAGAAGCACAGCATCGAGCTCGAGATTTTCCTGTAGCAACACTTGGGATTTGAGGGCATCGCCTGTAGCTGACAGTTTTGCAATTTGCCCCATCGAAATTTTTATAATTTCAATTTTGTTCTTTTTGGTTCTGATTGGACAAGTCACGTGAGTCAACACTAGTCAAAACCATTGTTTCGTGGCAAAAACAGCTCTCAAACGGATGAAGTGATTCCTTTTGCGTGGTATTGTTAGTTTGGGGTCGTGTTTTACCCGGTATTATAAATGAGGGGCGAAAATTAAACTAGGTTAAGAGTTCAGAGACGAACAATGTACTTAATCCTTTATTGAGACTAAGTACTAGAAAACATTAAAAAAATCAATATGATTTTATCTCAGTATCTTGATTGTTTGGACTGTGAATATCTGATTATAATAAAAAAAAATTTCGTTATTGGAAGCTTGTGAAGTCTGCCCATGACTTTTTCCTGTACAACCTTGCAATTCTACAGGCAAATTCAAGCCAGTGATCAAGAAGGCTATGGTGGAACTTGATGGTATGCGATATTTTACCTTAATATCTAGTTGTTAATGGAGTACCTGAAATAAGGATTGTCAAGTTGCTATGTTCCGATGTCGTCAATTTCAATTTTCAGGTGCACCATTTAAGAAGTTTGCATCCCTGCGAGATGAATGGGCCCTCAAGAACCGATATATCAGCCCTGGTACGTAGTGCAAAATCTGCCAGCACTGAGAAAACAGAAAAACATTAATAGAAATAAGTTAGCATGACAACCTTTCTCATGACACAGGACCCGTCCAGTTCATTGGCTCTGGATCAGATGCTGTCAATCACACCTTGCTGTTGGAACTTGGCGTTCAGGCATAAGAGACATGTCGATCTATTTCATCCCCTTTTTCTCTCTTTTCTTTTCAATTTTGGTATATAAGGATAGGGGATCCAAGGCTAGTTTGCCATATCCGTGTCGTGGGAAGATGAATAAGATGTTCCAACGGAGTTTTCTGCAGAGTGGCCCTAATAGCAATAATAATTTATTTTTGTTGTCTTAATCCTTGTTAGTCCATCAACTATGTACTCAACTCGTAACACCCTTGGTGATGCCAATTTCCATTCCAGAATGTCTTGTGGCTGACATAAGGATTGCAACTCCCAAATTTACAAAGCGAATGAATTTCCATTCATTGCTTGAATTTTGTGTTGCTCCTCATGTTTTGCTTATGCCTGTCAAATGAAATCACGTATACATCTGCAACACAGTCCGATGCCAAGTTTCGAGAGTTCTTTTTATTTTTTAATCTTTATTTTAAAAAATATTTTAAAGATGGTATATCCCTAACTTTATTTTCAATTCTAATCTCTTTGAGCACGCTATGACCGGGTGTAATCAAACTATGCTGTTATGTCACCGAACGTGGCGTGACAACACGCCACCTCTCGAGCCAATACGCGTCTGTTTTGTGACTAAGTTATGTCACACCAAGAGGAGTGATGCTACAACACTCATTTACCACGCCGAGATCTGTAGTGTGATAACGCACTTTGGCACGACACGTGTTGTGGCGTGGTTAAAAGGGTTAGAATTGAAAATAAAATTATAGATATATTACCTTTAAAATATTTTTAAAAATAAATTAAATAATAAAAGATGCTCGAGTTTCACTGTCGTGCTTCTGATCTGCCGATCCTTTCCTGATGTCTTATCATTGTGTTTGCCGTAATCCGTCTGTTTGGCTCGTTTTTTTAGCTTTCCTTGAAACTGTAGGAGCGACGCGTGTTCTCCTGCCATTGTAAGCTCGCTTCCATGTAGAATTCATACTAGAGACCGGCGCGCGCGCGTAGTAGGCGTGTTGTTTTTTCTTCTTTTTGTACAGCTATAGAAGTTCGGTCTAGGGTTGAAATGCATTGTACGTGTATCTGTATATATATAGATAAATATGGTATGTATCGAATAACTAAAGCGAGGTTAAGACATGTATAAGGCGACTGTACGAAGGTATTTTAAGCTACAATAATAGATTAGCTAAATAATTGGTTAGATTTCATCTGCAGGTTTATGCAAGGCAAAAGGGGAGATTGTTTAATGCGAAACTGATAAAAAAAATTGTGCGCAAGAAGTACATCGAACCTATTTGTTGCGTCCTAGCATATATACGAAATCTTTAATATTACACGACAGGTACTGCATACTACATTAGCATATATAGGAATTTTATAATATTATGGGATAATCATATAATACATCAGAAGTTTAAAAGGATAGTGTCGACGATCGGATCGAGAAGTTGATCTTACTGAGTGTTTGGTTAGAATAAAATAGAATGAAAATGATAAAGAGTTCTCGATTGGAGATTATGAGACCGCGCTTTATTTATTTTAGGGTATTTTAAATGGATGATGACTGATCCTTTACAAGGGGTGCTCTTGATAAGTGTGGACCGTATCATTCCACCTACTCCAATCACACTTAGGATAGTGTCGACGATCACGGATTACTATTCCTTTACAAGGGTGCTCTTGATAAGTGTGACGCCCGTAGAACACCTATTAAATGCCTCGACGAATAGCAAGCTATTTTATCGAGTTGCGCAGTGAACAATAAGATAGAGCTGTACATCTTTATTACGATAGTAGCCACATAAGACTAGGGTTCTTAATAAAGCTATTACACAAACAAAGGGAGCTTCTCGCCTCGAGTCTGCTGCGGACTACAGCCTCCTACTCGTCCCACGAGTCAAAGATGGCTTCCATCTCGCTCGAGTCCTCGCCATTGGTGCCTTCTCCTCCTGCTGCTTTGCGACGGTACACTGCAAGTCCTTCGTCCCGCTCGGGATGGCTCCCGTACGACTAGGATCTAACAAAGGAGAATACTAACAAGGTTGAGTCTGAAGTACTCAAAGAAGCATTAATAGCAAAATATTCCTTTGCATGATTGATCTCGGTCTTTATCACAAATTCTAAAATCATCTCATTACGAAAATAAATCATTAAAATATTAAGTGGCAATTTTAATTACGAAAATACTACTAGTCACTCGGAAGAAGAAAGACCCTAGCGGTTCCGTAGACTCCAATCCAGAGACGGCATGAATTCATGATTTGTATAGCACTGCGCAGCTTGCGCCACTTTACCCATAGCTACTCTGAACTCTTTCTGAGCTAGGTCCATCGCATTTCCTTTGATGCGACTTCAAGTTCATAATCTGAGCGTTTTCCGTGTTACGTGATTAAGTCTCCACCCATTATTTTCCGTCGGTGTCCTGAGCGCACCCAGTCATCCACCGAGTTCCAACAATGTTGGTTGAGGCGGCTCTCATCCGTGCTCAACACTCCACCTTGGGACGGCTATCCTCCGTGCCCAACATTCCCGTTGTGGAGAACGTAATTACGTAAACAGGTAGCATTTTCTGCCCGTCAAAACGGGGAAATGGTTAGCACTGATTTTACAGCATCTGTCCGAGTAAGAGTTTTGTTAGTCCTTACATTATAACCGTAGGTAAAGGGTCCCACCTCTAACCATTCATCATCATCATTATCATCATCATCATCATCATTTTTCCCTGCCAGGGCCCCCTTTACCCACATAGTAATTCTCAATCTCATTCTCATCTCAGTTTTCTTATCTTTCTCATCATCTCAATCCAATTTGATTTTGAGAAATAGTTTTGATGCAATACATATATGATAGAGCAATATACGGTTTACATTTAACATAACTATATTTATGCTCAAAAGGATAGCTTGCCTTTGGAGTTGTAGGAAAGGTCGACGATGACGAATCTCTTATCAGCTTCTCCTGTCGGCACTGGTTTGCCCTCTGTAGCAAAGCGGTAGCACGAATAATATATAAATAAATACTTAGTTGAGTTTGAGTGATAATAGACGCATAAAATGCTAATACGACTCCTATGTTAGCCAAATTTTAATTTAATAAAACTTTTTGGAACCAAACATGGTTAGCACTCTCCCGCTAAAAATCGATCTACTGCTAACTCGCTTAACCGCCGCGACTGCCTAGTTCACGCCCTAACACTCGACAACACTACCACTAGACTAAACCAGTTTCTTAATCTTCTATATTCGAAAACCAAACAACTAACTTCTAATCCTAATTTCTAGTCAACCGACTAACTACTACACTACTAAACCCTAATCACTACAAAACCAATTAACTAACCGGCTAATCTACTCGACTAATCCTAACAAAACCAACTAAACCTCTAATCTAACCACCTTCCTTAATCTACCCTTCCTAACCCTAAACACCTCCTAATCACTAACTAATCTAACCCTAACCCTAACTCACCTACTCAGCTAATTACTCTAACCCTAAATTAACCCCTCCTTAATCTACCCCCTAACCTAACCTAACCTATTCGGCTAATCACCCTCCCTCCTAATCTAACCCCTTCCTCTCTCTCTCTCTCTCTCTCTCTCTCTCTCTCTCTCCCCTCGGCACCGACGCCTCTCATCCTCTCTGCCGACTCCTTCCCACCGCCGCCTCTAACCCTCACTCTCCCTCTCTGCCGACACTCCCCTCTCCTCTCTCTCGCCTTCCCCCGCTCTCCCTGCGGGAACCTCCGCTGCCCTCGCCTCCGGTTCTGCGCCGCCTCCTCGCTCTGGCTCGCCTTTTTGCGGCGGCGGCCAAGCCTGCGCCGCCTGCGCCACCTCCGCCCTCTGCTGCAACCTCGCCTCGGTGGTCGCTCGCTCCTCGGCCCGGCTCGGCGTCTCCTCCCGCTCCGACCTCGCTCGGCTCGGCCGGCCTGTACACCACCACCTCCGGTGCCCTAGGTCGCTCCGGCCGACCGGCCCTCTGCGGCTCGACCTCGCGCTCTCTCTACCTCGCCTCCTCCCGGTCGGCTCGGCGCTGGCGCCGCTGTCCCTCAGCTTCTCAAGCCGGCCACGGCACAGCTCGGCTCGGCCTCCCGGCCGCCGGCCGCCATGGCTCCCAGGTATGGCCCGGCCCGATCTCGGTCTACTGGTAACCCTAGGTACTCTACTCCCCTAACCCTACTGCTCTGAGATGGAAAAGACTGAAATCTATGTTGATGCTATTGAGATTTGGTGATGTGAATGGATGATGATCAAAGCAAACTGATTTGTGCTGGGGTTTACCTCGTGATGGATCTAGGTTGGGGAGAATGGATGGCAGTGCTGGCTTGGGCTGGTGCTCTCCCTTCTCTGCTCTGGCTCTGGTTGCTCGTTCTTGATCTTTGGGTTAAATTTGTTCTTCTTCTTTGCTGGGGCTCCTCCTCTGCCCAGGCTGCTGCTTCTTCTTCTGCCCACTGGGCTCGGCTGAGGGGAGCAGAGCAGGGGAGGTAGTTGCTGGCTTCTTGAGCTCCTGATCTTACCTCTCTCTAGGCAGGGGTGGCTTCTGGCTGGAGGCTTTGCTTTGTCTTGTGAATCTGGGAATGAGAATGGCTTCAGGAGGGGGAATGTATTTGCTTGGGAGGGTGAATGGACCGCCTTTGAGGGATGTATTTGTCTTGGTGGCTATCTTGGGGAGATGCATTTCTTTGTGGTTTGTCTTTGGGGATGCACTCATTGGTGGCTATCTTGTTGGTGCTTTCTTTGGGAAGGTATTTAGTTGTAGTTGTCTTTGGCTTCGGAAGGGGAATGCATTCTTCGTTGGTGTCTTCTTGGTACTAATTGGGAGGTGCATTTGCTGGGGAATGCATTTGCTTCTTTGTCTTTGCTTTCTTTGGTGGGATGCATCTGAATTCTTGGTATTTTTGCGGGAGATGCATTCTTTGGTCTTCTTGTTTCTTTGGGGAAATGCATTTGTGCTGCTTGGGGTTTGAGGCTCGGCCAGGGGAGCTGCACTGGTAATGTTGCTCTGGAATTGGTCGCTGCACCCGGTGAAGTTTGACTGAGGGTGTGGTTACCGAGGGTATGCACTGAGGGTTTATATTTGGACTTTTGGCAAATGCAAACAATGGGTGTTGGGTTCTAATAGTGCTGGATGATGAGACCCACAGAAGTGACAGATGTCGAAGGATCTTGGGTGGTCTGGATATCTTGGCGATCAAGGGGCCGACTAACTCCGGTTGGTCTGGGGATCTTGATTGCCAAGGGACCGACTATTCAGGGTACTCCGGATACTTTAATGCACTTCGGGAAATCTGACGGCCACTTTCTAAACTCTAACTTCTATACACTACTGCTCACAAGGATACTCTCATTACGATTACTAACCGATTGCTGCTCTTCTTGACGAGCGAGGAAAACGGGTCGTGAGGTGGCTCTACGGTGGGCGCTCAAAGACAAGGCGACGAGGAAACTGCTACTACAGAAGGCTAGAAGAGAAGACGACTAGGGTTTTAATTACTTGCTGCCAAAAACATTGTAAATGCTTGTAAAACAAATATTGTAAAATCTTTTTGATGCAATGAAATGGAAATATTTTATGTTAACAAATATGCAAATGATGCGGGTTGTCACAATAAGGCAGTAGACTAATCCTAATTACACTCAGTGTAGTACTTGTTATGCTAATGTTTCGGATGAAATTCAATCGTCTATTGATTTTCTGAATTGGCTTTGATCCTCTTTCCGCCGTTCGTGCCCTTTTTTAAATAGTTGATGAAGTGACGACAATTAATCCTGGTATAGGCGCCTGTTGGGAGTGTCGCGACTGGTCGAAGTGAGGCGACAGTTGATGAAGTATCAACCGTTTAGCGGTTTAATGTCTGTAAGACACTAAACTGCATGATAGTTTATCGCTAGTGTCTTAGGATCATGAAACGTCTCGTGGTATGGAGCCAATATGACATGTGCTCTATTCATCACACGACAAAGGATATGCTTAGAGCCGAATCAGATGTTAGTTCATTACTTGTACGAGCAATCATTTGGCCGGGGATTATGTACAGGATCTCGTCCGACCAATGTACCTACAAATAACCTCTGGAAGTCGTTAGGTTCAGAGGTTACGACTCTTACAACCACGGGAGTCGTAAGCCTTAGGGTTTACAACTCTTACAACCACGGGGTCGTTAGTCTTACGGTTTACGACCATGAAGATATATGATCTTTTATTTATGTATTTAAAATAATACATAGATATTTTAATCATCGTCAGATAGACTACATAAAAGAAAGAGTAGTGAGTGATGGTAGAAGCAAAATGTAAGGCATGCTGTTGCAACATCACTTGTCGGAGTCACTGTGCAATAACAGAAATGCTTCGAGTGAGTAATTCAATAGGAATGTCTATAGACGATGATCTACATAATATACTTACAGCTAGTTGCTGCCTCCTGTATCTTTCTTTCTTTTTTTGGTAAGCTCAGAAGTGTTCTTGGATGATGAATATTTTTCTCTGGAAAACAGTACCTAATATTGAGGGTAGAGCACGAGTAGTTTTAGATATACCTGTTAGAAGGCATATACCAATACACACATAATAGCAAATAAGGGTAGGAGTAAATAATATTTCATTGTTTGATTTTTTTTAATTAGATAGATATGTACAGTTGTAGGAATATCCAAGACTATGAGCATAGCTATATAACAACATTATATAGATATTAAAGAAATATTTCTTAACAGCGAGATGCTATCACATACATACATACTAAGATGGCGCTAGAGGGACGCTAATTGGTTTGTATGTAGCGCGAAATCTACACAGCATGTTCTGTGTTGTTGTATCTATTAATGCTGTAAGGTTTAAAACTAGGTCCCATCTATTGCTGCAAATCCTGATGAACATGCATGAGTCCAAGGCAAAAATGATAAAGGACCTATTGTAAGCATATTGTGCACTGTATAGGAGGAAATCTGTAACAATAATCAAATGCATGTGGTAATAGACCTAGATAACAAAAAAGTAGATTTGTAGTTAACTATATAATAACGGTGGAGGATGCATGCACATAAAGTTGTTCAGTTGGAGGATGTACAGATTGTAAAAAGCGACACAACATGCTTTTTTTATGTGGGCAAAATTCAGGGGTAAATAGAAGGCTAATATCTGCTGAATTAGAGAGTAATAGTCGGATATACTTACATGAGCCCTTTTCCTTTCTCAGTATCTTCAACTAATTCTGAATCGCTGGTGAAGGAGTTTGTCTAATCAGGAGGGTTTCCAGGCTGTGTGGTCTGTAAATTGGAAACACACAGGTAGTGAAAGTAAAACTTCCATGTAGTATATGCACGTACGTATAAGAAGATGCTAAGACAGGTAATAGGGTTTCAGTTTAATTATAGGAACGATCTGCATGAACATGTCTGTGCCGTCGTTCGTAATGTAGAGATGACATCAGCAGTTGCCTGTTCTGTAGTGGTTGTCGGCTGGAAAAGACGTTTTCTAGTTGGTGGTATCACAGTGTGCGATTCTTGAATCCTGTAGGATGATAAGAGATGGATAATATGTGTGCTGTAGCAACGCAGACGGTGCACAGGTATTTGAGAAAAAAAAAAACAGAGACGTTGACAGAACGTACTGTGTATGCATCCTTCGCGGGAAAAAAAAATCAGTGGGGGCCGTCCGTCTCCCCCAGCAAATTCCCTTCCATCCTTCGCCTGCTGGACCAGGGAAAATGCCTCCATCATACAGTGGTTGGGTGTAAGCTGAACATATGTAAATACGCATATTATTAGTAGGCGCAAGGTGTGCTAAATGATTAAGCAAAAATGATTAAGATAGAACAGTTGATGCGTTCTTAGGACATAAGGTTTTTTAATGATATTTATTTTGGAGTACGCAGGCATGCAAAATATGGTCATAATGTAGCTGATGTCCTACGTAAAGCATGGCTAAATCAATAAACCATGGATCATTTGCGCTGTATACACAATTAAGAACGCCGTATACACACTGATTATGGGATGGAAATCCTACACATGAATTGAGGTTTGAAACATGAATAGTTGGCACTAAAAAAAATCACAAAGAACTATCTACAGTAATATATTATATTTTTAGACCCAAAAAGAGGTTTCCATGCATGCTAAACTTTTCGTTCTGTGAACTACCTGGTACCGAAAACACTTAATATGTAGATTAATAAGACTAATTGTGCACATGTTGGGTAAATCCATACTGTAATTATGTAGTTCATGAACTAATTAAAAACAAAGAACCATAACATAACCCAACCCAGTCACATATGACAGCTATCCTGTCCTAACACATGATTATGATCAACATCGCACGCAAAGAAAATTAGACCTATAAAATCTCTATTTCATGTTTGCAGATGTGAAAAAAAAACATAGATTTCAATGATGGTTACCTCAATTAACAGCCCGACAAAACGATGAACAAAAGAATCGTAATTCTCTCTTTTTCATCTGTGTGATAAAGAAAACCAAAAAGGATTCAAGTAGAAGACGTCGAATAAAGAAAACCAAAAAGGCATTATGGAAAAAAGTCTTTGTAACGTTCCCGTTTTCGGATGTAAATAGTAACTACTATTTAGTTTTTGGTTTTCAATCGTATTTCAAATTAGCTTATGTTCTAAAAAATCTTTGAGCTTCTAGCAAAGCTCGGGTTTGTGTTTCAAACTTTTTCACAAATTCTGAATTCAATATTCAATTTGAATTTGTCTTTTCAAATTTGAGCCATTTATCAAATTTGGCCTTCCCATTCTCCTTGGGCCCAGCCCATTCTTTTGGCCCCACCAAACCCATCTTCTCTCTGGCCTCCCAGCCTAGCACCTCCCCTGGCCTACCTCCTCCTTTCGATCTCCGGCCCAGCAGCCTCTCTGGCTTTCTTCCCCACCCGGCCGGTCACGCCCTGAGCCTCCCCCTTTTCTTCTCTCCCGTGTGCCTATCGCCAGCCACGAGCGTCTCTACGCCGCTGCCGTGCCCACGAGCTCCCATGCCGCCTCCTGCTCTCTGCGCCGCTGCTCCCCTGCCTCCCGCGACCCGGCGCCCTCCTTCTCGCCTTGTTGCATCAACCACACCATGCCGTCCTCGCCGCCCCAAAGCGTTCAGTCCGCGCCCTGTGCCTGCGTCAGCAGGCCCTCTAAGTCACCGCCCCCTCGTCATTTCCCTGTTGCGCCCACCTGCCACCCGCCCAGTCACTTCGCCGGGTCGCCCAAGTCTTCGCCACCCCGAAGCTTGCCAGCCCATGCCGTCTCGGGATTGCGTGCACCCGTGCCCTCCCAATAGCTCCTCCTCACACGCGCGACTATAAAGGAGCCCCTATGCTCTCTTGACCCTCCTCACTTCACCCTCTCCCTCTCTTGGTAAACTCCACCCAACAATCGCTACTCCTCCATTTTGTGTGCTTGGACGCCGCCATTGAGCCCGCCTTCGTCGGCGACGAGCTCCAACCGCGCGCACCCATGTGCCTCTCTCTGTTGGTCGGAACAACCGACCAGCATAGGGCCTCATTTAACTCCCCTAATGATTGTATTAAAAACGTAATCAATCATTAGCCATTTAAGTGTTGTCTTAAAGCCCCTTAACTCTCTGACCGGTGGGCCCGCAAATAGTAATGGCCGATTTATTTTTGGTTTTTCCTCCAGATACCGACAGGTGGGCCCCATGTGCAGTATGCACTCGGTGCACTGTGAACCGGTGCACAGTGCATGTTGACCTACCGATCCATGCACTGTACACGTGGACTGAACACTGTACAGCGGGTCCCGACTGTCAGTGAGACATTCTCTCTCCTCTTTTCTTTTTTGGATTTATTTCAAATTCAAACTTCGGAAGCTCCATTCTCCTCCGTTTTAACTCCAAAAATTATGAAATTTATTTCTAAAATTTTGTAAATTCAAGATCTTGCTAATGTAATGGGTCTTGTTTAATTTGGATTTCATTTATTATATCTTTAATATATTTTTTGCTCTCTTTGCTTGTTTGTGCTCTTTTTACGGTACGTTCGTCCGAATAGGATTCGAAGACGCGGGAGATCTCCAACTTGATCGAGCACAAGACTATTAAGACCCTGTTCACCTATAACCAAGGCGAGTCGACACTTTGATAATTTTGAGCCTACATTTTATGCAAGTTATATTCCTTTAAATTACCAAAATTGCATGCTTTAATTCTTTAATCAAATGTATGTTAAAAGTTAAGGTAGTTAAATACTAATTTGATGATTAATTAATTATTAAGCCACCCTTTGATAATTGAATCTATTATTCCATGTCACCCTAGTAACTATGTGGTAAATACTAGTATAGGTTGTACTTAAGTGACATGCTAGTCTTGCTTAAGTACTAGGACATTAAATGTCCTAGTCATCATCTTTTTAAACATAAAAGTGGTTTTGGACAACCATTGTGGGTAAATAACTGGAATGTTGAGATAATTTGGTTTTACTGCTCAAAACCCTAATATCTTGCTATTACCACATTCGACGGATGGAATGGTGGTGGGTGCCGTCGTGCACGAGAGTGATTGGTAGGTGGTATGAACCGCCCGAATGGATTAAGGACTTAATCTTGTCATGACCTCCCATGTAAAACAAAGTACAACCACAAATCTGTAAAATACAATTTGGCTTAATAAATTTATTAAACTCTGAATGTTATCTTGCTAGAGGGGTAGCGGGATCGTGCAAGCACTGGACACGGTCCGGCTTGAATAAGACACCAATGCAAGGTGAAGTTGCCAGTTGCGCTAGACGTTATGGGTAATCCAGCTACGCTAGTTGCTGAGGTGAACATCCCGCACAACGTATGGGCGTAACCCCATATGGGTGAGATGACAGAAGGGGCAAAATATTTCGAAAGGTTAATGTGATGGTCGCTCAACTACATGACTAAGGAATCATGTGGGGCAACGAGTATGATTATCTCTTGTGGGTGCAGTGTACAACCTCTGCAGAGTCTAAACTATTTAAACAGACATGTCTATGGTCAAAGGCGGACATGAGAACTTACTAGAGTTAGTTTTATTTCAAGAACCTTTGTGGGAGATATAAAAATCAGGTCGGGCTCACCTAGCCCTGATATTAGATTTTTTCTGAGCCGTCGAGCTCAGTGGTGTTGTAACAATTGGAGGTAGCTCCAATCAAAAGAAGCATAAGGTAGAGGTTCCGACGGAGGAGACTTCTGTTGTTATTTAATATTGCACAATTACTCTCTTTAATAAAATGCAAATTGGTTAAAATGCTAAGTGATAGGAATTTGTAATTATGATAATTAAAAATATTGTTTTAGCAAATAAAAGAACCTGAGCGACCCTTGTTAAGCTATGCATGTATATTATTGCATCATGTGTGTTGGCTCACGAGCACGGAAGTTGTGCTCATTCTCGCTCTCCCCCAGACCCTTCAGATAATGTGGACCAAGGAGATTCTACATATTACAAGGACCCAGAAGTCAACGGACAAGGAAACGATGAAGAGTAATCTAGGTCTCACCTCAGTCTAGTGTACTCGTTAGGTACTTGCGTACAACCGATATTATCCAAACCCTTGGTTAATATCAGTTGTACACAAGCTACCC
Source organism: Hsuehochloa calcarea (assembly GCA_036346395.1). Taxonomy (NCBI): domain Eukaryota; kingdom Viridiplantae; phylum Streptophyta; class Magnoliopsida; order Poales; family Poaceae; genus Hsuehochloa; species Hsuehochloa calcarea. The sequence goes on from CM070596.1 coordinate 61,792,846, forward strand.
AGTCACTTGCCTGTGGAGAGATGAGCTCTACCCTTTTGCTTCTGCTGTAGTTTGCATTATTTTCATGTAATGTAATCAATTTAGCATGTTCGACCCTTCCTGTAAAACTCGACATGACGTGGTATATGTCACTCTGATATTTGTAGTATATTCGAATGGTTTAGTTCACGCCATGTATGAGATGATTAAGTAATGTGCTTGTGAGTGCTATCTACTGATCCAGGGAATATCACAGTGTTTTTACAGAGGATTTGTATTTGCAAAATCCGAATCCGACAGTCTTCCAGCAGAGGAAATACACCATCAATTAGCTAGCTGCATTGCTTCCATGTCCCACATTCCTAAATACAGAGAATAAAAAATACTAAATGACCTCAAACAAACAAATTAGACGAACTAAGTGAGGCAGTGCAACTACTAAAAAACAACAACTTTCTTTTATACGTCTAGTCCAATCCCTCAAACGACGAACATAGTACCTTGACGGATCAAGTCGAATATCTTTTCCTCAAAAGTGAACACCACATTAGGGGTCCATCACTGCATTCTCCTACGATCGCTGCGACTCTGGCTTGACGGTGATGTTTCTCTTTAGCATCGGCAGCAAGCCATTCCTTTTGTACCTGGATGGACAACCATAGCATGTAAGTAGCAATATAGTAGATACATTCCAACAACTTAAAAATCAAATACACATATCTCCCGATGCTCCAAGAACCTGAAAGCTGCACAACCTTTCCGATCATTCCCGCAGAGAATTCCATAGGCACCTAAGAACTACATCGAGATGTGTAGGATCAATGATAACCGACTAGAGAGGGGTGAATAGGAGGGTTCTAAAAATTCTAGACTAAATTATACAATTTAGCAAGATGAACTAAACAATACTATCTATCACAAGATATATGTTACAAAATTAACTGCAATAAGTAAAGACAAAAAATAACCGCAATGGAGACAATGAGGTTTTTCCCGTGGTATCGAAGATTTATCGATCTTCACTAGTCCACGTTGAGGAAGCTTTACTCAATCAAGTTGGCTCCACAAATTAAGCCTTCCCTCGAAATCACTTTGTTGTTATTCCTCCTCTCCAGAGTTGGTGAACACCGAACCAATAACAAATGGCGCCGGGCCTCTTCACAATCTTCTTGAAGAGATCACCACGCAAACCTTCGCCAAGCCATCTAGGTGTCGACAAACACCAAGAGAATAGACATTGACCTTCGCTTGACGGCAACAAAGAGCCAATGGATCAACTAGAATGAAATGCTCTAGATTTTTCTCACAACCTCACAATTTAATACAAAGAGAGTAAATGGGGAGTGAAATGGGTGCTCTAAGCTCAAGTGTATTGAATAAAGGCTCAACACACTACCCTTGAGCTGGTGGGGTGTATTTATACCCCCCACAACCAAAAGTAGCCGTTGGAGGAAAATTCAGATATTTTTAGGATAATCTGTAGTTCCGTCGTGTAACGGTCGGAACTACCGCACCTCCATCGAGTGCACATCAACGACTATTACATGGATATTAAATGCTCTGACATAGCCGTTGGATTTTTGGTGCGGAACTACCGTCAACTAATTAGCGGTACTTCCGATCATTGGAAGTTTCGCAAATTTGTTGCGGTACTACCGCTCTTCATTGAAGCTCAAGAGAATACCCTTTCTGGAAAAAACGTTCTGCGCAATATTTAGAACTTCCGCGGTGCGGTAGTTCCGCTCATTTCATGACGGTACTATCGCACTTCCAAAAAATCGAAGATGTCCACAAAAGGTACTCTCTGTAAAAATCATTCCGCGCAAAACATCAGAACTTCCGCAGTGCGGTAGTTCAGCTCATATCATGGCGGTACTACCGCTCTTTCAGAAAATCAAAGATGACCAGAAAAGGGTACTCTCTAAAAAATCATTCGCACAATATTTCCGGAAGTTCCGCCCAGCGGTAGTTCCGCATCCACAATGCCGGAACTACCAATTGTGTACTTAAAAAATTGATTTGAGTTTAAAACCAGAACAAGAGGGCATGCATGATCCTAGTTTGATCCAAATGCATAATGATGTGCTTTCAAGCTACTAGTTAAGATCTCCCTTAATAGTACGACATTTATCAGAAAATCCGGTCTTTCAATATTCTCCTAAGACTTCTAGACTACTTTATAGCTTGTCCTTGAAGCAAACTCCATCTTCTTGATATCGTTTGACATGCAACTCCTTATTTTGACTTTATCATTTAGGACTAACCTTGCAATCACTCAACAAACATATTAGTTCTATATTCACATATTGTAATTAATTATCAAAATATATTTTTAGAGGCCTAGATGCTTTCAAGATGACCCACAAAAAAGAGACCATCCATGACCCAAGCAAAATACCAGCTGAAGATTTTAGAGGGCATCAGATAGCCTAACATGACTCCAGACAAACACATCCACACGGAGAGTTTCAACATGAGGTAATGCATTTGGAAGCCAAGTGAACACATATTCGAGGGTGTTGTCAACAATAAATGTAATGCTTGACGTCTTTAGATTCAAGCATTCATGAAGTTTGATAAAGGTTTGAGAACCCCTGCACCCAAATTTCGTGAGGTTTTGGGCAAGAAATTCAATCTTATCAACTGGACAATCTTGAACAAATAAATATTTCAATCGACATAATGGTTTAGAAGCATGCAAACCACGCAGCTCGAAGCAATGTCGGATGCTTGACCATTCTAGAACAGGGCATTTTGATAAGTAGCACTTTAAATCTTGCGAGGCAAGCACATGGTCCAGAGCAAGGATTTTAAGGTTTGCAGACCCACAAAAATCAGGACTTGGACCAAAATTAACGCTATCGAGCGTAAGAGACTGAAGTCGCTGAAGGTAAGATGCATTTTGGCTATTGAAAAGATGGAATGGGAACTTGCATATGAAACTTTCTAAATAAATAACACGTTCCCAAATTTACGAAACTTTCCAAATAAATAACATGGCCCCAAGTCTATGGAACTGAAACCAAGCAACGCTGCAAACATTATTGTTCAACCAACGTTGTGTTTCCAAATAAATAACACGCCCCAACTTCATGCAACTGAAACTAAGCAACGCTGCAAACATCCTAATTCCATATAAGAAGATCATCACAAACACACCAAGTAAACCCTGTAACATCCCGTTTTTTTATGGTAATTAATATCTGATTCGATTCTTTCAAATTTGGCTTCATTTTCAAAAATTCCCAGCCTCCCTCTAAGCTCGAGTTTGTGTTTCAAATCTCCTTTCAATTCCCAAATTCAAAATTTATTTTGAATTCTCCGTTTCAAATTTTAGACCCCATTCCCAAATTCAGCCTCCTCTTGTTTTCCTAGGCTCGACCCATTCCTTCTCTCACCTCCTTTCGGCCCGCCTCCAGCCGGCCCACCTTATCCCCCTTCTCTCTCTTTTCTCCCCCGGCCTGCACTCCTAGCCCAGTCGTACTTGCTCACCCCCTCTCTTTTCCACTCCCTCTCACACCGATCGTGCCGCCATTCCCTCTCCCCTCTCCTGGATTCTCCGCCCGGGGCCCCCTCCTCTCTCTCGCACGCCCGTGCTCCGCCCCGACCGGACCCGCCTCCCCTGGACCCGCACGCCCGACTCTGCACCATCTGCGCCGACTCCCGCGTCGTCCGCTTCGGTCGGCCACGCCCGTGCCGCCCACCGGTCTCCTCCCCCATCTCCGCCGCCTCCGCCATTCCCGCCGACCTCTGCGCCTCTCCCGGCTATAAAAGTTGAGGGCTTTCGCCCGGTCTTCACATCCTTCCTTCCTCTCTCTCCCCCTGCTCGCTCGGCGCCGCGCCATCTTCTCCCCTCCAGCTCCTCCTCGATTCATTGGCGCCATTGGCAGCTCCGTCCCGACACCCCCGACTTCCCCTGCCCATTGGACAAGCTTCCCGCCGCCGTAGCTCGCCACCACCGTGAGCCTCCTCCCCTTCCTCTCCCCTCACATTGCTGGCCCGCTCGCCACTTCCCCGCTGCCGCCGTCAGCTTGGTGAGCCTCCCCGCGCCGCCCAGGTGCCCGTGCTCGCCTCCCCTCCCCTCCCTTGTCCTCCCTCCGTCTGCCGTCCCCGCCATTGGCTTTGTGCCCGTACGCTATGGTCGCTGCCGCCGCCTCTCCAGTACCGCTCCAGCACCGCCGCCACCCCCTCGGCTCCCCCCTCCCCAACGTCCCATTTCACCAGCCCCCGCCGCCCCTCTGGTGCCAGCAGCCGCCCCCTGCGTGCCTCCTCTACTGTTGCTGCTCTCTCTCTCTCTCTCTGTGTGTATGACTGGTTGCCCCTTATGCAGTGCAACCAGAGGAGCAGCAGCAGTGACAGAATTGGAGAGCTGGAAATCAACAGAGAATTTATGTTTTGAACTTGCAAATATTTTGCTAACCCCCTGTCAATTGCTAACTGTTCAATTGTCAAAAGTTAGCTAAAATATTTATTCTCTAATATTTGAGAGCCGTCGATTAAGAACGTAATTTGTAAAATCTCTGAAAATTGAAGTTATGCAAATGACCTTCGTAATCGCCTATGCAATCGTGTCAAATATTTGTTAAAACTAATTAATTCAACTTTTCCGCTATCGTTCAAAAGGCTTTGCGGTATTAGAAATTAATTTGCATTTGCTAAAAATAATTTTGGGAAGCTATTAGGGATTAACTTGTTGATCTCAATATCTTGCCATCTTCCAAATTAGAAGTGGAGTATCCCTACAGAAAGCCCATTCGACCTTTATCCCCTTGTTTTCCCCCGGCAGAGTTTCTCCGCCATTGCCTCTGTCACTTAGTTGATCGTTTGACTTTGTCAAACATCCCGCCTCGCTGAATCTTTTCTCTTAAGCTCGTTCATCGCAAAACTTATTTAAAGCTCTTTGATTATATTTGGTATTTTGAAGTTCTGTGGATTTATTTGATGTTCTTGCTTGTTATCGCGTAATTAGGAGTCGGAGTCCAGAAGATGCAACGACTCGAGCAGGATCAAGATTCTGATAAAGACGCAGACCAAGAATTCAAGACCCCTGGTAGAAAAGGCCCTGAGTAAGATCAAGGCCGCGATAACCTGACCTAGGTGAGTCAATACTTTGATCATTTTGAGCCTACATTTTATGCAAATTATATTTATTTAAAATATCAAAGTTGCATGCTTTAATTCTGTAGTCAAATGTATGTTAAAGCTTAAGGTAGTTAAACACTCATTTGATGATTAGTTAATTATTATCTATCCTTTGATAAATTGAATCCGTCATTCCATGTCACCCTAGTAAATATATGGTAAATACTAGCATAGGTTGTACTTAAGCGACATGCTAGTTCTTGATCCGGGGCAATAAATGTCCTGGTCATCATCTTTTAACCATGAAAGTGGTTTTGGGTAGTCATTGGATGTAAATGACTGACGTGTTGTGTTAATTGGTTTTCCTCCCCAAAACCCTAAAACACTTTGCTAGTACCACATCTGGACGGATGGAAAGGTGGTGGGTGCCGTCGTGCACGAGAGTGGTTGGTATGTGGTATGAACCGGCCGGATGGATTAAGGATATAATCCTGTGATGACCTCCTATTGTAAAATAGTACAACCACAAGTCTATAATGATGTCAACCTGACTAAATAATTTGTATCCACCAATACGAGTTGCACCACTAGAGAGACCCACGAGTCGTGTCGTTGGTTTAAGTCGTCGTGGACACGGGTCGTGTCGCTAGTTTAAGCCGCCATGTGGCACAAGAGAGGGTTTGGGGGTATGGTTGACGCGGTGTGTAAGCATAACCACCCTCAGATGAAACCTTAACAGGTGCAACTAACATTGAGGGATGCATGGTAAAGGCCTTGTGGTAATCTCCCTTGATTCACTCGTCCAAGGAAACATGTGTGTATATCAAGACGATTATCTCTTGTGGGTAAAGTGTACAGTATCTGCAGAGTAATAAACTATTTAAACAGCCGTGTCCACGATCACAGGCGAACATGGGAACTTACTAGAGTTAGTTCTATTTCAAAAACCTTTGTGGGTGGAAATAAAAACCAGGTCGGCTCATCTAGCCTGAGGTTTGATTTTTCCTGGATCGTCGTATCCAATGTTGTTAATGAGTGAAGGTAGTTCTAATCAAATGAAGCATTTGTAGAGTTCCGATGGAGGGAACTTCTACTGTTATTTAATATTGCACTTACTCTCTTTAATAAAATACAATTTGTTTAAAAGGCTAAGTCTTAGGAAATTTGTATTATGATAATTGAAAATATTGCTTTAGCAAATAAAAGAAATCGAGCCACCCTTGTTAAGCCTTGCATGTATATATTGCATCTTATGTGTTGGCTCGCTAGCACGGAAGTTGCGCTAATCCTCGCTCTTTCCCCAAACCCTCAGAAGTAGAAAATCTTGAAGCTTTCGACTACTACGAGGAACCCGACGTCTGAAGGCCCAAGAGTTTTGAAACGTAGTTAGTCTGCAGCCGTTCTAGTCTCGCCTCAGTCTAGCCGACTCTGACGATACTTATGTGCATCTTATATTATCTGAATTTTCGAGTAGTATCGGATGTACACATATTTCCCAAGTCGCTTGCCTGTGGAGAGATGTGTCTCACCCTTTTTGTTTCCGTTGTCGCTTCCACTACTTTTCTAATGCAATTGTTTGGCCTGTTCGACCCTTATTGTAAAACTTGGCCCGAAGCGGTCTATGTAAACTCTGATGTGTTGTATTCACAGATGATTCGGGATTAGAAAATCCGGTCCGACAACCCCCTTCAAGGAACCCCAATGCCACAAAGGTTGTGTATCTTGGCATTAACAATGCTATAACCACAGCAGACAAGCAATGTTGAGAAAACATGGCCTTATATCATGCAAATTATTACTAATTGCAGCACAAACCCACAAAAAAATCCATTGCAACATAAGAGAGTGGCTACCAAGACCATCACCAATGAAACACCTCAGTAGTGTACTTTAATGATCTCCTGGTGAAAACCCTAATAAAACCTTTCCCACAATAAGCAACTTGTTCTAGATAATCTACCAGGGATACCAAAAATACACATAAATTCACACGACAATCATCACCAGACCGAGCAGCTCTACTCTACTACCACCACAGCACACTAAACCACCATAAAATTAACAATCACAACTACAACCATATTGCAGCATTATATAGCAGAAAGGGGAAAAGAGGATCAAGGTAAGATGTAGGGATGAAAACGGATCGGATAGTTTCTGACCGATCCGGACGAAAACGGATTGTCTCGAATCAGATTTTTCTCAGATAATTTTCGGATCGAAAACGAATTCAGATTTTTTTTTGTTGGAAACAGAAACGAATACAGTAGGCATGTTATCCAGCGGATACGGATACGAATACGGATTATCCGGATAAGACCAAGTCCGGATATCCGGATTTCGGCCCAAAAGAAGAGGATTTCAGCCCAAAAGAGAAAATAAGATTTTAATTGATTTCCGAATTTCAGAAAATGCAATAAATCAAATAGCCTTTTAGAAAATAGCAAATAGAGTTAAAAAAAATTCTAGAAAAAATACAAAAATTCTTTGAATTATTTTGAACTTAATAAAATTAATTCCAAGTTAAAGTTGATTTTTTTGCACATAATTTTTTTTGTTTCTGAAAAATAGGAAAAACCTTTTTAAAATCTAGAAAATTCTAGAAATTAATTACTTTTTAATTTTCACTTTAAATCCAATAAAATCGCAGCAATCTCAATAAATTTTATTTTTGACATTGAAAACTAGGAAATTGAATAATTGGCTTTATTTTATTATTTTTATTTTTAACCAAGAAAACTATTTTAAATATCAAAAAAATCCAATAAAATAATATATTTATTAATTTTATTTTTAGTAACATACTTTGGGATGTTACATTCATTTGTGTATAGATTAACCATCCAACCTGATCAATATTAGTGTGAACTAAGTATGCATGTGTGATGACTTGTGACTTTGTGAGTTATGACTTGTGAGCTAAATATGGTAAACTAAGTGTTATGTATGCGATGAACTAAGTATGTAGTTAATTTTTGGCATACAATTTAAGAGGTTTTCATATTCTGAAAAATATCCGCTACTGTATTCGTTTCAATTCGTATTCGCTTCATATTCGTAGTTGATATTATTTGTATCCATATTCGTATCCGGAGTATTCATATTCGTATCCGGGTCTAAAAAAATATAAAAATAAATATAGCAGAGTCATTGTCCATCCATATTCAATCCATTTTCACCCTAGTAAGATGATGTGTATACTCGCTGGTGGTGCTTGTCTGGTTCGCCTGGCACTCGATGTCTACACACACATGCGCATCCGCAACGGCACAGGTCAGATTAAATCCCAAAACCCCTAGAATTCTAGAAACAGATCGGTAGAATCGGGGCCGATGGCACGCGTGCGGTCCATGAAGTGGTTGCGGCAGATGGCGCAGTTGTCCACCAGAGTGTCTGCACGAACACGAAACGCGAACAAAATAGAGTCAGATTACGCGAGAACAAGCAAACAAGACCAGACCAGACCAGAGTGAGGGAGATGGGTGCATCATCCGCGGTTTGCTTACCCCAGGCTGTGAGGGGTACATCTGAGAGTATGCCAACAGTAGGACTAACCTTGAGGAACATCGGTAGGGGTACATAAAAAATGGCATCGACCTCATCGACGCTAAGAACAGGTTGAAATGCTTCTATATCTGAGAGTATGCCAACAGTAGTTATAACCACCAGAAGATGCTGCCAAAGACTAAAATTAAGCTTGGTGAATTTTGATACTGTAAGAGCAATCTCAGTCCAAGTAAAAAAAAAACTAATAAAAGAGGAACACATAATATGCATACCCTAAAGAACAGGACTTGGTTCATCGCTATATTGGATATTTTTTCACTGCATCATATGTAGATACCATATTCAGTGCATAGTGGCCAATTAGCTAGGAGTTGGCAGAACGCATTTTTTTATTTATATCTGAACAATAAGATAAACCAATAGAATAGCTCAACAATAGGGAGACTGACTATAGTACTAATAACATCAAGCTAAACAAATGAGGAGATAGCAATGAACATTGTAATTTCTGCGGTATTGAAGCAACATAACTGATCATTACTGTAAGTATATATCAGAAAAGCATATGAATTGCTCATCCTCAAAGCCATTGCTATCTGCACTGATATGTTTGTATATCATGACATGCAAAAAGCTCGAGGATCTAATACAAATCGACTTATAATGATAGCATGAGATAAGGACCGAAAGTTAAACATTGATGACAAGTACTACCAGGTATATGTGCGTTCAAGAAACAGCTTCTGAAGTTTGTAAATTTAATAAATGTATGTTTTAGATCTCAGTATATGCAACATGAACAGTTAATAATCAATTAGAGCGTTTTTCTAGTACTGAACAAGCTCTAGTATCAGAGGATATGTATTTTACAACAACGAAACCATCTCAAGTATTCAGTATAGTATAAACTGTCCATGGATGTTCACAGGGGACACAATTGTAACATATGATCTGGCCACATGGAGTGTATACTTTTGTACGCTCCTTCTCCATAAGTTCAAAATTTCTCTTAGTACTACCAGGTATGTTCGGCTTTGTAACAATTGTTTTCCGTCGGTGTCTGGCGCACCAGTCCTCCACCGAGTTCCAACAATGTTGGTTGGGGCGGCTATCCTCGAGCCCAACACTCCACCTTGGACCGGCTATCCTCCGTGTCCAACATTCCGTTAATGGAGAACGTAATTACGTAAGCAGTGGCATTTTACGCCCACCAAGCGGGAAATGGTTGGCACTTGAATTTACTGACATCGACCGAGTAAGAGTTACGTTAGTCCTTATATTATAATTGTAGGTAAAGGGTCCCATCTCATCATCATCATCATCATCATCATCATCTCTTTTCTCAACCAAGGCCCCTTTACCCACATAGTAATTCTCATCTCATCTCATCTCGGTTTTCTTATCTTTCTCATCATCTCAATCCAATTTGATTTTGAGAAATAGTTTTGATCACGATACATATATGATAGAGCAATATACGGTTTACATTTAAATTAGCTATATTGATGTTCAAGAGGATCGCTTGCCTTTAGAGTTTTTGGAAAGGTCGACGATGGCGAATCTCTTATCGACTTCTCCCGTTCGACCTTTGGTTAGCCCTCTGTAGCAAAGCGGCAATACAAATAATACGTGAGAAATACTTAGTGATTTTTGGTGATATGCGGATAATAGGCTATTAATCGACTTCTCTTGGTTAGCCAATTTTAATTTACAAATATTTTTCCAAAACCCACTCGATTAGCAATTCCTCTAAAAATCCTATGTTAATTATTCTATTAACCTAATCTATTTCAAAACCTAATTAACCTACAAAATCCTAATTAACATATTTAATCACCCAACACCCTAATTTACCTAATTACTAAATTACCTAAAACCCTAACCTAATCCTAATTATCAAATTACCTATCTACCCTCCTCTATCCTCTTCCCTACCCGGCCGCTTCTCCCTCCACTCTCTCGTGGCGCCTCTCTCACTTCTCACGCCCGACTCTCCCTCTTCTCTAACCCTCGCGCCTCCCCTCTCCCTTCACGCCTCCTCTGCCGCGCCTCCTCTCTCTACCCTACTCCCCTCTCACTCGTCCGACTCCTTCCATCGCCGCCTAACCTCGCCTCTCCTCTCATCTCTCTCGCGCCTCTCCCTCACCATGATTCTCCCTCCTCTCTCGCCTTCCCTGCTCCCTTTCTCGGGTTCCCACGCCATCGCCTCCGGCTCGGGCGCCATCTCCTCGGCTCTGACTTGCTTCCTCCTTCGGCATGCGAGGGCAGCGCCGCTGCTGGCCTACTCTCGCCTCGGTGGTCGCTCCGCTCCCTGGCTTTGGCTCCGGCGCCTGGCGCCGCCGTCTCTGCCTTCCCTGGATTTGGCCCTGGCCCAGCTCGGCCTACTGGCCGCCATGGCCCCAGGTAAGGCCCGGCCCGGCCTACTGGAAACCCTAGGTAATCCACTCCCTCCTAACCCTATTGCTCTGTGATGAAGATGAACTGAGAGCTATTTGATGCTACTGAGATATGGTGAAATGATGATATGCGGGCGATGTGCATGATGATGGGTACTGGGGTTACCTCCTACTGGGATTTGGGGGTTTGGGAAGAAGAGGGTGGCGATCTTGGATTTGTCTTTGTGCTCTCCTCAGTTCCCGGCTCCTGGCTTCGATTGCAGGCTGCGATCTTTGGGTTGGTGGGGGTTCCTCTGCTTCTTGCACTGGGCTCCTCCTCTGCCCCTGGCTGCTGCTGCTGCTCTTCGGCCGAACCTCCTTCGGTTCCTGCCTCTGCTGGTTGTGGAATGGATTGGAATGGAGGACTTGTGTTGGCTTGGCTTGTGGTTGTGTTGCTGTCTTTGTGATGCTTTGCTTGCTTTGTGTATCTGGGAAGGAGAATGGCTCGGGGAGGAATGCATATAGTCTTTGGCTTTCTTTGGTTTGTGTTATCTTCTTGGGGAGATGAATCAAATTTGTTTGTTGGGGGATGCACTTGAGCTTCTTTGGTGGCTATCTTGGGGAGATGAGCTCTGGGGGAAATGTATTTGTCTTTGGGATGTCTTTCTTCTTTGCAGTGTGGTTGCTTTGGGGAGATGTATTCTTTGGTTTCTTGGCTTGTGTGGCTTGGCGGAGAAATTGACCGGTATTATTCTTGGGGTTTGGGCTCGGCCAGGAGCCGCACTCTTCTTGGTCTCTGTCTCCGTGATATTTTGAGGCTTGAAAAATGGTTGCTGCACTCGGTGAAGCTTGGCTGAGGGTGTGGTTACCGGGGGTATGCACTGAGAGTTTGCCTTTGTGGTTTTGGCAAATGCAAATGGTGGGTGTTGGGTTCTAATAATGCCGGATGATGAGACCCACAGAAGTGACAGATGTCGAAGGATCTTGGGTGGTCTGGATATCTTGGCGATCGAGGGGCCGACTAACTCCGGTTGGTCTGGGAATCTTGATTGCCAAGGGACCGACTACTCAAGGTACTCCGGATACTCTACTGCACTTCGGGAAATCTGACGGCCACCTTCTATACTCTAACTTCTATTCACTACTGCTCACAAGAATACTTTCAATTTCGATTACTAACCGATTGCTGGTTTTCTTGCGAGCGAGGAAAAATGGATTGCGAGGTGGCTCTACGGGCAAGCGCTCAAAGAACCAGGCGACGAAGAAACTGCTACTACAGACGACAAGAAGAGAAGAACTAGGGTTTTAATTATTTACTGCCAAAAATATTGTAAATGCTTGTAAAACAAATGTTGTAAAATCTTTTTGATGCAATGAAATTAAAATGTTTTATGTTAAGAAATATGCATATGGTGCGGGTTGTCACATCCTCCCCCCCTTGGAAAAATTTCGTCCCCGAAATTGCAATCACTGCGGAGGGGTGTTTTTGGGCTAGGCTCACGTAGTGCTTCCTTCTTTTTCCACGAAGCTTTGCTGACGGGGTGATCCTTCCACTGTATTTCTTTTGGTCAAAACTTCGGGTTCCTTAACTGACGGGTTTCTGTAGCCAGAGTCTTCACCGGGGTCCTTTGAATGTTGAACGTCTTGTAGAGAAGGGTCGAGATTTGTGTGTAGAAAGGTGAGGGTCACCTCAAATGGTTCCCTCTAGGTTCAAATATTGAGGTATCAGGGTTGGGTTCTGACTGACTTTTTGGTGGAAGCTTGCTGGAATACGCCATCTATACTTATTTGGAGAGCAGATGACTATTCCAATCAGTGGGTTCACTCCCAGGGATTTTTCCAAAAATTCAGAATTTGCAAAGCTCTACGCTAGCAATATAGAAGATACAAAGGAGTGGGTTCTTCCAACGTTTTAAAGAGTAATACCCGGGGAGTGTGGAAGTAATAACGTACCCGTTATTACACCTGATGCTTCTCCAACCGGTTTGGCGATGATGGGTGATAGGCGTGTCGGTTCTCCTTTTCCAGCTTCCTTCGTGACAAGTTGGTTGTCTTCAGTCTGCTTCATATAGGTGAGTTGTGGTGGTGCTGGAGCAGGTGGCTTTGGCCTAAATGCTAGTTGTGGTGGGGTTCCAAATGTCCTCCGGGGATTTGGACAATCAATTTTACGATGTCCAAACTGTCCACAATTGAAGCATGCACCTGTATCCTTCAGACAATCCTTTGTCATGTGACTTCCTCTACACTTTCCACATTTAATTGCTAGAAGTCTTGTTCTTTCTTTGGAGTTCTTGGGACTGCAAAGGTGGGTTGAAGGGTCGCTGCTGAGGTGGTCCATATCTTGGTGGCGGTTGCTGCGACACAAAGGGATGACGTCTAGGAGCAGATGAAAAATGGTGATCAGTTTTGGCCTTCTTCCTCCGTTCTTCGGTGAGGTTGGAGTATTCATTCTCCAGAATTATGGCTCTGTTGACTAGGTCTTGGAATTCAGTGATTTTGTGGATGGATAGGAGCATTTTTAGATATGGATGCATTCCATCTAGGAATTTCTCTATTTTCTTCTCCTCGGTGTCGACATCAGCTGGAGCGTAGCGGGAAAGATCGTTGAACTGACTCAAATATTCCACCATCTTTTTCCCGCCTTGAGTTAGAGCTCAATTCCGTTTCTTCAATTCCATTCTTCCAAGAGGCACATGTGTTTCGGTGAAGCGTATCTTGAATTCACCCAAGTGATGGGTCGCTCACGACACAGTTGCGGTTGTAGTTAAGCCACCAAGTAGCTGCTGGTCCGGTCAGCTGGTGTGACGCATACCGTACTTTCTCCACATCTGAGCATCCTACTGTATCCAACTTCTTTTCTATTTCCACCAACCAATCACTCGCGTCCAGTGGATCAGTAGCTTTAGCAAAAGTGGTAGGGTGAGTTTGGAGAAAATCACCTGACTAACCCTACTTTGGTTGAGAGGTAGTAGGTGCTACTCGAGTTAATAGAGCTTCCATGAAACAGTTCGGTTCTCCGGGCTTCTTTTACGAGTTTTCTAAGAATATGAGTACATCGACCATTATGCATAGGGGATCTGTTGCTCGGTGGGTGGTCTGTGGTAGTTCTGGAATGGTAGTAGATGGAGGTTGATCAGGTGCTGACTCACTGGGGTTCACTGCTGGATCTGTGGGGTGTCCATGCGGCAGGAGTCCCAGTCTCAATTTCAATGCACGATCTTGACTTCCTTGGCCTTCCATTTTCCTTAACAGCTGTTGGGGTAGAGATAAAGGTGTTACACTTATCGGCGGGGAGGTTAACCGCGGGTGAGTTGGATTATGACATGCACATGTAATCAAATAACAATCAAGAAACAATGAGATGCAAAAAGATCCAAACCCTATACTAGCTGAGTCTTTCGTGCTCAGTCACGCTTGAGATCCCGTTCTCAAGACCGCCCAAATCCACAGGTTTGGGACTGCTCAGAGCTTGCCTCTGAGTGCGAACCTATGCTACCCTGGATCCACGCGCCCAGGCACGCTCGAGATCTGGCTCGAGTCCACCCAAATCACATATTTGGGACTGCTCAGGGTTCATTCCTGAGTACGCCCAGGATTTCGCTCCTGGGTACGCCAGAGCTACACGCTCGGAGTGCCACGAACCACTCGTCCGGGAAATCTGATGTGCAGAAGTGAGACAAGACACCTTGATATAGAAGAAGAGGTAAAGAAGCTAAAGAGTATGGTCCAGACTTGCCCAAAATTGGAAAAGCATGTCCATACCAGAGTTCTACTCCATGCCTCTAGTCCAGGCACTAGGCTCTAAACCTTATGGTACTGCACCCACAGCCTATGTTTTCTATCCTAGGTTGAGTTGGAATCTAACCATCTACTCACAAAAGACAACCACACCGATCCTATGACAACAACGCGTTTCCCCGCACTTTCTCGAAAGAAGAACTAACTTAAAGATGGTTCTACGTTAGCAGGAATGTCACTTTTAAGAAGAGGTAAGCTTTTCAACATAATATATATCTTTTTGAAAGAGGGCGGTTTGGAATCGAAATTGGAATGAAGGCAAGGATTAATAAAATATTTAGTGCAATATAGCAAGCAAGAATGGCATACTTAAGGTATTACTACAGTTTCTATTTTATTAGCGTGGCCCGATCTTATTGCTCGATACACTGTGACGCCCGTGTCATTACCCTAGGGTAATCACACTTAGGCATACGGATTACTATTAAATGCGCCTGGTAGAACACCGCTCCGACGAATAGCAAGCCATTTTATCGAGTTGCGCAGAGAACAATAAAATAGAGCTGTACATCTTTATTACGATCGTAGCCACATAAGACTAGGGTTCTTAATAAAGCTATTACACAATACAAAGGAGCTTCTCGCTCGAGTGCGCTCAACTACGCCTCCTACTCGTCCCACGAGTCAAAGATGGCTTCCATCTCGCTCAGTCCTCGCCATTGGTGCCTTCTCCTCCTGCCTTTGCATCGGTACTGCAAGTCCTTTGCCCCACTCGGGATAGCTCCGTGGGACTAGGATCTAACAAAGGAGAATACTAACAAGGTTGAGTACGTAGTACTCGGAAGCATTAATAGCAAACAATGCCTTTGCATGGTGATCTCTCGGTCTTTATCACAAATTCTAAAATCATCTCATTCGAAAATAAACATTAAAACATTAAGTTGCAATTTTAATTACGAAAATACTACTAGTCACTCGGAAAGAAGAAAGACCCCGATGGTTCCGTAGACTCCAATCCAAGAGATCGGCATGAATTCATGATTTGTATAGCACTGCAAGAGCTTGCGCCACTTTACCCATAACTATTAGAGCTCTCGTGAATGGGTCCATCGCATTTCCTTTGATGCGACTTGAGTTCGAATACGGATCGTTTTCGAGTTACGTGATTAAGTCTCCACCCATTGTTTTCCGTCGGTGTCTGGCGCACCTGGGCCCTCCACCGAGTTCCAACAATGTTGGTTGGGCGGCTATCCTCCGAGCCCAACACTCCACCTTGGACCGGCTATCCTCCGTGTCCAACATTCCGTTAATGGAGAACGTAATTACGTAAACATGTGGCATTTTCGCGCAAAAGCGGGAAATGGTTGTGCATCGAATTTCTGACATCGACCGAGTAAGAGTTCTGTTAGTCCTTATATTATAATTGTAGGTAAAGGGTCCCATCTCATCATCATCATCATCATCATCATCATCTCTTTTCTCAACCAAGGCCCCCTTTACCCACATAGTAATTCTCATCTCATCTCATCTCAGTTTTCTTATCTTTCTCATCATCTCAATCCAATTTGATTTTGAGAAATAGTTTTGATGCAGTACATATATGATAGAGCAATATACGGTTTACATTTAAATTAGCTATATTGATGTTCAAGAGGATCGCTTGCCTTTAGAGTTTTTGGAAAGGTCGACGATGACGAATCTCTTATCAGCTTCTCCTGTCGGCACTGGTTCGCCCTCTGTAGCAAAGCGGCAATACAAATAATACGTAGAGAAATACTTAGTGATTTTTGGTGATATGCAGATAATAGATCATTAATGCGACTTCTCTTTGTTAGCCAATTTTAATTTACAAATATTTTCCAAACCCGACTCGATTAGCAATTCCTCTAAAAATCCTATGTTAATTATTCTATTAACCCTAATCTATTTCAAAACCTAATTAACCTACAAAAATCCTAATTAACATATTTAATCACCCAACACCCTAATTTACCTAATTACTAAATTACCTAAAAACCCTAACCCTAATCCTAATTATCAAATTACCTATCTACCCTTCCCTCTATCCTCTTCCCTACCCCTAGCTTCTCTCCCTCCACTCTCTCTGGCGACGCTCTCACTTCTCACGCCCGACTCTCCTCTTCTCTAACCCTCGGCGCCTCCTCCTCGCCTTCACGCCTCCTTCTTCCGCCTCCTCTCTCTACCCTACTCCCCTCTCACTCGGCCGACTCCTTCCATCGCCGCCCCTAACCCTCGCACTCTCCCTCTCCGCTCTCGCGCTCCTCACCGCCGATTCTCCCCCCCTCTCTCGCTTCCCTGCTCCCTTTCTCGGGGTTCCCGCCATCGCCTCCGGCTCGGCGCCATCTCCCTCGCCACGGCTTGGCTTCCTCCTTGGCCTTGGCCAAGGCCAGCCTTGCCTTGCCTTCTCTCGCCTCGGTAGCCGCTCCGCTCCCTGGCTTTGGCTCCGGCGCCTGGCGCCGCCGTCTCTGCCTTCCCTGGATTTGGCCCTGGCCCAGCTCGGCCTACTGGCCGCCATGGCCCAGTGGGCCGGCCGCCATTGAAACCCTAGGTAATCCACTCCCTCCTAACCCTATTGCTCTGTGATGAAGATGAACTGAGAGCTATTTGATGCTACTGAGATATGGTGAAATGATGATATGCGGGCGATGTGCATGATGATGGGTACTGGGGTTACCTCCTACTGGGATTTGGGGGTTTGGGAAGAAGAGGTGGCGATCTTGGATTGTCTTGGTGCTCTCCTCCGTTCCCGCTCCGGCTTCTGATTGCAGCTGCGATCTTTGGGTTGGGTGGGGTTCCTCTCTTCTTGCACAGGGCTCCTCTCGCCGCAGCTCTTCTGCCGCTTTCTCTACGAACCTCCTTCGGTTCCTGCCTCTGCTGGTTGTGGAATGGATTGGAATGGAGGACTTGTGTTGGCTTGGCTTGTGGTTGTGTTGCTGTCTTTGTGATGCTTTGCTTGCTTTGTGTATCTGGGAAGGAGAATGGCTCCAGGGAGGAATGCATATGGTCTTGGCTTTCTTGGTGTGTTATCTTCTTTGGGGAGATGAATCTGGTGGTTGTTGGGGATGCACTTGAGCTTGCTGGCTGGCTATACTGGGGGAGATGAGCTCTGGGGGGAAATGTATTTGTCTTTGGGGATGTCTTTGTCTTTACTGGTGGGTTGCTTTGGGGAGATGTATTCTTTTGTTTCTTGGCTTGTGTGGCTTGGCGGAGAAATTGCCTGACCGTTATTCTTGGGGTTTGGGCTCGGCCGGGAGCCGCCGGTCTTTCTTGGTCTCTGTCGCGTGATATTTTGAGGCTTGAAAAATGGTTGCTGCACTCGGTGAAGCTTGGCTGAGGGTGTGGTTACCGGGGGTATGCACTGAGAGTTTGCCTTTGTGGTTTTGGCAAATGCAAATAGTGGGTGTTGGGTTCTAATAATGCCGGATGATGAGACCCACAGAAGTGACAGATGTCGAAGGATCTTGGGTGGTCTGGATATCTTGGCGATCGAGGGGCCGACTAACTCCGGTTGGTGCACGAACACTGATAGTTTCAATTCCAGGACCATAGTGCGGGCAGTCTCTTTGGATAGCTTCTTTCATTGTTTCATAAATCTGAAATTATGTATTTTTGGTGAGCTAGTAATGCAGGTATAAGGTCTCCTGTATTGCACAGCTGCATAATAGAAAGAACCAAAAGTTGATTAACTAAAAGGATTCACCAACCTGATCAAACATGCCAATGTAAACTTGCTGCAAACTGTGAGCACTGCAGAACTGGTTTATCTCATGATGAATTTTGTCATATATCCGTGTCCTGTCATAATGCACACCATAATTGAGTAGGGTTTCATAAACAAACTCTTTATGGAGACGATTGACAACCTACAAGCCCAGAAGTGGATCAAGCAGCTCAGAAACAAGTAAATGGATTTTGTTTTCTTTGACGGGAAAGCAAATGAAAAACTGATAGTACTGTACCTCTTTCTTGTCAAAGCTGGTCATTGCTACGAATATTGTGTGTACATTGAAGAGCAATAATGGGTAATATATATAGGGTGCAAAGGGATATACCATATACAGATAAAGAAATACAAAAGGCAGATCCTATCTCTAACACACTCCCCCTCAAATGTAAAGCGTATGCAATACATTGCATTTGGAAATGGTTGACACTAAACTAGGGAAAATTTGAAGTCCGAGTCTTGATAATGTCGTCGTAGCATGCGGCTCTTGAAAAATATGTCGATAAAAGATCTCTCATCCGGGGTCGTGCGACAGCCCATAAAGCACATGGTGCTGAAGCAAAGTCGACTGTGGTAATATGAAAAAAAAGATGATGAAACCGATTAAAATAGAGAAAACTATCAAATCAAGCCGAAAAAGAATAGATAAAAGCATGACATCGCAGATCGTAGCTCAAGACAGCGGCGACACAATGCACAAGAAGCACAATGAAGACGTAATGCACAAGAAGCGCAATGGAGACGCAGTGCAGAAGAAGCGCGGTGGCATTAAAAGCTTAAGGCGACGGATCTGCAATGGCTCAAAGAAAAGAACAGTGACTGCTGTCATGCAAAAGAAATTCCTATGCTTCTATGACTGACAATAGATTTGTGGACTCGCGTGGCTTAGACGAGCTCACAGATATAGTAATACGGACTTAGATGGACGCAACGGAAGAAACGACATAAAGAAAGAAAAACCTAAGGATAACTAGCATCATCATGTAGTCGGATTCGACGTACTTGCACCTGCTCTTTTCTCTCCCACACTGTTTGGTTTGCCGACATAGCACTTCCCCTTCTCACAACCGAGCCATCCCAATCCAACCCAATCGGAACCAAAAGCCATCGGATGACACGAGCATCAACTTGTAGAGAGCCACCGACCGGCTCAGCGAGGAGGAGAGCACCGAGAGCCTCAAGTTGTAGATGTAGAGGTTGGGGCGAGGGGTGAAGTGCTCGAACAGGAGCAGGGCCTCGTACGTGTACTGGGGGAAGGCGACAGCAGCGAAGTAGAGGAGTCGGCCCATGGGGAAGGCGACAACAGCGAAGTAGAGGAGTCGGCCCATGGGGAAGGTCTCGAAGGCTTATGCGGAGCATGTGGGAGAGGATGGCATTAAATAGCTGCGTCCCGCACGAGCACCACTCGAGGAGGATGAGCGTCGGGTGTCCTGGACGCAATGATACAGACGGGACCCAGGGGCTTCAAGAGGTGGTGGCCATCGCGGAAGCGAAGGCGGTGAAGCGGAGGGATGGCAGTAGGAGCATTCGAGGGCGAGCTACGGCGCGAGCAGAGGATCTCATGAAGGCTCGGGCGGCATGGATTGGGAAGAGATTGGTGACCACACGGCAAAGAGAGCGCAGCGGATTCGGGTGGAGCAAAGCCCCCACAAGCAGAGGTCGCAGCGAGCGCGGGCGGAGCAGCCGGGCTCCGATGGCGCGGGGAGTAACTGTGCTTGGGCGTTGGGTGAAGACACTGACGAAGATGACGCCTACGAAGACGCGGAAGAGGCCGCCCCGAGAGCGGAGATTGCTCCTCCCGGGGGCAGCGGCAAAGGCGTCGGTCGGAGGCTAGGAGGCAGTGACGATGGTAAAAAAAACTCTAACCCTAACCTTTGCTCTGATACCATGTTATGAATATTGTGTGTGTGTTGAAAAGCCATAATGAGTAATATATATAGAGTACAAAGGGATATACCCTATACATATAAGGAAATGCAAAAGACAGATCCTATCTCTGACAATCATTACACCGCCTTTTGTTCCACAAAGAATACCTTTGACCTGGTTAAGCACAATGAGAGGCGCAAAAATATTTCTATCGTAAACTTGTTTGATAAAGAAATACAACAATCTTTCAATTGGTATTCTAAAAGTTTAAAACATCCTCCAAACAAAAAGACACGATAAGTAAATTAACTAACCTGCAATTGGAGTGAAAACATAGCTTCATAAAGTGAAGGGCAAAAGAGTGTCATTCACTTGCCTGGTCTGTTTTGAAGTGTAACCTGTATTGGCTCAAATTGGGTGATCAAAGGAAGCTTCAGATGATAACCTAGCATGCGTGGTGGCCCAGGGGATGGTGGAGAGGACGGGGCCGGGGAAGGGGAAGGGTAGGAGACAGAGGTGCAGAGGAAGAAGCCGTCGTGGAGGTCGTCGCACTAGGAGACGACGGAGAAGGCTGGGAGGGAACGGATAGGGTGGAGGGGATGAGGAAGAGGGACGCGGGGGAGAGTAACCTAGTATGCATAGTGGCTTGAGGGATGGTTGAGAGGACGGAGGTGGGGCGGGAAGGGAAGGGGAGGCCGGGAGGGAACATATGGGGTGGAGGGGATGAGGAAGAGGGACGCGGGGGAGAGTAACCTAGTATGCGCGGCGGCCCGAGGGATGGTGGAGAGGACGGGGGCGGGGGCAGGGAAGGGGAGGAGACGGAGGTGCAGAGGAAGAAGCCGTCGGGGAGGTCGTCGCACGAGGAGACGACGGAGAAGGCCGAGAGGGAACGGATGAGGACGAGGGACGCGGGGGGGGCGGAGAAGGATACAAAGGGAGGAGCGGCGCGAGCGACAATGGCCGTGGGGCGTGGGAAGGCGAGAGGATAGGGCGGGGTCATGGGGCGGGGAGGGAAGGTGGAGGGGCCGGGGGCCGGGGGAGGGGGAGAGGAAGAGGAGGAGCGGCGACGGAGAAAGGCGAGATGCAGATCTTCTCTAATCGGGGCTGGGCTTCTGGGCGTAGCCGCCTCACTTGGCGCAGTCTACGTGACGGAGGGGGGAAGATTGGAGAACAGGAGAAGAGAAGGGAGAGGAAGGAGGGAAAGGTGATAGGAGCGAGGAGGACGACACGACGCGAGCACACGCAGCGAGCGGAGCCAACACACACCAAAGAAGGGCTTGATCTGATCGGACGACCGCTGACGATCGAAGCATTAATCCAACAGGCAAAATAATAGCATCGACATGACCCACCCCTCCATCGCCCCCTCCCGGCCTCCCTTTTATCTCTTGAGATGTTCTCCTGCTGTTGTAAAAGCCTGCTTTGATGTAAAATCCATTTTTTCGGGGACATTTTTGGATGGCGTCCTCTTCACCGTAGCGTTAAAGCATGAGATTGGCGTAAGCCTAGTTCGTTGGCGTATTCCGTTACCGTGAGAAAACTAGCATTATCTCGTCTCCCCCCGCCTCTTCCGGCCAAACCACCACACCCTCCCGCCATGCACTGCCTCGCCCCCCACTACCTCCTCCCGCCCCCCACCGCCTCTCGCCACGCGCTCCCCCAAACCCCACCCTCTCCTCTCCTCCTCCTCTCCCGCCCAACCCCAGGCCACGCCGTTCTACTCCCACTCCCCTCCGCGCGCTCCCCCTCGCGCGCCGCCGCCTCGGTCTCCGATGATGACGAGGATGAGGAAGTCGACGAGGATGACGACGACGAGATAGACATCCGCGACGTGTACGCCGACGCGGACAAAGAGTACGACGAGGACGAGGACGAGGAGGGCGATGAGGAGCTGGACGAGGAGAGTGGCGGTGAAGACGAGGGCGAGGGCGAGGACGAGGGGGAGGAGGATGAGCGAGAGGAGACCGCGGCGCGGAGGCGGCGGTCGGAGGAGTACAAGTCGAAGCGAGTGGTGAAGCTGGTCGCCGAGGTGCGGGAGTTCGGGGAGGATATCATCGATTACAATGAGCTCGCCGGGATCTACGACTTCCCCATCGATAAGTTTCAGGTACCATCCGGTTTCTGACCTGGGCGAGCTAATTCTGCTTCTATTCAGTGGAGCTATGGTGGGTTTTGGTGAGAATTTGATGGCTCTGAGGGTACTGAAATGTTTGGGATTTGGAGCTAGCAGTAACGCGGATGTGATTCTGTATCGGTTAAGTTCCATGTGGTTTGTCCAATTTGAGTTACATTGGAGATATGTTATGACTGAAGTCGTGATGTGGATTTTTTTTTAATTTTTGAGGAGAATGCTATCGCATTTGAGTAATTATTGGTATAGGTAGCCCTTGTGTCATGTACTGCAATGCACTTCCTAATTTACGATATCCCGGATCTTACAAGTATTGTCATGATTCACTTTTGTGGAAAACTTTGTACTGGCCAGTAAATAGTAAATGACTGCAATAAACAATGAGCTCTTGTGTATCTACTGAAAATTTATTCCCAATAGATATCTTTCAGTGTTGTTTTGTTCCAGATGGGATCATTTTGGAGCTCTTTTCTGTTTCCTTGTTTGTCATATGGGCTTGTTTAGATGGAAAGTTTGTGGTGGTTAGCACTGTGGTCGGTTCATGTTACACGTTAATTTTTTTACCTATTTGATTTATTTCAGATGGCATTGTTTGTGACGAGCTACTTTCAAAGCTGTTTTGCATAATAGGCAATACAAAGGCTGTCATGTCTTGATAAAAAAATTAGTTTACTGGTGTTGAAATGGTTGTGTTTTCAAGTTAATTGGAATAAATTTTGAAAATGATATGTAGCCATTGGGCACTGAAATAGGAAGGGATAAAATGGTACCTTTGGTTTTCTGCAAACAAATCCACCTCTTCCCCTTGGTAATAGGAAAATGTTTGGAAGCTGGATGCTAATTTTTATGTTGCACGCAATAACGCAAATCATGATGCATTTGAACAGTCCTTTGCAAATTATAATTTATAAGCATTTGACTTACTACTTATTGTTCCGAGTGTCATCTCATGGCACACAACCTATTATTTTTGTTCTTCTTACCCTGTTTCCTATCTTATTTTAGCGCCTAGCTATACAAGCATTTTTGAGAGGCTCCTCTGTCGTAATTTCTGCACCGACAAGTAGTGGGAAGACATTGATTGCAGAAGCTGCAGCTGTTGCAACAGTTGCCAGGGGAAGGCGTCTCTTCTACACAACACCGTTAAAGGCCTTGTCAAATCAGAAGTTCCGTGATTTCCGGTAAAATGCCACTTTCGTGATTCATGCCCTTATTTTTGGAGTTTTATGACTAAATCTGCAAGATTACCTTGCATCTTGTGTTTGTTGTGGAGATATCTAGAGCTTTCATCTTAAATAGCATTCTCATGACATGGAGCCTTGCAAATCGGTCTTTTTTTCCTTTAGAAAATTGAGTTAGATACTGAAATGACTACCTTAAATCCTATTCCTAATTCCCTAGCTTGACTGACATAAGAAGCAAAAACAGGTGAATGATATATCATTTTTTTCTCTTTGAAAGTTATGTGTTGCACACTATCAGTTGAGGTGGAGGTTGAAATTCTACAGAATGCTGGTCCACTCTAGTAGCTGCATGATTGGTTTTCTGGAACTTTTGTGATGAGT
Source organism: Hsuehochloa calcarea (assembly GCA_036346395.1). NCBI lineage: Eukaryota > Viridiplantae > Streptophyta > Magnoliopsida > Poales > Poaceae > Hsuehochloa > Hsuehochloa calcarea. The sequence goes on from CM070596.1 coordinate 61,816,837, forward strand.
TGGAAAAATCCATGTCAGTTGGGCTGTTGGAGTATTATAGTGCTTTAAGAGTTAGTCTTAGATAATTTTCCTAGATGGACAGTTTCTGACTAGTACATTTACTTTTAACACGTTGCTGTTCTATAATTATTTCAGGAATACCTTTGGTGATCATAATGTTGGTCTTCTTACAGGAGATTCTGCTATCAACAAAGATGCTCAGATCCTAATAATGACGACAGAGATTCTGCGTAACATGCTGTATCAAAGGTATTTTATGGAGGAAGGATATATAGTTTGATCTATGCGAACTGCTACAAGCATTCACTCTGTACCATACCAGTTTGGCAGTTTGCCTCCTCCACCATTGCAAGCAAATATTGCAGAAGCGTTCTGTGGCAGTAACTGTTGCAGTAGATCATAATTCAACTGTGCCTATATCTGCGCCATTTTCTCCCAGTTGTGCATGTGCATTTAAGAATACCCACAGTTTCTTTTTTTAGCTACTTGTCTAGTTTTTTGAAATAGTTTTTTTGGGGAGATTCAGCTTTTAAAGGTAGTTAATTATAGATGGTAACTGATGTTGCTTGTTCTGTTTCTGGAAGAATTCTGACATCTTCTATTTGGACCCCAGTGTCGGTATGACAACTTCTGAAGGTAGATTATTTCAAGTTGATGCCATTGTTTTGGATGAAGTCCATTACTTGAGTGATATCTCACGCGGCACTGTTTGGGAAGAAACTGTATGCTATTTTATTACTCTCTTATTCATCATGTCTGTTCATATTGGTCAATTGACTTAACTATTTTCATCATATCCTTATTCATTAGGTGATATATTGTCCAAAGGAAGTCCAGCTTATATGCTTGTCTGCCACTGTTGCAAATCCTGATGAATTAGCTGGCTGGATAGGTCAGGTAATTGTACCTTTCGTGTCTCATTTTGCGCCATCTTAATTTTCTTTGCAATGATGCTTAATTGCTTATGCAACTATGTGAATAAACTGTATTTACATTGCTTCCAGGCTTACAGTAGCATGATCGGTGTAGAGTTTCTCTATTCCCACTTTAGAATTGTTTCATGAATTTTCTTGTTTGTTTGACAATGGTTAGAATAAGCTATTGTGATTAGCACCAGAAAGACATTTACAAGCACATTCATGCCCATATTCAAGCATTTGCTGTGATCATTTGCATGCTCATGCATGGTCATATGCTGTGTGTCCAACTGTCCATACATTTTGGTCTTCCTTTATTTTTTCAGTACTACAAGACATGATTTTCTGTGTGTGAAAACCATTCTTATGTCTGTTTCTTTGTAGATCCACGGTAAAACAGAGCTGGTTTCATCAAACAAACGTCCGGTTCCACTTACTTGGCACTTCTCAAAGAAATCTGCTCTTCTACCACTTCTTGATGGAAAGGGAAAGAAAATGAATAGGTTGTCCCCTTGTGCTCATTGGCACTATACACACCAGCTTATTTTAAAAAATGCAAGCATAAAAATAAGTATTAATTACAATATTCAGCTAGCTGGTTTGTGTGTGACTTCCGTAAATATTTGTCAATGATTAGCAATAGTTACTTTAACCTTGTTCGTTTCTTCCTTTGATAAATTGGAAAATCCAATCAGAACGTAGACAACTGCCACCTACTGATCTAAATAGTTGCATTTCATCTGATAGTCAATTAACTCTATTTCTATTTCAAATTTTGCTGCAGTACCTTCCTGTGTGTGTGTGTGTGTGTGTTTGTGCGTGCGTGTGCATGTTTTACCAATTGTCCAGTAGCGGTGTCAGGCCTTTCCTAGACGTCACCAAAATTAGGAGGCAACAAGGTGAGAATTCTAATGAATATTGTTATGTTCTAGTACTTGCCTTGTTTGGTCATTTGGGAGCAACATGGCAGCACTTTCAGGCGGCTTAAATTGTAGGTTCATTTAAAACAAGTTCTGACACATGTCAATGTAGGAGCAAGGTACTGATTCATTTCTATAATAGGTCTAACTGCAATTTAGTCGGTTCATCTGAACCCAGTAGGGCCTACTTAGGTCTGCCTTGCCTACACCATTAGCTATGTCCATACAGTTGAATATTATTGGATTATCAAAATTATTCCTAGAAACTTGCTTAGTTGTATGGCTACTTTCTATCAGTTGTCTTTATACCCTTATTTTTTGTAAAGGAAAGCTGCAATTCAAATGAATAAACAAGAAAAACAAGTCTTCACTTATCCCTGTCCTACGTGTTGATGCTGATAAGGTTTGCTTTGTTAGGTTTTACCAAACTTTTTTTCATTGTTGTGTAGTCTTGGAAGTACCAAGGGACAAGGGCATAAATAATTTCTTCAAATATTCTATCTGGTCGCTTACCTTGTACCCCTTTTTGAAATCCATACAGGAACTGGTTATTCTATTTTTGTGGTTTATATATGTAAAAACATTTTAAAACTATATTTCTTGTGCATTCTAATGCTGTCTCCATGCGCATTGTTTCTGGTAGCACTTAACCTGAGCCATATATATCTTTTTTGTTCTATTCATACAGGAAATTGCGAATGTCTCACTTCCAAAACTTATCTTCTCCAAAAAGTGAATTCTATTATGTGAAAGGAAAGAGGAAGCTTAGAACAAATAAAAATGAGCAAGGAAATAGAAGCCCTTTGGACATATCCAAACAGGTTCGGTTGTCAAAGCATGAGCTCACCAATATGCGCCGTTCCCAAGTATGGATTAGAAACCTTTTTAAAAATCTATGACTTGTATTCTATTCTCACATAATGGCTTTAAAGTTTAACCGCCCCATGTGCTCATGTTTTCTTTGCTAGTCCATGTGAGGTCGAAGTGTATTATGAGTTTATGACTAATGGACGCCATTTCTTGATTACCTTGCCATGCAGGTTCCACTAATACGTGACACTTTATCACAACTTTGGGAAAATGACACGCTTCCAGCTATTTGGTTTATTTTTAGTAGAAGAGGATGTGATGCAGCTGTTGAATATCTTGAGGATTGTAGACTTTTGCATGACTGTGAGGCTAGTGAAGTTGAACTGGAACTCAAGAGATTCAGGATGCAATATCCTGATGCTATACGGGAAAGTGCTGTGAAAGGACTCCTGCGAGGAGTTGCTGCCCATCATGCTGGTTGTTTGCCACTGTGGAAATCCTTCATTGAAGAATTATTTCAGCGTGGCCTTGTTAAAGTAGTATTCGCGACAGAAACCCTTGCAGCTGGGATAAACATGCCTGCTAGGACGGCTGTGATTTCTTCTCTCAGCAAAAGAATTGACGCCGGGCGCCAGCTCTTAACCCCAAATGAACTATTCCAGATGGCAGGTCGTGCTGGAAGGAGAGGGATTGATACAGTTGGGCATTCTGTTCTTGTTCAGACTCCTTATGAAGGGCCTGAAGAATGTTGTGACATTATCTTTGCTGGACTTGAGCCACTTGTTTCACAATTTACCGCATCATACGGGATGGTTTTGAATCTTCTTGCTGTATGTATCTTGCTGTAATATTTCTGCATATTTTTCTGTTTTCTCCTAACCCTTTATCTGATGGGTTGGAATGAATTGTCCAGGGTTCAAAAGTTACTCATAACCAGAAAGAATCGGATGATGTTAAGGTTAAGCGTCCTGGAAGAACTTTAGAAGAAGCTCGAAAGTTAGTGGAGCAAAGCTTTGGGAATTATGTTGGGAGCAATGTAATGGTTGCTGCTAAAGAAGAGCTTGAAAGAATACAGAAAGAAATACAGTACCTCTCTTCAGAAATTACAGATGAATCCGTTGACCAAAAATGTAGGGAGGAACTATCAGAGGAAGACTATGCTGAGATTTCCCTTCTACAAAAGAAATTAAAGGTAATATTCATTGTTTGATTTGGTTTGATCTATAGTAGTTTAATAATATATTAATCCATCTAATGTATCTGAGATTCTTACTTATCACTTGATAACGCTGAAAGATATTTGGGTCACTTTATTGATGACAAAGAAACATGATATCCCTTGAATACAGTTTTTTGGGACTCACAAATGACCATGATTCTTAGAAATTTGATATACTCCATTGATCTCTTCCTTGTACCATTGCTTTTTTTTTCGAGAAAGCAAGAAATTTGCATGTCATTCCATTAAGAAGAGAGCGAAAGTACAAGCGATAATTTACAAGGGGGTGTGGCACAGCCAGCCCCACAAACCCCAAAAGCAACCAACGAACTAGGGAAACTAAAATATAATCATTGCTTGATTTTAAAGGAAACTTTTAGCTTGCCCTTCTTAAGTATCCTTTTGTTCGCATCCATCTCAGTTTGGTCATCAACTTTTATAACAAGTGCCCCTATATTTTACCTATTTATTCAAAAATACCCACCATGCTACATGTGAATTTTCCTAACTTGCTAACATTGACACATGGCTTTGCCTATTGAAGTTAAAGCTTAAAACAATCGCTTTCAAGTCATGAACACTTCTGAGAATTGGAGTAAAAATCATGTGCAAAATAAAAAGGGTTTTCTTAATCTGTTGATGGATGTGCTGCTTATTATGTATGTTAAAACCTTTTATGTTTTACACTCCTATTCCCCAGGAAGAGAAGCAGACACGACATGAACTGAAAAAAAGGATGGAACTAGAGAGAATGGCGGCATGGAAAACTCGGTTGGAAGAATTTGAAAGTGGTCACCTTCCTTTCATGTGCTTGCAGTACAAAGATAAAGATTCAGTTCAACACACTATTCCTGCTGTCTTCATTGGACGCCTCAGCTCTTTTCATGATCAAAAGATTGTGAGTATGGTGAGTGAATGAGTTTTATACTCTTGCATGAGCATTGCAGAAGGGACAAGCTACGTGGCTTTAACACTTACTAACTTCTGTTATTGTTTACATTTCTTGTTGTTCACATTCATGTCAATATAGTAGGAACTAGGGACTTTAAGAATTGATTATTAGATATATGCAAAAACTGATAAGGACAGTACTGTACTGATCCTTTGCTGTTTGTATCTCTAAAATTTCGTTTGATATGCCCTAAGAATATAATTACAAAAGTTTTCTTCTATCTCTTTATCTTTGTGAATTACTGTCCTTTTGCTGTGTTCTTATCTTAGATAATTTTGACAGTTAAATAACGATTGCAGGTGGAAGATGATTCTCTTGGTCCAGGCAAGTGTGAAGTTGATAGCGGGGACAGCTTTATTATCCATCTTACTATGTAGCTTTGAGTTCAGATAATTCATGGTATTTATTCACAGAAAAATGGATAAAAACTGTTTACAAGACAGGTCTACCCGCTGTTCCTTCTGTGGAAGGTGGGCCACTCCCTAGAGAAACCCTGAAGCAGCTCCTTTTGCGTGAAGATATGATGTGGGATAAAGTTGCAAAATCAGAATATGGTTCTTTGTTATGCATGGATGGATCACTAGACACATGGTCGTGGAGTCTTAATGTTCCCGTGCTTAATAGCCTTTCAGAAGATGATGAGGTTTGCAATTGTTCCTTGGCTTTCCAGCGACTTTGTGCTCGAGTTATGGTAAATTAGATTTGATTCTCCAATGGGATTGTTATATGCATGTATTTTTTTTAAAAGAATCTATTCATCTTTTTGTTTCTGAATTTTGTTAACCGCTATCCAAGATCAACTCCCCATTTCTCTAAAACGTTCACTGATGAAGTGTTCCTTTTCCTATCTCTGGTCAAACCATAGGAGTAACGCACCATACCACTGACAGTTCTTTTTTTAATGTTGATAGATAACCAATGCAGCCATTGCCTACGCATAATTTCAATATGCCCTTTTTGACAACTACCCAAATGACTAATCTACAATTCACCAGTCCCTGTTAAGCATCTCACGCATAAGGCAGAATGTAAGTAGTTCCCTGGGGAATTATGTCCTGCTTGTATACGGTTATCTGCAGAAGAACGGTAGTAAGAACTCCATGTGTACGTCATCTGTTTCTCTCTGTATATATTGCTTAATACTATTCAAATTGTGTCTAATTCTGAAGTTAGGAATTACCGCTTGCAACTTACAGTCCCTTTAAGATTTCACAGAAATTTATTTTGATTGCCCTTCACAGGCAGAACGATTCTCCCATGAACATCAAGATGCAGTAGAATGTTACAAGCAACAGAGGAGGAAGGTTTCACAGTTGAAGAAAACAATCAGGAGTACTAAGGGTTTTAAAGAATTTCAAAAGATCATCGACACGAGATACTTTACAAAAGAAAAGATTGGGCGTTTGGAAGCTAGATCTCATCGTTTGATGCGGCGGATAAGACAAATTGAACCAACCGGCTGGAAAGAATTTTTGCAGGTGACCATAATCTTTTTATACGTTTGATGGTTTTTTCTAAGTACATCTTTTCTGAATCAGTGCAATATTTTTCATATTGTATTGTATTATAGTAGAATATACTACTTTTGTTCTCTTTTACTTGTCACTTCAGACATCAATATGGTCTCCCATCCACACCTTTGACCATTACTTTTTCGATATGTTACTAAAAAATAAAAATAATATATGACAGACAAGTATTTTTTTATGACATGTCTACTAATATCATTTCCACGTGGAAAATATAAATATTTTTGTGTAAAATTTTAAAAGTTTGATTGCACGCAATCTAAAATGACATCTATAAAAGAATAGAGAGAGTATCGATGTTATAGAGCAAGACACGATGCACTATAGCAGACACGTGAACAGCACCGATGGGTACCAACAACCACAACATTTGGTATCAAAACCATCCACTATGGATTTCGGTGTTGAACTATCTCCCTTCGCCATGTTGAAGACTGACAATGAAAAGATAATGACCTCAATTGACAACATGATGGCCATCCTCCAAGAAACGTGGGCATTAATGGTCAAGTTGAAGGAGCGGGACGAGGCATCGCGTTCCATTGCAATGGCAGCACTACCATTACCTTCCTCAACGGCGCCACGAATGCCACCCCTGTGGGCATCGCTACCCTTGGTTGCACCCTTGGTGCGGCGCCGCTGGAGGAAGGATGCCGCTGTCTAGCGGTGATCTTTTCCACACGTTCGGCCAAGGTTGTTTCATAGGCAATGCAGAGCGCAACGACTAAGGGGCCAGCGTTGCCGTCGCGTCCTTCCCACCACCGTCACGCTCCATGGCAGAAAGGGCGTAATTGCTCCCCCATGTTGGTTGCCCATGCTGCCAACGTCTTCCTCAACGCCACGACATGTTAAGATGCTTCTTCTTTGGGAGTCACACGTCGGAGTGTCGTTGATCTGCTCTCAAGCGAACCGACGCCGGTACCGGATACTCTTGTCAATATGGGGCTACTAAGGATTTAAACCGTGGCCACTGTTAGAGATATATGTATAGTTGTGTTATTCCCCATTGTTATGAGGGGTTATTTGCATATTCACCTCCTGTACTTGTCTATATATACTGGCCCATTGGCCCCTGAGAATACAAGTTGCTATTCCTAACATGGTATCAGAGCCCATTAGGGTTACCTCTCCTGGACGCGCAACTCGTCCTCCCCTGCCCTAGCCGCCGCCGCCGACTTCCCTTCCCCGTCCCCTTGTCGCTGTCGTCGACTTCTCTCCCAGGTCGCAGCAGATCCGGCGCGGGACCCCAAGAATCAGCCGCCGGGGAGACGCCTTCCAGATCAAGAACCCGACGGAAGGAGGTCGTCGCTTTGTTTGCTGGCGCTGCCGCGGCCGTTCTTCCGCCTCCGCGTGGTCGCGCATCAAGTCTCGCTCACGGCGTGCCTCTTTTCCGTCGCGGTGATCTCCGCCGCCGCCGGCACCGATCTCCGCCGCCGCCGATCTCCGCAGATCATTGCCGCGCCGAGGCGCGAGGAAGAGAGCCGATCTCCGCCATTGCCGAGCACCGATCTCGCGCCGCACCGAGGAAGGGAGCCGATCTTCGCCGCCGCTAGAAAGGAGTGGCGCGAGAAAGGGAAACCTAGTTCCTACAAGACGCTCGGGCGAAGGCGTCGGCCCATCTTAAACAGCGGAGCGGAAAAAGGTAAAAAAAACGTCGTTCTAACCGCCACCGTCGTCGGTATTGCTGTTAGACTTCGTTACCTTGGTCGCCGCGCCGTTCAGCGCCGCCTACTAATGGGCACCGTTTCCCTCCCTCGCTGCCCGGTGATCTTCGATGGTGTTAATTATACCGACTTCGTGTCTCACATGCGCATCCACATGCGTGGACTTCGTCTCTGGGGCGTCCTCTCTGCCGATGTCATCTGCCCGCCTTGCCCTACTCCCCCGACGGAGCCACGCTCGTGCGCTGTCTTTGACACCGGTAAACAAGGCCTTTGTCGAGCTCGCGACCTTGTGATGAGAAGGCTACCTCTGCCTACCAAGAGGCTCTGGATTCCTACATGGATCGATTAACCGTCTACACTCAGTGGTGCGACGATGACGCTCGGGCTGCTGCTGTCTTCATCGCCAGTGTCCAGCCTCAGTTCTCTTCTGGGGTTGTGGGACTTCCTTCAGCTGCCCAGATGTGGACTTACCTTCGTCAGCGCTACAACCCCTCTGGAGATGCCCTCACCGCCGCTGGTTCGCCAGAGCACTCTCTTCAAGCAGGTGATGTTCTCGTGGCGCCTTCTATGCTCGAGTTACGCTATCCGGCGTCACCGGACTCTCTTCGCCTTCTTGCCGCCGCTCCTGCTCAGGTCTTTGCTGGTATGCGTCTTGACTTGAGTTTCAGCGTATCTACGAGTTCCTTACTCGCCTTCGTCCTGAGTTCGAGCAGAGGCGTGCCCAGCTTCTTGCACGCCACCCTTGTGTCACTCTTCTGGAGGCTTTTACCGAGATACATGCAGAGGAGACTAGCCTGAGTGGTGCTGGTCTGATGCCACTCCCCTCCATGCTTGCCGCTCGTCCACCTGCTACACCGACTGCTCCACGCTTCAATACACTGCCTCTTCCAGCGGCTGCCACAGGTGGCGGTGCGTAAGATCGAGGTGGCCGACTAGAGGCGGGGGGGTGAATAGGCGGTTTTAAAAATCTTTAGCGCTAAAACCAATATATAATGCGGAAGCTAATAACAAATTGGTTTTGCACAATTAAAACCTAAATCAACTAGGCTTCCCTAAGTGCACCAACAATATGAACACAATACAATAGAGCAATCATACACAGATATGTAAGCAATTAAAGCATGTAATGTAATTTGCTCAAAGTAAAACACAAGATAAAACAGGATGACACGATTATGTTTTACCGTGGTGTTCGGAGACTTGCCGATCTCCCCTAATCCACGTTGAGGTAAGCCCAAACGAATTGGATCTGCTCCACGAATTAAGCCAACACCTTCGAGGTAAGTCCAACCACTTGGACCGGTTCCCACACGAACCAACACCTCGCTCCACTAAGGTTGCTCTTCCTCCACTCCGGAGATGGCGAGCACCAAACCACTCACAACACGCCGGACCTTTTCACAAGCTTCTTGAGAAGATCACCGCGCACGACGCCTCCACGCCGTCTAGGTGTCGGCAAACACCAAGAGAAACAAATCTCAACCTTCACTTGAACTGATCAAGTGTCAACGCTCAAGTGGATACACAATCCACTACCTAAGGCAACACATGCACTTAGGGTTTGCTCTCAAATCTCACTAAGTGCAACACATGCACATAAGAGAGGAGAGGCTTGCTCTTAGCTCAAAGAATGAGTATGGAACTCAACAATAACTTCAGCAACCATTCCCAACCGGCCAAGGTGGCTATATATAGTCCACACACAAAAACTAGCCGTTGGGAGAGAATCTGCTAAAAAATCAACAAATGCGGAACTTCCGCCGTTAAACGGCCGGAACTACCGCACCTCAGCGACAAGCACAGCAACGACTATATCAGACGAGAAACTAGCCGTTGAAAAAATCAGCGCGGAACTACCGCCAACTAATTTGCAGATTTCCAGATTATCGGAAGTTCATTTACGATGGCGGTACTTCCGCTTCCACTCAGGTCCAACACATGGCAGCCTCTGGAAAAAACGTACCGCGCGAAAATCAGAACTTACGCAGTGCGGTAGTTTCGCTCCTAACATGGCGGTACTACCGCGCTTCCAGAAAATCGGCTAAGTCCCAAAAAGGTGCCTCTCTGAAAAAAACATACCGTCGGATTTTCGGACCTTCCGGCCTGCGGTAGTTCCGCTTTCAACATGCCGGTACTACCGCACTGCGGTAGTTCCGCAGTTATAATGCCGAAACTACTGATCATCCTGACAGAAACAACAATGGCTTCACAAACAATTCCAATTGCAAAACACATTTGTCAATTGATAAGCCATGCTTAACAAGGATCAAAGGCAAGATTCCTAACAAGTTGCAAAATACATTTGCCAACTTTAGAATCATACCACAAGGAATAAGGTACATGGACTTACACCATTTGCAAAACACATTTGCAAACTTAAGTCACATGCTACAAGAATTCAAACATGAGCATCAACTATTTGCAAAACACATTCGCAAATAACAACATCATGCCACAAGGCTAAGGTGCATGTACTTCAACCATTTGCAAAACACATTTGCAAACTATAGTCCCATGCTACAAAGATTAAATGCATGAGCATCAATTATTCGCAAAACACATTCGCAAATAATAGATCCATGCATAGATGAGCTAGAGCAAACATAATAAGCTATCAACACATGACTAACTCATGCTACTAGTCAAGACTCATTTTAATAGTACGACAATCCTATACTAGCAATCCGGTCTTCCAACCAAACACCAAGTCCGGTAAAAGACGAGGAACACATCCTTAGCCCTAGCTAGTCATACTTTTGCCTTGCATCTTCTTGAAGCTTGATGACGCACATCAACACTTCAAGTCTGGGTCATTGATTTTGACAATCATCAACACATGATGATTTCTTCACTTCGGGATCTTGTCTTTAACATCATCAACACATGATGATTTCCTCATCCCAAGTCTTGACATGCATCAACACATGATGCATTCTTCATTAGACCCCCATCAACACATGATGGGTCTTCTCTTTGAACATCATCGACACACGATGATTCCCATTTCTTCAAGCTCTTCATATGCATCAACACATGATGCATCCCTTCACTTGAATCTTGACTTGATGATCAACTCATGATCATCCCAAGTCTTCATCATCCTGGAACATAACTTATACATCCAACTCATGGAAAAAGTTAGTTCCACAATATGATTATCATTAATTACCACATCATACCATTAACACATAATGGTGGGACAAGATACTTCAATATTTCTGTCGACGATCAAATCGCCGATCTTATGAATATATAAATGAAAAGAGGAAAAATGTGCGTATCTCCTGGGAGTGGATCTGATTTGCTCTTTATTGCTATGAACTCACGATTACAAACACTGAGAGTATCTAAAAACACAACACTTTGCTATATCTCGCTTGATGTGCTTCTATAGGACTGTTGCTGATGTCTTGTCTCGTGTTCGTGTCTTCGTCTCCTCGTGTGTGTTTGTTTCTTTTGTTGTGGTGGTCTCTTTTTCTTCCGGCCTTCAATGGTCCTCCTTAAGTACTTGACGAAGCGGTGGCAGTTATCTCACGAGGAGACACCCGTTGGGGAGCGACGCGTCTGGTCGGAAAGAGGTGGCAGTTTGACCATTTTACCAACCGCAAGGGCGGTTGGTGAAGGTGTCAACCGCTATGCGGTTAATGATTTAGGAGACGTTAAATCATCAACCGTGATAGTGTTGTATTATGCGGAATATGAAACACGTGGTTCATTCATCACATAGTGAGTGGCGTGGTCGGGGACTCGACCCAGACGCCTGTTCATAGCTTTATGAGCACTTACCTAGTCGTGGACTAGGTTTGGAACTTTGTCCGACCAGGGTATTTATTATATAACTTTTGTAGTACCTACGACCAGTTAGGTCGGTGGTCTTAGAAGTTACGACCACGAAGACGTATGGTCTTTATCATATATTAAGATAATATATGAATATTTTAATCCTCAACAGCTAGCCCCCGAACTTTTAAATGAATGTTGGTCGTGCGGACACGTTCTCCGATGCAATCATATCGGACAGACCTCATTAAATGCCGTGGGACTCGAGGCGGTCTGTATTCATTTTTAAAGTTGAGAAACGGCTTTGAAAAAAGGAAAAAGCCTTTCTGTCCGCCAGGCGAAAAGGTATTTGCCCGTTGGACTTCTCGCAGGGTCGGTTACAGTGAAGTGCCTATAAAACGACCCCGGCTGAGTGCTTTAAACCTTTACGCCTCTATCTCCAAGAAAATCTTCCTTGAGTTCTTCATCCAAAAAAAGGAAAACAACCAGGTATGTACAATTTTTATATGAAAAACATACCTCGTATATTCCAAGTAGAATTGAACTTTGTGTTTCTCCTGTGCAGATCTGCTGAATCCCTGGTCGCTTCCGACCAATCGCATTCAACAGGTCAGGCGATCGGAAGTGGTCCTAGCCATTGTCTTCCTCAGGTAGGACATCTTGAGGATGACGTGGTTGGAGGAGCTCCCGAGCCAACTTCGGCACCGGAAACTGAGCTAGATCCCATAGTAGTCACTATGCCGGCAACGGAGGTAGAGACCACTGCAGATCTTCCACAGGTTCCAGTACCTGAAGGTCATCCCTCCAAAACTAACAAGTTTCCTTTCTCAACTCGATTAAATCGCGAGTAAGGAACTTGATGATTATTAGGGAGGATATCGGATCGCCTAACGCAGCGGCTTAGATAAAATTTTTACCGATTACAATGATGCCGTAATTCGGGTAAGTGTCTTCAATCTTCTCCATAACCTTTCTTGAAGTTTACAAGAAGGTTTATGGAAGAAATGCTACTTGTGCAGCATATGATCGAAAACCTCGCTACGGTCGGAGGACTAACCGAAAGCGAGTCGATATATTAGAAGAAAACACTCAAATAAAGAGTAAGAGTTTCTCTTCTTTTTCCTCTTTAAGACTTTCCTTTTATTTATTCTCCTTATAAAAATTCTTTTGATAGATTTAGAGAAAATAAAAGAAGATGCTTTAATTTGAAAAGGCCGAAGAATAAAGCTTGAAGAAGAACTTGGGCTAAGAACCGATCGATCGAAGTCTTGACGACCGGCAATAAAAAGCTTTTGGATGATTCCAAGAAGAGAGGAAGGTAATCGGTCGTAGTCATGACTCAATATGTCTTCCAATCTTTTTACTTAATACTTGCTTTGTCTATGCGAACAAAAACAAGCATTGACCAGAGTGAAGAAAGCTCGGAATTAGAGCAAGACAAGACAAGGGCGACTCTCGTGCTTAGTTTGGACGAGAAAATCACCTCGCTAAACAAAATGCTTTTGATATGGCAGCGGGATCAAGCTTGCCCTCACGTGCGAAAAAGGAGAGAGCACCCGGGGCTTCGACTAGGAGTCATGATTGACACGCTAGCCAAACAAGAGTAGAACGAATATTGAAACATAAACTATACACTATATAATTCGAGCATAAAAACGTGATTACACGATTTGGGCAGTCATATAAATAACATCACTTTGCTCTAAACTTAATTATCAAATTTAAAGGAATTTAAGCGAAGAAATGAAATGAAATGAAATGAAGAAACTAAACAAAGAACTTACGCGGTCGATTGGTCAATGTTCCTAATTTGACAAAACCTGAGTATTCGACATGGCTAATCGTCAAGGGCTTGGGTTCAAGAACTTCCTTCGCTTTATGGTCGTCCGGACCACTTCGACCACGACCGTAAGGACCTTCCCATTTAGGGAAAGTTTATTCCTCCGCTTAAAATTGGTTTCTTAGTTTTTCATATAAAAATTGTACATACCTGGTTGTTTTCTTAGTTTTGATCTTATACCAAGCTTTGGTTTAAAATCTACCAACAAGCTCAATTTTTACGAGAACCGTGAAAACCAAGCAATTTTCAGTGAATCCGGTTCTCACACATTTCTCGAGCTAAGCGGTATGCAATAAACTTTCCCTAAATGGGAAGGTCCTTACACCGTGGTCGAGTTACTCGACTGTGCTCGAGACGATTAGCCATGTCGACGGCAGGGTTTTGTCAAATTCATGGAACATTGACCAATTGCGTAAGTTCTTTGTTTAGTTTCTTCATTTCATTTCATTTCATTTCGTTTAAATTCCTTTAAATTTGATAATTAAGTTTAGAGCAGAAAGTGATGTTAATTATATGACGTTGCCCAATCCTGGTCGACTGCGGTTCGTATGCTCAGGATTATAAAGTGTATAGTTTATGTTTCAATATTCTGTTCTACTCTTGTTTGGCTACTGGTCGGGACACGGAAAACCTCCTAGTCGAAGTCTCTCCTTTTTCGCACGTGGTTCCACCCACTGGAAGGAGCTTCCTAGCGACGGTCTTTTTCCTACGATCCTCGCTGCCAGTCGGACTAAGAGCATGAGCACGTCTTGCGAAATATATTTTGTACCTTTATTTCCTAGCTAGGTTCATTCCAACCAGTATTAAGCATCGCATAGAAGTAAAACCACTTTCCTGCTTTTAACATATGTTTTTTATGTTTTTTCCTCTTAGGAGAATTCTTTATTTTTCCGACCATATGTTGTCTTAGTAAAGTACTTCGATCATTAAAAACAGATTTACAACTAGCCGAAACCTACACGATTCCGACCATAAAGGTTTCCTAGTATTACCATGATCAGTTTTTTACCGATCAGTACATACTTACAAGTAATGGTTGAGATTTGAATTTATATTCTTGGCCTTAGGTAGTACTATTATATAGTAAAGATCTTCTACTATATAACAGTCGGGGGCTAGGTAAGACATAAATTCACAAGTCGAATTGGATGAATAAAAGAATTTTTCCATTTTGATAAGAGAAAGGTAAGTCTTTACATTGTATGCATTGTTTTCTCCGCCTACATTTATAAACTACTAGAGAATGCCTCGCTTAACTCATCTTTGGATGGAGATCCGATTTCCATCTCTTCTGCGACCTTTTCGCCTAGAGGTTTCATCTCTGCGAGGATCTGATTTACCTCTGCGGGTAAGCAATTGAAATCCTCTTCGATGGCTTGAAGGTTAGTTGATGGGTCGGAAGCTTTCAGCTTTGCTAAAGCAAGACTGACTCCACAAGCAATAGACTCCTTAACGGAATGGGCATAGTTCTCCCTAGTAGTCCTGAGCAAAACTTTGAGCTCTTCCAACAAAGAGCCTAGGTAGTTGACCTTCTCTATTGGGTCGCTCAAGGAGGGCAAGCTTGATCCCGCGCCCATATCAAAAAGCATTTTGTTTAGCGGGGTGATTTTCTCGTCCAAACTAAGCACGAGAGCTGCCCCCTTGTCTTGCTCAAATTCCAGAGCTTTCTTCACTCTGGTCAATGCTTGTTTTTGTTCTGCATAGACAAAGCAAGTATTAAGTAAAAAGATTGGAAGACATATTGAGTCATGACTACGACCGCCACCTTCCTCTCTTCTTGGAATCATCCAAAAGCTTTTTATTGCTGGTCGTCAAGACTTCGATCGATCGGTTCTTAGCCTGAAGTTCTTCTTCAAGCTTTATTCTTCTGGCCTTTTCAGCCAAAGCATCTTCTTTTATTTTCTCTAAATCTATCAAAAGAATTTTTGATAAGGGAGAATAAATAAAAGGAAAGTCTTAAAGAGGAAAAAAGAAGAGGAACTCTTACTCTCTATTTCAGAGTGTTTTTCTTCTAATATCCTGACTCGCTCGGTTAGTCCTCCGACCGTAGCGAGGTTTTCGATCATATGCTGCACAAGTAGCATTTCTTCCATAAACCTTCTTGTAAACTTCAAGAAAGGTTATGGAGAAGATTGAAGACACTTACCCGAATTACGGCATCATTGTAATCGGTAAAAATTTTATCGGGCTTCGCCTGCGTTAGGCGATCCGATATCCTCCCCCAATAATCATCAAGTTCCTTACTCGCGATGAATCGAGTTGAGAAAGGAAACTTGTTAGTTTTGGAGGGATGACCTTCAGGTACTGGAACCTGTGGAAGATCTGCAGTGGTCTCTACCTCCGTTGCCGGCATAGTGACTACTATGGGATCTAGCTCAGTTTCCGGTGCCGAAGTTGGCTCGGGGGCTCCTCCAACCACGTCATCCTCAAGATGTCCTACCTGAGGAAGACAATGGCTAGGACCACTTCCGATCGCCTGACCTGTTGAATGCGATTGGTCGGAAGCGACCAGGGATTCAGCAGATCTGCACAAGAGAAACACAAAGTTCAATTCTACTTGGAATATACGAGGTATGTTTTTCATATAAAAATTGTACATACCTGGTTGTTTTATTAGTTTTGATCTTATAGCCTACCGGTTTAAAATCCGTTATACTGTTTTCTCTTCTTTCCAATTGTTCCCACCATTCGAATCGGTAGGTTCAATTGTATTCTCTACACTCCCGATCAGGAGATCAGAAGCAATGTTCTCGACCATCTGGTCGAGAGCAAGGTCCCTGATTCCTGGGTCAGAAAGTGTAGTCTCACTAGTCTCCGGAACAGCTGCCTCATGGACAACTATACGAGACTCAGTGATTGCCACCTGGATTAATAAACAAAATTAATCAGGTGAAGAATATACTTCATCTTGCAGAAGTTATTTATTTCAGTTACTTACCTCAGCGTGACCGCTGCCTTCAGCGATCACAAGGCTGGTCGGATAATCAATAGGCTCACACGTCTCCGTAGCCTCATTGATCATGAGTCCGACCAACTACACATAAAGAGGATTAAAACTGATCGAAAATAACCGGAAAGGTGAAAAGAAGTTAATACACTTACCCTAAGTCTTTCAACCCTTTCCTCAGCACTAAGTGCTAGGATTTGAGGAAAGCTAGCCTTGTCATCAGGTTCGCCAGCACAGATCATCTTGATCCTATTTCTGACGTCCTCAGAAGACAAGACTGCAAGTGCAAATGAAAGATCTTAGTTCTGCGAAAATAATTAACTTGCAAAATAATCTGGTCGGGATTTTCTGAAAAATTACCTGGATCAGAATCCTTGGTAGCATCATCGCCACCGATGAACCAGAGCATCGAACGTGCCCTGGTCTTTAAAGGACTAATCCTCCTAATGGAAAAGTCCCTTACAACGTGCCAGGAGGTTAAACCCCTGACACTCAAGAGATGGATAGCCTCAATCCATCTCCCAACTTCTCCCTCCTTCTTTGAGGAGGAACGCCAACGCGAGTTCTCGACCGCCTTCTTACCACTGTAATACAGGCCGTCTTCTCGCGTAACCTTCATGTAGAACCAGCTTTTCTTCCATGACGACCAAGAAGACTTCGAGTACATATGAATGTACTCGTCAGTCTTGCCGTCATGAAGCCTTAGGGTACATTCCCCAGGGGTGCTGGTCGTTTTCTTCGTATTCGCCATCCGGTAGTAATACTTGAAGAGTTCCATCGTCGGTGGAATCCCCAAGTATGCTTCGCAGAGGTAGACGAAGATGCTCAGGTTTGCAATGGCGTTGGGAGCCAGGTTGATCAACTCAACCTCATAAAACTCCAAAGACTTGGGAGAGAAAAGAATGTCTTTGGAAGCTTGAGCCCGCGCTCAACATACGCGAGGAACATCGGATTTCTCCTCCTCGCCGCAGGCGATTTCTCAAAAGCCGATCTCCAAGAGATCAAACTCCTGTTGGGTAGCAACCCAACCCTCTCCAAATTCTCCAATTTTCTCTCACTCAGATCGGAGATCGACCAGTTTGAGATGAGGTCCGACATGATGTTTTCCTTTTTTGGATGAAGAACTCAAGGAAGATTTTCTTGGAGATAGAGGCGTAAAGGTTTAAAGCACTCAGCCGGGGTCGTTTTATAGGCACTTCATCAGAATCGACCTGCGAGAAGTCCAACGGCAAATACCTTTTCGCTTTGGCGATGAAAGGCTTTTTCCTTTTTCAAAGCGGTTTCTCAACTTTAAAAATGAATACAGACCGCCTCGAGTCCCACGGCATTTAATGAGAGGTATGTCCGATATGATTGCATCGGAGAACGTGTCCGCACGACCAACATTCATTTAAAAGTTCGGGGGCTAGCTGTTGAGGATTAAAATATTCATATATTATCTTAATATATGATAAAGACCATACGTCTTCGTGGTCGTAACTTCTAAGACCACCGACCTAACTGGTCGTAGGTACTACAGAAGTTATATAATAAATACCACAGTGGGACAAAGTTCCAAACCTAGTCCACGACCGTAAGTGCTCATAAAGCTATGAACAGCGCCCGGGTCGAGTCCCCACCACGCCACTCACTATGTGATGAATGAACCATGTGTTTCATATTTCGCATAATACAACACTATCACGGTTGATGATTTAACGTCTCCTAAATCATTAACCGCATAGCGGTTGACACCTTCACCAACCGCCCTTGCGGTTGGTAAAATGGTCAAACTGTCACCTCTTTCCGACCAGACGCGTCGCTCCCCAACGGGTGTCTCCTCGTGAGATAACTCGTCACGAGGTTTCAACACCAATGTCTCCATCGACTGCACGGGGCCCCTCTTGCGCCATAGTGAGTACGTACCCCGTAACTCACTCTTCCAAGACAGAACCAAAATTAAGACATTGCTAATTAATCAGCCAGGTCCCGCCCATACAGGACATGTGGTTGTATGGTTAAGGCTCAATGGCGCACAAGATTAAGTCATTGACAAGTTACTCAGGCGATCTTTCCACAAACCCACAACGTGTTAAATCCACACCCTCAATCCACCATCCACTCGCCTGAGTGAAAACCATTTTGTTTAAAAGAAACCAATGACATCCCCTGTCATGGAACACAAATTTTACAACAGTGGCTAACCACCACAATTCCATATATCATTAAGTCAAGATTAATAATTAAGACACAAGTGATGATGATCCCATCAAAACTAGGCTTAACTAAGCACTAATACGATGCCCATGTTGGTGATACAAATATGTCCAACTAAAATTATCCAAGCTAGGGTGACAAAGGATTTATGGCATTCAAATATTCAATAGAGGTATAATGACAACAGGTAATAGCTAAACCCAAAACAATTGATATAAAGATAGCATGCAATTGTATAAAACAATATACTTTTGAAATCATAGGTTCAATATGATCAAAGGACTACGGCTTGCCTTGGAATAAATCCTGGGATTGATCTTGATCTTGGTGTACTTCTCTTTGTTCAAAACTTCCCAAAGTAGCAACGTCTACTCGCAAAACAAGCAAATAGAACAAATAAATACCAAACAGAGATAAAATTGTTTTGGGTTACCTAAAAAAAAACATATCAGGAACCCTCTGTGTATTCTGAACTAGTCCCCCTAACCCTAAACACTAATACCATCTGGGGCTTCGGCGAGCTTCGGCAACTTGATCGGGAGGAGCCGAGGCGAAGCGTCGATCTTGTCGGCGCCGAGAGACCCAACGGCAGAGGAGGCGACCTAGCAATGCAGGCAGACAGGGAGAGGCTGACGATGGCAGAGGGAGCAGCCTGGCGGCGGCAGGAAGAGAGAAGCCGACGACGGTGGCTAGGGCAAGGGAGGACGAGTTGCACGTCGGGACAGGTAACCCTAATGGGCCCTGATACCATGTTAGGAATAGCAACTTATATTCTCAGGTGGCCAATAGGCCAGTATATATAGACAAGTATAATATGCAAATAACCCCTTATAACAATGAGGAATAACACAACTATACATATATCTCTAACAATTATTATCTCCCTCTGATCCAACCTCACAACAGAAGTGTCACCTCATATGCCTAAAATTTGATAGAAAATTCAGACCATTTCTCTAGAAAAAAAATGTCATGATTTGATGGGGTGTTCATAGTGATTTGGATAACTGATATTCATAGTGATTTGGATAACTGATATGATTGCATATTGCTAAGTTATAACCTTATGTTTGCCATCAATGAATAAATTGTCAGACATTGATTTGTAGTTCTCCAAATGGATATGTACCAGATTAGCAAAGTCATACAAGAGGCTAGAGCATTAGATATCAATACTCAGGTAATCTATCCTTTGGGTGAGACGGCAGCAGCCATACGAGGGGAAAATGAGCTCTGGCTTGCTATGGTTCTTAGGAACAAGGTCCTCTTGGATCTGAAGCCATCTCAGCTAGCAGCAGTGTGTGGAAGTTTAGTGTCAGAAGGGATCAAGCTTCGTCCTTGGAAAAATAGCAGGTACAAAATTCTACAACAACACCTGTTTTTTTTCTTCTTGTTTACAACTTGCTATGTCTATTGGCTTATATCATGTTTAGATCTGTATGCTTGAGTTCCTTAACCTTTCTTAGTGCAACCCAATTTGGTGAAAATGCTCTCGCATACAATAAGTATAAATCAATTGGACCATCTGTTCCATGTACTGTGCTAAAATGCGGACCAACACATTTGCTGTCTCAAATATGCTTTATATTGGTGTCTATTCATGAACTGAACTCTCCGAATGATTGATTATCTGCTGGACCAATAAAAGATGTCTATTCAATCAGTTGTCAAAAAGATGTCCATTCAATTAGTCGTCAACATGCACTGCCGTGGCCTATTCATGGATCGAAATCTCGGTACCGGATGAAATCCGGCCGGATGAACGATAACCGCCGATTCTGGAAATTTCAAAAAAAAAACTGGGGTGAATTCAAATTTTGAATTTTTGAATTCGAAATTTTACCGGCCGGTAACCGGTCGAACCGGGAAAAAACCGGAAAAACCAGAAATTGGTGAAAATGGTAATTATGAAATTTAAATTTGGAATAATGCAAATATTAATGAGAAAATGTTTCAAGATGTACATAAAAAGTCATCCTTGGTTGCTTCACTCTCCAGAGCAGTCCTCTCGTCCAAGTGTTCTAAAGCATGTAACATAATAAAAAACATAAGTTAATGATAATGAACGATAGCTTGACTAGCATACAAAAAACAATAATGAGAAGTAATTCATACCAATACTAGCATTCCACAACTCTACGAATCTCACGATACAAAAAGTCAGCATTTTGTATGTCACCAGTTGCATTCACTGACTTATGAAAAACATTCTTCCATTGCAGTACAACATGAAGTTAATGATACTCATTTGTGTAGGCTCAGTCCAAGAATCACACATAATAGAGACTCCATATATATCCCAGTCTTCTTTGAACTGTGATACGTACTCCTTGACCTCTTGTTCGTTGGCATCAAGATATGTCCCATCGATTTCATGCCCTCTTGGTGACGGAACCCCTTGGCCAAGTTCTTGTGTCTCTTTGATGGCGGCACGAAAATAAGGACACTCAGCCTTAACTCCAGCAATGTCATTACTATGGAACCACTTTGACCAAATTTTCCCAAGTTTTGACTTTGCTTCTCCGCGAAGTGTTGTATCAATGCGGGGTTGGACGGGTGCCCGACTGCGCAAAATATCAGGATCAACTCTCATGGACTGTGACCTGCCAAACATCCTTGAAAAAGCATTGCTTCCTGTACCACTACCTCTACCACTTCCACTTCCCTTTCCACTCCCACTTCCCGTACCACTTCCACTACCACCACCATGTTCAAACGTCGCACCCCTGGCTCTAGCTCTTTGTTGCATCTGATGTAACTCTACCGACTCCCGACGAGTCCATTCCATTTGCATTTCCTCGTTATCATCAAATGCATCTTCATATGATGGACCACAAGCTACAGGCTCTCTTGCGGCTTCCTCCATTCGCAGTCGTTCATCTTTAAGAGATTTCTTTCTTGCCTTCGCTTCTTCAAGACTTGCCAGCATGAGCCTTCGGACTTCACGGAACCCATTGCAAGCAACAACATCTCCGTGTCTCCCAAAGAAGATGTTGTTTTAGGCGGTGACACCTCACTTTGATTTTGTTAGATTGCAATATCTGCACTTCCAACCAGTACCTCCTAGTCTCTAGTCTCTCTCCATGGTCCCAAACATTGATGGATTTAGATATGTCATCACCATGGATCAATAATCCGACGGCTTTCTGGATGAAAATTGTTAGTCATGGATCATATTGACAAGTGATTTCATCTTTCAGATATGGATATATTTCTATCCTTGAAAGGCATATATGAATGTCTGATAGGATACACATGCATGGACTTACACATTGATTCACAATTTCACACAGCATGCAAGGATAGCATTCTGTGGTCTTGCATACACTGATACACACAGCATGCTATAGCCTTTCACATGACCACTAGTAATCCAAATGTGCAACCCTCCACAAATGCATTCAAGATGGTTTCCTACACTACAATCTCTACTTAGTCCTTACTCCCTACAAACAATGAACTCAAAAACTCCACAAGTAGAAAAACTTTCAGACCTGCTGCTTGTGCTTGTGCTTGTGCTGCTGCTCCTGCTTCCTTGTGCTTGCGCTTGTGCTTGCTTGTGATGTGCTGCCTTGGTGCTTGCTTAAGCTAATGGAGAATGAGAGGGAGGGAAGAGGCCAAGAGGGAGGCAATAAGTGAGCAAATAAACAAATGGTAGTGGTTGGGGTACATGCAGCAGCAAAAAGGGATGAGGGGGCTGCTACCCACATGGGAGAAAGCATGAGAATCCAAAGGAGAAAAAAAAAATTCGGCCGGTTTTTCCGATCCCGCTCGGGACCGGTAAACCGGTAACCGCCGGTTTTTTGACCTCTGGGCCTATTTAGCATCGACACATAGTGCCAATGAACAGTACTACCGTGATGTCTTCAAAAATCTCGCTTTATGAATATATTTCCTTGTATTTCCTTGAGGGAAAAGGCACAATGTATAAAATTTGAAGTGCCAAGTGGAAATATTTAGATGTCCAAGAATTACACGTTTGTCAGTTTGCCCTTTGCTTAAAATGAGAATACCTTGTAGAGTTCTATGCAATATCCAGCTGTATATTTGTTAACGTTCTTGAGTACAAACTTCATGGTGTCTTTGTTCTTAGACGTCATGTTGACTGTTTGGCCTTCTGCAGTTATGTATATGAATCGTCTTCTGTTGTTACTGGTGTTATAAACTATTTAGAAGAGCAGAGAAACTCACTCATCGATCTCCAAGAGAAACATGCTGTAAAGGTTTGGCATATGACGTTCCTGTTTTCCGGTATTGTTCAGTCAATCGTTCAGTTGTTGCCCTTGTCACTCTTCTCATCTGTCTCTTCCTCCGCATACAGATACCCTGCGAGATAGATGCCCAGTTTGCTGGAATGGTTGAAGCCTGGGCATCAGGGTTGACTTGGAGAGAGATAATGATGGACTCTGCAATGGATGATGGAGATTTAGCCCGTCTGCTCAGACGAACGATCGATTTACTAGCTCAGGTATATTCTCAAGCATGGAGATTCAGTATATCTGATGTTTCCAGTGTATTGTGGATTTTGTTGGCATTTTTATGGTGTACAGCATGGATTGAAATACCGGCCGGTGACCGCCGGTTACCGGCCGGTAACCGGTTTACCGGTCGGATCCGGGAAACAAATATCGGCCGGGATCTTTTAAATGCAAATTTGAATTTTTGACTCCATAATGTCCTTCCCTAGTTGGTTTAGGCATTGTTATGCTAGATTATGTATTAAAACATTAATTTTTAGTATATTTAGCACTATTAAAACATAAAAGAGGACTTTTTTTTAATTCCTGTTTTTCCCGGGTTTTTTGCCGATTTTTCCGGTTACCCGGTCCGGTAAAAAACCAAATTCAAATTTGTACCGGTTTTTTTTTTGAATTTTCCGGTAACAGGCCGGTTAACGGTACCGGCCGTCGGCCGGGAAATCGGCCGGAACCGAGATTTTGATACTTGGTGTACAGTCATGGTTAATGCCGTTCTTTATTGATTTTTCGGTGACTCTACACTCCTATCAGCTCGTTGACACTCTGTTATGATTAGCATTACACTACATAATAACACTCTTAAGTTATGTCCCAGATTCCAAAATTGCCAGACATGGATCCGGTTCTCCAAAAGAATGCGCAAATTGCTTGCAACGTCATGGACCGAGTACCGATAAGTGAGCTTGCTGGCTGAAAGCCTGAAACCTGTAAGTACTGCATTGGTCATTTGTTATAGGTAGGCAATTCTCTGTTGTACCATGCTCAAATAGTTACCAGTTGTTAACTAAGATATCATTTTCCAAGCGATTCGATATCTTCACATGAAATTTTGTACAAAATTCTAAACACTGTTTCTCAATATGGATCTTATATAAAGACATGGGGAAAACCAATGCAAATATTGCATTATGTACAGTCTGCAGCTAACCTATACCTCCAAAACAACCAATTCAAACCAATGCAAACAATCATCATTTACACCTTTCCATTCATTCTATTCCTCATCACTACTTGAATCAGAGTCTGCACTGTCCTTCATAAAGTGTGCTGGCAAGTTCGGGAATCTTGGCATGACCCTCACCCTTTTGCTAGCTGCCTCTTCCAGTGATTTCTGAGCCGGTGCTGCTGCACCATCAGTCGCTCCCTTAGAGGTGGCGGCAGCCGCTGTCGCCTCTGCCGTCGCCGTAGTTGGCTGTGATGATGGCTGAGGTGGTTTCTTTTGCTGTAGTTTCCTCTTGATGTCCACACATGCCTGGTCCACCATCCCGAGGAAGTCCCTCACTATGACAAACAGCTGGAGGGGATGCGCGTTCCTGTCCTTGGTGGCACCTGCATGGTAGTACTCCGTTGTCTGCTGGACCAGGTCAAGCACTTTCTCCTGCTCTCCTCTTAGTGCCTTCAGCTCCTGTTCTGCAGCCTTCACAAATCCTCGCAACCCTCTTGCGAACCCATCGTCTCCGCAGGTCTCCAAGAGCCTCTTGATGTCTGTGAGTCCGTTGCCTAGAATTGCGCACTCACTGACAACCGCATCATAGTCCACAGTTGCAGCCTTCTTCACATTGGCAAACTCAGTGCTGAGACCTCCAACAATTGGTAGTCCTAGGTTCATGTATTCATTCTGCCTCTCCTCGCGTGATGGCCCCTGGCTTGTGGACCCTGCCGCTGAGTTGCCACCGTCGGTGCTGGTCTTGGCGAGGCTGCCAGAGCGGCGAAGACTGTAGTTGCGGTTGATGGCGAGGCGCTTCCCCTCCGCACGCACAACCTCCTCAATGACAAAGTGGAGCAATGTGGTGCTCCCATCGGTGCTCTTCACGTCAGAAAGCTTGCGTAGTGCTGTCAGGTTGAAGGCATGTGCGTTGCCCCGTGCTGTGCCGGCATTCATCCGATTCCCTGCCTTGAGCACTGCCTCGAGCAGTTTAAAGAAGAGCCCCTTTGTCCTCAGCTCCTGGCTTGCCATTTGTAAAGTCCGGAGTGATTTTTTGAGCTGAGCAACTTCAGAGCTATAGTTTACCTTGAAGAGCAGTGCATTGACCCGTGCAAACGGGTTGGGCACATCAAGGAGGAGGCGGAGAAGGAAGGACTCTGCCGGGGCAAGCCTGTCGGGACTCCCAGAGAATTTCAGAATGGTGGATTCTTCATCCTTGGAGATATTGAGCCGATACAGCTTCTCGAGGACCTCCGTGCTGAGCTCGGTGTGACCGTCGCGGAGGGCGTCGATGATTTCATCCCGCCCCGCGGCGAGGGACCGGAGGATGATGGAAACGTTATGCGACTTGTG
This sequence comes from Hsuehochloa calcarea, assembly GCA_036346395.1. NCBI lineage: Eukaryota > Viridiplantae > Streptophyta > Magnoliopsida > Poales > Poaceae > Hsuehochloa > Hsuehochloa calcarea. The sequence goes on from CM070596.1 coordinate 61,842,367, forward strand.
CGGCTCAAGCAGGAATATTTGTTCCAGCGAATTTGAGCGTCCGAGGCCGCTTGAGGAGCCACCAGAGGAGCCACCAGATTTCGTCTCGCGGTTTGCTGCCGCGGTGCCGAACAGGGCCTCGATGGTGCCTTCATCCAAGCTGGAAACACAAAGAATGACACAGTTAGTATGGTTCGGATTGATCACATAAAAAGTTGAAAATTATCAGTTTTTCAAGCACTGACTAATATATCATTGTCAACCCATGTAAAATTGTAAATGCTAATAATGTGGTAACTAGTTCTTTCGTGCATTATTCTCTTATCATTCGGAGGAATGACGTGGCAAGTGATTGTCCAGCGGCACAAGCGGACAACGACAGCTGGTGCCCATCTTGATCCAGTTCAAGGTGTCCCACGTCCACATCCTCTTCCTAAATTCACATCATTGCTTTCAAACCGGGGCTAAAGCTAAAGTATCTCCGTCGCCATCAACATTTTTTACAATAAACTCGTTCGTTTGGTAACTTCATGGAAGCATATACAGACCACAATTTTCCCAGCATACACCATGATTTCGACTACAAAGTATCAACTGAAGATATAGTATTTCCTAAGAAGCTAAAAGTAGTTTTAAAAGGTATAAGCATGATCAAAGAAGTTAAGAATAGCACTAATCCACATAGTTGATTCTGTCAAGGTAAGAAAAGTAAATTTCCTGTTTGTTCCAAGAAAAGCATGCTACGCCAACCGCGCGTACTTGTTCCACGAAACACCATATACTCATTCTACGAAATCCCCTCGCTCATGTAAAGCCAAGAGAAGCTGCATTATATGAAACCAAAAGTAGCCATCTGTCCTTGTTGTAGTTTGCATGTAAAGTATTAGTAATCTACTACCACTAAATCAACAGCTCCAGATAGAACATACGCGCACAAAAAGGACACCAGTATAAGATGCGCATCCTTTCCAGGATGCTGCGACGTGAGTCCATCGAAAAAACGACATGCAACTTTGTGATCCGATCGAAGAATGCGCCCTTGCCTAAAAAACGGCTATGACAGCGAACGAAAGGCCTTTTTACTCCATCTATGCACATTCTGGGGCTGTTCTTTCTCATGCCAACTACGCCATTCTCCAGGTTCAGAGGTTCTACAAGACTACAGCTAAAATGCGGATGAAATTTCCTCAGTTCATGCCTAATTGATCTGTATAATAGTCCTATTTCAATTTGAAGTGCAACTTTGTACTAGCAGGGTCCATGCATGCTTTCCCAGATACACCCACTGTTCATGCTCTAGCCAGTAGTAGTACTCCGTTCCTATGTCTCTACTCTGTAGTACTCTGTTCGTACCAACATTAATACTACTAGTACGCAAAAGAAGCACCACGAGGGAATTAACATCTATGGCTACGGCAATAGTACTAGAGCTAAGTGCTAGCAATGGAAATAAGAAGCGGCGTTTAATTCAGGAGTGGCTTACTTGAATGAGCCACCGGTGATCTTGTCCCACACCATGGAGTGGTCGGTGGCCGCCACATTGACCTTGTCCCAATGCAGCGGCTTCAGTTTCGCCTGCTGCTCCGCTGCCCCGGTTGGCACGCCCGGCCCCTGCGGCGGCCTCGAGGAGGACGCCGACGAACCTCCCTTCGGCGGCGGCGGAGGCGGCCCTCCCTTCTTTCCTCCCGGCGGCGGTGGTGGTGGCGGGGATGGGCCTTTGGGCGGTGGCGGTGGAGGTGGGCCCGGCGCGGGTGGGCCCTGGGCGGTGGCGGCGGGGGTGGCGACGCGGCTGCTGGTTTCGGCTGTGGCGGTGGAGGCGGCGCGGCTGACGCGGCGGCAATAGATGGCGGGGGCAGCGACGGTGATGCGCTTGGTGGGGCAGCAGCAGGGACTGGTGGTGGAGACGGGCGGGGGACAGAGCTGACGGCGATAGCCGGCGGCGGTGGCCTCGCGTACGCCTCGGCGGTATCCACGGAGAAGGACGAGCCGGAGCCGGCGCTGGGCGCGTGCAGCGACTCATCGAACACCGCAGACGCGGAGTCCAGGGAGCCCCTCGGCATGAGCGGCTCCTGATCTATCCTGTTCTTCCTCGTCCGCGGTGGGGACGGAGGCGACGACTGCCCCTCCGGTCTCCTCTCCGCTCGGTGCTGCCGGGGCGGCGGCGGCTGAGGTGGCCGCCAGCTCCCCGCGGGCTTCCTCCCCCTGGGGCCTTCGCCCTCCTTCTCGAACTCCCGCCAGTATATCGCGTCGAGCCCGTTCTCGTCCACCATGCCGATGCCGCCCCCGCCCCGCGGCGGCCGCCTCGGCGCCCTCTCCGGCCGCTTCCCAGCAAAGGCGCCATCTTGCGGCCCATTATAATACCCGTTCCCATCCGCGTCCGTCAACTCTTTCTTCTTGCCCTGCCGGAGGAAGAGGAAGAAGGCGAGCCCAGAGACTGCGAAGCTGCTCAGCGCGGTGCTCACCACGGCAACGGTGATGTCGGTGCGCTTCGTGGACGACGAAGACGAGGACGGGGACTGCGGGGAGAGGGGAGGAGCCGTGGCGGACGGAGACGGGGATATGATCGGCGGCGGGGTGGCGAAGGCGGGGGTGCGGGTGGAGGGGAAGCGGGTCTGGATGTTGCGCTGCGTCTGCGGCTGCGCGGCGGCGAGGGGGCAGACGAGGGAGACGGCGAGGAAGAGGAGGAGGGGAGGGGCCGGAGCCATTGAGATGAGGTGATTGACTTGTGGATTCTTCGATGTGCCGCCGGCTGCCTTATTGTTTGGTTTGGTTGGGACTTGTGTGGCGTGTGTTATTGACCTGGTCGGGTTGGGCCGGAGGTTTTGTTTGCTGGCTCCGGCCGGACGAGACGAGACGAGGCGATGCTGCATGGTTTGGTCTGGTCGGGTCGGGGAAGGGAGGAGAAGACGCGTTGTGGAGGATGAGCCAAGGCGGAAACCGCGCGGGCGCCGCGTGGGGACGCAAGCTGCTGTTGCATGCACTTGTGCTTACTTTTTGTTGGCCGCTGGGACGCGGAATCGACGCAGTGGGTTTCGACCGGAGCCGTCCAGTCTAAATCGAATGGCCAAGAAGACGTACGGATGCTTCAGTAAAATCCTATTCTTATAAACACTCGAGTCGAATTTCATGTGGACGATAGACATCATGCATGCGCCCACCAGGTGTAAGTAAGCTCGGAATGAACTGCAGCAACGCCACTACAGGCCCGTGAAAGCAACTCCCAGCGCCAGTTGTTGCCTGGCTGGGGACATGGTTCGGGTTAATTCAGTGCTAGAATGAGATAGAAGATATTGAATCAATTAAGTATATTGATAGAAGATATTATTTTTTTTGTAGTTTTTTTTAAAATGTAAAATAGCTCTCAGTTATTAGTAGGAATTGAATCAATGCATTGAAGAAAAATAAATTTAATTCATTGATTGAATCAATTAAGTATATTGGAGGATCGATTCACCTCATATTTTCCACTTTGTCGACCATAACAATAAAAAAAAGAACAACAAAGGTAAACCTCATATCAAGTTAGAACTAGGTTGAGAGAAGATATTTTTTTTGTGGTTTTTTTAAATGTAAAATAACTCTCAGTTATTAGTAGGAATTGAATCGATGCATTGAAAAAAACAAACTTAATTCATTGAATATTTATATAACATCTCTTTGAATCGACGTCGGTTCACTACACTAGAGATACTCTAAGTAAGTTGGGCTATTACGGATATGCGTTCATCCGATCCAAGGGCACTCGCGCAGGCTGGCTGCAGTAGTTGTATTTATCTGAAGTGGAGCCTGGAGGATTTGGTTCGGTTCGGACGCACATGCGTGATGGACGGCGGGCCGGGGCTCCCGAACTCGCGTCGTTGCGCTCTCGAGTGGATTGGCTGGCGGTGGCAGCGACAGTGGGCTGGTTAGATCGCCGGCCGAGGCCACGACGCGGCCAAAAGTCCAAAATCTTATCCGCAAGGCGAGTCCGGCTAGCTAGTTCGATACCATTTAAACGGAGAGAACGTTAACTTCGTGACCATGATTGATAGATAGTTCGATCAGTGCCTTCGGTTACTGAGCGAGCTAGCTAGCTGGAAGAGTTTTTTTAGCCTTCTTGCTTCGTTGTGTTCTCGTGGGCGCTGTGTGGACGACACGTAAAGTGTGGGTATCTGGATCCTCTGCGTTACGGCAAGGCACAGTTTATGGGTGAACATTATTCTACGATAACGATAACGTTACGATAAGTACTGGTGAAAAATAAAATATGTATTGTAATAAATTATAGCAAAATTTATAGCAATTGATAGAAACTTTGTTTTTGGTAGGGCGGTAGAGATCGCCCCCTGACAGAGGCACTCTAGATCGCTGCATTGAATACTGGATGGATGTGCTCATAGTGTTGAAGTACTCATTAGCCCATGTTGGCCTGTTCTATCATTATGGTGGTTAAGTCCTGTAAACTAGTACCAAATCCCAGTCTCCCCCGGCCATTTGAGTCTGAGAGGGACACTGTTCTTCCTAAACAAGTGGAGACCTTCACTTTTGAGGTAATTTGCTCATTAATACTGTAGTAATTTCACAAATTAGGAAATAAAAACGGTGTGTCAATGACATGTGGTCTCATAGTCCACTTATGATTGTCATGTTGAATGTTATTTTTTAATTTGTATATCTTTGCAATGGTGTTGAGTAATTTTTTTATTACTTTTTAGTTTTACTCGAAATTCATAAATTTTGGGTTTGACATGAAAAGGGTTGACATACATTAAACAACACTACTTTGGTCTAACTATTTCCGGTGCCATTTTTCCATGACAAATTTAATTATTTCCATAAATTTTAAAACATTTATTTAAGTGTCAAGTATACCCTGTCATCGTCTAACCAACAACAAAATTAGTCAAAGCATTTGCTGTGGTGGACACTCACCGGTAGGCAGCGTATCCAAAGCTAAACTTCAACTGATGAATTTGTAAAAAGTGTTCATTGCATTTTCAGTCCCCCACCCCACCCCACCCCACAAAACCCACACCCACAAAAGAAGCTTTTGATTATTAGTCTCGACAAGGTAGATTTGTTCTTTTTAGATTTATCAAGTCATATAAATGCAAATTTACGGGAATGTTGCCTTTTTTCTTCACATAGTGAAATAATACCTAACCAGCGTGACCTGAGCACACAAACAACTAGAATCACAATAGAGAACTGCAGCTATTCACATAGACAATAGTAGCGATGCCCTTTGGACACGGGAACTGACAGGAGCCCAATGATGGCAGCCGGCAATTGCATTTCCGAGTGGGGTTTGGCAATCCGCGCTGCTTCAGCTAACAAGGGAATTTTGGTCCTGTCAATTTATCGATGGTTTCTTTTTCTTTTCATGTTAGGTCATTAATAACCGGTCCGATCTATGGGTGATCGCCGGACTGGTCTTTGAATGCTTAGAGTATAAAGTGGTATAGACGATGGTTGTTTGTAGTACATTTTATATTATTTATAGATAAAATTAAATATAACTCATATAATAAGTTATCTCTAAATTGTTTATATATAGATCCCACAAAATGATACCATAAAATATATAGGTTACAGACATCATAGATACAATAATAAAAATGATGTCTATAAAGGCCATATAGAGCGTCTGTTGCATGCAAAACAGTTTCTATCTCTCTCCTTCTCTCATCTATATTACAAAAAAAAATTATGTGGCAAAAATTATAGACATATGATATTATATTGTTATACATACCCTCATATTTTGCACAACTGCTTCCGGAAACATCGGCGATTATGTGTATGTACTTCTTTTCACCTCCAAAGTGCAAGGTAGGTAGTTTGGTCCGGAGCAATTATAAAAAGTAATTTGAAAGCACGTTTTTTTCATATAAGCACACAATTTGGAACAAGGTTGAACATTACGTAGAGTTTTTATTTATTTATTTTTAATACAATTTTAATAATATTTTATAGATAACTTCTCCCTAATTTTATTTTCAATTTCGACTCCTTTGGTTACAACAGTTGCGTGATCAAACTGCGTTATCACGTCATAGACCACGGCGTGATCAAACCTATCACGATAGCTCTCCGAGCCAACACGCGTCCGTTTTTTAGCTAAGTGTTGTCACGCTAGCCAAAAGGAATAGCGAGACAGTACTCGTTTGCCACGTTAAAGTTTGTGGTGTGACAATGTGTTTTTGCTATGGTGTGATCAAATTTGTTTAAATTGGAAATGAAGTTAAGGATTGATTATCTTAGACTGTTAAAATTGGAAATGAAGTTAAGGATTGATTATCTTAGAATATTTTTAAAACTAGATTAAAAATAAAAAAAGTTCCCTTGCATACGTTTTTTTAGCTTTGTAACGGCGACACCGTTGTTACATCATGCTACTTCTCGAAGCTCATGCACACAAGAAAGGAGGGAACAGACGGCCCGTGTCCGCAAGCATCTGCACGTTGGAGCAGGGCGGGCTCTGGCCATTCTCCTCATGGAAGCCGTGACGAATGGCTCATAACAACCAAATGTTTGATTTCTGTTGTGGGCTCTGCGCGTGGGTTCGATTGGTCGCCCATTTATCATGCCCCGACAACATTTTCCAATGTGGGCCCAGCCCATCCACCAGCCGTCCGGGGGAAAATGGCATGCCCGCGACGTATAATTCTCGAGGGCTCGTTAATTAATCACCAAGTAATTAGTGGTAATTTTACGGTAGATATGTACTTAAGTAGTTATAATTTAGTCTAGCGTTGTTATTAAAGAGAGGTGCTTCACTTAGGTGTATTAAATCACTAGTCGATATCTTTTACTCTCTAGACGGTTAAGTCTAATAAATAAGACACCAAGCTCTGATATCACTTATAAGATCGAGGAGGCCGATTAGATACGGTGAATAGACGATTTTAAAATTTTCATTGCCTAAAACCTATTTTTAATACGAAAGCTAATAACAATTTGATTTTGCACAATTAAAATATAAATCAACTAAGCTTGATTAAGTGCACTAACAATATGAATACAATTGAATATAGCAATTAACTAAATACTAGTAAGCAATTGAATTAAAATAATATAAATTGCTTAAAGTAAAGCACAAGAACAAACCACAATAGACACGATGATGTTTTACCGTGGTGTTCGGAGATTTACCGGTCTCCCCTGATCCACATTGAGGTAAGCCCAAACGAATTGGACCAGCTCTACAAATTAAGCCAACACCTCCGAGGTAAGTCTAACCACTTGGACTGGTTCCAATACGGAACCAACACCTCGATCCACTCGGGGTTGCTCTTCCTCTACTCCGGAGATGGTAAACACCAAACCACTCACAATTACAAGGGGTCTTCTCACAAGCTTCTTGAGAAGATCACCGGTCCACGACGCATCTACGCCGTCTAGGTGTCGGCAAACACCAAGAGTAACAAGACTCAACTTTCACTTGAACTAATCAAGTGTCTAAGCGCAATGGATACACAATCCACTACCTAAGGCAACACAAACACTTAGGATTTGCTCTCCAAGCTCACTAAGTGCAACACATGCATATAAGAGATGAGAGGCTTGCTTTTTGCTCAAAGGAATGAATAGAGGTGCCAAAGATTATTTTCTAACTGGCTAATGTGTGTATTTATAGCCCACACACAAACACTAGACGTTAGGAGAGAATCTGCTGAAAATCAGTCCAGCCGATCTGACCGCAAGCAAGTGGCCGGCCAGACCGCCTTTCCTCCAACGGCTATAAAACTAGCCGTTGGACACATTCAGTCTAACCGCCAACTCATGGCGGTCGATGCAATCGGTACAATCGCCGATCGCTCCAACGAATTTTAGAGAAACACCCTTTCTGGAAAACCTGACCGAGTCGATGACCAGGGGGTCTGGTCAGTCCGGGAAACACATGCCAGTCAGACCGGGCGTTCAACTGCAGCCAATCCGCCATTATAACTGCGGTCAAACCACTCTAACAAATCCAGAAAACACACCTTCTTGAAAAAGCCGACCGGGTCGATGACCCGGGAGTCTAGTCAGTCCGGGCAACACATACCGGTCAGACCGGGCTTTCGACGGCGATCAGTCCGCCCTTATAACTACGGTCAGACCGCTCCACAGAGAAATCAACAAATCCATAAAACACATCTTCGAAAAAGTTGACCGCGACCCTGACCGGGACCACTGTCAGACCGGCCAAAACATGGCGGTCAGTCCAGGGTTCAACTACGGTCAGTCCGGCCCTGGAATTCAGCATAGCCGACACTTGGAAAAACGATCATAACTTTTAACTCCGATGTCGGAATTGAGTGATCTTGGGCTCTATGGAAAGCTTATTCAGAGGTAAGCCCAAACGAATTGGACCGGCTCCACAAATTAAGCCAACACCTCCGAGGTAAGTCTAACCACTTGAACCGGTTCCAACACGGACCAACACCTCAATCCACTCGGGATTGCCCTTCCTCTACTCCGGAGATGGTAAGCACCAAACTACTCACAATTACGCGAGGTCTTCTCACAAGCTTCTTGAGAAGATCACCGGTCCACGACGCCTCTACGCCGTCTAGGTGTCGGCAAACACCAAGAGTAAAAAGACTCAACTCTCACTTGAACTAATCAAGTGTCTAAGCTCAATGGATACACAATCCACTAACTAAGGCAACACATACACTTAGGGTTTGCTCTCCAAGATCACTAAGTGCAACACATGCACATAAGAGATGAGAGGCTTGCTCTTTGCTCAAAGGAATGAATAGAGGTACCAAAGATTATTTTCCAACTGGCCAAGGTGTGTATTTATAGCCCACACACAAAAACTAGCCGTTAGGAGAGAATCTGCTGAAAATCAGTTCAGCCGATCTGACCGCAAGCATGTGGCCGGTCAGACCGCCCTTCCTCCAACGGCTATAAAACTAGCCGTTGGACACATTCGGTCTAACCGCCAACTCATGGCCAGTCAGTCTGGTCCAGTCGGTCAGACCGCTGCAACGAATTTGAGAGAAACACCCTCTCTGGAAAACCTGACCGAGTCGATGACCTAGGGTCCTGTCGAGACGGAAACACATGCCGTCGGATCAAGGCGTTCAATCGCAACCATCCGCCATTATAACAGCGGTCAGACCACTCCAACAAATCCAGAAAACACACCTTCTGGAAAAAGCTGACCGGGTCGATGACCCGGGAGTCTAGTCAGTCCGGGCAACACATGCCGGTCAGACCGGGCTTTCGACGGCGATCAGTCCGCCCTTATAACTACGGTCAGACCGCTCCACAGAGAAATCAACAAATCCATAAAACACATCTTCTGGAAAAAGTTGACCGCGACCGACCGACCAGCCAACATCGCGGTCGGCCTCAAAACATGGCGGTCAGTCCAGATTCAACTACGGTCAGTCCGGCCCTGGAATTCAGCATAGCCGACACTTGAAAAAACGATCATAACTTTTAACTCCGATGTCGGAATTGAGTGATCTTGGGCTCTATGGAAAGCTTATTCAGAGGTAAGCCCAAACGAATTGGACCGGCTCCACAAATTAAGCCAACACCTCCGAGGTAAGTCTAACCACTTGAACCGGTTCCAACACGGACCAACACCTCAATCCACTTGGGGTTGCCCTTCCTCTACTCCGGAGATGGTAAGCACCAAACTACTCACAATTACGCGAGGTCTTCTCACAAGCTTCTTGAGAAGATCACCGGTCCACGACGCCTCTACGCCGTCTAGGTGTCGGCAAACACCAAGAGTAAAAAGACTCAACTCTCACTTGAACTAATCAAGTGTCTAAGCTCAATGGATACACATTCCACTAACTAAGGCAACACATACACTTAGGGTTTGCTCTCCAAGATCACTAAGTGCAACACATGCACATAAGAGATGAGAGGCTTGCTCTTTGCTCAAAGGAATGAATAGAGGTACCAAAGATTATTTTCCAACTGGCCAAGGTGTGTATTTATAGCCCACACACAAAAACTAGCCGTTAGGAGAGAATCTGTTGAAAATCAGTTCAGCCGATCTGACCGCAAGCATGTGGCTAGTCAGACCGCCCTTCCTCCAACGTCTATAAAACTAGCCGTTGGACACATTCGGTCTAACCGCCAACTCATGGACGGTCGATCCAAGTCGGTCGGTCAGGCGCACGAATTTGAGAGAAACACCCTCTCTGGAAAACCTGACCGAGTCGATGACCTAGGGGTCCGGTCAGTCCGGGAAACACATGCCAGTCAGACCGGGCGTTCAACTGCAGCCAGTCCGCCATTATAACCGCGGTCAGACCACTCCAACAAATGCAGAAAACACACCTTCTGGAAAAAGCTGACCGGGTCGATGACCCGGGAGTCTAGTCAGTCCGGGCAACACATGCCGGTCAGACCGGGATTTCGATGGCGGTCAATCCGCCCTTATAACTGCGGTCAGACCGCTCCACAGAGAAATCAACAAATCCAGAAAACACATCTTCTGGAAAAAGCTGACCGGGACCCCTGTCAGACCGGCCAACACATGGCGGTCAGTCCGCACGTTCAACTGCGGTCAGTCCAGGGTTCAATTGCGGTCATCCGCCTTGGAATTCAGCATAGCCGACACTCGGAAAAACGATCATAACTTTTAACTCCGATGTCGGAATTGAGTGATCTTGGGCTCTATGAAAAGCTTATTCAGAGGTAAGCCCAAACGAATTGGACCGGCTCCACAAATTAAGTCAACACCTCCGAGGTAAGTCTAACCACTTGGACCGGTTCCAACACGGACCAACACCTCGATCCACTCGGGTTTGCTCTTCCTCTACTCCGGAGATGGTAAGTACCAAACCACTCACAATTACGCGTGGTCTTCTCACAAGCTTCTTGAGAAGATCACCGGTCCACGACGACTCTACGCTGTCTAGGTGTCGGCAAACACCAAGAGTAAAAGACTCAACTCTCACTTGAACTAATCAAGTGTCTAAGCTCAATGGATACACAATCCACTAACTAAGGCAACACATACACTTAGGGTTTGCTCTCTAAGATCACTAAGTGCAACACATGCACATAAGAGATGAGAGGCTTGCTCTTTGCTCAAAGGAATGAATAGAGGTGCCAAAGATTATTTTCCAACTGGCTAAGGTGTGTATTTATAGCCCACACATAAAAACTAGCCGTTAGGAGAGAATCTGCTGAAAATCAGTCCAGCCGATCTGACCGCAAGCATGTGGCCGGTCAGACCGCCCTTCCTCCAACAGCTATAAAACTAACCGTTGGACACATTCGGTCTAACCGCCAACTCATGGCCAGTCAGTCTGGTCCAGCCGGTCAGACCGCTCCAACGAATCTTAGAGAAACACCCTTTCTGGAAAACCTGACCGAGTCGATGACCCGGGGGTCTAGTCAGTTCGGGAAACACATGCCAGTCAGACCGGGCGTTCAACTGCAGCCAGTCCGCCATTATAACTGCGGTCAAATCACTCCAACAAATCCAGAAAACACACCTTCTGGAAAAAGCCGACCGGGTCGATGACCCGGGAGTCTAGTCAGTCCGGGCAACACATTTGCAAACTTAGATAATTCCACAAGGAGTAGGTACATGGACTTCAACCATTTGCAAAACACATTTGCAAAATATAGTCACATGCTACAAGGATTAAATGCATGAGCGTCAACTATTTACAAAACACATTCGTAAATATAGCATAATGCATAGATGAGCTAGAGCAAGCACAATGAGCTATCAACACATGACTAACTCATGCTATTAGTTAAGACCCCTCTTAATAGTACGACAACCTATACTAGCAATTCGGTCTTCCAACCAAACACGAAGACTGGTAAAAAACTAGGAACATATCCTTAACCTTAGCTAATCATACCTTTGCCTTAAGCATCTTCTTGAAGTTTGATGACGCACATCTTCACTTCAAGTCCGGGTCCCAAATATATGTAGAGAACGAAATATGGATCAATACTAATGAAACTACAAAATATAGAGTGAACTCACCCTAAATGTGTGCATTCACGAATGTGTAATAAGAACATATGCACATATTCAAGTTATACTTATGGTGGAACCTATATTTTAGATCCGAGAATGCAACAATATAAAAGAATATAAAGTCGAATGTATACCTCCATAATTTTTACATTTCTATATCCAAATGATACTACACAAAATCATACTAGATAAGAGAGTTAGTCTCACAAGTAGATTTGTCATTAATCAATGAAAGATGTTAGTCTCATATTTAAATTTATCATTAATCACTAAAATACTCTATTAACACATAATAACGGATCTAGATTCTTCGAGATCTAGAACAATAAGTGTTGAAATTTATGATTCCAGGACTCAATCAACATCTGATAACTATCACCTTTCGATTACCCCACGATGGTGGTGCCCTTCTCTGGCTGGCGTGAGAGATGCACTGTGCAAGTTCCAGGATACTGCGAGTTACTCCGTACATTTTTTTTTTGAGTTACATGGTTAGCCGCAAAATCACGTGACTTCCGTTCAAATGATCAAACAAATCATGAAATGCTGCTTTCGTGTATAAATCGCTTTTGCCTTTCTGCCCATGCGGTGCTTTCGCTTCCCGCAGGTAAAGAATGTCGCTGCTCGGTTGGATCTGCTGCGCTGTTGCTGGGGGTTGCTAGCTTTTTCTTCCATCTGGGTTTCATTCCCTAAGTCCAAAACCTTGATTCTTTACTGTACTGATGCTACCTATGTGCCTTTATTCCCTGAGTTGTCTAGTTTGATTTGTTCTGCAGGACCAGTCTTGGAACATGAGGTTTGCATCTGTACACATTCAATAACTTAGGAGACAAGTAAGGGGTGCCCCGGCCTATACCCCAAGTATCCGATGCCTTGGAGAGTAGACTGTACTTTGCACACTGTGTTCTTGTCATGTCAGTGGTTCTCGGTGAATTCATTCGCCGGATTTTACTAGCAACCTCGATGAACCGGTACCAATTGCTTCATATTTCAATGCCCTGTTGAGAAAATTCGCTGCTGTTGGATTATTATCGATGTTTTATATACTAAAGTTTTCTTTTCTTGCATGCCCTGGTCCTCACCTACATTGTCGCTCTGCATTTTGTAAAGATTTTAATGCAGAAGCATACACGACCGTACAAGCTAAGCCATGCAATTTTTATTCCCTGTCCAGGGGGGGTGAATGAAACTAGATAATCTGGGCCATGTCTTTCTCATGTTGAGTTTTCACAATTAAGCGAGGTGTCGCACCAGTTACCTCACCAAATTTGTCCTGTATTTGAAAGTCTTAAGACTAGTCTTTGCACAGCCTTTCTTCTTTAGAATAGGCCTTTAATTTCGTGGCAAGGAGGGCTCTGTACAACTAACCCTGGTTTTGATATTCCTTCCGCAGGGAGTTAGCAACCTGCACGCACCTAGGTGACCTACCGAGCAGTAAGATTCCCGTTCGTGCTTAAACCAAATCTGCTGATCAATGCCTCACAATCCAAGTGACATACACAAATCATTGCGAGATATTCCCAACTTTTTACCCTTTAATAATACTATCTCTGTTCTTTTTTACTTATTTTTGGATATCAGTAGGGAATCCAATGCATATATTTGACTATTAATTTGTCTAATTATATGTTATTAAAAATTATTAAAAAAACAACATGAAATTATTTTTTGTGATGGCCTAGCGATAACTGTCACACGTAACAAATCCAAATACTTTATAAGACGACGTCTAAAAACAGAGGAGTAATAACAAGAAGAAGCGGCTGGGAGCTGTTAGAAGCACGATGCTTTGACCATGCAAAGTGATTAGGGGTGAAAATGGGGCAGATAATTTCGGCTAATCCAACACTGTATCCAAAAAAATCCGACTGGGATACCATTTTTAGTCCCGATCTGCATCCGTATCCGGAAAATATAATGGAATATGGATTAGGATACTGGAAGAGCGGCATCCGATCCGTATTTTTGATAGGATATCCGATAAATAAAAAAATAGATATCTGGTATACATAAATATCCTTTATAGTTTTCTAGTCATTGACTAATTTATAATATTAATTTATATTTGATTATGTTTATGTTGTTTAGTAGGATAAATAATTATCTAATAGGTAGTATAATTGACACTTTCGTCGGTGAAGTTAACTCTTTTCTTTATGTGTACACTTTTCATCAAGTTATTCGTGATCGATTTGAATCTGATCCGCATCCGCCCCATGCCTATATCCTGTAAATCCGTACTAGTATCCGACACCGAATCCAGGGTAAAAATATGTGTTAAGATACGAAAAGAGCGATCAATACCCCTAAAAGTGATCACATAAAGCTCCGTTGCAAGGAGCAAGGTCTCTAAATTCATATCGACTGCAGAGCAAATCCTGATATACAACTTATTGGCCTGTTTAGACGAGGGGGATCCGGCTAGGATCAAGCTGATCTGGAAATGGTCCGCATCAGGTAAATGTACAGCCGGCTCAGCCTATAACTTGATGTTTGAGGGCTCAATTCGGTCGGCCAATGCATCACTCATCTGGAAATGTTGGGGTCGGACGAAATGTAAGTTCTTTTGTTGGCTATTTCTACAAAACAAATGCTTAACGGCTGACAACTTGGCGAAGAGGGGATGGCCGCACAACCCGGTGTGCCCTCTTTGCTCAATCCACCTGGAAACAATGAGCCATCTTCTAGCTGAATGCTCCTACAGTCCTACTCCTTTCAAGTAGTCCAATCTATCTTCGCATGGCTTCGGGCTGCTTGCAATACCGACACCTTCAACTTAACGATAATCTCCAGGATTGGTGGCTTCATTCTACACCAGTGTTGCACCCCGAGCTAAGGCATGGTTGGAATTCTTTGCTGATTCTCATTTGCTGGACTTTGTGGAATGGGAGGAATTCTCGCATTTTCAGACAAATCGGCAAACGAACAGATTGTTTGCTGAACCAGGTGAAGAATGGGACTACACTTTGGGTGGAGGCCGGTGCTGCCAAATCGGGTGTTTTGATACCCCATGTCTTAGACCTGTTGGCTGTCGCTGATCTCCTCCTTGTCCTTGGTGTCTTTGTGACAGGATGAGTAGGTCCTGGTGTTGTTAGTAGTGGTACCTTCTTTCCCCTTCTTTTTATCTCTATTTTGGATAGTGTTGAATTGAATATAGGAATACACAATTCCTTCTTCGATTGATTGGGTACATATATATATACGTCCTCGCACACATGCAGCCACACACGCAACACACACATGCAACCGCACAGTGCCTAGTCTAACACTCCCCCACAGTCTTAACTGGGAGCACCGCAAACATTAAGACTGGACCTAAACTCTGTGAACACGGACGTCGGTAAACCTTTGATGAAGATGTCGGCGTACTGGGACGTAGTCGGAACATGCAGGACGCGGACCTCACCAAGGGCGACTCGCTCTCTGACGAAGTGTAGATCAATCTCGACATGCTTTGTTCGCCGATCTTTGAATCGGGTTCTTTGGAGAGGTAAAGCGCGACCGACATTATCACAATAGACCACGGTGGCGTGGCGAAGAGGATGAAGGAGTTCCTGCAGAAGTTGGCGCAACCAGCAGGCTTCGGCAACACCATTCGCCATCGCCTCTATACTCGCCTCTGCCTTTGGACACGGACACGATGGGGTGACGCTGGATGACCAGGAGATGAGATTGTCCCCGAGGAACACGGCATAGCCAGAGGTGGACTTGCGCGTGTCGGGACATCCCGCCCAATCAAGATCCGTGTAGACAATAAGATCACCGGTGTGGTCCGGTGAAGGTGGAGACCGAGGTCCAAAGTACCACAAGATAGCGAAGAATCCGCTTCATAGCACCAAGATGAGGTTCCCTAGGATCATGCATATATAGCGGACTCTTTGACAGCGTAGGCGATGTCCGGACGGGTGAAGGTGAGGTATCAGAAGGCACCGGCGATCTTTGCGGTAGGAAGTGGGGTCGGCCACGGCGACACCATCGGCGATGACTTGGCGTGAGTATCCACAGTACTGCAAGGCTTACAGATTGAGCATACCAAAGACGGTCCGTAATATCCAAAGATATCTTGACGCTGAGAGGAACAGACTGTCATGTTGGCGCTGAACGCTGACTCCAAGAAAATGATGAATGGGTCCCATATCCGTCGTAGAGAATTCCCGGCAGAGAGCTGCAATAATCCGCTGAAGAAGACGCATAGAAGAGGCCGCGAACGATGTCATCAACATAAAGAAGCAGAATAGCCATATCGGTGCCATGACGATAGATGAAAACTGATGTATCAGACTTCGCCTCAACAAAACCAATGGAGGTAAGGTGAGAGGCAAACCGATGATGCCAGGCGCGGGGAGCTTGCTTCAATCCATACAGGGACTTGTTCAGCGCGGACAAAATCGGTCTCGAGGAGTCAAAAACCACTTTGTGCATGATGACGATCTCATTCAAGGTGCCATGGAGGAACGCATTCTTCACATCAAGCTGATGAATAGGCCATGAATGAGAGAGTGCCAGAGTAAGGACAGCCCGAACAGTTGCTGGCTTGACCACAGGACTGAAGGTTTCATCATAGTCGATGCCAGGACGTTGCGTGAAACCACGAAGGACCCACCGAGCCTTATAGCGGTCAAGAGTGCCATCTGACTTGAGCTTGTGACGGAAGACCCACTTGCCTGTGACAAGGTTGACACCAGAAGGCCGAGGAACCAGGGACCAGGTGGCATTGGCTTGCAGGGCATCAAACTCCTCCTGCATAGCCTGGCGCCACACCGGATCCGCCAACGCGGAGCGGACCGAAGTTGGCACTGGAGAGAGCACGGCCGCCTGAAGGTTCAGGCGGTCGACGGGGTGCCGCGTGCCGTCCTTGGCACGTGTGCGCATGCCGTGCGCATTGGTGACAGGAGGGATTTCCTGAGGCACCGTGGTGGTGGTGCGGCCGGAGGGGCGGCCGCGCCACCGGCAACAACTCGAGACGGCGTCCGCAGGGCGCAGAGCCGGCCGTCCCGGTGGGCGCGCCGTCGGGGCGGCCGTGGGGCGCGGAGAGGCGCCGCCGAGGCACCACCGGTGGGGCTAGGTGCCGGCCGCCCCGCCCACTGGTCGCAGAGGCGCCGGCGCGTCCATGCCACGGAAGTCGTGAACTCAGATACCGCTCTTGACCCATAGGGCAAAGAGGAATCATCAGCGCTGTCCAAAAAATCGAGTGTGGTGGGATCCTGGGGCGAAGTGGACATATCGGCGAAAGGAAACACCGCCTCGTCGAAGACAACATGTCTGGAGACGATAATGCGGTTGGAATGAAGGTTGTCGGTGTATTAGAACCGATCTTACGTAAAGATTATTTGATTCGGGGGGTCTCCTAAGGATGAGATCACGCAGAGTGGATTGACACGGGATGTTTAGACAGGTTCAGGCCTTCTCCGGAGAGAATAATAACCCTAATCCTGTGTGTATGGTATTGTTGATGATCTAGCAAAGGACTAAAACTATTACAGAGAATAGTGCTTGTGTTTCTACTTGACTAGCCCTTGTTTGCCGTTGTTCTTCTCTCTCCCCTTTGTCTCTCTGTTTGATGCCCTTATATAGTCGTGAAGAAGTAGCCGTTTTGCCCTGCGGGAGATGTGCCTAATTAATGTAGTAACAGGCGCATGATGGCAGTAATTACCGGCGCCTTGACTTCTTCACGCCATCTGGCAATTATCTTCCAGAGATAATGGGGTATTTACACACCATTAATACGCGGAATAATAGTGCGTGTAGACCGCTCGATTCCTTAATCAATTGGACCTACTCGTGCAGTAGGTTTGATTATAAGGTGGTCGTAGTTTTCACGGTCGTAGAGGACTTACGACCGGTAGCGATCGTAGAAGAACTTACGACTATGTAGTGGTCGAGAAGGACTTACGACTATGTAGTGGTCGAGAAGGACTTACGACCATGATATAGTCGTAGCAAGGCTTACGACTATGGGGTGATTGTAGAAGAACTTACAATCACTTGTTAGGCCTCTCCTTATAGATATAAGGGGTACTTCGGGACTATGTGACATCATATTTACCCATAATAAGAATTATAGATAAAAGATAAAATGAGGATTATTAGATCCTCGCCATCTAGCCCCCACTTTAAGTGAAAGTAACTTACTTGGTAAAGGTTTCAGAATGGACTTACGACCATGAACATGTCGTAGAAAGATAGTCGAAGGAAAAACTCTTCCGATTGATACTTCCTTTGACCGTAAAGATTTGGTCAAGAAAGTAATTTTACTTGGAGGTGATGAAACGAACCTAACTTTCTGAGCAGGCCATCTGGGAATTGCAAACAATCTCTACAGATCTGTTGATGAGACAGTTCCGGCGATTGCAATCGTGAAGATTGCTTACGACTATCAAAAGTCAGTAAAAACCCTACGACCGTCGGTGGTCGTAGTAGGGAATCGGAGAAAAGCCTTCCGATTGATATTTCCTTCACCGTAAATACTTGGTCAAGAATGTAATTTCGCAGGGGTGACAATACGCACCTAATTTTTCTCGAATGACCATCTGGGAATTGCAACCGCTCTCACAGACTTGTCCGATGAAGCGGTTCCGGCGGTACAACCAACTCCTGAGACCTATAGGCGAGACGGTTTCCGGCGGCGGAGATCGTATGTTATAAAACTTACGGGAGGTAGACTTGGGTTTTACTTTTCCCCAAATCACTCCATTTGTTCTTGAGCTCTTGCTTTCTTCGTCCTCGACTAGGTTTCATCTTCTCCGCCGCCAACCCAATCAAAAAAACTTCTTGCTTCGGCGAAATGGCCAAGAGAGTTTCGAATGGGAGGAATCGGAGATGGATGCGCTAAGATCAAAATCTTGGTCGATCTCGGAAGATCCCGAGAAGGCTCGGTGAAGTGGATTCCGCTATCGGGCAAAGATCGCCATCGGGGAAAATGGGCAAATCTCGTCTTCCAAGCGTATTGTGAGTGCGCCTTGATTACCGCCCACCCCTTTTTAATGTCAATTCCTTGTTCGTAAATTGTCGCCCAATTGAGAATCCTTGAGGTGAAATCCAAGCAAAGACCTTGATCTACAAATATCTTTGTGTTATCTTCCTCTAGAAGTATATCTTTGTTTGACCGATATTATTCTTTTCGAACAAGTGGTCGAAAACAAGAAGCTTCATGAGGCTTCGACTTGTACCCAACAGAGATGGAGTCGATGAAGACTAGTCTTCAAGGCAACATCACTCTCTGAACAATGTGCTTAATGAGCTACATTCGAGGAAAAACTCCTCGAGAAGATACCATAGTTGCTCACACAAGTACCATTGGGGAACAAGTCGGAAAATTGCAAGAAATGGTGACCACTCAAGACTAATCAAGTTTGAATCGATAAGGAAGCGATCGAAGTCGCATGAAGTTACGCTTTGGCGAAACTTAAAGCTCAAGACCCCGCCTTAATGTTAAACCAATTGAAGCCGACTTGATCGTCTCCGAATCGAGAGGCAAGTCGTCGATTGAGGAAATGCAATCATTGGTAAAAGGTGGCGGAGGAAATGCAATAGGCTCTCCCTTCAGAGTAATCTTGTAACTACCTTGTAAGGCAGACAATTTTTGTTAATGAGTAATATATGATCCGCTTCATTTCCTGAAAATCATCTTGTCGAGTAGTTAGTAACTCAAAAGATAATAAACGAACGAAAGACTAAGAATTGAAGTCAAATTAATAACTTTATCCTAGCCCCCGACTATTTGTTTAGATTGTTTAGACAATCTAAATAAATAGTGTTTAAAAATGGGGTTTCTGAAAACAAAGAGAGGTTTATTTAACTTATAGCTTTTGTTACGGGTGTCAAGCACTGGTCGAAAGAGTTAAAAACGACTCGTCACTAGGAAGTTCCTTCTAGTGGGCAGGACCACGTGCAGAAAGGAAAGGCTTCGACTAGGTGATGTTTTCATTTCCGACTAGTTTAATTGAACCAAGAACAGCAACTTGAGTTAAGCAGGGCGTCTTAGAGGACTTTAGTAATTCGTTCGTCCTTTTTTGGTGGACTTCGATAAGTCTTTTCCAGTAGCAAAAGTAGGAGACTGAGCAGCGCTAGGAAGTTTCCTTCTAGTGGGCAGGACCACATGCAGAGAGGAAAGACTTCGACTAGGTGTGTCTCTTCCTTCGACCAGTTAAAACAAATCGAGTACATCAAAGGTGGTCGAACAAATGTAAGAAAGTGTACTCTACTTAGAATATTTTTTGAATTGACTGAAAAAATAGACTAAGATTGAGAGAGTTGGCTTTGAGAACATTTCGACTGGATAGAACCCGGGCTCTTTGTACTGGCAGCAAAAATGAGTAACGAGTCAATGCTTGAAATTCCTTCTAGTGGGCGTAACCACATGCGAGAGAGAGAAGTTTCGCCCGGATGACGTTTCGCTTTTCGCCGGTGTAAAGAAAAGCGGGTGTTCTCATATCATAGTCGAAAGATTAAAAAGCACTACTCAAAATAAGGCAAAAAGAGGTAGAAAGAACTCGGACTTTTATTGCTTGAGAAATCGGTCACACATAGAATTTGCGTGGCGGTCGATGTTCCAAGAGTTTGAGAGAACTGCCCATCTTCCATTGCTAGTCGTCACAGACCACGCCGAAGTTACTTCGACCATCGTGTAAGGACCTTCCCATTTAGGGAAAGTTTATTCAGGTTAGACTTGGATTGGCGAGCCTCAATACCAAGTCACCTCTGACAAGGCTGCGAGGTTGGACCTTCGATCATAGTATGCTCGCGCAGGCTTGTTGGTAGACCGCCGAGCAATTAAGGCTAGGTTTCTCCTCTCTTGAGTAGGTTAATGTCATCCGTCTTTCGAAGTTGTTCTGATCCGAGTTGTTGAAGGTTTCAACTCGTGTCGACCGCATTTTAGCTCGGAGGAAGCATGGCTTCGACTCGAACACTAGAAAAATGGTGTTTCTCTGTTGCTCGATGGTGGTTGTACGAACGCCCATAATATGGAAGGTAATTCTTGTACCCAAGCCCCCGAGCGCTTAACAAGCTGGTCGAAGACTCGAGTTTTAATTCCTCGCATTATTTGGCCGTTTGCACGTTCAACCGCCCCATTACTTTGGGGATGTGCAACAGAAGCATAGCATAACTTGGTACCCAACTCGTCGCAAAATTCCTGAAATTTTGCACTTGCGAATTGTTTACCATTGTCTGTAATTATCCGACTTGGTACTCCAAATCGACTAATTACGCTTCTCATCATGAACCTTTTCTTCGCCTGTTGTTATCCTGATTCTGAGTTCGACTTGATCCATTTTGTGAGCGTGTCAATAGCCACAAAAGGAATTCAAACCTCCCGGAGCTTTGGGAAACGGTCCTAGGATATCAAGCCCCCAGGTCGCAAAAGGCCAAGAAAGAGGTATTGTTTGTAATGCTTGAGCTGGTTGGTGTATCTGTCTACCATGAAATTGGCACTGGACACACTTTTTAACCACCTCTTTAGCATCGTACAGGGCTGTAGGCCAGTAAAAACCTTGTCGAAAGGCTTTACCAACTAATGTTCTGTAGGAAGCATGCGTCCCACAGATGCCACTGTGTATATCGTGAAGGAGTGTTATTCCTTCATTTTGCGGAATGCATCGCATGAGTATCCCTTAGGTTCCTCGTTTATAGAGGACTCCTTCAACCAAAGTATACATTTTGGCTTTTCGGGATAATCGATCTGCCTCAAGATCATCTTCGGGTACGGAACCCTTGCAAAGATACTCGTAGATGGGAGTCATCCAGGTATCCTCGTAATCTAATGAGGCCATCTCAAGAGGAGGTGCCTCTGGTTCTTCGACTGAGACGGTTTTGGAGTTGCTCCAAAAAACTCCTTTTGGTACTATGGATCGGAAGAAGCCATCCGAGCAAGTTGGTCTCATGAGAGAAATTATCCTTCGAGGATAAATTGTACCTCGAAACCTAAAAATGTTTTTCTAGCTTACGTGCTTGATAAGTACCGAGCCATTGTTGAGTTAGAGCACTGGTACTCTTTCCCAATTTGATTCACGACTAGTTGAGAGTCTCCTCTTACGAGTAGTCGACGAATCGAGAGTGCTTCGCGCACTCGTATGCCGCCTAGCAAACCTTCGATTCGCCACATTGTTAGTGGCACGAAAGTTTAATTGTATGGCATATTTTAAGGTTTCTCCGGTAGGAGATACGGACCACCCGACCCGAGCCACTTAAAGTGAGTGACCCGTCAAAGTACATCATCCATTGGTCGTGGGAATCAGATCGGGATCTGAGCAGTTCAGATTTGTCCATTCGGCGACAAAGTCCGCCAAGATCTGGATTTTATGGCCGTTCGGGACACGAAATGGAGGTCGAACTCCCAAGTTCGACCGACCATTTTGCCATCGTCCATTGTTTCCTTATTATGGAGGATTGCTCCCAAAGGAAACTCGAGGCAAGCCTGACTATTTTGTGCGCTGAAAATAATGCCGCATTTCCTCGAAGACATGAGGAGGGCATACTGAAGTTTTGGACACGAGGGTAACGCTCCTTAGGCCCGTAAAACTTCGCTACGTAGTAAACCGGTCGTTATGCGTTTTCACATTCTACGACCAAGATCTGCGCTTCTTTGCTGTGGCGTGGCGGCTAGGTAAATTAAGGCGTCTCTTACGGCTTTGGAGAAACGAGCAGAGCACTCGAAGATACCTCTTGACATCCTCAAAGGCAATGTTTGCCTCGTTCGACCACTCAAAACCTTCATGTCTCCCGAGAAGTTTAAAGAAAGGTAGTCCTTTTCTCCTAGTCGTGCGATGAAACGACTTAAAGCCGCCATGCACCCAAAGTGAGTTTCGGACTTCCTTTTTTGTGTTTGGAGGTCGATCCGGAGGATGGCCTTTATTTTTTCAGATTTGCTTGATTCCTCGTTCGGATACTAGGAATCCAATCAATTTTCTGAAGAAATTCCAAACACACACTTCTCTGGATTAAGTTTTAAATGGTGCTTTACGAGGTTGTCGAATGTTTCTTGTAGGTCGCTGATATGATTAAGTCTCTTAATGCTTTTTACGACTAGGTCATCAACATAGGCTTCCAAATTCGGCCTAATTGAGATGAAAAAGTCGATTGCATTAAGCGTTGAAAAGAAGCACCGCATTCTTTAGACCAAATGGCATTTTGATATAACAAAAGGTACCAAATGGAGTAATGAATGCGGTCTTTTCTTCATCGTTTAGACACATATTGATCCGTGATATCCGAATATGCATCTAAAAACTTAATATTTCACAACCCGCATAGAATCAACGGTGATCAATACGAGGTAAAGGAAATCATCTTTTGGACAAGCTTTATTAAGATCGAAGAAAGTCTCGCACATACGCCATTTGCCGCTTGACTTTTTGACCATTACAGGTTAGCCAACCACTGGGTGATTGACTTCTCTTATAAAGCCCGCCTTAAGTAGCTTATCCAATTACGATTTAATAGCATCTCGTCGATCGGGGCAAATCTCGTAATTTTTGTTTTACGGTACTTTATCGGTAGTAAAGCTAGCCTGTGCTCGATCACCTCCACAGGGACTCGGGCATGTCGGATGCTTGCCACGCGAAGACATCTGCGTTAGCTCGGAGGAAGGTAATGAGGCGTCTTCCTATTTGGGATCGGAAGTCTCCCCAATGCGAGCAGTCTTGAGGGTTTCTCTGCGTCGGAGGAACCTCTTTGACTTGGTCGTTCGGCTTTGGTGCGACTTTGAGGCTTCGACTTGCTAGTCGGTGACTTTCATCTCGAGTTGGTATTTGACCAACCATCTCGAGGATCGTGATCGCATGACTATCGCCATCTTTTGTCACATTGAATTGTGATCACTCCTTTGGGACTGGCATCTTAAGACATTGATACCCATAATGAGTAGCCATTAAGAATTTTGCCAAAGTTGGTCGTCCAAGTATGGCGTTATATGCCGACGAAATCGACCACATCAAAGGAGACTTTCTCGTCTGAAATTACTTGGTGAGCCAAATGTTAAAGGAAGAGAAACTTGGCCAATGGGTTTGGTCGAAGACCCCTGCGATTCCATGGAAGGAATATCGTCGCCTTACCTTTGTCCCGGTACTTGCATCTCATCCGGGCTTTGGTAAATAATATGTTCAAAGAATCGCCACCATCAACCAACACTCGATTTACAGGACGGTTGTTGATGGTGGGTTCATTCACAATCGAAATCGACATGATCGACTCATAGTGATCGGCGATCGTCCTTCTCAAAAGAGATGGTAACTTCCACCACTTGGTAATTTATTGACAAGAGGAGTATGTATGGAATTTACCTCTCGTCCGGCAGCTTTAAGTTGTCGTTTGGAGTCGTATGCCGATGATCCTCCATAGATATGCTCAACGGTATGGTGCGGATCTTGGAATGGCATCTCCTCATCATCGGCGACTTGACCACTCGTATGTCCTACACCGCCGAGAGTAGGGAGCGGTGCTTTTAGTTGTAGTAGTCCTCGAGCTTTCTTTGGAAAACTCGGCAGTTGCGGAGGTCATGTCCTTCCTTTTTATGAAAAGGACACCATCTTGGTTTGTCGTTCCTACGATCAGGGCGCTTACCTTTGCCTTGATCAGGGTTCGACTTGGTGGTTTAGGGCTCTCTATCTTTACGGCCAAAACCTCCTTGAAACCACTAGTTTGTGGCTTTTGACTTTTATTTTCTTCTTGGACTTTTTTGCTTTTTTGTCCTTACCAACCTCACCTGGCTCTCGAAGAGCGTGTGTTTCTCGATCGATAGTGTTATTCCACTCGACCGCCTCGAAGCGATTGCATATCGATCGGCCATCTCAAAGAGTTCTACAGCGGTGTTGGGAGGATTTAAAGCAATATCCTCTGTTATTCTTCTACTACGGACTCCTTGCTTAAAAGCCACGATCACGGAGGAGTCGAAATTTCGGAATTGAGTTCTGAACTGACTAAAGCGTTTGATGAATTGACGCAAAGTCTCGTTGTTGTTCTGTTTGATCCGGTGCAAGTCGTCTTCCTTTCCGTAGGCGGTTGTATGTGCCTTGGAAATTTGCTCATAGAAGATCACGAGAGTGTTGCCAAGAGTAGATCGACTCGAGTGGTTGGTTTAATAACCACGATCGGCGGATCCTTCGAGCACGATTGGAAGGTAATTCGCCATTACGTGCTCTCCTCCTCCTGCCGCTTTCGGACGGTATTGTATAGATCTGAAGAAACTCGATGGGATTTTGAGATCCATCAAATTTCTCCATGTTCACCGGTCGAAAATGAGGTGGCGGTAATCGCTCGAAGGTCGGCGAAAATGCCCATCCGTAATTACTTCTTAGCGCCTTCTTTGTAGGAAAGAAGGGTTAATGTCGCCAGTGATCGTATCTGACGATACCCGCAACAGTGACTGATACATTGTAGGTCTCGGTTCTTGAGGAATACTCCTCGTAATCCACCGTTGCTAGAATTTCTTTGCCGAGTAGTGATTGATCACCTCCTCGGAGGCTACTTGATCATCGGCCGATCGAAAAGTATTTCTCGAATAGGAGATCGATGTGACTTATGACCGTGTCGATTCCTACGCAGAGAAATATTCGATTGATCAGTAGTGAAGAAGTCGCATTGCTACGACTACGAATGTTGTTGACGAGGTACTTCGGTCTTGTCATCACGATTCAAGCCTTTGCGCAATCTCCTCGACAAAGAGATCGTATCTGGCGTTCGAGCAAGCTCTTGATTGGGATTCTCAAGCAAGTCGTTGATGTCTGGAGTTCTCGTACCTCCTGTGGATCGATATTGAATGCGCCAGCGGGTTCTTACGGGCTGCAATTTTCTTTCTTGGATGACCTCAAAATCCTCCCGTCGGATCTTTGAGGCCTTCTCGATGGAGTGCGAGAATGTCGAGGATTTCTCTCGCGTTCATCAGTGTTGGTTCTCTCTGTCGCGGTGGTTCCTTGCCATTACTACGAGGAGGCGCGGTCGTGATCTTCGGGAGGGTTCTCATTTCGTCCTCCATGAGGTTGACTCGATTTGAGGAAGGGCGAAGACCTCCGTTGATGATTCTCACTTGCGCTTGAGGCCTCCCGCTTGAGGAGTGCTCGAGAGACACCATCTGGCGACTTGGAGTAATCCTCCGGTAGGGGAACTCGGGTTATAATCGTCTCCATCCGCAAATGAGATCTGCGGAGAGGCAGTCGTATTCGAGGAAAAGCATGCTTGATCCCACTATCTCCGGAGTTACCACGAGAGATAGAATCACAAGATCTTTGGTGGAGTCTGGAATGGTGGCTTCGGGACTTGTCTCACTGTGTCGGACCGCCTTAAGGGAACTTGGACACTTAGAGGAAAAACTCTCATTGTGTCGTGAGTCCTCCAGGTGCGGTTACAGTCGGATTGACCCTTGTCCTTGGAGGGAATTGGCTCCTCTGTTGGACGTATCGTTGTGGGGGATAAGGATCCCTCCTCAACTCCATTGATGGGATGGTTTCCTGGAGAATAATCTCCGGAGGCAACATCACCATCAGCGGATGCATCACTCGGCTCGTAGTCGAAACCGGCATCCATGTCGACGTCTGCGTAATCTGCCAAGTCGAACCAGTTCTCCTCGTTCCATTCTCCTGCCATGCTTGCATGAGATTGGAAAAAAGAGAGTATGTTGACAAGAGATTACCTGAAGATCCCCACGGTCGGCGCCAACTGTCGGTGTATTAGAACCGATCTTACGTAAAGATTATTTGATTCGGGGGGTCTCCTAAGGATGAGATCACGCAGAGTGGATTGACACGGGATGTTTAGACAGGTTCAGGCCTTCTCCGGAGAGAATAATAACCCTAATCCTGTGTGTATGGTATTGTTGATGATCTAGCAAAGGACTAAAACTATTACAGAGAATAGTGCTTGTGTTTCTACTTGACTAGCCCTTGTTTGCCGTTGTTCTTCTCTCTCCCCTTTGTCTCTCTGTTTGATGCCCTTATATAGTCGTGAAGAAGTAGCCGTTTTGCCTGCGAGATGTGCCTAATTAATGTAGTAACAGCGCATGATGGCGATGATTACCGCGCCTTGACTTCTTCACGCCATCCGCAATTATCTTCCGGAGATAATGGGGTATTTACACACCATTAATACGCGGAATAATAGTGCGTGTAGACCGTTCGGATTCCTTAATCAATTGGACCTACTCGTCTGTAGGTTTGATTATAAGGTGGTCGTAGTTTTCCTGGTCGTAGAGGGACTTACGACCGGTAGCGATAGAAGAACTTACGACTATGTAGTGGTCGTAGAAGGACTTACGACTATGTAGTGGTCGTAGAAGGACTTACGACCATGATATAGTCGTAGCAAGGCTTACGACTATGGGGGTGATTGTAGAAGAACTTACAATCACTTGTTAGGCCTCTCCCTTATAGATATAAGGGGTACTTCTGGGGACTATGTGACATCATATTTACCCATAATAAGAATTATAGATAAAAGATAAAATGAGGATTATTAGATCCTCGTCAAAGGTCAAGGCACCGATAACCCTTATGATCGGATGAGTACCCCAGGAAGACACACAAGGAGGAGCGAGGTGATAGTTTGTGGGGAGCTGTGGATGACAGGTTAGGATAGCAGGCGCAGCCGAAAACACGAAGGTGGGTGTAGTCAGTGCCGCACGTGTAGAACAAAGTGGGGTGCGGTAGTCAAGGTTTTGTGGGGTGGCGGTTTAGGAGATAGGTGGCGGTGTGGAGTGAATCCGCCCAATAAACTGGAGGGAGACTGGCCTGAAAAGGAGAGAGCGCACAATGTTATTAATGGTGCGAAGAGTGCGCTCAGCCCGCCCATTTTGCTGAGAGGTGTATGGGCACGACAGACGGAGGACGACACCATGTGTGAGGAAGAACGTGCGGGCCGAGGAATGATCAAATTCACGGCCATTGTCGCACTGGACTACCTTGATGGAGGAGTCGAACTGTGTGCGCACATGAGAGAAAAAATTAGTAAGAGTCGTAAAAGTGTCGGATTTGAGGCGTAGCGGGAAAGTCCAGCTGTAGTGAGTGCAATCATCAAGAATGACAAGATAATATTTGTATCCGAAACACCGACAAGCCGGAGAGGTCCAAAGATCACAATGTATTAAATCAAATGGGCGCGACGCACGCGAGGTTGACAGGCTAAATGGGAGGCGCACATGGCGACCAAGCTGGCAAGCGTGGCAAACATGAGGATCGTGGCGCTTATTACAGGAAATAGCATTGGAAGTAATTAGCTTGGACAAAGCCTCATGACCGACATGACCGAGGCGGCGATGCGGAGGGTGGTGGGCCACGCCGCAATGAGGCGGTGGTAGCGCCGGTGGTGTTGGTGGATGCGGCGGGAAGAACGGGTAGAGATCACCGTGCTATTGCACTGGCGATCACGCTCAGTGTGCGAAGATCCTTCACAGAGAGGCCGAAGGATCAAACTCAATGGAGCAGTTATTATCAGTGGTGAAACGACGAACGGAAATTAAGTTCTTAATAATGCCAGGGGAAACTAGAACATTAGAAAGAATTAAAGGCCGTTGCGAAGTCGAAAAGGAGTGAGATCCGACGGAAGTAACAGGAAGTGTAGCCCCATTACCAACAATGATAGATGAAGGATTTGATGACAAAGGAGGGTGAGAGGATGAAATTATACGGCGTTGTTGACCATATGGCCGCGGCACGAGTCGACGTACCAGTCGCTAGGGCCCGGAGGAGTCAGCGACATGGTGCTGAAGTTGCTGGCGAGCGACGTCGTGTCAAATGACCCCCCGTGCATGGGAGTCCACGGCTGCTGTGGCGCTTCGCCGCCGCGGTGGTGGAGCATAGGGCCGTGTTGCTGTGCGAACCACGGAGGTGCGCCATAGCTGTATGGCGCAAGGTAGGGCTGAGGCTGCGTGATGGCGGTGAAGGCCGTCGGGCGATGGGGTGCTCCTGGCGCAGGGCCCGTGGGTGGCTGGTGCGGCCAAAACTGCAGCGTGCCTGCCCACGGGTTGTAGATCATGGGCGGCGGACGAGGAGCACCGGGTTGCCCGGCGTTGGTGCCTAACTGCTTGCTTGTTGCCGCCGCGACCACCGCGGCGCCGTTCGCGTTGCCACGACCGCCACCGTAGCCGCCTCTTTGGCGGCCCCCGTGACCACCGCCATGGTTGCCCCCTTGAGCGTCACCAGTGCGCGATCGGAGGCGAGCCGCCGGCGAGTCGATGAAGAGAGGCGCGAAGTGGAGGTGGCGGACGGGGTGTCATCGGCGCGTCGTTGATGTCGATCTCCTCGGCGGGGCGGCGTGCGGCGCCTCGGCAAAGGTGGGGAAACGTGCCGCGGCTTGATGTTGGTGACCATGGGGCGGAACTTGTCGGCGAGGCCACGGAGGAGCGTGAGGGCGAGTGCGATGCAAACGGGATCGCCGAAGTCGTTGAGGGTGGCAACCATCGTCTCGAGCTTGCGGCAGAAGTCGGTGATGGATGACGACCCTTGCTTCACCGTGCGGAACGCGGCGGACAGCAGCAGCGCACGCGATTCACGCTGGCCGAGGAACTCGTCCTCGAGATGGAGCGAGCGTCTGGCGTTGGGGTTCTTAAGCATGGTGGATTGTTGAAGGTCGGCGTTGATCGTCCGTAGATCCACGTGAGGCGGTGCGATTCATCGCACCCACGCCGGCCGATCGGCGTTGATCACGTCGGTGAGGCGTGATCGATGGGTGTACTTGCCGAGCACGACGAGGAAGAGGGCGCCAGCCGTTGTAGTTGTTCGCGGCGCGATCGAGGACCACCGGACGAGCACCTTGATGTTCGGGGCGGCGATGGCGGCGAGTGGACGTCGGCGTGCTTGGCCTCGTACTCGTCGAGAGCCTTGGCGCGGCCGGCGGCGATCTGGCGGAGGCGGGCGGCCTCGGCCTCGCGCTCGCGCTCCTCGCGCCAGCGCTCTGGCGCTCAGCGCGGATTCGCCATCGGCGAGACGCCTTGCCGGGACGGACGAATCGGGATCGCGGGCGGCGGCGAATCACGCTGTGGCAGAGCACGGTCCGCTACGGCGAGATCACAGCGCGTCGCGCGTCGGGATCGCGGCGTCGACCGCGTCACGCCGCTGGAGAGGCGAGCACGGCGCGATGGCGCTTCGTCTTGGGAAGAGGAGGCCGGCGAGCGAACCGCCCAATGACGGCGGCGGCGCACCGTTCGTGGGGAACGGCGGCGGTTGGGTAGGGTTAGGCGGAAGCGTTGATTACGGGATCGTAACCTCCCCTGATACCATGTTGAATTGAATATAGGAATACACAATTCCTTCTTCGATTGATTGGGTACATATATATATATACGTCCTCGCACACATGCAGCCACACACGCAACACACACATGCAACCGCACAGTGCCTAGTCTAACAGATAGCATGTACAAGTAGCTTCTTTAGTAGCCTGTAGGGTTTATGGTCTCTTATTCGGTTTTGTCTTGGAGAGTTTCTCCCCTGTATATCCTCACTTCTATTAATATGATCAGGTACGCTGCTGCCTTTTCATATATAAATTTTTTTTTCCATTAACCACATTACCAACCTAATCTACGTGCGTATTTCTGATTAGTCCTACACATGGTATGACACAAGAAAGCTTACACTTAATTATCTGGACTCTTGGACTCAAATGTCATTGTCATAGAGCCCTCCTGCTTTTCTGACGGCATTATAATGTTGTTACTTAACGTCGCCATACCTATATAGGATAGTAGGAGCTTTGGTGGCCACGGCGGCCCCATGGCCTGCGGTGGTTGGTTTTTAGGTGCCGAGTCCCGAGTGTTGTTCTTTTAGGTCTTATTTGGTTTGGTCAAAATTCTGATATATTCACGTAGGTAGATCGAGAATTTAGTTTAAATTCTCGGCTCGTTCCACAGATATGAACAACTTGTCTCCCTATAGTTTGGCGCCTTTTGCTACTGCTACTGCCTCACCGCACGATCATCTTTTGCAACGAAATCCTGCAGCCTAACACTTTTCAGTTCGGCACAAGTGCTACACTGCAAATGACACCTTCTCCAAGTGCCAAGTGCCAACCGCCCGATCAATTTCTAACTCAATCTGGATGCCACAGCACGTCGTGAATCTGAAAGAACTCGTACTGGGTCACTGTATCGTCCATGGACAGTTCGTCCGAAACTTCTGTCGCTGACACGCGCGGCGACGCGTCTGGAAACGGTGGCCGACACTGCAGGCTGTGGCGGCACCTACCTGCAGCTAATAATAGCGGCGAAAATCGGTAGCTTCCAGGAGGGTAGCTTGGTCGCCTGAAGTGCATGAACCACAAGGCAACAGCGGTCGTCTGATGGAGATCACAAGAAGTTGAAAAGGATTTGTTGAGCAGTGCCCATCATTGGCATTGGCACAGACTAAAAACTCGTGTGTGTTTTTTGTTCGGCTCAGAATACGGGTATGAACCATGTGAAAGGAATTGGATACAATTGAGTAGGGTGGTTGACGACGAGTAGGTGGAGTTCATTACACTCACAGGATGGAGAACATGAGAGGGAAGGAGAGAGAGGCAAAGGCCAAGGAATGCAGACAATCATTAGTTGCACTTGCCTTGCATTTCCAATTCTCCAGCTGGCCATTGGCAGCCTCCAGGCTGGGCAAGTGGGGGTGCTAGTATATAGCCTTGTGCCCTCACCAAGCAATGTGGAAACAGGTACTGTGCTCTGAGAGCCGTCCGATCGGAAAATTAGCGGCTGATATTTGATGCAGTGTAGTAAGGGTCCAGTTTCTCCCAACACTTGATCAACTCATCCCAAATGGGTGGGCATCGAGGCTTTTGCTCTTCCTCATGCTTGTGAGGAAGTGAAAATTTTACTGAATCCTACCTAGATCAACTATAGACATTTACTTTCCCTACGAAAATGACTTGTACAGTTTCTAATGATTCAGAAAATTCTGCATAAGCCCTCGCAAGAAAAAGAAAAAAGAAAAATAAGTTTTCGCAAAATAAAAGTTTTAAAATTGTAGTCGGAAAATGGGGAGGGTGACCTTCGGCTGCAAGCCTGCAACTAGTCTAAAGCTGCTTAGAAAATTATCATCAGAATATGTTCTTGAAGATGGACAACGTCTGTTCTGCTGCTACATTTCAGCCCCATCAATCATCACTGAACATAATTGAGATGCTGTTGCTGCTACAATTTCAGAGAACAGCCTTTTGCTATTCGATGGTTCATGGTTGGCAAAGGTTTGAAACTTTGAATTCAACTTAATTTCCTATATTCCTGCTCTGCACTCCTAGATTCCAATGTTTGGGAATTTTTAAAGAGAAGTTATCTGTATTACTACTAGTTCTGTGGAAATTTAGGTGGAGTTAGTTGGAGGATTAGTAGAATTAATATTGTATTATTAGTATGTTGAGAGGTCCCTATCTTATGCTTCCACTTTCTGATATAAAAGCTCATCTTAACTAACTACAATATTATTGTTTTTCTGCGTTCTTTTTTAGCTGTGCAGGTGTGCAATCCATCTGTAAAGATCCTCTAATAGTCTAATGCTCTTACTCAAACTTCAAATGCTCCTGCTAATGTGTAACAGTAAAGAAACTCAGAAGTCAGAGCATACAAGCCACCACCACTTAAGACCAACGGAAGCTTCCAGAACACGTGAGCAAAATGGTGTATGAACATAGTAAGCAAAATAGAGAGAACAGTAGAATAGGCCATTCTGGATGAACTGAGTAACCAAACTAGAAATAGCAATAGATTAGCCCATTCTGGATTGACAATAGTAAACAAAATAGAAATATCAAGAGATTAGGCCATTCTGGGTGGATCTCTGCATGAAGAGAGTGACACAAACAACAGAATTTTGGCACACGCACAAGAATAGGATCCACTCAATTTGATTCAAATCAATTCAATCATATTATACGCGTACACAGAACGTCGATGTAAATGAAACAATTCTGAACTAATAGACAAAAAAAATGAAACCTTTATCCTATCCAAGAATTGTACACCACCAATAAAATAAATTCCATCCCCCGATAGTCGCCACCTCCAAATCAAAGGCTAATGAATCAATCTGAATTGTACCGCAAATGAACAAGAATTTCCTTCCCCTATCCACTGTTCCTCTTCCCTACGCTACCGCTGCAATGTACCGCCCCTCCCCCTCACTGTCCTGTACAGCCGAAGGCGGCAGCTGGCTTGCGGTGGCAGCTGTGTGGCGATGGCAATGCATTGCCAAGCAATTTCATTACCACCCAGGAACCAAGACACCCTGAATGAAAGAATTATTGCGTGTGCCATTAGCCGTCTACCAAGAAAACACCGCCGCAGGCAATGCCGACGATGACAATGAGGACCGGGACGGCGCTGATGCAGAGGATGCATCATCCTCGGCAATGTAGAGGTCGTATGACTTCCAGGTGTGGTCGAGCGAGCAAGGCTTGCCGGCATCGAGGCGGTCCCATGGCTTGCCCTTCCCGGACCAGTGCATCAGGCTGACGGGACCCTTGTGGAGCGGGCGGCAGCTGCTGAGCACGTTGTCAC
This sequence comes from Hsuehochloa calcarea, assembly GCA_036346395.1. Lineage (NCBI taxonomy): Eukaryota > Viridiplantae > Streptophyta > Magnoliopsida > Poales > Poaceae > Hsuehochloa > Hsuehochloa calcarea. The sequence continues at coordinate 61,875,750 of CM070596.1, forward strand.
CGCCCAAGCCGTGCTGGTTCCACCGATGGTCGACAGCCTCCACCTCGCCGGCGAAGACGAGCAAGAACGGGGGCAACGACCCTAGCTCGTAGATTCGTTTTTCTTTCTGAATCTCCATCCACTGCTCAATACGGCGGCGGTAGTTGCCGAAGCGCCACCGCCGGAGGTCGATGACCATGACACCGGTGTTGAAGTAGCAGGGCGCGCGGCGGCGGCGGGCGAAGACGCGCTCGCCGAGCTCGGGGTCGGACCAGAAGGCGTCGGTGAAGTAGCGGGAGAAGTTGGCGTGGCAGTACTCGGGCGCGGCCACCACGGCGGCGGCGGGAAGGCGCGTCTCCCACAGCCGCCGGACGTCGTCGACGGCCAGCACGTCGGAGTCGAGGTATATCGCCCGCGGCACGCACGGCGGGAGCAGGTCGGCGAGGTAGTTCCGCGCGTAGTTGAGCGGCGCCTCGAGCGCGGCGCGCACGGACGCCGAGATGAGCCCGGTGACCGCGTCGGCCCGGAAAGGGTAGATCTCGAAGCGCAGCGACGGGAACGACGCGGCCACCGCGCTCCTGAGCTCGCCCACCTCCGGTGCGCCGCCACCGTCCGCCGCCAAGAAGTGGAAAAAGAGCGATTCCGGGCACGACGCGTGCTTGAGCAGCGAGTTGATGGCCGCCATGGAGCCCCTGAGGTAATGCGCGTCGAGCGTCATGGCGATGTGCACCAGCCCAGGGTCGCACACCCCCGCGCCGGCCACCGCCACCTGGCATCCCTCCCCGTTGCGGTACTCGGGCGCCTCCGCAAACCTCGGCAGCGCCGCCGCCGCCGCCGCCGTCCCAGATGCGAGCAAGAACACCACCAGGACCAACCCGGCCCACTTCGCCGGTGAGGCGGCCATTGCCGCCGCCGCCGAGGACCGCCTTGGTTCCCGGAGGCGCCTGTTTCTTGGGCTCGCCTCTCTCGCCCTCGCGGGGGTTGGATTGGGTTCTTCTAGTAAGTGGTCGGCGTTCGTTCCGATCCCTCGTTTGTGCTTGTGCTGTGCTGTGCGTATGTATGCGTGAGCGATTGATCGATCGGGTGGGTTTCTCGGGGGAAGTTTATATGTGGCGTTACCAATAAAACCCCGTGTTACTGTTATGTATAGAAGGGTGGGCTCCGCGTACGTTTACTTCGCTTACGCGTTAATCCTTTTGCGGTTGCCTGGCTGCCAAAATGTTGTCCTCGAATTGACGACCAATATTTTGGGAAACTAACAGAAGAGCGAGAATAAATCTTGCCAAAATTTAAGTAGTAAATCAAATACTTGTCAAATTCCGTCGACACTATCAAAATTTGATAAGGTAATATTTAGATAAAACCAAACAGGTCATAATTAAGCGTGCTTAGCGAGCAGATTGCAGGGAGTAATTGCATACAGTGACTGCTTCGACTCGCTCTTAGAAGTATATAGTAGCTGTAAGTACATTTCTAACGACTATGGCGTAGCACATGTGCGCGCGCCCTTGACAGGGTTGACGTATTCCAAATTTGCCAAGTGGATCGCACATAATCTTCACGTTTGGATCTATGTCAAGAAAAATGTTTCACATTTGGAAGGATTATTGTGCGCAAGGATCGTGATCACAAGTATATAGTAACTGTATACGACGGAACGCAATTGATCAGTCAATCACACACGTCATAATGGGAAGCTACGTGTGCAAAGGGAATAATAATGTTAACCAAAAGCAAATTTTACACTGTTTTTCCAAGTAAAGTTGTCGTTGTTGACGTCATAAACGCGCCGTAACACGCCACAATACTGCTGCTGCAGATCTTTAATTAGTCTTCAAAAAGATCTTAATTTGTGGAGAATTTTATATGAGATATAATAAGCGTTTCCATTTCTTTTGATTATGCTAACAATTTACGGCTGTAACTTTCCTCGATTAAATATTAGCGTGTTGATCAATTCTTCTCCGCATAGGCACTGGTTTTTGTGCCGTGCTTGGTAAGTTTGGCGTTTTAACTTTCCTGTAAGCGTATGACGTGAACAAGACTCGGTGAAACCGCGTACTTGAAAATTGTGTTTCTCTGCTGGAAAAATTGCTGGGATTCCATGGAAACTTCACACGCACAGCTTATGAGTATACATCAAGCTACATGTACGGAGCTACCGTCGTTAACAACATGTCACTTTAACCACTAAATTTTATCATCGTATTTTTAAAAAATTATAAAAGTATAATGTGGTAAAAGTGTTTTTCGTGATAAATTTACCCCTACTATTTTTATATATCCAAACAATATATTTTAGATAATATCTTTAGTCAACTTTGATATAATTTAACTGTACATATTCTAGAACCACCTCCTTTTGTGATGGGAGGGGGTATTAGAGAACAACCGTGCACTTTACTATGGGATTCCAGTGCTGATCAACAAAGATGCATCTTTATAAAAATGGGATTTCAATCGTACGTGCACGTAACAACAATTTTACAGAAAAGTGGCACGTACGCTTCATAATGAAGCCCTTAGACTTTTCATACATTTAGAATGGTTTTTGCAGCCGGGATCAAATCATCAAACGCTTGTTACTTCTGCAAAGTAACTCTGATTTTCCGAAGGAAAGCGACGGACCACGAGTACGGGTTTTGGCGCGACGGGTTCCCGATGGGATCACGGCTTATTCCGTGGAATTGTTCCATGCAAGGCCCAGCGTCGCTGACTGGCTGCGGTGAGGGGCCCAAGACGGCGCACGCTGCGGGCCCCGGAGAACAGTCACCACGTCTGGCCGCGTACGAACAGGAAGGCTTGACCTAAACGTGGCAGCATGTGCTTAGGGGTTTTTTGGCTTATTCGACCGTTTTTATTAACTTTAGCATATCTAGCCTTATTTGACCGTTTTTTTAATTAACTTTAGCATATCTAGCCTTATTTGACCGTTTTTTTAATTAACTTTAGCATATCTAGCTTTCGAGCATTTGAAAAAATAATAATAATATCGTGGTAGGCTAGGAAGGCGCCACTTGTCCCTTATGCTGCTCTTGGGCCACGATCGATCGTCATCGAGCATCTAGACAATTTGCATGTACTGCCGTTATGCGGAACCGCTGGATGTAGTTGTCGTGGTCCGTCCGCACACGCATCCTCCGATTGTTGCCCTAAGATTCTGATTGCGGCAAGGCCCCCCTTCCATTGAAACGAAGATTGGACACGTTTTCGATTGCAACATGATTTAAAAGCCCGACATAAATTAGAAAGGTTTTTTTTAATGAATGAAATATTAAATATATAATAATCATGGAATTGAAAAAAGAAGATAAGATTTCAACCCCAATAATAAGATTTCGTAATCAAGGTGTGAATAACATGGTGCGTAGGGTTTGGTAGGTGCATATTTTTGCCTCACTACTCCTATGGTACAAATAGCAACATGCACGAACCATCAACCCGAACTGCAGGTAAGATACATATGCACCTTTTGGAATAAAAACACCGGGGATGTTAAAAGGGAGTCAGGCTTGCGATCATACGTCTTATGCATCAGGGTCCATCGGTATCTTTCCCTTGTCTCCCGCAGATCTGCGGGCGTGGGTCTTCACGAGGGCTGCCCAATAATTGGCATCGGGGACACTTAAAGGCGTATCAATAACCCCCTTGCTCAGCAAGAGCATCGGGGACCATCGGTGTGTTTCCTTTGTCTTCCCCACACTCGGCTCGGACCTTCGTGGGGGCCTCCTCATGTTGGGTTGTAAGGACACTTTTAGACTTCCACCACCACTTCGGTTCCGCACGGACCATCGGTGCATTTCCCTTTTCTTCCTTGCTCTCGATTGAGTAAGGTTTCCAATGGGTTAAGTTCTTGGGCGCAACTGCGTAGTTCAACGTGTATTTCTGCTAAATGAATGCCTTGTCGTACTTCTCTGGACTATCGATCCACTGGAAGAAGTAGTAATGCTCCTACAGCTACCATTATGCACAGATAAAGTTAGTGATATGTAAAATACAATATGCAATGTGAAATATCGATGTGTGACATTCACTTATGCGGTAATCCCCATACATGTTGTACGCCCAAGCAACGATCTTTGGATCGGTGGATTGAATGATCTTTGCTTGGTTATCACAGTCCGACTCCGGGTGTGGAGCATCTCCATATGTTCGACATCCCCAAACCCAACGAAGTGATCTCCTCTACCTCTCTTCTCCCTCTCTCCCTGTTTTCAAAATCAGGTCGAGTGGAGTGTTGACTGTAGTGGTGGAGTGTGCCCTGGTTTTTTTAAGCAGTTAGAGTGTAATGTTGAGGGACTAAATTTTGGCGAATGGAGGTGCACTCACGTCCATGAGAAGGAATCTTTCGGCGCAGATTGCTTAGTGAGGTTTCAGTTCATTGCGAAAAGCTGGTGTGTGTTGTCAATTCACTGAGAAAAGTTGGTGTGTGTTGTCAATTCAGTTTGAAAAGATGTCATGGCATGGTGTGGCCATTTTAGTTTAAAAAGGTGACATGGTATGGTCAAATCACTTTGAAAAGATGGGTTGGCATGGCATGCTACAAGCACATGTGTTGATGAGCATCAAAACAAGACCTCGAAGTAAAGAAAATCATCATGTGTTGATGATTATCAAAGTTAGGAACCCGGACTTGGAGTGAAGATGTTCGTCATCAAGTGATCACTCCAAAATGGATGCTCAAGGCAAATGTATGACTAGCATAGGCTAAGGATGCGTTCTAGTCTTTTAATGGTCTCGGTGTTTGGTTGGAAGATCGGATTGCTAGTATAGGTTGATGTGCTATTAAGAGGGGTCTAGTAGTTTGAGTGTGTCATGTGTTGATAGCTTTTAATGGTTGCTCTAGTTCTTCCTCATATGAGACTGTACTTTTCAAATGTGTTTTTGCAAATAGTTGAGGTCCATGTACCTATCTCCTTGTAGAATGATTCTAAAAGTCGGCAAATATATTTTGCAACTTGTTGAGAATCATGTTTTCATGCCTTGTTTGCATCTCATATATTTTGCAAATGTGTTTTTGCAAAATTGAGTTAAAGCGATTTACAAAATCAGCTTTTGTATCCTAGACTTGACTGGTCGCAGTAGGAACCCCCGTCTGAGTTGAGCGGTCAGGTTTTTTTTTCCAGAAAGTCTCTTTTCTCTGTTTTGGTATTCGGACTGACCGCGGTTGGAGGGCCGAATTGACCGGACCTCCGGGTCATGTGACCCGGTCAGCTTTTTCTAGATAAGGTTGTTTTTGAGACTTGCTACTGATTTCCCTTGTCTAGACTAACCGTCGTTGGAGGGCCAGACTGATCGGACCTCCGGGTCACTGATGCGGTCAGCATTTTCTAGTACCATGTTTTCCTTGGTTTTGGAATCTTTGAACCCGGTCTAATAGGACCTTGTGAGGGCGGACTAACCGGACTTAGCATAATGGGTAGATTCTCTAGCAATGATTACCGCAAAAGTTATCGTTATATAGTAGTTCGGTCTGACCGGCCCGTTGCCTGTGGTCTGATCGGCCTTGCTGCCTTTTGCACATATTCTCTTCCAATGGTTAGTTTTCATGTGTGGGTGTATAAATACCCCTTGTGGCCAGTTGGAGAAAAGGTGCTAGTGCCATATTCATTTTCCTTTAGCAAAAAGCAAGCCCTCTCCTCTCTATTGTGCATGTGTTGCACTTAGTGAGCTTAGAGAGCAAAATCCTAGTGCATGTGTTGCATTAGGTGGCATATTATGTATCCATTGAGTTTAAACACTTGATTAGTTCAAGTGAGCATCTTCAACTTGTTACTCTTGATGTTTCTTTTGGCAAATTGAAAGCAAGAACGAAAAGAAACTTATCTCAAGCAAACCTTGCATAGATTAACAACGTGATCGTCATTTGGATTACACCCATGCCATCATGGATCGGTGGTCAATCCAAGATCACGAAATTCACCTCAAACCATAAAGAGCCCTAGCCTCCACCTCAACTCCCTAAGCCAATTAGGGTTTCGCAACAAAAGAGGCGAGAGAGAAAAGAGTCGGATGGTGCGACCACCACCTCCCCTATTTATAGTGGAGGCCTAGACTCCTAGGGTTTGACTCCTTTGGGCTCCGTTAAGGCCCACTAACAAGCGGGTCACACACGCACGCTTCGCAGCGCCGTCTTTAACCTTTTGATCTAACTACCACCTAGCGCCATCTTGCGCCTCGGATTTGCTAATAGATCACCCTTGTCCATCTTGTGTCACGCTTGAGTCATTGACTCACCCGGCATCGCCGATCGCTCGACATCAACTCTCCAAGTCTAGTCCCGATCCTCCTCGCCGCTGACCGTCGTTGACCACCAAGCAACCTCGCACAACCACGGATAAGCAAACACGAATTCGGGAACAAGTTCTTCACAACTTGACCCATGTTAGTCAAAACATGCATCATGCAAACCATATGCCACGATACCAATGACTTTGACCTAACCAATCAACATCGCCACGGTTGGCCGCGCTCAAGTCAATACCGATCCGACCGCCCAGGTGAGCGGTCGGATCGCCCCTTGGCCGGCCGGACCGCCTCCTGTGAGCGGCCGGACCGCCTTGGGACTTAGCCAATTTCAACCCCAAAATCCAAACCTTACGAAACTTTAAACCAATAGAACTTTTCTTCGAGACTCCAAAAATCATGAGACCAAGTGCATTGGGATCCCCTACTTGCCTACAACACCTATTTTTGGCCCACTTGTTTTGACCACTTTGGTCACCGCCGGTCCGATCGCTTCCACATGGCCGGCCCGATCGATTTGGGACCGGCGGACATTGCAGTAAAGGACGGCATCTAGACGGCTTGGAGGAGTTGCGCCGGTGATTTTCTCAAAGAAAGTTATGAGAAGACCTTGATGATTGTGAGTGGTTTGGTGCTCGTCATCTCCGGAGTGGAAAAAGAGCAACTTCGAGTGGATTCGAGGTGTTGGCTTAATTTGTGGAGCTGGTCTAATTCGTTTGGACTTACCTCAATGTGGACCAGGGGAAACCGGCAAGCTTCTGATCACCATGGGAAAAGTTCAAGTGTTCTTGTGGTTTGTTTTATTGAGCTTAACCTTTTTGTAATTTACATTTATAGAATTAAATTGCTTACATGTATTTGTAGAGTTGCCATCATTTTCAATAGTCTTAGCCTGTTGGTGCACTTATTCAAAACTAGTTGATTTAGGTTTTAATTAAGCTAAAACGATTTGTTTTACTATTCTGGAAAAAAAACTCAATTTTAGCCAAAAGAATTTTTAAAAACCGCATATTCAACCCCCTCTAGTCGGCTTCCTCGATCTTACACATACATAGTGCTAAAAGCAACATACAACCCAGAGACGAAGTGATACAAACTGAGTACATGCACCATACAAAGAAGTGCACCATGCATACAGAGAGCTACAAACTGGATACAAGCTAGATCACTAGTCTGAGTCACCCTGTGGTGCCTGCCTGTGTGGCCTGGTCCTATGTGCAATTTGGCATGTGGGGGTATGTCAACCAGTTCGATGAGCCTCTATTTGTGTGCAGAACGTACGGAGGTCGCTGGGTGGGCTGCGATGCTCCAGCAAGTTGACTTTGGCCAATTTCGTCACCTCGAAGCATACCAGAAATCCAATCTGTCATGGGACCGATGGAGCTCTGGCCGTGCTGGTACAACGTAGTACCGTGCTTGTCGTAGTACTACGGAGCGACGTTGTGGTTTATGCCTTCGAACTGGTGGTGGTACCGCTGACTGTAGGTCAGCAAGGGCCACCCTAGGTGGTACGGTACAACTCTAGGTACGGTGTACTCCTGCTTGGGAGTAGCTGGGAAGGTCACATCTCCATCAGGTGAATCGGTATCACTGCCACGCCCAACCTATGGAGATATGATGTGTTAGTACGTAATAACTAATAATTTGATGTAACAAATAGTACCGTGAATATGAAATGATGTGCGCATTCACATAGGAAATACACTTCCATGGGAGTACACTCCACCTCTCTGCTCCTATGTAGATGATGTGCGAGGTAACAATGATGGTGCATGAACAACACGCTACAAAAAGGTCCAAGTTAGTACAATGCGCTGCAATAATAACACAAGTATCTACTATCATGAACTTATTATGCCACCAGTATGTCCTCCAACACTGGGCTGGCATTCGGATGATGTTCGCACTAGTGACGCATCCCCCCGGAGGTGCAGCCGGAAATATAAATGAGGTTATCCCAACATCTAGCAACACCAGTAAGTACGACATAAATTTTACATATCGTACCTCACTGATCTATAATACGGATGGCTGACGGGTAACGCTAGGATGGTTGTCGGACTCCAGGTCGGTCCACTCGCTGAGCATCTCAAAGCACTTCGTCGTCCGTCTGACCACAACTCAAGTTCTTCACAATATTCTTGGCATCATCATACATAGACTTGACCAGCCCGAGAAGCCCCTGCACAGTGTAACCGCCCCTGCGAAGGGCGGGGCCTCTTGTATCTACGATCTGTCGGGCCCTGTCGAACTGCATTGAAATGGAAAAGCTGTTGACTTACAACTACTAATAATATTCTATCAGAAGTGAGGAGTAATTATGATTGTTTTACCGTGTCGTCACGCCGTGAAGCTCTTTGTTGATCGAGGCCCAACTATAGCCTATCCTTGTGCGTACATCCTCCATTTGCTCTGGCGGAGGACGAGTGAGCCTGGCACGCATTCGTGCCACATACCACTATAGGTACTCACGGTAAGTCCGAACGTTGTATGGCCTCTGCTCGTGTACAACCTCTATGTGCCATGTTTGCTCCCACACTGTATTCCATGGGAGCTGTACCGTGGTCCAATCGTCATTCTTTCATCCCCTCCTCGCTTGCCTGCATTGCATACGAATAGATGTGAGAAAAATAGTTTTTGCCAGCAACAATAAATTATACCCAGATGGTGTTATACTCACGGGTGAGAACCTCGTTGGAGCACCTTGCCATTGCCGGGGGGGAGGGGAGGGGGGACAAGCTGGAAAAGCTCGAACTGCCTCATTCAACGCAACATCCTGTGTGCACTGCACGAACAATCCGTGTGGCGCTATGTCCAACATGAACTATGGGCTCCATGGACTCCAATAATGTTGTCCTCGCAACATCTCAAACTCGTTGTGGAATAACGAATAGCACCTAGCTACTCTCTGCCTAGCCCAACTTAACTTGCCACCTGTCCATTGGGTGCCCATGGTGTGTCTGTCTGTGTGGTCATTGCCCACACCATATGGGTGCACTCGGACCCGTATCATGGGGCGTCCGATAGGGAAATGGTCCCAAGACCACAACTGCAACAACACGTATCATACAAGAAGCACTGGCTCCTCACTGGTGCTGCGTTGTAGGGGCGAAAAAGACTATTGATCCAAAGATGTACTGAGACATCTCACTAGGCTCGACATCAATCAAAGACTTGGCGATGTGGATGTATCTAGGGTACACCCAATCACCATGTGTCATGGGAAACATGGTCCAACCAAAAAGAAACAACAAGTACGCTACGAGGTGCGTCCTAACAACCTCATTAGGTGCACCCTCCGGGTAGTGCACGAAATGCCTAAGACATGACTGGGGGACACCACAGGTCCTCTCTGGACTAGGTCAACCAAATCGATGCTCCATGTGGACCTCCCAGTCCACTGACTTGGGAGGTGGAACAACTGAGGCTCCCCTTATCAACAGACCAGTCAACATGGACACATCCTGAAGAGTGGTTGTTATCTCTCCCCACTGAAAGTGGAATGTGTGGGACTCAGATCTGCATCTATCCACAAGTGCTAACATAAGAGACACATCTAGTGTGAAGGAGTGGCCGATGTGGAGCATCCTAGCAAATGGCAACAATCACATATCCCGAAGAAGTGGAATGTAGCATGGGTCAAGGGGTCAGTGTTGGTTAGGTGATCTAAGGATAAGGGGTGGAGGACCATCCCTAATGATCCACAACTTGCTATGGTGATGTGCATCATAATATGGATCAAGCAGCTTAGGTAAAGGAGGTTCATCCCCGCGCCCTCCCGCCATGTCCTAGAACAGAGGAAATAGTGAGTCCATGTTTCCAACAAATAACATATTTTCTGTATGTACTAAAAAAACTTGCTATCCACGTTCCAAACAAGTAACAATTTTTTTCTACATAGCTAATAATCTTATTATCCACATTCCCAATATTTACCATATTTTCTTAACATACGCAATACAATAATTTCTACACGATACATGCTAAACATATTATTTTTATACAATCACCTAAATAATTAACACTATTTAATCTACATTTCCTACATCGTCAAAGCAACTAACTTTGCTAATCCTTACCTAATTATGTTACTAATCATTGGCTAATTAGCAAGCTAGTAAAATAACGATGACTATTTTCCTACTCACGCACCCCAAAAAAATGCTATAACCATCAACAACCTAGTTTAAGCAACCATAATATTGCCAAATAGCTAATCAAACAGTAATCACACAATTGATATACAACATGCATGCGAACAAAAATTATATTTTCTCAATGATCTTCACTTGATCTACAACTTTATGAACTACTACAACTTCTAAACTCCGCTCTAAATACTCTAGAATCAGCTCCAAAAGTTTATTTCCCCGCCCTCTCACTCCCTTTCTCTCGCTCGTTCTCTGTCTCTCTCGCTCACCATTTGTCTCTCTACGTTGAAGAATGAGGACGTGGGCGAGAGGAGGCACAGACGCCGGTTAAATGGGGACCGTAGCAAGCAACCTACAGCTGGACTGCACCCGCGGCAGGACACGCATAGCCGAGTAGACATGCGGTAGCCACATCCAATTGTCTGGAACTGCGGGAGGCCATATCCAACGGTTCCGGACCACGGTAGGCCACATCTAGTGGTCCAGAACCACAACAGACACATGCAGTGGTTCAGATGTGTGATACGATGCAGCCATGGTCCAATAGCGCTATAAGGGACACGTAGTGTCTGCCTAACCTAATATGGTGTTATTTTTGTATTTTCTGACGCGCGGGGCTAGATGTGCCAAAGCGAATGAAAAAAGCAGCTAAGTTAGCCAAAAACTATGTGCTTTGATAAGAGATTGATTAATGATGGAGAAGTGGCAATCATTTTTAGTACGTGAAGGGTTTGCCTAAAAGATAGTGTTGCTATTGATGGGGCACTTGTCAGAAATCGAAGAACTGTTTAGGCTTCTTCAAAGGTTCACATAAGTTTGTTGTTGCTTCTTACAGTTACTACTACCGAGATAACTGATACGTACTTCAACAAACCGGCATTGGTTACTAGTGCCTAGCTCATAAGTTACTCAAATTTGTATATTAGGGTTTAAGTTCTATATATATGAAATACATCCGTCGTTCTTCTTCATTTCGAGTATATATTTGCTCATCCATGGTCTCCAAGATTCGACTCTCATAATTATTATTTTTTGTAACTCTATATTAAGATGTATCAGTAAAATGAAAGTATTTTTAACAATAAATCTAATGATATAGTTTATGTACAACTAAGCTAGATAGTTTTAAATATGTTGACAGTCAAACTTTAGATGGTACGGATTCTAGAATGTAAGTAGAAAAACAAGGGAGTACTTGTTAAGTGGGTTATATTACTTTTTAAAAAAATTACTCCACGAATGCTACATCTCTTAAGATCACAACTGTCATACTATCTCCAAGTACGAGAGGAAGGGCCCGTGTTGTAGAGTCGTAGCCAATTGCTGGTCCTAGAAAATGAAATGGAAGGACCATATGACTCCCCCACATAAAAAAGCATGGCCCTAGATAATAAAATCCATGCTGTCGAGGCCCCCACACATATGTTCCTTCGGCTCTTCCCTCGGAACCGTGGCTTCGAAGAAAAGGCTTCCAAGGAGAATAGTCGTAGCTCGTGAAGCATGGAAAAGCCAAAGAATCATATGATTCTTGAACCTGTGGTGTATGGTGGCAACTCACAACTCGCAATCCCCTTGAACTGCAAGGCAACTGTGCCGCAAAAGCATTCACGACGGTGCCAAGTAATTCCACAAGAACTATTGTAACATTTATATTTTTTTTACCTATGTGTAAGTCAACTACAGTACATGATATTTTTTTAAAAAAATAATAATTATTACAACACATGATCGCATGGGTTCTCGTCGCTTGGACACGCATCGATCAGACGGCGAATTTGTTCTTGTCTTTGTTATACATGGCGAGTGCAACGAGCTCGCACGTTTCGGTTTTCTATTGGAGTTGGTGGAGCACAGTAGCAGTAGTTAGCTGGCACTGGCACATGGCTTTAATTAGTTAACCTTATTTGTTTGCATGTCTCTTAACACATAAGGATGTTAATTACTTGCTGCTTCTTCTTCCTCTGCTTTCTGTGTATTTTTATATACTCGTGGCATTTTCTACAAGCTAAGTGCCATACACGTTCACAAATAAATAAATGACCTTGGTGATTAAAACAGATCTTACGAGAACATTCAACAAATCCATGAAGAATGGACAAGTTTAGAAAATATTAGCAGAAGAACTTTTAGGTTTTCCGGTTGTATGTGAAGGTATTTTAAGGGCAAGGTGCGCAATAGACTTGGGGCCTATAGTCATTGACAGTATTGAATTTTGTACTACGGGTTTAGTTAGTGCCCAACTGTGCAATTCGCTCTACTTTTCAACATTGCAAGATTTAGCTTAGCTGTCGGGCAATTCACGTGTAAACTTGTCATTTTCACAACAACAACAAAAAGAGAGTATGTACATACGTTGGTAAAACTGGCCGCATCTTGTCACCGGGGAACTTGGCGATCATGACTAACTAATGATACCAATTAACGAGTAATTTTGCTAGAAATGGCTGCCCTTGCATGCTTCCTTTTAGTTTATTTGTAAGTAGTAGTACTAAAGTTTCATATACTAACCTGTTATCTAAAAGATTAAATTGATAAAGAAATATGGACGACATATTTCACATTTAGGTCCTACCACCTACGATGTAAACTTAAAGCGGGCCACATCTGATGTTTTTAATATTGCATTAGACACGTACTCTTAGCTCTAATATTATATTAACTCTACGCACCGATTAATTTATCACAAAGCTTAAGCCGATCAAGAAATATCTGTAATACAATTTACCTGTATTATCATATTATATTTGGCCGTCTTGAAATGTTAGCCCTTTTGCCCTGCGCAGGCATTGCTATGCGACCACACCAACAGTAATGTCGTTGGTGCTGGGTTGCGTTGCGTTGCGTGCGCGTGTGCTCGTTTGTGATTTGACTATTCAACCTTATATAAACAAATGCTTCCAATTATTTCATAGCACAAATCAATCCTACGTAGTATTTCGTCTAGAAATAATCTATTAATTCACGGCATTTCTAAACAGTTTTGAGTAATTTTCAAGTGCTACTGTGCAGCACTTTTCTATATGTTGCGATTCGGATGGTCTCCATCACGAAGATAGGAACAGGACACCCATTGGATCAGCACATCCGTCCCACAGTATTAGCAGCCGATTACTTCATCAAGCTTGCAGGCATTACCAGTTCCGTACCAATCGACGTCTCTGTCTCACGTAGCTAGTTTTTCAGTTGCATTTTGCCAACGCGAAAGCGATCGATGCAGGGAAGAAAGTCTGCAAATAACACACACTAAAAAAACTCCAGTCTGCTTAATTAATTATAGAGCATCAAAGCAACCAAAACGATTGGGAGGGATGAAAGCCCAAATGCTGCCCTCATTCACAGCAGTAGATTTGGAGCCGAAAGTAGCTACGCGAAACAGACTTCTTGACCAGAAGAGATGTGGTCTCGAGAACACGGTGAAGGAACGAGAACGACATCGCTGTATATGTACGATGTTTTGCTAGCGAGTTTCGCAAAATTGAAAAGTTCGTCTGTTCTCGCGGTTGTTGCCGTCGATCTGGATATTCTACGAGCAGATCCTGTACAGTTTACTCGAAACACTCAAGTACTTTTGACCTTCAAGACAGTGACCGCGGCTACATGGATTCAACACGTACGTAGCAAGATGTTCACACTGATCGAACGAGATATCCCAACAAAAACGCAACAAGGAAACGAAGCCGAAGCCGAATCAGAATCAGCTGGCTACTCATCCGGACAGGAGACAGTTCTGGTCTACCATGCCTATGACAGACGCTCAGGTTAAGAAGGTGCCGTGTCACAGGCAATCAATAGAGCCAGAGCGTGCTGAACATTCTGTCCCCAGATTTGGAGAGACGTCCATGTAACGAAATGCGTCCAGATGGTTGTACAGATGGTTTTGGACCACGTGGACTGGTCGTGAAAGATTTAATTATAAATTTGTTGATTATGAATAATTAACTTTTATGTTACTTTGATATTTGCATGTGTGAAAATTTCAGCTGTTAGAATTTTCAGTCTGGGTGGTCTAATCGGTGATACTCGATTATCCCTTTCGACTGGATTCAGGGTACTGTGTATCCGAGTACTGTACCCCCGAGTTCCGAGTAACAGAGTTCAGAGTACTGTAGCTCCGAGTGTGGTTTCTCCGAGTACCGAGTAATATACTCAGTCGTAAGTTGATGTGTGTTTCGAGTACAAAGCTATAGTGACTGGTCGATGGTCGGAAGCTACAGTGTCTGGCCGATGGTCGGTAGTCGTAGCCTTTGCGATCTGTAGTTGTAAACTTCGTGATCGGTAGTCAAGGACTTTGTGATCGGTGGTCGTAGACTTCTGATCGGTAGTCATAGACGTTACGATCAGTGGTCATAGGCTTCTGATCAGTAGTCGTAAATTTTGCGATAAGTGGTTGTAGGCTTCTGGTAAGTGGTCGTAGGCTTCTGGTAGGTAATCGTAGGCTTCGAGTGCTTCAATTCTTGTAATCTTCGAGTACCTCGAGTATTCGTGTCTAGTCGGCTAGCGGTATGACCGGTGTGTACACAGCGGTAAGACCAGTTTTACAGAGTGGTTTCGAGTTGTTTTTTGAAAACATGAAAATTAAGGTCGTGGTTGATCTGGCTCGTGTTTACTGATAGATGAGAGTGTGATATGCGTGTGTGAGCTTATATTGGTCAAGTTGAAGAACTAGTGCCGAAAAGGCGTTCTTTGGTCTTTGCATGTGCAGGTTGGGTGTGGAGGCTGTCATGGTCGATGACGAGGATGACCGGAACTAGGATGAAAAAATCCAAGGTTCAGGTGGTCGTGGATGTGACGAGGTGGTCGGACTTACGCTGGGGCACATGGAGATCAAAGGTGAATGCATGATACGTGGAAAAGCTATGGGAGGTGCGGACCCGAAGGCTTCGACACGTGAGGACATATGGAAGGTGCTCATAACCGAAAGGTTTAGAGATTTTGGAAAACCTGTAATTTGAGGGTGTCGGTGTATTAGAACCGATCTTACGTAAAGATTATTTGATTCGGGGGGTCTCCAAGAGATGAAATCACGCAGAGTGGTTGACACGGGATGTTTAGACAGGTTCAGGCCTTCTCCGGAGAGAATAATAACCCTAATCCTGTGTGGTGTGGTATTCTTAATGATCGAGTAAGAAGCTAAGACTATTACAGAGAATAGAACTTGTTTCCCTCTACTCGCCCTTGATGCCCTTATATAGTCGTGAAGGAGTAGCCGTTTTGCCCTGCGGAAGAGGCGCCTTAATTGAGCCAGTAATGGGCGCATGATGGCAGTAATTACCGGCGCATTGGCTTCTCACGCCGTCGGCAATTATCATTCAAAGATAATGGGGTATTTAAGCACTATTACTACGCGGGATAGTAGTGCGTGCGACCGTTCAGATTCTTTAATCAATTGGACCCACTTGCTGTAGGTTTGATTATAAGGTGGTCGTGGTCTACATGGTCGTAGGAGAACTTACGACCAGGTAGTAATCGTAAAAGGTCTTACGACTATGTAGTGATCGTAGAAAGACTTACGACCATGAAATGGTCGTAGAAAGACTTACGACTAGGAAGTAGTCGTAGTAAGACTTACGACTAGGAAGTAGTCGTAGTAAGACTTACAACTATGGGGGGTGATTGTAGAAAATCTTACAATCACTTGGTGGGCCTCTCCCTTATAAAAATAAGGGGTACTTCTGGAGACTATGTGACATCATATTTACCCATAATAAGAATTATAGATAATAGATAAAATGAGAATTATTAGATCCTCGTCAGAGGGGTTTCAGGTCTCTTGTTTTTCGGAAGAGATAGGATTGTGTTGTTAAGGACACAGTTTAGGACTCTAGCATATAAATGCCGAAAGAGGTTAAGAATTAGATGAGGCTTTTGGCGACGGTTTTCGGAGAAAGTTTTTGGTGTTTTCGTGATAGGGTTTGAGGGGTGCCGTCAGAGCACTTTGTAGCCACAGAACATGATTGATTAATAACATATCAGATCTATTCCAAAAAAAATTAGTCATCGCTGCCGGCGTGTGCTTCTGGGCATTGTGTTCGACTTATTCTTGTTCATCGTCTTTGACTTGTTCTTATTCCTTGAAGTACATGATTCTATCAAGTCGGAGGATGGAAGAAATCTAAAAGTCGAATCCTTTCGACTAGATGGTCGAAACTTCTTCGACCAGGTTGACTTCACCTTCTTTGATGTAGTGTTGTGTTGTTTATCCGATTGTCGACAACAGCATCGACTGACAGAGTAGATCAGAGCAGTTTCAACCACTACGACGAGGAGACATCTCGTACAAGTACGGTGTATTTAGTTATTGCTAAATACAACACTAATCCTCTTCCATAATCTAAAAAAAATGCACTACAATCATTCACCTCACTCTGATTGTCGTATCCGATACTACAAGTGGTATCAGAGCCAGTTACTATAGCGTCAGAGAAGTTTGTGAATCGCCCCCATACTAGATGACACTGATTTTGCTTTTTGAAAGTGTTGTGTGCAAGCGTATATTGAGGCTCAAGGTAATGATGTTTGGAATAAGGTTGCTAGACCATATGAGGTTCCAGTTCCAGTTACTAATCTAAATAAAATACATGTTGATTTAAATGCTCAAGCTCGTAATTTACTGTTTCAAGGGATTTCACGCAAAGAATTTGATCGTGTAGCTCATATTACGTCTGCCCACTTAATATGAAAAACTCTTTGAGATTATCACGAAGGAACCACTAAAATTAAAAAAAGTGCGTAAAAATCTTTATCGAAAAGAATATTATGATTTTGCTATGAAGCCTGGTGAAGCTATTGATGATCATTTTTCTCAGTTTGAAAAAATATTGAGTAATTTACGCGGTGTTATTGTTATTCCTACTGATGGAGATAATGCAACTAAAATTTTGATATATTTAGGTTCTAAGTGGTTGATGGTTGTCATAACTATCAATTAAACAGTCGATCTAGAGACTTTAACCATGGATGCTCTTTTCTCTAGATTTAAAACATATGGGATGGAAGCTTTGTCATCTAAGATTGATAAATCTTCATCTTTAGCACTTGTGACTAACCCCGTGCAGGTTGCTTCGTCGAGTTCTTTTCTTGTGTCTACTTTGTTTTCTTTTTTAGAGTAACAGTTCGAACAACTCTCTGAAGAGGATTTAGTGTTGATCTCCTAACGAGCATACAAGGCACTCAACAACATGATGATAAGTGAGCGAGGTGGTATGTCAAGTTCAATCAAGTGCTATAAGTGTTGCGAGCCAGGCCACATTAAGATGGAGCGCCCCAAGCTCAAGGGGAAAGTAATCAAGGAAGACATGAATTATCGTCGTCGGCCATTCAAGAACAACAACACCAACTGTGGCAATTTCTGTCAGAAATTCACTGAAAATACTCTTTCTTCTATCAAGCATCTTGATTTGAATGATGTGAAATATGAAAATTGTGACGACGACGACCACGCCAAAGATAATGCTAAAGGAAAGAAAAGAACAACGATGACTTCACGAGCATGTGTTTTTTGGTGAAAAACAACAACGACGACGACAATGACAGTGATACCGATGAGGTAAGACCATCATATGATGAGCTTGAAAATGGTTTGATTAAATTTGCTATTGAACTGAAAAAGAGTAAAAATAAACTGAAAGAAAATAATTATCTTGTTGAAATCTTAACTTCTGAAATTAATAGACTTGGAACTTCTATTCCTGATAAAGAAGCATATGAGTTTTGTCAAGTTTTACATTCTGAGTTGGAGACTGCTAGGTCAATGAATGCATCAAATTTGATTCAACTTAGGAATATAAATGCTAAATTTGATGATTTAAGAATGACGCATGACTCTTGTGATGAAAAGTTACAACTTACAAATAATGAAATTGAAAAACTCAAGTTTAGTTCACCTACATGTTTAGAGTCAAGTATTTCAAATACTTAACCTAAAACTTGCTCTAATTGTGGATTGCTAGAAGTTATACTTATTTCATCTCAGGAAACAATTCAACTCGTGATTTATCATGAGATATCTTCTTGCTCTAACTGTCCTAAACTTACCATAGAAATGGAAGTTTTGACTATACAACTTAATGATTTGGCTGAAAAAGAAAAAATTGGCTCAGTCTAGTGCTTCTAAGAAACTTGTGAATGAATCTGTTAAATGCACAATTTGTCTCTCTCCAGCTAAAGAAAATGAGTATCTCAAGAACACTTTAGAGAAATTTTCCTTTGGCAACAAAAATTTGAATATGATCCTAGACTAGTCGAAAATGAGTGTTAGCATCATGGTCTAGGATTTACTTTTGTTGAGCATGTCAAAAATAATCCTCTTAAGGTTGTTAAGCTTCTTGAAACTGAAAATTTTGAAGTAGAATCTGAACCAAAATAAATTATTTTTAAATCAACTGGTATTACAAAGGACTCATATACCAAAGTGGTGCTGTAAAGGCAATAGATACAACTTCTCATCAAGATAAGTATAAATGCACTCATTATGATAGAGATGGTCATTTGTTTTAATTTTTGTTTCAAAAAGCAAAGAAAGAAAAGAAAGACATGTTAAGGAAGATTTATCGTATTAAAGTGGAGTTTGATCAAGCTACTTATCATCGCTTTGCTTCCTCGAAATAATTTTCTGCAGGTTTGGGAGTTTTTGCGGCAGAACTGGTCAGATCGAAATCTGTCACGCGGTCATACCGGCAGGCGGTCAGATCGGCGTCTGTCACGTGGTCATATCGGTCGGTGGTTATACTAACACATCAACTGCAGTCTGACCGGCATTGCCCAGAATCTAAAAAATTATTTTCTCCGCCTGTTGTTGCTTCTGTTCGTCGCGTATGTCAGTACTGGTTACCTAAAATTTTATTCTTTAATCCTAGTACTAAGATACCAACAATTATTCGTGCTTTCTAGGCTCGTCGCAAGGAGAATGAGAATATATCGTTCATTGACTCCGGTTGCTCTCGCCACATGACCGGAGACTCTCGATGGTTCTCCTCCCTCACTCATGCTACCGGTGATGAGATGATTACTTTTGGAGACAATGCTCAAGGATGTGTTCTTGCAAGAGTCCTGGTATTAGACCCGACAATGCATGTATACAGGTAAATGACGCACCCGAAGATATCTTCTATGACTCTGAAGACGCTGAAAGGGTAACCCCGATTCACACTTTAACACACGTATCTTCACCGATGGAGTCTACAACTAGTGGCTCTGATCCTACCTCCAATGAGGTAGAGGCCACTACTACTACACCTATGTCACCTACGACACCACAAACTCTTCTGCATATTCAACGATACCATCCTCCAGAACAAATAATTTGTGAGTTAGATGAGAGAGTTCTTCGCAACAGGTATAACTCCGATGCCTCATAGCCTCATGTTGCTTTTGTTTTCTCTTTTGAACCCCAAGATATTAGTCACGCTTTATTTGACGAGTCTTGGATTAATGCCATGCACGAGGAATTAGAAAATTTTGAGCGTAATAAAGTCTGGACTTTAATTTTACCTCCTTATGGTCATAATGTTATTGGAACCAAATGGATTTTTAAGAATAAACAAAGTGAGGATGGTGTTGTGGTTCGAAATAAGGCTAGACTTTTGGCTCAGGGTTTTACCTAGGTAGAAGGTCTTGATTTTGGTGAAACTTTTGCACCCGTTGCTAGATTAGAAGTCATTAGAATGCTTTTAGTATTTGTTGCATCTAAGGGTTTCAGGTTGTATCAAATAGATGTTAAGAATGCTTTTCTTAATGGCCGTATCGAGGAAGAAGTGTATATAAGACAAACTCTTGGTTTCGAAAATCCTAAATTTTTTGATCATGTCTACAAACTGTCCAAAGCTTTATATGGTTTAAAACAAGCACCTAGAGGATGGTATGATCGGCTTAAATCATATTTGCTTTAAAATGACTTTCAAATGGACAAGGTAGATAAAACATTGTTTACTCTCAAGGATGACAATGATCTTTTACTCATTCAGATATATGTGAATGATATCATCTTTGGTGGTTTATCTCATGCTCTTGTTTCTAAGTTTTCAAATACTATAAGCAGAGAATTTGAGATGAGCATGATGGGAGAACTCACGTTCTTTCTAGGCTTTCAGATCAAGCAATCAAAGTTGGGTATTTTTGTTAATCAAGCCAAGTACACCAAGGATCTCCTTTGTCGCTTCGACATAGGGACAAGTAAACCAATCTCCACACCAATGGGATCAACTGTAGTGTTAAACCCTGATGAGGATGGAGAGACAGTTGATTAAAAAGAATACAGAAGCATGATTAGTTCACTTCTGTATCTCACTGCTTCGAGACCAGACATATATTTTGTTGTTTGTCTATGTGCTCGCTTTCAACCTTTCCCACGTGCTTCACATTGTCAGACAGTTAAGCGAATTTTTAAGTATCTTCAGTCAACTTTAGAATTTAGCTTATGGTATTATTCTTCATCATGCCTTACCCTTAGAGCTTATTCTGTTGTGGATTTTGGGGGTTATAGAATTGGTAGGAAGAGTACTTCTGGTACATGTCACTTTTTAGACACATCTCTTGTTTCTTGGATTTCTAGGAAACAGTTGTCTGTTGCACTTTCCACTGCTGAGGCTAAATATATGGCTGCTGCTTCTTGTTGCTCTCAATTACTTTGGATGTCAGCTACGTTTAAGAATTTTGGCTTAGAATTGGATAGTGTACCACTTTTCTACGATAAAACTAGTGATATTTGTATTGCTAGAAATCTCGTGAACATTTAAGAACCAAACACATTGATATTCGGTATCATTTTCTTAGAGGCCATATGGAAAAGGGAGATGTCATTTTAAGTTTTATTTATACAGATTCTTAAGTTGCTGATATTCTCACAAAACCACTTGATTCTGCATGGTTTCCTATTTTACGAAGTGAGTTGGATGTGTTACATCCTATGTGATTATTTTGAGGGAGGGCTTATTGTTCAAATTGTTAAAAGTTTTGTTTATTATACTTGTCAAACAATTCAACAAGTACAACCCATTGAAATCAATTGAGGTGTAAAGCTCTCTTTATCATATTTATGTGTTGTGTAGCTTTGATCATGACTGGGTATAATTACTTTGCCACATTTGAACTCAAGCTGATTTGGCGGAATACTTTGACTAGATTGTTTATAATTATTACTCTGCGATGTTCATCGAAAAGGATTAGTTTGATTGTGAGTCTTCTTTTAAATCTTGGCTATGAGGCTCATATGTCTCTTATTGCAATCTGTTTATGCTGACTCATTTTGGCATGTTAAATAAAAAAAATGAGAAAGAGACAACTGAAAAGATGTATGCTTCAAGCATGTCATATATATATCCTCTTGATTTTTATCCTCTTTGCTCTTGGATAATCTACAAATCTTCTTGATTTTTATCCTCTTTGCTCTTTGTTTGAGATTTTTTTTTCTTTCTCTGAAGTTTTTGACGCTTACATTGTCAAATGGGGAGAAAAATAGGAGAAATCTGCTAATTTGCTTCCCTTGTATTGAGGTGGAGTTTTTTTTGACTATTGTTGTGATTGTTCGACTGTTGCTGTGTTTTGTAAAAAAAAATCCTTGCTTTGTAGCTTTGAATGCTAATCTGCTTCCCTTGTGTTGAAGGGGAGTTTTTCGACTGCTACTGTGTTTTGTTAAAATTCCTTGCTTTACAGGTTTGAAACTTTATTTTTGCAAATGTTTCTTTTCTTTCAAAATTCAACTCAAGTTTTTGAAGTGTTGTCAATGTATTCACCAAGGGGGTGATTTTTAGACCATGTGGACTGGTCATAAATTTGGTGATGACGAATAATTGTCTTTTGGGTTGCTTTGATATTTGCGCGTGTGAAAGTTTCGGCTGTTGAGATTTTTAGTATGGGTGGTCCAATCAGTAATACTCGATGATCCCTTTCGACTAAACTCAGATTAATGTATCTCCGAGCATTCAGAGTTCGAGTCTCGAGTAAAATACTCGATCGTAAGTCAAGGTGTGTACCAAGTATCGGCCGTCGATGTGTGTCGATGGTCGAAAGCTACAGTGTCTGGTCGATGGTCGGGAGCTACAGTGACTATTCGATGGTCCGAAGCTACAGTGACTAGCCGATGGTCGGCAGTCGTAGGCTTTGCGATCTGTAGTCGTAAACTTCGTGATCGGTAGTCATGGACTTTGTGATCGGTGGTCATAGGTTTCTGATCGGTGGTCGTAGACTTTGCGATCAGTGGTCGTAGGCTTCGGTAAGTGGTCGTATACTTCTAGTAAGTGGTCGTAGGCTTCTGGTAGGTAATCGTATGTTTCGATTGCTTTAATTCTTGTAATCTTCGAGTACCTCGAGTAGTTATGTCTAGTCGATCAGCGGTATGACCAGCGTGTACACAGCGATAAGACCGATTTTACAGAGTGGTTTCGAGTTGTTTTATGAAAACATGAAAATTAATGTCGTGGTTGATCTAGCTCGTGTTTATTGATAGATGCGAGTGTGATATGCGTGCGTGAACTGATATTGGCCAAGTTGGAGAACTTGTGCTGGAAAAAACGTTCTTTGATCTTTGTATGTGCAGGTTGGGCGTGAAGATGGTCATGGTTAATGACGAGGAGGACCAAACTAAATTGGGAAATCCAAGCTTCAAGTGGTCGTAGATGTCACGATATGGTCGGGCTCACGTTGGGGCACATAGAGATCAAATGTAAATGCATGATACGTAGAGAAGCTACGGGAGGTGCGGGCCCGAAGGTTTCGACACGTGAGGACGTATGGAATGTCCTCATAACCGAAAGGTTTAGAGATTTTGAAAACCCCATGATTTAAGAGGTTTCGGGTCCCTTGTTTTTCGAAAGAGATAGGATTGTGCTTTTGGCGATGGTTTTGAAGAAAGTTTTTGGTGTTTTCGTGATAGGTTTGAGGGGTGCCGTCAGAGTACTTTGTAGCCACAGAACATGATTGATTAATGACATATCAGATCTATTCCAAGAAAGATTAGTCATTGCTGCAGGCGTGTGCTTCTGGATATTGTGTTCGACTTGTTTTTGTTCATCGTCTTCGACTTATTTTTGTTCTTTGCAGTACATGATTCTTTCAAGTCGGAGGATAGAAGAAATCTGATAGTCAAATTCTTTCGACTAGGTGATCAAAACTTCTTCGATCAGGTGAACTTCACCTTCTTCGATTCAGTGTTATACTGTTTATCCGATTATCGATAAATCCGAGCAATTTCAACCACTACGATAAGAGCAAATCCGAATAATTTCAACCACTACGACAAAAAGATGTCTCGTAGGTTAAACTCAATACTCCTCTTTGATAATAAAAAATGGTACTACAATCATTTATCCCAATCCTACGACGGACTAGACGACGTGCGTGGTGGCAGGTCGTGCTGGACATTCTGTCACCATATCTGGAGAGACGTATGAAACGAAATGCGTGCAGATGGACTGGACGGCGTGCGTGGAGGCTAGCTCGAAGTTTCTTCCGTTCGACTGGAAGACGATCGATTGGGGTGGCGCCGCGCCGCGCGGTCCAGGAACAGGAGGAAGAGCTGGTCTCAGACTGTTAGGGCAACCGTGCAAGCAATTGACTGTTTCCAATTATAGAGTGCGTGTGCGATGATCGCATCGTTGGCATCGCTTAATTTCTCTGCAGCCCACCAGTCCTCGTGCGTGCGTATGGCCTATAAATTAGTGCAGTGTGTATATTCGATTATTATTATTATTATTATTATTATTATTATTATATATATATATATATATATACTGGTTCTGCGAGTATGTACTTTCACTTCTCATATACCACTTAAATTATATACTAGTACATCTTCATATATTTGAGTATACTCTAATAATGATTATAATATGGGACTCTTTATGCACAAGTTGTCTGAAAATTTGTTATTTTTCAGTTACTTGTTTTCACCTTTAGATTTTCATCTAATAGTACAAAAAATTATAAAAAAAAAAAATCTAAAATAGACAAAAGTAAATCTAAGTGAACACTACAAATACAAAAGAATACAAAAATAAATAAAACTAAAAGTTATATTGGAGTTGTGCTAAAATTACACATCACTTGATATTGTAATTTTAGACTTAATACTATACAACTGTAGAGACTGATAGATAAAAAATTTAGACAACTAAAATTAGAAAATCCGTTCTAACATACCTCGAACTGGGGTCTATGTAAAAAAAATTAAAATTAAAATTCACTGTTGATAGCGACATTTGTATATACTCTTTTATATAATTATGTGCTGCTTGTCTATACTGACCCTCGATTAGTGTGCCTGGCTGGCTGCTTGGCACGTACGGCCGTTCTGATGATGTCGCGGCTGCAGCTGCGAAGTTTCCATTCGTTAATTCTGAGCAGCGGAAGGCCCAAGCGTGCGACTCCACTTCTGCTTTCTTCCTGCGAAGCTACTAGCCAATCGGCATTGGACAGGCGAGCCTGACTCTTCATGTGTGTCGCCCAGGTGTACACATAAAAACATGGGAGCCCGGTGGCTAGATGGCGTCGCACGGCCGGGAACTTGGCGGTTGGGAAACGGCAAAAGTCTCGTCTCCCGCGGCGTACGCAGTCACGCACATACTCCCCTTCCCCTTCTTCTTCTTCTTCTCCTTCTTTTTCTACTATCTGATCTCTCCGGTGGCAAGTTGCGATCTAAAATGCAACGGGGGTGCCTGTGCCGGATGTTTGAATGGGTCGTTCCATTCCGTTCGCGACGAAGACCTGAAAGGGAGGAAGGGCGATAGACGGATAGCGTTGCCCACCAACGAGCAACGGCTACTTTCTGCATGTGCACGCTGCACCGCGCGGTAGATCACGCCACGACGGGTAGTTAAATTTGGTGGTGGGTGTTGGAAACCACGAGGTTTTGCTCCGGCAGTCGATGTATGGGTGGATGTTTTATTCAAAAATTTAGCAGTATCTCTAATCTATAAATAGAAGATACTAGTTATTACAAAAAGCTAATGGTTTGATGAAGAAATAAAAAAAAGAAAGAATACCTCATACACTTTTGCCTTTTTGTATATTCAATCTACTATTTATTTTTACATTGTTCTGTGTGATTCTACGCATATCTACGAGGTGAACGATCGAACTGGACTTGCAAGTGATAGTTCCTCAACACGTTATCAGTACAATCGACTCCGGCCTACCTCTAAGCCAACTCTAATTAGATCGAAAGGTAACCGTCGTAGCACGATAATCGTAAATCGAATCGTTTTTCTAGATCGCTTTAAATTTCGTAGATTTGGCTTTCTAGATTATTTTATACGGTGCAAATTCGCTCTAATCTACCGCGAGCCGACTTGAAGTCGTCGACACAATATCGATCGGTAGGTTGCATGAAGGAGTATATGTTGATTGTACCGTGGATTGTAAATTGCATATTCCCTGTAATCTCCGCGAGCCGACTTAAGTCGTCGGTACAATACCGATTGGATGATTAATTAAAATTAATTGAAAAAAGGGATTGATGATTGCACTTCGTGGATGAACAGTAAAAAACAGGGGGAAACGGTCGATGTAGCCTCAGACACCGCCGCCGACGCCGGCTCACACCGCCACCCGCGCGTGGTCGCGTCGCCATCGCCTACCGCACACCACCGGAGCCCACGCCGCGTCTGCACTTGCACGCGCCATCGCCTCGGCGACATCGGCGACAGCACGCGCGCCACCTTGCGACACCGAGCCGGGCCGCAACCACCACCGGCCACCGATCAGAGCACCGACCACACACCGCCGCAAAGACCGCCTGCGCGCTGCGTTGGTCGTCCGCACACGCGTCGCTGCATAGCACGTGTGTCACCGCGCTTGAGCCCTTCTGTCGCGCACTCCAGTAGCGCCGAAGGCCACCGCTCCGCGCAGACGCGTGCATCGCTGCGCCGCCAACCCCCGTGGCGCCCGCAATGTCGCACCACCTAAGCATGGCCGCACCGCCGTATCCCGCCGAACGGGCACCGCAGTCGCATGCGCGTCACCTTCGCATAGGCGACGTCGACCTGCAGACCACCAGTTTTAGCACCCGCACATGCCACCGGCCTCCCGTGTTGTGCTTGCCGCGCCGCGCCTAAGACCGCCGCCCTCACGCACGAGCGCGCTGCGCCGCACGCCTTTGCCGCGCCAACCTCCGGCCGCACCCCAAGCCAAGCCTGCACACGCCGCCCTTACCAGGCCTACAACCCCCACCTTTGATGGGGAATAGGGAAGGGAAACGCTATTCCCCTTGCCCTGGTGTTCGTTTGGCCCCGGATTGGGGCAAATGGGCCAAAGAAAGGCTCGGCCCAGGTGGAAAGTCGGAATAAGAAAAAAAAGGAAAATATGGAAAATCCCAAACATTTGCAAATAGGCCCTCGAAGCTCTTAAAATTACGAGGAATTATTTTGGGAAATAAATTCTTGTAGTACAACCCCTCAGAAATTGAAAAATTGCACGTAAAATTTTTCAGAATTGAATTCGCCAAATATTCATATTCCAGTTGAAATGGGCCTCGAGAATTCAAATTTTAAATCATTTCGAGCATTTGAAGTATGTTTAACTTTGTTATTATTATTTCTATGCAATTTATATATTATGTTTACTGTTTTGATTATATGTGATTGTTTATATTTCTTTTAATCACTGAAAATAGCAGTAAATCTTGATAAATACATAGAAAAATACGGGGTCATGAACCAGGAGTTTGAAGAGCATTATGAGAATTTTACAACCATTTGTTGCAAAATATAAGCAGTAATCTTATAAACTCTTTGCATTAATATGAAGATGACTAGCATCACAAACTAGGAGTTCGAAGAGCTGGCCTAGTATGGCCTGAATTTGTACCAGTCTTCAACTTTGTGGTAAGGTAATCACGGATGAGAAAAAGATTGAAAAGACTCTCTCTACCTTTCACCCGAATGCGGTGCAATTCACACGCAACTCTCGTCAAGATGGCTACAAGGAGTATGCCAAATTGATTGACATCATGCAAGTTGTAGAAGCTCAAGATGATGTTCTAAGAAAGAACTAAATCTCGCAGCCGGCTAGTAGCAGTGTTGGCTATGAAGCCAATGCTAACAGCTACAAGGTGATGAAGTCTCTCACAAAGGAAAGGGGAAAGAAGGGTAAGGTTGTGAGTCACACGTTATTGACGCTTCGCAGTCTAAGAAGAAGGGCAAAGGACAACATGAGGCACACCTCGTCATTGTAGGCACAGAGGAACCACAGCCATTAGTTGCACTCGTAGATATGGACAGCCTAGTAGAAGCCCCAATCACCCTTCCTTTGGACATCGCAGCGGCCGAAGCCATAGTTGTCCAAGAGGAGAAGATCGCCATAAAGCATATTAACGCATAAGTTTCTCCGCACTTCGCTAATTCGATCTAGTGCACGCATTGCACTTAGATTTTTTTTATAGCCACTTGCAATTTGTGGTTATGGAACATTGAATTATTGAATAATGGTTGTAACATTTAGGAGAGCAAAAGCATAAAATTCTTATGATGAATCATGTAAGTCTTAATTTTCTCATATTTATAATAACAAGTTATATTCTAATTTTGAAGTATTTTATTTATGTGTGGATTGCTTCCTACCTCAGATTAATAAATACTTTATATCAGAATATGTGTAGCACCCTAGAGAGGAAGTGTGCTTAATGGATGGCGACACAACGAATACTATCTTGAGAAACAAGAAATTTTTTTCAGTCAATCAGCAAGAATGTTGGTAGTCTTACGACAATCGCAAATAGCGATACTTGCATAGCAGGCTCAGGAAGGGTCACAACTAAACTCCCGATAGGCACAACTTTGGTCATTAAAGAAGCCTTGTTGTACCCAGAATCGACTAGAACTCGCAAGGATTTTCGAGCTAACGATTTCCACGTAGAGACTGAAGAAGAGTATGGTAATGAATACCTGATCATTACAAAGCGTGAAGAAAGTAAAAAAATAGTATTAGAACGACTTCCTTCATATGAACTTGAGTTATACTACACTAATATTTAGAAGCTCTAACATTTATATCTCTGACATGGTAGATTAGGTCATCTAGGTCTTAGGATGATGAGAAATATAATTAACAATTCACAGGGACGTAATATCAATGTAAAGAATTTTTCGAATCAGGATAGATTTTGTGTGCCCCGCATGTGCCATAGGGAAACTAATCACTAGACCTTCTACTCTGAAAATGACGGATGAAGTCTCTGCATTCCTGAAAAGTATCTACGGAGATATTTGCGGTCCTATACAACCTTTGTCATGGTCATTTAGGTATTTTATGGTGCTCATCGATGCTTTCTCAAAATGGTCGCACATATGTTTATTGTCTATGAGAAACTACGCTTTTGCAAAGCTAATCTCGCATATAATTAAAATTAAAAATAATTTCCCTGATCATCATGTGAAGTCCATCAGAATGGACAACGCTGGAGAATTTACTTCAAATGCATTTGATGATTATTGCATGATAATGAGAATTAACGTTGAGCATTCCGTACCGCATGTCCACACTCAGAATGGACTAACATATTTTGTAGAATTGTAATTTACTAATTATATAGACCGTTGGCATATAACATCCATTCACCTATGCAACTAGCACAAGGGTCAGCACCAAAAAATTCTCATCTTCGCAAATTTGGGTGCACGGTTTATGTACCTATACCCACACCACAATGCACTGCAATAGGCCCTCTCCGAAAGTCTGGGATATACGTTGGTTATGAGACAACATCTATATGACAGAAGATTTGTATACTGCCCGATTCGCTGATAGTATAACTGGTGATGATAGTTTCCCGTCATTGCGGAGATAAAATCAACCCCTTGATGAAAAATATCATGAAATAACGTGGCAAGCCACGGGAATCCATGCACGTGACCCACGCACTAGTGAAGCAAATATTAAAGTCCAGAAGATAATTGATTTGCAAGCATTACTGAATCAACTATCTTACCATTTTTGTGATTTGAAGAGCGTGATCAAGTTGCATGTATCTACACGCAATGCACCGGACAAGGATGAAATACCAAAAAAGTTAAAGGTGCCCCTAATCTTGTCCAAAGGCCTAGAAATGGACGAGAACTCTAGCCCCTCGAATCCCAAGTAATCGGGGACACATGGTGAAAAAGGATAAGAATGACTTGACACAGCCGATCACTGAAGTTCCTTAGAACCAGAAGAGGATCCAGTTGAGACCTGGCACCAGTATGTAACCTTCAGTATAAGGCATACCGGATTTGAACATCCCTATAGAGGGAAACATCAGGATGGATGTGTGTGCACATATCGTAGCTGAAAAACTAAAGAGACTTGCCCCCGTAATTGAAAACAGTGGTGGGCAAGTAGAAGCATTAGAAGGACCTCCCCATGAAGATATAGCAATAAACTTTGTGACCACAGGAGAATCTATGAATAGGACGATAGCTAATGTTGATATTTATTTTGCAAAGAAAATTACCACAATCATCGATTTTGATCCAGAGCCTACATCTCTCGCTGAATATAAGAAAAGATCGGATTGGGAATATTGGAAGAAGCCAAAAGAAACTGAATTATTATCTCTGAATAAAATAGAGGCGTTTGGGCATGTATGTCGTACGCCTCTCCATGTGCACCTCGTAGGGTATAAGTGGGTATTTGTTCGAAACATAAATGAAAATAATGAAGTTAGAAAGTCAGGCTCGTTGCACAAGGTTTCACTCAACGTCCAAGAGTTTGATTATGAAGAAACCTATTCCCGGTCAAGGACGATGTTACCTTTAGATATTTAATCTCAATGGCAATGAACTTGAATTTAGAAATGAAATGGATGGATGTGGTAACATCATACTTTTATGTAAACTTGGATTCAAATATTTATATAAAGGTACCTGAATGTATCCCAGTTCTGAACCAAAACAGGGCAAATAGAAATTTGTACAGTGTGAAACTCAAAAAGTCATTGTACGAATATAAACAATTAGGCACGATGTGGTATAATCGCTTGAGCAACTTTCTATGCAATAAAGATTACGCGAACAATGAGGATTGTCACTGTGTATTTATACAACGATCCTAGAATGGATTTTGTATAATCTCAGAATATGAAGATGGTCTGAATATCATTGGGACCCTGGAAGATATTAAGAAAGCAAACTCTTACCTGGAGTCGGAGTTCGAAATTAAAGATTTAGGTAAAACCAAATATTGCCAAGACTTGCAGTTTGAGTATGCCCCTGAAGGGATATTAGTGTATCAGTCAGCCTACACTCAAAAGGTGTTAGAAATGTTTGGCTTTAAAAAGGCATATCCTTCGAAAGTGCCAATGGTCGGAGATCTTTGTAGTAAGACAAGGACCCTTACAGACCCAAAGAAGAGGGTGAGGAAGTCCTGGGACCGGAATTCTCATACTTAAGTGTAGTATGAGCACTCATGTATTTAGCAAACTATACTAGACCGAACATTGCATTTGTTGTGAACCTATTAGGAAGGTACAGCTACCAAAAGGTATTGAAAGGGAATAAATGACATCTTCTGATACCTCTAAGGAAGCAAAGACATTGGTCTATTCTACAGAAAGAACCAAGATATGTATATGATGGACTATACAGATGTCGGGTACCTGTCGGAGCCGCATACAACCAAGTCGCAAACAGGCTATGTATTCCTATATGGTGGGACTGCAATTTCATAGAAATCGTCTAAGCAATGTCTTGTATCGACTTCGACGAACCACTCAGAAATAATAGCACCATACGAGGCCTCACAAGAATGTGTTTGGCTTCGGCGAATGATTCACCACATATTAACACAATGAAATTGAAATTGTTATTCAATCCACATGACTTGTGTTGCACAAGTGCAGATGGGTTATGTGAAGAGTCAACTCACAAAGCATATCAACCCTAAGTTCTTCTATGCTCATGAATTGCAAAAGATAGACGGAATTAAAATATTGCATACTAAGTCATGTGAAAATTTTATAGATTTATTCACTAAATTACTTCTAACATCTAGCTTTGAAATGTGCATACGTGAAATTGGAATGATGAGATTTAGAGAAGTGCAGAATTCAGGGGGGAATCTTCACGAACTCATTATTAAAACTTGATCACGGAGATCGAGTACCCAAAAAGTAAATCCTAGAGATTAAATGAAACTGGGTGGATTGCACACTTTTTTCCTTGATGAGTTTTCCTGAAATTTATCGGCTAAGGTTTTTAATGAGATAATTCGTACAATGCAGTAGAACGTGTATCATATACTTTTTCTTGAAAAAATTTCAACTGAATTTTTATGGAGTTTTGATTACACATGAACATGTGAGGATGAGTGCCCAAGGGGTAGTGTTGGAAAACCATGGCCTTGGCCCAACAGCCGGTCTATGAGTGAGTATCTCATCTAAAACTCTAGTAGAGTCTCTAACATATAAATAGGGGTACTAATCATTGTAAAAGACTGATTGTTTGATGAAGAAGTAAAGAATGCTATTTATTTATATATTATTCTATATATATCTAAAAAGTGATTGATCGGACTGAATTCGCTAGCGTCGGTTCTATCTGAAATCAGTTGCTGAGAGGGTCATACGTAGATGCATGCATGTTCTGTAACTAACGTGTATGAACGCATCCACTTATCCACTGGTTGCAAAAAAGAAGTAACGTGTAGCAGCATGAGGGTTTTACAATCCTCATGCTTACGTGTAGCCGTGCGACGTCAAGGGCTCAGGGTTAGGGGCGGCTCCAGCAATCGGGCAAGGCTGGGCGGCGGCCCGAGGTAGCCGACGCCGGCGACCCCCCCCCCCTTCTCCCCCTCAGTGACTCAGATGGCCAGGCTTCGGTTCTTCCATTCTTCCAGACTCCAGAGTGAGGAGGAGGCGAGTCGGGAGGCCACCTGCCGAAGAAGGCCTACGGCCCATGCCCAGCCAAGCTAAGCCCATCTGCAGCTCATTACATCTCCCTGTTCACTTCTTCCCGTTGGACGATTCCCCTTTCCCAAATCCACAATCTAAATTGCAAAAATCCAAACCTCGCACCCTAGCCAGAGCTCATGGCCCGGCCGGGCGGCGCAGGAGGAGCTCCACCGAACCGGGAGACTAGCCGAGCTCGAGCTCGTGGCGCGGCCGAGGCGGCGCTGGTAGGAGCTCCACCAGCCGTCTTGGAACCGGGAGCGAGGGAGGAGGAGCCGTGAGATCTGGCCGTGGCGGCGGGAGGACGGGAGGAGCTCTGTGCCTCCACCCGAGCCGAGCGCGTCGGCGTCAGGTGAAGCGGCGCGGTAGGAGCTCCACCAGCCTCGCCGGGAACCAGGAGCATAAGGGAAGAGGAGCCGTGAGATCTGGCCGTGGCGGCGTCGGGAGGACCGGAGGAGCTCGAGCCTCGGCCGAGCCAGAGCTTGCGCGCCGGGCCGAGGCGGCGCGGGAGGAGCTCCACTGTGCCGCGCGGGAACCGCCAATCGGGAGCGAATCTGCGAAGGAGGAGGAACGTGGCGTGAGGTGAGGGAGGCCATGAGGGGAGGCGTGAGGACTGAGGGGAGGCCGGAGGCGTGAGGACTGAGGGGCGGCGGTCGGCTGAGGCGTGAGCCATGAGGGGAGGCGTGAGGACTGAGGAAGTGAGGAGTGAGCGGTGTCGGTGAGCCTGAGGGGGGCGCCGGGGGTGAGCAAAAGGGGCAAGGGACCGAGGTGGCCGCGTGGCTCCGCCTTCGCGTGACCGCGTGGCTGCCTGGTCAGAGTGCCGGCCGGAGTGCCGAACCAAAAAATTAATATTTGTGTTTTATGAATGCTAGGGGTAGAAAATAGAAATCAAGATTCAAGATGGCTCCTCCTAAGTCGAAAGAAAAAGGTAAGAATTGGTGACACTGTCACACTGATGTATAATTGATGATGAATTATATTGTAATTTATTGATTACTTGATTTGCTAGATTTGAAGAGCTATTTTACCATTGCGTCGTCATCG
Source organism: Hsuehochloa calcarea (assembly GCA_036346395.1). Taxonomy (NCBI): domain Eukaryota; kingdom Viridiplantae; phylum Streptophyta; class Magnoliopsida; order Poales; family Poaceae; genus Hsuehochloa; species Hsuehochloa calcarea. The sequence goes on from CM070596.1 coordinate 61,909,023, forward strand.
AGTGGGTTGACCCCAAGAACCGGTGCAAGCAGGAATGTTGTGGTAGCTATAGAAGAGCAAGTACTACCGGTTGAAACTTTTAATATTGAAGATGCACTCTCGGAGAATGAAAATGCCTCGGCCTCCTAGACGTAATTAGTACTTTAATGGTATGTCTTTCTGTCTGTTATTTTCGATAATTTTTTAATGATTTATGATGGATTAATCTGAATACTCACCATCCATCTACTTTTGACAGGTTGTTACTAGTAATTCAATAATTTGGTATTTTGGTGGCAAATTGTTCTGTAAACTTCATTGATGAGGTACATTTTTTATATTTGTCATATCTTTGTATGTCCACATGATGCGGATTGTAGTTTTGAGATCCATTTAGTGTCATATACTCTGTTGAAAGTGATTGCAATGTGTATTATATATGTCCTGCTTTGTTATCGGATAATAGTATTAGTTTATTCCCACCCAACCTAAATTTCAATCCTGGATCCGCCACTGCTCAGGGTAACATTTTGCAGTTACGTAGAACAGTGGTGTGTGGCCGGTGTATGCAAATACAGGCATCTCGTACATTACAGTTCGATTTCCACGGCCATGGGAACGTGTAGCTCCGGTCGTCATGCCAGCCAGGCTACTGCCACGTACAGGTACAACCGGGGCTGCGAATCACGAAATCAGACGCTCTCCGCCACGGCCCACGGGGAAACGGGATAGGGCCAAGGCCGACGGGCGCCTAAGGCTCCTCACGAGGCCCGCTCCAACCCAAGGGAAGGTCGGCGTTGGGTTGGGCCTTCAACAACCGCGCCGCTTACAGGAAAACCGTGGTTCTCTCCCTGCTGCTGCCGCCATCCTCCGTCTCCACCTCCACCTCCACGGCACAGGCCTCATCGTGCCTGCCCATCCCTAGAAAACTAGTTGGCTGGGCTCGACTCCATCAAGCTCGGCTCGTTAAACAAACGATCAAAATAGCTAGTTCAGTTAATATGTATAGTGTATAACATGAAAATAAACAGTGTATAACATGAAAATAAACACATAATTTGTATCCAAATTCAATTGCATACAAACTATAACCATAACCAGTAAAATATGCTTGAATTTTGTTGGCAACATGCATCTCTATTTCACAACAAACATAATAGTTCAAGATTCAATGGTCCACAAGAGATGCCCGAGCTCAGAAGGCCAGATCTCGAGAAGCAGACACGGGAGGCCGAAGCTCGGGAGGCCAGCGCGGATCTGGAGGGTCGGAGGCCAGAGCCGACGCGGGAGGCCAGATCCGGAGGTGGGATGCCTAAGGCGGGAGGGCGAGGGCGGAGGCTGGGAGGCTGTAGCCAGAGCGGGAGGCGGGAGGTCCGGACCGGCCAGGGTGCTAGGCGAACAAGGGGACGGCGGCGACAGCTGTGCGCTGCGGGGCAGCAGCAAGCGCCCAGTTGCAGCCAGGATTACTTGCGTTGCTTGAGGTTGAGGGACCATTGCCTGTCGGGGTGGATAAGGTTGCGCACTTACGCTTGTGCAACGTTGCACCCAGGGCTAGCCGGCTAGGCCTGTTAGTGTCTGTTGCTTGTGTGGGTGCGGGATTATGCTTTCTGGACTTGTTATGTTGGGCTAAAAATTAAACAAACTACTCATGAGCTGACTTGAACTCAGCTCGTTAATTGAGCGAGCAAAAATGCCAGCTCAGCTCGACTCATTTATATCCCGAGTTCGAATTGAGTCCTTGATAAACCAACTAACTCGCGAGTTTGAAGCTTTTTTTCCATACCTCCGCTTTCCGGTGGGTAAGACGGCAATCCAGTGGATAGCTTCTAACCGCAAGTTCGCAAGCAGCTGCTGCCTGAAAATGCCCCAGGGTTGGGGCTCTCCAGAGACAACAGCTCCAAGCCGGTTACTCCTTAAGTGAGACGGTGACCCGTGGTAATATTTTGTGAGGTGGCATTGCGAATCTGCGATAGCATGCTTGAGACGCACCACAGAGCAAGCAGGCCCAGAAATCTGGCATCTCAGTTCCAGTTACATTTGATCACTCACCTACTGGGTAGGAATAGGACAGGAGAGGTGTAGGGGTAAAAAAGACGAACCACGTAGCTAGCAGAGACGGAAAATAGAGCATCCACGAAGAAAGAGCTATGGGAGTTATCACGCACACAATGAGCAAATGCCAAAGCTTCAACAATCACCTTACTATTTTTAACAAGAGAACAGGCAAGATAACAATCGGCAGGTACTAAAGCTTTTTCCATGTAGCAAGAACTGGTAAGAGTAACCGATACGTTAGACATTAAACGAGCAAACTTTTAATTCCCAGCTTAAAATTTGTCGAACAGGAGATTATGCGGGCCAAGTCTCTAGCTTCAATAAGAAGCCAGCCAGCTGCGGTTAATTTGAATTGCAGAAAAGAAAAAGAAAAGGCAAAACAAATAACGAGTGGATCCTCCTGACGATGCATCTCTATACACGTTCATTTTGCAACAAAAAATGCCAGTAATACCCGAGGGTTTCTCCACCAATATTTATTTCTCCTGGCTATCATATCATATCAGAAGAAAGAATGCCATCTTCTGGTTGCCAGGCTATGGAAGTGAAGCTCTCAACTCCTTTCTGTCTGCCCCAAATGACTGCACCATTAACGAGAACTAAGTTTAGTCCTTACCAAAGCAGACGTACTTTGAACAGAGCAGTTCAAATTTGTATTTTGAATTAAAATCGTGAAAATGTAGTTCTAGCTAGTTAGTGTAACAAAGTTCTTTTATGGGAATGTGTAACAGAGTATTCTAGAAACACTGGTAAAAATGCATCATGCCTATAGAATTGTAGTGGGTGACAGCGAGTTGAGATTTCCTTTAAAAAAAACTCTTACCTACTAATGCATGCAACCGAACAGGAATGAGATATTAGCATAAAACACATGCCATGTTTTCACTTCACAATTCACATGATTAAGAGGATGCAACTATCGGTTTAATCAGTGATTAAAATAGCGGAGCTATAGTGGCGCTATAGTGGTTTCGTGGCCTGAAACGCTAAGCTACATGCCAGGTCTCTGCTATTACAGCTACAACCGCTCCAGAGGAAATAGCAGTCCGCTATGCCCCATATAGTTTTTTTTCACTTGTTAGCAAATATCCAACATATTTCCATGCTATATTTAGTTTTTGAGCCAACTACAATTTGTTCTTTAACCCCAAGAATTCAAATTCATTTCAATTTTCTTAAATTCAAAATATTTCAGTATATTAATTTCAAAACAATTAATTTAAATACCCAAAAAATGCTTAAAATTCCAAAAAATCAACTAAAATAGTTGGAATTAAAAAATATTATTATTTTCTAGATTGGAAATACCATTCCTTCTAATTTATTTTAATGTGTTTTAGAATTTAAATTGAACATGTTGTAATGGCATAGTAATTTTGTAACTATTTTTGGAAAAAGCCAAAGTTTTTCTTATTCATTTAGTATTTTGACTAATGATAAAATTAATATAGCTAATATTTTTAAATAAAAGAGTGGTGTAGGATAGCCTCCACGAAAGCATTTTTTGCCGTGTCGCCACGACACCGCAATAATCGTGATTTAAAACACTAGGTTTAATCAAGTTCAGGGTCATGCATTTCAGATAAAAAAAATAGGTTTTTCTTATTCATTTAGTATTTTGACTAATGATAAAATTAATATAGCTAATATTTTTAAATAAAAGAGCGGTGTAGGATAGCCTCCACGATAGCATTTTTTGCCGTGTCGCCGTGACACCGCAATAATCGTGATTTAAAACACTAGGTTTAATCAAGTTCAGGGTCAAGCATTTCAGATATTAAAAAAATAGTGATTTCACCTTCGAAAAAACTAAGTGAATTAGATCTGGCATCAACTTACCTCCACACCGAAACCCTTAACATACACATTCGTGAAGAGCTCAGAAGTATCAGGCATAGGGCTTTCCTGTATATATTAAAAGGTGCATAAGTGATAAGCATAATTAATTCAAAGTGAAACAACTAAAAGAGTGTATCTCAATGCAATGGGAACCTTTGCTTGAGCAATGGCATCTTCAACTTCTTTTCTAATTTCTTTCTCCATGTCCTGAGAAGAAAGAATAGGTTCACAATAAGTATTACCATCTACCACTGAATGAAACATAGCATTTCTGCATTTATGATTCTCATTAAAGATCATTTATACTTTAATTATACTTGATGTATTTTCCTTAAAATTTCATACCTTGAGCTCAGCAGCAGTTGCTAGGTCATGAGCCAAGATCAACTTTCTAACTCTTTCAATTGGATCGCGCTCCTGTTGATATCATAAAACAAATAACTCTTTGAAATCCAAACATTTGGCATGAGTTAAATTTCAAACCGGAAGGTCACAACATGCCGACCTGTCTGACACCTGAAATCTCATCCCTGGTGCGGTAAGTGCTTCCTGGATCTGACATAGAGTGGCCATGGTACCTGTAGGTATCCATTTCAAGAACCTAAATACAAAGAATGGGAAGACATTAGTAAACATCATCTACTATTAACAAAAACATATTATTCATTACAGATGGACTAATATGTAAACCATAACGAGCATATACAAAATGACTGTAAGTGAAGTCAGGTAGCATTAGCAATGAGGTTTAACCATCACACTCAGCTCAAGAGAGTGCCTTAGTAGTTAATAACAGAAGGTAAAAGCAGTGTTACCTTAAAGTTAGTAAAACAACAAGCAGTGATAAATACATTTAGACCATAAGTTGGTGTGTATTATTATCATGCCAGACAGGTTATTTCTTATTTTGCATGTGAAGAGGGTGCCTTAGCAGTAATTTCCATTGGCTCAAGGATGCAGCTGCTGTGGATCAGGGAACATATCACTCTTAGCAGTTTATCACTCTTAGCAGTTCAATTGAAAATATTACATGACTCAAGACCAACATGAAACTGTTGCTTCGAATGAATGGATTTAACTATAATCTACAAATCACATATGATGAAATTATTAGGCATATGCTACCATCAGCAGGCAGGATCAATGAAATAGCACAACCACCACCTACGTCTTAAGTATTTAATCAAGCTAGAGAATTGCATATAATTCGTGAAATCTATTCTATCCATCAAGTGGTAAACTAGCAATCAAGGCCAAATCTTTGGAGAAAGATCCAAGAAATTGTTAATGACCAGGAAAGATCCAGACACTTGTGTTGTACATAGCCTATGTGTTTTTCCAGCAAAAAATGTGAGTGCGGCTCTATTAAGTTGATTATACTATCTGACATTGGTTCTTCCTGCGAACGTACTTGTGTTATGTATAGCCTATGTGTTTTATCAGAAGGAAAGGTGGGTGCAGCTCTATTAAGTTGGTTATAATCTCTGGCATTGGTTCTTCCTGTGAACGAAACAAGGACGTATGACACTCGAAATTCCAATGCACCCTAGGCCAATGCCAACAAACACCTAAAATACTACATGGGTATATAGACTCCAAATGACAGAAGACAGCAAAATATCATCAGTACTCACAATTGGTCCATTCGCAATAGCATATTCTTTTGCAAATTTGCATGCCTGCTTCACAGCAAGAACATCCATTCCATCGACCTACACCAAACAAACATTAATGATGTCAGTACCAAAAGGTAAGTAGAACATAAACATGAAATGAAAGCTTGAGCAGTCCTCTTGCACTCGAAGCAGGAGATAACTCGGAACATCAGGGGAAAAGAGGAAGCATATATGATGACATACTTAAGTATAGCGTACCTCATCATGAAGTCAATAGCTATGGGATATGAGATGGATTTTACTTGTAGAAACATAGTGTGGCATCCATCCACAAACATATTAACTCTAGTCAAATAAAAATTATCTTTAGGTAATTACAGTAATTTATTAAGAAATCTTTTCATGTACATGTTGGAACTTGGAACAGCTAGCATGTGCTAAAATACCACACTGAATCGAACACTCTCTTCTGCAACTCAAGAAATAGACATAGACATAGAGAATCTACGAGGTCAAACCCTTCATATAAAAACACTACAAGCAATCAAACATACCACAAACAGAAATAAAATTCATGTCAACCCTCATCAATCCAGGCACTATGATGAGCAAAATCAACTACAATAATTCCTCATCACCTTCAATCCAGGGACATAGTCGCCACGCTTGTAGTAGGCGGGGCTCTTCGCCGCCCTCCACTCGGCCGTTCCCATCCCATCTGCACAACGGAAATCGAACCTAGATCACATCACATCAAATGAACAAGCAGACCAGTATCACCTTGTATCACGATGCAATCACTATTCCCAAAAATGGTGCAGCAACTCACAATGGTTGTTCTCGCAAACCAGTATGGCAGGCAGTTTCCAAAGGGCCGACACGTTGAGCGCCTCAAAGAGCTGGCCCTGGTTTGCGGCACCATCACCATAGAGCGCGAAGGTGACGGTGTCCTCCTTCCTATACTTCTGCGCGAACGCAAGGCCGCATCCGAGGGGTACCTGAGCGCCGACGATGCCGTGTCCGCCATAGAAATTGGCATCCTTCTTGTAAAAATGCATGGATCCGCCCTTCCCGCGGGAGCACCCGGCCTGGCGGCCCATGAGCTCGGCGAAGGCGGAGACGAGGTCCCCGCCGCGGGCGAGGTAGGTGCAGTGATCGCGGTAGGCGGTGATGATGGAGTCAGAGCGGGTGATGGCAGCCTCCATGCCGGCGGCGGCGGCCTCCTGGCCGTCGTAGAGGTGGCAGAACCCGCGGATGAGCTTGGCCTTGTAGAGCGAATCGGCGGCGATCTCCATGCGGCGCATTACGGACATGTCGTGGAAGAAGGTGAGGAGCTCGGCGGGGCTGGTGGTGACGTCGCGGGAGGGCGGGTCGACGATGTGGGAGGTAAAGGGCACGGAGGTCTCGATGGTGAGCGCGGCCGTGGAGTCGGAGATCGGGCGCGCCGCGATGAGCGCTGTGGCCGGAGCGCGCACGGAGGGGAGGCGGCGGAGGAGGGCGGCTGCGGCCATGGCGACGTCAGGCTAGGGTTTCGGGGGAGGCGGGCCGGGTAGGTGGGAGGGAGGTAGGAGATAAAACAGAGAATTTTCTTTTGCGGAATACTTGTTGAGTTCTTACGAAGGGGAAGAATAGGAGGGGTTGTTGATTGGAATTGGCGGACCGGCGCAGCGCGGAGTGCTCTCGAACAGTCGTGCGATGTAATTTTATTGGTTTAGGCTAGTTTGACCGCTATAAGATAATTGGGAAATTTGCAACATAAAAAATTGTTGAATTTTTTAAATAATATTATTTTAATAAAGATTTATAAAAATAAATAGTCAAAATTTTGATTACAAAAACATACTCATGTCGCCAGTTAAAATAATAACAATAGCACTGTCACTTCACCCACCTACCTGGAAGTAAACACCGCTGTCGCAAGCAGTCACTGTTCCAAATGGCGATAGGACAGTCAATCGCCATTTAGAATGGCGATAAAAACCCGCACTACCATATTGTCATTCCAAATAGCTACAGGAGTCAACTGTAAAAACTCCAAAAAATCGGCCGAAAGTCACTTTTATTCTGAGAAAAAAAGAGAGAGGGGGAGAGAAGATGAGTGACAAAGCGAAGCGCTGCCGGTTCGGAGCGGAGGAGGAGAGAGAGGGAGGAGCATATCCGACTATCCACTTTGCAGGTTAATGTTCTTGCAACCTTGTATCTAAATTCGGAACCATCGTAGTTTAGCAAGTAAAACTATCGACATAGAATTGAATGGATTAGATAATTTTAGATATATTGATATAATTTTAGATGTATTGATATGTAGTATAGTTTGCTCAAGTACATCATTTTAGATATGTATGGTTTAGTTTATCGTATCGACATTATTTGTAGTGCAATACGTGAATGAGTTAGATTAAATCCACCAAAATACCAAGCAAAGCTAAAAAAAATTATAGGTTTTCATTTTACACGGCAACTAATTTTTAAACGCTGGAAATACTTTTAAAATTAGAAAAATAGCAAGATAGATCTAAAAATTCTATGAAAATTTTAGAGTGGTTAAATAGGGTATTTAGAGCTTAATTAGAATATTCTAAACTTAAATTTGGTTTTCAATGTTGCACAGTAAATAATTTTTAAATACTGAAAATACTTTTAAAACTAGGAAAGTAGAAAGATAGCTCTAAAAATTCTATAAAAATTTTAGAATAGTTAAATATGGTATTTAGAGCTTAATTGAAATATTATCAACTTAAATTTGGTTTTAAATGTCACACAGCAAAAAAAATACTAAAAATACATTTTAAACTAAGAAAATAGCAAGGTAGCTTTAGAAATTCTATAAAATTTTAGAATAGTTAAATAAGTTATTTAGAGCTTAATTAAAATATTATCAACTTAAATTTAATTTTAAATCTTACACAGTAAAAAAATTAAATGCTGAGAATACTTTTTAAACTAGAAAAATTGCAAGCTATCTCTAAAAATTCGATAAAAATTTCAGAGTAGTTAAAATATTTTAGTTTCTATTTTAGAAATACAATTAAATTATTTATGGTGTGGTAATTGAGTTAATTAGATACTTTTAGATTGAATGTATTGCTATGTGGGGTAGTATTGGGTAGTACATCGTGTTAGTTGTGTGTAGGTCAGTTCCAGATATATCGTTAATTGTGTAGAATTTTTGTTGGTGCAATAATTGAGTTAATTAGATACTTTTAGATGCAATGTATAGCTATGTGTTGTAGTGTCGTGTAGTGCATCATTATAGCTATGTGTAGATCAGTTCCGTATATGTCGCTAATCGTGCAATATTTTTTTGATGCAATAATTAAATCAAATAGATATGCCGCTTCTTATTACTTTTGTGTATTTTTATAGTATTTATAACGTAAGCATTGAATTTTCAGGTATGACGACCTAAGGAGACGATGCACAGTGGTCATACGAGTTGCTTGACTTGGCTGTTAACGCAGGTCACCATAACTGCCTCAGTACCTTCCTTCCCCAGCAAGGCGAGGCACCTATTGAGCTAGGCGTGTTGCGGCTGCGCACGCTCACGAGGGTATGGAGGGTCGACCCATGTTGGGGTCCGAGGTACGTGTAGCTGTGACCTTCGTGTACTCAATTTCAGTGTGACTTATGTGGATAGACTCACGTATGTTGTTAATCCTTTCGACGCAGGTTGAAAGTGATAGTGCTTCCACTAGCGATGATGGTGAAGGGATGTGGGAGGACAACCAGGACGTCAAGGATGATGGTTGTACGTCAAGGTGGCATCCGTACGACCGGTGCCTCTTGACGGCGTTGATTGATCGTTGCAGGCCGAAAACGCACATGTTCTATCTTCCGTGCGGGGAGATGGCGCCGACGCTTCAGGATGTGGGCTTCCTAGCCGGGTTGTCGTGCTGAAAGCATCTAGACCCCTAAAAATATTTGGTAATTATTGATGACAATATGTTATGGGACTAACGTTTGTGCTAAGTTGTTCTAAAGGCTTAGTCCTGGGATTTGAATGATGACATAAAAATAGCAATGCAAAGATGATGTAAAGATCAACATAGCTCAAGACAAAAGTAATAGATAGCCTAAGGATCCTTTTATAGTTTTTACCGGTCTCGGTGATTGAAAAAAGACCGGGTTTGTAGGCTAAATGTCGTACTATGAAGAGTGATCATGGCTAGTAGCTTGAGGACTTATTTTTGTACCATTTTGATCAACCAAATGTCATGTATTGCATTTAGAATTGCATATGGAAAACATTTAAGTAAAATTGGTATGACCGCAGTTGATAAGCGGTACAACCGTAGAGCGGTAGGACCGGATTCTAGTTGGCAGTATGTATTTTCTAGAAAGCATGTTTTGGGGGATTTTTTCTCTCCCTTGAAGAATAGTATGACCGCATCTTTGAAGCAGTACTACCGCAGTGCGGTAGGACCGATATTTACATAGCGATGTGTAATTTCCAGAGAGTGTTTTAGGATTATTTTATCCTCTTGAAATCAGTAGTATTGTTTGAGCCGAGCGGTATTAATATCGTGCGGTAGTACCGGACCTTGTGAGTGTGGTAGTAATGCATCTTTATATAACAGCTAGTTCAAAAGCATTTAATGCACTCATTCTGACCGTTGAACAGTGAGTGCAGTAGTACCGGGTTTGTACAGTAGTACTACTGCATCTGTTGATTTTTTCTGAGATCAGCTTCAAACGGCTAGTTTTGTGGTTGGGGCTATAAATGCCCCCTCACCTGCACCAAGCTTAGAACCTTGGATCTCATTGAATACATTTGAGCCTCTAGTGCATTCTCTACTACCCATTTATTTCCCAATTTAAGGTAGTTGAGAGCATTAAAGTGCATTGCATCATTGGTTGATCATTTTGACTCTTGTTTTCTTCAAGCAAAAGATGTGGTTCATTACTCTTGGTGCTTGCCAGCACCTAGTCGACTTAAAGAAGAATTTACGTGATGATCTATTCAAAGAAGATTGTGAAGTGACCTGGCGACGATTGTGAAGTGGTTGTATGCTCACCATCTCCGGAGAGGAGGTAGAGCAAACATTAGTGGAATCGAGGTGTTGAGGCTTAATTTGTGGAGCCGGTCCAATTAGTTTGAACTTGGACTAGTGAAGACCAGCAAGTCTTGGTGCTTGCCAGCACCTAGTCGACTTAGAGAAGAATTTACGTGATGATCTATTCAAAGAAGATTGTGAAGTGACCTGGCGACGATTGTGAAGTGGTTGTATGCTCACCATCTCCGGAGAGGAGGTAGAGCAAACATTAGTGGAATCGAGGTGTTGAGGCTTAATTTGTGGAGCCGGTCCAATTAGTTTGAACTTGGACTAGTGAAGACCAGCAAGTCTTTGATACCACGAAAAAAACTTCATTTGTCTTCATTGTGGTTTTGTCTTGTCTTTACTATTTTCACCTTTATATTTCTAGCAATTTACTTGTATAGAATTGTTTGCTAGAATTGTATTTTAGTATTAACATAAGCTTTCATGTTGTCTTAGTAAAACATAGAACATATTCTTTTAAGTGTGCTAGAATTGATAATTATTTAAAATTGGTAATTAGAGCACAATAATTTTTATAAACCTCCTATTCATCCCTCTCTAGTCGTTCATCCTTGATCCTACACGTGTGCGCTTTCGCCTAGCGACGTACGACGTCCCGGAGACGTGGCGCACGGACCTCCTCGCGAGGTTCCACGGGGTATTGTCGTCCGACGCCGGCTGCAGGGAGTTCAGTAGTACGCACGGGGCGATGCTGAAGTTGATCTACCAGTTCTATGTAAGTATTTATAACTCTTGTGTTTTTGCTTCAATCACTTTGTTCAACTTAGTAACGAGTATATGTCTTCTTGCAGCTGCAGCGTATGGCACAGGTTTAGGAGGCACTTCGAGGCCTACCTGTTGTAGCTGTTCAGGTGGGTCATGGTCTGCGGGTCCCACGGTGACAAGCACATGATCCGCTACGCATGGGAGCTGGCGGAGCTGGAGGTGGAGGATATCCAGCCGTACGCCTGGGGCTCGACGGTGCTGTGCGCGACATACCGTGCCTTGTGCGATGTGTGCCAGCGGGTCCGGGATAGTTCCGTCCTCTCCAGATGCCCACTCCTACTTCAGACGTGGTCCTTTGAGCGTTTCCAGATCGGACGACCACAGCGCGACTTTGCAGCCTACACCATCGCCGTGTACGCCTCTTACGACGACGTGGACAACCCGACCATTGGTACCGTGTATCGTCGCCGACAGGTAGTTTTTTGAACCTTTAGTTTGTTTCGTAATGTGCTTTATTTGCATATGATCATGTTTTGTTGTTCTATTCCACATGCCATGTTCACACCGATCACTACGCACGCGTCCTATCCAGACTATGTTGCGGTGTTCGACTAGTTGACGGATGACCGCGTCATCTGGACACTGTACACTCCCGAGGGGGTGTACACGCGAGAACCCCGAGGCCTATTGATCTTGTGTCAGCGAGACGCCGGGTAGTGGCTCACGCGACGTCGCTTGGTGCACGACGTCTTCATGGAGGAGTACCACGTGCACCGGGTGATACGCTGGTTCGAACTACGACAACAGGTCCCAGTACCCTGGGGGGAGCCATTGCCGTTGAACGTCCATTGGAAATGCAATAATATCTGCTTCCATGCTATTTCGATTTGTCAATATTTTATGATGTGTAGTTAGTTATGTCCTACTCTTGATGTTATCATTGTTACTTTCCAGTACATATATGCTTAAGGATAGATGGTTGTGATGTTATTCTATTTTGTTTATTGAGTGCTTAGTCATGCAAGTCTAGAGATGCGTTAGTTCGGTTGACGGAATTAGCCCATCGATCATAGGAAACACCTCACACTTATCGTTTATGATTTTTGGTCCAGATCTTCGTATCTGGTTATTTGAGTCTAAACTTGTTATTTCAAATGATTTTTGGTCTAGACAAGAGGTTGTTAGTTAGGGTGCCTTCATGCACAAGATCGGGTATATGGTAGACTTGTCCGGACCGCTAAAGACCGAACTTTGGGCTATCAATTCCAAGCACCAATCGTACTTCCACACGCGGGATATGGGTACCGTTTGGTTAAATAAAGGATGAGTTTTATTGGGTTAAGTCGCGGGTGGTGTGAAGACATTTGTGTTCGGTCATCTGTTCGTAGGATCCGATGCAATTTTCTATAATGTGCATAGGAGCATTATTTTTCTTTATTAACATTGTAACGGTATCTCCAACACAACTGGCGAGCCCGCTTAGCAAGCGCTATCGGTCGTTTGTACTAAGTTTGGGGTTCATCTCGTAAGGGGCACTTATCTCAATAGAGCTTTCTTGCTAAACAATACAAATCTCGATTTCCCCGGCCCACAAACCATAGGAATTGTGTTAATTCCGAAGGCTTGCGGGCTAATCGAGTCGTGTGGGTAAAGTAGTACCCCCTATAGGGTTTGAACTATTCGAATAGTCATGTTCACGGTTACGAACAACACTTGATTTTGAATGACATTATCGTTAGTCTCTTGATTAAAATTGGCATAGTTACAACTTTGTTTTCGGCATGAACGGGTATTCATGCATGTTAGCTTATCAAAGTGGGTTGTCACTTTTGTATTGTTTGCTCTATTTATATATCAATGATTATCTTTGTCACATGTTTTACTTTTGTTTTAAATCTGTTTTCTAAATAGCAATTGTAAAACTAGTATGTGTAGGATGAAAATTGTTGTGTTTTTTGCAAAACTAAGCCACTAATGCCATCCTTTGAATATCATCTAAGCATAAATAATTTTTCCTTTGTGTAAGATCTGCGAGTACATTTTGTACTTAACCCGGTTGCTGCAAATTCAGGTGAAGACGATATTACGTCAGACGAGTTCGTTAGCACCGATTTTAGCGACGCTAACGAATAGTGTTGTTTCTAACTCCCAGTTGGTTCACATGGGTTATGGGGCACACCATTGCTGGACCTTTTGCTATTTTTCTTACTTCCGCTGCTACTTGATGTATTAATTTGAATTTGGCCGGTCGGTCCTATTGTAATAGTTGTAGACTTTAACTATAATGTTGCATGCCACTATGTAATGTCAATGTATGACTTGTGATTGACGTTGTTAAGGGTATGGGCGTGTTGGTCGCTGATCTTGGGAGCCAACATGATCACATACCCGCTGTTTTTTAATTCCCTTTTAACTTGTTTAAGTGTGGACTTGGATCGTTTGGAGAACCGGTCATCATGTAGTACTTGCAGAGGAGCAGTATGCATGATTATCAGAGCTCTAGTTTCGATGAGGACTTCTCACTTAGATGGAATTCATTTACTTGAGGACCAGAGTTATTTCCATAAGACTGGGAAGGCCTAGGCCTTACAAAAATAACCCAGAGGTCCTCACACATGTCACGCCACACACTGCCACCTTTTCATAATGAAATGACAACATACTACGATGTTACCTTTTCACACAAAAATAATCACACTCTGTCACACCACCTTTTTAGAACAAAAAAGACCGCGCACCCTATCACGCCACACACTACCACCTTTTCAGAATGAAATGAAAACACGTTGTGACGCTACCTTTTCATACCGAAATAACCACATTTTGCAACACCACGCACTGTCAACTTTTTAGACAGATACAACAACACATTGTCACGCTACCTTTTCAGACATAAATGACCACACTCTGCCACACCACCTTTTCAGCCTTTCGTAATGGATAGGTAGCATTCACCATCCATCAACACTACCCCTATCCACTCATAAAAGGAGGGCGATGGGTACTGGTGGAGAACACTGCACCACCACAGCCAACACTTCACTCCAACTTGTTTCGCAAAACAGAGAGGAATGAGGGAGAAGAGAACGATCTAGAGAAGAACATGTCGGGCTATGTGAAGATCATACGGAAGCTCAAGTGGCTTGCTGGGAAGACAAAAACCCACCTGAATTGTTTGATGAAGGATGTGCATGTACCACTAAAGTTTCCACGCCCGCTGGACGACTGTGAAAAAACCGGCTTGGATCATTCAGTCCATACACCTGAAGACCGCCGCCCGGGCGTACTACACGTGCAGAGATATCCATGTAAGAGAATCTCACACACATATCGATTTTTCGTATTTTACATTGCATTCCACATATCGCTAACTTTATCCATGAATAATGGCTGCTGGAGGAGTGTTGCTTCTTCTTCCAATGGATCGACGGCCTAAACATGTATGATAGAGCGTTCATCGAGCAGAAGTACACGTTCAAACCTTACGTACCCGACCCTATTAAAAAGACACCGGTGGAGTCCAAGAAACCGGGGTGGTGGTGGATGACCCCCGAACAGCATGCAGAGGAGGATCGAGCCATGCGCGCGGCGGACAAGGGGAAGGCTCCTGCTAGTGAGACTGGCGATCATCCAAGCGCTCCTCATCGCCCAGGCGCACTGCGGATCGAAGAGGTAAGTTATATTCAATTTGCATCATGATTATTGATTTGACCTTACATTTCCCTAACATCATTCCATCTTCCAGCCCGTATCGCAGTACAGGACTACCTTCGGAATTGGCCACACCCGTGGGCCTGCAGGATACAAGGGGAAGGCACCGATGGGACGCCAAAACTAACTTCATTCTGATCCACTTTTTTCAATTACAAAAAGACGTACATGTATCCTATGTGTAGATCAAGTTAATAATTTGTGCATGCTATCGTTTGTAATGCACATAACCAAACCCTATGTGTCATGAAATTCGCAAATAAATTCCAAAGTCTTATTGCCACAATTGAAATCTCATCTTTTAAAGTTAACTCTAAGATTGTTCCCTACATATTTTGTTATCTTTTTAAAAATGATCGGTCGTGCTGACACTTAAAGATATTACCCAAAAAAACTAAGTGACATCCAGTAAAACTTGAAGCTAAATTCTCTACAAATATAAATACAATTTTATTTCAATTTCCAAGTCCTATCGCCGACAAGCTCTTGTCACCAATTGAATTGCCGAATTAAGTCCCTACCGTCATTTGGAATGGTGGCAGAACTGTTTGCATGGCAATAGTGATCGTATCATTATTCCAAATAGCGACAGAAGCCTATTTTGTAATTTTATTAAATGGCCATTTATTTTTGTAATTCTATTTAAAATGTATTATTTTTTATATAAAAAACAGCAATGGCGAGGGGCCAGTTCACTTCGAACAAGTTGGCTCAATCAACCATCCTTTTCAAACATCGTTCAGCATTGCCTATAAGCTAGATCAAGCAAAGACTGCAAGGCATCCTCCCGGAGTGTAGGGTAAAGTACTTTCTTTGGTCAAATCCTTTTTATGCACTGTTTGCCTACGACTTTAAATACACTGACAATTGTTTCTGGTATGTAATCCTTCTTCTCGCAAAAGAAAAGGGTATGTAATCCTTCCCAGTACCTAGAAATACTTTGATGATATGATCCCTAATATTTTAATTCAATTGCCTACTTTTATGCCAACCTATGAAAGTTACCAGCTGGGTTTGAGTACTTGAGTAGTGTTTTGGTTTGGTTTTACCTGAATTGTAATATACTTGAGATGAGCTCAGTCAGGCTGTATGTATCCTAAACGAGATATAACTGAATAGTGTTTGTGTGTGCTTGAATCTGAATTTAAAAATTTGAAGTGCAATTGATTGTAAAAATATATGCACACACAAGAGGAATGCTACATTTCACGCAGTTAAAAGCGGTGCGGCGAAAAGATTAGAATGCCCATAGGTAAGCACGCTTATAACTGCAAGAATGAACAGTAGAGAAGGTACAGATTAACATTGAGAAGTGTTTCCCTCTCTCTTTTTTTGGACTAAAATAACCTAAAGATTTCCTGCATTGAGTAATACAATGAACCCTAGGCCTAAGTCATGTCTTTGCCCCCGCGCGTTTTTGACAAATTGTAGAGGTCAAATCCCAAGCATGCACTAAGAACTACAGTACTTGAGTTTATGATTTGCCTACAACAATTGGTTAATAATGGACTTGCCAAAGTGTTGCTGCATAATGCTGCTGCCCTGTGCAAATTCAGAGTACCACGACTTCCACGCTTCCACATAATGAGCAAAAAGGTCACCGAGTACTGCATTCAGAAAATTGTGGAATAAATTGTCAGTTTTTCAATATAAATGGAACACACTCTATGTCTCATACTAATTCAATGCTACTTCAGAAGTTCCAGCAATGGAATTACATGAAAAGGGCACTATACTTCCCTAAAAGCATAGGTTATTCTGGTTCATTACAAAGAACTTGCTTAGCAAAGGTTGAAGATCTTATTCATATATGTAGTATGTACAGAACTAAATGCATCTTCTTTCCTACTAGAAATTATGTTTGACTAAAGGAATTGCAGGCTAAAATTCATAGAACAACTTCCAGTTGCATAGACCTACTTTAGTAGCCAATCAATAGCTCAATACCAACTAAATATTCCAGATGCTAATCTTTACCTTTGATGAGCACTAAAGCATAGTATGAGTGTATGGCAACTATATTTCTATTTCTTACATATATCAAACAGGCATCCCCATATGACAAATACAGCATTGACTAGTTTCATTTTGAAGGTTGATTCTGAATTAAC
Source organism: Hsuehochloa calcarea (assembly GCA_036346395.1). Taxonomy (NCBI): domain Eukaryota; kingdom Viridiplantae; phylum Streptophyta; class Magnoliopsida; order Poales; family Poaceae; genus Hsuehochloa; species Hsuehochloa calcarea. Next base: position 61,926,099 of record CM070596.1, read on the forward strand.
GTACTTCACTTTCTATGCCATCTTCCCAAAGTATGCATGTCAAATAGGAAGCAGAGCAACCAAAGGCTTGTCAGGTCAAATTTAATAAACCTCATGCGGTAACTTCAGCTAGACTGCTAAAGACATGCTAGACTGCTAGAAATTCTCTAATAAGATCAAAGAAGTGTTGAACACACCTTGGTTCTGGTACTGCGGTCGAAATGAATCCGCAAGGCTCTCCCAGTCCTGAGCACCGTCCCTTTGTCCAGCTTTATTACAATCATCGAGTTCATGTTTCCTTGCACCAGAAGGGTGGAAAGGTCCATAAACAAAACCACTCTCGTCACCCTGTCCGAGCTGCCTCTGCACAGCCAATTTGCGGTTCTTCAATATGTCACCACCACCCTGTGCCAACTTTGCTTTCTTCTGGATTGTTGAATCCAGTCTGCTTCTATTCATGTCAATGTTAGTGAGTTCAGTCCCAAAGGCTCTCTTGTTCGACACAATCTTCTTTGGTGGGGATACAGCAACTGTGACACCATTTTCTGCTTTTGGTTTCCCCGCTGTGCCCAACCAGCGGAATGCAGGCTTCCTTGTGTCTACTTGCTGTGTCTGAAAGACAAGACTCAAGAACAGATGCTAAGAAACGGCACTTGCCATTTTATTGCAACTTACTTGTCAGTAAGTGTCTAAAGCCTACCTTCTCAATGAGATTGAGTGAAGATAGCACGTTGGCGATGTCATATAATCTCCGGACTTTAGCTGTATCACAAATACAAGAAACAATATTAGCTTTTGTTGGATTAATATTCATACTGATACAGCTGCAGAATTAGATAGAGGAAATGCAGGTACTAACTTCTCATATTGGTCTCCTCGTGGCCTTCTCCAAGGAGCAGCTTTGCAGCCTCATCGAGTGAGATCGTGTCAACCTGCCCCAAGTGCAGATTCATACAAATCAACCACAGTTCCACAAACCATGAATCTTCACAATAGAAATAAAGAAACGAAGAATTGCCCACCTCCATGGTGAGGAACAGCTTGACGAAATTCTGCGTGAGCACCCCAAGCGACTTCTCCTTCCTATGATCTGCAAATTTAACAACCAAAATTCTAAGCCCAACACAACAAAATGTAACTAGACACACATTGTAAACCAACAGTAAAGCATCTAAGCAGCTATACCAGATATAAGCCGGCAGCGAGGTGCAGCAGGCTTGTCAGAAGGATTGTCAACGGGCTGGCTCAGCATCGCACTATCAGTATCACCCAACTTATCATCGTCTTCGTCATCCGACATCTTCCCAACAGCAAATGAAATAGGAAACATTTTAGTCGGGAACTACATTCTGCACAAGTACCACATGGATAGATTGAAAGGCAAGAGAGATAAGAAATCATACATTAGCATCAGATGGCTCCTCCACCGGCAGAGGAGCCAAGCTAGACTTCTGTCTTAATGCCCTCTCCTGAGCAAACCAAGAGAGAGAAAAAAAGAGAGAAGACTTAGATGGGTCGGACCTACAGTTCGTCGAATTATCGCACAGAAAGGTAAGACTCAAACCTTGAGTTCTCGCAATGCCATCAGGACCCCGCCGAAGCCTATCCACGAGTAGCGATTCTTGGCTTTCCTCACAAGGATCTTCTCACAAAAGTTTTAAAATGGAACTCAGAATTCCATCAACAAAGACCGAACAAGAAGTCAATCCAAGAAATGCAGAACAAGTTACCCCGACGCTCTCAAGCACGTTGACAATGTCGTAGATCCGGCGGCGCTCCACGCCGAGGCGCCTGGCCGCGTCATCCAGCCCGATAGACTCCACGTCGTCGCGGTTGTACAAACCCACGAAGCTAAAAGCACAGGAAAATTCGGTAAGAGATGAACAAGACTCAAAAACTGCAAATCTCCAAATGTGCCCTGGCCGCGAAAACCTCACTTGGAGCAGAGGAGGCCGAGCGACTTCTGCTTGCGGCTGTAGGCGTGTTGGTGCAATTTCGCGCCTCCGCCCTCAGCGAACATCGGATGCGGCTGCTGCTGCTGCTGCTTCTTCTGCTGGAGAGCCGCCGCCACAGCTGCAGAGGCGGACGCTTCTGCCGTGGAAGAGGAGGATGCAGCCATCACCGCCTCCGTCACCGATTCGCGTGTGATGTCCTCGCGGATTGTGCAGGATTTGTGTCGCGCGGTGGGAGTATCGGAGAGGAGGGAACTCTTGTAGTATTATAGATGGATAGATCTGTGCGAGTGCAGGAGGACGAGGAGGCGCCGGCCGTTGAAACGAATGTGGCAGACGCGCCTGGTTTGAAATTTAAGCGGCAGCCGCGCGCGGGGCGTGGGCGTGGGCGTGACGAGCGGGTTTCGGGGGTGCGGGGATGGGGTTCGAGTTCGGGGCAGTTTGGGCCATTTCGGGCGCTCACGGAGGAGGGCGAGCGTTTGGAGGAGATATGTTTAGGAACGGCACGTGGGGTGGAGGGTGGTGGCGCGGAGGGAGCCAGGCGCGGCGCGGCGCGTGACGGTTTGGATCGCCTGGACGCGGTGGTTTCGCTAATTCGCTTGCCCGCCGTACCCCACCCGTGCTGTGAATCTTGTGATGGGCACCGCGCAGCGCAATGCCCGCGGCGGAAGGTGATCCCCTGCCCGCCGTCACGCACGCTAAAGTTTGCTGCCAGGCGGCCGCTACAGCGTTGTGCCAAGTGCCAGCGCAATGCCTAAACATCCCGCTGACTGCCGCCAAGCCGGCACGGCACGGCACCGGGGCGTGTACAAAGCCTCTTTTACGCATGGTGGGAGGGCTGCGGTGCCGACTCGAGCCGATTGGATGCGCCTTCATGGGGAGTGTAACCTGTTTATCTCTCGAGTGTCCGTCGCCGATATCCACGCGACGTATGCTTGCATCTGCGTGAGTAACAGATATCTACTGTAATTTTGAACAATTGAACTGAACCAGCCTCCGGCGATATATTTTTCTTTTCCTCATTCCGTGCGTCTTTTGCCCCTTCTTTTTTGGAGATAAATTTTGCCCTGTATTTACCTTACAGGGGCTGGTCTACGTTGATCCATGTATATTATGGGCCGACCCAGGTGGTATTTTAGCAAAGTTTTCAGGCTATAACAGCGGGCCAGACCGTCCCACTTGCATAGATTATGTAACAACTAAATTTTGAACTTTCAAAATTTGCAAGAAATTTGTGAGATTTCAACTTTTTATGCATTTTGGTGAATTTCCAAAAACTTGGTGCATTTCAAAAGGTTAGATCAAAATCTTTGCTCCAAATTAAACTTTTAAAAATCTAGAAGCTAAATGGTGTGCTAAAATCCCTCCGGTCCATATCTAAAAACACAAACTAAAATCAAATTTCTTTTCTTCCCTCTCTTTCTCCCTCGGGCCTCAATCTCCCTGTCGATCCAACTCCTCTCCTTCTACCTTCCCTTTCCACGCGTCCCACCAAGGCCATCTCCGTGTCATAGCACAAGCCAGCCACTGCAACCCATTCCCCTCACCCCTCTCTCGCTGTCGCGCGGACCCAACCCCACATGTTTGCCCTTGTCCTTGTTCATCTTCTTCCTCTCATGTATACTCTCCCCCCCTCTCTCACATAAGCAGCAAGAGGCACTTGAGAGCCTATGCTGCATCAGACCTTGAGCACAACGCCTTCGCAAGTTCATCCTGTTGTAGCGTCAGCTTCGCGATCATTAACACCCGCGTACTCATGAGAAATCGCCGAGACGGACGCCACATTGCCACCTTCTCTCCTTTATAAGTCGAGTCAAGTGTGTCACCATACTAGCCTCACGCTCATGTTCATTTTCCCTCTGGATACCTTCCTTCTCCTCCACTCAGTCGCCTAGAAAGCTCCGACGATTGCGCTGTAGATCCAACGCCTTCTTCATTGTCGCCGCGGTTTTGGTGAGCTTCAACCTTGAAGATCATATCCTTTATGTTTGCTTCGAGCTCGCCTCCTTCTTCCTTGCCGTGAAGTCGGTGAAGCACCTCGGCTCTAGTACATGTCGTCACCGCGCACCACAATGTCCGCTTCACCTTTGGTAATCCTTCATATTCCATTTTCCTGATCTAGGGTAGTTGTCGTGACATTCCCCGTTGGCTCCGAGCTCGAATTCGAGTCAACCATGGTTGTCTCTACTTCATTTCCTGTTATGAGGAGGACGATGATGTTAGGGTCACTAATGTGTGGGACCAAGACAATTTAACAATAATTGGTTAGCTTTAGTTAGTAGTTAGTGAGTCTATGACATGTGAGATCAATGTCACTAGGAAAATCTAATTAAATTGCATGATTAAGTATGAGTGTATGACATATGGACCCCGCCCAACACCATCGTATAGACCTAGTCCATGAACCATAACCACTGATAAAGTAGGCCCAGCCCTATGCATCGTAGGGTGGACCAAGTCCATGTGGACCATGACCCTACCTGTCAGTCTCTCGGGTTTTCCCGGATAAAAAATAGAAAATAAATAAAACAAATCCGACTGGTCCCACCTGGTAGCCCATTGGACCCCACCTATCAATCACAGAGGATTTTCTTAACAAAAATAAAATAAAATGATAATCCAACCGGACCCACCTATCAAAAATTATATATTTCTATAATTTCCCTCGTGTCAAACTTTGAAGATCTTGTTCTTCTTTATTTTAAATCCAAATGATTTTATATTTATTTCTAAATTAATCTAAATTCAAGATATTTCCATAAGTATCAAAATCATAATTTTTGGAGTTCAATTGAATTTATTTGAGTTATGAGTATTTATTCAAAGTCGTTGTTTTTGTGTTAAATAGATTCCAACGTCGCCGAAGACTCCACCACTGCTTGAGACCGAGACCAAGCAATATCCACATTGAGCAAGGCTATGTTGAACCTACATTTCAAATTCAAAGTATTACATTTCAAAGTACTACTTGCATGCTTATTATTATTTTATAAAATATTATGTTAAAGGTTGATACCTACCTATGCCAAATGTTGATTATTATTATTATTATTCCCTCCTTGATTGTTGATAACACACCTTGTCACCCTATGTTAAATATTACATGAGCAAAACTTCCCTCGGATAATTAAAGTTGACTATTGGTTGTGCTTAAACATGACTTAGTGGTTGAATTTGAATAGGACACAAACATTGCCTTAACAAGAATTTGGGATATGTTGTGAATTGTAGTGTGGTAACGTGGGTTATCACTAGAAACAGTAAAATGTTATTTTAATATGGTGGAGACTTAGCGAGTGGTTGGTATGAGATCGGTGCAATGTGCGTGCAAGTGGGTTTGTGGATTGCTAGCTTGAGTCGACTAAGGGCTGAATAATGTGTTGCATTTCTAAACTACTAAGCCATACAACCTCAAGTCTAGTATGTGATAGATCTGACCAACTACTTTACTCAGTTACCGGCATAAACACCCGCACTCATAGTAACTTTTATATATTTCAAGAAGGGTCATGACCCCCTAATGACAGATGGTCCTCATTGAAAATGTGTCTGGTTAAGAGCATTTTGGGAGTGTCCCATAACGGTCACTGTCCTAGTGTCGAGTGATTTCCCACCGGAGTGGGTCTAGTGTCGGAATTGGGAATTGTAAAAGTCTTGTTATGATCGTCTTTGTAGCATACCTAAGGAAGTATGTCATGGGCGACATTATGAATTGATCATATCTTGTGAGTAAAGTTGTATAATCTCTGTAGAGTGTTTAATCTGTTCGAATAGTCGTGCCTCCGGTTATGAGCATTGTGCAGAAAGACACACTTGGTTAGTTTAATAAAATGTAAACTGAGACATGTTGGGTAAACAAGGTTGTGGTGATGGTAGAGGTGGATGTAACCTTACAAGTAACTTGAGGTTAAGGTAATCTTGTGCGTAACCACAGGTGGATGTAACCTTGAGAGTAATTGTAGGTGGATGGAACCTTATCGAGATAATAATTGCTTACACAGATGAAACTTTGGTTTTGAAGTTAAACATGCTAAGTCATAGGTTTGAAAAATAATTATAGTATTTGAACAAACTGACTTTATGCTAAAATAAACATAAAACCCTCGTATTCATGGTTACTCAAATATGTTGATTCAGACTATGAAGCTGAATACCCGATGCATGGATATTTCTATGCATCCGACTATGGAAACGATGAAGATGGCAGTAACTAGGTCCTAATCCTAGTTGATTTCCTGTGGCAAAGGCATGGATGCCCCGCTCTTTTGGTTTACTATCCGCCACTACTTATTTTCCACTGCTATTTTACTATGAACTTGTAGGTCGTCGGTTTTGTTTTGTAAACACTTGGCCCTACGGCCTAATTACAATATTTCTGTAATAGTTAAGTATTCTTTTATTTATACGTTTGTATGAATGTGATATTCGTTGATAATTGTACCGTATGAGCTAGCTACTGATGATATAACTAGCTCAGAATACACAAATGATGCTGGATGCAAATCCGGGTCCCCACATATTAGCACCCATGAATCCTTCTACTGGCCACTGGAGGTGGAGATAGTGAGTACTGATCAATAGCGACCGATGAACTTCTGCCGTGTTTTCCGGCAATTGCAGCTCAGGTAACGTAGACTTGGAAGCGCACTTTCTGGATCTACTGACTACTGCAGGAAAATGGGGTATTGGAGTTTCATTCTCAACCATTTGTAGATGTCGAGTCAGCATGTAGGACGCATGCTGTCTGAGAGAGCATAGAAGCACCACTCATTACCAAAATCACTCCGAGAGTAATGTCATCATGTCGAGTTGTCAACACACCAGAAACATGGTAAGGAAGCTCGCGAGCAAGCTGTTTTATCCAAACTATTTACAAGATACATTCATACATCCATAGTTCCGTACGGTGATACATCGCGACTGCATTCTTACATAAAGATTGCCGTTCTGAAATAGCAAGGGACAAAAGACAATGGTCGTTCTCATGCCCAACTCCACGAACAGGTTTTGATGAACATACTCCCGGGCACTGTATCTTCAATCTCTAGTTAGGTTGTATAATCAGAATCTCGAGTGAGGATCCAGCTCAAGAAGCTGAGTTCTGCATTAGACTACCACCCAAGGTTTTAAACTCTGCAGTAACTCCCATAGAGCTCCATAATTCATGTACACCACAAGTTTAGCTCCTATAAAGGAGAAAATCCTCCGAAAATTGCAGTGGAAGAGGGAATTTTAGCTGCCTCCATGCTTATATGTTCTAACTTGAGCAGTTCACACCTCAAACAAAATGTCTGTATCAAGCCTAGCCCATCCTGAAGAAATTAGGAGAAAAACAAGAATTAGTTGACAGGTAGTTGAGCAGAAGAGAATAATATTAAGCAAAATATATTGGGAATTTAAGTGTAGGTTGGTGGGAAATGAGAAGGCAGCCCTACCAGTCCTAAAAAAGAAAGTTTCACCAAGATGCATTGCACATATATAACGTTGAGATGACACAATAACTTAAAAATCTATACATGAAAAGTACCACTTTTATGTTGTTATTATGTTATTGACGGTTCCTAATTTGTCATCCAGGGAAATCTGATTGGCCCAACTACCATATCTGATTGCACCAAGTAAGTTACAGAGAGATATATTGTTGAGTCATACTTAGCAAAAGTAAAAAGAAAAAATACCTTGACTTTTGTAAAGTCAAATCCTTTCTCCTGCCTTCTTGGGTAACCGCTGTTCTTCTCCCAACAGGTGAAATGTTCGGCTCAGCTAACGGGTTGGTGACAAATCCACCCTGAAGCCCAAACTTCTGCCTTTCCCACTTGTGAGAAGTTCTGCTCTCCTTGGAGCCATTCGGAGCATGGGAGACAGAAAATCTGGAAGAGTACCTACCACCATCATGCCTTCTCCAGAATTTTGGGCTCAGAATGCAGCAGGTTTTCACATCAGGTTCACTATTTGACATCCTTCCTGAAGAGACAGCTAAATCACGAGAGATCTCATCCAATGCCACCTCCAGTCCATGGACCCTTGTCTCCAACGAATTCATGCCATTCTCAGATTTCCCCATAAATTTCTGTTAAACAAAATGAAATACAAGAGCAAACATGGAGGGTATCAGCAGCTTGTAGAGTGAATTACTGCTTGTAAGTCCCACAATGACTAACGACTATATGGCTTGCAATTTAACATATCAATTGATGCGTGACTGATAAATGTAAAATCAGCAAAAAGATAAACTGATTCTCCTGCAGTGTCAGATTCGAAATGATGATAATTGAAGATTAAGACATTGTCATATAGCATATGCCATGTTGCTGTCCAGCCCCCCCATTCCATGACATTGATAAATGTCAATACATTGATTTGACTATTGGCATGAAGGCATATTCAAGAGTCATTTATACTGACAAATCAATGCTGCACATTGAACAAGTATTGAGACAAAACTGTGCAATCTTTTGCAATAGCCGAAACCTTTTGCGTCATGACCAAATGTTACCCTCTTCACAACCAACACAAACATTGCAATTGAATATCCTGACCACCAATAGTTTTAGTCATAACTTAACTTGCCTGAAGTTCGCTTCCTCTTATCAAATAGCCAATGTAACGACACGAAACTGGTTTTACTTATTAAGTTCTGCAGACACGTTTCACGGCTACGAGCACTATCAGCCTCACAAGGAATGCCTTGTGTACTTTTGGCATGATTTGAAAAACCCAAAGATGATGTGTACTGACAAAACCACACATCAGTTTCTGATAGCAACTGTACCTTTTTTTTTGTTAATGAACATGTACTGTACAAACCGTAAAACCATGCTCGAGCAGTTAACACTAGCTAATTTGTCATTTAACATGAAGGTTTAGGTGCCTAAATAAATTAAACTATAAAATTTAAGGTCCAACATAACAAAGGAAAATCACCTGGAGAAGATCTAATAAACTGGTCTGCTGATTTTCAATCTGAAGCAGCTGTGACCTGATCTCTGACAAGCCCTCATCTTTGTGGCCTGACTGAAACCTCTCTGATCCACCTTCAACCTCAGGAATCTCTTCCAAGTTACCACCTCCCTCATACGGAACAACTCGCGACCCCGTTTTCAGTCCAGCCAACTTGGTCGCCCTCTCCTCGCCACCCTGGAAAAGCGTCCTCCTTGCTTCCAGTCTTGATCTCACATTGCCTCCTTTCACAAGCCTCTCCTCCGTCACCACTTTGATTGGGGTGGCATCCGGAGCAACAGCAATGTCAACCTTGTAGTCGCAGTTCTTGGCTTGGCCCACCTTGCGGTATGAAGGTGGTGAGAGCTTCTTGTTTCTGATGGATGAAGGGCTTTGCCTTTTGGTGACACTGGGTGACGCATCAGGGGGAGGTGACCTGCTCGTAGGTAATCTGTTCTTCCTCGTTGCTGATTGAACTGAGTTTGAGCCTAGGAAAGCAGCTGGATAACGACCATCACTTGCACTCCCTGTTTAATTACAATATTATTTGTGTCAAAAAATAGATCCTGCACATACCCTACTGTTAAGAATTTTGTTAACAAATCAGATAGTAATACAATAGAATCCTCCTCTTTATCAAAAATCAATTCATTTATGTGGTTCTTTCTTACTTGCAACATACAAAATTACAATAACCCAAACACAAATTTACCAGATCTTCACAACAAGTAGTAGCCGAAACTACAAAGAACAGTTCCACATTTGTGTATAACCTGCAAGAGAAGATCGCCGTTGTGACTGTGACGCCAGCGGCGCACCAGAGGAGCATTCGTCCTCTTCAACGTCTGGGATCTCCTTCCACGCCTCGATCATCCTGTTCATTGACTCCCGCACAATCTTGACCTGAATTGCCAAACAAGGACGCCGAAAATCTTAGCACCCACACTCAGATCTAGAAAGGGATGTCATCACCAAGATCCTAATAAAATAAAAGACCAACCTTGTCGAACCTCCTGGCCTCGAAGAAGGCAATACAAGAGGATTTGTAGGTCAAGAGAAGATCTTTGTGTTCTAAGGCCAATGCGGCAAGCGCCTCGGCCGCGGCCTTCCTCGAGGCCCAGTCGTCACTGGCGATTGCGTCGCGGAGGCACGGGATAGAAGCGGTGACTTCAGCAGCGCCGGCCACAGCCGCGGAGGCGCCGATGAGGGTGATGAGCGCGGGCTTGGCCTTGAAGGCATTGCTGCGGAGGAGCTTAAGGAGGCGAGGTTGGAGCTTGTGGAGGTAGGAAGCGAGGTCGGCGGTGAGGGCTGAGGCCTGGACGGCGGCGGCCGTAGCGAGCGCGGCCGCCAGCTGCGCACACTGGTCCTGCTCGTGGAGGAGCGCGTCCGTGAGGGGGTGGAGCGCGGCGGAAGCGGAGGCGGACGCAGCTGCCGCCGCGCTGGCGGTGTCGACGAGCGCGGCGCGTACGGAGGAGTCCTGGTCCCGGACGCGGCGGAGCGCGGCCGCGAGGATACGCGGGACGAGGGGGGCTACTGCATCGCGCGGGTGAGAGGCGGCGACGAGCGCGAGGACACGGAGCGCGTTGCGACGGAGCGGGGTCTTGTCGGTGGGGCGCGCGTCGGAGACGGCGGAGACGAAGGCCGGGAGCTCGTCCGCGGCCAGGGCGCGCGCGATGGCCTCGAGCTCGGCCGCCGCCATGGCCTCGGTGTCGCGGTCGGAGAGCTTGAGGAGGCAGCGGTTCACGCGCTGCTTGAGCGGCTCGGCGCCGCGCGGGCGGGAGGCGGTGCCCATGGCGCGACCACGTGCAGCGCAGCTCGGCGAGAAGCCCAGAAGTGACGCCAAGTTAATGGCGAGTGCAGGGTCAGGACTCAGGAGTTAGGAGGCGGCACCGTGGAGTGACATGGAAGCTACTGAGTACCGACGAGTGATGTCTGATAGATGGCGGGTGGGGGGTAGTAACGGAGGGGGTGGAGATCCATGAGGACTGCGCGTTTATTTATGCTTCTTTTTTGTTTTACTCTTTTTTAACCTTTTTTTTTTCTTTTTCTTCTTTTCCTTTATATGCATGGAAGAGCAGCTTTATCTGTTCACCAATTTAGTCGGCGTTAAACTGGGTATACAACCGAGGACCATATATACTACTCCCTCGTGTTAAAAAACAAATTATTTTGGATATCAACACGATTTTTAGAATATAACTTTAATAATTAAAAATTATTGTAATATATTTATAAAATATAATAAAACTATAATATTATAAAACTACTTTTCGAGACAAATATATATATATAATCTAAATGTTTAAAAAGACCTGATAAATCAAAATTTTCTAAATTTGACTACATGTATTTCAAAATAACTTAATTTTGTGAACCAAGGAGTACTACTTCATTACTGTCACTACTCACTATATGCAATTGACAAATGAACAATGCACATGTTCTAGTCTAACATGCTTTGGTATTGCTCACCGTGGACCTAAGAAAATTGAGGATTTGTCACTCTATTCTTTGGCATTTTCAGGATTTGCTATCCCATTACCTACAAATGTTCGGAAGCCATATGTTAGTAAAACAGCGAGCTGCGTATCCTCGAAATGTCCTAGAGTGATTTGGCTAAAAGTTCTTAATTTAGCGCATAGACTCAATTAAATAAGAGCAACTCCACAGACACAAGTAACGCTTGTAGATGTCTGTCGTATCAGCGTATGAAAAACAAGAAACGATGACACCTGTATTTGACTGATCTGCACTTCTAAGATATGTGAAATAACATCCCTATGTATAGCTGCGGCTTTTGGTGATTTACATAATCAAATATGTTACCACAGCCTAGTACCATCTATAAAAGGGTCTAGTTTTTTTAGAATCTGCAAGAAAAAAAAAAGAGTCTACTGTTAATAAGTAGTAGGCACATGACCCTAAAATGGCTTATGTTAGCTGTAATGCTGATGATTGGAGGGAGGCATATTAATCAAACCAAAATACCCCTACTAATCATATGAGTTCGAGCCAGAGACTTTAAGGTACAAAATCTATTTGGGGGAAAAAGAACAAAAAAGGAAACAGAAAAATCCCTACCAAATGATGATTGATATAGACATCGCAACCTAAGTAGTTTAGACACATTTATCACAATAGTCTTCTCTTCCAATTAACCCCGTACGTCATTAGTAGCTGTGGGATTAACTACCCACGATTTGCGACGATATGCACATAAGATGATTCCAATCTTATATAATGGTTAGAAATATAATTGTCGTATTTGTATCTTGGAGTTCAATTCCTCCGTAATCCCTTCGGGAATGCTACATTTCACTCGAGGCCTAAGTATTATCCCATGGGTCGCGGTGCCGAGTGGAAAAGACCCTTGAATGTGTTTTAATGCATTGTGGTCTGAGGGGTCACTTTATTAGTCAGTGCTAGACTGCTGTTGTACACGCTGGCATGCTGTACGCCAACATAATCCACTGACCCTGAAGGATCACTGACTTCAGTGCAGGTATGGAAATGGTATACATCCTGCACCAACCTACCAACCACGTATTCACACCCCACCACTACTACCAGGCAAAAATGATGTACTACTGCTCTCCACGTTGTACATGTAATTCTCCAGCACTTCTTTTCGTGCATAAACTGTTGAGTATCTGTCGCTGGTGAGTTTAGTTCGAACGATTATCTCATAAATAATATTCAGAAGCGTAAGAACGAATCAAGAACACAAGATCACATCAATAAATTGAACACAGAGATATGATGGGACTTCAGACTTCGCTTTATTATTTCTCAAAATCGTGTTACAAAACTTGGGGGTCACTCTCTATTTATAGTCTCTCGACCTGCTAGGGTTTCCAATGGGCTGCCCATATATGGGCTGACTTCTGGGTCGGGCCTATAGTTTTTTAACACTCCCCCTTGAGCACCAATTATTACATGTACATACCTCGTAAAAACTCTATAAAATCTCAGTGAGAAAAATTTGGAGAAAGAGTACATGACATAAGTTTTGTTGCGCTGCACGAATTGCCTTATTAAAAACCTTAGCCGAGAAACTTCAGAAAAACTCGTCAAGGGAAAAAGAGTACAATCCACCCAATTTCATTTAATCTCTAGGATTTATTCTTTAGGTACTCGATCTTCGTGATCAAGTTTTTAATAAAGATTTGTGAAGATTCCCCCAATTCTGCATTTCTCCGAGCCTCATCATTCCAATTTCGTATATGCATCTTTCAAAGCTAGATGCTGGAAGTGACTTAGTGAATAAATCTGCTAGATTTTCACATGACTTAGTATGTAGTACTTTAATTTCGTCCATCTTTTGCAATTCGTGAGCATAGAAGAATTTGGGGTTGATATGCTTAGTGAGAGGACTCTTCACATAACGCATTTGCACTTGTGCAACACAAGCTGCACTATCTTCATAGATAATAGTGGGGGTTTACGCGGTATTCAATCCACATGACTGCTGGATGTGGTGAATCATCCGTCAAAGCCAAGAACATTCCCGTGAGGCTTCGTCCAGTGCTATGATTTCTGAGTGCTTCGTCGAAGTAGATACAAGATTTTGCTTAGACGATTTTCATGAAATTGCAGTTCCACCACATAGGAATACATAGCCTGTTTGCGACTTAACTGTGTGCTGGTCTGATAGGTACCCAACATCTGCGTAGCCATTCATAGTGAGGCCTTGGTTCTTTTTATAGAATAGACCAAGATCTTTACTTCCTTGAAGGTATCGAAAGATGTCCTTTATTCCCTGTCAATGCCTTTTGGTAGGTTCTGCATTGTACCTTGCTAGCAGGTTCGCTGCAAATGCAATGTCCGGTCTAGTACAGTTTGCTAGATACATGAGTGCTCCTATTGCACTTAGGTACGAGAATTCCGGTCCCAGGACTTCCTCCCCCTCTTATTTAGGTCTATACGGGTCCTTGTCTTACTGCAAGGATCTCCCGACCATCGGCACTTTCGAGGGATATGTCTTTTCAAAGCCGAACATTTCCAATACTTTCTGAGTGCATGTTAATTGATGTATTAGAATCCCTTCAAGGATGTGCTCAAGCTGCAGGCCTAAGCAGTATTTGGTTTTACCCAAGTCTTTCATTTCGAACTCTGACTCCAAGTAAGTGCTTATTTTCTTAATATCTTCTATGGTCCCGATAATATTCAGATCATCTACATACATTGAGATTATACAGAATCGATCCTAGGGTTGACGTATAAAAACACATGGACAATCCTCATTGTTCGTGTAGCATTTCTTGCAGAGAAAATTGCTTAAGCGATTATACCACATTTTGCATGATTGCCTCAGTCCATACAGTGACTTTCTGAGTTGCACACTGTACAGATTTCTATTTGCTCTGTCTTGATTTGGGACAGGGATACCTTCAGGTACCTTCATGTAAATGTCTAAATCCAAGTTCCCATAAAGGTATGCAGTTACCACATCCATCAATTTTATCTCCAAATTTAAGTTTACTGCCATTGAGATTAAGTATCTAAAGGTAGTTCTGCCCATGACCGGGAAATAAGTTTCTTCATAATCAACTCCTGGTCGTTGAGTGAAACCTTGTGCAACAAGCCTTGCTTTATGTCTTACAACTTCATTGTTTTCATTTCTCTTTCGAACAAATGCTCATTTATGCCCTACTGGGTGCACATGGGGAGGCGTGCGACTTACAAGCCCAAATACCTCTCTTTTATTCATAGATAATAATTCTGCTTCTATTGTCTTCTTCCAATCTAATCTTTTCTTACATTTAGCGAGCGATGCAGGTTTTAGATCAAGATCGATGATTGTGGTAATTTTCTTTGCAAAATAAATATCGACATTGGCTGTTGTTCTATTCATAGATTCTCCCGTAGTCACGTAATTTATAGTTATTTCATCATGGGGCGATACTTCTAGTGCTTCTACTTGCTTATCGCTGCTTTCAATTGCGGGGGTAAGTCCTTTTAGTTTTTCAACATGGATGTGTGCGCACACATCCATGCTGATGTCTCCCTTTGTGGGAATATTCAAATCCGATATGTCTTTTACTGAACGTTCCATACTAGTGCCAGGTCTCAACTGGTCCCCCTTCTGGTTGTGGGGAGTTTCAGTGATCGGCTGTGTCAAGTCCTTCTTATCCTTTTTCGCTAGGCGTCCCCGGTTACTTGGGATTCGAGGGGCCGGAGTTCTCGTTCTTTTATTCTGAGGCCTTTGGACGGGATTAGGGATACCTTCAATTTTCTTTGATATTTCAACCCTCTCCGGCGTATTGCGTGCAGACACATGCGACTTGGTCATGCTTTTCAAATCACTAAAGTGGTTAGGCAGTTGATTCGCTAATACTTGCAAATCAATTATCTTCTGGACTTCTCTATTTGTTTCACTAGTGCGCGGGTCATGTGAATGGATTCCCGTGGCTTGCCATGTCGGTTAGTTCTCGATATTTTTCATCAAGGGGGTTGATTTCCTCCCCCTAATGACGAGAAACTATCCTCATTAAATATGCTGTCAGCGAAGCGGCTGTATGCAAATCTCCAGTCATGGGATCCAAGTACCTGATTATGGATGTTGTCTCATAACCAACATATATCCCAGACTTTCGGAGAGGACCCATTGCGGTTTGCTGCGGTGGTTGTATAGGTACATAAACCTTGCAACCAAACCTTCAAAGATGGGAGATTTTCGGTGTTGACCCTTGCGCTAGTTGCATAGGTGAATGGATGTTATATGCTGATGGTCGGAAATTGATGAGAGTTGCTGTGTGTAGGACTGCGTGTCCCCAACACGTAGTTGGTAAATTACAATTCTGCAAGAGCGGTCGGGCAATAAATTTAATTCTTTTAATTAATACCCATGCTAGTCCATTCTGAGTGTGGACATGTGGTACGGAATGCTCAACGGTAATTCTCATTGCCATACAATAATCATCAAATGCCTTTGAAGTAAATTTTTCAGCGTTGTCCATTCTGATAGACTTCACATGATGGTTAGAGAAATTATTCTTAATCTTAATTATCTACGAGATCAGCTTTGCAAAAGCGTGGTTTCTCGTAGACAATAATTATACATGCGACCATTTCGAGGAAGCATCGATAAGCACCATAAAGTACCTAAATGGCCCTGACAGAGGCTGTATAGGACCGCAAATATCTCTCTGAATACGGTCCAGGAATGCAGGGATTTCATCCTTTACTTTCAGAGTAAATGGTCTATTAATTATTTTCCCGGTGGCACATGCAGGGCACACGAAATCTTCTGGATTCGGGAAATTCTTTACATTGGTATTATGTCCCTGAGAATTAGTAATTATATTTCTCATTATTCTAAGACCGGGGTGACCTAATCTATCATGTCAGAGACAGAAAAGTTCAGAGCTTCTAAAAGTTATTTTTAGGACAGTATTGACTACAGGTGCCTTAATATGAGTGTAGTATAGTCTTTCTAATACACTTTTTTTTCATTTTCCTCACACTTTGTAATAAGTATGTATTCCTTACCATACTCTTCTTCGGTCTCTGCGTGAGACCATTAGCGTGAATATATTTAAAGCTTAAGAGAGTCATAGTCGATTCTGGGTACAACAAGGCTTCTTTAATGACCAATGTTGTGCCCACCGGGAATATAATTGTGGCTCTTCATGTGCCTATTACACAAGTATCGCTGTCTGCGATTGTCGTAATACTACCAACATTCTTGCTGATCGACTGGAAAAAATTTGTCTCTCTTAATATGGTATTCGTTGTGCCGCTGTCTGCTAAGCACACTTTCTCAATAGGGCGCCACACGCGTTCTGATATATATATATATATATATATATATATATATATATAAAAGTATTTATTAATATGGGTAGGAAGCAATCCACACACATAAGTAAAATACTTCAAAACAGAACACAATTTGCTATTAATACGGGAAAAAGTTGTGCGTGACTCATGATAATAATTTATTGCTATGCTCTCCTAGAGCTTACAACCATTATACAAAAATAATATTCTATTACAACCATAAACTTGAAATGACTTATAAAATCTAAGTGCACTAGATTGAACCAGCGAAGTATGAAGATGCTTCTGCCTGGATTTGTGCTACGTCCATCTGCTCTTCTTCGGCAACTACAGTTGCTGCTGCTGTGATGTCCAAAAAAGGTGTGATGGGGGCTGCTATATGGCTATCCATATCCATAGGTGCATCCCGTGATTGTGGATCCTCTGTGCCTGCCATGGCGAGGTGTATCTCATGCTGTACTTTGCCCTTCTTCTTGGCCTTGAAGGCATCGATCACGTGCTGCGGCTCATGGCAAATACGTGATCAATGACCCCAAGTGCCACATTTGTAGCAACTTTGATTCTGCTGACCATAGGGCTTCTCGTCACTCTTCTTTTGTTCGTCCTTCTTGGCTTGAGCATTCTGCTTGGTTTTGCGACCCATAACCTTACCCTTCCCGCCTCTTTCTGTTGAGTGAGGCTTCCTTACCTTGTAGCTGCTTGCGTTGACTTCATAACCAATTTTTCTAGTAGGCAACTGTGAGATGTAATTCTTTTGGAGAACATTATCTTGAGCTTCCGCAACTTGCATGATGTCAATCAGTTCGGCATACTCCTTGCAGCCATCCTGACGATAGTTGTGTGCGGATTGTATCGCGCTTGGGTGGAAGGTAGAGATGGTTTTTTCTATCTTCTGCTCGTCTGTGGTTACCTTACCACAGAGTTGAAGACTTGTAAAAATTCTGTGCAATGCAGAGCTGTACTCCCCATGTTCTTGTGGTCAGCAAAACATATTCGGTTCCAATCCTGCTCTGTCCGAGGAAGGATGGTGTACTTTAGCTTATCGAACCGCTTCTTCAGTGCGGTCCATAAAGTTAATGCGTTCTTTTCCATTATATACTTATTCTTGAGCGTTAGGCAGAGATGATGTCTGAGGAAATGAAGTGCTTGATCATTTTTCTCAGCGGTTGGAGTGACGTCCTTCAGGGGGTCCAGTCCAATAGCAACACGGAGCTTCTTGGCTCCAAGTACAATTTTGACATCTGATGCCCAAGTCAGTAATTGTGGCCATGTTGGGTCAGTTCTTCGAACTCCCGGTTTGTAATGCTAGTCATTTACATATTCATGCAAAAAGTGCATAAGATTACTGCTGGTAAATTTCATAAAATGATTGCAAAGATTCTCACAATGTTCCCATATTTTCTATGTATTTTTCAGACTTTACTGCTATTTTCAATGATTAAGAGCACTATAAATAGTCACAAATAATCAAAAATAGTAAATACAATATATAAATTGCATAGAAGTAACAAAAATAAAGCTAAACATGCTTTAAATGAGAAAAAAACGTTAAAAAAATTGAAATCCCGAGGTCTTTTTCAGCTGGAATATGAATTTTTAGTGAATTCTGTAATTTTTAGAAGCTTAAACGCGAAAATTTCATAATGTGTTGAGTAGCTGTCGCTGATGAGTCCAGTCCGAGCGATTACCTCGTAAACAATATTCAGAAATGTAAGAACGAATCAAGAATACAGCAATAGATTGAACACAGAGATATGAGGGACTTCAGGCTTCGTTTTTTTACTTCTCAAAATCGTGTTACAAAGATTAAGGATCTCTCTTTATTTATAGTCTCTTGATCTGCTAGAGTTTCTAAATGACAGGAGTATATATATATATATATATATATATATGCGCGCCGGCTTCTGAACCGGACCCGAGTTTCTTAACACGAGCTACGCAGCCAACCAACCGTGAACCGACGACGGGCCGAGGCGTCAGCGCGGTGGAAAAGGCTGCCGTTTCAGCCCCCTCCCCCGCGCGCGCTGGGGTGGCGAGCGCTGGTGCGCCGTGCGCGGCGGCCGGTCGGCCTGCCGCTGGGCGCCGTGCCGACCCCGATTTGCAGCCGCGGACGAGAAAAATGCGGCTGCCGGGTGACCAGCCAAGCTGGCCACGGGCGAACCGGGCAGCCGGCACGTGACACTGCTGCGCGCCAACCTTTGGCTTTGCGCAAAGCTGACCTTCAAAGCAGAGAGCAGGTAAAAAAAGAGAGAAAGAGCACGGTTTTGCGTACGTACTAGTATAATACAGCATGCAAAAGCTAGCTATACGAAATGGTCTTTCAACGCTCCGCTTTGAAGTTAAAAACGCAGCGAATGTATACATGTGAGGCCTGGCTCGTAACTCTTAAAAGTTGGGGGTGTTAACTCCGAACACAGATACTGAATAAATATGATAATCAATATCTAATCGGTACCTTTTGAGTCTTAATATGTCAAATACGAATTATAAAGTACGGATATCGAATAAAATAAATAATTCAGATCTGATCGACACCCCTACTTAAAAGTGGAACAAGAGCTCACGTATACATAGATGATTGACTTGGATAATTGCCATGCAATGTGTCTGGGATTAGATTAGCCCTCCATTATTCCACATGACAACAGTTCATTCAGCCGCAGAGGGTACAGCCTGTGGAACACAAGTGCACGACTGTCAGATTCTTGTTGGCAGAACGCCGTCAACGGTTGGAATACGTGTCTCTGAACCGAGTCGGTAATTCGGTTATAATTGACAGACAAAACTAGAACAGAGTTACAGCACTGAATATGAGATCTCAAAACGTTTCTAAGCTAGAGAGGTGCTTCAGTACTACACCACAGCCATGTTATGTTCTCTCCACAGCTGCCTGTAAGCCCTGCAACCACTGTTTACGACACAAGAGACTAATGCAAAAGTCCAAACAAAGTCGTGCGTCCAAATCAGCACGATCTGCTGTATCCATGGCCATCACGATTCTGTGATCCAGAGGCAATGGCCAATAATCCCCTGCATCTGGATGGCGCTGCAAGTCGTCCAGGTGCCGCTCAGCCGCCGCTCTATCTAGTGCTCTTGCATTGCATGTGCCGCTGCCTTCCCATGCGGCGACGTGTGAGTGTGCGACCTCGCAGCGCATGTGAAGAAAACACCTCTTTTGCTATACCGCATGGCACGCACCGGCCGATCCGCGCGGCATGTATTGCCTTCTCCATCAGAACAGCTATTGTTCAACACGACCTGGCATGCATTATGCATGCTAGCTAGTCGTTAAGCTTTTAGGGAAAGAGAGTCAAACTAGACATATTTCAACCGATACAATTTATAAGGTTTTTTTTCTCTCGAAACAATTTGTAAATTTCTTGATGTAAAAATATTTGATGTTTTTTTAAAAAAAAAAGGATTGCAACACAAGTTTTTTTATTTATCGTTAGTACCACATGGCTAGGTGTCAAAGATCAGTGGGGTTTTTTTTAGACAGAAGATCAGTGGATATTGATTTGCATGGGATCCACCGGCGATCTTAATAGGTGAAACTAGGCAGGTGTTCAAGTGGATGCCACTTGGCGATGTTGGCCTCCGACGAAACATCTCTCAGTGTTTCCAGGAGATCGATATGAATGAACTTCTGGCCCATGAACAATTGAGTTCTACCTCAATAGAAGAGATTTACCCTTCACTGGATGTGGGATATACTATAACTGATACACATCTGAAACTGCTTTGATGGTTGACATGTGATAGGTCAGGTGATTACTGGGCTCTACATGGCATGTCATGCACCTCAGATTGGGATCCATGAGATTACCACTGCACATCTGCAGTTCATGAGCAGACCTCATAAAAATAAACTGTTAACACCGCATAAAGAATTTTCCATCTTTTAGGTGACCGCATAAAGAAATTGAAGTGGAACCTCACGTGAGGGTACTGAAAGAATGTCCCTTTAGCACGAGAACCACTGCGTCCAAAAGAGAGGCATGGATAAACATTCTTTGGCTTAAAGATTCACTGTCTGCAGCTTTGATCCCATTGCATTGTTAGAACATAAATAATGATCTAGACCAGATGATTAAAATAAAACAAGATCAATACGTGGTAATCGCAACACCTATAAAATCTGTAAATGTGGAAGTATACTGATGACGATACCATTGTTCGTCGTAGAGTTGGCATGAAATAGTAGATGTGCAGGTGCTCAATCTATCTAGGATTTGATCATTCCCAACAAAATGTAAGCCATAAACTCCAACTACAGATGAAGATAGGTGGTATGACATGAGTTACCCAACTGAGAGTACCTAGCCCTTATTTATAGCCTTTAGTATGGAATTATATTCCGTCCCATAATTAAGGATAGATTCCAAACATACATCTGCACAGATTTAAAATCCAAATTCATATTTTCCTTAATAGATACTCAGGCTCTTAATAAATACTTTATTTGATCACTTTATATATTTGATCCAACCATAGAATAGATAGATGATGATATGTATTAAACTCATGTAGGTTCACATAACAGGAAATTAGTCCAACAATCTCCCACTTGGACTAAATGAGTATATACATATCAAAAACTTTATGAGCTCCAAAAATACAATCTATGTCATGAGTATTTTTAAACCAATTCGGTCCATCAATCCCTGTTTGTTTAGGCTTTAGGCTTTTTAGCTTATAGCTTAAAGCCAGTTTTTTGGCTTAATCAGCTTATAAGTCTCTTAGCTTTTAAGCTAAGCTTTAGTGTTTGGTAATCTAGTTTTTTTAGAGGATGTTAGCTTATTGAGTTGTGTATGAAGAGGAGGATGGAAAAGCAAAAAAATGGAACGATTTACATTTATATGCAATGACATTTTGTGGGTAATTTCAGCGAATTTTAGTGGCAATCGGTTATTCCATTCCGCAAAAGCCAAAAAGCACATCTTCCTTGGCTTATGGCTTCAGCTTTTTATAAGCCATATAAAAAAGCCACCCCTTTGTTTAGGCTTAGACTTTTTTGCTTTTGTTTAGGCTTAGGCTTTTTTGCTTTTAAGCCAGACAAAAAGCTTAAACAAACAGGGCCAGGATCAAAGCAGTCTTCATCACTTTTAAGTGTAACTCAACCCATCAATAGTCACATATGTCAACATAAAAGGATGTCATGGATCAAATATGGATGTGTAGCATGGAAATTACATGATATGTGATCATAACATGCCTATTTTCAACTGGTCCAACTTTATTCTTTATGAGATTAAAACATTTTCTCAGTACCAAGTGAGATAATAAGAATTCAGAGTAAAAGAATATAAACTTTATTTCTCTAGAGAATATAACCGAATGTCTTTACACTAAACTGGTATTGTCACATGAGCATAAGAAAAATTATAAACTCCCACTAGAACTGAATTCCTTATGTGATACCACATCCATATGAGCAACATGTTCATATAACACTTTAGGTGTCAAGTCTCTAGTGAACGGATCCGCAATCATGGAGTTTGTACCTATATGCTCAACTGACAATTTACTATTACAAATTCTTTCTTTCATAACTAGAAACTTGATGTCTATATGCTTAGACTTAGACGAGCTCCTGTTGCTATTATAATACATAACTGCAAACTTGTTGTCACAATATAACTTTAGTGGTCTGTCAACCTGATCCAAAATTCGCAGCCCTGTGACAAAGTTTTGCAACCATATTCCATGATTTGAAGCCTCATAGCAAGCAACATACTCAGTTGCCATTGTGGACAGGGGCAACGAGTGACTGCTTAGCACTTTTCCAAGAAACCGCACCTTTACTAAGCTGATAAATGTAACATGAAGTAGATTTGTGTGTATCTTGGCAACCAGCAAAATCGGAATCAGAATATCCAATAATCTCCAACTAATCCAATTTCCTATATGTGAGTGTGAAATCCTTTGTCTTTTGCAAATACCGTAACACCTGTCTTGCTACGACCCAATGATCCAATCCTGGACTGCTTAGATACCTGCTTAGCATTCCAACAATATATGCTATATCTGGTCTAGTGCAAACTTGAGCACACATCAAGCTCCCTATCAAAGATGAATAGGGGATGTTATGAATTTTTGACATTGGCTAAGACATAATTTTTCACCTTTGGCCACAGGGGTATCTAAAGGTTTACAGTTCAGCATGCCAAATCTTTGCAATACCTTATCGATATAGTTCTTTTGTGATAATCCAAGTATACCTAGAGAGCGATCTCGGTATATTTGAATTCATAATACAAAAGACGCATCACAAATATCCTTCATCTCGAAGTTTTTAGCCATAAATCGCTTGGTTTCATGCAACAAGCCTGTATCGTTACATGCAAGTAAAATATCATCAACATACAGAACCAAAAATATAAATTTATTCCCACTGAATTTATGATACACACAATCTTCAACTGTATTAACCTCAAAACCAAAAGAGATAATAACCTCATGAAATTTATGGAGCCATTGCCGAGAAGACGTACTGGTTGAGCCCATAGATGGATTTCTTTAATTTGCATAACATTTGCTTCGGGTCACCGACCATAAAGTTTTATGGTTGCTCTATATAAATCGTCTCATCAATGTTTCCATTTAGGAACGCTGTCTTTACATCCATATGATGAAGCTCAAGATCAAAATGTGCCACAAGTGCCATAATGACCCTAAAAGAGTCTTTCAAAGAAACCGGAGAGAAAGTCTCTTTATAGTATATACCTTCTTTTTTAGTATATCCTTTAGTAACAAGACGAGCCTTATATATTTTTACATTGTCTTTCGAATCTTGTTTGGTCTTAAATAACCATTTGCAACCAATGAGTTTATTTCTTTCTGGCAATGGGACAAGATCTCAAACGTCATTGTCCTTCATGGATTTTAACACTTCATTCATGACATTGATCCAATTAACATAATTTGAGCTTAGTTGGGGTTTTTGGAGATTGATAGGGTCTTCTCCCAAAAAATTCACTATAGGCTTCATTCTCTTAAACAAAGATAATGTAATCATGAGAGATTGTATTTCTTCTTTCTCTAGTGGACCTTCCTAATGGCACCGGTTCTTGAGGTTGATGAGTTTGTTCTTTTGTAAGAACATCATTTTGAGGAGGAACCTCATGAATATTATTTTGATTTGCGTTTTCCTCAATAATATCAGGTAAAATAACATGTTCCCGAACATTATTAGGAATAAAAA
Source organism: Hsuehochloa calcarea (assembly GCA_036346395.1). Lineage (NCBI taxonomy): Eukaryota > Viridiplantae > Streptophyta > Magnoliopsida > Poales > Poaceae > Hsuehochloa > Hsuehochloa calcarea. Next base: position 61,949,955 of record CM070596.1, read on the forward strand.
AAGGAAGAGAAAATAAATCATCTTCAGAAACTTCTACAAAATTAATGTTGCTAACCATATCTCCCCCTTCAAACGCAACATCCTCAAAAAAAAAACCCCAACATTTCCTGTTTCAAAAAATATCTTAGTAGTGGGATCATGAAATTTGTAACCCTTAGATCTATCAGAATAACCAACAAAATAGCTACTAATAGTTCTTGAGTCCATTTTTGTTTTCTCATTAAGCCTATACGGCTTTGCCTCATATGGACATCCCCATGTACGTACATGCCTAATGCTAGGCCTTCTGCCTATCCATTGTTCATACAATGTTTTGTTAGTCACTTTAGTTGGTACTCTGTTGAGTAAATAAGCTACAGTTTTCAATGCTTCTCCCCAGAGAGACTCTGGTAAGGTTAAATGACTAATCATACTTCTCACTATATCCTTAAGAGTCCTATTTCGCATCTCAGCAACACCGTTCATGCTAGGAGATTTTGACATGGTATACTGAGGGGCGATCTCGCATTCATCTTGGAATTTAGCGAAAGGCCCTGGATGTTGTTCACCTGATCCAATATTTTTGTCATAGTATTCTCTACTACGGTCAGATCGAACAGCTTTAATTCTTTTGACAAGTTAGTTTTTCACCCAGCCTTAAATTTTTTGCACACATCCGGAGACCGTAACTTCTCATGAATAAGATAAATATAACCATATCGCGAGAAGTCGTCTATGAACGTGATAAAATACCTTTGGCCATTCCAAGAAGCCGTAGATATCCGTATGTATAAGTTCTAAGACATCCGAAGCTCTATTAGCACTTAACTCAAACCTTCTTGCCATCACCCACGTAGATATCCATATGTTGTTCTAGTGTATATCATCTATTTGATTGCTTATTAGAACGCTGGTATAAAAGCCAGCATCAAATATTTCAGTGTGACAGGATCAAACCATTGATTTCTGATAATGCCATTTCGACCGTCCACGTTATAAAGGTGGACCCAGTAATATTTCATCTCAATTGAATCCAAGGAGAATAAATACCTGAACAACCGTCAGCTACAGGCTTGGTGCGTAAGAATACACAAGTAGGAGTATTCCATGAAACTACTCCAATACCACATCAAACAAAACAGAGAGAAATCAATGTAGGTGTCAATGCAAGCTTAGTAGCTTTGGAATTCACGCTAGGTCAGGGGAGACGAGTGGGAGAGCTGCGAAGCCAGTGCTGACTCTGACCGCGGACGCTCGTTTGGTGGCTCGATCTTGCAGTCGCAGCAGGGTGGTGGCATTTGGCTTTGCTGGGAAGGCTGCCCAATGGAATGCCATGTCGCAGGGGAACCATCTAGAGAAGAGAGGCCGAGACGACGGCAGCGTTAGGTTAGATTATTATTGCATACAGTACGCACCCCTCGCAATTATCACCACATGCGCGGCGGCACAACTTGCTTCCTCTCTATCACGCCATGTGCTCTCTTTCTCGGACCCCTCAAAAGAGAAGCTCTCTAGTGACCATCACCTCTGTCAGCGTTGGTACACCAACGTTTAGTTGGGATATCGTAATGCGTTTTGGTGATGTTTACAAGTTTCAAAAAATCTCAACAGATTTCTGCGAGGATTGGCTACAAGAATTCATTCAGTAGCGGGCGTGATCCCGTAGCACTTGTCCTTATATTTTTTAGCTTGTAAATTGGTCAAAAGTAGTACTGTTGTTTATAGTTGTTGATGAAAAAAGAGAGAGTCGTGGATGATAATTGTGAATTATTGAGATGGAGCTGTCAAGAGTCCTAAGTCCTAATTAACAAAGTTTGCTAGTCGACACACTTAAGAGCAAGCAATGATCTGTCGGTCCAGATGTTACAGCCAACTGATATATAGGAAACTCTGCTGCTTTATTCGCATCATGTTTTCTATGCTGCTTCGCCTCAATCTCATTGCAAAACTTTCAGGGTTTAGTAATCCCATAAAGATCGAGTATATATGATGCGTTGATGCGTCACGCGTGCATAAACAAACTGCTCTGGATACATCGTACTCATGATAGCCTTCTCTGAGCCGACGTGGCCGTGGAGCCTGAAGCCCTGGGCAGTGTTGTTGGTGTAAGTTAGTGACTGGTCAATGTTCATTAACTGGGTAATAAGGTATATGTAGCGTTGATGAACAGAACTCTTGGTGTATAGTGAATGGGGTTTATTCCAGCAAAAGCCACATCTTCAATGTCAGGGCGCAAACTCCCGTTCTGAGCAATTGGATCATGTGAGGAGAAACGTCGTCCATTCGATCCTAGGACTATGTTATTTCTTACAATCAGTCAGGGTTTTCACTAGATACTCTTCCCCTATTGGTCACACTGGCTCACTAGCCAGGTGTCCGCACGAGAGATTAATTAAGAGGTTCAGTCCTTGGAATAGTTGGTAGGTAGGTGCGTGTTTCCCACCTAATATGTGTACGGGGAATTAGGCCTTCAAGGAAGAGTTAATTTGGCATCCTTTTGCTGATGAAAAAGATGAGCCCTTTCAACAAGAAAGGTTCAAAAGTCTTTGTTTCTTCAGGCCTCCGGGAGCTTTACTTGATCTTGGTAGGAGGACAAGTTAACTGTGTATCTTAATGCTGAGTAAACGTCAAAGCTTTGCTTGCCCTCTACTCAATGCAGAACCTTTTTACTCTTTACACCAGAAGGCTTGTCCTGCATGTAAAAGACAGCTTGGCTAATTTTATAGCGATCTGTCACGTAGTGTCACTTTAATTAATTAGCTAAGCTGTGTTGTTACACTGGTGTTTGTAGCTCTTATGTTTTTAATTCTGTACTGTGCACTCCCCAACATGTAAATGTCTCGTCATATGCACATCAGCACATGTGAGTGACATCCTTCCTAATGTTACTGCTCAGTAAGTTCCACCATACCCTCTCTTCTCTAGGTGTGATCCTAAGTGGGACTGCCTTGCCGATTTCCATCGTCTAATATGGTTTTATCTGAAGACAAGACTGAATACTGCCCACCGGCCGGGTTCAAGGTGTACCAATATCCTGAAACATTTTAGGAGCATATATATCCATTCTAAGCTCAACTTTTGGCCCAAGTATCGGCGGTTATAAGTGGCAGGCACACCTACGTGGCCATGCAAAGTACAGCCAAACATCATGTTATGTCCCGTTTACACAGGTAAACTCGCATTAAATATGTTCAGGCGAGTACGTACTTATTAGTTCTAGCAGGACTTGTTAACGTACACTTTTAACACACCTTGACAAAAGCATGAGGAATTGAAGACTTTCTGCAATGATCATGACTCGTTACTGTTCCTCGTGAGCGATAGATGGCGCAGAATTAATACTGCTACAGCTAGCCAGGACACACCTGCATGCAATGCTTGATTGCCACGCGTCTAGAATTATAGATTGGCTGGGTGTGGCACCACTGGCAGTCTGGCACATAGCACAGCAGCTAGTCCGTTTCGATGGGCACCACACCACCGGACTGATTCGACGAGACTGTCGCGTCGCGTCCGCGGCGCCCTCTGGTGCCATCGATCGCGCGGACCGGGACGTGCCTCGGAACAACCCAAAAATTTCGGGATTTCAAAACCATAATTTTTTAGTGTTTGGTACAAAATCAGTTTTCTTGTTTTACGCTTTTCCTTTTCGGCTTTCCCTTGTGCTTTTCTTTGAGGCATTTCCTCCCGTGTCTTCTTCCTCCGCGCGTCACCAACACCGCACCGCCTTTGTTTTCATCCACATCAGCGCCGTCCTCGCACCGCCCCCACATCGCGCCAAAGCTTTGCTACCTCACCTCGCCACCTCATCACCCGCCTTTGCTGCGCCATTAATGGCCAGCAGCAGCTCGCCGCTTTGCCGGCTCAGCCACTGCGATGCCAAGGCCGCGTTTGGCTTCGCCACCGCGACACCGCCGTACACCTGCCTTAACTCCGTCGCACACGTCGCCGCCACGCACCCACCCACCCGAAATGCGAACTAGCGCCACCACCTCCTCGCTATAAAAACCAACCAATCCGTGTCTACTTCGTCACTAGCACCTCCTCAACCTCACCTTCACCATCTTTCTTCCCCAATGCCGGCGAATCGCGGGAATTTTCACCGCCGCCCCTTTCTTCACCGGTGAACCCGAAGAGCAATTCGCTGCCCCTTTTCGCTTTCCTTCCCAAATTGTCATGTGATAGGAAGGTATCCTTCACCACTCTTGGATGAATGTTATCTTACTATAAAGCTTCAGAGTTTAGAAAAATGAATTTTAGTTATATAATAACTGCTTCAGAATTTAGTACATATATTTAAAAAGAAAACATTGCTTTATGCAAATTCAACCTTATAAGCATTCCTTTGATATATTCATGCATGCATTATAATTCGGTTATTGGGTGTAACTTGCGGGGCATGGTTGTTTGTGCTCACTCTTGCTTAATAAATGTTGTTAAAAGGAGAAAGACTTTTCAACTTCTAAAGATCTCGACGACTAGGCCGCTACCTCAGTCGATTGCCTGTGGCAGATTAGCTGGGCTCTACTATATCTTCTTCGTCTTCCGCTATGTTTTTTTATTATTGGCTTGTAGGCCTTTCTGGTAATAAACTCTATTATTTATTAATAAAGTGATGTAAATTATGGATGTTACCATATTTGCTTACTGTGTGAGCTAGCCACCGATCATAGGACTAGTTCGTAATCACCACCGCCTCATGTAACATCCCAAAGTTTTGTTACTATTTTAAAATTAATAAAATTATTATTTTATTGATTTTTTTGAGTTGTAAAAGAATTTCCTTGATTTTCTGAAAAATTAAAAGAGTGTTATTGCTTTTCTTGAATTTTATAAATTTTAAAAATTTAAAAAATAAAATTTATGGAATTTTTTAGAGTTTGATTGGGTTTAAAGTTAGCAATAAAAAAATAATTAATTTTCTGGATTTTAAAAAGGATTTTCCTATTTTCTAGAAATTAAAAAACTATGTGCAAAAATAAAAACCAAATTTAAGTTGGAAATTATTTTAATAAGTTCAAAATAAGTCAAGGCATTTATGTGAATTTTTTTCTTAATTTTCAGACTCTATTTGCTATTTTCTAAAATCATAAATTAATTAACTCAATTTCTGTAATTGTTAAAGCATTAAAGATCCAGTTTTGGCGTTTGGGCCGAAAGCCTATCTCCCAGCCCATTTTCCTCCCTCCGCTCGGCCCGCTCCCGCCGGCCCAACCTCCCGCACACGGCCTTCTCTCTCTCTCTGTCTTACCCGTGGGGCCCACGTGTTAGTCGCCCTTTCTCCCTTCCCCTCTCCAGCTCGCTGCCAACCAGGGCCTACTCGCCAGCTCCTCCCCCCTGTTTTCTTCCCTATGCAACAGCCCACACCGCCCATGCAACCCATGTCACACCCACGCCATGCCCATGCCCCGGATCCTGACCTTGCCCATGCCGTCGCGTCACGCCATCACGTGTGCCCCATGCCTCTGTGCCGCCCATCCTAAGCCCATGTTGTGTCAGCGCGTGAACTGGCGCGCATCCCACCGGCGCTCCACACGCGACCTCCCTCCCCACTCCTCCTCGGCTGCTATAAGTGGAAGCACCTGACGCCCCTCTTCCTCCTCTTTCCATGCCCGTAAACCTCTCCCTCTCTCTCGCTTTCTTCTTGGCATATTTTGAGCTTGAAGACCGCCGACCGAAGCTCCTCCCACTGCCAATTGCGCCGTTGGTAAAGGTCCTCCGCCGCCAACGTCGGCACCTCTGGCACCGCCTCGTCGTGTTCGACCTCGTGCTCGCTCCCCCTTCGCTGCGAGCCCACTGGACCTCCGCCTCCACCGCCTCCACCTCCAACCGAATCGTGCCGCCACCCTTGCTCTCGCCACCGGCCATCTGCATGCACCTTAACGTCGTGGAAGTGAGCCCTAGATTCACCGTGTTCCCCTCTCCCCGTTGAGCCCCTCGCCGCCGGCCATCTAGTGCCAATCGTCGGTGAGCTCCGCCACCTGAGCCGCCATTGGCCTCTCACTGATGTGGCCGGCCACGTCACCTTTTTTCCCTCGTGTCCGCCAATGTGGTTGCCTACGTGGTGCTTGCGTGGCAGCCGCCCCCATTCCGTGCGCCCGGTCCACCGCAAGCTTGGGTTTTCTTGTAGACCCAGTCCATAAAACGTGGGGTCCACATGTTAGAGACACAACCCTTTTCCTTTTGAAAATAATTCCTGCCAAAAATCCATAATCCCCCCGCTGACATCATCGTGACGCAATAATTGATTTTCCTTTAGAAAATAAATTCCATAAAATCCCTTTTCATCATTTCATGTGATTTCAATCTTCTGAGCGCTTGTTTTCCTTTGTTCGAGCTCTAATTTAAGTTATTCAAATTTAAAAATTTATCTAAATTCAATATATTGCACTAAGAACTAAAATTATTTAATTAGGATTTTATTTGAATTTGGCTTGTTTTTTAGTGTAGATTTCAACAAATTCGAGAACCGGATTTCGACGTCGTTAAAGAAAAGCAACTAAATAACCAAGGTAAGTTACATTATTTGATCATATTTGAATCCCAGATATTTAAATTATTTAATTTCTATTTTAAATTATTATTGCATGCGTATTTATATTCAAGTAATTTAAATTCTTGTTTTAAGCTTTATAGCTATCCCCAATTTCACTTGTATAGCCATTTATTGTCAAGATACATGGTATGGAGAATCACTCCGCATGAGATATATTTTGGAAATCAGAAATGGAAAAGACTGGGTGATTGTTGAATATCAGATTGTAGAAATACATTGTTGTTGGAGATTAGACCATAAAATTAGATTATTATTGGATTATAAGATCATATAATTATTAGAGATTAGATTATCGGATTACATCACTGTTGGATCATAGGATTATATCATGATTGGATTATTAGAAATATATTATTGTTGGATGATAGGAATACATTCGTTGGAGTTCGGACTATAGGAATAGACTATTGATGAATATTGAAAAGTTGAAATTGTCGGAGAATGAATTATAGCATTATGTTGTTGGAGAGTGAATTATAACATTATATTGATTGGAGATTGGATGATAAAAGTATATTGTTGATGGATGTTTGATGATAGAAGTGGATTTTTGTGGGATATTGGATATGGATTATAGAAATATATTGTTGATGGATACCAGACTGTTGGATGTTTGATTATAAGAATACCTTATTGGTGGATAGTGGATCATGGGATCACATGATTGATGGGTGTTGGATTATAAAAATGTATAATTATGGAATATTGGATTATGAGACTACATTAATGTTGGATATTGGATTATAGGATCACATTAATGTTGGATATTAGATTGTACAAATACATTATCGTTGAATATTGAATTATTAGAAATACATAATTGTTGGATATCAGATTATAGAAGTAGATTATTGTTGGATGCCGAATTGTTGGATAATAGATTCTAGAAGTAGATAATTGTTGATATTGAATTATCGGAGATTGGATTATAGAAATATATAATTATTGGAAATCGGATTGTCAAAAATTGGATTATATGATTACATAATCATTGGATTAATGGATGTTGAATTATTAAAAATAATTTATTGAGAAATAATGGATTGATGAATGCCAGATTGTAGAATTAGAGTATTATTGAATGTTGGATCGATGGAAGTTGGATCATAAAAATAGACTGATATTGGACTAATTGATATTGGATTATGATAGCAATATTGATGCTTTACTTACTGGTCTTGGAATTGACAATTCTTGTACATCAAACCCTCACCCCTGATCGCATTAGATAAAACTATAGTTAATATAATAGTATTAACTAGATGTTTTTGTCGAAAGACTATACTTAGACAAAGTTTAGGCCAAAAATATTTAATTTGGGGAAATTAGCCAAATGATCAACTATGATTTAACATGGTGCTATGGTATTGTTTTTACTATAGAAATTTTGGAAAATGATTTAACTTGAAAAATAAAATAAAAGTTGGTTTGGACTTGGGCGAAATGGATGTTTGGATGGTGTACGTTGATGCACGAGATCGAGTTATTTCTATGATCAAGGCCTATGTGTTATTTTGAAAAGTCACCTAAGTTAGTTAAGGACCGATCTTCGAGCCGCATCTTGCTAAGCCTCATCGTGCAACCACATGATCTGAATGGGCAGGACTTGGATAAATAATTTATCATGTTCTATCATTATACCCGCAAGCAGTTTTTAGGTTTGTGCAGACTATGGTAAATGACCTCCATGTCTGCGGGGCTTGCTTCGGGCGATGGCAACAGAAATCTATGTCTGGGCAGGTTATCCCCCACAACGGTGAGTTTAGAAGTGTGTGAAATGAATATTATAAGTCGGTTATCTCTTGCGGGTAAAGTTGTACAACCTCTACAGAGTGTAAAACTATTCGAATAGTCATGTCTACGGTCATGGATATGCTAATTAAAGACACTCAAAGTTAGAATTTGGTTTTGATTTCAAAAGACTTTTAACAAATGGTTTTGGATTGCGTATCCAATCGGGAAATTGGGTAGTTTGCCATGTGATAGGAAGGTATTCTTCACCACTCTTGGATGAATGTTATTTTACTATAAAGCTTCAGAGTTTAGAAAAATGAATTTTAGTTATATAATAACTGCTTCAGAATTTAGTACATATAGTTAAAAAGAAAACATTGCTTTATGCAAATTCAACCTTATAAGCATTCCTTTGATATATTCATGCATGCATTATAATTCTGTTATTGGGTGTAACTTGCGGGGCACTGTTGTTTGTGCTCACTCTTGCTTAATAAAATGTTGTTAAAAGGAGAAGGACTTTTCAACTGCTAAAGATCTCGACGACTAGGCCGCTACCCCAGTCGATTGCCTGTGGCAGATTAGCTGGGCTCTACTATATCTTCTTCGTCTTCCGCTATGTTTGTTTATTGTTGGCTTGTAAGCCTTTCTGGCAATAAACTCTATTATTTATTAATAAAGTGTTGTAAATTATGGATGTTACCATATTTGTTTACTGTGTGAGCTAGCCACTGATCATAGGACTAGTTCAGAAATGCACAAAGGATTTAAGATGTTAATCCCGGGTCCTGACAAAGTGGTATCAGAGCCATATCGACTGTTGGTCGTGACATAGTTTGAATGGCCATTAGTTGAAAACTTCAAAACTTATTTTACATAACAAAAAAAATAAATTGTTCTCTCCTCATCTTTGGTCATCTTTCTATCCTTACCTTCTTCTTAGTATTCTTTCTTACCTTGTTCTCTCTTCATCATTTTATAATGTTAAATGGATCCTCTTTCCCCTGTGAATTTCTGTAGATGGTCGACACGCTTGTCACCATTATGTTTAAGACTGCAAGACATGAAGCTGTCAAGAAAGTATCGTTGTCTCCACCATCCAAGGTCAACAGACAGGAATCATCGAAGACCGTGAGTCGAATATCGTTTTGTCAACCAAGCCATATAGCTTAAGGTTGCCAAGACTCATTATGTGCATTGAGCCGTTTCACCATCCAATAGTCTCGATCGAGTAGAACGTTGTATTGTTTCTTAACTTGTATAGCATATTTTCTTTTGGTACGTCGTACGCAGATATTTTGATCTTGTGTGCAACGATTGCTTAATGGGGGTAGACTTCTCTCCTCATAACTTTTTTTTCTCATCCCTTGCTTGTCCATATCCTCTATCAACACATTGGACAACTCAAACCCGTGAGATGTGCCCGCATATCCTCTATAAATGTATATGAGCCCGACTGTTGATCACAGTCTATGAGATGTGGGTGGTCTCTAAGAAGCTCATGAAGAGACACACGAGTATTACCTATATGCTCCACCCGAGGAGTAGCCTATTGGCAACCAAGTATAAGAAAATGCCTTAGGTGAAACTTGTCCACACAAAAATGTTAATTCAAGGCTTAGTCTATTGTGTAGTTGTGGGCGAGTGTAGCTTGAGATTCTAGGTGGATGTTCAACTTTAATCGATCTCCACTGAAAAACTGGTATATCAAACAACACCTTGGAATTATGGGCAAATTCGTGGTGCTTTTGGGACCTGGTAGGGGATTGTTGGAGTTTATGGGCTTGGACCATATACTATTCTAAATAAATTCTAGAAAATCCCAAAGACCCACTCATTCATGGTGGAAAGTGGAAAATTTAGTACCATATTGCTAGTCTAGGTGGGAGGAGACCAACTTATAAGGTTGAGTTGGTCTCACCTAGTTGAATCAAGCAAAAGAAGCACACACGCGCTCGCTCGCTCACCACGCCACGCCATCGCCACCGCCCACCCGCGAGTGAATGGTCCGACGACTGTGTCCGGTTGGGTGTGGGGCTACTACTTCTTTTTGCACCTCAAAATCATGCATGGCATCTATATGTTTTTTTTGGAAACTACTTGTATTACACTGATTATGCGGGCATTTTATGGCACACGTTAATTGTAATTAATTACGTTTTTGAAAATGTTTATGTGGAATTAATTGTGGCAGTTTTCCTTGTGGTTGCTGCTAATTCCATATGAGGCAGATCTCTTCTCTCCTCTCATCTCTACACGGAACAGAGAACTTTGCATATGTTTTTTCATCTGGTTTCTTGGTGCTGCGTTATTCGGCTACTCCATCCCTTCCTCGACGTGCACCGACATGGGGAGAGCAGTGTCTCCGAACCCGGCGTCCCTCGTGATCCTGCACGGTTTGGAACAAATCAGGTTTTTGGGAATGGCTCAGTCTTGCTCCCTATAAAATAGTCATGTGATGATGTGGATCCTACTTCTGTTAGTAGTGTTTTTGTTCTAGGTTTTGCCATGTTAGCGCATATATATGAGATAGATATATTTGAGTTAATAATCATGCTACTGTTCATAGTTTCAAATATGCCTAGTATATATGCTGATGTTGATTCAATTATTGTTTTAGTAATTATAATAATCATAAAAGTGCGCATATACCTAACATCTCTCAAGCATCAATTGTGATTCATCCAGATAGTAGTGTATTGTTAGTATTGGGCTATTCGGTGGCTTTAATCGGATTCGTCAATAGGCTATATGACCATTGACTAATGGAGTGGCACTGGCACATATATTGCCAAGGGAGACTGAATGAGTGAATCATCCACTATATATTTGTTGTGTATGACTCATGTATGGCTAAAGGAAGGGGATGTGTTCGGAAAGTCGAGTTCGAGTCGAACATGTAACCGATGTATAAATATATACCACCGACCTCTTGTAACCTTAATCGTGAAAAAATTCCTCATACAGATGGAGCCGTCACAATTTGGCTCCAGGAGACGTAAAAGTTGGCGAATCACTAAACAAATCCTTGTGTCTTTTGTGCGTGGTCATCTTCCTTGTACTTAGGACTGATGTCGGTCCAACATGTGGTATCCGAGCTGTGTTGATATGGCGACACCGGGTGTTCAATTTGAAGTGGTGAAGTTCGACGAAACAGAGAACTTCGGATTGTGGCAAACGAGGATGAATGATCTGTTGACGCAACAGGGATGTTCCAAGGGGTTGCGCGAGAAGAAGCCGACGGGGATGGAGGACGACGATTGGGATGAGTTGAAGGAGCAGGCAGCCGCGATCATACGACTATGTCTTTTGGATCAGGTCAATTATCATGTGATGGATATGACTTCACCGAAAGAAATCTTGGACAAGTTACAGACTCAGTTTATGTACAAATCACTGACGAACAAGCTGTATTTGAAGCATAAGCTGTATGCGTTGAAGATGTAGGAGGGTTCTGATCTTGCACAACATATGAACGTCTTCAATCAGGTGATCACCGATCTAGGGAAACTAGAGGTGAAGATTGATGATGAAGACAAGGCGATAATCATGTTGTGTTCTTTGCCGCCTTCCTATGAACACTTGGTCACTACTCACTACTTTGACATATGAGAAAGATACTATCAAGATTGATGATATTACCATGGTCCTGTTGGCGCATAATCAAAGGAGGCAGAGCACATGAGCGAGTTCTTATGGTGATAGTTTGTATGCAAAGGGCGATCATGAAAGGAAGTAAGACAAGAAGAAATCTAGAAGGCATAAATCCATATCAAATTCAAGGAGCAGAAAGAATATCGAGTGCTACAAGTGCAAAGAGATGGGACATTTTAAGAGAGATAGCCCAAAGTTGAAGAAATCAAGTGATGATAAGAGTGATGACAAGACCGTGAATATGGCTTAGAAAGATGACTCGGACAGTAGCGATGCAGATGTTGTCTCCGTTTCAAACAGTCGGCTAGCATATTCATGGATTCTTGATTCGGGGTGCTCATACCACATCATGCCTAACATGGAGTGGTTCACTTCATACAAGGTCCGACTTAGTAAACTGGCTGCTTGACTTAGTAAATTTATTAAACTCTGAATGTTAACTGGCTGTAGGGATAGCGGGATCGTGCAAGCACTGGACATGGTCCGTCTTGAATGAGACTCTAATGCAAGGTGAAGTTGTCAGTCGCGCTAGGCGTTGTGGGTAATCCAGCCACACTAGTTGCTGAGGTGAACATCCCGCACAACTTATGGGCGTGACCCATATGGGTGAGATGACGGAATGTGTGAATATTTCAAAAAGTTACTGCGATGATCGCTCAACTACATGACTATGGAATCATGTGGGGCAACGAGTATGATTATCTCTTGTGGGTACAGTGTACAACCTCTGCAGAGTCTAAACTGTTTACACAGCCGTGCTTACGGTCAAAGGCGGACATGGGAACTTACTAGAGTTAGTTTTATTTTAAAAACTTTTGTGGGTGGTATGAAAATCAGGTCGGGCTCACCTAGCCCTGAGATTGGATTTTTCCAGAGCCGTCGAGCTTAGTGGTGTTGAGGATTGGAGGTAGCTCCAATCAAATAAAATATTTGTAGAGTTTTCGATGGAGAAACCTTTGCTGTTATTTAATATTGCGATTTACTCTCTTTAATAAAATGCAATTTGGATAAAATGCTAAGTCATAGGAATATGTAATTATGATAATTAAAAATGTTGCTTTAGCAAATAAAAGAACCCGAACCACCCTTGTTAAGCCATGCATGTATATTATTGCATCTTGTGTGTTAGCTCGTGAGCACGGAAGTTGTACTCATCCTCGCTCTCCCCAAACCCTCTAGATTATGCGGATCAATGAGACTATGCGTTTTATGAAGACATAGAAGTTGACGGACAAGGAAACGATGAAGAGTAGTCTAATTTTGTAGTCTAGATCTCGCCTCAGTCTAGTGGACTCATTCGGTACTTGCGTACAACCGATATTATCTAACCCCTTGGTTAATATTCGTCGTACACAGGCTACCCCAGTCGCTTGTCTGTGGAGAGATGAACTCTACCCCTTTTGCTTCCGCTGTAGTTTACGTTGCTTTTATGTAATGTATTCAATTTGGTCTGATCTGCTCTTTTGTAAAACTCGACCCGACGTGATTTATGTTACTCTGAAGTTTGTAATATATGCAAATATCTTAATTTACGCTATGTATGAAATGATTCAGCAATATGTCTGTGAGTGCTAGCTACTGATTCATAGAATAACATATTATTTTTACAGAAAATTTAGATTTACAGAATCCAGATCTGACATGTGCATAGTACATCAGCTTCATTCGAAACTACCGCTCCTATTCTCCAAATCGAAGGAACAGCTGCTGAGAGCTTTGGTAAGCTACCTACTGTAGTTGAGCAAAATATTCGGACTCCACTGGAAACTGGAGCTGACAAGCCTCATGAGTCAGCTTTGACTCCAGAGGTATTTCCTCCTTTACTAATCTTTCATGTTTTTTTTAATAGACCCTTTGTAAGTGATTACACCTGTTGCCTCCGCATTGCCGTTTCTTCCACTTCTGCATACTTCTTCCGCTATATAGCACTGTTGTTATTTGCCATACACAGCCAAATGTGCTTTAGCATGCCTCTACATGAAATTGTCCTTTAGGGTGCCTTGTTATTGTGTTCACCTGTTTGGCAAAATTAAGTCCACTATTTCTCCCTTCGAAGTGCGTGTCTGCTCATGCATGTGCAGCACCAAAGCAAACACCACCTCCTCCACAGCAGCAGCTTGAAGAACGTCCCAAGAATGTTTTCGTTTCTCTCGCTTTGTCTATTATTGCTCCGATGTTTCCCATTTATCTTTGCCACACTTCATATAGCATCGCTGTTCTCCAACAATACGAGAATAAAAGACCCGCACGCACGTCACATCGCCTCCTAATCAAGAGAGGCTTTTCGAAGCGTCACACGCTGCAAAGCAGGTCATCAGTCCCGCCATGTCTTCGTCCGACACTTTCTTACTAATGATGTCACTTTTGAGGCAGACATATCATAGCTAGTAGCAATCAAACGTATAAGCTTGTATTTTATGCTGTCATGCCTAGCTAATCAAGTATGTGTTCAATACAGAGTATGGAGAGTGAATACCATTCTGAGGACGATATTGTCGGCGCCGACAAGGACAGTCCCATTGATTCCGCTGAAAAAACACCACATCAAATGTAAGCTGTTATTTACATTAAATAGTGGTTTATCACCTCTGTTTCTTCTCTTTCCTTTCAATTTTGCCTAACCTGTGGTCCACTGCCCTATGCAATGATCCTGTATTCTGTTGTACATCACCATTGTTTTTTTCGGGTGCTGCTGCATACCTATAGACATGCCATTCAGGAAACAATAACACAAAAAAATAAAGAATTAGCTACAGGTCAACCAACTAGGGGAAAAAAATGTCATTTCATTCTGATTCTAGTCGCTGCCATTCCTTGCCGATCCGTCAAATTCTTGTGATCTACTCGTCCTTATGTCTATCCACTCCTTATAAATTGCATACGGTTGGCAGCTCAACACACACAATTGCCTGACGACACAACCACCTCTACCCTCGTGAGGAAGGGTCGTTCAGATAAATAAAAAAACAGGCACTAAATTTCAGGTATACTACCTATGCTACCATTTTCTGTTCATGGCTATTTGTTTTCCGCTCCATACATATTTACCAGTCCCGTTCCTATTCCCTGAAATAGGCCGTTCCTATTCCCTGAAATAGGATGTTAATCGGTTTGCTCACTTCCCGTTTTTCTTGAAGCATGCCCTACCCAATACGGTGTTGTCGGAAGCGTCTATTCACCTTTTGCCCTGCTTTGCCAGCCAACAGCAGCATCTACAATCTCCTTTTGCATTTAGCTCACAACCGCGTTTCTGACTTACGGAATGTATAATATGATCTAGCTAAATGTAATATCCTGTCTATATGACTTTACAATACTGCCTGCTCTAGAACCTTACATAATCCTTGGTCTCACCAGTGCTGTTGCCACGCACTGCCTCTTTTTGTTAGCTCTATTCATACAAGATGCTTGTCGCTGTAGTACCCTTTGGATCTTTTGTATAGCCAATATCATACCAGTAATGAATATCCTAACCTTATGTTCCACCTTTACACCTTCTAAATTATTTTTGACGCTCTTCGTTACCTCACTAATAAACCATCTATAGATTCAGCCTCACCGTCAAACCTTGTGTTTCCCACCGCGCGCCAGGGAACACGCACCCCACTAGTTTTCATATATATGGGTGACTAGCCACCCAAGCGCTTTATGTAATCTCTCGCTATGTATTCCTGTAATATATATATATACACACTTTCTACTCCCAGTGTGGTTATTCACACCTCTAATATACCACCTAAAAGAACTTGGTATACTCCTTTATCACTTTGAATATACTCATATATTAATTATAAGATACTCCAATGCGAAACACACGAAAAAATTGCAAGAAAGTCAATAGTTTTAGTATATTATGCGAAACACACGAAAAAATTGCAAGAAAGTCAATAGTTTTAGTATATTTTGTAAATACTTTCATATTCGTATATAAAAAGGAGTATATCTAAAAAACTGAACATACCATCCCTAAAAATGTATAAATACTATGTAAATGGTCTTATATATTCGTATACTACACATACATACTTTCGTTTGTGTAAGATACCCCTTACATTGTGAGATACGAAATAGGGAGTAACTGCACCCAAAAGTAGCAAAAAGCTTTATATATATATATATATATATATCCAGAGTTGTGGTCCGGCCCTTTCCACAATCAACTAGCCAGATAAAATAGTAGGTACGTACATGATCACTCGTAACGCTGCTCAGAACTCAGAATTAGCCTTCGTACTTCTGCTCTTATATAGTGACAAAAAGAAAATCCGTACACACTGAAATGAACGTGGCTCCATTGCAAAAAGAAATCAGAATTACGATGATCAATTTGAAATTAGAAGTCTTGTACTTTGTTATAGCTTTAAAACTAGAAACAAAAAAAACTGCAACCTGACTTCTGTAGTGGAGAATCGTAAATCAATTGCACCAGGAAGCAAAAATGAAACATGTAACAAGAATACAAGATTAATTACTCTCCATTGCTAGCATCGCATACTTGCTCGAACACCTTTAATTTGTAATTATGTACCAAAGTTTTCTGTTAAAAGATGACTTTGGCAGTTGGCACAACATTAAGCATTCGCACATGTGCTCGAACATTTAGTTTAGGAGCAAGACATTTTTACCCATTATTAGAATTTCCCTCTGCAATGTTCCACGTGTTCTGATCTCAAAATTTGGACAAATACAATTTTTCTAATCATTGGCATACGCCACAGGAAAGAACTTCTTAACAAATCCTATATATACATCCTCATTTGAATTACAATTTGGAACTAATGTATGGAAGGCAAGTAGATTCTTCATGCTAATTTCAGAGCACTGGATCTGGATGTCCGTCTTGTTCTATCCGGCAAAGAGTTTCTTCGCTGTTCAGCACATGCAACATACTCATCAATTGAAGGAAGACTGGGCTCCCCCTTCTCATCTTTTGGAACTTGTCCCCTGATCAACTATAGAGGACAACAACACATTGACCAAGTGAAACAATTATCATACCCCAAAAAATGGAAAAGGGGGAAATTTACCATACCTTTGATGCCCAATGTCTTTCTGCTTGCATGCAAATATCCCTGATCTCTCTTCCTGACATCCTGCATCCAAAATTCCAAACATCCAATGTAATGAACTGCTGCGCACAGCGCAATTTGTCTCGAATGAACAGAACACATTTCTCATTAACTACGTGGTCAATCATCAATGTTCATAGAGCACATGAAACCTTGCTAGCTGAGTCATGAATCACAGATGGGCAAGATCTATTTGCGTCTTATCCATAATATGCACGTCCATGATTAAATGGCTACAAAACATACAGTGTGCTTAATGGGAAAAATAGAGCAGTAAGACAAATAAGAACTGACGCAGCTTTCACTAATCCATAATAAAGCATCTAACCATCTGAATTTAATACACAAATTGTTAATAAACCGACATAGTTGACCCCAGAATATCCTGGCAAGCCAAGCCTGTGATGATGTGTACCAAGTTGAAGTACTGAACTTTCACAGGAACACATAATTTCTTCATTTTAGTTAAACAAATCGAGGAAAACCTCATAACCTGGTGTTCTGGATGGTTCTTAGTCAAATTTGACTGGTTTCCAAACAAGTGCAAGTTAAACTCAACTAGGTTAGGTTAAAAGTTCATCCTGGCCCAGACCCGCCAGGAACTAGCTGGAAACTGATACTGGCAGTTTTCTGGGAACAGGGTCCAGGAAAGATTCTAAAACCCAGGTTGTATCACACAAGGGGCTTTCTGCATATTATATATCTATTCTAACCAACTAAAAATCCTGACAGAAGTGTGTCTAGAGAATATCTGTAAGACTGTAATCGACCATCAAGATTCAGAAGTGCCCAATCAGCTAGACTTGAACAAGTAACATAAATATGTAGAACAATGAACTAGAAATCCCAATACTATAAAAGATTCAGAATGAAGTTCTTACTCCTCAGTGGCCAACGAAAATTGAGTCAATTCAGATTTGGTCAAGTGCTTTGCATACTGGGCAGCTATCTCAACACGGGTTTGCTGATCCGCTTTATGTAATCTCTCGCTATGTATTCCTGTAATATATATATATACACACTTTCTACTCCCAGTGTGGTTATTCACACCTCTAATATACCACCTAAAAGAACTTGGTATACTCCTTTATCACTTTGAATATACTCATATATTAATTATAAGATACTCCAATGCAAACACACAAAAAATTGCAAGAAAGTCAATAGTTTTAGTATATTATGCGAAACACACGAAAAAATTGCAAGAAAGTCAATAGTTTTAGTATATTTTGTAAATACTTTCGTATTCGTATATAAAAAGGAGTATATCTAAAAAACTGAACATACCATCCCTAAAAATGTATAAATACTATGTAAATGGTCTTATATATTCGTATACTACACATACATACTTTCGTTTGTGTAAGATACCCCTTACATTGTGAGATACAAAATAGGAGAATCGCACTAAAAGTAGCAAAAAGCTTTATATATATATATATATATATCCAGAGTTGTGGTCCGGCCCTTTCCACAATCAACTAGCCAGATAAAATAGTAGGTACGTACATGATCACTCGTAACGCTGCTCAGAACTCAGAATTAGCCTTCGTACTTCTGCTCTTATATAGTGACAAAAAGAAAATCCGTACACACTGAAATGAACGTGGCTCCATTGCAAAAAGAAATCAGAATTACGATGATCAATTTGAAATTAGAAGTCTTGTACTTTGTTATAGCTTTAAAACTAGAAACAAAAAAAACTGCAACCTGACTTCTGTAGTGGAGAATCGTAAATCAATTGCACCAGGAAGCAAAAATGAAACATGTAACAAGAATACAAGATTAATTACTCTCCATTGCTAGCATCGCATACTTGCTCGAACACCTTTAATTTGTAATTATGTACCAAAGTTTTCTGTTAAAAGATGACTTTGGCAGTTGGCACAACATTAAGCATTCGCACATGTGCTCGAACATTTAGTTTAGGAGCAAGACATTTTTACCCATTATTAGAATTTCCTCTGCAATGTTCCACGTGTTCTGATCTCAAAATTTGGACAAATACAATTTTTCTAATCATTGGCATACGCCACAGGAAAGAACTTCTTAACAAATCCTATATATACATCCTCATTTGAATTACAATTTGGAACTAATGTATGGAAGGCAAGTAGATTCTTCATGCTAATTTCAGAGCACTGGATCTGGATGTCCGTCTTGTTCTATCCGGCAAAGAGTTTCTTCGCTGTTCAGCACATGCAACATACTCATCAATTGAAGGAAGACTGGGCTCCCCCTTCTCATCTTTTGGAACTTGTCCCCTGATCAACTATAGAGGACAACAACACATTGACCAAGTGAAACAATTATCATACCCCAAAAAATGGAAAAGGGGAAATTTACCATACCTTTGATGCCCAATGTCTTTCTGCTTGCATGCAAATATCCCTGATCTCTCTTCCTGACATCCTGCATCCAAAATTCCAAACATCCAATGTAATGAACTGCTGCGACAGCGCAATTTGTCTCGAATGAACAGAACACATTTCTCATTAACTACGTGGTCAATCATCAATGTTCATAGAGCACATGAAACCTTGCTAGCTGAGTCATGAATCACAGATGGGCAAGATCTATTTGCGTCTTATCCATAATATGCACGTCCATGATTAAATGGCTACAAAACATACAGTGTGCTTAATGGGAAAAATAGAGCAGTAAGACAAATAAGAACTGACGCAGCTTTCACTAATCCATAATAAAGCATCTAACCATCTGAATTTAATACACAAATTGTTAATAAACCGACATAGTTGACCCAGAATATCCTGGCAAGCCAAGCCTGTGATGATGTGTACCAAGTTGAAGTACTGAACTTTCACAGGAACACATAATTTCTTCATTTTAGTTAAACAAATCGAGGAAAACCTCATAACCTGGTGTTCTGGATGGTTCTTAGTCAAATTTGACTGGTTTCCAAACAAGTGCAAGTTAAACTCAACTAGGTTAGGTTAAAAGTTCATCCTGGCCCAGACCCGCCAGGAACTAGCTGGAAACTGATACTGGCAGTTTTCTGGGAACAGGGTCCAGGAAAGATTCTAAAACCCAGGTTGTATCACACAAGGGGCTTTCTGCATATTATATATCTATTCTAACCAACTAAAAATCCTGACAGAAGTGTGTCTAGAGAATATCTGTAAGACTGTAATCGACCATCAAGATTCAGAAGTGCCCAATCAGCTAGACTTGAACAAGTAACATAAATATGTAGAACAATGAACTAGAAATCCCAATACTATAAAAGATTCAGAATGAAGTTCTTACTCCTCAGTGGCCAACGAAAATTGAGTCAATTCAGATTTGGTCAAGTGCTTTGCATACTGGGCAGCTATCTCAACACGGGTTTGCTGATCCGGTAAGCCAAAACAAATTATTGAATCAAAACGGCTGCAAATTAACAACAGCAAAAAGGAGAAGTTTAAAATACTATTTACTTAAGTATAAAGGATAACAATATCTAAATTTTAAAAATGCTACAAGGTTAAGTAGCTTAGTTCAATGTTGCAGCATTGTTTACAAGTACCTTCTATGTTGTTATGTATGCCTCTTGTGAAAACGCAGAAAGTAAAAAATGAGCTCTTGCAGGAGAACTTCAATACACTAGGCCATGCCAAAATTAACTGGGAATGCTTCTAGGAACAGAAAGGGAGTGACAATAGAAAAACTATACCTGATGAGAGCAGGATCAAGGTCCTCCTTTCTATTTGTTGCAGCAATAACCACCACACGTCTATCCTGCTCAAACCCATCGATCTTCATAGAAGAAATTTATTTAGTTCAATAAAAGATAAGTTGTATGTCATGAATTGCAATAAGCATGGTGGCAACAACTAAGAGACCACATGCAGGTCTCTTTCAGGAAACTGAGTGGTATCAATATTGGATGCTGAACGCATTAGCATGAAATAGCAACAGAGACTATATCATATTCTAGTACTTCAAGAAAGCAAAGTAAATAACTGCAGGGCAAACCAGACATGAAACAAATGCCCAGCCAGCTAACAGCACAGTGAAAATTTCAAGAGTATTGCATCTCTTATTTAATCTGAGTTGAAACTCCTATGGTTTAGACAGGTTTCAAGAGTATTACACCGAAAACGTTGATGGGCACCATAGTGAAAGTGTGATTGAAAGAAGTAAATATAAACTCGATAATTACACCAGAAGAAAAGGAAAATATTACATCAGAGGAAACACACATTCAGTTTCTGTTCTCTAATATTTAAAATATTCTCTGTTAATTAAAAGGAAAACAAACAAAGACTCTACCTGTCGCAGAATTACTGACAAGATCCTTCGTGTAGCTTCATGCATTTCACTATCTCGTGCAATAGCAAAAGAGTCTACCTATAACAAGGACATCAAAAGTAAAAAAGATGTAACATTAATACCTCAGTGTAACCAGGAAAATTAAACCACTATAAAGTGAAGTACCTACAAAAGGAGAGCAAAAAACAGGTTAAACAAGTCATACAGGTTTTCTGACCTACAAGTCAATGCAATATCGTTATAAGTTAAAACTTAAGTTTTAAAAAATAGATGTTCAGTAATCTATATGCATGACAATGATCTAAGTTGCTTTGGAGGTGCAACTAGTTCTACTTCAATATCATTTGAAAAAAAGGCAAAGATCAGCTTAAAGACTAAACAAGTGACCTTATTGAACAACAAAGATATCCCACCAGTTTCAGTACGCTAAGCACCATGTTTCCAATACATTTGATAGCTGCTGGAGTATCCTTAATACCTGTATGCTATAAAAATTAAGTTACATACCTCATCTAGGAAAATAATGCCTCCATCAGGAAGATCATTGGCAAGTGAAAAAACAGATCCCAACAGGCGCTCACTTTCACCATAATATTTTGACATGATGATTTCTAGTGGCACATATAGTAGTGGAACTCCCTAGAATAAGAAAAGGGCAAACAACAAGCTTAATACAACAAAATATTGTGCATTGGCCAAAAAATTGCAGAAAAGGAATTGAATGTTTATCGAATCAAAGATCTTATAAATTGCAAAAGTACTTAATTAAAAATTAAAAAACATGGAATTACTTTGGGGCAATCTAAAAATATAGGATCACTTACTGCTTGCTTGGCAATAACTCGAGCAGAAGATGTCTTGCCTGTCCCTGGAATAATGAGGCAGTGGTAACTGGTAAGTATATAAAGTATGCAAACAAAACAACACAAAAACAGACACAATCATACTGTAGGTCTGTAGCAGTGTTTTCCAACATCAGGAATTGCAAACAAAAAAACTGTTGTAATTTCTTCTTACTAATATTCAATGGTCTCTCAACAAAATTTATAGATTATTTCTGAAATGACATAACCAAGTTATCTAATACTGTTAACATAGCTGTTAACATCAAGAAACAAGATAGCACAAAATGCAATAACGTGATTTTTGGCATGGAAATTTCCACTCAAGGCAAAGCGCCATTCAGGTCACTCACCAGGTGGACCTTCAAACAGGACAGCTCGAGGTCGATTTGTCTCAAACTTGCAACGTGTACCACGAGCAATGTCATCATACACTTCAGGACTCTGTAAAGCCAAGAGTATAGTATCCTCTATCTCCCTACAAATGGAACAAAAAAACATGCATAAAGCTTAAGAACTATACTTTTAGAATGGAATACACATAAGCAGTTGCCTAATAAGATTGATAGTAAGCTCCAACAAACAGCAACCAAAATGTGTCAACTGTGAGGTAAATGTCAACTAAACAGGAAGGGCGCAAAAGTGACCCTATGGCCTATGCATGGGGAATGTTTGTCCCTCTGCTTAGACAAACACATATACATAATTAACTAGATAGTATTTTTACTTTTCCTCAGTGTTCTAAAAGGAGGCCGCCTAGCCCGCCTAGGCGCTAGGCGACACCCTCCCGCCTCACCTGCCTAGCTGATTATCCTGCCTAGGCCCGCCTAATCGACGCCTAGGCACTAGACGCTGGTCTACCGCCCAACTAGCACCTTAGTGAACACTACTTTTCCTACAAATCATCTGCTCCTTTTGAGATTAAAAAGTAATAGCAATCTCGTGATATTATACCTTTTCTGAGGTTCATATCCAGCAATGTTCTCCCACATTACAGTACCATCCATTGGAACGCTAGAGGTTTCATCAAATCCATAGACTCTAACTCCCATAGCCTCTAAATCAGACACAATTTTTTCCATAGAGGGTACATGCTTAGATCTCTGACCATTTCCTTTTCTTGATGTGTATGACTTAATGCCTTTCCCTGATGATTCCTTAACATCTTTTTGGCCAGCTAATTTTAAAGCACTGATCAAAGCTTCAAGTTCTTTCAGACTAAAACTGCCACGCTTGATGAATTCAATTTCCTGAAATGCACATAATGATCAGAAATTGTATTGAATCTCATATAATGAAGAAAGGGTAGGATAAATTGCTTTCAAAATCTTAATGAAGGATAAATAAGAACTGACAGAATAGTCAGATCCGACAAGTGGCTCAAATATCAAAACACAAAGATCATCTTCGTTGTTGTCTCCAATGCTCGCCATCGTTTTGGGAGGGTTCAACGTTATTTGACGTGCAGCTGCACTGGAACAGAAGTTATCAATTAAAACATGATAAATATTAGGTGCTTGGCAAGGTCTAGATGACTAGATCTATAACATGGATAAAAAACACCAGGTCATTTGCAGGAAGAAGATTGTATGAGAAACACTGATAATAGTAATGCAATTTTTCACAACTAACCGGTACAAAGTTTGGTACCCAAACACCATTGAGGCAAAAATAGCGGGAGGGAGGGGGTCCAGGGTTTGCAATGATGGAGGGAGGGAGGGAAACCATAAAAAAAAGAGTCAAAGAAGCACTGTATCATTTGTATCTATGACCCGCCATCAGCTGGTCAAACAACAAACTACGATACGCCAGTATAAGCAGAGAGAAATTGCGGCCCAGAAATCTGATTAAGCAGATAATCAATATACATATAGCACAGATGGACACAAGGGAGTGTATGCAGATCAAAGTTGAAACTGTGCTATTTATGATTGATTTATCTGTGATTGCCATTAACAGAACCAAATCACCAGGTAATAGTAAAATATATATTCTGGTGAACTGAGTATCAGCCAGCTTCTTTTGCTAACCTGTCCCAAGCACGCAATAGCATCTCCGAGCCACCACCACGTTGTACTGCCTCAAGTCCGATATGTATTACGAGATCAACAATGAGGTGTGTAACATTACAGGTTGAAGGTATATTGAATTTAACAACCACCTGTCAGAAAAACACACTAAATCAGAGACATGAACTGTTATCATTAAGTGAATATTGCACATGGTTGTTAGTTTACTGCTGATGACGGAGTGATAAGCTGCACTCCTAAGAAAGCATGGTAGTCGGACTGCCATGCCAAATGAACAAAACCTTCTACAATTGTGCTCTAATAGCAATCATGCAAAATTCCAACAAATCCCTATTTCGTACTATCCTTGTACTGACACTCATACTTCAGTTTACTCAAATTTGTCACCGCAGTGCTACGCCCAATCAAACTACCTTTCTACAATTAGAACTTGTTTGGATACATTGTGATCCGAATCCCTTCGGATTGACTAGGAATTTGAACTAAAATCTCTTTCAATCCAAAAGGATTGGTTCTAATCCCTCCCTATCCAAATAAGCCCTTAGTCGGTTTACCAATTGCTCAAATCACACAACGTTCCCACCAAACTCCAAATTCTTGCGCTTATACTGGCACAACGTACAGCATTTACTCAAATATACGAAAACAGCTGCAAAGTACGAAATGTTGTTCAGTACTAACAACAATATGACTCAAATGTTTGGGGGAAAGAACAACCTTTTGGCCCTTCACTGCAACATCAAACTGCGGGTACGACCCCCGTGGCATCCCTCGGCTCTGAACGAGATCCATTATCCTCTTCCTCTCCTTGCAGGCCAAATCCTCCCCCTCCGCTGCATCAGCGCTCACCGCCGTGTCGGCCGTGCCCTGTAAACACAGATCAAGCTCACGCCGCTCATAATTTTACTCCCTAAACAACAAGAAAAAGTTCGAATAGAAGCTAAAAGGCACCACCTCCTCATTGGCGTCGGCGTAGGCCACCGGCAGCGACGCAAGCGCGGCGGCAGCGCCGGAGGCGAGAAAGGCGGCAGCGGCGGCGGACACCGAAGTGCCCCGCGCCGGCCCGTGCGGTGCTGCATTCATAAACCCTAGACGTGATCCTAGCGCGACAGAAGGCAAGGCGGCGGTGGCGAGAGGCTTTCGAAGAGGAGGCGGTGGAGAGGAGGAGGGTGGTGGAAGCCGCGGCCTCGGCTTGCAGTGGCCGGAGGAGGCGAACCAGTGGGAGGCGGCGGCGGAAAAGCATGGCCATGAGGGGGTTTCGCCGCTGCGGAAGAGTGGCTCGTGTCGTGGCGGCCGCGAGGGGAGGAGGGAGGAGGCTACCGGAGAGTTCGCGGCGCGGGGTTAGTTTTGCAGTGGTGCTTTCCCCATTAGGTGCTTGGCAAGGTCTAGATGACTAGATCTATAACATGGATAAAAAACACCAGGTCATTTGCAGGAAGAAGATTGTATGAGAAACACTGATAATAGTAATGCAATTTTTCACAACTAACCGGTACAAAGTTTGGTACCCAACCAACATACCCAAACACCATTGAGGCAAAAATAGCGGGAGGGAGGGGGTCCAGGGTTTGCAATGATGGAGGGAGGGAGGGAAACCATAAAAAAAGAGTCAAAGAAGCACTGTATCATTTGTATCTATGACCCGCCATCAGCTGGTCAAACAACAAACTACGATACGCCAGTATAAGCAGAGAGAAATTGCGGCCCAGAAATCTGATTAAGCAGATAATCAATATACATATAGCACAGATGGACACAAGGGAGTGTATGCAGATCAAAGTTGAAACTGTGCTATTTATGATTGATTTATCTGTGATTGCCATTAACAGAACCAAATCACCAGGTAATAGTAAAATATATATTCTGGTGAACTGAGTATCAGCCAGCTTCTTTTGCTAACCTGTCCCAAGCACGCAATAGCATCTCCGAGCCACCACCACGTTGTACTGCCTCAAGTCCGATATGTGTTACGAGATCAACAATGAGGTGTGTAACATTACAGGTTGAAGGTATATTGAATTTAACAACCACCTGTCAGAAAAACACACTAAATCAGAGACATGAACTATTATCATTAAGTGAATATTGCACATGGTTGTTAGTTTACTGCTGATGACGGAGTGATAAGCTGCACTCCTAAGAAAGCATGGTAGTCGGACTGCCATGCCAAATGAACAAAACCTTCTACAATTGTGCTCTAATAGCAATCATGCAAAATTCCAACAAATCCCTATTTCGTACTATCCTTGTACTGACACTCATACTTCAGTTTACTCAACTTTGTCACCGCAGTGCTATGCCCAATCAAACTACCTTTCTACAATTAGAACTTGTTTGGATACATTGTGATCCGACTCAATCCCTTCGGATTGACTAGGAATTTGAACTAAAATCCCTTTCAATCCAAAAGGATTGGTTCCAATCCCTCCCTAGCCAAATAAGCCCTTAGTCGGTTTACCAATTGCTCAAATCACACAACGTTCCCACCAAACTCCAAATTTTTGCGCTTATACTGGCACAACGTACAACATTTACTCAAATATACGAAAACAGCTGCAAAGTACGAAATGTTGTTCAGTACTAACAACAATATGACTCAAATGTTTGGGGGAAAGAACAACCTTTTGGCCCTTCACTGCAACATCAAACTGCGGGTACGACCCCCGTGGCATCCCTCGGCTCTGAACGAGATCCATTATCCTCTTCCTCTCCTTGCAGGCCAAATCCTCCCCCTCCGCTGCATCAGCGCTCACCGCCGTGTCGGCCGTGCCCTGTAAACACAGATCAAGCTCACGCCGCTCATAATTTTACTCCCTAAACAACAAGAAAAAGTTCGAATAGAAGCTAAAAGGCACCACCTCCTCATTGGCGTCGGCGTAGGCCACCGGCAGCGACGCAAGCGCGGCGGCAGCGCCGGAGGCGAGAAAGGCGGCGGCGGCGGCGGACACCGAAGTGCCCCGCGCCGGCCCGTGCGGTGCTGCATTCATAAACCCTAGACGTGATCCTAGCGCGACAGAAGGCAAGGCGGCGGTGGCGAGAGGCTTTCGAAGAGGAGGCGGTGGAGAGGAGGAGGGGGTGGTGGAAGCCGCGGCCTCGGCTTGCAGTGGCCGGAGGAGGCGAACCAGTGGGAGGCGGCGGCGGAAAAGCATGGCCATGAGGGGGTTTCGCCGCTGCGGAAGAGTGGCTCGTGTCGTGGCGGCCGCGAGGGGAGGAGGGAGGAGGCTACCGGAGAGTTCGCGGCGCGGGGTTAGTTTTGCAGTGGTGCTTTTTCCCAACCCCCCGCCACGAAAGAACAAGGCGTACTGCCCCACTGCGCCTTCATGATACGTTTACGTGGCCTATCCAACTCGCTTCCAACCTCCAAGACGAGCCTGTATGTAGGCCCACTACAAGATTTCAGAGAAGATCTAGGCCTTAACTGTATGGGCCGAAGCCAGATACTTCTAAGGCCCAGGAACAGAACACCGCGGCACCCAGAAACTGCAACCTGCCATTTTTATTCATGAGACTAGCTATTTGAAGGGCCATTTGGCCTCCTTTGTTTGAACTTAATTTGCATGCATGCTGGCTCCCCCTCTATGATTCTGTTGCATCTCTATCGATCTACCAAAAGAATCAAAAGTGTACATCCTTTCTCTCTTCAGTGGTTATTAGCTAGCTATCAATTACCACTTTACCAGCAAGCATTGCATCAGTTTGCTGATATATAGATGAAGAGCGTGCATCCTCAAGAAGAGACTAGCTGCTTGAAGTTGATGGGCGCGGCGAAGCCCATCTGCAAGGGGGCGGCGTAGATGGCCGCGGCGCCCTTCCTGGAGGTGGCCTGGGTGCCGTGCACCCCGTCCCAGAAGAGATACTCGTTGCGGTTGCCGCAGTAGGTGGCGTTGGGCACGCACCCGCTCTGCGCGTTGAACCGGCCGCCGCCGCAGCACGCGCTGGCCACCTCCTTCAACCCGGCGGCCGCCGGGTGTGCCGTGAAGTAGGACACCACGTTGTAGGAGCTGCCGACGGAGTACCTCATCCCCGGCAACGAGCCGGCGAGCTTGGCCAGCAGCGCCCTGAGGGCGTCGTTGAACCCCCTGGCGAGGTCGTTGGCGCCGTCGACGCACCTGGAGGAGCCGTCCGGGGAGGAGGCCCTCACCGACGGCACGCAGCCGATGGGCGGCACGTCGACGACCCCGAACCGCCGCGCCCCGAGCTTGTACAGCGCCTGGACGTGCCGCGTGTAGTTGGACAGCAGGTTCGCGTAGAAGGCCGGCACCTCGCTCGCCGTCCTGTTCTGCGTCAGGAACGCGAACATGTCGTTGCCGCCGTCGCTGATGAGGAAGAGAGACTTGGACAGCAGCTCGTCGACCGCTAACGAGCCCTTGCCGCCGCCGCTCGCCGTCATCTTCGACTTGGAGTCTGCGAAGTACTCTATTTGCTTTGTCAATGTGATGGTGTTCCCCTGCTCGATCGATTCACACACAGATTGATGATGCCGTCCAAACATAACTATCTCTAAGACGTCTTGGTACAAATTAAAAAGAAGCATTAATCCAGTACTACTTACGGTGGTGTCGAGAATGCCGGATCCTCCGGAAGCGTAGTTGGCCCCGCGGAAGCCTCTCATGATCTGACGGCTCGTTCGTGCTGTCAGCGATAGGTAAGCCGGCGGGCTCCTCTTGAAACCCAGCAGTTTTGCTGCATTTTAGTTTGCACCATGGCATTATTGCATATATGTGTTAGTTTCATGGGTAAAAAAAACGTTGCTAGTAGCATGTATCCTTAATCTGAGATGAAATCATGAAATGGAATAGGCATGCACGCGTACGGACCGACGAAGTCGGCGACGTTGTATCCGTTGCTGAACCTTCCGGTGGGCCTCGAGTGCGGGAAGTCGATGCCGTAGGGGAGCTGCGGCGCCGAGTTCCCCGGCAGGTACTGGTTGTTTCCGACGTCCACCGTCGAGTCGCCGAACACGTACACCGCCGGCACAAGGTGCACCTCCTCGCGCCCGCCTGCCGCGCCCGCCGTCGTTACATGCAGGCCGCCGCCACCGCCGCAGATAAGAAACACTACTAGTATCATCAGAGCTTTATCATTGGCGTTTCTCACCCTCATCATGGCGCCTGCAGCTAGCTATACGAGTATCTAGCTATATCTACCTACCTATATATCGGTTCTGATGGGACTTGCTCCTTTAATTTGTTTTTCAGGTAGCAAGCTAGGATTTGCTGCTGGATGGTGAATTGCAGTACAAGGCAGTAAGCAGATCGCAGTGCCAGGGGAATATGTGCTTGGAATGGTTGTGTGGGCAAACTACCCGTGGGACGGACGGAGCAAAGGCCAAGCCTCCCAGCTAGTATTTTATACAGGAATAAGTAGTAACACTACGCACGGCATATGCATCGGTTATGGCCATGTATGCCTTGACCATCAAGCGATCGATTCATTCAATAAATGCTAACTAGAACGATGCATTATCTCTTCTCTTTTGAGTTTGAACCTTGCTAATGATCTCATAAATTAAGTTCCCTTTTCCATGCTGAGTGGATGTGGGCGGATAGGTCTCATCCTGTCATCCAAGAGGAATCAGTAAAATTAGTGACTATGGGTGTGTTTGGTTCGCTGCATCAATTTGACTCGCATCTGTGCATACATGTTTAGCTGTGTTTGGTTGCTTGCACCGTGGTTCGGGCCAGGCCACGCGCGTGCAAAAGGCTTCCCCAAGCCTAGCCCGAGGGAAACGCGCCTCACGACTTTCGTGCAGGCCTATGGGATGCACATGCATCTATATGCACATGCGATCGAGGACTATGGTTACCTCATTTGCATTTGCTCGCGTCCAGCCGCCTGCTTATTTACTCTCGTGTCCTCTTGCTTTGACCCTCGAGCTCACCGTCCGAAGGCAAGGCGCAAGGCTGCACTCATCCTCGCTGCTCTCACCGCTCTCTGCGTCGACCTTGCTCTCGCCTCCGGAGGTAAGACCTGCGGACGGTGGTCCAGGGGGGTACCCTACGTTGCAAGGCCTTGGTGCCCCGTCTCCTCCTATTCCTCCCCCTCTCCCATGTTGTGCGCTTTCGTTGGAGATTTTTTCCCGCTTCGATTTCTTTGATATGTTTGATGGGCATGGAATCGTGTAGATCTGTTAAATTCCTTCGGTTTCTTTGATATGTTCCTCATCAATTTCATGATGAACAAGAGGTTTCTCTTTCTTTGATTTGTTTGATGGGTATGGAATCTTGTAGATCTAGCCGAGATCCTGCATTGGACCACGAACTTTCTAGATCTATACTTCTTGCATGCTGGAATGCCTAGATCTATAATTTTTTTAGATGATTTGTCCCTTTTTAGTTCCAAATATGAGGCATAGTCGCTGCTTTAGTTGATTCCACCCTTGTTAGTTCCAGATGTATGACATAGTTGTTGTTTTTTGCTATGTAGGCTCCAAGTCTGGTTTTTATCCAAATGAATGAGCTTAGACGTGTGATGTGGGTCAGTTCTTACCTGGCCGCTCACACCTCCAACTGATCCTAACTAACTAACTATTTGTGGATGAGGAACATCCCCGAGGTGGTACTTTAAAACCCATCCAATTTTGTAAGTGCATTGATCTATACTTCCATCACTTCTTTAGGCAAAAAAAAAACCAAAATATGAATATGTGGATTTCAGCTGTTATATATTTTGGAGCTATGGTTCAACTTCTAGTGATAACATTTCTGCTATCTACTGTTATATGGATACTTTTATTTGATGAAGAATTGTATTGTTTTGCTGGCATTTCTACTGTTTCTGCTATTTGCTGACATTTTTGCTATTTCTGCTATTTTCTAACATGCTCGATGAAGAACTGATGCCAAATTGATATTGAATACGACAATATGATATAAATTGGTCCAGAACTTGTTATTACTTGTTGTTTCCTATTGTGTTAAGTTAGGGTGTGTTTGGTTCCCTGGATAAGCTTGTCTCGCATCTATGTATGTATTTTTTGCACTATTTGGTTGTCTATTACAGTTCACTGTGATTCTTTGTCTATTACAGTTCAATGTGGTTCTTTAGTTCAATGTGATTCAGTTCACCGTAATGCATTCTGTTTGCAAGATTTTATTTAGAAGCTCAAGGCCTAATTTATTTCAGATTAATTGTCATATTTAATTTTGTGATTAAATTTTAACCCAAGTGGCGAGGAGGCCAAGATCCATTCTTGAGCAGCCTGACACCAGAGAGCAATAAACAAACAACCAAAACAGAGCATTATCATGATTTTGTCTGTTTTCAATGAGTTGCTGAAATTAGAAGTTTTTTTGATACTGCATAAACTGGAGTCACGGTGAGTTTCCTACACTAATCTTATCCACATACTGAGTTCTCATTTTGTATGTGTGAATTGCTTATCTTTGTTTGCCCTAAACTTCAGGTGGATTTTCTTACCGATGAGATCGAATTGATAGAAGAATCAGTATTCTGGCTTGATTTTGTACCTTTCTTCTCACGACTGTGTACGAGAAAATATGGATGCATTAATTATGAATGATTGACAAAATCTGATTGTTGAGTCTTTGGTTCAAGCACTGAAGTATGATTTTGTACTTTTCCTCTCACGACTGTGTATGGTAGTAGTACTTATGGTTGATTGATAAAATCTGGATGTGAGCCTTTCATCTGAACATATGAGTTTGCATGATGTGAATGTACTAAGAGCTACGTTTGGAGTAGTACTCAGAGCTAAAAATATGTGTGTTATCGTTGCATGATTATTAATGTACTAAGAATCAACTATGCCTAGAATGCTAGAAGTCTGTGAATAGAAGATTGTGACTGTGTATGCAACTAAAATATCCAACTAGCCATTTTTCCCTTAGCCATTTTTCCATCCAAGATTGCAGTTACATGATGAAATACATCTAGAATGCAGTTACAGTTCAATCAAAATAGCAGTTTTTTCCCTCAACCATTTTTCCATCCAACTAAGGGAGTATTCTCACCACCCACTAGAAGAGGTGAGCCCACTCTGTCATATGCATGCAACCAAACAACCCAATATTGCATCTACTAATGCATCCAGTATTCTGATGCAACCAACCAAATAATATCTCAGTACAGCCTGGCTCAACAGAAACAGGCAACCAAACAACCCCCATTGCATCTACTCAGTCTGGCTAACTTCAGCCGGGATAACCCATACAGACCAGCCTAGGGGCATGCAGGCAACCAAACACACCCTATATGCACGCGCACATAGCTATCTCTACCTACTGGCCATTAGCTCTTTCAAATACTTGACTGAAAAAGACTAATTGACTCTTTCTGTCCTTTTTGACTCTTTCTTTATGCTAAAAAAATATTAATGGATTATTACTTCTTTTTCCTCACTACTATGACCCGAAAAAATAATAAATATGTGCATGCATTATTTTTTAGGAGATGCTAGCCCACACTATACCGTTAGACTGCATTTCCAACGGTATAGCAGCTTCATGTAGTTTCGTGATGTTTCAGTTGCTTAAAGTTCCAAATTCTGAGTTTGAAGTTTCAATTAGCTTTCAACGCATTTTAGATTTCTAGAAGTTTCCAGAAGATTCAAAGAAAGTTTCAAGCCCAAATCTAAACAAATTTTAAAGTTTGGAACTCAAGTTTCAACATTTTCAAACAAAAGAGTTTAAAGAAGTCTCAAAAAAATTTAAAAGTTTCAGGCTTCAATGAGTTCCACATATTTCTAGAAGATTCCAGAAGATACTAAGAAAGTTTCAAGCTCGAGTTTCAATAAGTTTCAAATTTTGGAACTCAAGTTTCAACAAGTTTGAGACAAAAGAGTTTCAAAAAGTTTCAGCAAGTTTCAACATATTTCAACAAGTTTTAGATTTTGAAACTCAAGTTTCAACGAGTTTTAGACAAAAGAGTTTCAAAAAATTTCAGCAATCTTCAACATGTTTCAACAAGTTTCAGATTTTAGAACTCAAGTTTCAACAAGTTTCAGACAAAAAGAGTTTCGAGAAGTTTCATAAAGAAACGGGTGAAACACCGATGAAAATCAAGGTTCGGGTAGGATTCACAGAAGTTTTTTTAAGAGTGAGTTTCACAAAATTTCAGGCAAGTCAAAGCCTTCGAATTCTTCTAGAATTGTCTAGAACCTTCCAAAGTCCAAACCATCTGAACCCAAAGGCAACACATAGATTATAGCCAATCCATAGAAATCGAATTAAGAGACAAGAAGATAAGGAAGGGATTAGAGCACCAAATCCATTAACAAATCAACGACATCATGTGTTGAACATGGCAAAACTGAGACAAAATCATGGAGGAAACTAGGGGAGGAGAAGAACACACGTAAGAACTGACAAATAGTACGGGGATGAACATGACAACAAGGTGAACCGACCTTGGAGCAGTATAAATAGGGGTCACGATGCACACCTTCACCACGATCCATTCTCATGCATCCACACATACACACATTCACAAAAGAGGAGAAACTATGCTCATTTCTTCCATAGAGTGGAGAGAGTAATGGAAGAAGACGAGGGATTTGGGGATTTCTCACCATAGCCCATCAAATGGTAATTGGGGGTAAAATTGGCATCCTCATGCTACAAGGAGGAGGGCTACTGCCGATGACGGTGAGATCAGTAGCTACGACAGTGATTTGAGACTACAAAAGCAAGGTGTTGCGCATGCACGGGAGATGGAAGAGTAGATGGAGAGTAGGTGAGAGAGAAAGGGAGGCACTGGAGGTGGTGATGTAGTTGTTAGAGATATGAACTCTTTTGTATTTTTTATCTACCTTTTGTATTACCTTATTTGTATATGGTATACACATCTTGTACACCCTATATATATTACCTATTGGGCATCTTAATGTATACACACAATATATTCATAACATGGTATCAAAGTAAGGGTTGGGATTTACTGTTTCCATTGCCGCCTAGCCTCCACTCGTCCTCCACTGTCGTCGCCCCTTGGGAGGAGCTATTTCTGCTCCCGGGGCAGCCTCTCGTCGTCCAGGCTCATCCCCATCAAATCGTCTCGGTCGTCCCCTTCGGTATCTCGTTCTCCGCCGGATCATCAATTTCGTTTAAGTCATGCGAGTCCACAAATTGAAGTATAGGAATTCCCTTTTGCATGGCCGTTATCGCTCTTCTCTGTATAGGAGCTATTGAAGTATAGGAATTTAGAGATATATTAGAGATATGAATTATTTTATATTACTTTATCTGTATATGACATACACCTTTTGTACACTATATATATTACCTATTGGACCTCTGATACATACACACAATATATTCGTAACAGCAGCAACAAAGGGGAGGAGAAGGAACCAGATGAGCGAGAAAGCAAGGAGTGGAGCAGCCACAGAGGAAAAGAAAGGAAGGAAGCAACGCATGGGAGAAGAAAGGAAGGAAAGAGAGGCGGTCCCGTTAGATTTCAAGTAAACGCTACAGCGTTTGTTAGTTTCTCTCTTTTTTCCCGAAAGACTCGCGCTTGCACACACATGAATTGGTCATTAGTCCGTGGTCGTACGTATGTGTCTCGCGTGTTATACATTCCACGCGCCATGTGTTACGTAACCATGTCCTTGACTGTAATAATCTCAACTTGACCGGTCACAGTCCATTCATATTCAAGCGGGAATGTCTAATCTTCTAAGGTCTGTAGCTATTGAATTTTATTTCCCACTCGATCATGAGCTCATTCTCATGCATAAACTATATGTCCATGCGTGCTCTTAGTAGAGTACGCACGCCATGTATGATGGCAACTTAACCAGGATATAGTAGTACCTCCATATATATACTCTATATATATTTGAAGCTTGCAAGCTAGCTAGAGAGATCGACGGCAAAATGCTGGCATGTGAAAATATCATATATACGAAAAAGAATTTTGCAATGAATGTGATCGCTTCGATCACACACACACATATGCAATGTACTTCAGTATATTAAAGTATTTTAAGTACTGGTGAGAAAGACATAGGTGTAATCTATGATGGAAGGGAATCAAATGAATGATAATATGGAGTAGCAATGAAGCATCCCGAAAAATTCAGAATTTCAAAAGTTTTTGAGTTTTTGGCTTGAATTTGATTTCCTTTTGCAATTCAGAAAGCCTCTCCTTTTTCCGCTTCCCCATTTCGGCTTCCCGTTTCTCCTAGCCCAAAGGTGTTTGTTCTCTCGAGCGCCTCTATGTCTTCCTCATCGTGTCACCTCCACCCTAGCCTATGCAGCGCACCGCCTTCGTTCCCGTCAACGATTTCTTTGCCACCTCGCCGCTTGCTTTTTCCCCTTTCCCAGCGTCAATCGCTCACAGCCGCACGCATCACCGCCACGCACCACGCGCGCTACGCCCTGCTACTAGTGTTGCCGCCTCTCTTTTGCCACCGCCTCCATGCGCTATAAAAGCTACCCAATCTGAGCCATAAACATCGCCAACACCCACTCAATCTTCCCCACCACCCTTCGTCCACAACGCCAGCCAGGCCTTTGGATTTCCGTTGCCCTTCTCTTCTTCCCCATCGAGCCGAAAGTAATAAATTTCGTTGCACCTATCACTCCCTCTCCCTTCCAACCACATCATCGACACCGCCTCACCACCCCCAAATGTTTCCCCCAACTTTCCTGCACCTATCCCCGCCGCCAACTCGCCGACAACAAGCTTCACCGCTGCACCTCCTATGATCGTCGTCACTAGGACGACTCGGTGCCCCCCAAACCCCACCACCACCACCCTTGAGCTCCCCTCCAGCCATTATTGCTCAAGCCCTGGCCAATTTGGCCGGAGCACCACCCCACCGCCGCTGCCAACCTCCCCTGCTCTGGCCTTATGCCACCATCGCTATGCGACGCCCCGTGTGATTACCCCAGGGGTAATCACATTTAGGCTTACAGATTACTATTCGTTTGCTCAGTAGAACACTGCTCCAACGAATAGTAAGCCTTTATCAGAGTTGCGCAGCAGAGCAATAAGATAGAAACTGTATATCTTTATCATAACAGTAGCCACGCATGGCTATGGTATCTACAACTAGTAATTTACAACCTCGAAATGGGACTGGGTCACATCGCTTGCCTTCCCTGCTTCTCTGGTCGTCTACTCGTCCCACGGGTCGAAAAGAGCACCCATCTCGCCCTGGTGTTCATAGCCCACGCCCTCACCACCTGCGGTCTCTTCGGTACCTGCATGTCCCTCGTCCCACGCGGGATAGTTCCCGATCGGACTAGGATCTACAAAGGATAATACTAACAAGGTTGGCTACAAACGTACTCAGCAAGCATTAATAGCAAAAATGCACTTGGATGACTCATCTCTGCTCTTTACTTCATTTTCTAGTTCATCTCTGGTTCAGAAAATAACTCATTAAACATTAGGTGACAAATTTTAATTATGAAAAGACTACTAGTCACTCGGAGAGAAGATAAACCCCTAGCGGTCACCGTAGACTCCAATCCAGGAGATTGGCATGAATTCATGATTTGTATAGCACTGCGAAGGCTTGTACCACTTTACCCATAGCTATTCTGAGCTAGGTCCATCGCATTACCTTTGATGCGACTTCGAGTTCAGAATACATAACGTTTTCAAGTTACGTGATTAATTTCTCCACCCATTACTTTCTGTCGGTGTTGACCTGACCACACCGAGTTCTGGTAATGTTGGTTGGGCCAGTTCATCCTCTCTGCACCCAACACTCCACCTAGCACTATAGCGCCTCTTCTTACACCACACTCACACATATTACTTACCCTGGTGTGGAGAGCATAATTACGTAGCAAGGTAGCATTTTCTGCCCGTCGAAACGGGAAAATAGTTGGCACTTAAATACGGCCTCATTCCGAGTAAGAGTTTTGTTGGTCCTTATATATTACCTATATGTAAAGGGATCCAACCTCTTGCCACATCATCATCTTTTCTTCTTCTTTTATCTTTTCCCCTGCCCTGGGTCCTCTTTACCAGCCACAATATTAACTCATTCATCTTCTCATTCACCATCTTTGTCCTCTTATCTTTTCTCATCATTTCATTCCGATTTTGAGTTTTTGAATATAGTTTTCATGCAATACATATAATATACAGCAAAATACGGTTTACATTTAATATAGCTATATTTATGATCAAGAGGAAAGCTTGCCTTCAGAATGTAGAAAAGGTCGTCGTCGATGAAACTTGTATCAACTACTCCTGTAAGCATTGACTCGTCTGCTGCAATCATACGACGGTGCGAATAATAAATAATTAAGTAATTATTTAGTGAATTTTGTGTGATAGCAGGCGTATAAGATGCTAATACAGCTCCTCTTGTTAGCCAATTTTAATTTAACAGTATTTTTCGGATCCCGGCCCAGTTAGCACTTTTCCACTAAAATCGTTCTATCGTTGAACTCGATCTACAGCCGCAACCGTCGAACTCGCGTTCTATACTCAACACGCACTTCTACTCGAGCTTACGCTTTGCTACGCCTTACAAGAATCTACCCGAGTGCACAAGACTATCAATAACTCCTTGCACCCAAACGGGTACTCTAAATAATTGAATAAACACGAGCTATACCGATTTTCTAAATTTTTCTATACTAAAAAATTATACACCTAATTTTCTAACCCTAATCCCTAATTACCTAATTACTAATCTAAATAATCATTAAACTACCTCCCTTATCTAACCCCGGCCGATACTCCACCTCCCTGCCGACTCCTTATCTCCTCCCCTTCCTACTCTCCTCTCCGCCTCTCTCTCTCTCTTCTAGGTGTCGCCTCCTCTTCCTCCTGGCGTCGCCTCCCACCGGCTCGGCTTCCTGCGCCTCCTCTCCTCCTGGCTCGGCCAGCGCTGCACCCGGCCACGGGTGCTGCTGCGCTCCTCCCTCGGCTCGCCCCTGTGCTGCTCCTCCCTAGCTCGGTCGTCTCCCCACTCCGGCCCCTAAGGCACCTCCTCCCTCTTGCCGGCTCGGCACCTGGCGCCGCCGCCGCTTCTAGCTCCCTCTCCCCGGCTCGTCCTACTCCGGTTCCTCCTCGCACATCCACTTGGTTTTAGTTGAGTTGATTCTTAGCAGATCCAGTTGAGTCATTACTAATGCTAAAGGTTGATTCATGTATGCATATTCATGGTGACCGATTTGAGGTGGTGGAGGCTACTGAAGGTGGATGCTGGACTCGGTTTGCCACTGAGGTAAGTCCTCATCCTGACCTCCCTCTACTCCTCTCCCTAGAGCCCTGAGATGGTGCTGCACCGAGAGATGATGATGAAATGAGATCTGGTGGTATGTGGGAATGATGTGTATTTGTGTAGTGAACATTGAGGTGTAACTGAGGTTACCTCTTGATGGGATTTGGGTTGGGAGAAGGGGATGGCAGTGCTGGCCTCGTGCTGGTGCTCTCCTCTTCTTCCTGGCTCCTTGGCTTCTTCCTCCTATTGCTCCCTGGCTGCTGCTGCTGGCCTTGCCTTCGGCTGAGAAGGAGTAGGAGGAGGGGATTGGCAGTGGGATGCTTGCCTTGTGGTGGCTTGGTTGGAAGGAAATGGGCCTTGTGGTGCTGGCTTTGTGCTGGCTTTGAAGAGGGAATGCACTTCGGCTGGGGAGATGTATTCGGGTGGGTTTGGCTGGGGAATGCACCAGCCTAGGGGGATGCATTGACTGGGAGAATGCATATGAATGGGGGGATGCATTGACTGGGGATGTATTTGGTTGCCTTATCCAGCACTGCACAAATGCTGGCTTATCCCTTGACTGTGTGTTCTCCGATTACCAGGGCCCTATTCCTTTTTACCATGATCCTATCCTGGATTGCCCTGTTCATGATATTCTTCGGCTGCTCGGCTGGGAAATGCATTTGGCTGCCTCCCTGGTTGTGATCCGTAATGATTGTTATGCCCTAGTGCTAATCTGAATGGCTCTCTCTCAAGATATTTTTAGGCTATGGGCATTTTGGTCCATTGGCTGGCAATACACTATGAGATGGATTTTCTGTAGTCGAGGAGAATCGGTATACGTAGGTGTTGGATTCTATAATACTGAGTGATGAAACCTACGGAAATAATACGGCACCGATTACTTGGGTTAGTCTAGGTATCGTGGGTATCCAGGTGCCAACTAGTCTGGGTTAACCTAGGTGACTTGGAAAATCAAGATACCGGTTAACCTAGGTTGGTGTCGGTAGTCTCGATACTCAGGATGCCAGCTAATCTAGGACGATCTGGGAACCGCAATGATTCCTATGATACTCTGATGGCAATTCATTTCATTTTAACTCTATTCTATTGCTTTTGAACTGCTAATGGTCTTGTGGTTGGTTGGCGGATGATGGAGTTGGGAATGGTGTTTCAGATTGGGTCGAGGAAGACGGTTTGATTGGACGGCGATGAACTGAGAAGAATTCAAGGAAGGCTTCGGCGACATGCAATGCAAGTTTTTAACTAATATTTTTGCAATGCACTCAAAGTTGTAAAACATAATCTGCTCTGATGTAATTAATTCTTTTGTTACTTGCGTTAAGAAATTTTTTATTTACTTTCAATTAGTGATTAATGTTATTTTAAACTAGTTTGATTGTCCAGGTTCTCACACGCTGCCTCCCCATCCCCGAGCCTTCACCGTCAGCACTAAACCCAAAAATGGGTTGTGCATGATGTGAACATGCTCCCCACACCACCCAGCTTCACCATCCACCGCCAGAGCTGCCGCAAGCCTCGTCGGCGTGGGTTCCTTGGGCTCGGGAACGCACTCAGCTCCTGGCCGTGCGGCTCAAGCTGCTCTTGCGCTGGGCTTTAAGCCTGGCCAGTCTAGGCTCTGGCCTAAATAGGGAATTAAGCTTAGCCCATTACTACTCAAGCCCAATATTGTTCCAGCCCAATCCAACACTGTTCGAGCCGGCCCTTTACTGTTCATAAACCCTAAAATGAACAGTACATTAATGACATTATTCATCAGACCCAATTTCGACATAGTATACGCATTTTGACCGTTTCGAGTTCGTAAATCCAATTTTCAACTCCGTTTAGCCGAATCAAGCACTCAATAAATCCCCACCTTTGCACACCACCTTTTTCTTTTAATTCTTTTCTAAATTGTATTTTACTTGCTTGTTGTTCCCAACTTATTCATTGTTGAGTCCAATTTTTATTTGGTTTATTTTATATTGCGTTAGGTCCCTACTTCGACGACCAAGCTCTGGAGAGCGTCGAACAAGGCGAGTTAATAGAATACTTTAAGCAAGGAGGTAAGTCGCATTCTTTTGATCATTTTGAGCCTATATTTCATATATTTGTATTATTACTTTCATTATCATATTTATATCAATTACTTTAATATTGAAATAATACTTTATAATGTCATGATGAGTAGATAAATCCTATTACTCCACATACAGATCCACATATTCTTTGTAGGCCATATTCACCTTGGCAAGTTTAGGTTACATAAAATGATAACTAAATATTCGGCATTATCACAAAATATGTTTATAAATTCTGAAAAAGAGTATTGGCTTTTCGCCAATAATTTTGGTGAAGAGTTAAAGGTTGAGACCAAGAGGATGGACAACACAAGATACTTGACAAAAGTGAGTCGAAGGTGAGACCAAACAGTGGACAACTACGAATTGGTGTTAACCATTTCCTCACTTAAGACAGGTAAGGACTAGAACCTTGTGCCAAGCAACAGACACAAAAATTACTCAACCACAGGTTTGGTCATTTATACCTGGCTTAGTACACTGCTCTCTCCCGATTGAATATCTACAGGGTGAACACCTGCTTTTGTGTAATAGAGCAGACACAGTTTTGGGTGGGACAGAAGTGAGCCTGAAGGGACACTCGTTGGTCTACACAACGGTAGGTACAGTCAGCATCAGACCGCACATTCCACTGTTGACCAGTGGTTTCCTGAGGGCTGTATGATCTAAGAACCTACCGGGTAGATGCTCGAAAACTTGAGCAGTGAAAAGACATTTTTATCTCAACTTAGTCGTGCGCTATCAGGTTGCGTGTATATTGCATTACAGTTTGAGTTTGGGGTATCTTGTGGGTAAAATTGGGCAACTCTGTATAGTATAATTAATGGTATTCGAACACACCGTGCTTCCGGTTAATGAAGCTGTGTTCATGGGTAATTCTAATACATGAGACATAAGTAGAGTTTTTGAGATGTTAAGTTAGTAATTGGAATTGTTGAGTAAACCATTGATGTTATATTAGTATGATTTTACTGTTTTAAAGATAAAATATTTTTTCAAATGATGCATCTACATATACCTGATACGGTAAACCCTAAATAATTCATTGAACTCCTAGCATGTAATTAATTAGCTTTTCCATGTGGCTTGCTGAGTACGGTTGTGTATTCATTTATTGCAATATCAACTACAGAGGAAACCTGGGAAAACTCTGAGGATCTTAATGGGTAAGGTTTTGGTAGACCTATAGATGGCAGCGATTGCTGGTATTATGTCCCGACCGCGTTCAAGCTTGCCTATGATTTTGAAGTTTTGTTGTCATGTAATATATTAACTTTGGGATTGAATGCCCGTGTCAGTGTTACAACCGGT
Source organism: Hsuehochloa calcarea (assembly GCA_036346395.1). Taxonomy (NCBI): domain Eukaryota; kingdom Viridiplantae; phylum Streptophyta; class Magnoliopsida; order Poales; family Poaceae; genus Hsuehochloa; species Hsuehochloa calcarea. The sequence goes on from CM070596.1 coordinate 61,991,617, forward strand.
TGATAAGCCTTAACATTGTGTAATAAAAGTTTGGTTTTATTTGTAATCGAAAGTTTGCTTTTGATACTTCTTACTTCATAACTGTACAACCTAAACAGTTGTGAAAGATTTAACGGTCAAAAAAAAAAAAGAGGGCGTTACCAGCAATATACTCAATTGTATTGCTGTTTTTTTGACGAATTATATTGCAGTTTTAGCCAGGTTTTGTTTAGAATTATGAAAATATTTTCAGGCTGAAAGAATCGAGGCAAATGAGCCTACTAGGCTACTACGACCCATGCCTCATTGATCATCCTTTCTGTATCCAACCAATGCAGACGCCAAAAGAGGCCAGAACTTTTTGGTAAGTGGATGTGCTTTGCATGATTTGATGTTTGACTCCGTCGGGTCGACGGAAATAAGATCATGGCGAGTTCGTTGGCGAGGTGACGCGCCGAACAAAAAAAGTTGAGGCCGGCCGGCGAGCACCAGCGGCCCGGCCGGCCCGGCGATTGCATCTGGCAAGCACAATGACACAGGCGTTGCGTGTACGTCTTCCCTTGGTCAACTGATCCCTTCGTTGCGAACTCGAACTCGAACTCGCATAACGTACGTGCGTGCGACGCCACGCGTATGCATGCAGCGTTATGCCGTCTTGGATCAGGCACGGGGCGCAATCGGTTTGCTTTGCCAGATTTGGATTTGCTTCGTGCACGTAGACCCGTCAGTGATACTCGGTCCTCGTGGTCCCCGTAGCAAGGACGGACGTGGCGATTGAAGTGCCAATAATGGGCCCAAATTCCCCTATTTTTCGGCTCATCCGGCCCAGAAAGACATAATTATCTCAGTATCTCACGCGAAAACATCTCGGGACAAGGTTCTAATGTCATATTCACCATGTATCCATGTGATTATGTTATTATTTATGATTGATCTATATCAAAACTACTGAAATTACCCTTAGTGGATTTAGCCTATAAATAGGAATCATTATTGCAAAAGAGAGTTGATGATGAATAAAAGAGCTCTACCTCTTTCTCTCTCCGTCACTTGTATTCATCTTTTATCCACTTGATTGTGTTATTCTTTGTGATTGGTCTATATCAAAACTACGATGATTACCAAAATCTAAATAAAAAATCATCTGCCGCGTGGCGCCACCCCGTCTAGCCTCCAACTCCAAGTAACCAGCCCGGACCGCGTTTAATCTGCGCGCAACCTATCTCGACAATGGACTCGTTCTATCCTTTATCTATCAACAGCTATAGGATTAGAAAGAGATTTAACAGCTATAGGATTAGAAAGAGATTTAACAGCTGATATCTTTTAAAAAAAAAGATAGATCTAATGACTCATATCACATGAGAGAAGACGGATCACCACCAATTCCTTATTTTAAGTAGTAGAGATAAATGTAATATTTTCTGTGGCATAGGTTTACTTCTTCTAGTTTATATTAGTAAAGAAATAAAACAAAATCGCTAGATTAAGTTTTTTTACAGCAGATTTTTGTTGATTTACATGATCAATTTATCACTATTAAACAACAATTTGGTATCCACTTACAAGGTTGAGTTGCATCAATTTATATCAGTATACAAGTGCTTTTTTTTGGTATAGGTGGATTTTAATAGGTTGTATTAGTTTGACATACTAGTTATTAACTTGCTTAGAATTTCACTATGTTTAATATTTATTTCTTGAGTTACACGTATTGTTGTTATATGAACGTAGTAAGTCCTCTCTTAATACCTCAAAGTATATGTTAGATTTTGAATCATGCAATGGAAATACAAGTTATTTAGATTTTTGATAATAATTATAGTAACCAAGAACAAAAATTATATAAATAAATTACTATAAATTATGTATAATGAAGTTGTAAATGAACTAAGATACAAGACTGTTAGGTTTACACCACATAGGCCTATTGTTTTTTGTACAACCATTCAGGTCCAGGACACGGAAAATTAGAAACCTTTAATGGATTGTACAAACTGAAAACAAACCCACAAAGAGCATTTGGCCATATCAAATTTTCGGCCCACAAACAAAATCCGACCTGTTATACGAACACCTGTTTGCATGCCTGTTACAGGGGAGGGGGAATGGTCAGATTGAAATCTGAGTGCTCCAAAAGAAACAAAATAAATTTAAAGATGAGATATACTACTTATGCTATCTCTCTTTCACGTTCACTTTGCAATCCACTTAAAGCCGATCCCTTTGTAATCTGTGAAGCTCCGCCACTGCGCTCGCTCTCCTCTGTAATAACTGCTCTAGTCTCTCGTGTTGAACGAACCAAAGGTTGTGGCAGGTCATAAAGATTAACCAATGTTTTCTCGCTCCTACTTGCGTCAACGCGCGTGGAACACCAAGCCATTCGATTCCTGCTTGCCTTCAGTAAATTATGGTAGCCATCGCAGAAAAGAAGAGTAAATTGTGGTAGCACAAAACCATAGCTTTACACATGCCAATCCCAAGAGGTAGGCAAGCCAAAAGCAACACGAATCACAAAAGATTGCAGCCTTGCATGCCAACTCGGTTACGTGCCAAAATGCTCTCCCGCCACGTCGCGAAAGACACGCAACCTACTCGACTCCTCTCTCTACCCTTCTCATCTCCTTATACGTCAAAGTAGCGGTTTCTGATCGCAACGCGTATCCCTATCGTCTTGCTTCGAGTCCGGGCATTGATATTTCGTCTTTCTGAGGACAGGGAGTGGAGACTTTGTAGGAGATGAAGAGGGTGCTTGTTCATGGGCAGTTCGGCTATCCCTCCACGAGTTTGGTGGGCAAATCCTCCACCCTTCCTGCACTTTGCAACGATGTTTTCCCCAGGGTGAGTTCACTAATCACCACTCACCACTGTTCTTATCTTGTCACCTCGTAACTTTCCGAATTTCATGCCTTCTCCAACATTACATTACTGTGGCCATTAGTCATTCTAGATGTCTTCACTCTTCAGAAGGACCATGTATCAGCTTAATTTGGCAAGATGACATTTTGTGTGTGTGTTTTTCATGCATATTGGAGAGGGGTGATGTCAAGAATAAGGATCCAAAAACCGGAACCGGAATAAAAACCGCTCGGCGGAGAATCGGTTACTGGCCGGTAACCGAAATTCCTGGAAAAAAAACAGCTGAATTTCACCAAATGAAATTTGAATTCAGGATGAAACCGTCGGAATTTTGAATTTGAATTTGAAGGATTCTTGTCAGGATTTAGGATACCAGTGTCCACCGGTAAATCCGGTAACCGCCAATCGGCCGGGATTTTGATCCTTGGTCAAGAATGCTTAGATTTATAGGATTCAATTTTTCATTATTTTCCAATAAATAATAAAATAAATTGTTCGTAAGAAGGCATAGTTGGCAAGCTAGTGCATTATATATGATGTAAAAATGTTCAGGTAGCATCTCGAAGACGCGGTAGCTATCTAATTGACGATACTATGCGTTACTGAAATTGATTTTTAGTACTTTAGTGTTTGTAACATGTCATTTTCTGTATCTTGCCAGCATCACTCAACCAAGAAAGATGATGACACGCTGAGTGAAATTGGGGAAAAGGCAAGATCAACAGCAGAAGAGTTCCTGAGGGTGGCCAAGGAGAAATCTGACGAGTTCAGCGAAGGCGCAAGGGAAACATTGTACGAGACGAAGGAAGCGGTGCTGGGGGAGCCAGACGACGAGAAGGAGAAGTTCAAACAGAGGGTTGAGGAGGGGAGATACCATCAGAAATAAGTGGCAAGTTTTCTGTTGTATGCAGCCACGGCTTGTCAAAGTCAGAGGCCGTGTAGGTTATCAAGTACCAGTCCATATGTGTAATGTGTTTGGCCCCTCAGTTCAGTGACATTCAGTACTACATGCCATCCCCTGTAGAACAAATAAGGTTTGCCTTTAGACTTTAGTGATCGTTGGTACTACTACATATCATTTCCTGCAGAATAAATAAGACTGGCCTTTTGAAAAGTGTTCTCATTCGCAGGTACTACTACATATAATTTCCTGCAGAATAAATAAGACTGGCCTTTTGAAAAGTGTTCTCATTGTCACCTGTAAATGCTGACTCAACTCGGATAGATGTTGCATTATGCAGGAATGTTATTGGATGTCTAATAGTTATGTCTAATAGGTAGCAAAAAAGATACAGGCAACAAAATGTTTTTCGGGATAATGCCGTGTGAGCATCAAGTGGAGATGGCTCATAATTAATTTGGTCTGCATTTTGTCACCATTGGCATTTTGGTGACACCTTCCAATGGAAGAAGGATGGCAAGATCTGGGTTCAAATTACTTCCAATTCTTTTGGAGATAATTAATCAGTGCAACAAATCAAACGCAATTGCAACTCTGTTTGCATGAAGTAAAAATTGTGAAAAAGTCGGGCGCTCCGCACTCCAGACTACAGAGAAAAGGGGGTTGATGAGCTCCCATCAGTAGGCACATTGAGAATGGTCAGTTAGTGTTTTGCTAAGTTATTACACATGAGTCATGACACACGGATTAGCACATGACTTAGGATGACAAAAATGCTGATTAGGTACCTAAGTGCCAAATTAGGTAGTACTTTACAAGCGTTGTCATAGAAGAAAAGTGTTCTATTCTTTGATATTCTACATGTTTTGGGCTTTCTTTGAGCATTAAGTGCAATAGAAACTATTGTTATCTACCGATCAGCATACCTGGTCCCTGCCTTGGAGAAATTAAAACTACTATGTCTGCGTTCAGAGACTATTTTTGTTATTCAGACTACCCTAGGCTGCCCAGCAGTATAGTGGTCGTCACTCGTCACTATGTCCACTCTCATTAATTCGAACTTTCAGTAAAATGCTTTTGCAGGAGGGTTATCCCTCCGTTGCTTCTTCAAAAATTTTTTTTGCTTTTGTACCATGCTGTACTAGTTTCCTATTCACATGGGCCAAGTATATAACTATTCTACACAAATCTACGGATTTAGCCATTTCTAAGGATGTCTACCGAGCATCTTCTTTGACATGTCATTTCTGAACTCTGAAAACAAGTACATTCATAACTTGAAACATTTCTACTGTGCTGATGTGGTATCAATTTTACCTTTTCTAGAAAAAAAGTGACATATCTATTTGACTCTTTAATACAAACTGCACCCTTTTCTCGAAACAAAAAAATATGAAAAAGGATAGGTCCAGTTTACCTGTGATTCTATGAAGGATACATTTTAACAGTACATGCAAACTCCCACAGACTGACAACATTGCTTGGGCTAGTATTTCATTCCGCTATTCTATGACTTTGGTATTTGGAAATCAGAAGAAAGCATCTTTTATTGAAGTTGTGGAGGTGACACTAGTAATCCTCACTCTTATCCCTCTCTTATGGAAATACCACTACCAAAAAGGTAAGACATTTGCTTTGTGAGAAAAGATCCGACGTCTTAAAAAATTGAAAAAAAATGCCTTATAATTTCGTTGGACGTTGGTGGCTTTCACTTCCTAGTTAGTAGAAGCTAAAAGTTTTTTGAACGAAAAGTACATGCTAAAAGTTACTACACTACGCGCATTCCTCAGGCTGGAATAAATCAAAGTGCACCTTGTGTTCTTGTATGCGCAACAAGGAGAGTGCCATGCTCAGGGGGATTTATGTTGCAGAAGGCCAAGTATGTTAGTTCTCACCTGTCTTCGTTCATAGTATCCACATATGCAAATTTTTGAAGGAGCCGGGTGAGGTATCTCTCCGTTGACTTTTTTTTGTCATGGATTCAGAACAGAAATCTGCAGCACTGAGCAAGTCGTGTGTTCTCATTTAGGTAATCATGTTATATGCTTTAAAATTATTGAGCTGATGTCAAGTTGGAATATGCAGATCATTATAAGCTCATGGGATGTCATATTGCAGTGGTGGCTAGTGTGGAGAGATTTGTCTACAAGGGAGTAGCATCAAATTTAGTTACTTACCTCACTGATGTTGTGAAGATGAGCACATCCTCAGCTGCAAAGAGTGTTAGCGCATGGAGTGGAGTCACGTCCATGACTAGCCAGTGCTATTCTTAGTTATTCTTACTGGGATCGTTACTCCACTATCACCGTTTCATCCTTGCTCTACATAGCTGTAGGTTTGTTTATTCACTTCGATGATGCTGAATATGCTATTTGAGCATGTGTTTTGCTGCCAGTTTTTCCTTTCTGAAAGCTGAAATGTTTAGGTGACTGTTACATGTCAAATCAGATGGTTAATTGCTCAGCTTCTTTCATATTCCTGGTTAGTATAGTGCTGAATTTCCGATGACACAGAGTCACTTGGATAACTTTTAAATGTCTCTCTTCATTCTTTTGTCATAATTGAAATGAAACTATCTGTCAGACAGTATGAAATTATAATTTGGTATCAACATGTTGATTTCTTTAGTTTAATTGCTGTAACATCTATGCAATTTGTTTACCATGTAACTGCACAAGTACTTCCCTTCAAACAAATTTGCCTCAGAGAAGCCTACACCCATAATTTCTGATAATTTATATTTCAGCTCATTTCTGTCATGTATAGTTTTGAGCTAGTACAATACATCAGCATTTACTAGTTGCCATATAACAGAAAATTAGTCAAAAAGGACTATGCATTTCTTGAGTTTACTGATAAATGGCGTAGAAGGAAATTTTCTTGACGGAGATGATACTAGTAGTAGCAACTATGCATTGTACATATTTGAAGAAAAACGTCAAGCTATTACTTTATAGTACTAAGAATTTTGCAGAAAACAGGTAGTCATCTTTTTAGTCCTTGCTGTGTTTCTTGATCAGGGTCTAATAGGATTAACTTCATGGGCAGTGCTGCATTCATGTATGCCATGTTCTTTGCTGTTTTCTCACTCTACTTGCTTTCAGTTGGGCAGGGTGGATAATGTTATGAATATTGTGTGTATATTGAAGAGCTCCAATGGGTAATATATATAGGAGTACAATAGATGTATGTCATATGCAGATAAGACAATACAAAAGACAGATAAAGAAATACAAAAGAGTCCCTATTCTAACTCATATTCTAACACCCCCTCAAATGCAAGGCATATACAATGACATTGCATTTGGAAAGGGCTGATACTAAAATATGCAAAATCCGAAGTCCGAGTCTTGATAATACCGTCGTAGCATGCAGCTCTTGGAAAATATGTCGAATATCAAAAGATCTCCCATCTGAGGTCGTACAAAGCCCATAAAGCACAAGGTGCAGGGGCTGAACAAGTCGACCGCGGCAACACGACGAAAAAGATGTTGAAAACGATATGAATAGAGAGAGCTGTCAAATCAAGCCGAATAGGAATAGGTGGAAGCATGACAGCACATATCGAAGCCCAAGACGGCGGCGGTGCGAAAGAAGCGCGGCACCCTTAGAAGCTCGGGGAGACGGCTAAGAAAGCGGTAGCATCATAACGACTTCTACGATCTGCACGCGGCTCAGAAAGAAGAGTGGGAGTGGCAGCTGCTGCCATGCATAAGGCAATTCTTATGCTTCTATGTCTGACAATAAATTTGTGGACTCGCATGGCTTAGACGAACTCAAAGATTGAGTGGTACGGACTTGGATGGATGCAACGGAAGAAACAACACGAAAGAGGAAACGCCTAAAGATAACTAGCAGCAACAGCAGATCACTAATTAAGCCATCTAAGAGCAGCAGCAAACCCAGCACATTGAGCAGCTTCCCAGCACAATTCATGTGTAGGTTCCTCTCCCTCTCTTGCTTTATCTCTATCCTAAGCAGAAGTAGCCAAAAGCTGCACACAAAACCCAACCCAATCGGGAGAGCGCGGCTTGGGAGATGAAGCGGTGGCGGAGCTCGATGAGGTCCTGCTGTGTCGTGCCGAAGCGACCGCCGGGTGGCGACGGTGCCACGCGGCCCTCTGCTCGTTCCAGTTGGAGATCTTGGCTATGGCTCTGGCAAGAAGAACGGATCGGACGACACGACGAAGGCAGCACTGGAGCCGATGTTAAGGATGGCGCCGTGTTTCCTCTCCACCATGCCTCCAGGCAATGAAGACGGCGGCTCACGCGGAGGGAGGACCCGATCCAGATCAGGTTGAAGACGAAGACGATGAAGATGTTCTTTGGTTCTTCTGCTACTGGTAACTACAACTAGAAGGAGGCCGCCCGGGGCGGTTGCTCCTCCGGCGTGACAGCAGAAACGAGTAAAGCCTAGGAGGCGGCGGTGCTACAGTAACCCTAACTTTTGCTCTGATACCATGTTATGAATATTGTGTATATATTGAAGAGCCCAATGAGCAATATATATAGGAGTACAAGAGATGTATGTCATATACAGATAAAGTAATACAAAAGGCAGATAAAGAAATACAAAAAGTCTCTATTCTAACTCCTATTCTAACAGATAGAACCCTTCGTTGCAAGCATTTGGAGCTGATCAACTACATATTGAAGATGATGGGATCTGGCACAGTTAAAGAAAAGGACCGGGTGAAGAGCTTTTCTTCCGGTGGTGGTATTTCGGCATATGCAGTGGTAGCCTCTTAGGGAATTCCATCATGTCATACATTCAAGATACAGTTGGTTGGGGACTTGGATTCGCTATTCCTTGTGGTGTCATGATCTTATCTGTCGTCGTGTTCTTTTGCGCTGAAAACTGGTAATAAGCCTTCAGAGGGCATTTTCAAAACACTGAAGGAAGTTGTCACAAAATATTGTTGCTCAAAAGGTCCGTTTGCCCTCTAGAGACGATGACAACGAGATCAGAGGACTAGAGTAAGATTTTATATTAACTAGATCAAACCCCTTTTATTCTAATATTGGTTGATGTGCAATATTTGAAATGTAGGTTACAAGAGAAGACCCTGCAAGATGAGTTCACCGATCTGAAAGGAGGGGACAAGGACTTGATCCAACTACATGAAGCTGCACCTAATGTCACCATGACAATACTTAAACTTCTGCCGATCTGGACAATGCTGCTAATATTCGCGGTGATTTTTCAACAACCGATGACATTCTTCACCAATCAAGGGATGCTGATGAACCACAAGGTTGGAAGCAACTTTGTGATCCCTCTGGCAATGCTCCAGAGCTCGACGACAATATCGGTAATACTGCTCATGCCATTGTACGACAAGATATTCATTCCTTCGGTGCGCTTGATAACCCACGAAGAGATAGGGATCACCGTGCTACAACGGATCGGCATAGGTATGGGTCATGTGGGGCTTTTACTATGGCCGAAGGGCTGCTAGGATGCCGGTGGTTCAGGCGCTGGGCATAGGATTATCTCCTATACTGTTTAGGCATGAACCGTAACTATTTAGGCTCTAGGATAAATCAGGTTTGTTGCTTAGGATTGAGTTAATTAAAGATAAGAGAGGTTAGGCTAAGAGATAGAATTTATTGTCCTGGTACTTAAGCAAGATTAGTATGTCGCTTAAGTACAACTTATGCTAGTATTTACCACATATTTACTAGGGTGATATGGAATGGATTCAATTATCAAAGGATGGATAATAATTAATTAATCATCAAATGAGTGTTTAACTACCTTAAGCTTTAACATACATTTGATTACAGAATTAACGCATGCAACTTTGATATTTTAAATAAATATAATTTGCATAAAATGTAGGCTCAAAATGATCAAAGTATTGAATCGTCTGGGTCAGGTTATCGCGACCTTTATCTTACTCAGGGCCTTCTCTGTCAGGGATCTTGAATTCTGGGTCTACGTCTTTATCCGAATCTTGATCCTGCTTGAGTCGCTGCTTCTTCTGGACTTCGACTCCTAATTATGCGATAACAAGCGAGAACAACGAATAAATCCACAGAACTTCAAAAGACCAAATAGAACCAAAACGTTTTAAATAAGCTTTGTGATGAACGAGCTTAAGAGAGAAGATTTAGTGAGGCAGGGATGTTTGACAAAGTCAAACGATCAGTTGAGTACACGAGGCAAAGGCGGAGATACTTTGTCGGGGAAAACAAGGTCGAAGGATTTGCGTAGGGATACTCTACTTCGGATTTGGAAGATAGCAAGATATTGTCGATCGGATAACGACACATCTAGTCCTAATTTTAAAACAAGAGCTTCTATTAAAATAATGGATATTATTTGAGCAAGATATTGAGATTAACACGTTAATCCCGAATAGCTTCCCAAAATTATTTTTAGAAGATTGAAACTTAATTGCTAATACCGCAAAGCCTTTTACACAAAAGTGGAAAAATTGAATAAATTAGTTTTAACAAAAAATTGACATGATCACGGAGACGATTACAAAGGTCATTTGCATAACTTCGACTTCCAGAGATTTTGCAAATCATGCTCTTAATTGACGGCTCTCAAGTATTGGCGAAGTGGATTATTCCGCTAACTCTTGTCAATTGGCACGTTAACAATTAACAACGGTTAACCGAATCATCGCATGTCCACAACACAATCATAGAGAATAAACATTTTAGAATATTTTTGCCAATTGGAAAGCTACTGATCGACCGAGTTAAAACGAAACATTAACGCCAAACAAACTTCAATACACAACTTTCTTTTCCAAAACTCCACTTCGTCTACTGATGCTCGAAGACCACATTGCATAGGGTTAACAAAATAATCGCAAGATCAAAACACCAATACTTTTATTTGCCAGATTCTCAACTACTGCCACTGCTTTGCTTCACTACACTGCACAGGGGGGCACCAGTCAGAGTCATGCAGAGCACAGAGCATAGAGGAGCAGAGGAGGTGTGCAGGGGCAGGGGCTGCCAGCTGCAGGCGGCGGTAGGGCCGGGCAAAATGGGACGCCGTGAAGGGGAGGGAGCTGAGGGAGGTAGCGGCGGCGCCAGGGCGGCACGGCAGAGGAGGCTGCGGTGCAGGGGAGCTTCGGGCGCAGAGGGGCGTGGAGTGGGAGGCGCGTGCGGGCACTGGGTGGCGCGGGAGCTCACCGTGAGGTCGGCGGGGCGGGAGAGTGGTGGAGACGGGCGGTGGCGCGACCAAAGGAAGGTCGGGGCGGCGCACGGGTGGCGAGCTGCGCGGCAGGAAGCTCGGCCGATGGGCGGGAGGGCCGAGGCGGTGGCGGTGCCGGCCGGCGGCGATTCGGGCGGAGAGGCGCTGGAGTGGGGTGGAGATGGTGGTGGCACCGAGAGCTTCGGTCGGCACGGAGCGGCAGAGGGGGTGGAAGGAGAGCGGCGAGAAGGGGAAAGGAGACAGGGGGGCTCGTGGCTTTTGTAGCTGGGGAAGAGGCGAAAACCCGGAGGGAGCGGCGGCAATGGCAGAGATGGGGGAAAGCCGGACGGCGTGAGGGGACGGGGAGTTGGCGGAAGGCGCGGGGAGGCAGCGGGGTCTGTGCGCGGCTCGGAGCTGTCGGCCGACGCGGGGGAGACGGGTCTGGGGAGGGGACCGGGCGCATGGGAACGGTGGAACCGGAGAGAAGAGAGGAGGGGCCCGGGCGGAGAGAAGAGAGAGGGAAGAGGAAGAAATGGCGGCGCGGGGGAGAGGAAGGCCAGGAGAGGGGAAAGCAGTGGGCGGCAGGAGGAAAACGGTGAGCCAGAGAAATGGGCTGGGCCCAGAATAAAAAAAGAATAGGGGTGGCCCAAGAAGAACAGAGTGGGTCCAAAATTTGAAAATAGATAATTCAAACTGAATTTTGAATTTGGAATAAAAACGAAGAAAGGTTTGAAACACAAACCCGAGCTTAACGGAAGTTAGGAGTTTTTGAAATTTAAACAAAATTTGAAAATTCGAATGAAAATCGGGAACCAAGGTAGTTACTATTTACCGTTCAAAAACGGGATATTACATTCTTCCCCGGCCGGGTCATGCCCCCGTCACCGAGCGCCCCACCACCTGCGCTTCCCTCTGCGCCGCCTGCTCGCCTCGTGTCGCATCTTGTCACCGAGCAGCTCACTTCTTTGTCGCCACCCCCGTCACGTCGCGTCGTCGCTGGAGCGCGCCCACGCCCTGGCTCGCCGCTCCTATGACCCCCCTGCTGCCCTGGCTCACCTACCCCGCGCACCACACCCGCTCCCTTGCCACCCGTGACTCGGTACCTCCCCTCCTTGCCTTGTCCCGTCGACAACACGGCGCGCACGTCAGCAAGCCCTCCAGCCGCTGAAGTCGTCGTGCCCCCGGTCAGCACCTGCGTTCGCCTCTGCCACCCTCGTACGCTATCTGCGCACGCTCGTGCTTCCGCCGCGTCAGCCGCTGCCTTGTCGCGTCGCCCAACTGCCAGTTGGACGCCCAAGTCGCGCCATGACGCCCTCGCTGCGCCCCATCCCACCGCCCATACCGCCATGGCCACCTCGAGACCGCGCCGCGCCCGCCCCTCCGTGTTTGTGCTGCACGCGACCAGAGCATCCTCAAATGGCTCCTCATCTTCCCCCTTCAGCTATAAGAGGCCTTGTGCCTCCCTTCTCCCCCGCCCCTCCCTTTCCCTTTGTCTTCACCGAGCAGAGCTGAAGTCGCCGCTTCCAATTCGGTCGTGCCACCTCGTCACCGCACCGCCCGCTCCGGTGAGCCTCGCCCCAGGAGACCCCATCACGGCGTGCCTCCTGAGGTTCCCAAGCCATCCCCTACCTCCCCTTGTCCTCCCCGCCGCCGGGAAGTATCACCGCCATGGCCCATCCTCCTTCGCCCGCGCCGCTGCCGCCGGACCGCCTTGGGCCACCTCAAGCCTCTCCGGCCAGCTCTGCTCCTCCCACGTGGCCGCGCGCCCTCGTCGCCGCCACGCCACTCCACCGTCGGCGCCTCTCACATCCGTCTTGCCGCCGCCGCTTTAATCGTGCCATCTTCTGCGCGGGCCTTCTCGAGCCGCCTCTCGCCTCCGCCTCCGCCCATAAGGCCACCACCCTGGTGGGAACCCGTTTTGCCGACATGCCCGCCTCTTCGTGCCGCTGCTCGCCGCCGCCGCCGCCGCTCCCAAGCCACTGCGCCCTCCCTCTGCTCCCTCCCTCTCTGCGATCGTAGGAGCGAAATGGGGATTTTGAGTGTTTTGCTCAAGGGCCCCACCTGCCATTGGCTCTAAGCCCTTCTCCTTCTCTTTGACAAGTGGGCCCCACCGCGTTACTATTTTGTGGACCGATAAACCGTGGACCCGCACTATGCGTGATGACCTCTAGTCCACGCATTGTTCATGTGGACCGAGCACTGTACAGTGGACCCCACGTGTCAATCGGTTACTATTTTCTCTCTCCCCTTTTTATTTTTCCGATTTAATTCTGATTCAAACTTCGTAAGCTCCGTCCTCCTCTGTTATAACTCCAAAAATTATGAAATTTATCTCTAAATTTGTCTAAATTCAAGATCTTGCCAATGACACTCTTGTATAATTTGGAGTTCATTTATTATATCATTAGCATTTATTTGCTCTCTTTGCTTGTTGTTCCTTTTAGTGGTACATTCGTCCGATTAGGGTTCAAGAAGCGGGAGATCCCCAACTCGATCAAGCACAATACTATCAAGATTCTCTTGTCTTTAACCATGGCGAGTTGACACTTTGATCATTTTTAGCCTACATTTTATGTAAATTATATTTATTTAAATTACCAAAATTGCATGCTTTAATTCTTTAATCAAATGTATGTTAAAGCTTAAGGTAGCTAAATACCCATTTGATGATTAATTAATTATTAAGCCATCCTTTGATAATTGAATCTATTATTCCATGTCACCCTAGTAGCTATGTGGTAAATACTAGTATAGGTTGTACTTAAACGATATGCTAGTATTGTTTAAGTATCGGGGCATTAAAATGCCCTAATCATCATCTGTTAAACATGAAAGTGGTTTTGGGCAGTCATTGCGGGTAAATGACTGGCATGTTGAGATAATTGGTTTTACTCCTCAAAACCCTAACGCTTACTATTGCCACATCTGGGCGGATGGAATGGTGGTGGGAGCTGTCGTGCACGAGAGTGGTTGGTAGGTGGTATGAACCGCCTTGATGGATTAAGGACTTAATCTTGTTATGACCTCCCGTATAAAACAAGTATAACCACAAGTATATAAAATATAACTTGGCTTAGAAATTTTATTAAACTCTGAACGTTATCTCGCTGGAGGGGTAATGAGATCGTGCAGCACTGGATGCGGTCCGGCTTGAAGGAGACACTGATGCAAGGTGAAGTTGCCAGTCACACTAGACGTTGTGGAAAATCCAGCTACGCTAGTTGCTGAGGTGAACATCCCACAAACTTATGGGCGTGGCCCATATGTGAGATGACGGAAGGGGCGAAATATTTCAAAAGGTCACTGTGATGATCGCTCAACTGCATGACTAAGGAATCATGCGGGGCAACAAGTATGATTATCTCTTATGGATACAGTGTACAACCTCTGCAGAGTCTAAACTATTTAAACAATCGTGCCTACGGTCAAAGGCAGACATGAGAACTTACTAGAGTTAGTTCTATTTCAAAAACCTTTGTGGGTGGTATGAAAATCAGGTCGGGCTCACCTAGCCCTGAGATTGGATTTTTCCTAAGCCGTCAAGCTCAATGGTGTTATTTCCGATGGAGGGAACCTCTACTGTTATTTAATTTTGCAATTACTCTCTTTATTAAAATGCAATTTGGTTAAAATGCTAAGTCATAGGATTTTGTAATTATGATAATTGAAAATGTTACTTAGCAAATTAAAGAATCCGAGCCATTCTTGTTAAGCCATGCACGTTATTATTGCATCTTGTGTGTTGGCTTGCGAGCACGGAAGTTGTGCTCATTCTTTCTCTCCCCTAAATACTCTAGATAATGTGGATCAAGGGGACTATGCGTATTATGAAGACCCAGAAGTCGACGGACAAGGAAACGATGAAGAGTAGTCTAGTTCTGTAGTCTAGATCTCGCCTCAGTCTAGTGGACTCGTTCGTTACTTGCGTACAACCGATATTATCCAACCCCTTGGTTAATATCCGTCGTACACAGGCTGCCCCAGTCGCTTGCCTGTGGACAGATGGGCTATACCTCTTTTGCTTCCGTTGTAGCTCACGTTGCTTTTATATAATGCATTCAATTTGGCATGTTTGACCCTTTTGTAAAACTCGACCCGATGTAGTCATGTTACTCTAAAGTTTGTAATATATTCAAATGCATTAATTTACACTATGTATGAAATGATTCAGCAATGTGCATGTGAGTGCTATCTACTGATCTAGAGAATACCATAGTATTTTCACAGAGAATTTGGATTTACGAAATCCAGGTCCGACAGTCGTTCCACGTGTCTGCAACGTGTTATCCTTTTGGTATGATCACTTGATCAGTGCCTGGATGGGAAGCCAATGACCAGTAACTTGGAATACTAAATTTTTTCTGGAATTGAGCTGTTTTCTGTTGAATTCCTACTAGGTTCTTGTGAAACTCCTGTGTTCCAACAGGGTGAATTTCACAAAAGAAAATGGGGAGCTTCTATGGATCGTACGTCGTTCGTAACTATGGGTCGAATGCCTGACCACAACCTTATCCTCAAGAGTCAAGACCACATCCCGCATCGTCTCGTCACAATCCTCATCACCACCCCCGCCTCCTTTTACACTCCGGCGACAAGCTCTGCACACCTCTAGATCCGACGAGATCCGCTCGTCCCCGCCCTTCTTCTTCTTCGTCTCTGGCACCCACTTGCTCTGCCTCCACTTTCTTCTTCCTCTACGGCGAGCTCCGCATGCCTCTGCCGCTGCCGTCCCAACCCTATCGAACCTAATATTTCGTCACCTCCCATGCCGCTGCCGCTTCCTCGTCCCTCTAACCCTCGGGGTCCCAGTGAACCCCTTCCTAACGTCTGTGAATCTTAACCCTAATGTCAGCCAGCCATCGCCGAAGATCCTGCCGACATCATCACTCGCCGTCACTGGAGAAGGTAAGTGAACCCTAACCCTGACCCTAAATGAATTTGCTTTTGTTGTCCGAATTGTGAATTTGTATTTTATTGTCTGAATTTGTGAACTTTCTTAATTTGGAAGTCTTCGATCCAATCCATAACTATGGAACTCATGTTCGATAGGTACTGGATAGCATGTAAACTATTATTCTGCATTAGTATATAGTATGTACACAAGAATCTATCAAAAAAATCAATAATCAGTCGAGCAAGAAATCGAAGCAGAGATGGACGTGACGGCACGGCGGCAAGCAGAACGACTACACAGGCTACAGCACTAGGACTAGGAGCAGGCAAACTGCCACAACTACCCCAACGAACCCACTCCTCGGCCGGAAGTCCGCGCCCGCGCTGCTGTCCATCTCCCGGCTGCTCGTCGCCGGCGACGTCGGCGCTACTCCCTTGAAGTCGGGATTCGTCCCGTACAGGCTCTGTATCCCCTGCACGTCGTCGGACTCCAGCTCCACCTTCCTCGTCCCCGTCCGGATCGTCGGGTACATGATGGCCCCCGGCACCGACGAGTGGCCGAGGCCCAGCAGGTGCCCGATCTCGTGCACTGCCACGGACTCCAGGTCCACCGCCGCGCCCGAGGACGCGCGCGCCACGTCGCCGTCCGCCACCCACGCCTCCGCCGCGTCCAGGTGGAACCGCCCGTCCGTCGGCGAGAACGCGTGCGCGAGGGTCCCCAGGGGGCCGTCGAACGCCTCGCCATCGCCGTGCGCCCCCGCGTAGAACCCGATCGTGATGTCGGCGTCAGACGCCGACGTGGTCTCCGTGAACCGCAGCTTCGTGGCGTCGGACCACCGGGAGAAGGCGCGCGCGAAGACGGTGCTCAACGTCGCCCGGTCGATGGACGTCGCCGAGGTCACGGTGATCGCGTACTTGAGGTCCCGCCGGAACGGCGGCCACATCGGTCCGCCGGGGAAGTAGGCGTACAGGTTCCGGCCGTGGATGGCCGACGACGAGTTCCTATCCATGGTGGACGTCCCGTTGATGACGTCGGCGACGCCGCAGCGCGGGGCGACCATCTGCGCGACGGTGGACGGGTCCAGGGCTCCTGTCGTGTTGAGGCCGAAGTTGCGCTGGTACGTGGCGATGGCCACCTCCAGGTCGGCGTCGAATGCGTCGCTGAACGGGGACGACGGCGGGAGGTAGCCGAAGTGGCTGAGGTAGTCCTTGAGCCTGGCCAGGCCCTCCCGCTCCTCGCCCATGTGGCACCCCGAGAGGTTCTGGAACGCGGACCACGGGTTCGGGAACGGCGGCACCGACGCCGCGAAGCCGGACGGGAAGGCCGACACCGGCGAGACGACGAGCACCATCGCGACCACGGCCGCGGCAACTAGCCAGACGAGTGGAGGAGAAGAGGCGCGCCCATCGCTGAAGTCTTCAGCGGCAAGCAGATGGACTCGCGGTGACAGCAGCCGAAGCAAAAATCAAGCTGCTGTCACGTAAGTTTTAAGGCTCGCAACCTGCGAAGTCCGGCACGCACCACGCGTATGTACAAAAGTTTTTCTTAGAGTTATCTATAAAGATTTTAACTTATTTACAGACAATCTTAAATACAACATCTTCAATAATTTATCTATAAAATTATTTATTTTGTGTGTCCATCTTGTCTTTTATATAAAAGATATACATTCTTTCTCTTCACATTCTCTCCTCTCTAACTAAGATTTTAAGTGATATAACGGATAAAAGACGGTAACCACTATTAGGATTCCCTAGTAACGGTTTTTTATTTTATTTACAAAGCTTCGTTTGGTCAAGGGCGGGTGTGGCATTATGTAACTTGTGTTTGGTGCATGTTGCTGTCAACCTGCTATGCTATCAACATGATAGGACGGGCTTGGAATTGAAATGTCTTTTGCTAATTCAAAAACAGAGGAATTGAAATGGCTTTTGCTCTCGGGTATCGAAGACTAACCGGGAAGAAGCTTCTGTCAAGTTGGTTTCCGGTGAGCTACACGCAAGGGATGATTGAGAAGCCAGTGGTAAGAGGAGAGTCGGAGGCAGAAGTCATGGTAACATTAAATATCATTGGTGTGGAGATGAGAGAGAAGACGTCTTTGAAACAGCAGCTTGTCAATCAGAAACCATGAACCATATCTTCTAACTAGGATGAGCTACCTATTTCTGCTCTAGTTCACAAAGCAAACAACTGACGGAAGATATGTAGACAAGTGGGAAAGCAGGCCATCTGGTCATTCCAAAGCGAGATGCTCTATTGAGACATAGCAACTGTAGCACTTGCAAAAGATACAATTAGAACTTCTAACAACTGCCTGATCAGCTAAGCTCTACTGACAAATGGGAAAAGAACTATTCTGCTATACTATATGAAAGATCATCTTGAATTCTAATTTATGTGACTTTTCAACGAGAACTGCCGGTCTATGCATTGCTTTGTACCTGTTGACGGAAGGATATCTCGCCCTGATTTCCTGTTGATTTGGTGCTGATTTCATGCATATAGTTACCTGATTGTAATCTTTATTGATTGATTATTTGCCGTGTACTCTACGTGCTCTTGTAACACTGTATAGAGTTTTTTTTCTCATTTAGTCTCTTTTTTAAACAAAATAGGAAACTATCTTTCTGCGAACTAAAGGACAAAAATAACATCCCTATCACACAAAATCACCGCAGAAATCGACGTGTCACACAAAATCGCAGCGGAAGGCCACCTACGCAGTCTGGGTTTGCGACAGGCGGCCTTCCACGGTAATTTCGCGCGTTACGTTGGCTTTCGTGGCGATTTTGCACTGTAGGGGTGACATTTTTGTCATTTCGGCCGGGGGTGGGGGTGGGAGCTAGTTTCGCTATTGCATTTCAAAAACGTACCATTTCAGCCAAAGACTACAATATATATGCAATACAATGTTATCACCCCTTGGTTTGGCGTTTCCATCCAATTCTCTCACGTGTTACGTAGTATCATAGTGGGTTCCTTCTTCTCGTGCAACGCCATGAGCTGAACCCCTTCTTGTCCTTCCACCGGCACTGACAGAATCGACGCCCTAAATTTTGGGTCGCCCCCTCTCTTGGCGCTAACACCTCCGGAGCCCTCGCCAATGCTTCTGCACCTCCTGCTTCCTCTTCTGTGATCAACGTTGTGAGCATCAAAACACACATTCCGATCTGCTTGGACTTTAAGGCCTTGAACTACTCCAAATGGCGGGATTTCTTTACCATCTTCCTCGGCAAGTTTGGCCTCGCCGTGCCACCAACGGAACCTTCCATTGTCGAGTGGCGCCAACAGGACTCCAACGTCGTGTCCTAGCTCTATGGTTCTATTTCCGAGGAGATCCTCGACATCATCATGGAACTCGATCAACTGGCACACGATGCATGGTATCACATTGAGGACATGTTCCATGATAACAAAAATGGTTGCATCGTCCTCCTCGAGGCCGAGTTCCACAACATTGTTCAATGCGATCTGTCCATCACTGCCTACTACCACAATCCGATGAAGCCCTCATCCTCAACATGGTCTGTGGCCTCCAGGACAAATATGCGGTGATCGGCACCCTCAACACCATGTTCACCCCGTTCCCTAGCTTCATCCGGGCTCGTTTCCTTCTTATGATCCAGAAGACGTAGAAGATGAACAAGGTCCAGGTTGCCGCCAGCACCGCTCTCTTTGCTGCCTCCGGCTCTGGGTCTAACAACCCTAGCACCGCCCTTGCTGCTTTCGATCCAACCGTAACGACGGCGGTTGTCGCAGTGACTGCAACGGCAATGGTGGCAACGGTGATAACAGACGTCGTCACGGTAAAAACCACGGCAACGGCAAAAACGTCAGTGGCAAAGGCGGTGGCGATTGGAGCTAGTCCTCTGGTGGGCATCCTTCCTTCACGCCAAGTTTCGAGATGCGCTTCAATCCATGGACTGGGCAGTCCTTGACCCCATCTTGGCCAGGCTAGTGGCGCGCACTAGACCAAGGTCTTCTCAGCCCACGCTCGCTTGCTCAAGCCTACAACAGTGAAAATTATTTCGGTGAAATTTCGCCGGTTACCGGTTACCGATGGTAAAATTCAAATCACATCCGAAAATTTCGGTTTTGATAAATTTTGTCCAAAAAATTCGAATTTGCTTGAATTTTGTTCAAATTTGATTTTTTTATTTAAAATCCGAAATTTTGATTTTTTTTTTTTGTTGAAAACTTCGTCCGAAATTTCCGGTTACCGCTACCCTCCGAAAAAAATTCCAACCGGTACAAGAAACCCTGGCCTACAATGCCACCGTGTTCGTGGCACCGACGATGTCGTTGCATCCCTTTTCTTCGACGTTCACCTCCGCTCTGGCCTAGGATTAGATCGGCTTTATCGCCGCCATGAACGCCATGTAGCTGCAACAACCTTCAGGTGACAAGGTGATGGACTCTGGTGTGTCATCCCACAAGACTGTCGACGGTGGTAATCTCTCTTCCCTTTCTCGGCTTTTATCTCACTCTTTTGTCAATGTAGGGAACAGTTCCATTATCCCTATTTTTTCTACTGGTCACACTATCCTCCCTACCACCTCGACAAACTTCGTTCTTAACAATGCCTCTTCGTTCATCAATTCACTGTTACAACTTAGTCTCTGTTCATCAATTTGACCCTTTTTAATTTCTTTGTCAAGGATCTACGTGCCAGGACTGTGATTTTTTGCTCCACTGATGGTGGCGATCTCTACACAGCTGGCTCGCATCACTCCTTCCTGATAGCGTCTTCCTCATCGAACCTTTAGCATCAGCGTCTCGGTCACCCTGGCCGCGACACTTTAGCTTTTTTAGCAACTTTCCAATAGTCCATGTAATTGTAGGGATACGGGTAAGCTACACTAGCTAAAAATTCAAAATTTCAATCATTTAAACCAGGATGTCATGCAAGCAAAAGATCATAGATTATTACCACCAGACGAGTAGTGCAGCGGAAGAAGAGTTGGAGCAACTAGATCCAACGTCGAGCTCATCGGTGTAGTGGTCGTAGTCGATCGTCCAGCATCCTTGGTGCTGATCGTCTCCTCTAGTAACCTGTCACGTTACTTGTGAAGATTCGCGGATCGTCCTCTAGCGCAACAGAAACCGCAGTAGCACCTCTATGGCATCCACACGGCCAGGGGTGAAATGCCGCAAGCCGGTGTGCTAGAATGAAATCGCACGACAGTGCTCTCGAGAAGATGGCGGCTGGGGTTCATGCATAATCGGTTGTGACCCGAAAACACCTATCCGACCACGAGTCGTTAGCGGCTCCTAGCAAGACATAACGATTCCTGAATATACATAAATTATATCAGACGAAGCTTAATGCAATATGATATATGACCGGGTCCTTATCACTTATGACCAGCTCATATCTCTAAACGACCAGTTCATATTTAGTCATGACTAGTTCGTAACTCTTTATAACCAGTTTACGACCACTTAGTGATTATGTTCGACCAGTTTATGACCAACTCGTATCTCCATACGACCAGTCTGTATCTAGTCGAACTGAATGACCTACTCGTGTATTCTCCCTTTGTCCCACGATATCTGGTTGAACTCCAAGTGAGATAATTTATCATCCATGAACTATTCAATACTTTCTCGATCAAGTGACAGATAACTTCATACGGTCGACTTTACGACCACTAGTAGCATGGCTATGCACTTTCTTTATCCGACCACATCGAGGGCCCAGAGATATATCTCCTGTTATGTTAGGAGAGGCAAATCTCATATCTGACCAGTTATATTCCTCCGCATGTTTCATAGCATACCTGAAAGCTACCTTTACAACTACCCAGTTACAGAGTAACGTTTGACAATACCTAAGTGTACTATTACACATGTAGGAAACCATGCTAATCTCAGATCTAAGGATTATACATTATCATTGCTTGAGACCAACTGATGACACATAAAATCATAACAATCTCAATATTATCTCAAGGTGAGTCAATCCAACACCATGTTCTCTAACATGTGTTTACATTATTGATTTGATATCCCTATATCCATGCTCGGTGAAACATGATCATCAATCAATACATATGCTGGTTGATATGTCACTAGTGTTTCGACCAGTAATATACGACCAGGGATACATTCAGAACGACATCATATAAGTTAAAGAGCTTCACCAACAAGTCACATACTTGTTAATCTTTATACCTGATGATTCATTCAAGGAACATAATAGTATTTATTCTATAACTCATAAACATAGAAGTGATACAATCATCTCTCTGATTGCCTCTAGGACATATCATCAACAGTTATAAACTAGACTACACCCTCTGCCATGCCTGTCAACTTAGCAAGCACATGCGTCTTCCTTTTTACCGTCCAGTTCTTTTATTGTTGCTCCTTTCCAGTTAATACATTGCGATAATTGGTAATCTCCTGTATCGAGTATCTCTGGATTACAATACTATCTGGTTATTGTTGATGATTTCACACATTTCTCTGTGCCTTCCCAATCTGTCGCAGATCTGACATTTTTGACACCATACGACACTTCCTTGCCTATGTGCCAACACAATTCCACCACTCTATTAAATCCATTCAGACTAACAACTTTCGTGAATATGTCAATATCCACACCATCGAGCTCCTTCAGTCTCATGGCATTACGCTTCGTGTCTCTTGTCCTTACACATCCCAACAAAACGTGAAGACTAAGCGTGCCATTTGGATTTTAGACTATCAATAATGTTGTGTGCACCCTCCTCATTCATGCTTGCATGCCTGCTCCCTACTTGGATGAAGCTCTTGCTACTGCGACCTACCTCCTCAATGGCCAGCCGACTGAAACTATTCTGTCTGGCACTCTCTATCATACTCTTTTTTGCACTTCTCCCACCATGGTTCACCTCAGGGTTTTTGGTTGCCTATGATATCCCAACATATCCTCCATGGCTCCTCACAAGCTTGCACCCCATTCTATCGCTTGTGTTTTTCTTAGTTATCCTCAATCCCACAAGGGCCACCGATACCTTGATCTTGCCACCAAACAGATCATCACCTCATGCCATGTGGTCTTTGACGAACAAACCTTTCCCTTTGATCACCAAGAACCCACCTCTCTGACCAACGATCTCGATTTCCCCGTTGACCTTGTTGCGGTCACACCTCCTCTACCTTGCCACCCAGTTGCCTCGGCTCACTCCTTTGTTGCAGCTTCTATTTTTTCTGCCTTGGCATCCACCACTCCTGTCGCGGTAGCTCCTGCTCTTACCACGGAAGCCTCCCCTCTCGTCGTGGCAGTTGCCCTTCTGCCACGGCATCTACACCCTCTGTCGCGCCAACGATCGCTTCTCCCACGGCATGCCTTTCTCCTGCCATAGCAATCATTCCCCTGTCGTGGCAGCCCCTTTCGACTTGCCTTCTACGGCGCCTGCTCCTTGCGCCCGTGCTCCGAATTTGGTGTAGCGGCCCATGCTGCGCCCTGCCCCTGGCCCACATCATATGCGTACATGAGCATAGGATGTCATTGTCCAACCCATTGAGCGACTGAACCTCTCTGTTGTTCACTCCTCCATCTCTCCTATTCCTAAGAGTTATCGATGTGCTCTCAAAGATCCCAGTTGGTTCCAGGCTATGACAGACGAGTTCCAAGATCTTGTTCATAATTAGACTTGGTCCCTCGCTCCTCCTCCACCCGGTGCCACATTGTCTTCGACCAATGGGTCTTTAAGCACAAATTTCATTCCGATGGCACCTTGGCTCGCTACAAGGCTCGTTGGGCTGTCTATGGCTATTCTCAACAGCCAAGACTCGACTATGATGAAACCTTTAGACCAGTTGTCAAAGCTTCTACTATTCGTGTTGTTCTCAGCATTGCGGCTTCTCACTCTTGACCCATACATCAGCTTGACGTCAAAAGCACATTTCTCCACGGTCATCTTGATGAAAGCATCTTTTGTCAACAACTGGCGAGGTTTATTGATCCCGCTCGTCCTTCCTATGTTTGTCATCTTCACAAATCCATCTACTGCCTTAAACAGGCCCAGCTAGCATGGTATTAACGTGTTGCTCACTTCCTTCGTATCGTCGGCTTTGTAGCTTCCTAGCTCGCTGTTCATTCTCAAGCATGGGTCTGAGCTCACCTACATTCTCCTTTATGCTGATGATATCATCCTCACTACCTCTTTGTAACATCCCAATTATGGGAATTGTTGAAAACGAAAAGAATTTAAATCTTTTATTGTTATTCGTTGCTATTCGAATTTTCGGTGTTTATTGGAGAATCTTGTTTTGGTTTTTGCCAAGCAATTATTATTATTATTATAAACCGGGAATCAAGAGCCAAATAATTGGAAAAATAATTTGAGCATAATTTGAAATTTGCTTTCCAAACCAAAAATCAATATCCGGAAATAAATTAAATGAAGAGCAAAAATGTTGGAATATTAAAATTATCATCCAGGTAATTGGAGCCAGGAATTCAATTTGAATTTTGATTTCAAATCTCAAATGTGAATTTCAAATTCAAAACCCAATTCTTGTGGGCATTCTTTTCTCTCTTTCACTTCTAGCTGGACCCCACTCCTTTTCTCTCTCTCTCTCTCTTCGTTCTTCCTCTCTCCTTCCTCTGTTTGGTCCAACGCCCATCCCGCGCACAAGAGCACCATGCCACACGCTCTCGTCCTCGCCGTGCCTTGCGCCCAGCCTGCAACGCCACCTGCTCTCCTGCCCATCCCGTCCCATCGCCGAGCCACTCCGACCTGCTCGCCCTCCCTCGTGTCAACGAGCGCCAGAGCTCACCTTCGCCAGTGCCCCCGCTCGGTCCTGTCCCGGCTTCGCCTTGCACATGTCAGCAGGTCGCGTCGAGTTGCTCCATCGCCACCTCACCCGCTTGCCAATGCCCCATCACCCCGCTTCACTAGCTTCGGCCCTCCAAGTCGCCGTCGTGAAGCCAGCACCCAGCCCGCACATGCTACCACCTCGAGACCACGTGCCCTCCAACCAAGCCCCCAATGGCTCCATCTCCTTGCTCCCTGGCTATAAAAGCCCTGACATCCTTGCCCCTTTGCTCCTCCTTCCTCCCAAGCCGCGCGAATCGTGCCCTGTGTTCGGCCACCGCACCGCCTTCGTCGTTCCCGCCGTCTCCGGTGAGCCCTCTCCTCGCCACCCATGTCACCGCATGTTCTGGCCCCCAAGAATCCTTTTCCCCCACTCAATTTCTCTGTTGATCCACAGGAATATCGGAACGCCGTTCTTCCCTAATTTCGGCGGATTTGAGCTCCACCGCCACCATCTCCTCCTCGGTACTCCTCGGGTCAATTCCTCCTAACCGGAGCACCACCTCAATGTCCTCGACCTTCCCCAGCCATTGGTCGAAGCTCCCTGCCGCCCTAGGCCGCCACCACCGCGAGCCTCCCCGCGCCGCCCAGGCCTCACATCGCCGGACCACTTTGGAGCTCCTTCGCCCCCCCCACAGACCACACAATGAGCTTCCTTGCACCTCCCTCATGCCTGTGCTCGCCTCCCTTTCCTCTCCCCTCACTCCAGCCGCCGTTGCCTCCGTTCGGCCCCCATGCCCGGCCGCTCCCTCCGCCGTCATCTCCTCCTCAGCGTCACCCCGGCTGTGACGCCACCTCCCTTGGCCTCTCCTCCTCCCCGGCATCCCATTTTTCTAGTCCCCGCTTTCTCTCTGGCCGTCACTCGCCACGACAAACCTGCCGCCATGCGCCCCTGGCTCCCCTGTTTCTTCCCCTATGTACTGTGCTCTCTGTCTCTTTCCACTCAATGACCAGTGGGCCCTCTCCCTTACAGTTAAATGCTGGCAATCAGTTGAACTAATTCATCTGTCAAATTGAAGATCATTTGTTAACTTTCAAATATTAGCCCCTCTGTAACTAATGATTATTTAATTGATAAATTTAATTTAAATACATTTCCACTAATGTTTAAAACTGGGAGATGCAAGAACTTCAAATACAATTACAGGAAATAGAATCTAAATCTATTCAAGGATATCTCTCATGCTCTCAAATATCTGTTCTAGAACCTTAAATTTTAATTGCCGATCCTATCAAAATGTTTTGTGATCCAAATAATAACCATCTCATCTTTGTCACCATATCTAAAATTACTCGTGATAATTAAAGATTACCATGTGCATGATTAAGAAATTCTCAAAACATAATTAGGGTTTCATTAATCTTTATCTCTATATTTAAATCACCGTGCTAATTAAGAATAATTAATGTATCAACAATTCAAGGCACAACCTTAAGAGAGAACTCGGGTAAAATATGGACTCCAAGATTAAATCGATGAAGTAAAATTATACTCTTCGCATGTTGAACTCGCACCCAAATCTCTAATGGTTAACACTCATCGATTAATGCTCAGTGCTTTTTTTAGACTTATATCTATCACAAGTCTAACCCAACTCATGGAACTTCCGTAATACATATCCAATAAATAAAAGAAACTCTTGAATTCAAGATTGAGCCAAGACTTTCCCTGATCGGCGATATCTTGCCATCTTCCAATCTGAAGAGGAATATTCATGTAATGTTCCCTCAACTTTGATCCTTCCCGGCAGAGTTCTCCGCTGTTTCCCCTTTCGCTCAAATATCGTTTGACTTTGTCAAACATCCCACATTCGCTAAATCTTCGCAGATATTCCCAATCATAGCAAAACTTAAATAAACTCAATTGAATTTATTTGGAATTTTGACGCTCCTTGGATTTATTTGGTTTTTCGATCGATTATCGTGTAATTAGAAGTTGAAGTCCCGAATAAACAACGACTCAAGCGGGATCAAGATTCGGATAAAGACGAAGACCAAGAATTCAAGACCACTAACTGAGAAGGTTTTGAGTAAGATCAAGGTCGCGGTAAATTGACCTAGGCGAGCCAATACTTTGATCATATTGAACCTACATTTTATGCAAATTATATTATTTTAAAATAGCAAATTGCATTGCTAAGTTCTTTATTCAAATGTATGTTAAATCTCTAAGGTAGTTAAATACCAAATTGGTGCTTTAAGTATTATTATGTCATCTCTTGACAATTGAAATACTTAATCCTTGTCACTCTAGTAATTATGTGGTAACTATAATAGCTATAGGTTATACTTAAACGACATGTTAGTCTTGCTTAAGTACCGGGGTACTTATTTACACTAGTACAAAATAGGCCATAGAAGACGCCTCATCATAGACAGTTCCAAGACGAACCGTCTGTGATATGTAACTATCACAGACGGTTCGTGGTTAGAACCGTCTGTGATCACGAACCGTCTGTGATTTTAGATTTACCTAAACCATGGTAAAAATCCAAGCCATGGTAAATTCGAAGAGTAAAGAAAATTTCAAACCATGGTAAATTCGAAGAGTAAGGAAAATTTCAAACCATGGTAAAACCTAAAATCACAGACGGTTTTATACAAAAACCGTCTGTGATGAGTCTCTCATCATAGACGGTTCGTATTAAGAACCGTCTGTGATGAGACGCTTATCACAGACGGTTTTTGTATAAAACCGTCTGTGATACTTGGGCGGAAAAATGAAAATTTGCACTTAATGGGCGGGTTACCAAAAATCTCTCTATATTAACAGAGTCCTTCCTCTCCTCCTTTGCCATCTCCATCTCCTCCTCTACCATTTCTCCTCTACCATCTCCGTCTCGCCCTGACCTTGCGCTCCGGCCTCCCCCGAGCTCGTCGCCCGCGGCCTCCTCCACCTCGCGCCAGCCTCGTCGTCGCTGGCCTCCCACGACCTCGTCACCCCCGGCCTCCTCTACTTCGTCGCCCCGTCCTCCCCTAAGTTCATCGTCCGTGGCCTCCTCCACTCTCGCCCCGGCCTCATTGTCGCCGCCTCCCATGACCTTGTCACCCCTGCCTCCCACAACCTCACTCTCTCTACTCCCCCCTTTTGCTCTATGATGTGGATTACTAATGTGATGTGTTAGTGCTCTATGAATGGATTGAGTTGATGCTACTATGATGTGGGTGATGTATGCCGTGTTGTTTTTAGTGCTCTGTGAATGGATTGAGTTGATGCTACTGTGATGTTGTGGCTATTGTGGGAAAACTAGTGAAAAGTTCAATCCGAAAATCCATATCATATTCATTCGCGAGGCTCCAGACGAAGTGAAAATCCGTTTTTGTTTTTTTTACTATAGAAAAAACTATCACAGACGGTTCTTGTTTAGAACCATCTATGAAAATAGACTATCACAGACGGTTCTATTCACGAACCGTCTGTGAAAATAGACTATCACAGACGGTTCGTGAATAGAACCGTGCTGCGTATAGCCTTTTCACGAGCGGTTCAAAACCGTCTGTGATGACCTCGTGTCATCACAGACACAAAAATTCAGACGGTTCAAAAACCGTATGTGATGATGGTTTACAACCGTCTGTGATGAGCTTTTGTGTAGTAGTGTTACCCCAACCATCATCTTTAAACTCATAAACTTGTTTTGGCAGTCATTGTGAGTAAATGTCTGGAATGTTTGAGATAATATATTTTTATGCTTCTCAAAAACCCTAATAATTATTGTTGTTACCACATCTGGGCTGATGGTATGATGGATGGTATATTGGTGGGTGCTAATGTAGCCCCAGAAATATTGATGCGTGGTTGGTACGTGGAATGAACCGCATAGATAACCCTAAGGACTTAATCCTGTGATGACATCCTAATGTAAAATAGTACAACCACAAATATACAATGGTGTCGACCTGGCTAAATAATTTGGGTCCATCCGTACAAGTTGCACCATTGGAGGACCCGCTACGCCGTAAGCCTATATGGTTATGGGTTGGGGTATACGACTTACATGTCTGTGTGAGCGTAAGCCCTATGGCGCAAGAGGGAGTCCGGGTAAAGGTTGACACAGGTGTGGGAGCATAACCACTCTCAGGTGAAATCTTAGCGGGTGTAACAAATACTAGAGGGTGCATTGTAAAGGCCTTGTGGTAATCCCCCTTGATTCACATGTCTAAGAAAACGCGTGTACATATCATGACGATTATTTCTTGTTGGTAAAGTGTACAGTCTCTACAGAGTATAAACTGTTCGAACAGCCGTGCCCACGGTTACAGACAGGGCATGGGAACTTACTAGAGTTAGTTATATTTCAAAAACCTTTATGGGTGGGATAAAGACATGTCGAGCTCACCTAGCCTTGAATTTGAATTTTTCCTAGGTATACTCCAGTGTGGTTATTATGGAGGGTGTAACCCTAATCAAAATTTAGCATAAGGTGGAGGTAACCTTCACCGTTATAAATACTGCACAATTACTCTCATTAATAAAATGTGATTTGGTTAAAATGCTAAGTGATAGAAAATTGTAATTATGGTAATTGAAAATATTGATTTTGGCAAATAAAAGAACCTGGACCATTCTTGTTAAGCCTTGCATGTATTATTATTGTATTCTATGTGTTGGCTCGCGAGCACGGTTGTTTGTGCTCACTCTTGCTCTCTCCAAAACCCTCAAAAGCTGTGAACCAAGGACGCTACGCGTAATTCGAGGATCCAGATATTGATGGCCAAGAGCTAGGTCGTGAACACCAGTTGGCTGCCTGTGGGCGTGTCCAGGGTCCCACCTGTATGAAGTTTTCTGTTTCCACTGTTGCTTTTAATGATTTTGGCCTAATCGGCCCATGAGTAAGTCCACTATTATATTTACGCTTCCGATTAATATGTTTTTGATGTTAGTAATGTAACTATGAGCACTACCTACTAATCCAAGGAATAATACGGTGGAATCACAGAGGATTCTAGATTAATAAAATCTGGGTCCGACATTCTTCCACGTGTCTGCTTCACGATGTCACTCGCTCCCTTCACTTTGAGTTGCCATAACCGACCTTGGCGATCTTCACTATTTCCATGGCACGCAACGACCATGGTCTTTTCCTCTCCCAACGACAATACACTTGTGAGTTACTCCAGCATGCTGGCATTAGCAACTGAGTCGTCCCCTACTCTCATCGATGCTAAGGCCAAACTTTCTGCCACCGAGGGTTCTCTCGCCTCCGACGCCACCGAGTACCATAGTTTGGCCGACACCTTATAGTACTTGACATTGACTGGGTCGTACATCGCCTATGCAGTTCAACAGGTTTGCTTGTTCATGCATGTTCCTCAGAAACCACACCTTAACATGATCAAGCACATTCTACACTACCTTCAGGGCACCTTAGTCACGGGTCGTCATCTACATGCGACCACATCCCATGGTCTCACGACCTACTCTAACATCGATCGGGTTATGCGGGTTGTCTGTCGGACTCACGCCGATCTACCTCGAAGCTCTGCGCGTCTTCTTCGGTGATAGCTTGGTTTCTTGGTCGTCCAAACGCTAGGCTACCATATCTCATTCCATTGCCGAAATTTGAGTACCACGCAGATTGTGCCGCTTGTTGCGAGTGCTACCGGCCCGACAATTGTTACAGGAACTTCATCATGTAGTCACAGCTACACTTGTATATTGTGACAATGACAATGCTATTTACATGTCATCTAATCTAGTTCAGCGCCGTCCCACGGAGCACATCGAAATCGATATTCAGTTTGTACGGAAGAAAGTTCAACTCAGTCTGGTTCGTGTGCTTCGTATTCCCTCCACGTCAGTTCGCCGATATCATGACCAATTGACCATGGGACTTCCCTCGCACTTTTTTGATGACTTTCGAGACAGTCTCTGCGTCCGGTCTCCTACCGTTTCGACTGAGGGGGGGTTGTTAATGGAAGGATATCTCGCCCTGGTTTTCTGTTGATTAGGTGCTGATTTCATGCATATAGTTACCTGATTATAATCTTTATTGATTGATTACTTGCCGTGTACTCCACATGCCCTTGTAACACTATATACGCAATACACTATAAACACAATACAATGTGATCGCCCCTTGTGTGGCGTCTCCATCCAATTCTTTCCCGTGTTACAGTACCGTTGTGAAACGAAGTAACCTGACTAACCGTCCGTTTTGTGTCAGCTCTGAGCAGTTGAAGTCGCCTTGATTCAATCATTCAACTGACAATATCAAGATAAAGACGGATTCAAACAGGCTTGAAGGCATTGCAGCGAAGCATAAGTTCGCGTACGAGCTCACCATAGCTAAATTTACCGCTAGTGGTAATTGGTGTTGAAAATAATACTCGTAAGTAAAGATCATGCCTTGATGGTTGATGCCTAGTAGGCTAGTGGCATAGCACATTACATTAGCATTACACTGGGACTACGATATGTGTACGGATTCACGATAAAATCATACTATTAATAAACTGGTGATATTGGCTTAAAACAGGCCAAGTTTTGCACGATGGATTCGTAATATGACCACGCCCTTTCCATCCGCATAAGTTGCACCATTGGAGGACCCGCTACGCAAGTAAGCCTATATGGTTATGGGTTGGGGTATACGACTTACATGTCTACAGTGAGCGTAAGCCCTATGGCGCAAGAGGAGTCCGGGTAAAGGTTGACACAGTGTGGGAGCATAACCACTCTCGGGTGAAATCTTAGCGGTGTAACAAATACTAGAGGGTGCATTGTAAAGGCCTTGTGGTAATCCCCCTTGATTCACATGTCTAAGAAAACGCGTGTACATATCATGACGATTATTTCTTGTTGGTAAAGTGTACAGTCTCTACAGAGTATAAATCGCTCGAACAATAGTGCCTACTGATTCTGCATGTGCATGGGAACTTACTAGAGTTAGTTATATTTCAAAACCTTTATGGGTGGGATAAAGACATGTCGAGCTCACCTAGCCTTGAATTTGAATTTTCCTAGGTATACTCAAAGTGGTTATTATGGAGGTGTAACCTAATCAAAATTTAGCATAAGGTGGAGGTAACCTTCACCGTTATAAATACTGCACAATTACTCTCATTAATAAAATGTGATTTGGTTAAAATGCTAAGTGATAGAAAATTGTAATTATGGTAATTGAAAATATTGATTTTGGCAAATAAAAGAACCTGGACCATTCTTGTTAAGCCTTGCATGTATTATTATTGTATTCTATGTGTTGGCTCGCGAGCACGGTTGTTTGTGCTCACTCTTGCTCTCTCAAAACCCTCAAAAGTCAGGAACCAAGGACGCTACGCGTAATTCGAGGATCCAGATATTGATGGCCAAGAGCTAGGTCGTGAACACCAGTTGGCTGCCTGTGGGCGTGTCCAGGGTCCCACCTGTATGAAGTTTTCTGTTTCCACTGTTGCTTTTAATGATTTTGGCCTAATCGGCCCATGAGTAAGTCCACTATTATATTTACGCTTCCTATTAATATGTTTTTGATGTTAGTAATGTAACTATGAGCACTACCTACTAATCCAAGGAATAATACGGTGGAATCACAGAGGATTCTAGATTAATAAAATACGGGTCCGACATTCTTCCACGTGTCTGCTTCACGATGTCACTCGCTCCCTTCACTTTGAGTTGCCATAACCGACCTTGGCGATCTTCACTATTTCCATGGCACGCAACGACCATGGTCTTTTCCTCTCCCAACGGCAATACACTTGTGAGTTACTCCAGCATGCTGGCATGAGCAACTGAGTCGTCCCCTACTCTCATCGATGCTAAGGCCAAACTTTCTGCCACCGAGGGTTCTCTCGCCTCCGACGCCACCGAGTACCATAGTTTGGCTGACACCTTATAGTACTTGACATTGACTGGGTCGTACATCGCCTATGCAGTTCAACAGGTTTGCTTGTTCATGCATGTTCCTCAGAAACCACACCTTAACATGATCAAGCACATTCTACACTACCTTCAGGGCACCTTAGTCACGGGTCGTCATCTACATGCGACCCTGTCCCATGGTCTCACGACCTACTCTAACATCGACTGGGTTGTCTGGGTTGTCTGTCCAGACTCACGCCAGTCTACCTCGAGCTACTGCGTCTTCTTCGGTGATAGCTTGGTTTCTTGGTCGTCCAAACGCTAGGCTACCATATCTCATTCCATTGCCGAGGCTGAGTACCACGCAGTTGTGCACGCTGTTGCAGAGTGCTACTGGCTTCGACAATTGTTACAGGAACTTCATCATGTAGTCACAGCTACACTTGTATATTGTGACAATGACAATGCTATTTACATGTCATCTAATCTAGTTCAGCGCCGTCCCACGGAGCACATCGAAATCGATATTCAGTTTGTACGGAAGAAAGTTCAACTCAGTCTGGTTCGTGTGCTTCGTATTCCCTCCACGTCGATTCACGATATCATGACCAATTGACCATGGACTTCCTCGCACTTTTTTGATGACTTTCGAGACAGTCTCTGCGTCCGGTCTCCTACCGTTTCGACTGAGGGGGGGTTGTTAATGGAAGGATATCTCGCCCTGGTTTTCTGTTGATTAGGTGCTGATTTCATGCATATAGTTACCTGATTATAATCTTTATTGATTGATTACTTGCCGTGTACTCCACATGCCCTTGTAACACTATATACGCAATACACTATAAACACAATACAATGTGATCGCCCCTTGTGGCGTCTCCATCCAATTCTTTCCCGTGTTACAGTACCGTTGTGAAACGAAGTAACCTGACTAACCGTCCGTTTTGTGTCAGCTCTGAGCAGTTGAAGTCGCCTTGATTCAATCATTCAACTGACAATATCAAGATAAAGACGGATTCAAACAGGCTTGAAGGCATTGCAGCGAAGCATAAGTTCGCGTACGAGCTCACCATAGCTAAATTTACCGCTAGTGGTAATTGGTGTTGAAAATAATACTCGTAAGTAAAGATCATGCCTTGATGGTTGATGCCTAGTAGGCTAGTGGCATAGCACATTACATTAGCATTACACTGGGACTACGATATGTGTACGGATTCACGATAAAATCATACTATTAATAAACTGCGAGACACATCAGCAGTACAGATGTGTTAATTATCAGATGTTCTTCGATAGTTCAGGAGCAATTTACTTTGCGGATTGGTCATTAGAATATGCCCGTCTCTAACCTCCTACAAATGCTACGGACAAGCTCCTGACCAGGAGAGTTAGAATCTATCTGCTATTCCACAATCAAAAGGTCATTTCTAGACGACAGGAAGAATGGCCCGCCGGTAGAAAAACGAAAGTGCCACTTGCCTCAGCCATCATCTGAAACTCTGAACTAACGAACATAAGACATACAGATAGGCACAAACAAGGATCTTCCTTAGCTTTCGTAGAGAAAGTTTACTCACGAACAACAACTAAATAAGCTGGAAACACGGTGCCTTATTCAGATTGGAAAATCACCACGGCACAAAGGAGTGCCTCACAATTCATAGATGCTTCCAATTCGAGGATAGGTAGGTTGGCCCCAGGCTACCTTCCTCTGTTTTGTCAACAAGTAGATGTAATCACGGTTGCAACGACAAAGTTGGCTTGTCTCGTACAACTTTCTACTTGTCCAATCATCGTCCTCATGGGAATTTCCATTGGCCCAGGGAGGGAACACCGAACACGATGCCACCAGTCGCGTTGTTGTCGATACGATCGGCATATTCTCACTGATTTCCTCCGTCCGATCTGGAGGAAATATCTGCAAAATGTTAGGCCGGAGATAACCTTATTGGCACGTACTTTCAGTTGCTATTGTAGAGTGAAATCGCAGCAACAATCTTCCGATCAATGTCTTTCGAGAAAAACAACGACAGTACGGATGCTAGCTTTTACTCGGCCTCGCTCGGATTGGGCTGAAACCACAGATCAATAATGGTGTACGATACGCATCACGCACAGAGACCGTACGGGTAGTTAGCATCATAGGAACAGGGCTTCAGGACGGAGCTTGTGTCAGGTGCGAGACCATTGTTCTGTGTCCTGTTGATGCCCAGTGAAGTGATCTTCTGTTGAGTGCTGCGTACAGTTGCACGATCCCATTCGAGAAAACTACGTCAGTACTGTGCTCTGTGCCTCTGTCCTTCAGAAAACAGCTGGGGAACTGTCTTTCTTGGTCTAAGTAAGTGCAAATGTTAATATTTCAGGTTCTCCGAGAAGTTTTTTTTTTGAATTAAGGTTCTCCGAGAAGTTAAAGAATTGAAAGCCTTCTTTGATCTTAGTTTTAGATTCTTTTTGAACCTATGCGTTGCTGATGGGGAAGCAACTGATGAGCCTTGCCACTACATATGTACCGAGTAGCACATGTCCTAGCGAGATGAGGTGGCTACAAGATCAATCGATCGAGGGCGAGTTGATCATTCCAAGATCACCTTTGGGTAGAAGAGAATGTATATGCATGCTGTAAAGTGGGATAGACAAGGAAGCTGCATGGGCTCCAAAAATGGTAGGGCACATGCTGGTGTTAGGTAACATCCGTGGATACGCACGCTACGCGCAGTGGCCATTGTTACCCCACTGGAGGTCTAGAGCGATCTTTTCTCTTCGACAACGCCGTCGATGGATGCGCGGATAAGAACATATACCCTTTTACGATGGTGTCTACCTGAGTTACCCAGTAAGGGCTAGCGCATACGTGAGGATTGAGGAGCCTCGAGGGTGCTGATCATTTTACTTTTGACTGCTAATAATTTCAGAGTATCTGATATCGACACTTTACCAAGATTTTGTTCTCAGAATCTAGAGCGCTCTGGGCTGTCCCTTTTCCCTTTAAATGGGTTCAGTTGTTGCCATTTATATTTGGTTGCTGTAATGCACGATGGGGTCCTGTTCTTCATTAAAACATTAAAACAAAGTAAGAAAACAGGACAGTAAGGGCATGTTTGGTTCATATACTAACATTGTCATAGTTTGCCAAGATTTTTTGCTAAGGTTGGGTCATCAAAATCGACACCACACATCGGCTAGTAAAAAAGAATTTTGTCATACTTTTTTTTGAGTTATTAACATGTGGGACCTAGGTGGTAGAAAATGAATCTTATCAAGTGTGGCTACGAACCAAATAGACCCTAAGTAGGCATGTGCATGCTGCTTCTTATTGCAGTCAGCCTGAGAGCTTTCGGTGTGTTTCTTTGTAGATCTCTTTCTGGTCTGTTAGGGTATCCCACTCCATGAATTCATCTGGTGAACGAGAAGAAAGCCAAATCCAGCATGAGCCTGCAGAAGCAGGCATGCTCTCTCAAGCCGTATCGCTCTCGTCGCAGCCAAGCCTTCCTTCTCTCCCTTCCCTAGGCCCCCACGATCCAAACATAAGCCCTTGCCTCCACCAATGCGTCGACACACTCAGAGGCCACTCGTCGTACGTGTCCGCTCTCGCCGTCGACGGCGAATCGCTCTACAGCGCCTCGTCGGACGGGCGCATCTGGCTGTGGCCGTTGGGCAACGCAAGAAGACGGCAGGAAGGGCAGGATGACAGTTGCAGCACTGCAGTTATGGCCGTCACGAACAGCTCGGTGAAGTGCCTTCTCGCCACAGGCAATGGCCGCCTCATCAGCTCCCAACAGGACGGCAAGATCAGAGCGTGGCGGGTCGGCAGCCGGAGGGACGGGACTCCGCGCCTCGTCCTGCGCGCCGTCCTGCCGACCGCCGTGGACCGCCTGTGGACCTGCCTGCTCCCGTGGAACTACGTGGAGGTCCGGCGGCACAGGAAGCGCACCTGGGTGCACCACGTGGACGCGGTCACCGCGCTCGCGGTGTCCCCGGATGGCGCGCTCCTGTACTCCGCATCGTGGGACCGGAGCCTCAAGGTGTGGCGCGTGCCCGGCTTCCGGTGCGTGGAGTCGATCGCGCTCGCGCACGACGACGCCATCAACTCCCTCGCCGTGTCGCCGGACGGGCACGTGTACACGGGCTCGGCGGACAAGAAGATCAAGGCGTGGAGGCGCGACCTGAGGCGAAAGAAGCACGCGCTGGTCTGGACGATGGAGCTCCACAGGTCGGCGGTGAACGCGCTCGCTCTAGGTGCCAACGGGCAGGTGCTCTACTCCGGCGCGTGCGACCGGTCGGTCATCGTCTGGGAAAGCGTCACCAACGGGGCCGGGCGCATGGAGGCCACCGGCACGCTCAGGGGGCACGAGAAGGCGATACTGTGCTTGGCGGCGGCCGGGGAGGTGGTGTGCAGCGGCTCAGCGGACGGGATGGTCAGGGTGTGGAGGAGGGGAGCGGACAAGGGCTACACCTGCCTTGCCGTCTTGCAAGGCCATGGCGCGGCCGTGAAGAGCTTGGCATTACTGTGCGGCGGCGACCGCGGCTCGTGCTCCACGGAGAGCACGTCGGACGACGGTTGCTCTGCTCTCGTTTGCAGTGGTGCATTGGACGGTGAGGTGAAGATTTGGAGCGTTCTTGTACCTCGTTTGCTTCACGGGTAGTCCACGTATGCTTCATAATGCTACGTATGTACTACGTGCATAAGCATTGAGACTTTGAAAGGTGGAGTTGGACCGCAAGGTGCGGATGTCCCAAGCATAGTTTCGTTTGGCTTGTACCTGTTTCTGCGTGGAACGTAACGTTTGTTTGTTGATGCTTCACTTTCTGCACATGGTTTATTTGGAGCCGAGACGAGAGGGAGGGCCAGGGGGTACCGGCCGGAGTACGGTGGCTACTGTCTTCATTGCTCGACCATGAGACAGGAGAGGAACATCCTGTTTTCGTGGTAATTTTAGTTCACTCCAACATGTAAATAACCATATATATATATATATATATACATTGATTAACTCAACAGGGCTCAAGCGAATAGATTAAACAATCACGCTGCGCCGTGAATAAAGTTAGCCGTGCTACTCTCTCTGGTCATATTGATCTTTTTTAATGTTAACAAGGTGTTATTTTGATCATTAAATTTTATCAACATGTTTTCGAAAAGTTTTATAAAAGTGTAATGTTATTAGAGTATCTTTTTTGATAAATTTACTCATACTATTTCTATATTTAAACTATATATTTTAGATAATGCGTTTGGTTAAAATTGATATGATTTAATTTTATGTATCCTGGGACGGCGGCCTTTTGTGACCGGAGACCGCAGGGGGTATGGTAACAGGTGCCTCACTCTTTGTTGAAAGGTCGTACAATCATTGTTTCTAAATCAGAACCAGCCCATCCTACCCTCTTAGCTGGTACACAGATACACACCTGACGCCCTCACGATCATTCGTGAGTTTTTTAGAACACACTTTTTTGAGACTTGTGTAACCTACCGGTACGGCAGTACCAACACTTGCCTTGTTCGAAAAAAGGGAACTGTCTAGACATTACCTGATTGGTTTTTATTTTAAAAATCAGTCAACTTTTGGACAAATCCAACGGCCCACCTTCCTCCCTCGTTTGTATGTAACTAGTCGCAAGGCGCGCTACATCTCACCCGTATAGACAGTGCTAGAGTGAAGTGAAGAATCATCTATGTATTTCCCTATTGTATTTCCTGAGCAACATGGTATATCTATGTAGTAATTTTTGGCCGATACGGCCGATTTTGATATCGTATTTGCGATTTTAACCAACAAGCATATTTATTTGCGGCGCCATTGACGGACGCCGCGCCGCGCTGCGCTACAGGGCGACGCAGAGTCGCGGGCGCGGGCTCGCGCTACGGCCGCCACGGCCAGGCGCTACGCCATGGCCGGCGCCACGCCTTATGCGCGCCAAGTTGCGCCTGCGCGACGCTGGCGCTACGGGCAGCAGCGCGCCTGCAAGGCCATCGTGGCGCGGGCGCAGTTCGCTCGCGCTTCATGTGCCCTTACTGGGCGCGGCGTTAGCTCGCTCGCGCCGCGGCCGCGCTGGCCCACGCTGCGGCAGTGCGTGGCGGGCCGTCGCCGCCCGCCGCTTGCGCGTGAGGTGGCAGGCACGAATTAAAAAATGTTGGGTGGCCCTATTTCCCACCGTCCATCCTCCCTCCTCCGCACATCTGTCGCTCCATCCAGGAATTCCGGCTTCAATACTTACGGAATTCCCGGCGCCAAGGCCGCGACTCCTCCTTCACTCGCCTATAAATACCGAACTCTGGCACTCGCTCTTCGGTCATATCAATTGCGTTTCGATTCTCGTTCTTGCGCTCGCTCACGAGAACTCGAGAACGTAACATAATTAATTTTATTGGGAGGTAATTGTTTTCGCTTCGTCACTCTTCCTCCAAGGGTGATTTATTACTTCCTCCGAAGGGTGATTTATTACTTCCTCGGAAGGGCAGGTAATTTGTGTTATGCTTTTGCCGTTATTGCCGTAGTCGTAATTAGTTAGTCTTTGTTAGCTAGTCGTAATTAGATAGTTTAGAGGTAATTAATTAGTAGTAATTAGTTAGTCGAGTAGTAATGAATTAGTTTAGTGCTAATTAATTAGTCGTAATTAGTTTAGTAGTCATCGTTACAGCATATGAAGTAAGTGGAAATAAAGTACTGGTATTTTTTAGTGGTAATTAATGAACCGTAATTAGTTAGTTTATAGATAGCTAATTAGTCGTAATTAGTTAGTTCACTTTGGTAATAAATTAGTTTAGTGCTAATTAATTAGTCGTAATTAGTTTTTACAAGATATCAAGTAAGTGGAAATAAAGTAACGGTATTTTGTAGTGGTAATTAATCAACCGTAATTAGTTAGTTTAGAGATAGTTAATTAGTCGTAATTAGTTAGTTCAAGAGTAATGAATTAGTTTAGTGCTAATTAATTAGTCGTAATTATTTAGTGGTTGTTGTGGGTTTAGGTATTTTCGAACATGCAAGACTTGATTGTATTTTACTACGATGGGCTCGCATTTAGCCGGACACGATGGGTTGGACTGCCGAGATGCCAAGACAAGGTGGTCCGGCGGAGGGCTCCACGCGATGAATATTCACGAGTCGCTAAGCCGCATCCGGAGGAGTTCTCACGGAGCCAAGGACGAAGAAAGTTATGATTGAGGCGATCACCGCACCAATTATGTGTGGAGCTCAGAAGGTGGATGGAAGCATAGCATGGAGGCGTTACATGGAGATTGTCTCCACCGAGGCGGCCATTCACGGAAGCCTATGGTGTACGCCAATTTCGTATATAGGGCGCCCGAAACCCCGATGATGCCGAGGCCTCGCATAAGCGCAAGCGCACCGAGAGCTCAAGATGGCAAAGACGAATGTGCCGCCTCGGAGGAAGTCCCGTGCCTAATTTTGAGCCAAATGAGGGGCGAAACATGGTGGTCGGCCCGCATCGATCGCCACGAGTATCTACCGGACGAGACTCTCGGTTGGAGTCCGACGAGGACACCACCCAAGCTCGGATGGTACCGACGAGGACGCACACGGCCGGTGGTCCTTACGTGGCATCGAGACTTGATGATATCGCGGCGCGTCGCTCGCACTACCGCAAGAAGAAGGCTCCCGATGGGGGTTTGAAGCCGACACCCTATTAGTTGGGCGCTTCCCGAACAAGGTGGCCGTGCAACAAGCTATAGCACGGCACGCTTTGTCCATCACCGTGTACCGAGTGCACCGGTCCAACCTGGAAGTACGCAGTGAAGTGCATAGTAGAAGGCCGCCTCGGCAAGGTCGCCTCCGAGCAAAGATCTTTGGCTCGGTCTTCACGGTCAAGGAGCCGATCGACCACACCGCGAGCTCGGCGAGCCTCGCGGCAAAGATCGAACGTGACTTCCGTGATATGTTGCAAACCTCATCACGCACCTAGTTGAGGCGACGGTTCCGTCTCCCCCAAGCCGATGATGTCGGAAGTCGCCAATCGTTGGCTATCCGATTAGCTACAGAAGGTTCGACGAGCCAAGCGTAAAGTCATCGAGACTATGTACGGACATACGAAGAGGCGCACAACCTTGTGCCGAGATTGCTTCACCAGATTGCGGATCAAACCCCGACGCACATAAACAAGTCGGGCGTGAAGATGTCAAAAAGGGCCCAACCACTTCATACCGGATAGGGTGTTCGGGCTTTCGCCGTGCCATCGGGGCTTCAAGTTCGCCGTCCCGTGCTAACGATGGATGGCACTTTTCTCACTTGCTGAAGTACAAGGGCACCATCCTCACCGCGGTGGCGGCCGATGCGAATGACCAACTTCTCCGGCTGCATTTGCCATTGTCGAGGCGAGAACACATCCACCGGGCCGTGGTTCTTGGAGAACGTGAAGAGGGTCGGTGGGAGACCGCCAACGCTCGCTTAGTCACGCATCGCAATGTCGGGTTGTTGGCGCCATCAACATCATGCGCGTGGGATGGATCCATCTCACCAAAGGAGCGACGACGCAATCCGTGGTGCATGAGGCATCTTGCATCTAACTTGTTCACGCGTTCGCAATCAGAACTCATGAAGACGCTCAAGGCATTGTGTATGCAAGAACCAACACGGAAGTTTGAGTCTATTTGGAGAGACCTTGAACACCGGACTACGAGACATACAAGGGAGTCCACTCCGAGAGGAGCAACCTAGTAGCGCCATAACCTTCTCCCAGTGGATTAACGACCACGCTCCTGAATTGGAGAAATGGTCCCTCCTCTATGACATAGACGGTGCGAGGTACGGCGTTATGACGACCAACATGTCCGAGGTCTACAATAGCGTCCTGAAAGGTGTGCGCGGGCTCCCTATCACTGCGGTTGTCCAGGAGACATGGACTCGCACCGCTGGTTATTTCGTGAATAGAGCCACCGCAAAAGCGGCGATGGACGAAGGCAAGCAGTGGTCCGAGAACATGCAGAGACACATGGATCGGAAGATGGAGAAGGCCCGAATGCACGACATTCGGGTGATCGACGGCCTCAGGCGAAAGTACGAGATCAAGCTTCACCAGAAATACGTCAATAATCATGCTAGGGGGGAAAGAAAACAGCATGCACCACGGGTGATGTGGCGACATGCACTCGCAACAAGCCAAAGCTCTTCCACAAACCATGCTCGCGACGTGTACAAGGCATGTGCGCAATGCGCAGATGGCTACACCATACATCTCTGAGTACTACGACATGCAAGACCTATTCGGTACATGGAGCGGAGAGTTTCACTGTATGGTTTGGAAATGAACTACAAGGATCTTTGGCCCGACATGGTGCAATCGGGTCCCAACAGGACTTGAAGAGAATAGGAAGGGGCGACGGCAGACGCGCGCCCGAATGACATGGATGCTAGTCAACGTATCAAGATTAGCCGCATGCTGAAGTGCGTGATATGCAAGACCCCGGGCACTCAATGAAGGATTGTCCCAATGCACCTAGTTCGTCCGGTCGCCACTCAATGTCGTAATTTAAAGTTTTTCTGTCTTGCTTGTTATGTACAAACGCAAAATTATACGAGACCCGCTATGGACTCTTCGACAAACTTCTACAAGAGGATGTTGCGAGCGCAAAACGCTTGCAAGAGGAAACAACTAAAATACCCGGATTTTTCAATGAAAGATGCTCCAGGTGCCACCACGTTTGCGGTCCCGAGGTGTGTGTGGTGAACCGTGAGATCATTCATCCACACACCCGCACACCTACGCCCCGGCGCATTACAAAGCGCCACTACATGGTAAGCGTTTCTTTCACAAGATCGATTTTCCTCCCAATGTTTAATTCCTTCAATTTTAACTTCATCCCCACGTAATGCGGCGAGATGCGCCGCCACTTCTTCCAAAGGATTGACGGCCCCGAGATGTACGACAGTGGCATTCATCCAAATAGAGTACATGCTAAACTACTCGGTGCGGGCGAGAACTTCTCACGGTGGAAACCTTACGCACGTGATGAGGAGGCACCGAGGACCCCAAAACTCCCGAGCGTAATCCATATCGACGACAAGGAAAGGCTCATGCAAACGTCAGTTATGAAGAAATTACATCCTTCTTATGATTTTTCACTATACGGTGTACTTACATCATGCAAACGCAGGACATGGACGACTTCGACACACCAGCCCGACGTGGACATTCCCGTAACAAGGGCAAGGGAAAGGCTCATGAGGTCGAGCCCGCCGCCACAACAGATCCGGCCGCCTCAAGGCATCCGTATCCACGACGCCGCTTATGAAGAAATTACATCCTTCTTATGATTTTCACTATACGTGCACTTACATCATGCAAACGCAGGACATGGACGACTTCGACACACCACCGACGTGGGCGGTCCGTGACAAGGGCAAGGAAAGGCTCATGCGGTGAGCCCTCGCCACAACAGATCCGGCCGTCCGGAGCAATCTACATGGATGACGTGAGTTATGAACAATTGACATTCTTGTTACGCTTTTGTATCAGACGATGTACTTACATCATACAATCGCAGGGTACGGACGACTTCGACATACCAGCCCGACGTGGAGAGTCTGGCGATAAGGGGAAGGCTCCTTCGACCGAGACCCACCGACGCCGAGACAAGGCTCCTTGCTATGGCGCCATGAGACAAGTAGCACACATCGTTAAGTAGTTGCTACCCACATGTTGTACGGCAAGATCTTCATAATCAAGATCGATTCACGGGTCGTGCGGCGCTGCATCAGCACGACCTCTCGCCTCTACACACCGGCCGCACGACCCGCCTCCCCGATCAGCACGACGCCGCCTCCGCAGCATGATCGCATGTCGCTTGAGATCGCATACGACTTCACGCACAAAATTTTTTTGTTTAGGATTTGATATATGTATTTAGTATAAGAATTTATATGTATTATTGAGTTATTTACAATAAAAATAAATTTGGATATATGAAATGTTGTTTCAAAAAATTTGAATTTGATGTAGAGTCTAGTTTATAGCTTATGTGATTTTTGTTGCATTTTAGAAAATTGAAAATTTTGTTTGGTAGAGTACGAACGAAATATGTGTGAAGTAATGATTGATGTATTTGTGATTTTGTAGATTGTTGACCGTGAAAAAATGTTGAACTGACAATAACAATTTTCGATCATGGTATGTTGTTTTATTGTAGAAAATTTAAAGAAATTTTTTTTGAAAACAACTGTGATAAGAACAATTAGGCGAAAGGAAGGAAAGTGATATTTAACAGCTCGGAAAAATGAATGCTCATTGCGGGCCTTTGCTTGTTCCTCGCGAGCAGCCTTTGCTTGTTCCTCGCGAGCCGCCGCAGCCCTTGCTATGTTGCGTGTCTCCTCCCATTGTGCCTTCTTGCGGGACTCCTCCTTAGCCTTCCGCCTAGTTTCATTTATCCTGTCCGCGAATTCCTGCCAACTATTTATATTCCTGCAAAGCTGGTCTCTTTTGTCACGTCACTACGCAAAGCTGGCCTCTTTGTCATGTCATCTGCGCAAAGTGGTCTCTTTGTCACGCCATCGCAAAGTCGGCCTCTTTTGTCATGTCGCGCAAAGTCGGCCTCTTTGTCACGCCATCGAGCAAAGCCGGCCTCTTTGTCACGCCATCGCGCAAAGTCGGCCTCTTTGTCACGCCATCGCAGTAAGTTCTCTCGTTTCGTATAAATAGTACGGTTGGGGTCCCATGATATTGTAGGCGCGAACCGCAAATCGAAAAGAAGTGTGTCCTCTTCTTTGTGAAACATAACATGTCGGTCGAGGGGCCGATCGGATATGGGTCACCAAGGAAGACCTTCCCTTAGAAAGGAGGGAGGTATTTGGTCCACACTACCGCTTGATACCAACTCAACGTGCTCAACCAAGATGGCCAAGTGCCTACACAATGAGGACGCGGTTATGCAGCCCTCGAATGCCGCTCTTAAAGGCGTTAAGAAATGCGAGTTCTCCTATGGATCGACCCTCCCCACGAGTCCGGTAGGCGTACATGTCGCCTTGATGAGACGTGGCCGACTGGGACACTTCCGAGGAATTCATCCACGACGGAGGCTAGAAAACCACTGGGGGGCCACTGGGGTACGATGCTCGCAACTCCGGGCTTGCGCGGATGAACTCTCGCGAGTATACCGTGGGCACCGAACCCGAGGAGCTCGCCGCGACGCTAAAAACCCCGGCCGCCATTGTCCTTGCCACGGCGTCGTAACGCTTCCTGGTAGGAGTTGGGAGGCCCGTATCGTCGCCATCGGTCCGATGTGAATCGCCGTCACCCCGGGTCAAGGTCGCAAGACGAAACGATGTTAGTACAAATGAACACTCGGATGTAAACTAAGAACCTCGTACCTCCGGATGTGCGGCAGCGATGACCGAGGGGCGGCGGTCGGGTAATGGTCCGACGATGGTGATTCATCCCGACGGACCTACGGCGAGAGAACGGCATGATGTTAGCGAACGTAAGGCATAATTACAAAACTTATTGTTGAAGGTAGTAATAAGTCATAAAATGGACGCGGGTGGTATATTTCTAACTACATAAAACAATAGAAAAAAGATGACTAAATATCATAGTTGATATCAACATATACAGAATTTTTTTATTATTAATTAATCTTTTT
The DNA here is from genome assembly GCA_036346395.1 of Hsuehochloa calcarea. Taxonomy (NCBI): domain Eukaryota; kingdom Viridiplantae; phylum Streptophyta; class Magnoliopsida; order Poales; family Poaceae; genus Hsuehochloa; species Hsuehochloa calcarea. The sequence continues at coordinate 62,036,611 of CM070596.1, forward strand.
AAAAAAATTATTTTAAAGTTAACCTCCTCGAATTTTATTTTCAATTCTAACCTTTTTGATCACGCCACCACCCGTGACGTGACAAAACAATATTATCACGCCATAGAATTAATCCCCTCTAAAATAGTATTTTTTGTTACATCACTGGTGGTGGCGTGACCAAACAACATTATCACACCACGGGTGACTACGTGACAAAAGTTACCTAGATACGGACTGACGTGACAATATTATTTTATCACACCACGGATGGTGGCGTGCTCAAAGATGTCAGAATTATAAATAAAGTTCGAGGTTTAACTTTAAAATAAATTTTTTAAATAAGGTTAATTAATAATAATAAAAATCACATATACGAGGGTGACGTACCATAGTAATTTATATGAACATATATATTTTTACATAAGTATGATCAACACAGTAAGATTTGTCTGAAACAGTAGCTTCAAGGTAATGTTAGGTAGGAACCGACATCATATGTTGTACATACAGAAAAGGGCTGAGGCAGACTAGTGCAGGGTACGACAGTATAGTTGTGTGCTTTTTCTGCCTTGTACCGGAAGAGAACATGCACATCAGTGAGGGATAATATTTACAACATAATGTAGGATATATTACTGGTTTTCTTCGAGTAGGCCACTTTGTACATTTCAAAAGATCGTGTTGGGTGATTCTTCGTGTCGCTGATTTATTCCTTTTTTCCTAGTCCTGCATCGAAAGAATCTGTTAGTGTGCTGAGAAACAGCAATAACAGCAAGTGCATATCTTCTATTAAACTATCAATTATGTTAGTTGTATTCTAAGGAAACAACATATTATAGCAATCTCCAAAATACTGAATGAATTGATGTTGTACAATAATGGGACCTTATATGAGGGGAAGAAAGGCACCAGTATGAGTTCTGTAGCGTAGAAGTCTAACCAGTGGTCCAGTGCGATGGCAAGTTCTTCATGGCGTGTTGCAGGTGGTTTTGGTCCTATGTAGCTGATTGAAACCTTGTGCGGTGTTATTTGTTCCTATCCATCGAGGCTTTCATTTTTCAGCTATTTTCCCCACGGTGTATTATAATTGGAAAATAATCCAACCCCACATTAGATTATGGTCCCGAAGACAAATGTCTATATTGACTATTTTCATAAACATCTTTTGCACAATGCTTTAAAAGATCCTACACATTTGTCAGATTCTTACACTACGGTTCAATAGAAATGAAAACACAATATCAGATGATATGACACAAATAGATCAGCTGATTAATGGTAGAAGCTAATTAATCGCTTGAATCAGGCTATTGATCCCATCCAATAGTATTTATCAACGAAAATATCCCAAGCTAACCCTTGATGTATACAAAATCAGAATCCAACAACAATCACACAATGTTGCACATGAACCTGAAGCGGTGATTTACCCCAAAATTGCACTTTAGCATTAAACACGATAAGGGCAACCTAAGCCTACCATTGTTGCATTGTGTGCTCCAACTAGAGCAATGTGTTTTTTTTCCTTCCCTAAAAAAACCAAGAAGGCTATTAAGGTTATAAAATAGGTTCAATTGACCCTCCAGCAGTATATTTCAAAACAGAACATAACCACTATGCAATAGTATAGTTTCCACAATAGGTACAATAGCTTTCTTGAACTCGCTGCCATTGTAACATTCACGATGTATAATTTTTAAATGGGATCAAATGTAGTCATCCAATTGTAGTGATAGTCATAAAGTCATAGTGATTGGAACAGTGAAACTCACTTCTACGGGCAAGTTCCTTTGACGGTTGTTTGGATTGAAGGATCAACTCAAAGGAATTTTGTAGGAAATTTTGCTATTCTATGCTGTTTTTTTTAGGAAAACAAACATGATGTTAAAATTCCTTTGTGTGTTCCAATGCAGGATCTCTCGCTCCTCTCTATCTGTACTTAAGCCATATATCCCTTCAAAATTCATGTGTTTTTGGTGCGGTGCATCCAAACATATACCTAGGGTATTTTCTGCTTTTACAATTCATGTAGGAATCTATTGGGCATGACACCCAATTCATGTGTTTTCTATTTCCTTCGTTCCAAATGGGCCCTCTAGGCACATACAATGTGTGTATTGTATTTGGAGAGTTTCGTAGCAAAAGGAAACTTTGTTTGCCATGTAGGATAACTAATATACTTATTTTGTAGTATCGATACTTGAGTAGGCACCAGTGCATAAGACTGAGCTGTTTGGTTTGTATGATGGGATCGAAACGGTGCACACACACACACACACACACACACACACACACACACACGTATTGAAGCAAAATGGAATTTACAATATAGTACAAAATGATAATGCGGGTCCTCTGATTTTACTCCTATTTTAGATTAGGCATGTTATGTATCTTCAGTTTGAGCATAAGAATAAAATAGATTAGGCAAGGTATCATCTCTAGTCATCATCAATAGGAAGAACCTTACGTTAGAAAAATAGATATCAGAGCAAAAAATAGATGAAAATCTGGTACGCTAGAAATATATGCCATGACCAACGCTCCATAGGAGTATATTTGCTGGACTGGAGATACATACCTATACATTGGGTACATGCGTCCACCTTCTCATAACTTTATAGCTTCCTTCGGCACTGAGTATGTTGAGTGTCTTTTCAATGTGAAACAATCTGACAAAGAACAAAAAAATTTGCTTCAATGATACACGATAAACCTGCAATCATGCATACCTAATTACCGCATAGATGGTCAAAGCATAAGGATGTAAACAACATACTGCTAAAAATATACAACAATCTGTAAGAAAACGCTATCAACAGCTACAACAATCTGATAAGGAAGCTCATCCATAAGCATATGCCTGGCAAAAGGCAACAACACAATAAACATGTGCATATGCACTTGTAATTTTGCAATAGCATATACTTTTAAAAGAACATGGATTTGGAAACGAAAACAATTCATAGAGAGTAAGTTTCAATCAAGAAAGGAGGGAAATATTAATAACGCTTTATAATATACTTTTAATTCAAATGGAATAGGAGAGAAAGGAATGCTTGCACAGTACCAAATTCTGAAATATTGACATTGAGCACATGTAAAAACATGAATGTGAAACTAAATGTCCTAGCAATAAGGCACAACTAAAATTACAAGAATGAGAAACAAGAAGATATCATCAGCTTACACTGCAACTATTAGTACCTGTATCAGCAAAGATCTTTATGTTCATCAAATCCCGGACATGCGAATCATGGAAAACTAAAATTACTTGCAAAATAATTACATCCGAAGGATTAACCCGGTGACAGTCATAAAATTAGGGTTGCTCTAAAAAATAAATTAGGGTTGCTCTAAAAAATCAAGTCATACAAATATGAATAAATGGCAAGCGGTACCTTCCTTGCACATGAGACACACTTATATGTTTTGAAGTTGTAATCAGGAATGTCAACATCTTTTCCATTTTTCAAGTTTTCCATACAAGAGAGTAGGAAATCCATATCAAATGCATCTGAAATGAGGACAGGAGCACCAGAAGCAGCAAGTCGGTGCACATCCCTTGCCATTGGCGTACTACAGCATTAAATTCTCGTGAAAGCATGCACTGTACCTAGATAATGAAACTTATAATCATGAACACGGACCAATTCATCATCAAAAAGTCCATAATAAAAGGATTCCTGCAATATTTTTAGCGTCCCGTTTTCAGGACGACAAATAGTAATTCTCCGTTGCCGTTCTGGAGTTCAAAACTAATTCAATTTAGCGAGTAATTTCAAAATCTCCAACTTCTACCTCCTTTCAAATCTCGAAGTCAAATCTCAAATTTGAATTTCGATTTCAAATTTTCGGATCTCCTCAAACCTCGGTTGGCCTTGGCCCATTCCTCCCCTTTCCTTGGGCTCAGCCCCCTTGCTTCTCCCCAGCCCAGCCCCTTGCCACCCTCCCTACTCCTTCTCCCACGGCAGCGCCGAGTGCCACGCAAAGACCCCGTCGTCCACTGCGATCCACGCCGCCGCACCGGCCGTCACCTCCGCCACCTACTCCGCCTGCGCCGCACCTGCCCTATGGACTCCGGCGCCACCACCGCGTCGGCCTCGCCGCCATGACGCTCTGCGCAATGCACCGCGCGACCACGCACGCCACGCCACACACATTGCCCTGCCGCTCCCACACATGCTCACCGCCGCCTACTCGCCTCGCCATCGCCTCGCCTCGCCTCGACTTCGTCCATCCGTCGTCGCGCCCATCCGGCCGTGGACGCTACCGACACCGCCCGCCTTGCCCAAACTTCTTCAAGCCCCAACGGTCGCGGCACCCACGTGTATATAAAAGACCCGGCCACCTTGACCCAGTGCCCCCTTGCTCCTCCTCCCTCCCAAAGCCGCGAGCCGACCGCCACCACCTCCCCTTGTCGTTCCGGCCGCTCCGGCAATCTTCTCCCAAAAAGTGTTCGCGTCACATGGCGTCTCGCCCCCTCAATTGTTAAACCTCTCAACCAATTTCAGATTTTACCCACCGAAGTTCATCCGCGCTCTCTCCTTCCTCCTCCCGGCCGATTGGAGCTCCCGCCGCCGCCATCCCCTGCTCAGCGCTCCACGGGCCGATTCCTCGCTGCTGCAGTGCCGCCTCGACGTCCTTGACCTCCCCACCACGGCCAATCCCACGGCCGCCCTAGGCCGCCGCCGCCGTGAGCCGCTCGACGCCGCCCCGTGCTCACGTCATTGGACTGCTTCGGATTCCCCACCTCCTCGAGACAATGCGTAAACCTCCTTGCGCCGCCTAGTGCCCGTGCTCGCCTCCTTCCTCTCTCTCGCTCGCCGTGCCGTCGTCGCTTTGTTCGGCCACCGCGCCGTCCGCTCTCGCGCCACTATCCCTCTCCAAGACTGCTCACACGACGACGCCTCCCTCGGCCTCCTCACCCCGGCGTCCCATTTCATTGGCCCCCGCCGCCTCTCTGGTCACCGCTTGCCGCCGGTCAGCCCGCCACCATGCACCCCTGGGCTCCCCTGCTTTCCTCCCGTGGTTGAGCCTCCTCGGTTGTGTGCTTTCTCTCAATGGGCCTAAGAGCTAATGTAGGCAGTAAACTCTATTTTAGCTCATCTGGCTTTCTAAAAATCATGCAAAACTATTTAATAAACTTTCAACTATCGTGATAACCTCTTTGTAAATAATGATTAGTTAATTAATAAAATTATTTTAATCAATCTTCCACTAATGTGTAAAAGCTAAGAGATGCAAGAACTCAAATTGCAATTTCTAGAATAAAATGTAAAGCTATTTTAGAATAATTTCGATGCTCTCAATATCTTGCTCTAGAAACTTAAATTTAAATTACAAATCCTGTTAAATATTCTATGGTCCAAATAATAACCATCACATCTTTATTCCCCGATCTAAAATTATCAAAGATAATTTAAAATTATCAATGTAAAGATAAACTCGGCAAAAATAACTAGTATCATATCCGTACCCCAAAAATCATGAAGACCTTTAAAGTGGTAATTTAATAATTAAGGAAAAAGAATCTTTGAAGTTTTAAGGCATTTATCTTTATCTTAAATATAACAAATGCATGGTTATATCCACAACCCGGTGTAAGTGGCAAATAAATTAAAGAGGAAGTAATTAACTAATATGCCTTTGCCATCTAATTTAAAATACAGTTTAAATTTGAAGTATTGCCCAAATATTAGTCATCCTATCTTTATCTCTGGATTTAAATCACCGGTGGTATTTAAGAATAATTAATGTACCAACAATTCCAGACACAACCTCACAAAAGAACTACGGTAATATATGGACTCCAAGTTTAACTCGTCGAATTAAAAATTATACTCTTCACATGTTAAACTTACATCCTAATCTCTAACGATTAACACTCATCAAATAAATGCCCAGTGTTCTTTCAGGCTCATATCAATCATAAATCTAACCCAACTCATGGAACTTCCTTAATAAATATCCAATAATTGAAGAAGCTCTTGAATGTAAAAGATCAAGCTATGACCCTTCCTCGATCAGCAATATCTTGCCATCTTCCAAATCCGAAGTGGAGTATCCCTGCAAAAGTTTCTTTAACTTTGATCCTTCCTTGTTTTCCCTCCCAGCTGAGTTTCTCCGCCGCTTCCCCTTTCGCTCTTATATCATTGACTTTGTCCACATCCCGCAATCGCCAAATCTTCTCTCATAATCTCGATCATCGCAAATATTAATCAAGCTCAATTGAATTTAATTGGTCTTTTGAAGTTCTTTGGATTTATTTGGTTTTTCGATCGATTATCGTGTAATTAGAAGTTGGAGTCCCGAAGAAACAACGACTCGAGTGGGATCAAGATTCGGATAAAGACACGGAACAAGAATTCAAGACCACTGACTAAGAAGGCTTTGAGTAAGATCAAGGCTGCAGTAAATTGACTCAGGCGAGTCAACACTTTGATCATTTTGAGCCTACATTTTATGTAAATTATATTCATTTAAATTATCAAAATTGCATACTTTAATTCTTTAATCAAATGTATATTAAATCTTAAGGTAGTTAAACATCCATTTAATGATTAATTAATTATTATGCCATCCTTCGACAATTGAATCCATTATTCCATATCACCCTAATAACTATGTGGTAATTTCTAGTTATAGATTGTACTTAAGCGACATGCTAGTCTTGCTTAAGTACCGGGACATTAAATGTCCTAATCATCATCTTTTAAACATAAAAGTGGCTTTTGGCAGTCATTGTGGGTAAATGACTGAGATGGTTGAGTTAATGCATTTTTACTCCTCAAAACCCTAATAACTTTCTATTACCACATCTAGGCGGATGGAATGATGGTAGGTGTCGTCGTGCATGAGAGTGGTTGGTAGGTGGTATGAATCACCAGGATGGATTAAGGACTTAATCTTGTCATGACCTTCAGTGTAAAACACATATAACCACAAGTCTATAAAATACAACTTGGCTTAGTAAATTTATTAAATTCTGAATGTTATCTCACTGGAGGGGTAGTGGGATCGTGCAATCACTGAACACGGTCCGGCTTGAATGGTACACCAATGCAAGGTGAAGTTACCAGCCGTGCTAGACGTGGGTAATCCAGCTACACTAAGTGCTGAGGTGAACATCCCGCACAACGTATGGGCGTAACCCCATATGGGTGAGATGGCGGAAGGGGCATGGTAATTTGAAAAGTTACTATAATGGTCGCTCAACTACATGACTAAGGAATCATGTGCGGCAACGAGTATGATTGTCTCTTGTGGGTACAGTGTACAATCTCTGCAGAGTCTAAACTGTTTAAATAGATGTGTCTACGGTCAAAGGCGAACATGAGAACTTACTAGAGTTAGTTCTATTTCAAAGATCTTTGTGGGTAGTATGAAAATCAGGTCGAACTCACCTAGCCCTGAGATTGGATTTTTCCTGGGTTTTCAAACTCAGTGGTGTTAATAAATGGAGGTAGCTCCAATCAAAATAAACATAAGGTGGAGGTAACATCTGCTGTTATTATATATTGCACAATTACTCTCTTTAATAAAATGCAATTAGGTTAAAATGCTAAGTGATAGAAAATTTGAAATTACGATAATTGAAAATGTTGTTTTAGCAAATAAAAGAACTCGAGCCATCCTTGATAAGCCATGCATATATATTATTGCATCCTGTGTGTCGGCTCGCGAGCACGGAAATTGTGCGCATTCTCTCTCAGTCGCTCTTTCCCCCGAAACCCTCAGAAGCAGGAAATCATGGACATTACGACTATTACGATGATCCAGAAGTTGGAGGCCCAGGAGATGATGAGTAGTAATTTAGTTCTTTCAGTCTAGGTTTCGCCTTAGTCCAGCTGACTCCATTGGTGCTTGCGTGCATCTAATATTATCCAAGTCATTGGTTAATATCGGACACACACAGGTTTCCCCAGTCGCTTGCCTGTGGAGAGATGTGCTCTCCCCCCTTTCACTTCCGTTGTCGCTTCCGCTACTGTTGTAATGTAATCAGTTTGGCATGTTCGGCCTTTATTGTAAAACTTGATCCGATGCGGTCTATGTAAACTCTGATGTGTTAAATTAATGAATAGTATGGTTTTACACTATGTATGAAATGATTCAGCAATGTGTATGTGAGTGCTATCTACTAATCCAAGGAATAACACAGTGTTTGCATAGAGGATTTGGATTTGCGAAATCTGGGTCCGACAATATTTTATATAAACAATCTTATTGCTATCAAGATTGTAAATATTTAGCATTGAGGGGCACATTTGTGTGTCTAGCAATATATCATGGTATATTGGTTGCTAATGTTGAACTGGCACGTTGGTAAAATCAAGGCAGTCGTGCAAAATAATTCCATCGATCTGACAAAACATTGTTTTTCAAATATGATTCACCAATTAGAAAACAAAATAGTTTGAGCTTTTTAAGCAGCTCATATCTTTCTGAATAATCAGATCTAAGCAAAACTGAAAGTAATAGATCCTTTGTAGCTTTGTTTCGCATTGGAACCAATTAATGGTATGAAATCCTCGACGTGTCTGAGAGGATAAACTAAATTCATGATGAACACACTGATCTGGAAAGAACTGATGTAATGATAATGAACTAAAGAAATGTATGGACACTTCTTAAACGTAGCTTGTACATAAAGCGAGAAGAGATACAGGGAAACTCACGAAGGCCACCGCAGGAGGTCGAACTGAACAACATGGGTTGGCTGCATCGTGCGGTACTCGTGGCCGGTGTCGGCGATAGTCGCACCCAACCAACCGGCGAATAGTCGCCGCTTGCTGCTCTGCCCCAAAATATCCAAACGGCGATGCAGAAACGCCAGCGCGCATTGTGAGCAGACGCAAAGAAATAGCGTGGAACAATCCAAGAAAAAAGTAGAGCGCAACGAAATCACCTGGAGAAAAGAGCGAGACGGAAATAACAGCGGAGGCTTAGAGAGGAAGCTGACGAATCGAGCGCACAGAGGAGAACGTGCACACCTACAGGTACAGGAAAAGCACATTGGTCGCAGGCTCCGGCCGAGAAAGGAGGGAGGCGGAGAAACTGGAGAAGTAGCAAAGAGGAAGACGACGAATCGACTATTCCGGTCGAGAAAGGAGGGAGACGAGAGACCGACAGAGCAGCAAAGAGGAAGACGATGAATCGACTACGCAGCGCAATAAGTACGCAGGCACATGCGTAGGAAAGGGGATTTGTTGCCGACTCCAGCCGTCACAGGTCGCTACATCCGAATGGCATTCCACCACACAGATTGTGTCCATGCGCGAAGAACCAGGAGGCGTGCTGACAGCACAACGAAAAGCAACGGAAGTGGAGCAAACGACAGACGACGGGATGAGGTGGCGAAACACGGAAGGCGAAGAAGGGCATCATGGCGTTTAGAGGAAGCTGCTGGAGCAAACGTGGAGGCAACACTGCGACGAACGCGGAGAAGAGAGGGCTCGCATCTGTAGGAAAGGGGACGCCTTCGTTGGCTCCGCCCGGTCCATGTCCAGGAATGAGGCGATCGAGGCAACGGCGCACAGCGCGCCTGGAGCAACCAAAGAGACGAAGGCAAGAAGGGCGAGGTGAGCGTGTGAACCAGACGCACGGAACGACACAGAGCGACGGGAAACGGGGGACGGGGAGAAAAGGCTCAAGACTCTGCGAAGGCACAGCGAAGCCACCGAGACGAGGACTCACAACAGGACACCGACCGGGCATTCCACAGTGACGCAGGAAGCAAACGGGAACGAACGAGAAAACACACACTAGCAAAAGTAACAAACGAGCCGACGACCCGGACGCACGGACAACACACGTGGACAGCGAGAAGAAAACCAAAACCAAAACCAAAACCGCAACAACAAACAACGTTCCACCCAACATCAGGGAAACGCTGCCACACGCCAACTTCAAGGCTACGTACCAACACGGCAACAACGGATGGTTGCGACGGCCCACAAGCGAATCGAACCAAACCGAAGCAGGCAAAGCGAAAAGGCGAAGATAGCAGCGACTGGCACAGACGGTGGAGCGACCGACTGACCGGCGAAGGTCTCTCACAAACGCATTTGACAGCACGAACAGGAGTGTCGAAGGCACGCGGCGGACGGTTACTGGAAGACTAGATGTACGGAGCTCTCCTAGCGACGTCATTTTCACGGGGCTTAAGAGAAGGTAAAATACGTGAACATGATAACCAGCATGCATCGAATCCAGCTCGATCCATGGCAACCCACCGCCTCTTGCTGTTGCTGTTGCCACCTCCCACAACGACCGCCGTAGATGTTGGTGTCTTCTTTCACGTAGGAGCTATATGTTGTGCAATAGCCTCGGGTGTTTACGTCGGAGCCGAGTCCAGTGTGGAGGAAAAATTAGGCGAGGTGGTGGCTTGCAGAGATGTCAGAGTTGCTTTTGCAAGACATGGTGGTTCTAGCTCGGGACCACAAATGCAACTGTGCCTAGGAATGGTGGTAGCACGTGGTCATTGGTGGAAGCAGCGAAGGGACGGAAGGAGCGCTGGGAAAACGGTGACGAAGGCCGGGCAGTGGTGGCTAGAAGGGGGGGCGGCGACCCGATCTTGATGACGCGACCGAGATCTTCCGTGGCTATGACCTTCAAATCTAGATGAAGACGACAGTCACCGCGACTCGGGGAGACGAACGCGACAACCGGATCCATCCAAATCTGGGCGGCTACAACCGGATCCAGCTAGATCTAGGCGTTGGTGAACCTCCCGGTGGAAGCGGACAAGGAGGAGGGTGAGCGAAGGCACATGATGAAAACGACGAGCGCGGACGAAGGTGGACGATGATGATGAGTGTGGGCGAAGGCGTGCAGTTGGCGATCATTTCCAGCTAGACACGGCGGTAGTAGCAACGACGGCAGTGCATGGACAAGAGAGGGGAGGGGATGAGGAAGTGTTTTGTTGGGGAGAGAGAGGAGGGTGGGTCGGTGGGGAGAAAAAGTGTAAATATCACTATTACAAAGAAGGTCATCACATATGGCTTCAAACCGTCATCACTGACGGTTTGTAAACCGTCTGAATCTATGTGTCTGTGATAATAGGCGGTTATCATAGACGGTTTGTGAGTCGTCTATGAAAAGTCATAACATATACGGTTTTTATAGGGAACCATCTGTGATAATATGAATTTACAGACGATTTCCTATAAAAACCGTATGTGATATTCTACATATCATAAACGGTTTTTATATAAACCGTCTGTGAAGGCATACTATCATAGATGGTTTTTTATAGTAGTTATCTGTGATATGCGACATATCACAGACAGTTGTTGATGGTAGCCTTCTGTGATTGGATACATATCACAGACGGGTGTTAGTAGTAGTCGTCTATGAGTATCATTCATAGACGGTTTATTCCACAAAACCATCTATGATAGTTCGTTCTATACCTACATATATTTTAATTTTTCGGCTAGCCTAAGATAATTCTAACTATGCCATCTGAAAACAAGCAAGCAAAAACAAATATATCATAATTGATTTGATATAGAACAACTGAAAGTGATTTACAAACTCAATGTCAATTACAAAGTCACTTTAATGATCTAATTGCAAAGTGATTTGATTACAACTCAAAGTGAATTACAATAAATTAGAGTTGTCGGGGTAAAACTCTCCACTCTCTTTAATGATCTCCTCCGTGATGAAGGTGGCGAGTCGTCCTCGAACTTCAACGAGTAAGTCCATATCGAAGCTACTTTCTGGTAATTTCATGGACTGTCGCTAGCAAGAGTAAAGTAGTAAGCATATATATTTAAATTCATAATTATGAAATATTTATTAAGAGATTGACTTGCAAACATCAGGATCCTTCGGCTTAGCACTCGTGATTTCCAGCATATGACAACAAACATAAAATGCATATATGTTGTCTTGACGTAGTTGCTGGTGGTACTGCAAAAATAGAAGTGTGATATAGGATATAGGTATAGTCACTCGAGAGGCTAGGTTACAAAGTGTGAGCAGGTACTGAAAATCGCATCCTATATCATAGTTTGGCGCCCGGTTCATTGTGTGTCCCTCCCTCGGCGACATAGGTGCTAAATAACCTATGTGGTTCTAAAAAGTTATCATCGGACATTTCAAACGAAGGAAGACTACAATGCAGTTATGTATGGAGGAAATGAGCATACATGTCGAGTGTTTTTGCACAAAGGTGAAGTTGTGCTTGTTATTGACTAGGAAATCAAGGTATATTCCTTGTTCCACTTTGGTATAATGACTAAAAGGATCCAATGCCACCTACAATATGTCGATTTAATCATTAAACCTAATTAGTTTGTGTTGCATATAAAAAACAAATGAAATTTATATAACAAGTAGTAAAGCACTTACCCCTAGTTGTAGGGCACCAGTATGTAGTCCTTGTCGCTGTGACTATGTAATCCCTTCGTTATGTACTTCTCGACAATTAGATCAAATGTGAGTTGAGGAAACCCACCGGTTGTCGGCATCACTAGGATTGTTGTATCATGTATCTATACATAAGCAATGAGTTATGATATTTATCGATATTGCGTGAATGTAGAACTTGATTATACACACTTACAGTATCCAGCATCGTAGAAGTGATGCGTCGAGGGCGTCGAAGTTAAATAGATCAAATAAGTCTTCGAAGCACACACGAAGTAGCCCGGTTTGTGGTGGAGATGGTTCTCATTGTAGCTGATAGTGAATCCAGTAGGCCGATCTTCCCTCGCCTCGTCGATTTGCCACATATACCAGTCATGCAAAATCCGGCAACCCAAACCAATGTTGCGTGATGATGTGACGGAGACTAACAACATTCCAAGGGAGAGCGTCTCGGGCTTGTGGTCTTCTTGTAAGACGACTCGACAACCTTTTCTTGTTTCTTTGGCACCGTCTCCATAGTACGGGATATGTATGCCTTCTGAAGCGGTGGTTGAGGTGGAGTCATCGAGGCATGGTTGTGTGGAGATCGTGACACAGCAGGATCCAGGGCGATGTCCCTCTTGGGCCACTAGACAAAAGTGTGCAAGGCATCCTCTAGTGTTATGATATCTTCGCTCTAGCGCTTCTCCAGCAAGATGGACATCAAAACTATCATGTATCATGTCCACCTGGACCTTGGCGTAATCATGCGCCAGCTAGACACCGTGCACCAGTATCCCTTTCTGGCATAGAAACACCACCCCCTGCCCAGTCTTAATAGGAATGGACCTAACCCGCACTTGGAGTGTGCAGTGTGTGGGCACCTACAAAACGATACACAATATATTAGCTAAGACGTCCTACAGGTCTATCTTTGGATCATCTCAGGGATGTACATTACCTAGATCAGGTCGTGTAACGTCCCGTTTTTCGGAGTTTTTGAAAATTTTAAAAGAAAACCATTTGTTTCTATTTGCCCAAAGTTTAATTTTGAAATTTCAGAATTCAATTGCATGTTTAATATGAATTAATCAAACTTCAATTAAATTAAAATTGGTTTGATTGAGTTTTCTGGAATTTAAAATCAAAATTATTATTTTAAGAATTTTCTTGGATTTATTGGATTTTAGAAATTCATTTTTCCTTTTACCCGAAATTAAAAATTAATTTAATTGCAAAAGAAAAAGAATATTTAAAGTTAAGAGTATTTTTATTAAGTCTAGAATAAGTCAAGGAATTTCTGTGAATTTTTCTAGAATTTTTGGAGTCTATTTGCTATTTTCTAAATTTCCTTTTGATTTATTTGAATTTCTAAAATCAAAAATGGATTTTAAATCTTTTCTCTTCGCGTGGGCGAATCCCTAGCCGCCCATCGCTGTTCTCGCCTCCGCCCACTCCTGCGCCCGCTCAAGACGCGCCTCGCCTCCGCCGTCGGATCTTCATCCGAAGCCGCTTCGTTCGCCGCTTCGCTTTCTGGCCGTTGGATCGAACCGGCCGCATCCGTCGCTCGCGCTTCTTTTCTTTTTCGCGATCGTCCGACGCCATCGCGACGGCTCGACGCTCGCGCTTCTTCCGCTTCCACCGTCCGACGGAATCGGACGCGCTTCGCTTATCTCTCCTCGCGCTTTGATTTCCCACCGTCCGACGGAATCGGACGGCTCGCTCACCGCGCCTCGCTCCCACCGTCCGACGGAATCGGACGGCGTCCGTCTGTCGTCTCGCCTCGCGCCGCCTGCTCTCTCCCACGCCGCCGCCGCGCGCGATTCGCGCCGCTGAAATCTCGCGCTGCTCGCCGCCACGCCAGCGCCCCGCGCCGCCACGCCACGCCAGGCTGTCCCATCGCCGCTGCTCATTGCCAAGGCCATGAGCTCTATAAAACCGCCGCGCTTCTTCCTCCCCTCTCTTCTCTCTCTCTCTCTCTCTTTCCGCTCGCCGCTTCTCCGTTCTTCCCCGCCTCCGCCGCCGTTTCTCCGCCGCTCCTTCACCCGGCCGCCGCCACCGCCCTCGCCTCCGGCCGCCACCACGCCAAGGCCCCCGCTCTCTCTCTCTCCTCTCTCTCTCTCTCGACCAGGCCCGAGCCCACGTGGCCACCCACGTGGCGCCACGCCGGCGCCGCGTCGCCAATTTCGCCGCGTGGTCGCCACGCGTGTGCTTGCGCTGCGTCGCCGACGTCAAAATCCGGTTTTCAATAGAAAATTAAATCCGAAAATCCGAAAACCCTAATTCCATCATTTTATGTGACTTTCAACTTCTTTTGGCTATAACTTTCACATCCGAACTCCGATTTGGGTGATTCAAATTTCTAAATTCATATAAATTCACCCTCTTTCATTTGGTACTGGTTTTGTAATTTTTGGAGTTCATTTGGTGCTGTTTTATTTATTTGTTGCTATTCTCGCACGTGTAGATTCCGCTGCTTTAAGATTTCTTCGACCGACGATCAAGACCCTCTCTCGTCAACGAAGGCAAGTCGTGAGGCCTTTGACCATGTTGAACCCATTTTACAAATGTATATGGTATTAAATTATCATGCATGGCTAGTTTTATTAAAAATGGTTTTGGGAGTAGATAATTACCAAATTGCCATTATGCCTCCTTGATGAATTGAAAACGAAATGTCTCTTTGAATGACATATATCCTTGGACACCTTAGGATGGTTAATACTAGTTGGACATGATTGTATACCAACTTGGGAGCGTATTATTGCTTAGACATGCTTTAGTTACCCGCGAGACTTTCGATCACATGTTCAATGATTGTTGAAATTTGACTAATGGAACTATGGAACAGTGGTGTGAGGCCACTTTTATTAAAAGATGTTGTGCCATGGCAGGGATTGCCATTTGGTCGGGAATGAACAAAAATGTTTTATGCTCGGGCTTGAGGTAGGGAGCTAGAGTGGGTGCGTAATGCACATTGGGTTGTGGTAGACTTGTCTGAGCAGCCAACTAAGGACTTAACTTTGCAAGTCATTGATCCGGTCACCTCGTGCAACCATAAGTCCGGTATGGGACTGACCGCCAATTAATTAGGAAAGTTTTGAGTCGGTTCTGTTGTGGCTGTTTATTGGCGCAAGAGGGGGCTGTGATGGCGAAACCTTAGCGGGCAGAACCGAGGCAAAATGGAACTTTGTAAAAGCCTTGTCACGTGCTCTAGACTACTCACCAAAGGAAGTGAGCGGTGGTATCGACGGATGCCAAACAAACTAGAGAATTCGTGTCTTGTGGGTAAAGTCGCACAACCTCTGCAGAGTGTCAAAATCTATTCGAATAGCCGTGTCCCCTGCTACGGACATGCCCGTGATTTCGCGCAAGGGTAGTATTTTGAAAAATGTGGTTTGGTTCGATGGAAACGCTTGGTTGAATGGTTGGGAAGTGAACGGATGTTCACCGCTTGATTCAAAAGAACGTGGTTATCTATGTATTATTCTTTTAAAATCCTGCTTTGCAATCTAATTAATGTATTTACTGTTAAACTTGCTTTCTGCAAATTAACCATAAAGACATCCTTGCTTAAGCTTTGTCATGAATACTATGTGCATACATTTCTCTATGACTTGCTGAGTACTTTATGTACTCACGGCTTTATGCCCTTTGTTGATCAGTCCCAGCAGAAGGATCAGGAAATATTGAGTTCTACGAAGAAGGCTACTTTGAAGACTTTGCGAACTAGGTCGCGTCCTCCACTCGATTGCCTGTGGGCATGTCGATTGGGCTCCACGTATTTTTGAGATTTTCGCTGTCAGATACTCTGGTGTGGTTAAGCCCTGTGTGGCAACTTTTGTAAGAACCTCGACCATAAGGTTTTTGCTGTTTTAATTAATATTACTTTGTCTGCTTCATTAGTTCGTTGTGGAATGGTTATGATTACATCATTGTTGCAACTGTGCAAGCTAGCTACTGATCATGGGACTAGCTTGGTATGCACAGAGGGTCTCGGGGTTGTGTGACATCCTCGGGGTCCGACAAGAGATGGTATCAGAGCCATATCGACTGTAGGACGTAGCCTTTAGTTAGATTGGTCGTCTTAGTCAAAGATTCAAAATATATTTTCTAAATCAAACCAAGCAATTA
This sequence comes from Hsuehochloa calcarea, assembly GCA_036346395.1. Lineage (NCBI taxonomy): Eukaryota > Viridiplantae > Streptophyta > Magnoliopsida > Poales > Poaceae > Hsuehochloa > Hsuehochloa calcarea. The sequence continues at coordinate 62,053,084 of CM070596.1, forward strand.
ACTTGACTAGATATTCTTCTCTTATCTTATTCTGTTCTTTCTCACCTTGTTCTATTCTTTTCTTACCATCTTACCCTCTTATATCATTCTTGAGTTCTTTCATCTTATCTTTTCGGGAACTTGGTTTTCAAATTTAAACTTGACTCCTTATCTCTGGATTATCCCTAGGATCGAGCCCTTCAAGATCAAGTAATGGAAGTTTTGGAAGTTCGAGATCTGCTGCTGTTTCAAGTTGACCCTCCGTAAAGATTAGATTGGTAGCTGCCCTCCCTAGTTTTAGTATCGTTTAGCCTGCGTAATAGTGCTTTTGTGCTTAAGTGCCCCTTTTGGTTTGCTTCTTGATAGCTTTCCGGCTATCCGTTCGTTGGGTAAAACCAATTTTGTCCGCATTAGGTTGATCCATCTATCTCCCTTGTTCCTCGCTCATCTCCGTGCTTTCCCTCGCATCTAAATTGCTTTCTTCTTCTCGTCTATTAAACCAAGAAAGCTTTGTCGCAGATGGTTCGCACCGCAACTCCGCAAGCCGTGATGAGACTCCAGCGCCGATGCCCCGCCTTCCCGTGCCGCCAGCAGATCCGGTTTGAGTCGGTTCATGGCACCAGACGCACTGATGAGCTCTTTGATGCGTATTATGACTCGATGATGAATCGCCAGAACTGCATCCATTCTCTTCTCGCAATGATGAATCGTATCAGCCAAGCCGCCACGCCACGCCGCTTCCACCCCCGTGTTTCTCACCAGCCGGGCAGAGTTTTGAGGACCCATCCGCCCACTTTCTAGCTCCTGAGCCATTGGGCGCCGATGACCGGTTACGCCCATGGAAAGAAGCTCGCTATCACCCGCTGTGATGATCGCGAGAAGGTTCTCAGATGCCACTCACCACCTTGAAGGTACCGCCGCAGAATGGTGGAGAACTATTGTGCCGCCCATGGAAACCCCGAGAGTATCACTTGGGCCGAAGTTTTCGTGAGCTTTCGCCACTCCCATATCCCGGATGGAAAGGTGGAAATGAAGAAGAATGAGTTCCGTGAGTCGCAAAGAAGGCAACATGTCGCTGAGTGAATACCTCAATGATTCACTCACCTATCCCGTTATGCCCTGCAGGACGCTTGCCACGATGATGCCCGCCGAAGCGCTTCAAGAGAGGACTCAACCCCGCTTGAAGGTGCAAGTCATTGGGAATGACTATTCAGATTTCCAGCACTTGGTGAACAAGGCCATGCTCATCGAGGAATCCCGCCGTGAACTTGAAGAATCCCGCAAGAGAAAGATGATGCAGCACAGTGCCCATCAGGCGGGATTCCTCGATGAGCATGGCCTTAAGCACAGTGCCCTCCCTAGTTTTAGTATCGTTTTGCATCGGGGACCCCGAGGATGTCACACAACCCCGAGACCCTCTGTGCATACCAAGCTAGTCCCATGATCAGTAGCTAGCTTGCACAGTTGCAACAATGATGTAATCATAACCATTCCACAACGAACTAATGAAGCAGACAAAGTAATATTAATTAAAACAGCAAAAACCTTATGGTCGAGGTTCTTACAAAAGTTGCCACACAGGGCTTAACCACAACAGAGTATCTGACAGCGGAAATCTCAAAAATACGTGGAGCCCAATCGACATGCCCACAGGCAATCGAGTGGAGGACGCGACCTAGTTCGCAAAGTCTTCAAAGTAGCCTTCTTCGTAGAACTCAATATTTCTGATCCTTCTGCTGGACCGATCAACAAAGGGCATAAAGCCGTGAGTACATAAAGTACTCGAAGAAGTCGAGAGAAATGTATGCACATAGTATTCATGACAAAGCTTAAGCAAGGATGTCTTTATGGTTAATTTGCAGAAAGCAAGTTTAACAGTAAATACATTAATTAGATTGCAAAGCAGGATTTTAAAAGAATAATACATAGATAACCACGTTCTTTTGAATCAAACGGTGAACATCCCGCTCACTTCCCAACCATTCCAACCAAACGCTTCCATCGAACCAAACCACATTTTCTCAAAATACTACCCTTGCGCGAAATCACCAGGCATGTCCGTAACCGGGGACACGGCTATTCGAATAGATTTTGACACTCTGCAGAGGTTGTACAGCTTTACCCACAAGACACGAATTCTCTAGTTTGTTTGGCATCCGTCGATACCACCGCTCACTTCCTTTGGTGAGTAGTCTAGAGCACGTGACAAGGCTTTTACAAAGTTCCATTTTGCCTCTGGTTCGCGCGCTAAGGTTTCGCCATCACAGCCCCCTCTTGCGCCAATAAACAGCCACAACAGAACCGACTCAAAACTTTCCTAATTAATTGGCCAGGTCCGTCCCATACCGGACTTATGGTTGCACGAGGTGACCCAGATCAATGACTTGCAAAGTTAAGTCCTTAGTTGGCTGCTCAGACAAGTCTACCACAACCCAATGTGCATTACGCACCCACTCTAGCTCCCTACCTCAAGCCCGAGCATAAAACATTTTTGTTCATTCCCGACCAAATGGCAATCCCTGCCATGGCACAACATCTTTTAATAAAAGTGGCCTCACACCACTGTTCCATAGTTCCATTAGTCAAATTTCAACAATCATTGAACATGTGATCGAAAGTCTCGCGGTAACTAAAGCATGTCTAAGCAATAATACGCTCCCAAGTTGGTATACAATCATGTCCAACTAGTATTAACCATCCTAAGGTGTCCAAGGATATATGTCATTCAAAGAGACATTTCGTTTTCAATTCATCAAGGAGGCATAATGGCAATTTGGTAATTATCTACTCCCAAAACCATTTTTAATAAAACTAGCCATGCATGATAATTTAATACCATATACATTTGTAAAATGGGTTCAACATGGTCAAAGGCCTACGACTTGCCTTCGTTGACGAGGAGAGGGTCTTGATCGTCCGTTTGTCGAAGAAATCTTCCAAACGCCTAATCTACACGCGAGAATAGCAACAAATAAATAAAACAGCACCAAATGAACTCCAAAAATTACAAAACCAGTACCAAATGAAAGAGGGTGAATTTATATGAATTTAGAAATTTGAATAACCCAAATCGGAGTTCGGATGTGAAAGTTATAGCCAAAAGAAGTTGAAAGTCACATAAAATGATGGAATTAGGGTTTTCGGATTTTCGGATTTAATTTTCTATTGAAAAACCGGATTTTGACGTCAACAAGACGCCAGCATAACACACGCGGGCGCCACGCGGCGAATTGTCGACGCGGCGCCGACGTGGCGCCACGTGGGTGGCCACGTGGGCTCGGGCCACCGGTCGAGAGAGAGAGGAGAGAGAGACGGGACGCGGCGCGCGCATGGCGCGGGTCGAGCCGAGGGGGACGGGCGGCGGCGACCGGGTCAAGGAGACGGCCATGAGAACGGCGACGCGGAGGCAGGAAGAACGGAGAAGGGCGCGAACGGCGAGAGAGAGAGAGAAAGAAGAGAGGGAGAGGAAGAGGCGCGGCGGTTTTATAGAGCTCACGGCCGCAAAAGCAACGGAGCGGCGATGGACGGCGTGGCGTGGCGGGCGCGCGGCGAGGCGCGGCGTGGCGACGAGACGCGGGATTCGCGCGCGGCGCGCGCATGCGGCGGCGCGTGGAGAGAGCGGCGAGCGCGGCGAGACGATAGACGGACGCCGTCCGATTCGACGGACGGTGGGAGCGAGAGGCGCGGTGAAGCGAGCCGTCCGATTCCGACGGACGCTGGGAGTCCAGCGCGCGCGGAGGAGATGAAGCGGCGCCGTCCGATTCCGACGGACGGTGGGAAGCGGAGGGCGCGCGATGCGAGCCGTGGCGATGGCGATCGGACGGTCGCGAAAAAAAGGGGCGCGAGCGAACGGATGCGGCGGATTTCGATCCAACGGCCAAGAGCAAGAGGCGACGCGGCGAACGAGGCGCTTGATGAAGATCCGACGCGGAGGGCGAGGCGCGCGCGCGAGCGTCGCGGAGGGGCGAGAGCGAGGAACAGCGATGGGCCTGGCTAGGATTCGCCCACGCAGAGAAAAGATTTAAAATCCATTTTTGATTTTAGAAATTCAAATAAATCAAAAGGAAATTTAGAAAATAGCAAATAGACTCCAAAAATTCTAGAAAATTCACGAAATTCCTTGACTTATTCTAGACTTAATAAAAATACTCTTAACTTTAAATATTCTTTTTCTTTTGCAATTAAATTAATTTTTAATTTCGGGTAAAAGGAAAATGAATTTCTAAAATCCAATAAATCCAAGAAAATTCTTAAAATAATAATTTTGATTTTAAATTCAGAAAACTCAATCAAACCAATTTTAATTTAATTGAAGTTTGATTAATTCATATTAAACATGCAATTGAATTCTGAAATTTCAAAATTAAACTTTGGGCAAATAGAAACAAATGGTTTTCTTTTAAAATTTTCAAAACTCAAAACGGACGTTACAAACCTACCTCTTAAAGGGAATCTCGACCCGAGATTCAGTGACTAGAGAATAGGTGGGAAACTCACCTTGTGTCATCTTCTCGTTCCCAAGTGGCTTCTTCTTCGTGTGGTTGCTCCATCGACCTTGCGAAACGGATGATCTTGCTTCTTGTCACTCGCTCGCTACTTCCAAGATCTTGATGGGATGCTCCTTGTAGGTGAGGTCTTCTTGCAGGGGCAATTGCTTCGCTGGCATCTGCTCTTCGGGCACACGCAAACACTTCTTCAACTGCGACACGTGGAAGACATTATGCACATCTGACAGCTGAGGTGGGAGCTCCAACTGGTAAGCGACTTCTCCTCTTCGGGCTAGAACTGGGAAAGGTCCGATGTACCTTGGTGCAAGCTTTCCACTTACTCTGAATCGACGCATCCCTTTGAGAGGCGACACCTTCAGGTACACATGATCACCAGGTGCAAAAGCTAGATCTCGGCGACGGTTATCAGCATAACTCTTCTGCCTGGTCTGTGCTGTTTTCAGCCTTTCTCTGATTGATCGAACTTGCTCTTCGGCTTTTTCCAAAATATCCGGCCCAAACACTTGTCTTTCGCCTACTTCATTCCAATACAACGGTGTTCTGCATTTTCTTCCATAAAGAGCTTCAAACGGAGACATCTGGAGGCTTGACTGGTAGCTGTTGTTATAGGAAAACTCTGCATAAGGTAGCATTTGATCCCAACTGGTCTGATTTGCTAAGGCACAAGCCCTTAACATATCTTCTAGGATTTGATTTACTCTTTCTCGTCTCCATCCGTCTGGGATGATAAGTCAGATCGAAATTTAGATTAGTACCCAAAACATCGTGCAACTTCGCCAAAATCTTGAGGTGAACGGGTTCCTCGATCCGACACGATCTTCTTCTAAGACTCCATGCCGGCACACTATCTTTGCCATGTACAATTCGCGATCTATCACGAGTAAGTAGTCTTGATCGGGAGAAAGTGAGCAACCTTGGTTAGACGATCCACAATTACCCAGATAGAATCATATCCTGACCTTGTCCTTGGCAAACCAGTGATAAAATCCATGCCAATTTCTTCCCACTTCCATTCGGGTACTTTCAAGGGTTGCAGGAGTCCAAAGAGTCTTTGATGCTCGGCTTTAACTCACGATGGACATCACACCGAGCTACATACTCGGCAATCTCACGCTTCATGCTAGGCCACCAATACATTTCTTTAAGGTCTTGGTACATCTTGGTGCTTCCAGGGTGAATGGAATACAAAGTTTCATGGGCTTCCTTGAGTACCACCGCTAAGCTCTTGCCGATCTGAACACAAATTCGCTTATCAAACCAAATGGTGCCTTGCTCATCTTCTGAAAATCTCAGGGCTTTACCTTTCTTCATGTTGCTCTTGATTTCCTTAATATTGGCATCTTCAACTTGAGCTTCCTTGATCCGATTCCGCAAAGTGGGTTGAATTTCTAGGCGCTAGATAACCTTCTTCAACCAACTCTAACTTGAGCTTCAGAATTCTTCATGAAGGGTCACGTGATTTTCCTTGATCGATGTGGTATTGCGAGAGACTTTTCGCTCAAGGCATCCGCCACAACATTAGCTTTGCTCGGGTGGTAATGGATTCCAATATCATAATCCTTGATTAACTCTAACCACCTTCTTTGCCTCATATTAAGATCACCGAGTGAAAATGTACTTCAAGCTCTTATGGTCCAGATAGACCTCACAATGATTACCAATAAGGTAATGACGCCATATCTTTAAAGCATGCACTACTACAGCCTAACTCCAAGTCATGAGTGGGGTAATTCACTTCATGAGGCCTCAACCGACGGAAGCATAAGCTACTACCTTCCTTTCTTGCATCAGACACAACCAAGTCCTTGCCGGATGCATCACAGAAAATCTCAAAATCCTTCCTGACATCCGCAAAATCAACACCGAGTCATTGTCAAACGCTTCTTCAACTCTTGAAAACTTTGCTCACAATCTGTCCAAGCAAATTTCTTTTCTTTCTTCAAGAAATGAGTGAGGGTCTTGCTATCTTGGAGAATCCTTCTATGAATCGACGATAGTATCCCGCCATTCCAAGAAAACTTCGACTGAGGCATCGACTTGGGTGACTCCCAATTAAGCACATCCTTAACCTTGCTAGGGTTAACAGATACTCCTTCCGCAGACATGACATGTCCCAAGAAAGTAACTTCTTTCATCCAAAACTCACACTTGCTGAATTTAGCATAGAGTTGATGATCTCTAAGCTTATTCAGACCAAACGGAGGTGCTCTTCATGCTCTTCTTCACTCTTGAATACACCAAAATATCGCCAATGAAGACAATGACGAACTTATCCAAATACTCCATGAATACTTTATTCATCAAGTTCATAAAGTAAGGTGGGCATTGGTCAATCCAAAAGACATGACCGTGAACTCATACAGATCCATACCGGGTTGAGAAAGTCGTCTTGGGAATATCTTCGGACGAATCTTCACCGTGGTATCCTCGACCTCAAGTCTATCTTGGAGAACACACCGGCTCCTTTCAACCGGTCAAACAAATCATCGATCCCAGGCGAGGGTACTTGTTCTTGATGGTGACCTCATTGAGGGCTCTTAATCCACACACATCCGTTGGGTGCCATCCTTCTTTGCAACAAAGATCACTGGGCTCCCAAGGTGAAGAACTTGGTCTGACAAAACCTTTCTCTTGCATTTCTTCAATTTGCTTCTTCAGCTCAACCAAATCATTGACAGGCAATCGGTAGGGTCTCTTGAAAATAGGCGCAGTTCCTGGAACAAGATTGATGACAAACTCAAGTCTCGGTCAAGCGGCATTCCGTAGATCATCGGGAAAGACATCCAAAACTCTCGACTCATCGGCACTTCTTCCAAAGACACAACACCGCACTGCAGACTAAAGATCCAAATAGCTTCTCCGGGAGGCTTCAAACTTTACCTTGGTTCCATCCGGATGACCAAAGTGATGCTTCTACCACCACAATCCAAGAGGGCTTGGTGATTGGCAAGCCAATCCATTCCCAAAATCACATCAAGAGACTTGGTGTCTATGATGATGAGATTAGCAAGGAATTCTACCCTTCTATGGTCACTTTAACCTTAGGGCAACCTTGGTTCGTACTCGATTCGAACCGGAGATTGAACCAACAAAACACTTTTAAGAGGCAAAACTTCCAACTGGTGCCTTTCAAAGAAAACTCAGAAACAAACGAATGCGAAGCTCCGTAATCAAACAAAACAAAGGGCGGTCTTTGAATTGACAAGGAACTTACCCAAAGACGACGTCCGGTCCGTCTGGGCTTCCTCCACAGTGGTGTGGTTCACACGACCTCTTCCAAAAGGTGAGGAGACTTGATCGTGCGGATGGAGTCGAGGGTCTCCACGTGCGACTCGGAGCGGGGTCTGGTCTGAGTAGCTCCCATGTTGAAACGAACAGAGAAGGGCCTTGCCTCTGCGGCAATTATTGGCGAAGTGCCCCAGCTGATGACACTTAAAGCAGGTGATCCCGGCTGCAGGGTTGCCACTTCTTGGTCTTTGTTGCTTTGGAGCCGCTGAAGCCGCGGTTACCGGAACTGCCGGGCGAGTCTTTGCTCTGGGCTCAATGTGACAGTGGAGCAACACGGCGGGAGGCGGCACATTCATTCGACTCTCTCGGGAGTGAGACCGATGGGCACCGTGTCGCATCATCTTTCTCTTGCGGGATTCTTCAAGTTCACGGCGGATTCCTCGATGAGCATGGCCTTGTTCACCAAGTCTTTGGAAATCAATAGTCATTCCCAATGACTTGCACCTTCAAACTGGGGTTGAGTCCTCTCTTGAAGCGCTTCTGGCGGGCATCATCTGTGGCAACGTCCTCTGGGGCATAACGGGATAGCTGAGTGAATCTGTTGAGGTATTCACTCACTGACATGTTGCCTTGCTGCAGCTCACGGAACTCATTCTTCTTCATTTCCACCTTTCCATCCGGGATATGGGAGTGGCGGAAAGCTCCTGAAAACTCGGCCCAAGTGATACTCTCGGGGTTTCCATGGGCGGCACAATAGTTCTCCCACCATTCTGCAGCGGTACCTTCAAGCTGGTGAGTGGCATACAGAACCTTCTCGCGATCATCACAACGGGTGATAGCGAGCTTCTTTTCCATGGAACGTAACCAGTCATCATGCGTCCAATGGCTCCGAGGAGCTAGAGAAAGTGGGCGGATGGGTCCTCAAAAACTCTGCCAGCCTGGACTGAGGAAACACTGGGGGTGGAGCAGGCGTGGGCGTGGCGGTGCTGACTGCTACGATTCATCATTGCGAAGAAGCGCGGCCGATGCGTTCTCACGATTCATCATCTGAGTCATATTCTGCATCAAAGAGCTCATCAGCTGCGTCTGGGCTACCATGAACTGACTCAAACCCGGATCTGCACTGGCGGCCTGGGAAGACGGCATCGGGCGCTTGAGTCTCATCACGGCTTGCGAGTTGCGGTCCGAACCATCTGCGACAAAGCTTTACCGTTTAATAGGCGAGAAGAAGAAAGCAATTTAGATGCGAGGAAAGCACGGAGATGAGCGAGGAACAAGGGAGATAGATGGATCAACCTAATGCGGACAAAATTGGTTTTACCTAACGAACGGATAGCCTAAAGCTATCAAGAAGCAAACCAAAAGGGGCACTTAAGCACAAAAGCACTATTACGCAGGCTAAACGATACTAAAACTAGGGAGGGCAGCTACCAATCTAATCTTTACGGAGGGTCAACTTGAAACAGCAGCAGATCTCGAACTTCCAAAACTTCCATTACTTGATCTTGAAGGGCTCGATCCTAGGGATAATCCAGAGATAAGGAGTCAAGTTTAAATTTGAAAACCAAGTTCCCGAAAAGATAAGATGAAAGAACTCAAGAATGATATAAGAGGGTAAGATGGTAAGAAAAGAATAGAACAAGGTGAGAAAGAACAGAATAAGATAAGAGAAGAATATCTAGTCAAGTTAATTGCTTGGTTTGATTTAGAAAATATATTTTGAATCTTTGACTAAGACGACCAATCTAACTAAAGGCTACGTCCTACAGTCGATATGGCTCTGATACCATCTCTTGTCGGACCCCGAGGATGTCACACAACCCCGAGACCCTCTGTGCATACCAAGCTAGTCCCATGATCAGTAGCTAGCTTGCACAGTTGCAACAATGATGTAATCATAACCATTCCACAACGAACTAATGAAGCAGACAAAGTAATATTAATTAAAACAGCAAAAACCTTATGGTCGAGGTTCTTACAAAAGTTGCCACACAGGGCTTAACCACAACAGAGTATCTGACAGCGGAAATCTCAAAAATACGTGGAGCCCAATCGACATGCCCACAGGCAATCGAGTGGAGGACGCGACCTAGTTCGCAAAGTCTTCAAAGTAGCCTTCTTCGTAGAACTCAATATTTCCTGATCCTTCTGCTGGGACTGATCAACAAAGGGCATAAAGCCGTGAGTACATAAAGTACTCAGCAAGTCGTAGAGAAATGTATGCACATAGTATTCATGACAGGCTTAAGCAAGGATGTCTTTATGGTTAATTTGCAGAAAGCAAGTTTAACAGTAAATACATTAATTAGATTGCAAAGCAGGATTTTAAAAGAATAATACATAGATAACCACGTTCTTTTGAATCAAACAGTGAACATCCCGTTCACTTCCCAACCATTCCAACCAAACGTTTCCATCGAACCAAACCACATTTTCTGAAAATACTACCCCTTGCGCGAAATCACCAGGCATGTCCGTAAGCGGGGACACGGCTATTCGAATAGATTTTTGACACTCTGCAGAGGTTGTACAGCTTTACCCACAAGACACGAATTCTCTAGTTTGTTTGGCATCCGTCGATACCACCGCTCACTTCCTTTGGTGAGTAGTCTAGAGCACGTGACAAGGCTTTTACAAAGTTCCATTTTGCCTCGGTTACGCGCTAAGGTTTCGCCATCACACCCCCTCTTGCGCCAATAAATGCCACAACAGAACCGACTCAAAACTTTCCTAATTAATTGGCCAGTCCGTCCCATACTGACTTATGGTTGCACGAGGTGACCCGGATCAATGACTTGCAAAGTTAAGTCCTTAGTTGGTCGCTCGCACAAGTCTACCACAACCCAATGTGCATTACGCACCCACTCTAGCTCCCTACCTCAAGCCCGAGCATAAAACATTTTGTTCATTCCCACCAAATGGCAATCCTCGCCATGGCACAACATCTTTTAATAAAAGTGGCCTCACACCACTGCTCCATAGTTCCATTAGTCAAATTTCAACAATCATTGAACATGTGATCGAAAGTCTCATGTAACTAAAGCATGTCTAAGCAATAATACGCTCCCAAGTTGGTATACAATCATGTCCAACTAGTATTAACCATCCTAAGGTGTCCAAGGATATATGTCATTCAAAGAGACATTTCGTTTTCAATTCATCAAGGAGGCATAATGGCAATTTGGTAATTATCTACTCCCAAAACCATTTTTAATAAAACTAGCCATGCATGATAATTTAATACCATATACATTTGTAAAATGGGTTCAACATGGTCAAAGGCCTACGACTTGCCTTCGTTGACGAGGAGAGGGTCTTCGGTCGTCGGGTCGAAGAAATCTTCCAAACGCGGAATCTACGTGCGAGAATAGCAACAAATAAATAAAACAGCACCAAATGAACTCCAAAAATTACAAAACCAGTACCAAATGAAAGAGGGTGAATTTATATGAATTTAGAAATTTGAATCACCCAAATCGGAGTTCGGATGTGAAAGTTATAGCCAAAAGAAGTTGAAAGTCACATAAAATGATGGAATTAGGGTTTTCGGATTTTCGGATTTAATTTTCTATTGAAAAACCGGATTTTGACGTCAGCGCACGCGCAAGCACACACGTGGCAGCCACGCGGGCGAAATTGCTGACGCGGCGCCGACGTGGCGCCACGTGGGTGGCCACGTGGGCTCGGGCCCACGGGTCAGAGAGAGAGAGAGAGAGAGAGAGACGCGGCGCGCGCGGCGCGGCCGCGGCCGAGGGGACGGTGGCGGCGGCGACCGGGTCAAGGAGACGGCGCGGAGAACGGCGACGCGAGGCGGAAGAACGGAGAAGCGGCGGAGAACGGCCGAGAGAGAGAGAGAAAGAAGAGGGAGAGAAAGAGGCGCGGCGGTTTTATAGAGCTCATGGCATGCAGCCAGGCGGCGATGGATCTGCCAGCGCGGCGTGGCGCGCGCGGCGAGGCGCGGCGTGGCGACGAGATTTGCCATGGATTCGCGGCGGCGCGAATCGCGCGGCGGCGACGTGGGAGAGAGCGGCGAGCGCGGCGAGACGATGACGGACGCCGTCCGATTCCGACGGACGGTGGGGAGCGAGGCGGCGCGGTGAACGAGCCGTCCGATTCGACGGACGGTGGGAGTCCAAAGGGCGCGAGGAGATGAGCGGTCTCCGTCCGATTCCGACGGACGCTGGGAAGCGGAAGGAGTGCGAGCGTCTGGCCGTCGATGGCGATCGGACGGCCGCGAAGAAAAGGGGCGCGAGCGAACGGATGCGCCGGATTCGATCCAACGGCCAAGAGTAAGAGGCGACGCGGCGAACGAGCGCTTGGATGAAGATCCGACGCGGAGGGCGAGCCATGCGCGCGGAGCGGGGAGTGGGCGGGCGAGACGAGCGATGGGCCGCTAGGATTCGCCCACGCACGAGAAAAGATTTAAAATCCATTTTTGATTTTAGAAATTCAAATAAATCAAAAGGAAATTTAGAAAATAGCAAATAGACTCCAAAAATTCTAGAAAAATTCACAGAAATTCCTTGACTTATTCTAGACTTAATAAAAATACTCTTAACTTTAAATATTCTTTTTCTTTTGCAATTAAATTAATTTTTAATTTCGGGTAAAAGGAAAAATGAATTTCTAAAATCCAATAAATCCAAGAAAATTCTTAAAATAATAATTTTGATTTTAAATTCCAGAAAACTCAATCAAACCAATTTTAATTTAATTGAAGTTTGATTAATTCATATTAAACATGCAATTGAATTCTGAAATTTCAAAATTAAACTTTGGGCAAATAGAAACAAATGGTTTTCTTTTAAAATTTTCAAAAACTCCGAAAAACGGGACGTTACAGGTCGATAGGCAATGGGGTGTCGCCATGTTTAGGAAGTGCAGTCGTGGACGTGACACTACTCCGATGTTGAGAGGGAGTACTGGCTCCCAAAATCACAAGGGCGTCTTGCGATCGGTGGAGGATTTGATTCATTTGTTCCTGCAATGTTGTTATCTGTGCTTGAAATTGTGTCGGATCGCGTCACGTTGCCGCCTTCTCAATTCCACTACTGGGACTAGGAAGTAGGTATAGATTCCTCCCGAGCCCTGTACTGTAGAGCCTCCACTCCAGTCCCGACTCCTGAGTCCTAGGGCCCCGCTCCCCTTTGTCTCTCTCTCCAGTCTTCCCCACATCACATCCACACATGCCACACCTCTAAATCCAATCCAGGCCTGCTGCTCCAAACCCAAGTCTCGTATCGCCTGCCGCCCATATCAAGATCAATCGCCTCCATCCCTCTGGCCATGCTGCTTTGTGGCTATGGTGCCTCCACCATTGGTGATAGTTTACCCTCTTTGTATCTCTCTCCAAATCCATGCCCCTCTTCGTCTCCTTATCCCCCTAGCTATCTATGGCTTGGCGAGAAGAGGGTGCCACGGCGGCACGTCGGACGGAGACTAGAGGATCTGAGGTGACAAACATCGAGTAGGAGGAGGGGAGGCTGCAAGCGCCGAGCGGCACGACCAACAACGAGATGGTGTAGAGTGGGTCAGCACCGAGGCACCATGTCGTTCTTACCCCGTCAGATGTGGGTGTTCTAGTGATGAGGTCGGCCTACTCATCCTTTGAGCTCAGCTCCTCACATTTCTTAAATTTGTTGCACACACTTTTCTCATTGTTGCAGAAAGTGATTTTTGTTGTTGTTATGTTTCTTTCTCAAATCTTGTAGCAAAAGGTATTTTTGTTGCAATAGAGTGATTGATTTGTTGCATCACGTCTTTTTTTTTGCAACAGGGTTGTTATTTTGTTGCATTGGTTGTTGTGATTGTCTTGTTACAATTGAAAGGGCATTTTGTTGCAAGCTCATAAATCGTTATTGTGCTTCATGATTTTTTGTCGCAAAAATACAAGTTTGAGCAAGTTCTCCATTATAGGTATTTGATCTAATAATTGTTGGCCAAGCTCTTCGCAAGGTGATGATTTGGTGTTGGGTGCTCAATTTTTTTTTGAATCAGATGATACAATTAGATGTATGATGTGAAGAAATTTTGGTGGAAGCGAGAGGCAACGCTCACGAGGACGATGGGGGCACCTCCGATCTGGCAATATGGTTTTGTCATTGCGTCACGAGGAGATCAAATGGTTTCTTCTGGGCTCGTTGGAAAGACCCAACGACAGAAACAACGTACGACGCTAGCGCTCGGATTGAACGTTTGAGCGCGAGTAAATTTCACTTTGCACCATGTTTTATTACCAAAGTGTCCAGGGTTTGCACATGTTATCACTTTACACTAGATAATTTTACCATGAGTTGCAGGTTGTACCAGGGTTCCCGTCTCTAGGCGATTCCCGTCCGTCGCGCCACCCGATTCGCTGGAGCCAGTCATCAGACTCGCTGTTGCACACCTCCAAGTTCCGATTCTCCTCAAGCATCGAAGGCAACCGGTGGCGATGCCCCCGACGACAAGCGGGTGAGTACAACATGTTCCTGAGTGTTGCGGAGCCGAGGGTGCGATTGATGTGTGCGTGGCGACCAAGTGTGATAGGAATGATGTCACAACGACCTCAGTGACGGTCCGAAGCAGGGGCATCGGCGGCCGTCAGCATACTCCATTGACAGTGGGAAAAATCTGAGGGCGTATGAGCATTGCACCGTGGTGGGAAGCCAACGGTGGCTCGATGGTAACCCACCATGGTGCAGTGAAGGGGAGTGTCAGGCAGTGGAGTTTGGGAAGAGTGGCATCGGTGACGCACTCGGCGAGGATGGACGCGCCCGGAGACGGCGGATCGACGCGAGCCTTCGGTGGTGGGGAAGGAGGTGTTACCTTGGTTCAAAGTGAAAGAGATTGTAAGAAGAGGCGGTGTAAAGTGAAAAGAATGGCTAAAGGTGGTGCAAAGTGTCACTTGATGCAAAGTGAAATTTACTCTAAAAACATAGCTTATGCAGTGGCATGCATTTACTGACATTGGGCAAAAAGAAGGAAAAGTACTGTTTGGGTGGTTATCTTGCATCCATCTCATGTTTTCTTAAGGTATCTTTTAATGTTTTAGAATGATACCATCGCTGTCAAAATAATTAAATCTTATTGTGATTTTGCTAAGATTATCAGGAGAGGTGCTATGGGCTCCTACTGGCTGCTGGCTCCTATCTGTAAGAATCTGGATCTGATAGCAATCTTGACAGTCCCCACCTTGTTGTGTTTATACTTTATAGGGATCTCCAGCTGTATAACTACAGTGCGACCCCTGCCTATGAAGCTGTGAAATCATTTCTACCTTGGAGAAAAATCTGCATTCTTGTTTCAAGAAAAGATGGATGGAGATTTACTTATCCAAAGATTCTTAATTGGTGACACTGTGCCAGTGTGATTCCGAGGTAAGAACAAGTATGTTCATCCGTGCTCTTACATGTTAGCATATCTTTTGTTTGACAAAACCTGGTCACATCGACTGGCAGTTAGGTAGGCCTAGACCAATTTGTCTGGTCGTATGGGGAGACATTCTAGTTTGCCATTAGTTCTTCAAGTAGAGATTTTTTTTGGATTAAGGAGACAAACCTTACATCTCCGGCCTCTGCTTCAGGAGCAGATAGCCAAAGTATTCACCACACGTACTTATCCTACTACATCATTCCAGGCAATCTCTTCTAGTAGAGATTACAGGCATGAACTTCGTTCATGATGCTTTTGTTCACAGCCAAATACTCGGGGCTCAGCTTTCCTTTGCATGCGTATCCTGTGCCCCTGAGTGGGTTGTGGCTTTCACAAGGAGTAGCTGATACTGAGCCAGAATCCTGTGGAGTTAAATTCATCTCTTGCTGCAGGCTCGGCTGAGTTTTTTTAATCCCATCTGCCTGCAAGGCTGCAAGGGAGATGCAATCTTGCTGATGTTGGACCACGTTGATGTCAATCATTCACGATCTGTTGTTGTTCAATCCAATTGGTTGTAATCCGACAATTCCACAGGCAAGCAGTGGGCCCTTGGATCATTTATACACCCTACAATTGGTATCTTGGTCTCTCTGCGTTGCATTACATCAACATACTGTTCTGAACTTGTCTTAGAGCGTTGTTTATGTATTGTATTTGTGGGAACATCTGCTAGGAAAGTTCAGCACTTGCTATCCTTCCTCTGGAGGTAACCGCCCTTTAGACGACATGTTTAGCTATCCATGATTGAATGCCTTTGCTTGGAATGTTGAACATGGTATCAATGAAAGGGAGCTGCACTGCGCAATTCAATTTAAGCCGCTTTAGAATGTTTAAACTGATGTACATGAATCATTGGTTTCAGAAGCATTAAGGTGGATAGTACAAATAATGGTTATTTTTTTTAATTAAATAAAAGGTATCCCCAGTTTCCAATTGAGAAATGGCCAACTACAAAGGTTCGCAGCCTAAGGCTCCTTTGGAACGTGGGATTCCAATTGACTTTTAGTTAGATGTTCTCTTTCCTACTAAATTGTTGGGACAGTTCAAATAATGAGATTGTCTAGTGATTAAGACTGTATAGTCTATTATCTTATTAAAGCAGAGTCAAAAGAAGTGACAACGTTCGCTTTCAAGGGATAGAAATTCATATTAATCGGTGCAAAAATAGAAAGATCTACATCTTCGGCGCAATGGGTCTAGATTAAAATAAAGTCAATGTTAAATACAATAAAACTAAATTCAAAAAAATCAAGAATTTAATTTCCATACAAATTCGTAAGTAAAAGAGTACATGACAAGTACAATAAAATTAAAATTCAGAATAAAAATAAAACAAAATTAGCAATTTGATTTTCATACAACTTTCTAAGTAAAATCTCTAAATAATTATATTTCAGAATAAAAATATAAACAAAAATTGGCAATCAGATTTGTATAATAAATACAACAAAAAATAGAAATAATAAATAAATAAAATAAAATAAAATAAGCAATTCATTTCGATACGAATTCCAAAAATTATAATTCGGAATAAAAATTTAAAAATAATTGGTAATTAGATTTGTATACAATATCCAACAAAAAACTAAAATTTGAAATAAAAATAAAATAAAATTAGCAATTTGATTTCAACACGAATTCCAAAGTAAAATCCATAAATAACTGTAATTCAGAATAAAAATTAAAGAAAAAAAATCCACACCATTGATCGTGGTGGGTCCATAATATAGCGGTCTAGATTAAAAAAAGAGTCCATATCAAGTACAATAAACATAAAATTAGGAATAAAAATAAAATAAAATCAGAATTTGATTTATAAACAAATTCCTTAGTAAAAGAGTCCATGTCAAGTACAATAAAACTAAATTTAAAATAAAAAATCATAAAATAATTATAATTCGAATAAAAAATAAACAAAATTATCAATTAGATTTGTATATGAAATCAAACAAAAAAAAATAAAATTTGGAATAAAAATAAAATAAAATTAGCAATTTAATTTTGATACGAATTCCATAAATTATAATTTGGAATAAAAATTACACAATAATTGGCACTTAGATTTGTATACGAAATCCAACAAAAAATAAATAAAATTCATAATAAAAATAAAATAAAATAAAATAAGCAATATGATTTCAATACGAATTCTAAAGTAACATTTCTAAATAATTGTAATTCAGAATAAAAAATTAAAGAAAAATTAGCGATCGAATTCATATACGAATTCCAAGAAAAAACTGAAATTCAAAATAAAAAATAAAAGGAATTTATAATTTGATTTACATAGGAATTCCAAAATAAAAATAACTAAAATTCAGAATAAATTAACTTAATTAATTAATTCAATTTGTATACAAACTCCAATAAAATAATTAAAATATTGAATAAAAATTATAACGATGATGGCACAAATGGTGTTGAAGGAGACAAAATAAATCACCAATGTTTGCTTTTAAGGTCACGTGTTTCTATTGTTGCTTCATATGGAATAAAAATAAAAAAATAATTAAAATTTTGAATAAAAAATAAAAGTTGTAACGAGGACATCACGAATGGTATCGGAGGAGATCACAAAAAAGTACAATACCATCGATCTGTCCTACAAGAATACATGGTCCCACGGGGAAGCGGAGAGCCGAAGCGACGACGATGGAGTTGAGGACATTGTTGTGTTGCTCACCTTAGTCGTTTAATGAGGACAATGTTGTGCTACTCGTTGGAGCCATTGAAGAGAAAGTCTAGTGTTGAAGGAGCAAAAGGTCGCGATGACAAGAGGTGAGTGTCAACGTTGTTGAAGAAGTTAGTGGTCAAAGAACCTCGATGATGGAGAAGCCTTGATAGAGAGAAGATAAAGTTTTGCATTAAAAACGAACTATGGATGATATGGGGCCATCGGTAGTTAGGAGCGTTCCATCACTGATGATGGAAACGTCGTCACCCATGATGGCGAAAAGATTCTTTATATCGTTAGACAACGACTAAAGTTGACATGTCGTCATCAATGAAGATGGGAGGTTGTCACGATTAGTGAGGAAGTCATAACGTTGAGTTGGCCAACGTCGAAGAAGAGGAGCGACCGACACGAGAGAAGAGGACATCGAGCATGTACAACATCATTTATGCGTATTTACATGCATACATCCGTACGAATAGAAGCGTGAGCGTACAAAGGCAGAGAAGCAAAAAGCTTGGAGTGGAGATGACATAGTCGTAGGGAATAGGCTCGGGGTCATCGAAGAGAGCATGACACGTGTCCTCAGCTAGGATCGGCGACGATTGCATACGTGTGCATGTTGATGTCGCAGCGGCTAGTATTAAGTAATAATTGGAGAGAAGTAGAATATAACTATATGGTAAAGTATTGCATTGGAAGGGGTAGCAGTTGAGAGAGACCGATCAAGATTTGAGCTTACAATTGAAGGTTGAAGTAAAACAGCTCTGGCGGCGAGATAAAATAGAAGACACATGGTTCGGTGGGGTAGCCGACGTTTGAGAAAGGTAAGTTAAAGGTATATCGTCCATGGTGCATCGATGTATGTGTGAGCTAGGTACTATAATATCATGTAAATTAATAAGACACATACATAATCAATGTATTGCTTGAGATTAAATAAAGGTACATGTGCATGCATACAATTTGGAAAAGTAACTAATAAAGTAAGAATAGGGGGCATGCAGCTACATGATCTATGCAAGGAGAGTAATTAGTTTCTAAGAACTCCAATAACTTATTATGCTAAATGATTTTCTTTCATCAAAGTTCATACTTCAATTATGGTTTTCAGGTTGTATTTTCCTTTAGGCTTCTTTTGTCATTTTCAAATATTTAGGTTATCTTGGAAATATAAATAGCCTACAAGATAAGTAAATATAGTCTCAATCATTTATATAAAATTTGAAATAAATCTAGTCGTGCAACTCCGCAAGTTCGATTTACTAAAACACTATATATCCGCAAGTTCGATTTACTAAAACACTATATATCCGTCAATTCTAACAAAAAAAAAACATAGCCCAAAATCAGAACATATTAGGATTCAGTCAAACGACTTGAATGAAGTATAATTTCGAAATAAAGAGGTGCATCAGTGATTGCAGGTCCTGACACTTCCACTGGCCAGTGGACCTGAGCACTAAATCCACATTCCTTGACCCTCCTCGGAGTAATCCACAATTAGTAATCCTAACACAGCAATGAAGAAATCCACTCTTCGACACTTATCCACTTTGAATATCTCACCGACAGCTGTGCCCCACCAAGTGTGGGCCAACCTATCAATCAAATCGGAAGGGTGTTATTCTAGACTGCCAGTGAGTAGTTAGCGTTTAAAATCCGTCGAGGGCGGCCACGACGGCTACAGGGTAACCAGCACTGTGCTCGAGCGGAGCACCATACCGCCACCTCACCGTCCGACGAGGCCAGGTAGGCCCACTTCCCTACGGGCCCCACCTGTCGGCACCTAAATAATTCGTCTTTGTCTCTCTCTCGCCTCCTCCCTCCTCGCCCTCCCCTCCCGTTTCGTCGGCCTCTTCCTTCTCTTGTCGCCACCACCCCAAATTAGCAGAGAAGCCACCACATCCGCGCCTCGAGCTCGCCGCCTCCCCGACAGGCGAAACCCTCTGCCCCGTTGACCGGAGCTCATCTTCGCCGCCGCCGGCTGCGGCGGATGGTGGGCGTGGCCGAAGCTCGCCGCTGCTGCAAGATCTGAACGAGCTGTTGTTGTGTAGGTGTGGGGGTTAGGGTTACCAGTTTGGTGGGTGTTGCGGCGGCGGAGGCGTCCATGGCGGGGTCCAAGTTTGGGTCGTTCAAGTCAGAGAAGGGGGACTCGGCGGCGGCGGCCGGCGCGGTGGCGCATAGGAGGGACCCGTACGAGGTGCTGGGGGTGGAGCACAATGCCACCGAGCAGGAGATCAAGAGCGCCTTCCGCCGCATGGCCCTCAAGTAAGTAAAGCTCTCGGATTTGGTCACTTCTCGTGCTGTTCTTGTGTTCAGGAGTCAGGAGGGTAGGATTTGTTCAACTTTTTCCGCAAAATAGAGCGCAATTCATCCCAAATTTGCTCCTAGTATGAGAACTGTCGTTTAACGTTTGCTAATTTTGAATAAATTTGTCTCTTTCTGCAACAACAGAGAGAGCAGTTTTGGGGAACTTTTTGAATCGTGTGTTAGATTCGAACACCAGACCAGGCTTAATTTAGTAGTGATTTGATGTAGGTGCAAAATGCAGAGGTTTAAGTAATTTTCTGGTAAATTTTTTCCTGCAGGTACCATCCAGATAAGAATGCAGATGACCCCGTTGCCTCGGAGAAGTTCCAAGAAGCCACATTCTCTTACAACATCCTGTCAGATCCTGATAAGAGGCGACAGTACGATTCCTCAGGATTCGAGGTAATTTATGGTATGATTTGCTTGTTTTCTCGTTTGACTCTAATGCTTTTGTTACCGTTCAGGCCATGGAAGCAGATGGTCAGGAACTAGAGCTGGACCTATCAAGCCTCAACACTGTAAATACAATGTTTGCTGCTCTGTTTAGGTAGCTTGTTAAGGATATAGCAATTTTATTTGATAATATTTGCCTGGTTATGTAATGATAGTTATGTTTGTGTAGCAAGCTAGGAGTACCAATCAAGACCACAGTTTCAGCAACAGTTTTGGAGGAGGCATTGAATGGGTCAGTGGAGATTTCTCAGCTTCAGCTGGGAAAATCTGTATGTAGGAAGGTTGGCAACTACCTCCCATCATTTCTTCTCCGTGCAATTTTTTTTTTGTCCAGTGAGTAATATTTCAAATTTCATGGTGGCAGGTGGAGAAGCAATCAGCTCACTTTTATTCTGTGGACATAACAGACAAAGAAGCCAAAATGGGTTTAGTGTGTAGAGTACATTCAACTGCTAAAAGTAAATTCAAGGTTAGTTGCAAACTTGTCATTAGCATCTGTCTCTCATGATCTTTTGACCATTTAACTACTCCATTACGTTACTTTGGCTGAGAATCGTTGCCTTCTTAGATGTAATGTTGCACAAGTCAACTAATTTATTTGTTCCTTACTTCCTTTTTGGTAATTTTTTGGTGTTCTGAATATTAGGAAATGTGGTGGTGATATGTGCACTCTTTCTTGAGAAACTTGCATTTTTTTTTTGTGGGAAAAGATGACAATCTTACATTGCTATTACGATGGATATATGATTAGCCGTTTCTCTTGAAATTATCATGGCATTGGATATTCAAATCAATCAAATACTTGGTGTTTTGTATAGTTGCACTCAGTTTAGCAAGTTTTCCAATGCACAAGTACATCTTTCTAAGGCAGTTCTTTTTCTTTGTTTCAGTTGCTCTATTTTGAGCCTGAAGAAAACGGTGGGTTAAGCCTTGCTTTACAGGTATGTTTAGTGAGCTTTTTTTTTTTTCTGTTTGATTGAAAATAAGTTCTAAGAAGACTCTTTCTTCTATTTATGACTAGTTTATCACCTGCCAAGCATGAAATGCCAAAATGCGCGAAAAAAAATATTTTTCCATCAGCTTTTGATCTTCCTGATTGCCGATTCTTCCTGAAAAGTTTGTGCCATATAATCCACAACATTTTCTAGATCATTGATGCATTTTTCGGTTTTTCCAATGTTACTCTAGATTTATTGCATACAACTCGCGTTTAATTAGAACTGTCCTTGTGTTTGTAGTTGATTGGCATTTCATTCTGTGAGTTTGCTGTATCCTTGAGCACACAGCCTAATAGTTGATATTGCATTGTACTATCTTAACTGTGGAGCATGTGAAACTCAGAAACCTTATCCCGGTGGATTTGTTTGGCATCCTTGCGATGGAGTTAAACTAGTATATAATGTTAGGGAACCGCGTCACCAACCATACTAACTTGGGTTAACCATCTTTGGGCAAAATGAGTATGGCAGCCTCTGTAGTTACTGTGTTTTAGACATATTTGCGGTGTTTCTATTGGTACCAGAGCCAGTCCTTGCGACTACACAGGCACATGGGCTGACTGGCTGAGCGGCATGTGCCAGGAAGAGAAGATTCTGGTCAGTTGCCGCATGCTGACAATGGTGGTGAGGGTGTCAGGCCCTTCGTGTGTGCGCCTGTGAAAATATGGGTGGGGGTGGTCAATGTAACAGTGTAACACACCCTACTTTAGCCCAACAAAACAAGGTCTGGCAGTGATGGGATTAATGTTGGAAGTTGTTTTCAAACAACAAGTCGTGTTTCTTCACGGGAGGGTGCATTAAAAGAGTTGTGTCTCTTCATTTCACATCCTTTCAAAGCCTATCAGTTTTTGAGATGCACTTCGCAATCCCGTTTTCTTGTTTTGTTCACGACGAGTTTTCACTTTGCTTTAGTGCAAACTTCGTTCATACTTGTCTTATTCTACTACCTTATTTGCAGTAGACCCTCAAAACATTTAGACATGGTGCAAATAATCACTTTAGAAAAGCACTTCTGGCGTCCAACAGTTAATCCCATTTTTTCTAATTGTGGTGAAGTTGGAGTTGCATATAATGTCTTGGGAACTAACTTCGTTTAATCCATTTTATGGTTTTATTGTGCTAGTGTTTGAAGCTTTGAGTATTATCTCAGCTAACAATTTTTTTAAAAAATAATAATATTTTTTTTTTAAAATTACAAAACTAGGGAGTCGCCCAAAAAAATTACAAAACTAGGTCCTTGTTGCCAGTTGTACTGGCGACAGGCTCAACTGGCGATAGGAAGTTAAACAGTACTTCTGTCGCCAGTTGAACTACGACCATGTTATTTTGCCAGTTGATAGTCGACCACAATGGTCTATGGCTTCGACTAGATTATTTCAACCACTGGTTTATGGCTTCAACCAGATTATTTCGACAATACTAGTCTATGTCTTCGACCACACTGGTCTATAGCTTTGACTAGATTACTTCTATCATACTGGTCTATGCTTTCGACTACACTGGTCTATGACTTCGGCCAGATTATTTCAACCATACTAGTCTATACCTTCAACCACACTGCTATAAGTGTTTAACTTCCTGTCGCCAGTTTAACGGGTGACAGGAATCCTGTTGCCTCCCTGTCGCCAGTTCAACCGGCGATAGGAACCCATTTTTGTAATTTTTCGGGTCAACTATTTTTTTTGTAATTTTCTTTTAAAATGATATTAATTTTTTAAAAATCCTCAGCTAACATCTATCAGCCTGTTGCAGGAAGATAGTGCAAAGTCTGGAAAAGTTACTTCTGCTGGGATGTTCTTTCTTGGCTTTCCTGTGTATCGTTTTGAACAAAATAATTCGGTGAGTATACAAATTAGTGTCTTGTTGCCTCTCCTTGTGTTTCTTTGGGGGTTTGCCTATTTACAAGCTCTAATCACTTCCAGGTTGCTGCTGCAAAGGATCCCGATAATGCATTCTTTAAAAGATTGGATGGCTTTCAACCATGTGAAGTTAATGAACTGAAAGCAGGAACTCATTTCTTTTCTGTTTATGGTACACCATTTTTTGTTGCTTGGTATTTAGTTATCCCTGGTAAACATATGTTGGCTTAAAAAATACCTATTGCTTTATTTAGGCGATAATTTCTTCAAAAGTGCAACCTATACCATAGAGGTTGTATGCGCTGAACCCTTTTCCGCTGAAAAGGAGAAGCTACGAAGCGTGGAGGCAAAGATACTTGCAAAACGATCTGAGCTGTCTAAATTTGAGTCCGAGTATCGGGAGGTATGCCCTCACCTTTTCGATAGTTTTCTTTTGCAAGTTCTCTACTGGCATGTCCATTGTTAAAGTTAAAACTTCGCATTGTTAAGAGCTGAAATTGGCAGGTTTTAGCAAAGTTCACTGAGATGACCAGCAGATACACTCAAGAAATGCAAATGGTATGTGTATTCGTGAAACACTTATTTCTGCTTCTCACCTTGTTCTTGTTAGAATAGGACTCTAGAATAGATTTTGGTTTCCTTATCTGTAACTCCTTTGTAATCCCTATATATATTGCCATTAGGCCCTATTAAATACATGCACATTATTCATAACATGGTATCAGAGCTAGGGCAAACCTAGCTCCTTCCGCTACCGCCGCCGCCTCCAGGCCGCCTGTTCCAGATCTCTACCAGGCCACCGCCGTCGTCTCCAGTCCGCCGTCACCCCTCCGGCCGCCTTCCAGATCGGATCGGGCCGCCGCCTGAGCCGTCGCCCCTCGGAGCTCCTCTGCGCGATCTCGCGAGCCGCCACCCTCTGCCGTCACCCCTCGGGTCGCCTCCGCTTATCACCTCCCGCCGCCGTCGCCGGTTCGCCAGTGCTCGGCTGCCGCCGCCGCTCGTGGATCTCGATCGCCGCCGGCCGCCAGAGGACGCGCGCCTCGTGATCGCTGGCCGATCTCCTCGCCCATCATTGCCGCCGGTCTCGCCGCCGTCGGATCGGCCGCCGCTGGGTCGCTAGGGGAGAACCCTAGTCACCCCCTGCGTGCGACGCTTGCGGTCCCGCGTTTTGGGCCGTGAGAGAGAGCTGGTGGGCGTGCTTTTATTCTGAGCCAAAAAAAAGAGAGAAAAAAATGTTGATCTAACCGTCGCGCCGTCCAGCTGTTAGACTTCGTTACCTTGGTCGCCGCGCCGTCCAGCGCCGCCTACCAATGGCTTCTGTTCTAGCAGCTGCGATCCCATTCCCGGGAACAAAGCTTAATGGGACGAACTACAGATTATGGTCCTCTCTCATGGAGATCACACTCGATGGTCTGTCTTTGGGGACATGTTACTGGTGCTCGACCTTGTTCGCCGTCGCCGGTTCAGCCTTCTCTCAGCCGGCCTATCTCTGCACCTCTTGCAGAAGATGAGGCTGCAAAGGAGGAGGATGCCGCTATTGCTGCTGTTGATGAGGCTTTTCAGTATGTCACAGACGCTTTTGAGCGCTGGTGTGCTGATGAGGCCCGTGTTCAAGCCATCCTATTGGTTAACGTCGACGACTCCATCCAGCCAGGTATTGTTGGTCTACGTGCTACTCGTCAGATCTAGGAGTACTTGTGCGAGCGATACCAGCAAAGTAGTGATGCTCAGTTCTTTTCGCTTTAGCGTGAGTTAGAGATGCTTCGCCAGGAGGACTCCTCCGTTGACGATTTCTTTCGAGCTCTGGCCAGTCTCTGGCGCCAGCTGGATGAGCTGGCTTCTCCGCTCTGCCAGGAGTGTCATAAAGTGTAGAAGGCGGATCGTGATCGCCTTTATGACTTCGTCTGCCGTCTTCGTCCAGAGTTTGAGCCTGTCAGGGCTCAACTGCTGAGCCGTTCACCACGCCCGACAGTCACCGAGGCTCTTTCGATGCTTCGTGCTGAGGAGCTTCGCCGCGGGTTAGCAGCACAGTTTGTTCTGGATGTGCTTGTTACCTCTTCTTCTTCGACTACACCAACGATTTCTGCTTCGACTACAGTTCCTCCTCAGGTGTCTGTTTCTGCTCCTGTTTTTGCACCAACTGGGATTCAGTGCAATTATTACAAGAACTTCGGGCACGAATATCAGCATTGTGCGGTGCGAAAAAAGCAGAACAAGGCACGTGGAGGTCCACGCTTCAAGGAGGGGAGGCCTTCCTCCACCGGAGGACGAACCAAAGACGTCAGACCTTCTCGGCGAGGTGACTCTGTTCAGGCAGCTCTGTCGAGCTCTACTTGGCCAGCTCTCTTACACTCGGCGAGTTACGCGACCTAGCTCGACGTCTCCTCCAGGTACCTCTTGGGTTCTCGATTCTGGTGCCTCTTTTCACATGACACCGGATTCCACATCTCTCACTTCAGTAGGACCTCCTGTTTTTCCCATCTCTGTTCAGACAGCTGACGGTACTCCTCTTTCTATCAGCTGTCAGGGCACTCTTTTGTTCCACTGACTTTTCTGTTCCAGCTGTTTCCCATGTTCCCCAGCTTACCATGCAGCTTCTCTCGGTGGGTCAGCTCACCGATCTCGGCTGTAGGGTTGGTTTTGACTCTCACACCTGTTT
Source organism: Hsuehochloa calcarea (assembly GCA_036346395.1). Classification (NCBI taxonomy): domain Eukaryota; kingdom Viridiplantae; phylum Streptophyta; class Magnoliopsida; order Poales; family Poaceae; genus Hsuehochloa; species Hsuehochloa calcarea. The sequence continues at coordinate 62,079,168 of CM070596.1, forward strand.
CATTCAGATCGATGCACGAGGATGGTACTTGAACCGCCGGCCGCCGTAGGGATCGTCAGGGTCTCTACATCCTTGATCGCCTCCATCTTCCGTCCACTTCAGTTGCTCCTGTCACCTCTATGTCTACTTCCTCCACCACTGCTGCCACCACCTCTGGCGTCTTTGCGCAGTGGCATCACCGTTTAGGTCACTTGTGTGGTTCCCGCCTTTCTTCATTAGTTCGTCAGGGTGTTCTTGGACGTGTTACTGTTGACACGGCCATGTTTTGTCAGGGTTGTAAGCTGGGCATGTAGCTCCAACTTCCTTATCATTCTAATAAGTCCTTGTCTTCTCGTTTTTTTGACTTAGTTCATTCCGATGTATGGGGACCTGCACCTATTGTCTCTAAAGGCAGGCATAAATCTTATGTTATCTTTATTGATGATTATTCTCATTTTGCATGGATTTTCCCTATCTCTAATCGTGGTCAGTTTCTTGCGATCTATCGTAGTTTTGCAATGATGGTTCGTACTCAGTTTGATTCTATCATTCGTATTTTTCGCTGTGATTCTGCTGGCGAGTACTGTTCTGGCGCTTTTCGACAATTTCTTTCTGAGCAGGGCACTCTTTTCCAGTCTTCTTGTCCGGGTGCTCATGCTCAGAATGGGGTTGCTGAGCGCAAACATCGTCATCTGATTAAAATTGCCCGCACTCTTCTTTTTGCCTCTCATGTTCCACCACAGGTCTGGGCTAAGGCTGTTTCTAAGGCTGCATATCTCATCAATATGCAGCCTTCTACTGCTCTTAAGGGTGTCAGCCCTATAGAGCGTCTCTACTCTCGAGCCCCCCAGTACACTCACCTTCGTGTTTTTGGTTGTACTTGTTTTGTTCTGCTGCAGCCTCGTGAGCGCACTAAACTATCGGCCCAGTCAGTTGAGTGTGTGTTTCTTGGTTATAGTTCTGAGTATAAGGGTTATCGCTGCTGGGATCCTTCTGCTCGACGGATCAGGATTTCACGAGACGTTGTCTTTGACGAATCTCGACCTTCTTCTATCGAGATTCAGCCTCTTCTCCTGTTTCCACTGTTGAGTCGATTTCATGGTTGCCTCTTTCAGACTCTTCACCCATTTCTCCACTATCATAGTCTTCCCTTGGTCTGCCTCCAGTGGTTCCTTCTGTACCTTCGCCTTCGGTGGTGTCTCCTACAGCACCGCCTCTAGTTCCCACAGCACCATCATCTCGTTTCTCTGGTATTCACTACTCCAGACGTACTCATCCTTCACCAGTCCCTTCTTCTGGTATCTTGCCGACACCCACACCCGATCCTCCTGATGATGCTCCTCCTTACATCCTTCGTGACCAGGGATCCCTTCGACCTCCTGATCGTCTTGGATTTGCTCCAATAGCTCATGCTCTCTCTGTCACTGAGCCTAGTTCTTATCGTGAGACTGCTCCTTATTCTGAGTGGCAGCTCGCTATGGCAGAAGAACTTGATGCTATGGTCGGGACTACGACGAGACTTTTGCCCCTGTTGCCCATATGACCACTGTTCGCACTCTTGTTGCGGTTGCTTCTGTTCGCCGGTGGTCTATCTCTCAACTTGATGTTAAGAATGCTTTTCTTAATGGTGTTTTGCATGAGGAGGTCTACATGCAGCCACCACCTGGGTATTCTGTTCCTAATGGGCATGTCTGTCGTCTTCGTCGTGCTCTTTATGGCCTCAAACAGGCTCCTCGTGCCTGGTTTGCACGTTTTACCTCAGTGATTACTGCTATTGGTTTCACTGTCAGTTCTCACGATCCTGCTCTTTTTGTCCATGTCTCATCTCGATGTAGGACACTGCTTCTTCTATATGTTGATGACATGCTCATCACTGGTGATGATTCCTCCTTCGTCACATATGTCAAGAAACATCTCAGTGAGCAGTTTTTGATGATTGATCTTGGTTCTCTTACATACTTCCTTGGGATTGAGGTCTCTTTCATGCGTGAGGGCTACTATCTCTCACAGCAGAAGTATGTCCAGGATCTTCTTGACCGGTCTGATCTGACTGATACTTGCACTACTGAGACTCTCATGGAGTTATCCCTCCAGCTTCGTGCCACTAATGGCGATCTTCTTGAGGATCCTACTCGATATCGTCATCTTGTTGGGAGTTTGGTGTACCTTGTGAGCACTCGTCCTGATATTGCTTATGCTGTTCATATCTTGAATCAGTTCATGGCCCGTTCTACCTATATTCACTAGTCATCTTCTTCGTGTTCTTCGCTACTTGCGTAGGACTATCTCTTGTCGTTTGTTTTTCCCTAGCTCCATCTCATTACAGCTTTAGGCGTACTCCGATGCGACCTGGGCTAGTGATCCTTCTGATCGTCGTTCTCTCTCTGCTTACTGTGTTTTTCTTGGCTCCTCCCTGATTGCCTGGAAGACTAAGAAGCAGACTGCAGTTTCCCGTTCGAGTGCAGAGGCTGAGTTGAGAGCTATGACAGCAGTGACAACAGATATTACTTGGTTGAGGTGGCTACTTGCAGATTTTGGAGTACCTGTGGTGAGACCTACGACTCTTTTGTCTGACAGTACAAGTGCTATCAGTATTGCACGGAACCCAGTGAAGCATGAGCTCATCAAGCATATTGGTGTGGATGCTTCATACACTCGCTCATAGTATTGCACGGAACCCAGTGAAGCATGAGCTCATCAAGCATATTGGTGTGGATGCTTCATACACTCGCTCAGTATTTTCTTTGGAGAGAAAATACAAATATTGTGCACTAATCTGTGACTTCGTAAAGAAATCAGCAACCTGTAGTTCTGATGGCACAAACTGTAAAACAAGTACTCCCTCCTGCACCTATGAGCGAGTGTATGAAGCATCCACACCAATATGCTTGATGAGCTCATGCTTCACTGGGTTCCGTGCAATACTGATAGCACTTGTACTGTCAGACAAAAGAGTCGTAGGTCTCACCACAGGTACTCCAAAATCTGCAAGTAGCCACCTCAACCAAGTAATATCTGTTGTCACTGAGTTTGAGGGGGGGGGGGTTAGAATAGGACTCTAGAATAGATTTTGGTTTCTTTATCTGTAACCTCTTTGTAATCCCTATATATATTGTCCATTGAGTCCTATTAAAAATATGCACATTATTCATAACAGTTCTGACTTCATGTTTTCGTTATAGATCGATGAGCTTCTCAAGGAAAGGAATGCAATTCATGCATCCTACACCAACAACCCAACTCTACAGCGGAGTTCCAGTAGCAGCAAAGGGAAAACATCCTCTAATGGGTCCAAAGGTGATGATGACCAAACTGTGAAAAAAGAAAAGAAATCGAAGAGTCGGTCCATGGAGGGATCGATGAGTGACAACGAGGGCCCTAAAAAGGAAAAGAAACCTAAAGAGCGGCTTCGAAGGAAGAAATGGTTCAACATTAATTTGAAAGTGGACAAGAGAAGACCCTGCTGAGAAATGTAATTATTGCCCAACTGTATTATTTTGTTTTGAAGACACCTCCAGTATTCACCTTTCTTCTCGTCTGCTGTTATTTCTAGGTACTCCCTACAACTTAGTGCTCCCAGGAACTAGCAGGAATTTCTGTTTCCGGAAAGGCACGGCCTTGCTCTTATCTTTTCTCCCGGTGATGTACCAATTTGTTTCCTGAAAAGTCAGGAACCTCGGCAGTTTCAGAAATGATGTAAAGAAATGTACGTGTTGTATTTTTTGGGTGGGGGTCTTACTGATGCTGTATCCATTCAATCTGAACCTAGACTGTTACTGATGTGTGTTGTTCTCAAGAACTGTTAGTAGCATGTACTATTGTGCACTGCACCCAGAATCCAATTCCAAAATGGAATGATGGTTCTTTTTTCCATTGGTAAAGTTCAAAGAATAGGCCTTTCTATTCAATTTATGAAACACCAATGGTACCATCGTCCACGGGCGTGTTACCACATGCTTAGCTCTTCCGTAGAAGATTCCTTATTTGGAAAGTGTGGAATTTTTCATTGTGAAGCTAACAAAGTGGGCCTGGATCCATGAGTGAGACATTAATGTCAACGAAGCATTAGTGCTATATACTCCGATGATCAATAACAAGTTTAATTAACAATTTGTTTCTTCATCACCATTCTCTAGTATCGAACTAAGGGCATCCAAAGTGCAGTGACATCAGTTGGATAAAAGCATATGATGCACTGTGGATTCCTGGGATTCTCTGGTAATCACAAAACCTTAATGAAGAACAACCACGTGCAACCAGGGCCGCGAGTTAGCATTGAATGTAAATGGTTAACTTCACTTTAATGGAACCGAAAACATCAATGTAACACGTAGTTAGCTAAAGCTAAAGATAGTAAAAACCCACGAGACATGTTTCAACCAGCCTGCATTGCATGCACATTGATCCATTTGCAGCCTGCCTCTCCTCTTCTTCCTTTGACGCGCTCTCCCAACCACTCCCTCCCCTGCGTTTGCTCTCCATTGGCTCCAAAAATAGCCTCTCCAACTCCTCTCATTTCCTCGCATTTCTTGGACCCATGCACCTACGCCTTAACGCTAGAAGGGAAGGAACCCAAGAACCACACGCAGATCGACCAAGCAGGAGAGATTAATCAACCATGCGCCTATCCCTCCTCTTTGTCGTGGTCCTTTTCGCTGCCGCGGTGCGCGCGGCGTCGTCAGCGGAGGAGAAACTGACGCCGACGTACTACAACGTGACGTGCCCACGGGCGGAGCGGATCATTGCGGAGGTGGTCCAGGCAAAGCAGATGACTAACCCGACGACGGCGGCGGGCGTGCTCCGTGTCTTCTTCCACGACTGCTTCGTGGGCGGGTGCGATGCGTCGGTGCTGGTGGCGTCCAACTCGTTCGCCAAGTCGGAGCACGACGCAGAGATCAACCACTCACTCCCGGGCGATGCCTTCGACGCCGTGGTGCGCGCCAAGCTTGCGCTGGAGCTGGAGTGCCCCGGGGTGGTGTCCTGCGCCGACATCCTCGCGTTGGCGTCGCGCACACTAGTGACCATGACCGGTGGGCCCAGGTACCCCGTCCCGCTAGGGCGCAAGGACTCGCTCTCCTCCCCGCCCACTGCCCCCGACGCTGAACTCCCGCACGCCAACTTCACCATGGGGCGGCTCATCAAGCTGTTCGCCGAAAAGGGCTTCACCGTCCAGGAGCTGGTGGCATTGTCGGGCGCCCACACGCTGGGCTTCTCCCACTGCAAGGAGTTCGCAGACCGGCTATACAACTACCGCGGCAAGGGCGGGCGCGTGGAGCCGCAAGACCCGAGCATGAACCCGGTGTACGCCAAGGGGCTGCAGGTCGCGTGCAAGGAGTACTTTAAGGACACAACCATCGCGGCATTCAACGACATCATGACGCCCGGCAAGTTCGACAACATGTACTTCCTCAACCTGGAGCGCGGCCTTGGCCTACTCAGCACAGACCAGGAGCTGTGGACGGACAAGCGCACAAAGCCGTTCGTGCAGCTCTACGCCGCCAACGCCACCGCCTTCTTCGATGACTTCGCACGCGCCATGGAGAAGCTCAGCCTGCAGGGAGTCAAGACCGGTGCCAACGGCGAAGTCAGGCGACGCTGCGATGCCTACAACCACGGGCCCATGCCCAAGTGATCCATCGATCATCCATCGGCGCATGCATGCCAACCGACTGCGCCATGTGATACAAGAAGTGTCGCCAATTGGCTGCATGAGCATGTGCGCATGCCCACGTTAAGTCTATGCTGGTGTTAAAGATTCGCGCACATGCTACACAGGGTCATGTGTTGAGTTTCTTATTCGATCGAGTAATTTCATTTGTGTGCTGTGAAAAAAATTGGCATCTACGTGTTATTTGTATTTGTTTGTTTCTTCTTTTGATTCATCTTGCCGACTAAATTGTATACTCTGTACTATTCTCTTTCTCACGTGTATATCACATTGTTGCATCATGTTGTTGTGTTTTTTCGTTGAAATCTTCCAAAACTTACGATTCAATTTGCGTTTGTGGTGACTGATGAATCGACAAGTATTAGATGCAACACCAAGATTAGTTGTAAACCATTGTACATACGATAATTAGTCCCGACCGGGTAAATCAGTATTTTACCCCCGTAGACATACGACGATGTCCTGCAGTGCGACGACGACAGCATGTCCGGTGCTTTTGATTGGTTGCTTCCTGGGTCGTTCACGTCATTGTTGATATGAAGTGGCACATAGTAGGCAGGTGGATCCGGTTTTTGCACAAGTATTGCACACACGATTACCTTTTGCACAATTATTTACCATTTTTAGAGCTACTAGCCTACACCGTACTGTTGGGAGAGCTCCCAATCGACTAGGTTCCAACTGTTAGATCTCATTTAATCAATTGGCTATAGCGCAACACCTACCGCTCTAGCTTTTGTTTTGGCATGACTGCTTTATGCCCCTGCTCCTTTCACGACCGCACTGTTGTTGTCCACATGCGTGCGGAGCACAAGCGACACCTCCCCCATCGTCCTCCAATGCACGCTGGCATTCGAGTGTGCTCCCATCGCCCGTCTCCTCTCGCAAAACCACGCCACCGACCTCCTTGCACGAAACCCCTCACCGACATCCTTTGTTGTGCATGCGGGAGCATGGGTGACAGCTCCTCGCCATCTTCCTCCACGCGCGGGAAGCATACGCTGAACTTCATCGCTGAACTCCTCTTACAAACATATGAGACTTGCATATTCAAAAGATTCATGAAGTTTCAAATTTGAAACTTGAAAGAAGTTCGACAAAGTTTCAAAAGTGAAACTTGTAGTTTCATAAAGTTTCAAAATTGGAACATGAAGTTTCATAAAGTTTCAAAACTGTAAGTTCATGCTTTGTAAAGTTTCTAAATTAGAATCTGAAGTTTCACGAAGTTTCAAAACTGGAACTTGAAGTTTCATAAAGTTTCAAACCTGAAACTTGAAGTTTCAAAAGTGTGTCTCAACAAAAATAATGTTTCTAAATAGATTTCAACAGAAATAAAGTTTCGTAAAGCTACTGATGTTGTATCCATTCAATCTGAACATAGACAGTTATTGATGTGTGTATACAACTTCAAGAACTATTAGTAGCATGTACTATTGTACACTGTAGCCAGAATCCAATTCCAAATTCTTTCAAATTTTTTGGCGATGTCTACGTTGATCTTAGTATTCTAATGCCTGATGTAATTTGTGCCTCGGGCCCCCAATTAGGAAAATGGAATGATGGTTCCTTTTCCATTGGTAAAGTTAAAAAGTAGCCCTTTCTATCCAATTTATGAAACATATCAATGGTATCATGGTCCACGGGCATGTTACCACATGCTTAGCACTTCCGTAGAAAATTCCTTATTCATTTAAGACGTGTGAAATTTTTCATTGTTAATAAAGAGGGTCTGGATCCATGAGTTAGTGAGACATTAATGTAAATGAGGCATCAATGATATATACTCTGATGATCAATAACAAGCTCAATTAACAAGTTATCTCTTCATTGCCATTCTCTAGTACCGAGCTAAGGGCATCCAAAGTACAGTGACATCAGTTGTATCAACTTTGTGCCAGCTAGGATAAAAGCATATGATGCACTGTGGATTCCTTGGTAATCGCATAGCCTTAGTGAAGAACAAGCACGAAAATCCTAGACGTAGAAGTTTATTACAATTGCAAGCAAGTCCGGGAGTTAGCAATGAATGTAAGTAGGCAATGAATGTAAATAGTTAACTTCACTTTCGTAACGTTAATGGAACTGAAAACAACAATGTAACAATGCAGCTAGATAAAGCTAAAGATAGTAAAAACCAGAGCATGAGCCACGTTTCAATCAGCATGCATTGCATGCACAATGATCCATCTGCCAGCCCGCCTCTCCTCTTCTTCATTTAACGAGCTCTCCCGACCACTCCATCCCCTGCGTTTGCTCTCCTCCACTGGCTCCAAAAATAGCCGCTCCAACTCCTCCTCCTTCTCCTCCTCTGGTCTCCTCACATTTCTTGGAGCCATACACCCATGCCTTAACGCTAGGAGGGAAGGAACCAGAGAACCACACACAGATCGACCAAGCACGAGAGATTAATCAGCCATGCACCTGTCCCTCCTCTTCGCTGTCGTCCTCTTCGCTGCCGTGGCGCACGCGGCGCCGCCGGTGGAGGAGAAACTGACGCCATCATACTACAGCGTGACGTGCCCACGGGCAGAGCGGATCATTGCGGAGGTGGTCCAGGCGAAGCAGATGGCGAACCCGACGACGGCAGCGGGCGTGCTCCGTGTCTTCTTCCACGATTGCTTTGTGGGCGGGTGTGATGCATCAGTGCTGGTGGCGTCCAACTCGTTCGCCAAGTCGGAGCATGATGCGGAGATCAACCACTCGCTCCCGGGCGACGCCTTCGACGCTGTGGTGCGCTCCAAGCTCGCGCTGGAGCTGGAGTGCCCCGGGGTGGTGTCCTGCGCCGACATCCTCGCGTTGGCATCGCGTGCGCTGGTGACCATGACCGGTGGGCCCAGGTACCCCGTCCCTCTGGGGCGCAAGGACTCGCTCTCCTCCTCCCCCACCGCCCCCGACGCCGAGCTCCCGCACGCCAACTTCACCATGGGGAGGCTCATCAAGATGTTTGCCAGAAAGGGCTTCACCGTCCAGGAGCTGGTGGCGCTGTCGGGTGCCCACACGTTGGGCTTCTCCCATTGCAAGGAGTTCGCGGACCGGCTGTACAACTACCGCGGCAAGGGCGGGCATGTGGAGCCACACGACCCGAGGATGAACCCGGTGTACGCCAAGGGGCTGCAGGGTGCGTGCAAGGAGTACCTCAAGGACCCGACCATCGCGGCGTTTAATGACATTATGACGCCCGGCAAGTTCGACAACATGTACTTCCTCAACCTGGAGCGCGGTCTCGGCCTACTCGGCACCGACCAGGAGCTATGGACGGACAAGCGCACCAAGCCATTTGTGCAGCTCTACGCTGCCAACGCCACTGCCTTCTTTGACGACTTCGCGCGCGCCATGGAGAAGCTCAGCCTGCAGGGCATCAAGACCGGTGCCAATGGCGAAGTTAGGCGGCGTTGCGACGCCTACAACCATGGGCCCATGCCCAAGTGATCCATGTATCATCCATCGGCGCATGCATGCCGACCGACCGTGCCGTGTGAGACAAGCAGTGTCTCCAATTGGCTGCATGAGCATGTGCGCCTGCCCGCGTTAAGTCTATGCTGGTGTTAAAGATTCGCCCACAAGCTGCACAGGGTCATGTGTTGAGTTTCCTGTTCGATCGAGTAATTTCATTTGTGTACTATGATTTTTTTTGGCATCTACGTGTTATTTGTATTTGTTTGTTTCTTCTTTTGATTTATCTAGCCGACTAAATCGTATACTCAATACTATTCTCTTTCTCACGTGTATATCATATTGTTGGATCATGTTGTCGTGTTTTTATTGAAATTTTGTTAAACTTACGATTCGATTTGCGTTTGTGGTGGTGGCTGATGACTCAGCAAGTATTAGATGCAACTCCAAGATTAGTAGTAAATCATCGTAGATACGGTAATTAGTCCTGACCGGGCAAATCAGTATTTTACCCCAGTAGACATATGACGACGGCCTGCGGTGCGGCCATGGAAGCATGTCCGTGCGCTTCTGATTGGTTGTGTCCTAGGTCGTTCATGTCATTGTTGATACAGAGTGGACACATAGTAGGCATACCCAGTTTTTGCATAGGTATTGCCCACACGAGTACCTTTTGCACAACTCTTTATCCTTTTTAGAGCTACTAGCCCACACTGTATCGTTGGGAGAGTTCCCAATGAGATAGGCTCCAACCGTTAGATCTCATGTAATCAATTGATTACAGCGCAACTCCTTCCGTTCCAGATTTGTTTTGGCATGACAGCTTTGTGACACTGCTCCTTTCGCGACTGTGTTGTTGTTGCCCACATGCGTGCGGAGCACAAGTGACACCTCCCCTGTCGTCCTTCGTCACACGCTGGCGTTCGCGGTGTTTTTGGCCTAAATGACCCTGCTGCGGTAGTTTTTACAAACCTAGCTCTTCTCGCATTGTATTGTCAAAATTGGCAGCACGAGCGTGCCTCCTCCTATCACCTGTCCTCCGTCACTCACCCCTAGCCCGGACAAGCTTTGTCCATGCGTTACGTGCCTGGACGTGCGAAGAACCGTGCACCCCTAGCCCAGATTCTCTGCGCCTGTCACGTGGCAAAATCGGGCGCCCCTGGCCTAAATAAGGGCTTGTCCATGCTTCTAATGTCCGGACGTGCCTCTGTCTGTCGTCCAGCGCCTGGACACGCCTATGCATGCCACATGGACACTCCACCATTCGCTGGATGCCCGAACACCACTCATTTTGGTCCTCCCTCACCTGGACGTCCTCCTCTGCTGGCCCCTCCTCGCCCAGACATGTCACGTGGGCGCGTCCGCCCCGGCCACCCGCCAAACCGTGTCCTACGACTAGGGCACATGCACGTTTTCTTCTTTCGTTGAAAGCCTCCAGTGTCCCCTTGTTCTTTTTCGCAATCCCATCCATCACCTCGCTACTTCCGTCCACACGCGTGCGTAATTGCAGCGCACAACACGTGAGATTCTCTCCGTTGCCTTGCGGTTGCGAGGAATGCCTTCGCGCGGCTATAAAAATCAGCGTCGCGCCCGCGCTCGCTCTCATTCTGGAATTCACTCTTGTTCTCGTGCTCTATGCTGAGAACACAGAGAATTGTACTCAAAATTTATTCGGATTACGTTGCGAATTAAGTAGTGTTTAGAAGCAGTGCTTAGGACCATATAAGTATAGTGAGGTCGACATCAAGGCAATGTAAATTTTTTGTCCTGTGCTTTAGTTGTTATTATTTTAGTCGTATTTTATTGGTGGTAATTTATTAGTCATAGTTAGTTAGTGGTAATTTACCCGTAGTTTATCAGTGGTTATTAAATTATTGACAATGAAGTAGTCGTAATTAAATACTCGCAGTTAATTACTCGTAAGTAATTTATTGATAAGTTATCAATTTACTAACAATTAATTAATTATTTGTATTTTATTACTCGTATTTAATTGCTTACTTGTATGTATATGCTGTAATTATTTCTGTGATGGGTTTGTAGTGTCAAATAAATTACTGGTAAGTAATTGGTATTAATTTGTTTAGTCTTATTTAATTAGTTGTAAGTAATTTGGTGGTAATTAGTTAGACATAATTAATTTAGTGTTAATTAATTTGTCATAATTAATTTAGTAGTAATTAATCAGTGGTAATAATAAATTTTAATTATTTATGTTGTAGTTTATTAGTGGTAATTGCATTAGTGCAATTTAAGCAGACGAATTTACATGGCTATAATTATTTTGTTGGTAAGTAATGACTCATAGTTAATTAGTGGGAATTACTTAGATGTAATGAATTACTCGTAAGCAATTTATTAATGAGTAAAAAAATGGTGGCAATTAATTAATTTTTCATATCTAATTACTCGCATTTAATTGCTTACTTGTATGTAATATATTGTGATTATTTGTACCATGGGTAATTAGTGGCAAATAAATTACTTGTATTTAATTAGTATTAATTAGTTTAGTCCTATTTAATCGGTGGTAATTGAAGAAATAATCCCATGTAAATAGTCGTGTACAGTTAATTAATTAGTACTAATTTCATACCCTGTCTGTTGTATTACGTACCGTAAATCGGGTTATTGTGGCTTTAGGTAATTTTGAACATGCAAGAATTGGTAATATTTTATGGCGATAGACTTGTACGAGCCGAACTTGATGGGTTGAGCCTGTCGAGATGTTAGTACAAGGTGGTCCGGGTGGAGGGGCTTGATGCGATGAATATTCACGAACTTAGGAACTACATCTGGAGGGAGTTCGACACAGAGTCAACGACGAAGAAACTCGTCATCGAGGTGACCACCCACACGAATAGGGGAGGGTAGGGCGTATGTGAGCTAGTCAAGGTGAATGGAAGCGTAGCATGGGGCCAGTACATGCAGATTGCTTCCCAGCCCAAGGCGGCGATATACGGGAAGCCGGTGGTGTATGTGAATTTCGGACGCAGGGCGTCGGGAAACCTTGATGATGTTGTGCCTCGGGAAGCGGTCAACCGCAGGCAGAGCTTGAAGACGGTAGCACGGATTGTACTACTTTGGAGGAAGTCCACGAGAGAAGACTTGTGTATAATTTTGTGCAAAATAAAGGGGCGGGTTGTGGTTGTCGGTCCGTATTAACTACCATGAGTATCTACCGGATCAACCTTTGGAGTTTGAGTCCGACGAGGACGCCGACCCAAGCTCGGATGGTAGCGAGGACGACACACCCCAGGGTGGTGGTCCAACTGGTAGAATTATGTCATTGGAGGTGCCTTACGTGGCATCTAGACTTGATGATATCGTAGTACGGTCGCCGTCTTGCGCAAAGAAGGGTCCCAGTGGGGCTTTGATGCTGACACCAACTTAGTTGGGTAGCACTTCCCTAGCAAGGCGGTCGTGCAGCAAGCTATAGCATGATACACCTTGTCCATCAACCGTGTGTACCAGGTGCACCGGTCTAACACAGGGCATTATGTAGTGAAGTGCGTAGTGGAAGGTTGCCTTGGCAAGGTCAGCGCTCATAGAGCAAAGTTCTTTGGCTTGGTCTTCAAGGTCAAGGTGGTGACCAACCACACTTGCGAGCTTAGCGAGCCGCTGCGGCAGCATCGGAATGCGACTTCTGCATATATGGCAAGCCTCGTCAGTCACTTAGTTATGGAGGACGTGTCCGTCTCCATCCAAGATGTTGATGTCAGAAGTTGCCAATCTGGTTGGTTATCTAGTCAACTATAATAAAGTCCGACGAGCCAAGTAGAAGGTTATCGAGTCCACATACGTGACATACAAAGAGACGCATAACCTTGTGCCGAGAATGCTTCACCATATTGCCAAAGCAAACCTCGGCATGTACATAAACAAGGTTAAAAGTGTAGATGCTGATGGAGGCCCCAATTGCTTCATATTGGACCGGGTGTTTTGGACTTTCACCCAAGTCATACAAGGCTTCAAGTTTTGTCATCAGGTGCTCACGATGGATGACACTTTCTTCACGGGGAGGTACAAGGACATCATTCTCACCGCGGTGGCGGCTGACGCGAATGACTAGCTTCTCCCGGTTGCTTTTGCCATCGTGGAGAATGAGAACACATCCAGTTGGTTGTGGTTCCTAGTGAATGTGAAGCGGTCGGTTGTGCAAGAACAACCCAATGTATGTCTTATCATAGACCACAATGCTAGGTTGTTGTCGGCTTTGAACACTATGAAGAATGGGATGGAGCCCTCTCACCAATGGAACTACGGAAACCCGGTGGTGCATGAGACATCTTGCATCAAACTTCTTCACGTAGTTCCGCAATCAGGAACTAATGAAGACGTTCAAGGCATTGTGCATGCAAAATAAGAGGCGGAAGTTTGAGTCCATTTGGACAGACCTCGAACATCGGATTACGAGGCATACAAGGAGTCCCCTCCAGAGGAACAGGAGGGACAGCAGGCCATGAGCGGGCAATCCAGGAGTACCATAAGTTTCACATAGTGGATTAATCTCCACGCTCCTAAGTTAGATAAATGACCCCTACTATATGACAGACGGTGCAAGGTACGAAATTATAGTGAGCAACATGTCCGAGGTATACAACAGCGTGCTGAAAGGTGTGCGGTGCCTCTATCACCGCTATCGTTGAGGAGGCGTGGACTCGCATGGTAGGTTACTTCGTCAATAGAGCCACCGCATCGAGGCGACAACTGGAAGAAGGGAAGCAGTGGTCTGAGAATATGCAGAGGTATATGGACCAGAAGATGTAGAAGGCCCGAAAGCACGACATCCAGGTGATCGATGGCCTCACCTGAGCCCTCTCTGCTCGCTGCATCTGCATCTGTGTGCGTTTCCTGGTTTTACGTTGAACATGTCCCTTGGGATACGTTAACTGGTCCGGAGTGCACGTATCGGTTCGGATGGGGTACAGAGACCGTTGAGTGGGCGGAGGTGCATTAGTAAGCTGACCTAACCCAGCTGAGTCTGTCCAATGTCAAAGTCGTCCATCTTAGTCATGCCAAACTGATTACCACCTGCAATCATGTCATTAATGAAGGACTCAAGAAATCCACGCCCGGATCATCCGCCCCCCAAGTACGATGTATGCAAGTCCCTTAGTACGGAGGAGCTCTAACCCTGACCATGTGATGTGCCAGCAACCCCGAAGGAGCTCTACCCTTGGTACGATGATTCATCTTGGTCAACATATAACAAAGATGGGTGCACTTTGCCGCCATTGTCAAACCACGCGCGCTGTAACTTGCTCCTTGGCATTAGTTGGGATGATCGTATCCTCATCGGTTGATGGATGGCTGTCACCCCACACTCAACTGAAAGCTACAAGAAGGAATGATGTTAGGCCTAATAAAAATTTAGGACCAAAGCTAAACATCTCGTGCCTCCCAGATGTGTAGTGTGGATGACCGAGGGGGGGGGGTCAGTTTGATACGGGGTGCGTACAACAGAAGTGATGCATCCCGACAAACGTGCACCTGGAAGACGATATGATGTTAGCACAACCTAAGGCGTAATAAAAACATGATATAAATTTTTTACATTACTTACCTCATCGCCGATTTGCCGGGCGGATGACCGACGGGGAGTGCTACAGTGCCTGCCGGTCTGACTAGGTCATGTCGACCTAGTAGGTGAGCACGGTCAGCCCACTCGGTGCGCGGCGTGTATGACGTCGTCTCTCAACCGACCGCAGCTCATGTTCTTTATTATATTCTTTGACTCCGTGAAGATGTACTTTATAGTGCTAAGAAGCCCCGATACGGTGTTCTCAGGGCTGCAGATGGTGGTCTTCGATGCACTTGCGACTCGTTGTAGCCACTCGAACTAAAGTGATAGACAACACTATTTAGTAACAAACAACACAAATATCATCAATTAAATGAGCAAAGGTTGTAAGTGTTTTACAGTATCGTCATGCCACAAAGTGAAGTGTCTATCGAACGAGTGACAGAGCCTCTCTTGGTGTGTGACCTGCTCCGAGCGCTCTAGTGTGGATGGGTGAGTCTGGTGCGCAACCGTGGTACGTACCACTTGATGTACTAATAGTATGTCCGTACGTCGTACGGTCACTGCTCCTGTTGGATCTCGATGTGCGCTGTTTTCGTCCAACCCGTAACCCACTCATGCTGGACCACTTTCCCGTCCTCAGCATGTTAGCATGCCCTCGATGGTCTGTATTTGAGAAGAACTGATGTTAGAATAGCGGATGTAGGTATGAATTGTAAACATTACTCGGATGGAGTTGAACTCATAAGTGGACAGCTCACTGTAGGTTCTTACCGTTGGGAGGGGCACAAGTCAGACCAATCAGTGCGCGACGTGTAGGACGTCGTCTCTTAACTGACCGCAGCTCATGTTCTTTATTATATTCTTCGACTCCGTGAAGATGTACTTTATAGTGCGGAGAAGCCCCAGTATGGTGTTCTCAGGGCTGCGGATGGCGGTCTTCAATGCACTTGCGACCCGCTACAGCCACTCGAATTAAAGTGACAGACAACACTATTTAGTAACAAACAATATAAATATCATCAATTAAATGAGCAAAGGTTGTAAGTGTTTTACAGTGTCGTCATGCCACAAAGTGATGTGTCTATCGAATGAGTGACGGAGCCTCTCTTGGTGTGTGACCTGCTCCTGGCGCTCTAGTGTGGATGGGTGAGTCTGGTGTGCAACCGTAGTACGTACCACTCGATGTACTAACAGTATGTCCGTAAGTCGTACGGTCGCTGCCCCTGTTGGATCTCGATGTGCGCCGTCTCCGTCCAACCCATAACCCACTCATGCTGGACCACTTGCCAGTCCTCAGCATGTCGGTCTACCCTCGATGGTCTATATTCGAGAAGAATTGATGTTAGAATAGCAGATGTAGGAATGAATTGTAAGCATTACTCGGATGGAGTTGGACTCATAAGTGGACAACTCGCTGCAGGTTCTTACCGTCGGGAGGGGCACAAGCTGGTACAAAATCGAACTATCGCATTACGTGATGCAGCACGTAAGGCTCCACCATATGAGTAAAAACCAGGTGACAGGTTGTCGCCCATAATCAGGCATCCTGCGTGCATTGTATGGACAATCTGTGTGGCACTACCATATTCATGAAATCTGGGCTTCATGGAGCCCATATGATGTTGTCGTGCAACGACTCGAACTCGTTGTGGAACGAGTAGATCTCTCCAGTCTGTCCTTGGCCGAGCGTAACTAGGCAGTAGTCCACCGGTAGCCCATAGTGGGCCTGTCTATCAGGTCTTGCAACTTAGGGTACAGGTGCACTGCGTTCTCGAAGGAGGGTCACCCAATAGGGAAGTTCTCCCAACTCTACATTATAGGACCATATAGCAGACGACAAGGACCGGTTTCACACCGTGGTCGCACCGCAAAGTGTCATACAACCCCCTATAGGTGATGCAAAGGACGGTTGATCCCCAACTGTACTGAGGCCTCGCTCCAGCCTCCACGTCAGCCAAACACTCGACGACGCGGACAAAGCTAGGGTACACCCACTTGCCCTGTATGGTGGGAAATAGGATCGAACCAAAGAGATGAAGAAGGTAAGCGACGAGGTGCGTCCTAACAACCTCATCAGGTGCATCCGGTGGGCATTAACTAAAATTCCTCAGCCATGTCCGATGGACACCACATGCGTTGTCCAGGACAAGTATGCCAAATTAATGCCCCAACCGAGCCTTCCAGTCCGTCGACAGATGACCTGGAGCAAGTGGCTCACCCCTGATCGGGAGACCGGTCAAGAATGAGATGTCCTGGAGAGTGATCGTCATCTCTCCCCATCGAAAGTGAAAGGTGTGCGTCTTGGGTCTCCACCTATCGACAAGTGCCAACATCAAACTGTCGTCCAGGGTGAAGTAGCGTCCGATTAAGAGCAGCCTCGCAAAGGGCAACAAGGCCGTGTCCTGAAGGATTGGAACGTAGCGAGTGTAGAACTCCCTGTAGTGCCTCTCCGACTGAAGCACGAGGGGTGAAGGGTCATCCACATCCCGGTGATCTACAAGTTGCACCGGTGATGCTTGACGTAGAAGGGTTCGAGTAGTTCCGGTAGAGTCATGACTTGCAAGAGATGAAAGACACATATTATTAGCAAATAAATTAATAATGACGATTAATTACTACAAATTAATATTTTACAACTAATTAAGTACAAATAAATTAATTATGGCTAATTAGGTAGGACAAATTAATTAAGACTTATTTAATTGCGACAAATTAATTTCGACCAATTATGTACGACTTAATTAATTTGTGACTAAATTAATTATGATTAAACAAATTATGAGTAATTAGGATTGATTAAGTACCACTAAACTAACTATGGCTATTTAATTATCCACTAATTAACTACGACTAATTAACAAAGACTAAATTAATGACGAGTCAGTATTACATGCATGCTTAATTACGCCTACTTAATTATGACCACTTGGCCATGACTAAATTAATTATGACTAACTAATTGTGCTAAATTAATTATGGCTATTTAGGTAAGAACAAATTAATTATGACTAAATAGTGATGACTAATTAACAACGACTAAATTAATTACCAGTAACTAATTGCAGATAATTAATTATGAATATTTACCTAAAGATTATTTAATTACTATAAAATAATAATGACTAACTTAATTAGGGATAATTAACCACGCCAAAATTAATTACGACAAACTAATTATGCATAATTAATTACTATTTAACTATAACTTCATTAATTATGACTAAGTAGGAGTGACTAATTTATTTAAGCCTAATTAAATATGAATAAATTAATTATGGGTAACTAATTGTGGCTAATTAATTACAAATATTTAACTAAGAATTAAGTAATTATGACAAAATAGTAATGCCTAGATTAAATACAAATAATTAATTACGCCTAATACATACAAAAAACATCATCCTCTTAATCACTACTCTAAACAATCTCTATTTGACAGCAAAATCACAACTCCCTCGCTCGCTCAAATCTGTCTGCCTCACGAATGTAATTTTATAGCGATGGCGAGAGCGAGATCGAGAGTGGAAGAACGAGAATGAGAGTGAGAGCGAGAGCGACGTCGGTTTTTATAGCCGCGCGAACATAATTTATGCCGACTACGAAGCAACATGAGGGAATCGATTCCCTCTCGGTGTGACTATGCATTGTTCACATGCATACATAGGGAGCTGAGAAAAGACAAATGGGATGGGATGGGATGGGGAGAAGGAATCTACCACTGAAAGGGAGAGATAGAAGGGTGAAACCGTGCATGGGGTCATAGACGAAGAGCAAATCGGGCGTGGGTGGCGCGGTAGAGCGGCCACGTGGCATGCAGAGGCATGTCCGGGCGTTGGACGATCGACAGAGATGCGTCTGAGCATTGGCAGCATGGAGATGCCCTTGTCTAGGCTAGGGGCGCCCAGTTTTGCCACGTGGTGGGCGCAGAAGAATCTGGGCTAGGGGCGCACGGTTCTTCACGCGTCCTGGCACGCAGCGCACGGACAAAGCATGTCCGGGCTAGGGACGAGCGGTGGAGGACACGTGATGGGATGAGGCACGTCCATGCTGCCAATTTTGGCAATACGACAACACGAGAAGAGCTAGGTTTGTAAAAAATGGCCGCAACATGCCATTTAAGCCGAAACCTCGGCATTGGTGTGTGCTCCCATCGCCCATCTCCTCCTCTCGCAAAACCTTGCGACTGGCCTCCTTGCATGAAACCTCATCGCAATGCGGGTGATAGCTCCTCGCCATCCTCCTCCATGGGCAGGAAGCATGCGTAGAACTTCATTGGTGGACTCCTCTCACAAAACATCTGAAACTTGCTTATTCAAAAGATTCGTGAAGTTTCAAAAGGTCAAAACTAAAAGTTGATGTCTCGTGAGGTTTTAAAAACTAGAACTTATTGTTTGAAAAAGTTTTAGGAAGTCTCAAATTTGAAACTTGACAGAAGTTCCACAAAGTTTCAAAAGTGAAATTTGTAGTTTCATAAAGTTTCAAAATTGGAACCTAAAGTTTCATGAAGTTTCAAAACTAGAACTTGAAGTTTCATAAAGTTTCAAACCTGAAAATTGAAGTTTCAAAAGTGTGTCCCAAAAAAATAAAGTTTCTAAATAGATTTCAACAATGGATTAAAAAAGTTGAGACAAAATTCAAGCAAACTCATGTAGCTTTCAGAACAAAACTTCATGTTTTAGAGCAAATCTGATGCAAAATTAAGAAAAAAGTGCCCCTACTTCCTTGCTAGGTTGCACAACCTTGTCGGAAGACACTGCCGCTTGCACAACTGCCACTAGCTGCTACTTGCACGCCTCGCTCTCCAGAGTCACAGTTGAGCCATCACACACCATCCACAACCGCCACCGCTTGCATGTGCCTGCCTGACCGCGGCCGCTCGTCGCGCCTACAGCCTACACGTACACAACCCTATGACATCTCGCAACTAGTTGTCTCAATCATGCCTGCTTGCTCGTCGCCACCTTGTTTGCTTGGCTGCTTGGTAGTAGCTACTACGCTCACCCACAACCATCGCTCCTGCTTTTCGTAGTTGGATGCGCGTGGAATTTGGAAGGATTGATGTGCTAGGATGCTTTTGGTCTGTTTCAGACGGTTTTGGCTTTGGCTTTTCGGCCAAAAAAGCCAGAAGACATCCCAGATAGGGGGCTTTTTCCGACTTTTTCAAAAACCGAAAGCCGTGTTATTCGTGAACAAGCCAGAAGTTGGTTGGGGAGGAAGGGATAAATAGGATTTGGGGATTTCAGATAAGGCTTTGGCGATTGGACATGAGCATATCATGACAAGAGGAGTGGGAAATCCTTTGGACATATTGGACGGTGGAAAGGTATACCGCCAGGCTGTTGTCTAGTTTTTCTGTTTTTTAAGGAAAAGGGATATCCTACGTAGGCAACGATAGCAGTAAGTGCGAAATACATCTAGGGACTCCGACCAACCACACAACCAAACTATGTTCTTGCCTAGCATGCTAGCCCGAGTGCCTAACTCATGATTAGGGATGGCAACGAGGCCGTTCCCCTGCGGGGAGTTGTGGAACATCCCCGTCCCCATCCCCATCCTTGGGTGCTATTCTTCCTTGTTCCCCCCATCGAGTTATCGGGGCCCCACGGGGACCTAGACCTGAAAATTGGATCTCCAACCTTTCCTACACAGACACACATATAGACGTCAGAATCAATGTTCCAAATAATCTAAACAGTGCTTATCAGTGTTCCAAATGAAGAATTCCAATAATATTCTTTTGCATCCTGTCTGGCTGAGGACAGAACCATGGATGGTGTCCCAACTCCCAAACAAATAAGCAAGCAAACCCTTAAAGAATTAATCAGTGCATAACTTGCAAGTTCCAAGCACAACGCACTAACCAGAGGAGGAAGAGACCGTCGTCACGTCGGTTGTTGGGGAGGAGGACTAGAAAAGATCGGCGTTGGCTCTCGGTTGTTGGGGAGGAGGCTGGCATCGGATGTTGGGGAGGACCAGATCCCAGAGGACCAGACGAAGCTGGTGTGAGCAACGGGACTGAGGGAGGAGCAGCGGGATGCAGAGCTACCGGATGTGGGAGCAGTGGAACTAAGGGAGGAACTGCTTGATGCGGGAGCAATAGGACTGAGGGAGAACCGGAGGAGCAGCGGGAGCAACGAAGGGGATGCAGAATTGTTGATGGGGAATTGGAGATTTGGGGGTGGGACTGGTAATGGGGAAGGCCGAAGGCCAAAGGGGGATGTGGAAAGTGTCGAATAGGATGTTGTAATGATGCTATTGCTACTGTTAGGGTTACGAGTCCTAGTTATGACTTACGGGAGACGGGACTGTGCGGTAGTGGCCTAGTGGCTCACATATCATAGGCTTATCAGGGGCCATGAGGGTAGGAGAGATGGGGAGTAGGGGAATGGCCCCGGCCCTACTTCACCCGATGGGGAATTGTATTTTCATATTAGCATCCCCGTGGGGGAAGAAATAGCTCCAACCCCAACCCCTAATAGATGAATTCCCCATCGAGGAATGGGAATGGGTCCCATTGCCATCCCTACTCATGAGCCACCCCATTTTTATCTCTCTTTAACCTTCCTGAGTTTAACCACACCAAAAGATGCAATTAAATCTTTCACATCCTTCACTAGCGTCACCAATTGGGAACGGTTCGTCTCAGTTGATGACAACGCCAAAATGCAATTAGCATAGTCAGACTCCAGGATCGTCGGGTCCCTGGCCCATTGATGTGCAAGAAGAACTCCTTCACGCCAAGCAGCTAACTCAGCTTCTTCCGCTGACGAACAATGGAACAATAGTCGCCAAGAAGAGACAACTACTATCCCTTGAGCATCTCAAATCACGATGCCTGCACATGATAGGCCAGATTGCTCCACAAATCCACCATATACATTGATTTTACTCCAGCCCTGCTCTGGTGCCACCCATCTAACCATGTTGGCCCAATAGGGGGCTAAGAGGGATAGAGCAACCCCCACAGTCGACTGGACCATGGGTAGCTCTTCTAACATCCCCATCCATCGGGCATTATAGCTTGAAGCTTAACTGATTTAGGGTAGAAGAACAACAAGAAAATAATTTTAGGTGAAATTCCCTTGTATGCGTTGCGTCAAGCCAAATGTTGGTCGTTGTTGTCCTGGGTCAACTAGCCAAGCCTATCAAACTCATCTATCTTACTTTGACTCTGCTATCTTTTCACACTAGGCATCGAGGCCCACTCCATTCCCTAACCAATTCTCCAATCCCCAACATGGTGAACCCTAGTGACTAGCATCGCAGCCGACGTGCGGGCGTGGATTGGGCATGCTGAGCGGCTCACACAAGCATGAGGTGTAGTGATAACCGAGAAGTGCTACGTGGTACAAGCCTGTGTGCAGCTTGGCAGCAGGTAGGGCAAGTAGGCAGCGCGGGCAGATGGCAGCATCCAATTATCACCCCTAAATTTTAGTCCAGGGTCCACCACTACATCTGCTTGGAGGAGTCGATGCCTTTGCAATTAGTTTCTCACGCCTCCGTCCTATTATAACCCTTTACTTGATGCTAGATGTAAGGAGGATCCAGGGGTTCATAAAACATGCATACTTACACAATTACTGCCTCCTATTCCTATTGCAGAGCAACAACATGGAAAATCATATCTTACTTTTTGTTAGATATGTCTCTTGTATATGGTGTTCTTTGCTTTTTTTACCTACACATGTAACATGTATATTTTTGGTCTTAGCTCATTGCAATAGATAAATGGTTCATTCCAACATGGTATCAAAGCTAATGGCTCTCTCTCCTCTCACCAACCCTAACCCTATGAAAGCATCTAGGCCTCTAAAATGATTTTAGTAATTAATGACAACAATATGTTATGGGACTAACATGTGTGCTAAGATGTTTTAAAGGTTTAATCCTTGATTTTGGATGGCGACATGGGAATGACATGCAAAGACAACAAAAGATCAACATGGCTCAAGACAAAGGCATTATGTAGCCCAAGGAACCTTTTATGGTTTTTACCGGTCTCAATGATTGGTGGAAAGACTAGATTTATAGGCTAGATATCGTACTATAAAGATGGATAATGGTTAGTAGCTTGGGGATTTATTTTGTGTCATCTCGATCAACCAAGTCATGCATGCATCTTGAACTGCACTTGTAAATAAAACTGGTATGACCGTAAGTATAACTACGATACTACCATCTTGCGGTATAACTGCACCTGAAGTGTGGTACTACCACAATGCGATAGGTCCGATTTCCATTTGGCGGTACGTTATTTCTAGAGAGCGTGTTTTTGAGAGTTTTTCCTCCTCAGGAAATCAGTAGTACCGGTAGAGCCGAGCAGTACAACCATTAAGAGGTAGTACCACACTATGTGAGTGCAGTAGTACCGCACCAAACTGTAACGACTAGTTCAGAAACATTTAATGAACCCCATATGACTGTTGAACAGCAGGTGTGGTTACCGGCTGACCAATAGTGGTAGTACCGTACCTGCTGAATTTTTTAGGGATTTTCTTCAAACAGTCATTTTTGTGATTGAGAGCTATAACTACCCCCACACCAGCACCAAGCTCATTACTCCCGACCTCATTGAATACATTAGAGCCATTGGTGCACTCTCTTATACTCATTTCCTCATATATCATATTTTAAAGTAGTTGAGAGCATTGAAGTGAATTTGCATCATTTGTTGATCTCTTTGGCACTTGATAACCTTCAAGCAAGGGTTGTGATTTATTACTCTAGGTGATTGCTGACACCTAGACGGCTTGGAGGAAGATTATGCAGTGATCTCTTCAAGAAGGTTGTGAAGAGGTCCAGCACCGTTTTGTGAGTGGTTCGGTGCTCGCCATCTCCGGAGTGGAGGAAGAGCAACCCTATTGCAATTGAGGTTCATTAGGCTCAATTTGTGGGGCCGGTTCAATTCGTTTGGGCTTACCTCTACGTGAACTAGTGAAGATCGGCAAGTCTTTGATACCACGGGTAAAACATCAATAGTCTTCATTAAAGTTTTCTCTCTTGTCATTACTATTCTACATTTACATTTCTATCTACTTATTTGTGTAGAATTGCTTAGCTAGAATTATATTTAGTATTGACAAAGCCTTGGGGTGACTTAGTGAACTTAGAATTTATCTCTTGACTTGTGGTAGAAATATCTAATTAGACCATGCTTGTTAAAATTATTAATTAGAGTACAAGTTTTTTAGAAATCTCCTATTCACCCCCCTCTAGTCGGTCATCCTTGATCCTACAAGTGGTATTAGAGCAAGGTCTCTATTTATGTTAGGCTTAACCGTCTAAGAGAGAAAGGATGGCTAGTAAGGGTATGTCCATAGGCAATGCACTTCTATTCGATGGATCAAATTATGCTTATTGGAAAATTAGGATGTCCGTTTATTTAAAGGTCATGAGCCCAAGCATATGGCGAATTGTAAGTGAGGGTTTCATTATGCCACTTGATCCTACACACCCCATGGATCTTGAGGAGCAAAACTGTCATCTCAATGCTCAAGCGATTAATGCTCTTTTTGGAGCTTTGAACGCAGATGAGGTCAATCGAGTGAGCAACCTAGAGACCGCTCATGAGATATGAATTATGCTCTCAGAAATTCATAAGGGCACATCCACAATCAAAGAAGCCAAATTGCATAGGTTTCATATCAAATATGAGATATTTACAATATTACCTCATGAAAATATCACCGAGATGTATTCTAGACTTAACAATATTGTAAATGAGCTCAAGGGCCAAGGCACTAATCTAACCGATGTTGATGTCATGCGCAAAATGCTTAGGGCTCTACCAGAAAAGTACGAGACATTGGTGACTCTATTTCTCAACTCACCCGAGTTGTCAAGGATGACACCAACCGTCCTCTTGGGCAACCTCATCACTAATGAATTGTACAAGAAGGACAAGGATGAGCTTGTGGAGCAATCCTCTTCCAAAAAGAAGATTATTGCTTTCAACGCCAAAGCGGTATCAAGTGATGAGTCAGAAGATGACTACGAAGAGGTTTTCGATCTCCTTGTGAGGAGAATGAATAAATTCATAATAAGGCGCTCAAACCAAAGTGTGTATTTCGACAAGAACAAAAAGGGAAACTTCTCCAATGACAATAAGCGCTGTAGTAGTATCTGTTGCTGTGAGTGTGATGAGAAGGGACAAATTACCTCTCATTGCCTAACAAAGAAGGACGATAAGGCCAAGTCATCAAAGAAGAAGGAATTCAATGGGAAGAAAAAGCTTTTCAAGAAGATTCACAAAGATGGCAAAGGCAAGGCTCACATTGGGGAGTAGAACTCCGATGAGGAGTACTCCGACTTTGATGATGTCGAATCCTCCAAGAAAAGGGGACTTGTCAGCATCACAATTAAAGAGACTTCATCACTTTTTCCCTCTCCTACATGCCTTATGGCAAAAGGAGAAAAGGTAAAATTCATTGGCGATAGTGAGCCAACATATGATGAATTAATAGATATGCTTGAAGAATTAAATAAATTTCTAGGAAAAGAGAAGTCAAAATTTAAGGTCTTCAAGAAATAATATTGTGGATATCATGGGGATATGCTCCAGATCTTAGAATGATGTGACAATTAGCAATGGCGTTAACGGTTTGTCGTTTCACGTGTTTTTGGCAAAGTTACAGTGCTGTCAGGCCATAACCGGTCTGACCGGCCAGGGCGACGGTCAGACCGGTCCATGAGGTGGTCCGACCGGCCATAGCGGTGGTCGGACCGCCAACTTCAGAATGTTGTGTTTTGAGCTGGGCCAAAAATAGAGGTAGCAGGCAACAGAGGGGATTCTATTGCACTTGGTCTCATAATTTTTGGAGTCTCCAGTCAAAAGTTCTATTCGATTGAAAATTCCAGTAGGTTTCGGTTTTCCAGAGAGGAAATTCGGCTAAGTCCCAATAGGCGGTCTGACCGGCCAATAGGTGGCGGTCAGACCGGCCAGGGTGGAAGGTCAGATCGGCCCTAGGGGCGGTCTGACCGGTTTTCACTTTGATCGTCGGCCTTCGTGGCGGCGATGTTCGGTTGTTAGGTTAAAATCATGAGTTTCAGGGTATATATGTTGCATGATGCATGTTTTGACTAACATGGGTCAAGTTGTGAAGAACTTGTTCCCAAATTCGGTTTACATGTCTATTGTTGTGCAGGTTGCTTGGTGGTCAACGACGGTCAACGGCGAGGATGATCGGGACTAGGCTTGGAGAGTTGAGGTCCAGAACGATCGACGATGCCGGGTGAGGTCAATGAACTCAAGCGTGGTGCAAGATGGACAAGGGTGACCTATTGGCTAATCCACGACGCAAGATGGCGCAAGGTGTAGCTAATTAGGTCAAGAGGAGATAAAGACGGATCATTAAAATACGTGTGTATGTGTCTCGTTTGTTTTGGGCCTTAACAGGAGCCCAATTGAGTCAAACTTCTAGAAGGTCTAAGCCTCCACCATAAATAGGGGAGGGAGGTGGCTGCACCTCCGCTTCGTCTCTTTTGTTATTTCAAACCCTAATTTTCTTAGGGAGAGTTTTTGTGGAGTCTAGGGTTCTAGAGATTTTGATGTGATTTTCGTGCTCTTGGATTGAGCATTGTCCTCCATTGATGGAGTGGTTGTAAGCCTATATCATATCAAATCAATCTAGAGAAAGTTTGATCATATCTTGTCTCTTTGCGTTCTTTCTCTATATTTGATGATTTTGAGTCTTTCTTTGATCCGCGAGTTTTTGATTGGATTCTTTACGTGATCTAGCTTGCTGTGATATGTGGAAACATATCTAGGATCATCTTGATCATCAATCACCCACGAGCAAGATTTTGGATCAAGTTTTCATTTTGACTCGGTTTTGAACCCTTCTCGTCTCAAACGGAAAAGGATCATTATTCTTCAAAAGAATTGTCACAATATTCGATTGGAATAGGTTCCTGACATCATAGAGAAGGTGTGTTCCAAGTTTCATCAAGTTTGGAGTTGTAGATCAAAAGTTTCATCTATTTGCAACTTCGTCATCGGGCTGTTTTGATCTATTCTTGAGTGCCGTGGCCGACCACCCATATACCGGCCGACCGCCAGGTCATCGGTCAGACCGCCATTGACCCAGCGGTCCGACCTCCAGTGCATTGAATTGCTTTAGTCCTTATTGATTTTATCGTATTGTTTAGGGGTTTAAATTGGATTCAATATTAGTCTTCCGCTATACTGATATACTGATCTTCATAGCTTCCGTAGCTACTGGAGTAAAATATTATTGAATCAATTATTTATGAAAAAGTGAGTGTGCTCCTATTCACCCCCTCTCTAATCGCCTTTCTGGTCCAACAAATATCTATCTCTAAAAGATTCTTATGATGAGCTAAAGGAAGCTCATGACTCACTCCTTCTAAAGGATCTTAACAAATCTCACTCAAATGTTGGAATTACCTGTGATATCTTAAATGAGATACCTAGTGCAGAAATTGCTTCTAATGACATTTATAGGGCTAGTACTTCTATCTCTTGTGATGATTCGTTAGCCATACTATGTTGTTCTAAAATTGACTCTAATTCTTGTATGGCTAAGTCGTGTGATCCATTGCTCATTGCTGAAAACAATGAATTGAAAAAGTAAGTCACCAAGCTAAACAAAAGCTTGGAAAGATATTTCAAGGGAAAGGCTACCCTTGAAAAGTTATTGAGTGAGCAAATGTTCTCATTCAATAAAGAAAGACATGGATATATTTCCAAGAAAGGTAAGAATCAAGTTTACAAGCTCACAAGATTTGTAAAAGAGAATGAAAAATATTACTCTAAATGACAAAATATAGGACATTTACAAAATTCATGTTCCATTACTAAAACTAAATCCTATAGCATTTATGATTCATGCTACATGCTTAAAAATCTATGAAAGGCAAGGTTGTTGCTAAATTTGTTAGCACTTCAATTTTAGACGCAAAAAGAAAGCTATTTGGGTGCCCAAAACCTTGGTTAATAACCTCCAAAGACCCAAACAAATTTGGTTACCTAAAAGAACTTGATTCCTATTTTGTACGTGAACTACAAGACCAGTGGAAGACATTGGGTACTTGATAGAGGTTCTACCTAACACATAACTGGAGACCAAAAAAATTCACCACATTCAAAAATAGAAAAGGAAATAGTGACAAGATCACATTTGGTGACAATAGCAAGGAGAACGTAATATGATTGAGTAAAATCGCTATATACAATGACCTTTCAGTCTCTAATGTATCTCCAGTTGAATCACTTGACTTTAATTTGCTATCTGTTGCTCAAATTTGTGATCTTAGTATAACTTGCACATTCCCTCAAGAAGGTGTTTCCATTTCAAATAAAAAGGATAACTCTTTGGCTTTTAGAGGTTTTATATTTGGTAATATTTATTTGGTGGATTTCTCTTCAAACGATCCATGTTTAAAAACTTATTTGATTGCAAAAACATCTTTGGGTTGGCTTTCGCAAAGGAGACTAGACCATGTCGGGATGATTCAACTCAAAAAGCTTTTCAAATAGGACTTGGTGGCTTGCTTGAAAGATGTGAAGTTTGAAAAAAATTGATTATGTAGCGCTTGCCAAGCCGAAAAGCAAGTTGCAAACTCTTATCCTTCCAAGAGTATCATTTCAACCTCTAGGTCATTAGAGCTCTTACATATGGATTTGTTTGGGCCAAGAACCCATAGGAGCATCGGGGTAATAGCTATTGTTTAGTCATTATGGATGATTACACAAGGTACACTTGGGTTTTCTTTCTATATGATAAAACCGAAACCTCCGACATTTTCAAAAGTTTTGCCCAAAGGTCCCAAAATGAATTTGATTTCACAATTAAGAAAATTCATAGTGATAACGGATCTGAGTTCAAGAATACTAAAATTAAAGATTTTTGTGATGAACTTGCAATAAACCATGAACTTTCCACTACCTATACTCCGGAGCAAAATAGGGTTGTAGAGAGGAAAAATCGAACACTAATTGAAATAGCAAGGATAATGCTTGATGAGTATAACACTTCCGATAGCTTTTGGGCGGAAGCAATCAATACATCTTGTCATGCCATAAATCGTCTTTATTTGCACCGGTTGTTGAAAACGACTTCCTATGAGCTTCTCATTGGAAGAAAACCGACCATCTCCTATTTTCATATTTTTGGTTGTAAATGTTATATTTTAAGGAAAGGTGGTCGTCTTTGAAAATTTTAAAGTCGATGTGATGTTGGATTTCTACTTGAATATTCATCAAATAATAAAGTTTATCGTGTCTTCAACAAAAACTCCGGTTTAGTTGAAGAGGCTCATGATGTATAATTTGATGAAACTAATGGCTCTCAAGAAAAGCAAGAAAATTTGATGATGTAGGTAACGAATGATTAAGGCAAGCAATGAAGAACATACAAATAGGCGACATCAAGCCAAAGAAATATTTGAATGACTCACTATCCTCCATCCAAATCAAACCTCCTACCTCGCCCACAACGAACCAAATTCAAATTGATGAAGTGGATGACAAGAAAATGAACAACCATAAAAACCTACCCCCAAAGATCCACAACACAATCGCAAAAGATCATCCACTTGACCAAATATTGGGTTATGTTTGTAAGCGAGTCCAAACACAATCTCGTGTTGCTTCTTATTTTGAGCATTACCCGTTTGTTTCTTCTTTTGAACCAAAACATGTAGATGAAGCACTCGACGATCCAGATTGGGAGAATGCAATGCATGAAGAACTAAATAACTTAGCCCAAAACGGCATTTGGACATTAGTGAAAAAACCCAATGAATATAACATCATTGGCACAATATGGGTTTTTAGGAAAATGGAGTGGTTGTAAGAAACAAGGTAAGATTGGTCGCTCAACGATTCACACAAGTCAAAGGTTTGGATTTTGGTGAAACTTTCGCTCCCATAGGTAGACTTGAGTCCTTTAGTATTTTACTTACTTTTGCGTCATGTTTTGATATTAAATTATTTCAAATGGATGTTAAAAGTGCTTTTCTAAATGGTAAAAATATCCGAACTTCTATTTTTTGAATAACCGTCCAGCATTGAGGATCCTAAGAATTCAAATCATGTGTATAAACTCTCCAATGTACTTTAAGGTCTCAAACAAGCTCCTAGAGCATGGTATGAGCGCCTTCAAGATTTTCTACTCTCAATTTTTTTCAAAATCGGAAGGTTGACACAACCTTGTTTACAAATTTTTTAAATGATAAATTATTTGTATGTCAAATATATATTGATGATATTATTTTAGGATCTACTAACCAAGATTTTGTAAGGAATTTGGTGATATGATGTCTAGGGAATTTGAGATATCTATGATCGAAGAACTTAGCTACTTCCTTAGACTTCAAACTAAGCAACTCAAGGATGGAACTTTCGTGAGCCAAACGAGATACGTGAAGGACTTAATCAAGAAATTTGGCATAGAGGACGGAAAGCCCATCAAGACTCCCATGGCCACCAACGGTCATCTCGACCTTAATGAGGGAGGTAAACTGGTAGATTTAAAACTTATATAGATCAATGATTGGTAGTTTACTTTATCTTACCACATCTAGGCACGATATTACGTTTAGTGTTTGGATGTGTGGAAGATTTCAAGCATCACCAAAAGAATGTCATTTAGTGATCGTTAAAAGAATTTTTGGATATTTAAAGCATTCCTCTAGCATTGGATTATGGTATCCCAAAGGAGCAAAATTTGATTTAATTAGATATTTGAATTTTGATTATGCAGGTTGTAAAGTGGATAGAAAAGCCACCTTGGGAAGTTATCAACTCTTAGGAAGATCATTAGTTTCATGGTCATCCAAGAAACAAAATTTTGTAGCCCTATCCACCACCGAAGCCGAATATGTTTCTGCGGGTAGTTGTAGTGCTCAATTGCTTTGGATGAGGTAGACCTTGATGGATTATGGAATTAAATTCAACATGTCTCTTTTGTGTGACAATGATAGTGTCATGAAGATAGCGAATAACCTGGTTCAACACTCAAGAACCAAGCATATAGATATTGGCCACCATTTCTTAAGAGATCGTGTGAGCAAAGGAGATATAGTTATTAGCCACATATGAACCGATGATCAATTAGCTGATATCTTCACCAAACCATTTGATGGGAGTTGATTTTGTAATTTGAGGAATGAGTTAAATGTTATAGATCATTCTAATGTTGCTTGAAACTCATGCCCCATGTTATTTGATCTTTTCTTGAAGTTCTTGTTAAAACTATTTTATTCTTGTTAAAACTATTTTAAAATCTTTCTCAAAATTCTCTAATTTTATAAAAACTATGTTATTTGGGCCTTTTTATTATCTATCCCATGCATAATGATCCTGAAAAGTATTTATCTGAGTGTTATATTAAGGATCATTTGTATCCTGATTCTTCAGGAAAAATGGTACTACCACGGTCATACCGCCGGTACTACCGCGCCTTAAGTGCGGTACTACCGCTCTTGACTGGTGGTCCCAGAAATGGTTGTGGCCGACTCCTTATCCTTTGCTCTTCCTGTTCATTGCGGTCCAACCGACCATTCACTCCATAAACCACCAAGTCTAAATCTCTTCTCTTTTCTTCCTCAAAACTTCCAACCTCAAATCTTCAAGGGGATATAAGGAAACTTCAAGTTCCTGCCATCCTCAAGTGCTTCGCAGCCTTTCACTCCCATTCCCCTGGGTAATCCTTGTTGGAATCCTCTCTTTTCTCTTGTTTGATACCTTTTTCAATTCTAGGACTAAAAGCAAAATGTGCATGATTTAATCAATTTTATTTAGGCAAAATGATTATAACTGGTATTTGGTGACATATTATGTCTATTCCATGATTTTTGTCATGCCAAATACCTGCTACATGCAAGTTTGATCAATGCCCTAAGAATTCCCTGCGGGTTAGGTACTATCGCCCGAGGTCGTGCGGCACTGCCAATTCAACAGAAAAAAGTTGAAATTATCATACTCCTTTACTTTAGTCATGTCCTACCTTGTCCTAATTTGTTTCTTTTAATTAGCAAAAATGCCTCGCAACCCTGATCTCCCCACTTCGTCAAAAGGAAAAGCGCAAATTGAAGATATATCTGAAGATGAGTTTGAAGAAGAAGCAACTGACAACGACACTAGTGATAAGGAGTATTAACCAAATCCAATCCCTTTCTTTGCTATGGATGAGTGAAAAATCATAGGTGAAAAGTACACAACTTTGAGGCATACAAATCAGTTTCTACTTCACAAAAATGCATCTGAAGCATTCTTAAATACTAAGTTTCAAGAGTATATCTTTTATCATGTGTATAGGGAAAAGGACTTTGCCAATCATCAGTATGTGACATGGAGTTATCTCGATTAGAATCCTCTACAATGGACTCCATTATCTTTTCAACCGAGTGAAATCAGACAACTTTGTGACTTTGAAGTGCGACTTTCATTCTAGAACCATCAAAAAATTCTATGCCACAATCCATGTGTCTCTTGAATTTGATTCTCTCACCTGGATGATAGCCTCACAACAACTCAGTGCTTCAAAGATGGATTGTCATGAATCATAGATCATCCCTACAACTCGGAGTATGAAGGTACACCTTGAGGAGCCTTGGGATTTGACTCAAATAGATGAGCTATATGATGCTACTCATCATTTTGTGCGTGGAAAACGTCTGGACTTCTACCTCTTCCTAGCATCACATACCGAATAATAAGAGCAACATTTTTTTCCAAAGAAGTGGCAACAATGATGAAGTTTATGGCAAGGCCTGGAATGTTATCTATCACATTTTGAAGGGCACCAAGTTTGATACTGTCAACTTCATCATAACATAAATAGCTCTGTCAAAAAGGGAAACAGAGGAGCATTTTTTATGCTTCCTATATCATGAAGCTGATTCAAGACAAGTTTGACTTTAACCTTGCTTGTGATGGAGTTCCTATGGAATACAGACCAAGCAACGCCCCCTCCTCCATCCTAGTGGAGTGAATCTTTTTGGTATTTGATGCCAATGGGGGAGAGATTAAGGAGGAGCAAGGAAAATGAAAATGAAGCTCGTCAAGACTCTTATGATATCTTCTATTATATTATCTATTTGTACTTCTTTTGGATGTGATAAGATTATAATAGTTAAGTTATCACACTTATGAAGCTCATTGACCCTAGTGTTATGTGACTTTGTTATCATTTGCTTACATTATCAAAGTTTATGATAAGTATATTTGTCAAGTTGTGTTATGTCTTTATGCTTCATATTGCTAATGTTTACATGTTTTCTCAAATTTAATAAATAAAGGAAACTCCACCAAAATTTTAAAAAAATACACACATGTGCATGAAAATCACTTCATGAACCTATATGCACATGTTCAGGGAGATTTTTGTTTATTTGTTGATTGACTTTGAAATCAACTAATTCTTTATCTCCTTTGTGCTCATCTTAATAATTATTTGCACATCAAAGTCAAAACAAGAATATACAACTTGTTTCAAACTTGGTGTATATTCAAAACTTTCAATTCATTTATATTGCATAGGCTGTCATCAATTACCAAAAAGGGTGATATTAAAAGCATCTAGACCCCTAAAAATAATTTTGGTAATTAATGACAACAATGTGTTAAGGAACTTGTAACACTCTGACTATAAGGAAGTCAAGATGTCACCTAAAATCACTAATCTTTAGGAAATTCACAACAATACGCATTACTAGATGTGGCATACCACAAGGATATACGTGAACAGGAAATCATCAACAAGTTTAATCAACGGGGTGGAGATAAACAATTCAGGGAGATATGGTAAATACGGCCAAGTTGGCTTATTACAATTCAACACAAGGCATAAATAGAAGACAATATTAAGTTCTCAAATATTTTGGATTATGGTAGTGAGTGCATCGTGTTGAACTACCCTCCATGAAACCGTTCTTCCTTGTCATTTACCTAAATAAAACAACAAAGCAAGAATGAGCCAAAGACTCAGCAAGTACTTGAAAGTAACAATCAATATCCAATGAACAATATACACTATCACAGATTGAACATTTATTGGAAACAATTCTTATGAATGGATGAAGTGAAATGATGCAATGAAGGAAGTGGACATATCGCAGCATATACCGGTATAGCGAGTGAAACACCCGTCGGTGTTCACTAAAAAGTTACCGTATGAAGAACGTTTCATACGGCCGTCTAACGTGGCCCACATTGGAATGGTGGACACACATACCCATTCTGGAATGGATGGGGTTTTCAGATGCCCATACTGGAATTGATGGGTCTTACAAGAGAAATCCACTTTCGTGGTCATTATGAATTCATGCATGACATGATGTGATCTCATGGTAAGTTTGAATATCAAGCATTAATGGAAAAATACACATGGCATTCAACTACACATGCAAACAAGTATAACCATGTACACACACATCACATATTGTATCAATAATAGCATACAAGTACTTGCCTGCCGCGCTGCGACGGGTTGGGAGGTAACTGAGGTACCCCTCCACTCACCGCTTCACCGCCTACAATATAAAATAATCGAAATGAGGATAAACGAGTAAGACATTGCTACACGTGCCCTCCCACAATCTCTAACCAAACCAACCAAACAAAAGGTTCAATTTGATCCATTCACCCAAACATTCCAAATACCCCTAAACTGGTAGTTTTACTAGAAAATTCACCAATAAATAACCGTAGATCCAAAATACTTGAAACCAGTGCTCAACTTCTCTTAACGTAACTGGCTACGAAACTCTAGTTGATGGTAAACTCTAATTCGGCCAAAACAGGGGTCTAACCATCCAACGAAAAACTATATCCACAGTTTGCCCAGAATTCAGAACAGCCCCAAAGAAAAGGCTCTAACTTTTAAACCACTGATCCAAATAAAGTGATCTTTATCATCCTGGAAACATGGTGAAATTATATTCATAAACCTAGTTGGGTGGCCGACCTGGTTCTGACTCTAACTAGATCAAAACCTAGGTGCAACCGACTATACACGAGTTTCACGACAGAGCAAGACGTGGTAAAACAGTCATAACTTTTAAACTACTGGTAAAATTCATCCAGGTTCCAAAATAAATCTAATGAAACCAGACTAAGATATCCAATGCGGCCTCTCGACACCCAAAACTGAGGTACAACGTCTTCGACAGAATCAATCTACCGACGAAATAAAGCGAAACTACAAATCCAATCGGATTCTCAACTCTAATGGAATCAAACAACGAATTGGATGACTAGTTACCCTTATAGACCAGTAGGACGACGATGATCCGCTGCACACGGGCCTTCCTCCCTTCCCCTCTCTTCCCTCTCTTAGGGCCGGCCACCGAAGACGAACGGCCGGCGACGTCGGCGGGGAAAGGAGATGTCGGAGGGGATCTTGGGGAGGAGCGACGGGGATCACCGGAGATGGCACCACCACTGCGAGGAGGCACCAAGGAGCGGCAAGGGAGCCGGCTATGGGGAGGGGAGGTGGCGGCTAAGGGGGAGGGAGGAAGTGGCGGCTAGGGTTTTGGGGGGGAGTGGCGCCCCTTTGGTCGGCTTCTTCATGGGCCCCCCCTCTTGGGCCACAGGTCATGGACAATGCCCAGGTTGACGGGAAATAACAATTACCCCCCCAGCTGATTGGAAAATCCGACGAAAACTGTTTCTTTTACTCCCTCCGACTTCTTTCTTTTTACCGAATCGATTCCGGAGTATTACAGAACTAACGTGTGTGCTAAAATATTTTAAAAGTTTAGTCTCGGATTATGGATGACGATATGGAAATAGCAATGCAAAGATGATAAAGGATTAACATGGCTCAAGGAAAAAGTATTTTGTAGCCTAAGGACCCTTTATAGTCTTTACCAGTCTCGGTGTTTGGTGGAAAGACCGGATTTATAGGCTAGACACTGTACTATAAAGAGAGGTTATGGCTAGCAGCTTGAAAACTTATGATGTGCCACATTGATCAACTAAGAGTCATGCATTGCATTTAGAACAACATCTGGAAAAATCTCAGTAAAAATGGTATGACTGCACCTAAGGAACGGTAATACCACAGTGCAGTGGGTTCAATTTGCAGTTGGCGGTACATTATTTCTAGAGAGTATGTTTTTGGGAGTTTTTCCTGCCCTGGAAAACGGTAGTTCCAATTGAGCCGAGCGGTACTACCGCCGTACGGTAGTACCGAACCATGTGAGTGTGGTAGTGTTGGGATACGCGGCAATGCTACGATAGCACAAACAAAAATTTACCGCGCAACCAAGGAACCACCGCAAGTAATAGATCATGAGATTACAACTTGACGCGCCGACTCGTAGCGGAAGTAGAGTCGTTGTAACGAGTTGATGCAGTCGTAGTTGTACTTACAACGTGTCTCCTCCTTCGAGTACTCGTACTCGACGCGCGTCTGCTTCTTCAAGTGGTCGTACCCACCACGTGACTTCTTCTCTGACTCCGGTGATCAACACAAGTCGCGGATCGTCCTAGTGCTGATGCTTCGCAACAACACCTCTGAGGTATCCACACGTACGGGTAGGATCACCACGCGCTGGAGTGCTAGCACCGGCAGCGTGGTTGAGAAGGCGTGGCTTTTAGGGCTTCGGGAGTTCTTCCAAAGATAATACTTCACTTGCACCCCATGCCTCCGCCCCTCTTTATATAGGCATCCATGATGGGTCTCGACCTAGAGGCCCATTAGGAACTCAAGGCCTATACGAATTCGGATCACCATCCAAAACAGATCCTTGCCCTTTAAGTGTGCGACCCCACAGGTTCATGTGTAATTGGTTATGACTCGGAAACTCTTTTCCGATCACTAGTCGTTAGCGGTACCTAGCAGCACATAACGATTCCCAAAGACACATAGAATAAATCGGACGAACCTTGATGTAATATGATCTATGATTAGGTCCTCATCACTTACGACCAGTTCGTATCTCTATACGACCAGGTTGTATTTGGTCACGACCAGTTCGTAACTCCTTACGACCAGGTTCTTACCATTCTGTGATTACGTTTGACCAGTCTACAACCAGCACGTATCTCCATACGACTAGTCCGTAACTGATCAAACTAAGCGACCTACTCATGCATTCTCCTTTTGCCTCACGATGTCTGGTTGAACTCCAGGTGAGATGAAATGTCATCCATGGACTGTTCAAAACTTTCTCGATCGAGTGTCGGATAACATCATGTGGTCTACACTTCGACCACTAGTGGCATGGCCATGCACTTTCTTTATCCGATCACCACGAGGGGCTCAGAGACATCTCTCCTGTTATGTTAGGAGGGGCAAATCCCATCTCGACCAGTCACATTCCTCCGCATATTTCATAGCATACCCGAAAGCTATATTTATAACTACCCAGTTACGAAGTAGCGTTTGGCAACCCCTAAGAGTGCTATTACACATGTAGGAAACTATGCTGATCTCAGGTCTAAGGATCATACATCATCATTACTTGAGACCAACTAATGACACAAAGATTCATAACAATCTCAATAGTGTCTCAATGATGGGTCTATCCAACACCATGTTCTCTAACATGTGTTCACATTATTGATTCGATATCTCCATATCTATGACCGGTGAAACCAGGTCATCAATCAATACATGTGCTAGTCACGAGTCACCGTGTTCCACCAAGGACCTCCGACTGAGGATACATTTAGAATGACATCATATAAATTAAAGAGTTCCACTAATAAGTCACATACTTATTGATCTATAACAAATGATTCATTCAAGGAACACGATAAAATCATGAACATATTGAAATATTATTATTTCTATGATTGCCTCTAGGGCATATTTCCAACAGGTAGTATCGCGCCAAACCGTAACAGCTAGTTTATAAGCATTTAATGAACCCCATTTGACCGTTGAACAGTAGGTGCAGCAGTACCAGCCGATCAATGGCGGTAGTACCACACTTGCTGATTTTTTTAGGGATTTGCTTCAAATGGTTGAAATTATGATTTAGGGCTATAAATACCCTCTCATCAGCACCAAGCTCAAAACCCCAGACCTCATTGAATTGCTTAGAGCCATTGGTGCACTCTCTACTACTCATTTGCTCATATTTCCTATTTTGAAGTAGTTGAGAGCATTGAAGTGCATTTGCATTATTTGTTGATCTCTTTGGCACTCGATAACCTTCAAGTAAGGGTTGTGATTTATTACTCTTGGTGCTTGTCGGCACCTAAACAGCTTGGAGGAAAATTGTGCGGTGATATCTTCAAGAAGGTTATGAAGAGATCCAACACTGTTTGTGAGTGATTCAGTGTTCACCATCTTCAGAGTGGAGGAAGAGCAACCCTAGTGGATTTGAGGTTCATTATGCTCAATTTGTGGAGCCGGTCCAATTCGTTTGGGCTTACCTCAATATGGACTAGTGAAGACCGGCAAGTCTTCGATACCACGGGAAAACATCGATTGTCTTCATTGCGGTTTTCTCTCCTGTCTTTACTATTTTTACATTTATAGCTACTTATTTGTGTAGAATTACTTAGCTAGAATTGTATTTAGTATTGACATAGCTTTAGGGTGACTTAGTGAACTTAGAATTTATCTCTTAACTTGTGCTAGAAATATTTAATTTGATCATATTTGTTAAACTTGTTAATTAGAGTATGAGTTTTTAGAAACTTCCAAAAAATTTCTCCAAAAGTTCTGAAAATTTTACAGTAGCCAGATAATGATTTATAAAGAATTTAGCAACAAGAACCAATTGATTTGGATTCTTAATGCCAAAGATATGCCCAAAACAATTTTGCTCAGCTTTTATAAATCAAGAATGCTACTATTCATTAGCAAAATTTTCTGGAGCTATACTGAGTTTGGAAATATTTTTAAATTAAAGTCTAGTTAAAAACATAACCCACAAAATTTGAATCTCCCGAAAAGGATTTAAAATGAATTAGTTATGCATTTTACAAGTTATCACATTTTTCAGTTGACAAATAAATCCTCTCGGGAAAATCAGAATTTTGAAACGACGCGGCCGAACGAGGAGCGTCGATCTTGGATCCGACGGTCCGCGTCCCAGCGCTAACGCGCGCGCGGCCGCGAAACCTTAAACGTCAACCGTTGGATGCGGATCCAACGGTTCCGCGTGGACGAGCGTTCGGTGGTCCGAACGTTCACGCGACGCGGCCGTGGATCCGGGATCCAACGATTCACGTTGATCGAGCGTTCGGTGGTCCGAACGTTTCACTCGAATCGGGACCGTTGATCTTGGATCCAACGGTTCACTGATTAGGGCGTGCGATTAATTCAAAATTTCCACGCGAACGTCGTAGTAGATCTAAGGATCGACGGTTCGCAACGACTCAAGTTCAAACTCCGTCTGCTTTTCGTCAAGCAAAACAAGCGACGGAAAAGAACGGCTTCGCCGGCCGGCTCGGCGCGGCGGTGCGAGCAACGCCTAAAATGAGTCCCAAACGTCATTGCGCACCTAATGGTACCAATGGCGTTGGTATGATGGACGGATCGATCGCAGTAGGAAGGAACCGAGAGGGCGAAAATGACCGAAATGAAAATAGCAAAACGCTCACCGCGGTTCAAGGGAGCGAGTGCCAAACAACTAGGGACTAATAAGGGGGTACCTGAGCCCAAAGAAGGCGCAGAAGAGGATCGAATCGGATCGGGTGAAGAAGAATAGCCGCTTTTTAGTAGAAAGGGGCAATCAAAATTGATCGCTCTCTCTTGCCAAAAGCAAAATTGATGAGGGTTAATACTCTATGAGATGCTAAGCAACCGAGGAAGCAAAGGTTTTGAAAGAGAAGGCCGGAGCACCACTTTCACCAAGGACTCAAGCTTCAACAATGGCGGCAATGGCGGCGAAGGTGAAAACTTCGAAATTGAGCTCACTCCGTGCGCTAGAAGTGAAGCTGTAACTCGAGGGTGTTCAAAGAATGATAAGGAAGCCACTGGAGGAGTCTTATAGGCCGAGAAGCAAGGAAGAAGCAACGGGAGGGAAAATGGTGATGCATCATACCGAGGTTGGCCGGCGCGACGAGGTGGTAATGTTAGGCGGCAGCGACTATGGAGGCGGCGGACGGAAGCAATAATGCGAAGAGCCGTTGGCAAAAGGAGACGCGACTGGCTCTGCCGAAAGTGCTGCACGCCACCGCGGTTGACTTGGCCGGCGGAAGGCGAGGAAGACGACGAACGACGACCGTTGGATTTTAATCGGACGGCTGAAATAGATCGGTTCGATTATAACGATTCAAACGCTCACTTACTCCTGGACCGTTGATTTGGATCCTACGGTTCACGCGTTGCGAGGCGCTCGGATAGTCCAACGTTCACGCGATTGTGGACCTCGATTTAGAATCCAACGGTTCAAATGGATCGGCCTTTCGGATGGTCCGAACGCCCACGCGATCGTGGGCGTTTGATGCCGATCCAACGACGCACAACACTCGCGCCCGAACGATCGAGCGGTGCGTTTAGTTGGTGAACCAAATCAAGTGGCTCGAGCCCAGTCCGATCCGAACAGAGAACAGTGAAAAATAAGCGATTTTGTTTGAATTTGGGGTAGCAAACAAACTCTAGGGTTTTGAAATTTTGGGGTAGCAAATAAACTCTAAAATTTTGGGAATTATTTGGGGTAGCAAACAAACTCTAAAAATTATGAAATTTTAACGAGAACAGTGAGAGGAACCTTATATAAAATTTTCAGAGACTTTCATGCACCTGCATTTTCTCTAAAAATTCCAGAAGGCTATTTTAGAAGTTTGACTAATGTTTGACTTGTCTCAAAAATTATCAAATAATTTCTGAAAATTATGAAATAATTCTGAGGTGTTAAACATCACTCCTAGACCCAAGAAAAACTATTTCCAAAGGTTGGACACAAGATTTTCATGAAGGAGATTTGTGTTGGTGTCCAAATGGCAATTTGATTTTTTATTTCACATAATTCCTTTACAAAAATTATGGAATTGATTACAAAATTCACCCACCCTCTAGTCGGTCATCTTTGATCCTACACCAGTCTCTTTCTGTCTATTGTGTTTTTCTTAGTTTCTCTTTGATTGCCTGGAATACCATGAAGCAGACTGTCATTTCTCGTTCGAGTGCTGAGACTGAGTTGCGAGCCATAGCAGTATTGACAGCTGAGATTACTTGGCTTCCTTGGCTACTTGAGGATTTCGGTGTTTCAGTTTCTGCACTGACTTCTCTCTTATCAGATAGTACTGGTGCGATCAGCATTGCTCAATATTAAGTGAAACATGAGCTCACCAAACACATTTGAGTAGGTGCTCAATATTAAGTTATTACTCTTTAGCATGTGCCTTCAGAGCTTCAATTGGTAGATTTATTCACTGAGACACAGATAGACTAGAGCTCAATACAGCTTCTATCTCTCCAAACTATCCACCCCAAGTTTGATAGGGTGTTAGATATGTCTTTTGTATATGGTATTATTTATATTTTTACCTACAACTGTAATATATATATATATATATATATATATATATATATATATATATGCCTATTGCCGTATTAGAATAGATAAAATGTTCGTTATAAAAAAAACTTTTTTCTTTTCTTTTCGGAAGGTAACTTGTCTGGGCATGTAAATGTCAAAACACTCCTACGAGTCCAAGCTCGTTTTGGGTTTGTGGTCTTGCACGCAGAAAACACTTTGGGGGTACAACCAGGGTTTTAAAAAATCGGTACCGGCGTAATTACCGGCCGATTACCGGTTTTTTCTGGTTGAATTTCGTTAAATTTTACTTAAAAATCAATCGAAATTCAAAATTCAAAATTTAAATTTACAAATCCTAAAAAACCGATCAGAATTTCAAATCCCAGCCCCACCAATACCAACTGCCGACCAGTATTTCAATCCATGGTACAACACCCGAAGCCCTCTACCAAGATCCCGTAACCATAAGCGACGAACTACCCACTCTCGATCGGCGGATCGGACACGCACGGACCCGATCCCCATCGAGCATCATCATCCCGCCCCCACCGCACCGCGCGAAGTCCCCATGCTATCTTCTCGGTCGCGCCGCCCCACGCTGGCGCGGCTCGTCGCCGTTGCGCTTTTCCTCGCGACTCTAACCGGCGGCGCTGCCGCGGCCGCTATCAGCGGCGATGGGTACGGGCGCGCGAGGAGGCTGTACATGAGGAACAAGGTCCTGGAGATGTGAGTACTCGACT
Source organism: Hsuehochloa calcarea (assembly GCA_036346395.1). Taxonomy (NCBI): domain Eukaryota; kingdom Viridiplantae; phylum Streptophyta; class Magnoliopsida; order Poales; family Poaceae; genus Hsuehochloa; species Hsuehochloa calcarea. The sequence continues at coordinate 62,120,887 of CM070596.1, forward strand.
GTCACAAGCCTTGCCTCCTCTCTCTTTTCCTTTACAATCTTCCTTTCTGTCGGGCTTAGTTCGAGCTGTTGAAAGATTCGATTTTGTTGTGGGTATGTCGCGGAGATGTCTGTGTGATACGGAGAACAAGAAGACATTAGCTCTCTTTTAAGTTCTGTCTTCACAGGCTCGCGAGTTCTAAGATAAGAAGTTTTCGTAATTTGAGTTGGAAATATGCAAGCTTTGTTCAATATGTGACAAATGCTCACATTTCGAGCTCACGTCTGTAACAAAGGCACAAGTCTGTTATGGACTGATGCTATATCGAGAATTAAGGGTTTTTTACGGTAGACACCGCAGCAAAATGTTTGTGCCCAAGTGGTTAATACTTTGTAGAATTTGAGAAAGTTTGTGGAGTGGGTAACCGTGGATATTTGTCGCTGTTATGTTCTTTCTTTTGTGATTACCGTTTTATGAAATGAATTAGGCGGCCTTTCCTGACCTGAACTATGTTATCGATGAACCACTAGCTCTGTAAGGTTGCGTGAAAGCTTTACATCCATTTCAATTTACATTTCCAAGATAGCTTATGGTTGCCTTGATCTTCTCACAAAAATATTTTTCTCCCCAGAGCATCAACATTATAATGTACACTATTGAGTCTGTAATATGCTGGCCTATTCAGTGTTCAAAATCAAGGTCTTAACAGCCTCATATGCACCCTATAAATCATTCAAGATAATGAGATAGCCCAGCCGCTCTGTATGACTGTATATCAAGGCCACTAACCTGCGTATTGCCCCCACTTAGCCCACTATCAAGGCTGCTAACCCACATAGGCCCATAAAGGTGGGGTGGCCACTCGCTAACCACCAACCACTATTTAGAACACTCGGCCTATTACCTGTATTTGTAGTTTTGTTGGTGTGTCGGAATGTTTGTGTTCTTGTACTGATGCATTTCCATCCTTTTCAGGTTTTACCATGCTTATGACAACTACATGGTTTACGCATTCCCTGTATGTTTATCAGCTATCTTAAGAATTCTTGAACAAAGTTTGGTTCATTTGTTCATGGAGTAGTACAATCTAATGTTTTCTGTCTTGATAATTTTTCAGCATGATGAATTGAAGCCTCTTACTAAAAGTTTTACTGACTCCCTTAGTGAGCTTGGCAACCTAAATGTATCGACAAGTTTACAGTGTTCAATCGACGTTACGAAAGCTTAAAGATACCACAGCATAACATCACCTTATTGTTCCTTCTTGTAGCTTGCACACTTGCCACAGGATTATAATGGATCAGCATTGACACTAGTTGAGTCGTTATCAAGGTACATTTTATGAACTTGTAATGTTGCTTGGTACTTTGAGATTTGTACTATCTTTTGCTGATCAGAATATGAATGATCATATTGTTTCTTCATAAAACACTTGTATTCATAAGATCGATAGGTAATGCCTCTCTGTTTTGGCTCATGCAGTCTTGTTGTCATAGGAAACCTCACAGAATTTGAGAGAGGAGTTATCTGGCTTTCAGAGAACCTAACATTTGATGTTGACGCTCGGATTAATCTTTTTGAGGTAATGCAATTTTGTTTTTGTCACAGTAACCACACAACAATGACATGTGGGCCTCAAGATTTTAGCAACACTCATTTTTCTCACGCTTTTTCTTTTTGCATGCCTTCTTTTGTCTTACACAGTGTAATATAAGACTTCTTGGGGGCTTATTTCTGCTCATGTTCTTGCAAAGGACTACAGCAGTCAGCTTAGATATGGACTATATCAGGACCAATTACTACATCTTGCTGAAAATCTAGGTAGTCGGTTTCTACCAGCATTTGAGACACCTACTGGATTGCCGTATGCTTGGATCAATCTTAAGGTTCATTTACAAATCTTTGACCTTTCTGATTTCAAAAGTACTAATCAGCACAAGCATATCTGCTTCCAAACAAAATAATACTAAAAATTTAATATTGGCAACTTACAGTCTTGTATATTTATGTAAGGCCACTTGAAATAACCTCAACTGGACTTTTGGTGTAAGTCCAGGTTACTTTCAATAGATCAAACTGAAAAGGAACTTTGAAGGAGGTTGCAAACTTGCAACATTTGTCTAAAAGCAGGCTATAACTTTACTCTCAGTGCTGGAAAGACTACTTTCTAGTTAATACAGACATGCTCATTGTGGCTTGTGCACAATGTTAACAAATAACAACATTTAGGATAACCAGGACACTTCCTTCTAACAGCTAAAGAGTAGCAGTGCTAACACAGAACATAGTGGCAAGCCGCAAGCATGCCATGTGGAGGCCGGAGAATCTTTCGATAATTACTTTTGTTTCCCTTTTTAGATAACCTTGTTTGATATTACTTACAAAGCTTAATTATAAGCCATCTATATTCCATAACTCGCATGTACTGCAATTCTACTACTCATGACTTGGAGAATCCACAATTTTGTCGATAGATTTCTTCTGATGCTATGACTACTTTTGCCAGTACGGAGTGATGGAGAATGAGACATCTGAAACAAGCACATCAGGGTGTGGTGGGTGGCAGAATATTCTGTTTCTGTATTCCTGGGTAAATGCATTGTTCTGTTGGGTATCTTGGATTTAGTTGAGATATAAACTTTTACAGGTTCCCTTATCCTTGAAATGGGTGCATTGTCACATTTGACGGGCGATTCTAGATATGAAGCTGCAGCTCTTCGTGCTCTTCGTAAGTTATGGAGCATGAGAAGCTCACTGAATCTCGTAGGCACAACACTTGATGTTTTGACTGGCAAGTGGATCGAATACTCATCTGGCATTGGTGCTGGTACTACTCTTTACACTAGCCCATGTGATTTATCGAGCATGTGTTTGTGTGATGTGTTTGTTAGCCTCGTGTGAGCATGTGTGGTTTCATGAACCTTCCGTATGCCACATTTGTAGCATCATCGTTGGTTTAACAAGTAAATTCCTGACACTTCATGGAATTTTCTCTGGTTAGACAACTTATGTGTTTGAGACCTAATGGTGATCTCTTGTAACATGATTGCAGGGGTTGATTCATTTTATGAGTATTTGATTAAAGCATACATTCTTTTCGGAAGCGACGAGTACTGGGATATGTTTCATTCAGCTTACCTTGCGGTGCAGAAATATTTCCGACATGGCCCTTGGTGCATCCTTTTTTCACGGCATAATTATTAATTTTATTCCATTTCACCCAAGTTACCTGTCACTGCAGTATGCTTGTACTGAACAGTAATGACGTTCCCCTTGACAGGTATCATGAGGCTGATATCAGGACCGGAGAAGCAACGCACTGGCAACTAACTAGCCTTCAGGCTTTCTGGCCTGGTCTTCAGGTTTGCTGACTCCATAATCCATATATGGATGAATTATCACCTTACTGTGGAATGTTAATTCATGTATTTTGCTTACTGGCTTACTGCTATTATCATGACCAGACACTTCTAGGAGACGTTGCTGCTGCAAATCTTTCACATCGCGAATTTTTCAATGTATGGCAAAGGTTTGGTGTGCTGCCTGAAAGGTATTGTTTACTGCTTTTACCCACGTATTAATAAATGGGGAAAAAAAACTAAGTATACTCTTGGCCACCCATTTGTAACAGGGAAAGAAAGAAGTATAATGTAACTGTTTCAAATAATAAATAACAATATGTGAATGACATGCATAAGAATGGGGCCAAAATTTGCTTCTCTATTTACACTATTGTATTGATGCGTGCTTTGTATTGGCAGATATCTTTTGGACTATGGAATGGTGCATCCTACAGAGAAGTACTATCCTTTACGTCCAGAGTTTGCTGAGTCTACATTTTATCTTTATCAAGCAACTAAAGGTGTGCTCAACAGTCAACAACAACCAAGAAAAACTACACTTTCACTTATTATGTTTAGCTAGATTTCCAGTCCTCTAGAGTTCATCATATATATTGCTGTTTTGCGTTTATTTCATATATAATGTATAGTTTCTCTAATTATAGTGACACTGTCTACTATTATAGAAGTCATTCCACTTCTCTTTTTCCTTTCTGCATTCCCAGATCACTAACACATACTAATCTTATAGATCCTTGGTACCTAGAAGTGGGTGAAGCTATTGTTGGATCACTTAATTACTACACTAAAGTGGATGGAGGATTTGCTAGTGTCAGAGATGTTTCAACTATGAAACTTGAAGATCATCAACACAGCTTCTTTCTTTCAGAAACGTAAGCTGTTAGTCTTCCTATTGTTTCTTTGAAGCAGTTGGCAGCAAAATTGTTTATGCACAGTTGACATGACAGTTGATAACTTTTCTGCAGGTGCAAATATCTTTTTCTTCTTTACGATGATTCATTCTTGAGGAACCAAAATTACATATTTACCACAGAGGGTCACCCCCTTCCGATAAGGAGCACATGGCATGAGAAAATTCCTTCAACGCATGTTCCCAGCAATTGGACATTTGTTAAGGTGATCTCTCTTCTTTATCATTCCAAACCACCTTGGGAATGAGAATGCAAGTTAGGGAACCATATGCTGTCCTGTCATTGATCTTCATATTACTTTATTTGCACTGTCCTTGTAATGGTATGAAAAATTTCTCTGCAGGATGACAACCGATCCATTCGTGTGAGTGCGTTGTCGTCTCAAGTTTGTCCAGAGACAATTTACCGACAAAGCGTTGGCTCCCCGTGGGAGAGTGCGTGCCATGTACCGGATGTGTTCCCTAGCCACAGATGCAGTACTGATGATGACTGTGGGATAGAGTCAGTAACATGCAGGAGGAGAACTTGCAGTATGGCTGGCTACTGCGGCTTATGGCTGGGGGTTTATTAGCCTATTTTGTTGCCGAGATTATACTTCTGCCATACGTTCAGAGTATGGTCAAAGTAAGACGAAAAGCTTGAAAAGAGAACGTTACCGGATGGCGTCGGCCTGTAACTTTGTACATTAGAATAGCTGAGTAGCATGATTGCCAATTCGGGACATCTCAATTGTCCAAATTCTCCTCTTTCAAATATTGTTCCGAAGTATTCATGCTGATGTAACTGCGATGTGATACATTGATGTGGTTGTATGAAGTATGAATTAACAAGGGCTGATCTGTTTTTTTAAGCACTGCTATACGTACAAATTTTTAAATACTACTGACCTTTGTTTGGCTGAAGGTATAGGGAGCTATCAAAGCTTAAGGTTTAATATATTTAGTCAGACATTCACTTTCAACAAGACACCCATTTGCTAAATACACTGATATGCATAGTAAATTTTGCATACTAACGAGTAACGATACATAAAATCTAGTTTTAAAAATGACATTAAATTTAGTTGGATGTAGACCAAACTAAGTACCTTTAATGAAAAGGTTTATAGGATCTCTTTTTTCTTACATTATCATGATAATTTACACCCTGAAACTCAATTGCACCGGGGGGGGTGCTGGCCCTAGCTATAAAAGATAGCAACCCGTCGAATACCCTCGCCTACCAACGGACTGTAGAAAGATGCTTACAGGCAGGGATTCAAAAATCGGTACCGACGCAGTTACCGACCGGCGGTCGGTACCGGTAACCAGTCGGTTACCTACCAACGGACCGCAGAAAGATGCTTACAGGCAGGGATTCAAAAACCGGTACCGGCGCAGTTACCGGCCGGCGGCCGGTTACCGGTTTTTTCGGGCGAATTTCGTTAAATTTTGCTTAAAAATCAATCGAAATTAGAAATTTAAAATTTGAATTTTGAATTTACAAACTCCGGTAAAAACCAGTCGGGATTTCAAATCCCGGCCCCCACCGGTAAACTTTACCGGCCGGTATTTCAATACATGCTTACAGGAACATCAGTATGTAAGCATCTTTTCCGTCTAAAAAGAAGTAATCATCTTTTGAAAGTCAACCTACGTTGCTGAAGAATGCATAATTTAGCATCAAGGTATGATGAGAAAGTGGCTAAGTTTCATTTAGCAATTAGTATCATAAGGCAATCCGCACGGACAGTCACACGGCACATTTTAACAAGGGCCACTTAGCCACATGAAATGTGTAGAGCAGTCTTCCAGCATACGTTTGTTGGCGCTCAAAAACGAATATATTGATAAATAACTACAAGACGGATTGAGCATGCCCGTGGCAAAAAGTAGTCTCCGTACTTTGAGCAAAGACGATTCCATTTCCCTACGACTGACCACGCCCACCACGACCCCGTGATCCTCGGCCAGCATCTTTCTGCAAGAAGACACCATGTTCTCAATCAGAATAATGATGGCTGTAATAAGCAGAAACGCAACGGAAATTAACTAGTTGAACGATAACACCATACCCTGTAGCTAAGAGATTCTTGTCCACGACCCCTGGAAGTCTGCTGAGAGGTTGAGCGAAGAATCCTGGCTTGCCTGTTTTGTTTCGCTCTCTCAGTTAAGTTGATTGTTCTGGAACGAATTTCGACACTCTCTGTTGCAGTACTGGGATTCTGCTGTTCAGAAGATGGACCGGCTTGGGCTGGGTTAGGGGAAGGTTCACGTGCTGGGGATACATCTGCGGTTCTGCTTGGTGAGGCATCTGCTCCACCAGATTGTGCTAGAGAGCTTTGGTCTGGTTCCACCGCAGCACGCTCAGCAGTAGCATCACCTTCTCCAATATCCTCCGACATATCAACATCACTCTTTTCTGTTGGCCCTCCTGGAGATGTCGCCCTGAAAGCATCACCAGCTTGGTCACCAACATCCAGGGGACTACTGTCTGGATGTTCAGGTTCCTCCAGCAACTCCCCCTCCTCCCTATCATCTTCCACATCAGTGGCTGCAGTAAGCTGACCTTCTTCTTTCACATCTTCGGTTTTCTGCTCTTCATCAAATGATTCCACTACTGCCTCTGATTTGATCGGCACAGCTTCCACGGCAGTTGCATCAGTGTCAATATTAACTTCGGTATCCTGGCCTTTGATGTCCATTGATGCATCTATATGTGCTTCCATGTCATCTTTATCACCCACATTATCCTCCCTGGTGTCATCAACCTCTTCGATTGCCATGGAAGCCTGATCCGTGTCCATCTCTTCTGCTGGTTGTTGCCCATCTTGGTTGTCCATAGATGGAAGCACAGGAACCTGTGCCGTGACATCTTCAACAGGTGATTGACCATTTTTTAGCGCACTAGTACCATGTGAAGATTCTTCTTCTTTGGGTTTCTTTATTGGAGGATTGGCATCATTAGCCTCTCCTTGTGAAGCATCATCTCTCATCTGCGACGATGAGATAAGACGCTTACGACTTGAAGGCTGTAATACAGACACACCACCAGAAGTTTCACGCTCCAGTGACGGGCCACCTTTCTCCTGAACTAGTGTGGAACCTTCAACTACTGATGTATCCATATCAGCTTGGGGCTCTTCAACCCGTTCAAGAGTAGGTCGAATAAGTGGCCTTCTTCCTCCTGGTCTACGTACTTCGGTACTTGGTTTGGGCAAAGTAGAAAATGCTCTCTCCTCCATCACTTTAACTCGAGCAGGCCTTGGTGGAGTAGCTACCTGCCGCCCTGAGGGAAAAAAAGAAGGCTTATGAACTCCCATATTGATCAAGAGGAGTAAGGAAAAACATCATCATTGTCAATTCCAGGTCATGTCACATTCAGAACAATATCAACATGCAATATCACGCGCAAGCAAATTTATGTCAAGTACGAGTGTTGTTATCTGCATGTTATGTGTCAATTTTACGATAACTAATAGACCTGACCCTGAGGTTATTTTTCAACTAATAAATAGCACACACAACCAATCAATTTTATGATAATTAATAGACCTGATCATTGTTGCCATCTGTATAACTAGTAAGTATCACGTCGACATATTGTCAGTGCAATTAAAAAATGAATGGAAAAGGACCTGCAGCAGCTGCAGATGCATCCACAGTGGGAGTTTCAACAAGTGGTATCTGACTCGATGCACCATCTTGGAAGGGACTAGAAGACTCCTCCATCTCTTTAGCGGCGAGGAAATATGAAAGGAACTGCTCCTCCACTGCAGACCCAGGCGGAATTTGAGCAGATGATAGTCCAGAATAATGCTGCAGAGAATGCACATCAACTTTGAATTATGATGTAGAAGATATTTAAAAGATAAATGTGTTAAGTCTCTTCTTAAAAAAAAACGTCAGGGATCTAAAACAATATATACATGTATGTGCCAGGAACTTTCATCACCAACAGCAACAAACAAAACGGGAGATCTACAAACAGTCAAGCACAGATAAACTGTACCTCAATCACCTCCTTCACAGCCTGCCTATGCTTCTCTATTGATTCCTCTACTTGTTTCTTCTCCTGTGACAAATATTTGAAACCAGTAAGTCGATTAGAGGGGACACATAATCATGAACCATTTTAGTTAGAAGGAAAAACAGATTAATTTCCAAAAAAAATATGGACTCATTATGTTGTTATATTTTTAGTAATTCTTGAGTCTGGGCAACTAGTAGATACTAAAGAGATTGGTTGGAGCAATGGATATTAATAGATCATTCAAGCTTATCGGAGAGACTGAACAGAAGAAGCTTGGGGATCCAATATGAAAATCTCAGACAACCAAGTACTACTATTATTACACACATCATCCGTCGACGTCAACAGTAAACAATATATACTTAAGTAGCATATATAACAAGCAGGGCATCTAATCAATAATTTAGCACCATAAGCCAAGTAACTAAATCAATGAAATTCTGACTGGACCCCTTCATCCAGCCAAGGCAGCTGAAGCTACATTCATGAAAAGCTAGAAATGGTGGAACCGTGGAACTTCGATCATTCAACAAAAAAAAGGAATGTCAGAACTGTATTAGCTGGTTAGCTCTACATGCTTAATTCTCAAAGAGGAAAAAAAAAGAAGTAATATGGCTCTGGGCCAATGATCGAAATACCGTTACCGGACTAAATCCCGGCAGGGGACCAGGAACGGTTACCGGCCGGTTACCGGTTTTCCAAGGAAAAACCCGGTTAAATTTCGTTTAAATTTGCTTAAAAATCAACCGAAATTTGAAATTTGAATTTGCAAACTCCGGAAAAACCGGCCGGGATTTCGTTTCCCGCTGCCCACCGGTAAGGCCGGTAACCGGCCGGGATTTCTATCCCTGCTCTGGGCACATAAGTGTTTATTTTCTTTTTAAGACATTTACAATGGGGCAGTTTATCCTGCTTTACAGTGCAGTTACAGATCCTAATAAAATTTTCAAGTTTACCACCCTTTTCTTCATCTTCTAATTTTCAGAAATAAGAACGTGTTCCCCATTTTTCCTACTTGTATGAACATGCAACTCTGGAATAGTTTTAAAATTTTCCACATGACTTTTCCTTGGTTTATCCAATTCCACATTATTCATCAATTTTGGATCTTTCCACTTCTAAATGTCCATGTTTTTTTTTGTTTTTCTTATTTTGCAATTCTTCCGAAAATCCCCCCAACTACCAGCAAACAAAGTGAAGTTATAACCAGGGATCGAAATCTCGGTACCGGATGAAATCCTTAAAGTATGATAACCGCCGATTACGCCGCGATTCGAAATTTCGGAAAAAACCGGTGCGAATTCAAATTTTGAATTTTTGAATTCGAAATTTTATCGATAACGGACGATTACGACATAACGTCAAACCGGAAAAAAACCGGAAATGGTGAAAATGGTAATTATGAAATTTAAATTTGGAACAATGCAAATATTAATGAGAAAATGTTTCTCTCATAGTTGATACTAGTAATCATACATATGAAACCTGTGTCGCTGAACAAACTATTAGCAAATACTTTTTCGTATCTCTTATTAATCATATCGCGTCACTAAATGATTTGAAAGTATAGGATTAAAGAATCAATCCAATCCTGAGCAAATAATGATGCAATCCAATTCTCTCATAGTTGCATGCAATCCAATTAATGAGAAAGTGTTTCAAGTTGTACATAAAAAGTCCGCATTTATGTTTTAATAGTGCTAAATATACTAAAAACTAATGTTTCAATACATAATCTAGCATAAGAATGCCTAAACCAACTAGGGAAGGACATTATGGAGTCAAAAATTCAAATTCAAAATTTAAAAATTTCGGCCGGTTTTTTTTTTCGTTCGACCGATAAACGATTCTGTTATAAACCGCGATTACCGCCGGTTTTTATCCTGGTTATAACCATACCACATGACATTAATGAACATGATATTCCCTTATCATATGTTAATTTATACATATATATCAAGCAGTTCAGACACTAATTGGAAAATCCATACTGAAAGACTACGAACGAAGGAAGGTAGGTACCTTTGACACATTTTGAACGACGGCAGTAAATATCTTCTCAGCCTTTTTGCGGACTGCTTTCTCTCTCTTGTTATCATCTCTCTCCTTCTCCAGGATTTTTTCTAATGTCTGTTAATATGTTTGTGTAAGAAGCTTGATGAAGTGTTTATATATCATTTAAGCCCAACCAGCTAACCTGTATCCTGAAGTCCTTTTCTTTTATGGCCTGCTCATTTGCAGTTTCTGATGTAGTTTTCTGACCTGCTAAAGTAGATCAGATTAACGACCAGATCAATCACATATATTAATGCATATGCATGGGGAAGAGTGTCAAAGTACTTGATTTCAGATCTTCCATCTGCTTCAAAAGGCTTTGATTTTCTTTGACAACATCCTCCTTCTCCTTCATCGATGTGTCAAGCTTTCTCTGCATCATTTAACCGGGGTGACATAAAGCACACAAAAATAGCAATGGACATTTGACCTTGCAACAGAAAAAAAGAGTGAAAGATCCTAACCTTAATGGAGAAATTAACCTTTTTTAGCTTCTCAATTTCAGATTTCAGGCTAGCCTACAAAACGAAATGCATTATTAATACAGCCAAGAGTTTAAAAAAGGTAAGAGATCGCTATTAAAAGTTTAAACAATTCAGACCTCAACATCATTCAGCTTCTTTTCCCTGGCATCCAATTCAGACTGACATCCAGAAAACTTTTCCTCCAAATTCCTTATAATAACTTCCCTCTCAGAAAGAAGATTTTTTGCACGTTCAAGCTCATTTGAATTCTCTCTCAAGGTTGACTGTTGGATGCAAGAAAAACACAGGTGATAATCATGTATCTAAAAACTCAGCCTCATAAAACCCACGAAATCCAACAGTATTCATCAAACAATTAAACTTAAGTCAAGAAAGCCATGTTAATCAAGAGAAGTCTGCCAGTGTCATATTACTAAATGATTTGTGAATGTTTCAAGACCATAAATATACTTTGTCATGATTATTAGTTTTGTGGATTATCTTGATAAAAATCAACCTTGATTCTCACCCCAACACAAACCAACATACAAAAGAACAAAAGGTGAAATTTGACGAGAGTAACAAATGATAAAAGACAAAATGTTCAGGCAACAGACATCAACATTAAAAAAAACAAGTACAAATAATATTTGAAAATAATGCTACTACATATCAAAATGATTTGAAGAAGGCAAATGAGAAAACAAACCACTAACTTTGATATTTTGAAGTTCATTCTTCACGGCCTCATATGTGTTCAAATCGACGCCTCTACTATTTTCAACCAACTGCAGAAGACGTTAAAAGTTGAGAACATAACTGCAACTTAAGAAGAGGAAACCATAAATATATGATAGAAAAGTAGGAATAGCAAGTTCATATTGTTGTTCATAATGTTAGGATTTGGGAAAAAGCACTAGTAAACTTTACTCTAGACCAATTGGATGAAGAAACACAATATAAGGCTAATCATATACATATATACATTAGCACATGACATGAAAAATGGTACACCGCCTGCGGAACATGGGAAGCACCCCTGTGCTCTGTGGATCACCGTTGCCTCCAGCCCAGACCTACCCTTTTCTGTAAACACCCACTAGGCCACTACACAATCAATTCCCCCATTCATAACACCATCCGTAAGAAAAAGAGAAAACACACGCACACACCACCGAGAACAAAGAGGAAAAAGAAACACACATCCACGCTCCCACCAATCCTTTGGCAACATAGCCCCCACAGCACCTAATTTACAGTATGAAGTTGCCTGCAGAAATTTGCAGCTCAGCATTCAAGGGATTGCTCCCTCCAGTCCAAAAAGAATGTCATGGGCATGGTCTGAAAGGTGCAACGCTGACTGCTATGTTTTATTGTTAATTATTAGCAATAAATATAAAATTGTAATATCGTGACCGTATTTTTGACAGTAGATATGCCTATGTCATTGTCTCTTGGACAGTCCCAATCAGGGAAATTTCTACCGGAGGGTCTCCTGGTATATTTTGCAACTGGCCAAAAAAATCCATCGAATTTGAATTTTAACTTCTAAATTTGGAATAGAAGCATCCAGCCTTACACAACCACAAGAAACTAGCAACAGTGTCGCTAGCCTAGTGGTTAAGCGCTTACCTTGTGAAAGTGAGGTCTTGGATTCGAATCTCAGGTCTCTCTCTCTCTCTTCTTTACAAGCTGATGTGTAGGCCCCATGAATGAAAAGGATAATTGAAAAAAAAAACACAAACTTGGTGGTCACATGGTTTGAACTTGGAACTCACAAATCACAAACCACCCCCCACCCCCCCACACAAGCTTACCCTCTTACCACAAGGACATTTGCTTGTTCATCCTTACATAAGGGTTGCAGATCCTTTATTCCATAATTTAAAGTTCAAACATAATTTAAAGTTCAAACACAAAACAAAAAATTTTGGCGAAATTTTTCTATCCCTGGTTCAAACACAAAACAAAAATTTTGGCCGAAATTTAAGGTAACCAGCGGTTACAGGAAATCGCAGCACCCACCCGAAAAAAAATTGCATTCAAAATGGTTCCCCTAGTCCCAAATCCCAATACCTGCCAATATATAGATGGTTGAAGTTCGAAAAGTTTGCCAGGACATGTATAAAATCAACACACTTCATAGACAGGAGAGAACGCTAGTTATTTTGGATTGATTTAAGGAATTACATAATTTTACATTTGTACTTTAATAAAACCAAAGATAAATGATGACGTGTTCAATTATAATGGTAGCAAAATGAGCATAACATACCTCAGAAATCCTTTGGTTGAGATTTGCTATTTCAGTCTTCTGCATTTCTAGTTCTTTTTTACATATTTCTGCATCTACCTCCTTCTCCAGTAAAATATTATGCAACCTTTCAACTTCCATTTTAGCCTTTTGAGCTTCATCGCGGAATTTCTGCACTCAAGAAATCAATAAATGAATGATGAAGCACATCCAGACATGGGCCATAAAAGAAACAAACAAGGCAACATTATTTAGCTGACCTGGCATTCTTCAAAATTGTGCCTGTTCTCCTCTCTAAGCTGTATGTTGCTTTCACGAAGCAGATTAATTTCTCTCACCTGTCGTAACCCATTTCAAAGAGAAAAGAAGAATAAGCTACAGAAATAGTGACAAAAATACAACTATAAAATCAGGCAAAAGCAACGTAGCAGATGTAATGGAAATCCAACAGATAAGAACGGCACCTGGAGCTGCAGTGACTTGAATTCTTCATCCTTGAACACTGATGTTCTTGCACTATCAGCTTGACTGCGGAGCAAGTCCTGTGCCTCCTTGGTGGACTTCAATGCACTTTCCAACTACATTAGCATAAGAATAATATATAGCAGATTAGAAATAATACAATCAACTGAGACACCTCAAGCTTCAAGGGCAGAAGCAATTTAGCATGTTCCATCCAATACAACTCCACACAAAATGTGCCAATCATATGGCTAAAATCAAGTATAAAGATACAGTCCTCACTCCATAAAAGGTAAACAGATCAAACCACATCACACAAGATGCGCCAAAGGGTAATCATACAGCTGAAATCAAGTTTAAAAACCAGTTCTCACTTCATGCAAGACAAACAGATTAAACCAGGTTACTAAGCCCACAGAAAGTGCACCCCAAAAAAACTTAAATGTAGTTCTCACCAGTTTAAGCTAGTTTAAGCACAAGGATCAACAGTTTAAGTGGGGAAAAAACAAGATAGGTTATGTACCACCTACTGAAAGTACAGAACTACATGCGATGGTCATACACCCAGCAGTGGAGTCATAGGTGACAATTAGGTAAATAAGACAAGTTGGACAAGCAATTGCTACCAGGAGTCAGTGCCATCTGGATGGCTTCATGATGAGCTGAGCAGCAAAATACCAAATGGGTTGGACTTAAAAAAACTTTTAGATATGGATAGTTCATGTCATCATTTTATGGGCTGATTGAGCAAAATAAAATGGCAAAATAACTAAGCCTGGCATACCGGCGACAGTAGGGGGTGGCAATCCTAGTCACCATACCACATCATAACTAATTCAACAGAAGTAGCACAGCTGTTTTCAAATTATATGACCAACAAGATAAAATGCATAAGTCTAGAATTATATTCTGCAGTGGTTTAAGAGGTGCAAGTGCAACAACATGCCCATTATGTGCACTATAATTTAAAAAGAATTTTGAACAAGTGCAAACATACAACAGGGGCAATTATAACATACTTCTATCTGAAGCCGTGACTTCCCCTGTTTAAGCAACGATATCTCCGTTTCTGCCTGAAATCATCAATAGAATAAATACCACCACCAAAAGAAGTAAAGCACTAATACAAAAAAGGCACTGAATCTTATACTCACTATTTCTTTCGATCTGCGCAGGTAGCTGATGACACTATGCAAATCATTCTCTCCATGCGAGTCTGTGTGTTGCAATGAAAGCCCAGCAATACTCCGTTCTTTCTCAGCTAATCGAATGTGCAAAACTTCTAATTGATTGTGTAAAATTCTATTCTGCACTCATCATAAAAAAGAAATCATGAGATAAATGTCATCGACAGTAACTCATCATCATTAATTACATAAAGATCATCACTGGTGCCAATTGATCACCACATATTCTCTACATACACAAACAATGGAAGGACATTTTACAAAAGTTGGATAGCCGTGGATGTATTGGTAAAGAAGGTGGCAATGGCAAACATATGCCCACATATTCTGGGATATCCCTAGTTGAAGTAG
The DNA here is from genome assembly GCA_036346395.1 of Hsuehochloa calcarea. NCBI lineage: Eukaryota > Viridiplantae > Streptophyta > Magnoliopsida > Poales > Poaceae > Hsuehochloa > Hsuehochloa calcarea. Next base: position 62,135,923 of record CM070596.1, read on the forward strand.
GAATTAAACAAAAAAAATCTAGAGTAAATTTCGCAAAAGCACACTACCTTTGATAATATTATCACAAAACCACACTTTTAAACATCAATTTCATAGAACTACACTTACTCCACATAACGTTTCACAAAACCACACTTTTAAGAAATATCGTCATATGCAACGGGCCAAACATCCCGGTCTCACCTGTCAGAGTAACAAGGTCATCCCGGTCCAACCCGTCAAAGTAACAAGGTCAACCCGGTCCAACCCGCCAGAGTAACAAGGTCATCCTGGTCCAACCCGTCAGAGTAACAAGGTCATCCCAAAGTGAGGCTTTGTGCAATGTTATGCAGAAGCGTGATTATGTGCAACAGATTCTTAAAGGTGTGGTACTGTGGTTTTGTGCACCGTTATGCGGAAGTGTGGCTCTGTGAAACTACTGCTTAAAAGTGTGGTTTTGTGATAGTTTTGTCAAAAGTAGTGTGGTTATGAGAAATTTACTCAAAAATCTATGTTGATTGACTACCGTCAATAAATATCAAGGTTCTAAAAATCGGACCTAGGCCAGGGTTATTAAGCGACGCTTAGGCGGTAAGGCGCTTAGGAGCTCTATGGCGGCGGCGGCGCTTTGCCAGGAAGGTCCATGGCGTCCGCCTCACAGCCATGGTGTCGGTTAGGCGGCGATTGGCGTCGGGGTAGGCTGAGGCGGGTGCCATAGGCAACCTGGAGCGGGAGATGGGGGCTAGCGGAGAAAATTGAGGGAGAACTTGTCGCGTGAACCCTAGAGCCGCTCCATCCCCATCGCACCTCCATCTACAGCAACACCACCGTCCCCGTCGTGGCGTGCCCTCTCCGCTGCACTCCGGATCCAAGTAAGTGTCCACCTCCCTCCCGATCTCCCCTCTTTGCCAGCTCCCCCTGCAATCCGGCCTCCCCCTCCCTCCTGCGGTCCCGCCTCCCTCCCTACCTCAGTTGCGCTACCCCTCCCTCCCGGCTCCCTCTCCCTCCCAGCCACGCCTCCCCCTCCCTCTCCGTTGCGACTGCGCCTCCCCCTCCCTCCAGTCCTCCCCCAAAGGCGCAGCCACGGCAGGGAGGGAGGGGGAGGCCAGGTCGCCGCCGAGGGGATGGGGGAGGGAGCCCGAGTCGGGAGGGGGAAGTTGGGTCGCCGCCGCGAGGGAGAGGGGGGAGCCCGAGCCAGTAGGGGGAGGGGGAGGAGGGGTTGGGCGGTGCGTTGCTCTGCTATTCCTCGTAATGGCTTTGCTACTGTGCTGAATTAGCAAGATGTTCATTGCTATTGTGCTACACTGCTACTAATTATGCTCTCTAATCTCTAACGCAGAAGCACAAAATAATGGCAAGTGCAAGTATTGCATCCTCCGATGTTGTGTATGATCCAAAGACCAATCCAAAATGGAAGGCGAAGTCTAATGATCCAGGATGGAAGTATGGCTTATGTCGTGCTTGTTAATTTGTTATGTTGCTCATATTTAATTCTCGGATTCACTTAATTGTTATTGTGGACTTATGTTACTCGTTATTCATGTAGCTTGTTGCTTGGGAGAAGAGAGGAGAGATCGTCAACAATGTATGTCACTCAATCCGTATTTACTCAATTAAATAGAATACAATTTGTATCTATTACATTTATAACAATCTATATGTTGAAACTTGCAAGGGGGATGGATGCTACATAGAAGAGTAATTGGAAGGGGGGATGGGTGCTACATGGGGTCAAGAATTAACAACAAGGTACATATGTGCTGCTAAAATACTCATTTTATTTGCTGCCTTAACGCCTTAGGATGTGTGTAAGGCGTCGCCTTGCCTCGCGCCTTAGCTCTTAAAAGGTGTGTGAGGGGCGGGTCGCCTCGCCTTACCGCCTTAATAACCATGATCTAGGTAGCAGGCTGCTGCCGTGATTTCAACAAAGTCGGCGAGCTAGGCGACCTCCCAGCCTAGGCGGTCCAAGCCTGAGCTCGGCGGCCTAGGTGGGCGCCACGGGCGCCTAGGCGAGAGAGAGAGGGGGCACGAAGGAGGATTTCAGCACCTCCATCGTCGCCACCACCATGGATCAAAAACCAGGCCGGTTTACCGGATTTCCCGGTAAGGACCAGGATACAAAATCCCAACCAGAATCCTTCAAATTCAAATTCAAAATCCCAACGGTTTCATCCATTTGACGAAATAGAGCCGGGATTTTTCCGGGTTTTCGACCGGTAACCGGTCAGTAAAGGAGAAATGGCGTTGGGCGGGATTTTGCTCGGTTCCAGTTTTTGGATCCTTGGCCGCCGCAGCTCGACCATGCACCTCCGTCGTCTCTGCCACCGCTCGACCATGCACCTCCGTTATCACCGCCGCTCTGCTCTCTCTGCCCCTGCTCCTGCACTGCCACAGGTGGTGGAAGAGGGGGTGGAGTGGAGCCAAGGGAGGTCAGCAATGGCAAGGGAGGCTGCCGGAGGCGGTAGATCTGGGCAGTGGCGGTCGGTCCGGAGAGGAAGAGGGGCGGTCGAGAGAGAGTGCGAGCGCTTTGAAAGAGGGAGTAAAGTGAGGAGAGAGAGAGGATAAGGTTAGGTTAGATTAGGGGAGGCGGCGCGTGGCTCGGGTTGGGCATGGCCGGCCGGTCGGCTGAGATGGGCCGAGGGATTCGGTTTTAAGCCCATTAACAATAGTATCATGTGAAATATTTTTTCTCATTTGTGAATTGTTTTGCCTGCTCTGCACTGCCGCCTAGGCGGCCTAAACGCTAGGCACCGGGCCACCACCCAACTAACGCCTAGCAGTTTCTTAAACCTTGGTAAATATTTCAGGTTAGATTACCGCCAATTAACCATTTCAAGTTAGGGTTTGAATTAGACTAACATCTTTAGACCAAAAACACAAGATTAACATAGCTTTCTCTTGCAAATGAATTAAAAATATGTGTACGAATTTCAATAGACATATGATAAGGCATCATTTCAATATAGGCAACAGTTCAAGCATAAGTTAATTTCTAACAAGCATGTACTTAATATTAAAAATACAATATATTTGCCTGACCAGAACAGCATTACACCAATGAGGCTAAGACACATGATTAACATGATATTCTCTTGAAAATGAATTAAAAATACGGTCAAAGTTTCAATGGAGAAATAATCTGTTAAATTTGCATGAAACCCCAGTGGTAAAGCACCAGGTTGACAGGCCCAATGCCTTGCTAAATTTAAACACTATCACTAAATAAAAAATTTGCATGTTTAAGTTCTAGATACCAATATATATAAAACATATGCATCTCAAAGCGCACTTCTAAACCTCCATAAGTCCAACACCCATTGTGTAATTAACTAAACAATGTATTAATGAAACCAAATCAGCCCCTGTATCCACCCAAGTAACTAATCTTGTGTATTTTACTTCTATGGAACAATTTAATTAAATTCATGCTTCATCAAGGATAATACATCATCAAAATGCACATAATACTTGTATACTTGTTAGCAACAGTGCGACCAAAAGAACTGCCAGAAACATGCTTGATCAAGGATAATACATCATCAAAATGCACATAATACCAATAGCATTAAGTCACGACTCACGATACTACACAAGTACACCAAGAATAACAATAATCAATTAAAATCTCCTAATGTAAGTCATAAGATAAAGATGGGAAACAACAGTATACTTGGGTGAAAAACATGCAGGAATTAAGCACATACATTAGACACGAAAAATTGCTTAAATAATAAAAGTTAAGAATAATTATATTATAATAGTTGTAAGCTAAAAACCTGATTATTTAGCTCGTTATACTTCCGCAGGGCCTCATCCTTTTCTTTCAGCAATACTATCTTTTCTTGCTCTCCAAATGTTCTTAGAGCATCCTGAAAATATTGCAATATGGATTAGTTACACAACGAGCAATGATGATTATAAAACTCAGCACAGCATGGATCAAGGTATACAGATACCATGAAACAATTCATGAAATCTACCGTGGAATGCAACAGAAGAAACTGATGTAGCTAAATTAATGCTATTATGCAAAGACTGTAAACATCAACAAGGGATTGGATTTGATTATCTCCCGATTGCTTTGGCGGTTTGGCCCATTCCTCACAAAAAAACACACACACACACACACAACGCAATCAAAAGGTTTGAACAACAACTGCTAATGATTTGTCATCTGAGTACAAGCTTGATCTAACCCAAGCAATCATACAATAGCAAGGGCTCAAAAAGTTCAAAACACAGGTGACATTCAATCATGCCACAACTAAGAAAATGAGACCTATTATTGGCTCAGGATTCAGGAAGACCTGGAGGAGTACGATATTGTATGGGAAGTGAGGAGAGGAAACAAAAGTCTATAGGCAAAGTACTAAATGTGATTACACAAGATATGTTGGGCAGGACAAGAAATATGAAAGAAATAACTCCTACGGCCAAGATTGCATCATATTACTCATTATATTATCAGCCATGGATGTAATGTTTCAGCATAGCAGTTGATACCCCTTCTTATACACACCAGCCTCCAGATCGGATCAGTTAGATATTCAGAGATACAGTACGGGCGTGCACGATATCAAGAACGAAATAGATGAATCTTGTAGAGAGAACCGAAATAACGGTGACGAAACAATCACGAGAAGAGAAGATTTGGTGAAACTGGCCGTGGAGTGTCGCTCTATCACAACCCTCTTGAACCTTTTAGGACCCTCGAATCATTCCACTATACAAGAATCTAGTGCTAAAGCATTACCTAGCCTCTAATCTTCTCATCTGTCTCTACTTTGGATTTGTTCCTCTTGCTTGGCTTGGGTTCTCTAAGGCCACACCTTATGACTTTATGTAGTCCCCTCTTGTCCTCTTCCAAAGTGAGAGTACGAATCCTAATCCTAGTAGAATTAGTCTAGGAATCCTTGTAACACACCACTCCAAGTCCTATAGGATTAGGATATGAGTCACTCTTTCTCAACACAAGGAATTTCCTAGAAAGGGGAAATAACATTAGAAGACTCACCTGCAGCCAGCCTCCTGCTACCAGAACAGTTACCTACTACCAAAAGGGGCTGGACCAATGAGTCAATAGTAAGTACATCTTGAAAATCTTTTTGAGGCTATTTGGTTCATTGCCAGTTGCCACAATATTTTTTGTGAAAAAAGTGTGTTTGGCAAGCACAGACTTCATGGCAACCAATCACGTGCCACACTTGTGGTATTTTTTGGGCTTTTGGCTAAAACATGAGTCTACGAAGAGTGGGGCAGGAGCTACAAGTGTGGAATGCTACAACTGGGGTCGCGAACTAAATGCTAGCCATAAAAAATCAAATTCGCCTAACTCAAGTCTAGCAAAACTTTGGCCACAAACCGAACAACCCTTTAGACCTGTCAAAGACACGAAGAATATGTAATCTAGAAACTTATAGCCCAAAAATAAAATAACATGAATGTTTAAACAAGTTTAAGTGTCAGTGTAATTTACATTTTCAGCCTTTTGTGCATCTGCTGTTTGACGAAGCATTGCGATTTCCTGCTGCAATGAAGATAGTTGCTTAGAAGTATTTGTCATCTCCTGTATTGTTTCAGATTGCAGGATAACCTACAGGAGACAGATGTAAATAGGTGTTACACCATAAGTGGAGACACCACTTCATTCTCAAGGAATACAGTTAGTATAAAACCTTATGTATATAAATACAAAGTACATTAATTATAAGAGTCAAGTGAAAGACAAGAAGGTTGAATCAATAGTGTAAACTTATGGGGTGCTTGGTTTGAGGGATCATCTCATCCAAGGATGGGTGAGTCCATCATGAGATCATCCCATGAAATTGGGATGACACCATCCCTCATTTTGTACTAACCTTGTGCTTATGAGGGACAAGGTGGTGATGGACCAACCCAATCCATTCCTCAAACCAAACAAGATAGGTTCGGAGCTAGGATCAGATGACCCATTCACCATCCGGTCCCTCAAACCAAAGACACCATTAATGTGTTTCTGTGATTTTATCGTAGCGGGTACCAAGCCTGTAGTTTGATCTTTGATAGTAAGGGCAACAACTATTTGGTATAGATTAGCCATTACTATTTATGTAAAGGGATGCAAAGGTTTAACAACGTAATACGCAGTATTCCATGAAATCACTGCAAGTGGTGATTGGACGTTAACTTATGCAGCATAGTGTCATATAAACACCGCAAGCAGCAAGATTGATATGGTAATTTTATGAAAACTGCTACTCGGTCACAGAAGCTATAATCTAGTATTATGTGGTATCTAAACAAACTGTTACAATGTTCGAAAATTAGATAACAAACATGCAGAGACTCGAAAATCAGATAACAAACAAGCACGGAGACTTACAAAACCATTCACTATATGACACTAATACATGTCAACTGGAAATTGAATGAAGACAGAATCTTAAACAAACTTTTTTGCAACACATTATACCATCCTTACATACTTGAGAACATTTGTTTAATTTTAAAGGAGGGAAAATCGCCTAAGAATACTTTTTTTGGGAGATTCAGGAGTTTTCTATAACTACATTAGTGAACGCTTAGGGTACCCCTCAATCACCACCATCCATGCCGAAAATATCGGCCAAAAAGACAAACATTTAGTTAGCTATTCTCAAATTAAATTTACTGATGAATAAAAATAGGAGATAGAGTAATTTTATTCATATGCCAACAAAACTGGTTCACATGGGCATATGTACGATATACCTGTCGCTCGTAATTGTCCTGAGTGCTACGCCAACGCTTATACTGCTCATCAAGAGCACTCTTTGAGGAAGCCAATTCAATTTCTAAATTTGCAATCTGTGCTCTGTTAGAGGAACAAGAAAAAAAAATAGTATCAATCAACTCTATAAGAAAAGTCCCCCCCCCCCTCTTTATAGGGTGTCCAAATGCTTACACTTTCTGGGAAACTTCATTTCTCAGAATCGAAATGTCATTCATGAGAGTAGTGCTATCCTTCTCTTTCGCTTCAATTGCACTGCCAACTTCTTCACACTTCATCACATAGCTCTTCTCCATTTCAGACAACTTGCTCCTCAACTTAGCAATCTCATCTTCCAAGCTTTTCTTGGCAATCTCAGACTAAAAATAAATTTGAAAGTTCATGTGCACATCTAGTAAAGGTACACAAGGCTTCATTGTAAAATATAAATTATTTTAGTACCTCAGTTTTGTAATCCTGATGTGCAGATTCCATTTGCTTCAATGCAACTTCATTTGAGTTTGCAATTTCTTTGTACTGTACAGGAATTTAAGTAATATGACTTCAAAGGGGTCAGGAAATAAATGGATTTGTAACATAAGGCAACTTCACTGGGATGAAAATTTGCAGCAGAGGCCCCTCTACTCGAACGTCGATGCAATATGCTCTCCTACTCTACAGAACAGAACAATCAAGCCCTTATGTCATGCTCGTCTGTATAAGATATCCTTATAAGGGCTGAACTTACTAAAACTAAAAGGTTCAGGATTTCTAACGGAGATACAACTGATTGTAACAAAGCGAGTCCATGCCAGACAAGAGTATTCTCACATTCCTGAGAAGAAAATAACTTTATTACGTAGAATTTCCATTACCGCACAGCAAACCCTTCTTCCCGTTTCTGTTGCAGTCATCCTTTCCTATTTTTGACCAGATTAGTATGCAATTTGAATCTCATAGTGCAGATATTGGCATGCATAATCAACGTCCAACCAGATCCATACACAAAATAAAACCTATCAAGGGTGACTAGCATTGTTATCAAGTCGCACGATTAGTCGCGACTAATCGACAATTAGTTGCAAAGTTGGCCTAGGAGCACAACTGGACGTCCTCGACGACTAGCCACGATTAATCAGGCAACTTGGCATGTCGACTTGGCTCCATGGAGAAGAGGGGAAGATGAAGTGGAGGGGGAGGGGGGAGGGGAGGAGTAGGAGGAGGGAAAGGGTTAGGGGGGCGGCGGCTGCATGCGTGAAGCAGAGGGCAAAGGCGGCGCTGGTGAATGGCGGCTGATGCACTTGGCTCTGACCTAGCTCTGGGCTGGGTCTTCCTGGCCCAGCTAGCCCAGTTGGTTCCCTGTATTAGCCTACTAGGTACTCTTGATGGATCCGACCCCTCACCAAGTCCCCTGTCCTGTAGAGCCGCCGCACATACACACACTCGAACTAGATGGAGCAATCCCTCCCCAGTCCTCAGCTGACCTCACCATCGCCACCCCGGAGAAGGAGTCGCCGTCGGCTGTGCATCTCCGCCACCCCATGCAAGAAGCAGATCGAACCAGGTGCTTGCAAGGACGAGCTGCAATGGGACTGAATCCACCTCCCGGTTAGTATCCCATCTTCTTCCTACGTTTTGCTGCTCTGTTCCAGATCTTGGGTAGGTATTCTCTGTTTTTCTGCTCTGTTCTTCTCCCCTTCCTTCTCTCAGACTCAGCTTTTCTGCTTTCTCCTAGATCAAGATCCGGGTATTCTTCCTCTCTGATCATGGGTAGTAGCAGGTAGTACTAGCAGCAGCAATTAGTACTAGCAGTACTGCAGTACAAGGCACCTAGTAGTAGAAGCGGCCAGCAAGTAGTAGACTAGTCGCGACTAATCGGCAAGTCGGTAGCATGGTGACTCGACTCGACATTACGACTTAATAACTATGGTGACTAGAAAACAGTCATATGCTGAACTAAGGACAAAGGTAATCAATTGGGAGACCAAGTTATCACAGTTGCATGCAATGGCATAGCTATTCTCTAATAGCGAAGGGGCTACGTTTTGCCTTTATGGGAATACCAAACACTCATCATCTCTTGCGAACAATAGCCAGCTCACGTAGCACTACCGTGGTACCGCCTCTACATATGTTGCTTTAAGGATCGTGAAGGAAATGTGGAATATCACTTTTTTTGTGCAAGTCCGTATAAACATTTCTACATCTAACATGGCACGTTTTCCTGGATAAAATAAACAGCCACATCACTCCCATCGGGTAAACGGAAGTGGGTAATGGCATATAAGCATATGGTAGAAGGGCTTGATTACTGTTTACTACAGTACTACACCATGTAAGTAAGGTGACTCCACTGCCATTTTGCCTTACAAAGAGACAGAGGGGTGTAACCTGAAGCATGTAGCTTTTATTTGCTTGTGCTTCCTCCTTGTATTTTTCCAACTCCTCTTTCAGCTGGAATAGCTCATCATTCTCCTACAGGAATGATGAAACACCAAGTATTAAAAAGGACAAACAACTGAGCATTGAAATAATCCGCAAACTGCGCCAATAAAAGCTCCATAAAAGAGCATATATGATAATAGGAGGCACAATTTCCGGATGCCAAGATTCAGTGTTACACCAAAAAAAGTACAAGACAGAGATTTTTAAAAAACCATAGCATATTTGACCTTTTACATAGTAAATACGTGCATAGATACAATATTTGACAACGATCTAATAATCCTTAATTAATTAAGTTATTTATCTGTAGTATTATAGATAATAATGTCTCTTATACAACCTTCAAAGGTACCGCTCAATATTAACAATGATAGAAATCATACACACCTAGTGGTTGTAAGATACTCTACGACCACCCAATATGGTCTTAAGTCCTACTACGATCACCTAATGGTCGTAAGATCGTCTACGACTACCTATTGATCTTAAGTCCTATTACGATCACCTCATGGTCGTAAGTCTTACTACAACCAGTCAGCTACGACCACCCTATAGTCGATAAAGCCTACAAACATGTGGGGCCAGTCGACAAGGGGCATTTGCTCATTGTGTTTAATACATGACGTTATTACCTAAGACAACTGCACGTATTAAATCTCTGTCTCTGATATAACCGCAAAGCGACGTGGGGGTACATCTTTGACAATTGTTAGGAATAGCAACTTGTATTTCCAGAAGGCCAAAGGGTCAGTATATATATACAAAGTACATGAAGTAAATATGCAAATAACCCCTCATAACAATGGGGAATAACAACTATACATATATCTCTAACACCCCCCTCAAACTCATGGTGGATCAACAACACTGAGTTTGGAGAGGTAGAAGCCGTGTTGTGCTCGAGTCTGGGCCTTCGTGAAGAAATCCGCTATCTGAAGCTCGGAAGGCACATACTGAAGAGCAATCACCTGATCATGCACACAAGACCTCATTAAGGAAGCATCAACACCAATATACTTGGTGAGCTCATGCTTCACAGGGTCACGAGTAATACTGATAGCACATGTACTGTCTGACAAGAGAGGAGTCGGTGTGGTGACAGAAACACCAAAATCCTCAAGTAACCACCGTAGCTAAGTAATCTCTGCTGTCAAGAGAGCCATAGCTTGCAACTCAGTATCTGCACTCGAACGGGACACTGCAGTCTGTTTCTTCGTCTTCCAGGCAATGAGAGAACCACCAAGAAAAATACAGTAAGCAGAGATAGACCGGCGATCAGAGGGATCGCTGGCCCAAATAGCATCCGAATAAGTCTGAAGCTGTAACGAGCTGGAGTGCGGAAAAAAGAGACGGCGAGAGATAGTCCCACGAAGGTATCACAGAACTCAAAGAAGGTGGCTGTAGTGGACCTGAGTGAGAGCAGAGACGAACTGACTCAGAATGTGGACTGGATAAGTGATATCCGGACGAGTAACAGCAAGGTAGACAAGACTCCCAACAAGATAACGATAGCGAGTCGGATCAGAAAGAGGCTCGCCATCAGAGGGCCGGAGATGAACATTGAGCTCCATGAGAGTCTCAACAGTATGATGATCAGTGAGAGAGGCGCGATAAAGAAGATCCTGAATATATTTCTCTTGGGACATAAAGAAACCATCTGGAGTGGAAGTAACATCAATCCCAAGGAAGTAACAAAGAGGACCAAGATCCGACATAAGGAACTGCTCACTCAGACGAGCCTTGACAAAGGCAATATACTCAGAATCATCTCCGGTAATGATCATATCATCAACATATAGAAGAAGAGTCCGACCACGAGACGAAGTATGGACAAAAAGGGCAGAATCATGATCACTAGCTGAGAAGCCAGCAGCAGTGACCACAGAGGAGAAGCGCTCAAACCAAGCACGAGGGGCTTGTTTAAGGCCATAGAGAGCGACGATGGCGACAGACCATGCCCTCAGGAACAGAATACCCAGGTGGCGGATGCACGTAGACATCCTCACGCAACTCGCTATTAAGAAAGACATTCTTGACATCAAGCTGAGAAACATACCAATGATGAACAGACGCCACCGAAAGAAGAGTGCGGACAGTGGTCATGTGGGCCACAGGAGCAAAAGTCTCGTCGTAGTCACGACCATGCTCCTGCTGGAAGCCACGAGCAACAAGACGCCCACTTACACGTGATGGGACGAGAGAGATGGAAAAGGAACAAGATCCCAAGTACCAGTACGCTCGAGGGCAGCAATCTCCTCGGCCATGGCATGCTACCACTCATGGTGAGTAATAGCATCCCGGTAGAGAGACAGGCTCATGGGTAGCTGCACCAGCAAAACCAAAACGGGCAGGAGGCCGAATCGACTGACGATCGTGGAGAGCGTAGTGAGGAGATGATGACCCATTAGGGGAAGATGGAGCATCAAGAGAAGATGAAACATCAAGGGAAGATGGCTCATCTAGAAGATCCTCAATACAAGGTCAACGAGTGTAGAAGAGAGTAGGAGGAGCCTGAGGAGCTGCAGGAGACAAAGCAGGCGGCGACAACGGCGGAGAGGCCTCAGGAGGTATATGTGGAGACTCAGTGGGACGGGTGGACGAGGACAAGACAGAGATGGGTGTATCTGAAAAGTAAAAAAAGACAGGGACTCCATAAAGGAAACCGAATGAGAGGCAGGACGTAGGTAGAAGGGACGAGACTCGTCAAAAGTCACATCCCAAGAAATCCGCATCTGTCGACCAACAGGGTCCCAACACCGATAGCCCTTGTGCTCGGCACTGTATCCCAGAAAAACACACTCAACAGACTGAGCAGTAAGTTTGGTGCGTTCTCGAGGTGCGAGGAGAACGTAGCAAACGCAACCAAACAGACGAAGGGCAGGGTAGTCTGGAAGAAGACCACAGAGACGCTCAACAGGGGTCTCACCCTAAAGAGCAGAAGAGGGCTGAATGTTGGCGAGATAGGTGGCAGTGGAAACAGCCTCAGCCCAAAAGTGAGGTGGAATAGAGGCGGCAATCATCAGTGTACGAGCCGTCTCAAGAAGGTGACGATGCTTGCACTCAGCGACACCATTCTGAGCATGAGCACCAAGACAAGAGAATCGAAGAGAGTGCCTCGCTCGGCCAAGAAGAAAGTCGCGGTGTAACGAGAGAGGTACTCGCCAGCAGAGTCAGCACGAAAAACACAAATAGGAGTGGAGAACTGTGTGCGAACCAAAGTGGCAAATTGTTTATAGATAGACAAGGTCTCACTACGAGAAGACATAAAATATATCCAACTGTGGCGAGAGAAATCATCTATAAATATGATATAATATCGTTGACCCCCCTTCAAAATGAAGGGAGCCAGACCCCAAACATCTGAATGAACAAGATCAAAAGGACGCTGAGACACTGACTCACTATGAGAATAGGGAAGCTGAATCTGTTTCCCTAACATACAACCCTGACAATCTAAAGACACATCTCCTGAAACAGACCCCAGAAAACCACGACAAACTAAAGACGACAGAAGAGATCCACACAGATGACCAAGACGGTGATGCCACTTCTGGAAAGAGCTGGTAGACGGGGTGGCAGAAGCGGAGAGACTGGCGGCGACGGTGGCAGTGGAAGGTGAACCAGTCAAGCTCCCAGAGACGCTATGAGTTAAGACGTCGAGGGCCAGAACCAACCAGAGCCCCAGTGTGGCGGTCCTAAACACAAAAAGAGTCAAAGTCAAGAATGACCCGACAACCAAGGTCAGTAATCTGCCCAGCAGAAAGAAACTGCATGGTTAGGCGAGGAACATGAGCAACAGAAGGAATGTGAAAAGATGAGTTGCTAAGAGTTCCTCGACCAGAGACAAAAAGAGGGGTGCCATCAGCAGTAAGAACACTAACAGGGGAATCGAGAGGTATAATGAAAGATAGAGTGGAAGAATCAGAAGTCATGTGAAAAGATACTCAAGAATCAAGAATCCACTGGGAGGTACCTGACTGTGTATGAGGTGGTTTCGCATTGCCCGAAGAGTCTAGCGAACTCGCAAGGAGAACTCGACGTGGCAGCAAAGGCCGAAGTCCGCTATCTCCGCTCGCCGAGAGAAACTGCTGAAGGAGTCGATGCAGACGTCGATGTAGAAGCATCAGTGCTAGTGCTAGTAGAAGGACGGCGTGAAAGATGTCGCTGCTTCTTATAGCACTGGGACTCAATGTGGCCGAATTTTTCACGGTAGGAGCAGTGAGAACGGCCACTGCCAGATGAAGTACGGCCACCACCACCTATGGAAGCCGCTGGATGAGGCAGTGTGCTGAAGCGTGGAGCAGTCGGTGTAGCAGGTGGTCGAGTGGCTAGCACGGAGGGGAGTAGCATCAAACCAGCACCACTCAGACGAGTCTCCTCTACACGTATCTCGGTAAGAACCTCCAGGAGTGACACGAGGGTGGCGTGCAAGGAACTGGGCACGCCTCTGCTCGAACTCAGGACGAAGGCGAGTAAGGAAATCGTAGACACGCTGAAACTACAAGTCAAGACGCATGACAAGAGCAAAGACGGACAGACGCGATAACCAAGAAGGTCTGAAGAGAGTCCGGACGCCGCATGCAAGAACTCGAGCATAGAAAGCGTCAACAGTAGCATCACCATGCGGAAAAGAGTGCTCCTGGCGAACCACGGACAAGTAAAGGGCATCTCCAGAGGGTTCGTAACGCTGACGAATGTGAGTCCACATATGGAAAGCCGAAGGGGGTCCCACAACCTCAGAAGAGAACTGAGGCTGGACACTGGCGATGAAGACAGCAGCCGCCCGAGCGTCGTCGTCGTACCAGAGTGTAGGCGGTCAGTCAATCCGTGTTGAAATCCAGAGCCTCTTGTTAGGCAGATATAGCTGCATCATCAGCAAGGCGAGCAGCCTCAGTAGCATCCTTGCCGGCTGTCGGGAGTAGTGCGACAGGCGTAGGCTCCTTCGGAGGAGTAGGGCAAGGCGCGCAGGTGACATCGCCAGAGAGGACGCCCCAGAGACGAAGACCACGCATGTGGATGCGCATGTGTGACACGAAGTCAGTGTAATTAACACCATCGAAAATCACCGGGCAGCGAGGGAGGGAAACTGTGCCCATTGGTAGACGGCGCAGCAACCAAGACAACAAAATCTAACAGGCGGCACTGGACGGCGCGGCGGTTAGAACAATGTTGAGACTCCCATAGAGCTCAATGTTCATCTCCGGCCCTCTGATGGCGAGCCTCTTTCTGATCCGACTCGCTATTGTCATCTTGATGGAAGTCTTGTCTACCTTGTTGTTACTCGTCCGGATATCACTTATCCAGTCCACATTCTGAGTCAGTTCGTCTCTGCTCCCATTCAGGTCCACTACAGCCACCTTTTTCGAGTTTTGCGATACCTTCGTGGGACTATCTCTCGTCGTCTCTTTTTTCCGCACTCCAGCTCGTTACAGCTTCAGACTTATTCGAATGCTATTTGGGCCAGCGATCCCTCTGATCGCCGGTCTATCTCTGCTTACTGTGTTTTTCTTGGTGGTTCTCTCATTGCCTGGAAGACGAAGAAACAGACTGCAGTGTCCCGTTCGAGTGCAGATACTGAGTTGCAAGCTATGGCTCTCTTGACAGCAGAGATTACTTGGCTACGGTGGTTACTTGAGGATTTTGGTGTTTGGCTACGGTGGTTACTTGAGGATTTTGGTGTTTCTGTCACCGCACCGACTCCTCTCTTGTCAGACAGTACATGTGCTATCAGTATTGCCCGTGACCCTGTGAAGCATGAGCTCACCAAATATATTGGTGTTGATGCTTCCTTAATGAGGTCTCGTGTGCATGATCAGGTGATTGCTCTTCAGTATGTGCCTTCCGAGCTTCAGATAGCGGATTTCTTCACGAAGGCCCAGACTCGAGCACAACACAGCTTCTACCTCTCCAAACTCAGTGTTGTTGATCCACCATGAGTTTGAGGGGGGTGTTAGAGATATGTATAGTTGTTATTCCCCATTGTTATGAGGGGTTATTTGCATATTTACCTCATGTACTTTGTATATATATACTGGCCCTTTGGCCTCCTAGAATATAAGTTGTTATCCTAACACAATCAAGACAGAGAAGCACGAGAGACAAAAATCATCAAGCCCTAGTTTTAGTGACTTTCTCTATGTTGTAAACACAATCAATGCAGCAACACAGGAGTATGGTTATTATTCTCTCGGGAGAATGCCTGAACCTATATAATATTCATGTGTCCTTTTCTGTATGATTTCGCTCCAGAAGAGCCACCGGCATTTATTCATAAGATCGATACTAAACCATCGACAATATTAAAAGGTTAGCAGAAGTTAACTAACCTCAGTTGCTGATGAGCTGTCACGACCACCATTCCTAAAAATGATCTAACAGAATAACAGCACACTCAGATGAAGGCTTATATGATCTAACTTAAAATGTACTCAAATCTTGGAAAAGGCTATAAAAAGTGTAAAGAATAGGGCATGCTTTTATTGGTACTATATAAAAAATAAAAACAAATTTGAGATTGATTTTTGAAGAAAAAAATTAGACATCACCGCTGAAAATTTTGCCATAGTGTTCAGACTTCAGAGTAACCCTTTTGGGCATTCTACCATGCACAAGACCTGACATTCAATATTGGATATAGACTTATAACATCTATATCAGCGATAACATGAAACTTAAATTTTGTTCTTTCAATGTGCATATATTTTGGACAATTATCATTATACGAACATAAACCTTGCAAGGCCAATGTGCCATATTCCTGCATTTGTCCATCAGTTCACTATTTCACTAGTAACTATGTGTTACGAAGAATTGCACTTTGGTAACTAGCACAGAACAGATAATGTTCTATTTATCTAACTAATGAGTAATTTGCAAACCCAGAAACCGCCGAAGATTATCAGTAGCAAAATAAATTTAACCAAATTTTTAACATATGATATTTTCAACATCACGGTTTTAGACTAATAAACCTATTAGTACCAACCTTTCTTGTTTTGAGCTTCGCCTCCAAATCAGAATACTTGGCCTACAAAAAAGAATATAAGTTAAAATAGTCAGATGATGCCCTTGAAATCTTGGTACAAAATTACTTGAACAAACCTCTGCAACAGCAGCCCTCGACTCGGCATCAGTAGCAGCTTTCCATGAGCTCTGTAGCTCTTTTCTCATATCCTCGACTTGCTTCATGCAGCCATCAAAAACATTTTTCTTATCAAGTGTCAGGACACGAACATGATCCCGCTGCTCTTGAAGCTCCTTTTTAAGTTCAGCCCAATCCCTCTACAAAACCATTTAGATTTAGAGAACCAGAAAAGGGTAGAATTGAATGAATAAATCGAGCAATACCTTCCTAAAAGAAACAGATTACCCAAAAAAATGCCAGATACCTAATGTTTTGCTAACAATCATAATATTTTCAAGGTTGTACAGAAGTTTAGTTCTGTGTAGTTAAACGAAGCTTGAATGCGAGAGCAGTGGACCAAATTGTTTAGTCGCAGACAACAAAGAACCAAAGTAGAATCGGCAAACCACAAGAAAGGAACAGACAAGCTAATAAACATCACGCAAAAGTAGTAAAGCATCATGCTGCCAACATAGGAATATTACTTCTAGTCGCTTGATGTACTCCTCTTGATTTCTCCTTTCCATAGCTCTTGCATTCTAAATTGTTCACAGGTTAACAAAGAGGTACACAAATTTCAAGCATTTCCATGACTAATCTATACACAGCATACCTCTTGAACCTCATTGGTGGTATGTATTGTGTCAATGGTGGCCTGCAATGCAAGATATCTCACTGTAATATAAAGAAGAAAATGATAAAAAAAATGATAGGAAATTGATCAAAATACACTGAAAGCTGCTAGGTGCTTGAAAACGTACTTACAGTAAGAGCACCTCTTAATTAGTTATAGATACTATACTAAAAGATAAAATCTTAAGAAAACACAAGTTAAGAAAAGTATTGGGTTGGCGTAATACAAGTGCAGCCTGCAGCCCGCGAGACGATGAAAAAATATTATTTACAAAGGCAAGATACAATTATAATAACTCAGATTACATAGCTCTTTGGTCACTTATTATATCTGGAAACATAGAGAATAGACCACAATAAATATATATCCAAAGACATATCTAACTAACTCTTACAATTTTCTTATATTGCTGCAAGTCAGTCAAGGTTTCTGAATGCCTGATTAAGAAGTTATTATTTTATTTTATTTTATTGAAAACATATAACTTATTTACATTTCTTGGGATCGCAAATCAACTCAGATAGCTAAAACTTGTCTGTTCATGTAAGAGTGGACCATACAAATTTGTAACATAGTGATAGTCCCTCCTTTTCCATACTAAGAATGTCGATATAGATAAGGATAAAGGATGATTGCAAGAGAACAAAATTTGTGTCTTTCTTTTGGTAACACAATCATATCAGCACACAAGTAGAAAAAACTATAAAACACAACAAGGCACAGGATTCAAAGTAATGCAAGATGTGGCAGTGAGAAATAAACCTGCAGGCGATGCACTCTCTCAGTCAAATCATGGACTTCATCCAAAGCTTGTTTCTCTGACTTTGCTAAAATCTCTTTTTCACGCTTTAAAATAGATATCTAGAAAATTGGAAAATCGTGTTAGGTTTCAGGATCTTAGAATTATTTGAGGGATGTAATAAAGTTCAACACACCTCCATTGACAGCTTCCTTGAGTTCTCCTCTAAAGCTTGCATAGAATCTGAACTTTCACGGAGTCTTTTTTCGTAATCAACTACTAAATGCATCAACTCCGCATTTCTGAGCGAAACAGAATTAGCTTCCTTCCTCTGTATTTACAAGTATGAACTAAATTAGGGTAAAGCATAGAACAAAGAGTTATCTTCTCCTAAAAAACTAAGTATTCAAGATGTCATTTCGGTGCGAGGAACAGAAATATGAGGAAAAGAAGATTACAACACACAAAAGAAAGAACCTGATGTTCAAGCTCTGCTGCAAATCCATTGAGCCGGTCTCGAGCAAAATCAGCTTCAAGCACTGCCTTATCACGCTCAGATCGCAAAGACACAAGCTCAGTCCTAAATGAATGATAACAAGTATTGATAAGATACTCCAAGTAAAGCCAAAGACAATATCACATAATCAACCTCGATCCTCGATAAGTAGGCCATCTAAAACCATAGTTACCAGAAACGCGGTTCGTCCGAGTCACAGTACGGGATTTGGGTTCGTAGTTCGCCACTTTTTCTTCTATTTTCCATTGCGAACATGAACCCCGTACCCTAAACCGGTTCGGGATCGACAAATCCAGTTCGCGGTTCGCGGGGTTTTATAACGAATCCGGTAACTATGTATAACCATATAAATAAGCAATGAGAAATGCAAGCATGTGCAAACTTAAAGGATATCTGATTTGGTGTGAATCAAGTACATTCAAAGTTTCATGTGTTAGGAACAGCAACCTGGGCCCCTTTCGAAAGGAAGGGAGCCGAACCCCAAACATCTTAATGAACAAGATCAAACGGACGCTGAGACACTGACTCACTATGAGAATAGGGAAGCTGAATCTGTTTCCCTAACTTACAGCCCTGACAATCTAAAGACACGTCTCCTGAGACAGACCCCAGAAGACCACGACGAACTAAAGATGACAGACGAGATCCACACATATGACCAAGACGGTGATGCCACTGCTGGAAAGAGCTGGTAGACGGAGTAGTAGAAGCGGAGAGACTGGCGGCGACAGTGGCAGCGGAAGGAAGGTGCAGCCAGTCAAGCTCCAGAGACGTTGTGAGTCAAGACGCCGAGGGCCAGAACCAACCAGAGCTCCCGTGTGGCGGTTCTGAACACAACAAGAGTCAGAGTCAACAATGACCTGACAACCAAGGTCAGTAATCTACCCAGCAGAAAGAAGCAGCATGGTTAGGCGAGTAACATGAGCAACAGAAGGAACATGAAGGGATAAGTTGCTAAGAGGTCCTCGACCAGAGACAGAAAGAGAGGTATTATCAGCAGTAAGAACACCGACAGGAGAATCAAGAGGAGTAATGAAAGATAGAGTGGAAGAATTAGAAATCATGAGAAAAGATGCTCCGGAATCAAGAATCCACGGGGAGGTACTGACCTGTGTAGGAGTTGGTTTCTCATTTGCCCAAGAGTCGAGAGCGTAACTGCGCAGAACTGAGGAGAACTCAAGCGGCAAGCGAGTTGATGCAAATCTCGCTCGATGAGAGAAACCGGCCAAAGAGTTGATGCAAACGTCGATGTAGAAGCACCGGTGCCAGTGCTAGGAGAAGAACGGCGTGAAAGGTGCCGCTGCTTCTTATAGCACTGAGACTTAATGTGGTGACTGCCGCATGAGGAGCGATGAATACGCCACCACCACCGTGGCGGCCACGGAGGAGGCGATGTCTTTGGCGTGGAGCAGTCGGTGTAGCAGGTGAACGAGCGACGAGCACGGAGGGAAGTGGCATCAGACCAGCACCACTCAGGCGAGTCTCCTCTGCACGTATCTCGATAAGAGCCTCTAGAAAAGTGACATCAGGGTGGCGTGTAAAAAGCTGAGCACGCCTCTGCTCGAACTTCAGACGGCGGCGGCGTAAGGAACTCGTGAGATACTGCTGAAACTCCAAGTCAAGACGCATACCAGCAAAGACGAGCGGACCGACAAGCGACCGCAGCTCGAAGAGAGTCCTACCGACGCCAAACAATGAGAACTCTAGGCATAGAAAGCGTCAACAGTAGCATCACCCTGCGGAAGAGAGTGCTCCTGGCGAACCACGGACAAGTAAAGGGCATCTCCAGAGGGTTCGTAACGCTGACGAATGTGAGTCCACATCTGGAAAGCCGAAGGGGGTCCCACAACCTCAGAAGAGAACTGAGGCTGGACACTGGCGATGAAAACAGCAGCAGCACGAGTGTCATCGTCGTACCACTGAGTGTATGCAGTCAGTCGATCCTTGTAGGAATCCAGAGCCTCTTGGTAGGCGTATACCCGATCATCGCAAGGCCACCGCCTCAACAAAGACCTTGCTTTAGGAGTAGGCAAAGGCGCAGTGACATCGCAGAGGGCGCCCGAGACGAAGACCACGCATGTGGATGTGCATGTGAGACACGAAGTCAGTGTAATTAACACTATCGAAGATCACCGGGCAGCGAGGGAGGGAAACGGTGCCCATTGGTAGGCGGCACTGGACGACGCAGCGACCTAGGCGACGAAGTCTAACAGGCGCTGGACGGTGCGACGGTTAGAACGACGTTTTTAACCTCTTTGCTTTAAGGCCGAACCCGGCCGGCCGATTCACAGCCCGCTCCGCTTATAACAGCACCAGGCCAACTCACGGCCCAGCAGAGAGACCGAACGGGGGGACTAGGGTTCCCCCCTCCCGTGGCGACAGCGGCGGCAGCCCTTGTGGCGATGGCGGCGGCGGCCCTCGCGACAGACGACAACGGACCTCGACGCAACCCGATGATGGAGAAGGGAGCCGAGGCGGCGGCAATCCAGGGAGCCGGCGGCCGATCGCGGCGATCTCGCGGAAGACAAAGACGCGACGCCGAGGCGACGATGGCGCGCGGCGGGAGGAAGGCCGGCGACAATGCAAGAAGCCAATGCGGCGGCTAGGTCAAGGGAGGAGGACGAGTTGCGCGTCCGGGAGAGGTAACCCTAATGGGCTCGGATACCATATTAGGAATAGCAACTTGTATTCTCAGGAGGCCAAAGGGCCAGTATATATAGACAAGTACAGGAGGTGAATATGCAAATAACCCCTCATAACAATGGGGAATAACACAATTACACATATATCTCTAACATCATGCACATGTTTAGTTATGAGGACCCAAACCCACCGCAAATGGCCAATAAATACTTCCTCCAGTCACAAATACATGTTGTTTTCGACTTCAACACAGTCCCCAAAACGTAACTTTGACCACTAATTTATATTGTAATATATTTATAAAACCCAATAAAATTGTAGTATTATGAAAATACTTTTCGAAACAAATCTATACATACGACTTTCATGGATATCTAAATATTTAAAAATATATCAATAGTCAAAGTTTTGAAAGTTTGACTGTATGCATCCCAAAACAACATGTATTTGTGACTGGAGGGAGGATGGACAAACCGTAAATGGCAGCTTTCGCATAGAGCTCTTTCATAATAATTTTTGGAAACAGTAAATATTTGTATGTCAAGAAAATTACAAGGACCAAATTATGCATCACAAGCTGTAAACCAAAATGGCAAAGAATCTAAAAAAAGTTCCAAGAAGATACTACATAGCATATGTTGTGACCAGAGGTAAAAAACATGGCTGGTAACCGGTTTACCGGCGGGCGGCGGTAAAAAAAAAAAAATTTTGATTTCAAATTTAAATTTTTTATTCCATAATGTCCTTCTCCAGTTGGTTTAGGCATTGTTATGCTAGATTATCTAGTGATAACATTGGTTTTTAGTATATTTAGCACTTATAATATACAAAAGAGTCTTTGATGTTCTTTGGATGCTCCATCCTGTCATGGTGGCTTTGGACAGCAGCACATGTCATTGCCTCCCTCTTACATAGTGAATTGCTAATCAACGGACCAAAATGTCTATAGCCAAAAATATCTTGAGAGCCTTAGAGATAAGGCAAGAGCATAGTAGTCATTAACCAGCCACAAGGGAAGCCAACTCTAGAGAGTGAAGCTACCAAGGAGGACTTTTTATGTACAACTTGAAACACTTTCTCATTAATATTTGCATTATTCTAAATTTCAGTTTACTATTTACCGTTTTTCTATATTTTTTGGAATTTCCGGTTTTTCCGGTTACCGGCCGGTAACCGGCCCCCGAGAAAGACGAAGTTCAAAATTTGAAATCCAAATTCGTCCGGGGTTTTTTTTTCCGGTAACCGGCCGTCCTTCGGGAATTGCCCCGGGACCGGGATTTGGATCCATGGTTGTGACCACACACCCCCTAAGAGCTTATTATATTGCTTCCTATCCACAAAACTTCTTGTCCAATGATAGAAAAAGGAAATAAAAATATTCTCAATATTTTTAGCTTTAACTATATTTTTTATACAGCAATCAAGATATGAAAGCAAATTTTAAAAAAACACCTTAACTTAGTCAACTCTTCATCGAGGCTTCTGGCCCGCTCAGAGACTTGCTCATAAGTTTTCTTCGAGACCTCCTGGACAAGATTAGGTGGAATTTACAATGAGAACAATAAAATTCATCAAAACTATGGTATTATATAGGCTTTATAACCAGTATCACTGAGAAAATTACATGTGATCCTTCAAATAGAACCATCAAGTCCTTTCCGCCATCATCTAGAGAATAAAAAGAAAATCATGACATTACAGTAACATGCACTCAAACTGCCTTGACACCACTTCCATCACCACAGCATGCCACCCCACACAAATATGGCAGACAATTAACAATATAGCCTGAACTGAAAAGAACATAAGAATAAAAGAGCGAACCTTTCAAATTATTGGACATGGGTTCAATATTAGAGCGAGTCTTCTGTTGTTCTTCGCACAGCTTCCTATACATCGCCACCTACAAAAAAATAATCAACTATATTAGAATTGATGTCGCATGCAGTTTGTAATTGACTTTTGAAGAACAGGTGAAATTTAAATCAAAATGTTTCCATGTCCAGAAAAGGAGAGTATATAAGACGTACAGATCTATGAAGAGATTCGATCATTATTGCTTGTTCTTCGGATTTCTTCATCACTTTTTCAACTCTGGATGCAGCAGCATCTGTAATTCTCTTCAACTCAATTTGGAAGTTCTCCTAAAAAGGACAGAAATGAGCATATGCTTGATCATGCCATTGGTAAAAAAAAGTATGACCTGGTACTCATGAATGAACAAATTAGACTTTCACAGCCATAAAAAGATAAGTTAAACCTCATACATACCCTGAGTTCCATGTCCTTTTTGTCAAGATCAGCAGAGAGCAAGTGAATTTTATTTCGAAGTTGAACATTTTGCTGAACTAACCCATTAATATCATTAAATGTCATCTGCCATGGATTATCGTATGGTTACATCAGATAGCATCGCATGTAAATTGAGGATAAAATACAAAGCCCTACAAGGATTAGAATGAGACTTACAAGCTCATGACTATTGTTTTCAACATTAGACACGCCATTGCTTATGCTCATAGAAAGAACACCATGACCTACATTTGGAAGGCTAGAACCACATCGAAGCTGTACATCTTGACATTCCTTTAAAAGAACAGCAACCTACAAATAATTAGAAGGTACAGCATACAATTAGCAAAAGAATCTGAAGCATCACAAAAGAAAGGGCAATCCTTCGGTCTTTCGAATATACAAATGATGCATAATTTCCATGATATAATATGTATATAGGGGAGTAACTAGTGTTAACATCCCTCTCGATGATAACATGTGCAGTTTGCATATGCACCATTTTATTAGATTTGTACGAGTCAGATTTATAGCAACTTGAGGATCACATGGATGTACATTTTGTGAATTGTGAATAACACCCTCACAATTAGAGAAATCATTTATGAGGGCTACAACCACCTCAAGATGCTCTAAATCTTATCCACATCATGTGCGCCCAACAATCCATGTGATAATTGGCATGTTAGCACTGATAGTGGAGGTTAACACTGGATACTCCCCCCATACATATTACTTTAGTTTGAGATTTCAATAAATAAAAACAACAGAAAAAAAAAGAGGAAATGTAGTGCTGAAAGACTCACTTGTTTTTGCAGGTCGTCGATTTCCTTCTGAGCAATACTGTGATCACGTTCCCACCTTTTTAACTCCGACTGGAAGACACACTAATGTTAAAATCTCATTATAAGAAACTTAACAGCATGTGATGCCTGCATACCTTTAGATTCCTAATGGTATTTTCAAAATTATCATGCTCCAACAATGCATGCTGCAATTTGTGATCCATTAGAGAATAAGTTTCAACCATCCTCTCATGCTCAGCTGAGGTAGGAAAAAAATTACAAAGAGAAAAGGTTAATTCTAAATGTTTGTGCATGTATCACAAAATAAACATTGTTGCAGTGCAATTATATCATAAAGCAATACATATTTAACTAATGCAGTAATTTAAGGGTCTAAGAACATTTACTACAAAATTACCTCGTTCATCTAATATAAGTCCAGCCTTCTCTTCAATTTCATGCAAGACCTGTTGTACAAAAGATAATTCAATAATGATCCAATAACGGACACAAATAAAGAAAGAGGGTGTAGTACAAAATCTCATTATATACTAAATTACTAACAGATTAATATAAAAGTGATGGTCAAAGTTACACGTTGGGGACTATCTCGATATCCAAAACATCATATATTACATAACAGGAAGTACTTCCATATGATTATATTTTTCTACTTTTCATTAGTATATAATAGAAAAAGAACAAGTCAAATATGTGCACTGAACACCATGTCAATGTCTGAAATGACATTTATTTGGAAACAGATGGGGTACCCAGGAGATGTTTGTACCATAGCAATCTCCTTTTGTGTTTTATCTTAGAGATGTTTGTACCATAGCCATCTCCTTTTGTGTTTTATCTTACTTTCTTATTGATTTTCTAAAGCTATTCTGAATGTATTAATTACCGTTTCATTAGTTAGACAAACACTAAGGAGCAATACACTTTGCAGTTACAAATAAAAAAAAATGTAAAAGTTTGATGGCAAAATCATAAGCAATTCCTTCAAGGCTTATAGAGCAACTTTCAAAACCACTAAGAGCATGCACTGGAATGAAACTCGATGTTGTGGAATAGTTTTACTGTTATGATCTAGCTTAGATCACAGGGGTAAACACCGCCGAGAGGACGGCCGGGCGGCGGCGGCGGCGTCCTTGGGGGAGAGAAGAGACTAGAGATGGGATGAACTTTGTTATTCGCTGTTACTTTAATAACTTATACAATGTTATCCATTTTATAGGGATAGCTTGACTTAACCCCTAAGAAACATATATCTAATATAGGAAATAAATGATTCTAACAATCCAATCTAAAGGATATGAAAATAATCAATCTAAAAGATATGAAAATAACTAAAGATACCATCTCTGAACTTAAGGAATAGATGGGGGGGCTTCCTTGGCCACCAAATGCAAGAGCTGGCACTGCCACTACAGTACGCGCGCTACAGCACCCCACCTAGATATTGGACCATAACATTACACCTCTCACGGCGAGACAACTCGTCCTCGAGCTATTAGGTGGTGGCTACGAACTAAGACCTTCGCGTCCCCATGTCGACGAAAGGGTACGATGACAACATCGCGTCGTATGGACCAGGATCAATGAACCTCCAATAGACAGCAGCCCCTTAGCGTGGCTTGATGTCGCGGGGGTCGTCGAGGGCATGGGCACCCAGCAATATCCTTCTCGCGCCCTTGATGCGACGTTTGTAGGAGAGATGCGACGACGTCGCTAACCCCTACATGGAAGTCGATGTACTCCACCGCACCAACGGCAGCGCGCTCGCAAAACGACGACGACATTTTTCTTCCTCGTTAATGGCACTAAGGGTGTAGGCTTTTGGCAGCACCACAGCAGACGTCGGCAGCACCACAGCTGCCGCGAAGACTCCGACAGGGCCACGATAGGCGCCGGCGGGACCATGGCTATGACTGTCATGCGGTATGGTGCGGCAGCAACTGCTGTAGAGTCTGCGCCGAGCAAGCCGTCTCCTAGTACGACGGTGACTGTCGTGGGGGCAGCGCTGAGCAAGCCGTCACTTGGTGCGATGGTCCCTGGTTCGCCCACCTTGGCCTTCTCGTTAATGATGATCAGTTGAGCCAAGATCTGCTTGAGCATGGCGTAGATCTCCTTGGGACCAGAACCATCGTTGTCTGCCATGATGGTCGCAACGATTGGCTCTGATACCAAGTTGTTATGACCCTTAGATCATAACAAGATAAACACCGCCGAGAGGATGGCCGGGCAGTGGCGGCATCCTTAGGGAAGAGAAGAGACTAGAGATGGGATGAACCTTGTTATTTTCTTTGTTACTTTCATAACTGATACAAGGCTATTCCTTTTATAGGGATGGCTTGACTTGACCCCTAAGAAACATATCTCTAATATAGGAAATAGATGATTCTAACAATCCAATCTAAAGGATATGGAAACAATCAATCTAAAAGATATGGAAATAACTAAAGATAACATCTCTAAACTTAAGGGATAAACAAGGGGGTTTCCTTGGCCACCAAAGGCAAGAGCTAGAGCTACAGTATGTGCGCACTACAGTGCCTCACCCGCATATTGCACCATAGCATTTACCCTGTAGAAAAAATAAACTAGCAAAGCCACATAAAAAATACAAAAAACAAATTGTCATGACAGTCAAAAATAACAGGTTGAACCGTATGATGGTTGGCACAAAAATAAAACTCGCACGAATAGTTCAGCATTTAGTACAAAACAAGTTCTTACATTAACTAAAGCTTCCCTCTATGCAAGGGCATACTCATGAAACACTGGCACAGTTCATGCATATCTCACGGACCAATATACAGAACAGTTACTTCCACCTGGTACTAGCTCGTAGCTTTGTATTGCAAATAGAGATTTTTATCATTAAAAATGAGGAAGTTCAGTAGTAATTAAAAAAAACTAGAAGGCTAATCCACATTAGTAATATAGGCCTACTTGTTCACTGGAACTTTGAAGAAAAAGAGCTAATCTGTTTTTAATAATAATAAAATACTTCTTCAAATTCCCACGAGGATTAACAATTGCTTCAAATTCCCTCACCATTCTTGATACAGTGTTTATGCTTGAAATCCTATAATTAACAACAAAAAACTTTTGTGTCCAGTGTCCTCCATTGATATTCTTTTAATTTTGCACTGGTATAAAATATACACAACGTTAATCCACGGTTAGTGATCTAACTGGGAATAATAATGACTGTTGAATAACATTGAGGCATGCTTCTCAAACATATGCAAATATGCAACTAGTTGTGACTTACTGGATCAAGGTAATGCGATGATGATTGCATATAGAATACCAAGTGTCAGATATCACATTTGAGTAAAACCATGATGGGCTATGGATAGGATTAAAATTCAAAGATAGTGATAAGCACAATAATGTACCCTTTCGAGAACTGCTTCTGCATGTCTCCTTCCCCACCTCTCATGACGTAAAGCATCAGTAGCTTCTTGATATTTCTCGTAGATCTTAGCAAGCTGATGATTCAATGGATGATATCAAGCAACATTTGAGATGTGAAAACAGTGCACACAAATTAACGAGCAGAAGAGATAAAAACATACACTCCAACCATCACGAAGAAGAGAAGCAGCTAGCGCGGTTCCAGAAACACCACTAGGTACTTTCGGAACTATCATTAGGTCATTTTGATTTACTGCATCAGAAAGCAGCCTGCCAAATAGAAAACAAGAGTGAAGTCTAAAAAGAGAGAAACTAAAGATGGAAGCAGTCACTTTGATTCACTGCATTCTTTTTTGTATTAATGACTTGGCAAATATTTCATATTTTTAATATTCTTAGGCACCAACTGAACTTTGATTTGCGATTAATGTCATTCAATATGATGAGCGTCAATGAGGAAAAAAAACGCTCTAATCGAAATGCTTTGAACAGAAAAGGGAAATGCTGACATTTTCAATTTATGACGCAAGCATGAATGGACAATTCACAAAATCAAAGAGTCTAGCACCTGATTTAGAGGCCTCACTAGAATAAAATGACAGTGAGTTTTAAAATCATACATTTCTTTCATTGATGTGTCTGCTAGATCAGCAGACTCTGCCACGATGCTGGTCAATGGAATGAGGCTCAATTCACTAGACTTCCTTGTGTTCTCCAGGTCAGATTCACACTTTTCAAGCTTCTGCTTTATGTCGGCAGCCTCCTGCAGGGAAAAAAATATACAGACAGGATTGGATCCAAAAGATCGGTTACGATTCACGCACAAGATCTATTCGATTATATTCAGTATCAAAATTAATCTGCAAACATACCTTTTCAAGGTCTCTCTTTGCTAAAGTCTCCTTCTCGAGCTTTTCCTTGTATTCATCTTCAACCTGGGTCAAATGTGTCTGATTTGCACAATGAATTGAGCGTGAGTTTTTCCTGTCCATGATCTGGGACAAAAAAACATTCAGATTTGAAATATAAGCAAAGGCATTACCTCCAATGCTTTTATAACGCCTTCAAGTTCCCCAGCTTTCTTTGACCATTCCTCAGAACTTTCTTTGTGAAGTTCAGAAAGTTTAATGACCTTTACGGGAAAGTGGATTAAAAGCTATTGTCAGAGATGAAGAGATGAACAGCAGTACATCCCAAGTAAAACAACATTACATCCTTGCTACCAGATATGCAAATTGTAGAGGTTTAAACGCTGGACAGAAAAGGAAAAGGGATCATTGCAAGGCATCAACTATCCAGAATGAGTCTTAATCAAGTAAAGGAATTAGATATTAAGTTATTAACAATCAAGTTGTGCTCAAAGTCTCACGCTCTCTCGACCCATCGATTTGTTCTTTATTTTGTACACCCACTTGCAAGTGATAGGAAACAGTTACACGAGAAGGTGATAAGTATTCCAAATATATTTGGCTAGACAGGGCATGCCAAGGTGAGTAAAATAATAATAGATGAAACTAGATAAGACAGCCAAGAGTTAAGATTGTTTCTCAAAAAAATTGCAAAACTTTCATGGGTCTAAACCCAAGTGCAACTTGAAGGCAGTTGGCCTCTATTACGGACTCTTTCTTTGGCTAGGGTTTGGGTATTCACAACTATACAGAAGATACATGGGCCCTCATGGGCTACAAGGGCCACATGGGCCAAGAGAGAGAAAGTAAGTATAGACAGGGCATGCCAAGGTGAGTAAAATAATAATAGATGAAACTAGATAAGACAGCCAAGAGTTAAGATTGTTTCTCAAAAAATTGCACAACTTTCATGGGTCTAAACCTTCTTGGCGGTGAAGTGCTGAATAAGTCTTTGCCGGATGTAACTGTGATAAATCCGGCAAGCTAGCTAGCGTGGAAGGCTGGGACTCCTTGTTCCTTGCACATGGTAGGAAGACAATAGAGATTGATTCGGTTTTGGTATTAGACATTTTAGGTAGTATCCCTTACGGATATTTGAGATTGTAAGCTATCCCTTTAGGACGCGTTTAGTGGTTAGTCCTCCATATAAAGGACACACAATTGTACTCAATTTATTAAGCAATAATCAATCTAGTCTTCCCCCCTACCCGATAGGTTCAGAGCCTCACGGCGCTGGCCGGGAACAAGTGCAGCCACGCGCACGAGGGCAAACTCAATCGCTCCCCCTACCCACTTCGTTCCAATCCCGACTCTCGTTTCAATCTTCTTCCACCTCTCGCCCAACGTCTTAAACCGAACCGTATCAGCCTCCATCAAACCAAATAGATATGATGCATAACAGATAATTGACAACGTAACATTATGCAGTGCACCACACGTCCCTGACATGCTACTCGCAACCATTCTCCAACACAATCTACAGCACCAATTAAGGCTTACACAATTTCTATCTGGCTGAATTTCTTACTAGAGAATTAATAGACATACAGCTAATATGGCCTCCAACACTAATACTATGTGCCACAGACCCAAATGAAACTATCATCCAGTGTGGAAGGGCTACATAAATTCCAAATGTTTGAACCATTCAAACCAGTGATTATTAGATGAGCTTTGCAATTTTGAAGTGTGTCTAGCATAATTATGACCTGGTCAACTAGTCAAGTGCCACAAACCTGCTCATAAAATAGGGCAATAGACAAAGGGGAGTTAAAGAGGAGGAAAATCATACAGTTGAAAGTTCAGCACCAAGGTGTTGTTCATTAGCGGCTGCAGTATCCTTTGTTGAACACAACTCCTTCATTCATCAATAGACAAAATAGAAAAAATTAGCCGATGACAGTAATATTGTAATCATCAGTCTGGAATTTTACCTTTTCCATATAGGATACCCTTTGCTCCAGTTCAGAAATCCGTTCTTTGCTTCGCCTCAAGGAACTCGAAGATTCAGAAATCTCTCTTTCAAGCTGTAACCCAAAAAATCAGGTTGATGTTTCCTGTTCCCCATTTTTTTCACATCAAGAATCAAATTTTTTAAAAAAAAAACTCACCTCTGCAGTCTTTGCTGACATCCTAGCCTCCCCATCCATATTTGCCTTCCTTAACTCAGCCAAGTTATTAACTTTTGCTTTCAGTTCCTCGTCAAGCCAGAGATTATGTTTTTGCAGCAGCTCCTTCTCCTGATAAGGAAAGTCAAACTAAATAAGAACCAACAGTTGCTCAACGTAAACATATGGACAAGGCTTAATCTTAGGACAGCATTGCTAAACCAAAGAGAAAAGGGAGGTGGTGTGATATGCTATGAATATTGTGTGTATATTGAAGAGGCCTAATGGGAAATATATATAGCGTACAAAGGGACACAAGTTTAAACCCTAGAACAATAGAAAATCCCACAAATACCCTTATATCCTAAACAACCCCCCCCCCCAAATACAAGGCGTATGCAATAGCATTACATTTAAAAAGGGTTGACACTAAAATGGGGAAAATCCAATATCCGAGTCTTTTTAATGTCGTCGTAGCATGCTGCTCTTGGAAAATACGTCGAGTATCAAAATATCTTCTCCCATCCGGGGTTGTACGACAACTAATAAAGCACAAGGTGCAGGAGCTGAGAAAGTCGACCGCGGCAATACGGCGAAGAAGATTATGAAACCGACAAACATATAGAAAGTCACAAATCAAGCCGAAAAGAAACAGATAGAAGTATGGCGGCGCAAATCGTAGCCCAAGAAGACGGGGCACAGTGCACAAGAAACACAACGAAGGCACAGTGCAAAAGAAGCGCGACGCAATGCACAAGAAGAGCAACAGAGGCGCGGTGCGGAAGAAGCGCGGCACAATACACAAGAAGCATAACGGAGACGTAGTGCGAAAGAAGCGCGGCAACCTTAAAAAGCTTGGGGCGGCAGACTGCAGCGGTTCAAAGAAAAGAGCGGCGGCTACTGCCATGCAAAAGAAATTGCTATGCTTCTATGACTAACAATAAATTTGTGGACTCGCATGGCTTAGACAAACTCAAAGATAGAGTGGTACGAACTTGGATGGACGCAGCGGAAAAAAAGACACAAAGAATAGCTAGCAGCAAGAACAAAGAATAGCTAGCAGCAACTAGCATTACTAATGAGCAGAAGCAGCTAGCACAACTAATGACTAGAAAAGACTAATGAGCACAAAGCAGCAGCAACAGACGCAATCTCCACCAACAAGCACACAGCAGCACAGATATAGCCGAAACTCAAAACTCTGTTTCTCTGTCCCAACCAAACAAGCAAAACCACTTCTAGGCCGAGCCG
Source organism: Hsuehochloa calcarea (assembly GCA_036346395.1). NCBI lineage: Eukaryota > Viridiplantae > Streptophyta > Magnoliopsida > Poales > Poaceae > Hsuehochloa > Hsuehochloa calcarea. The sequence goes on from CM070596.1 coordinate 62,167,503, forward strand.
AAAAATTTCCCTGAGCGAAGAATCGTAAGGCGGGAGGCGTCGGGCTCAGGCGGCTGGCGACGAGCGGTGCTCAGCTGCGGTGAGGATCAGGAGGCGCGACGTCAGGCCGAGCCCGTTCACCACCCGGGCAGCGCGAGGGAGGTGCTCCAGGCAGCTCGGGGAAGATGCTCCAAGCGGCGCCGCATTCTCTAGGCGCCGGCCTTGCAGAGGAGCAGCAACAAGGAGGTCGCCTGGCGTGGATCCGAGTCAGGGGAAAGCCTGGTGATCTTCCTCCTCGCGTTGAAGCAGAGCTGTAGGCAACGGCCCGATCCAGGAGAGTCGAGGCGTCACGGTAGAGCGGGTCAAGGTAGGCCGTAGCGCCGACCGTGCAAGACCCACAGCGAGGCGTCGTCAAGCAGGCCACCCCCAAGAGCGAAGAAGCTCCTCCCGGGGGGCAACAGGCAGCGGAAGACGAGCGGCGGAGCCAGCTGGTCACAGGTGAAACCCTAACCCTAACTCTGATACCATGTTATGAATATTGTGTGTATATTGAAGAGACCCAGTGGGCAATATATAGGGTACAAAAGGACACAAGTCTAAACCCTAGAACAATAGGAAATACCGCAAATACCCTTATATCCTTAACAAGATATACAGAACAAATTGTATAGAATTCAAATAAGGCTTGGTAGAACTTTGTACAAAAATCTTGCATCTGAACATTACTAAACCTTTTTATATGCATACCTGTGCAATGCGGTTACATGTGGCTTGACAATGAGTTAACTTAGCTTCAACCTCTTGTATCCTAGCCTCTTTACCAGCACAAGAGTCTGCCAGATTTACCTGAAAAGAAGATCGATTCAGTACATCAGTTAATTTATATCACAAAATGCAAAACAGATAATCATCTTTCTAGGATAAAAGGGGCACAAAAATCTCAAATTTGTTAAAATCTAAAGGCTTAACTCACTAGAGTGCATTGAGAACACAATGCTTGCGGCAGCTACTAAAATGGTATAACTGTAAAGTTACAGCCATATCCACATCGCAAACCAGAAATAACACAACAAATAATAACACATCACAGATCACACAAGTTCTTCAAATTATCCATAAAGCACAGTATTGACACTAACACATTAACCAGGCAAGTAGGCAACCATAATCAAAATTGTCCAACAGACAAACAACAGATAAATTATTCAAGGAAAAAAGAGTAAGAAAGTAAAGGTCTAACAACATGGAAGAACTCTTGCATATGCTCCAGCCCAAGTTGACTCCAACATGTAAGATATGACATATAATTGTATATCCTTGAATCACTTTGGACAATAGGATAGTTCATGAAAAGTAATAAAAAAAATATGAAGTTATAAGATCAGAACACTAGTACAAAGCAGTAACTTTAAGTCTGATTAAGTATGTTAATGTCTTAATGAAACAACATCAAGTCTACATGTCATGAATTCACGATAATGCATCGTATCATATTTTTCATTTACTGAGGCATGATACACAGCTCCAACTAAATAATACCTAGAAAACACAAACCATTACAACCAAACACATACCACTTTATTAAAAATAAATTAGATTATAAGAAAACTTACAATAGAAGTATCCCATCAGTACTTACAAAGATAATGAATGTCATAAATAAAACTAAAATTTGCACCTAGCAGACAAATGAAAAAATATATGGAGACAGATGGAGGGGAAAGTTAAAATCGAATTTATTACTCAGAGATACAAATTTGACCTTTGGACAGACATGCCTGCCAAGGGGATGGCCGGAAGGGTAACTGATCAATAAAGTGAAAACTGTTTAGTTGAACCAACATCTCTCATGATCAATTGGTTGGGAAGCATGACGTGATGTGACAAAAAAAACAAGAGTTATAACCAGCCTACGCTCAACCAGCTAATAGGAGTAAAAGAAATAATAACTAACAAACAAAAGTTGATCCGTCCATTCAAAGAAGTTCTTCCAGAAGAAAAAATAGTGGCCAAAGCCAGTAAATTTTTAAGCAAAATGAAGAAACCAAACTGTGTGTCTCTTTTGTAAGCTAAATTGAATTCCGTTCTAAAGCCCAACAAACCAGGGGCAGAGCTTCAAGCAGGCCAACATGGGCAGCGGCCCATCCTCTCTTCTTGTTTTTTTGCATCTCTACATGGATAGTTGAGAAGCTAGTGCCTAGTAGCTTATACTGCATATTTGGCTAAAAACTGCTACTTTTGCCCTCTCTAATTCATCAATTTGTAAGTTTAAAGTGTAATTTTTGAATGCTGATGTTCCATCTCTGTAGGTGGCCCCCTCTTGATTTTTTTTAACAAGCCCTGCCACTGCAACAAGCTGATGAAACGAACCTAGAGTAATATATCGATAACAGAAACTCTACGAGCAGCCAGTAATCCTATCGTACGGTGCTACAAGCTACTTGAGTCCCGAAACATCCTATAATCTCTGCATTCTCTGTACATCAATAATATAGCATTTGCAAACATTGCCATATTGTGTTGCACCGAAGTAACACAACTTGGTCAGGTGATCCTATACTCTCTACTTGCTCTACATATGGACGGTCAATTCGCAGATTGCAGTATATATTGGTAGAAGTAGAAGTATGAAGGGATCAGTGGAGCTCACTATCTTATCGTGGTAGCTCTGGATGATGCCATCCTTCTCCCTTATCTCTGCATCCCTCTGCTCAATCAGCTGCAGCGACTGACTCTTGGACTTGTGCAGCTCCGACATTTCTACTTTCAGCTGCTCAACCTCGCCATCCTTTGCAATCTGCGCCATGAGTAACACCAAGTGATCAGTGAACCAAGCTAAACCAAACAAACCTATCAGTCGACCCAAAATCTAGGGTTCGTACGGCTTGGATGCGGAGCTGGTGTATCTCGGCCTGGGAGGTGGCGAGCTCGGCGGCGCGGCGCTTGGAGGCAGCGGCGAGCTCGGTGGCCTCGGTCTGGGAGCGATCGACCTCGTCGGAGAGGGTGGCAAAGCGCTGCTCGAGGAGGGCGCAGGTCTGCTCGGCCGCGATGGCGGCAGCGTCCGCCTCGGCACGGACAGTGTCCACCTGCTGCCGGAGCTCGCGGATGGAGACGTCCGCCCGCTCGGCGACGGCGGCCACGTCGCCGCCGAGGAGCCGGAGCTCCTCGTCGGACATGAAGAGCGGCATCGCCGCGTGAATACCGAGGGGAGGCCGGGTCCCTAGCCCACCTGGGATTTCTGGATGGTTCTAGAGGGCTCTAGGGTTTGTCCAGTGCCGCGGGGAGGGAGGGTGGCGGTGGTGGTGGCGGTGGTAGCGGAGGGAGTCGAATGGAATTGGAGAGTAGAGACGGCCGCGACGCCAGACGACGAAGGGGATGCAGCCATATATTGTAGGGAGGTGTGTACGGAGCCGGGTGGCCTCGGGCCTCGGGCTCTATTTCATGGACCAGTGCAACGTGGGCTGGAAACAGGCTGGCGCTGATTGGGTACAGGGGCTTAGTTCAGTTGTTTCGGCCTGTTAATTGTAGGGCAACTTAACGTGGACCGGCTTCGAAGGCCCACTTGTTTAGACTTTTTCTTTGGTTTAAAATATATATATATATATATATATATATATATAAAGTCTAAATAAAGAGGAGATTTTCTCATCTAGTTTATAAAAAAACCATAAGCCATGAGAGAGGTATTTTTTTTACTTTTACGGAATGAAATATCCCTTTACCACCTAACTTCGTTGAAATTACTCTCAAAATATGTGGATATCATGGGTGACGAGGATCTAATAATCCTCATTTTATCTTTTATCTATAATTCTTATTATGGGTAAATATGATGTCACATAGTCCCCAGAAGTACCCCTTATCTATAAGGGAGAAGCCCAACAAGTGATTGTAAGTTCTTCTACAATCACCCCCATATTCGTAAGTCTTGCTACGACTATATCATGGTCGTAAGTCCTTCTACGACCACTACATAGTCGTAAGTCCTTCTACGACTGTTACCTGGTCGTAAGTCCTTTTACGACTGCTACCTGGTCGTAAGTTCTTCTACGACCAGATAAACTTCGACCACCTTATAATCAAACCTACAGGCGAGTGGGTCCAATTGATTAAGGAATCCGAACGGTCTACACGCACTATTATTCCGCTTATTAATGGTGTGTAATTACCCCATTATCTCTGGAAGATAATAGCCAGACGGCGTGAAGAAGCCGAGGCGCCGGTAATTACTGCCATCATGCGCCCGTTACTGGATTAATTAGGCGCATCTCCCGCAGGACAAAACGGCTACTTCTTCACGACTATATAAGGGCATCAATCAGAGGGATAGAAAGAGAGGACACGACGAACAAGAGCTAGTCAAGTAGAAACACAAGTGCTATTCTCTGTAAGAGTCTTAGTTTTTTACTTGATCATCAAGAATACCATACACACAGGATTAGGGTTATTATTCTCTCCTGAGAAGGCTGAACTGCCTAAACATCCGTGTCAATCCACTCTGCGTGATCTCATCTCTAGGAGACCCCCTAAATCAAACAATCTTTACGTAAGATCGGTTCTAATACACCGACAGTTGGCGCCGTCCGTGGGGATCTTCCGGTAATCTCTTGTCAACATACTCTCTTTTTCCAATCTCATGCAATCATGGCGGGAGAATGGAACGAGGAGAACTGGTTTGACTTGGCGATCTGTGCAGACGTCGACATGGATGCCGGTTTCGACTCACGAGCCGAGTGATGCATCCGCCGATGGTGATGTTGCCTCCGAGATTATTCTCCAGAAACCATCTCATTAATGAAGTTGAGGAGGATCCTTATCCCCACAACAATACGCCCAACAGAGGAGCCAATTCCTCAAAGGACAAGGGTCAATCCGACCAGACCGCTCCTGGAGGACTCACAACACGACGAGTTCTTTCTCCAAGTGTTCAAGTCCCCTTAAGACGGTCCGACTTGGTAAATCAAGTTCGGGAGCCACCATTCCAGACTCCACCAACATCTGGTGATCCTCTCTCGTGGTAACTCCAGAGAGGGTGGGATCAAGCATGTTTTCCTACAAATCGACTGCCTCTCCGCAGATCTCATTTGCGGACGGAGACGATTATAACCCGAGTTCCCCTACCGGAGGATTACTCCAAGTCGCCAGATGGTGTCTCTCGAGCACTCCTCAAGCGGGAGGCCTCAAGCGCAAGTGAGAATCATCAACGGAGGTCTTCGCCCTTCCTCAATCGAGTCACCTCATGGAGGCCGAAATGAGAACCTCCCAAGATCACGCCCGCGCCTCCTCGTAGTAATGGCAAGGAACCGCGGTGACAGAGAGAACCAACACTGATGAACGCGAGAGAAATCCTCGACATTCTCGCACTCCATCGAGAAGGCCTCAAAGATCGAGGAAGAGGATTTTGAGGTCATTCGAAGAAAGAAAATTGCAGCCCAGAAGAACCTGCCTGGGCGCATTCAACATCAGTCGCAGGAGGTACAAGAACTCCAGGACATCAACGACTTGCTCGAGAATCCCAATCAAGAGCTTGCTCGAACGCTGTGGTATGATCTCTTTCTTTGAGGAGATTGCGCAAAGGCTTGAATCTGTAATGACAAGACTGGAAGTACCTCGTCAACAACATTCAGGTAGTCGTAGCAATGCGACTTCCTCGGCTACCGATCAATCGAATACTTCTCTGCGAAGGAATCGACACGAATAAGTCACATCGATCCCCTACTCGAGAAATACTTTTCGATCACCGATGATCAAGTAGCCCTCCGAGGAGGTGATCATTCACTACTCCGGCAAAGAAATTCACAACGGGTGGAGTACGAGGAGTATTCCCCTCGAAGAACTGAGACCTACAACAGATAAAGTCACTGTGTCGGGTATCGTCAGATACGATCACTGGCGACATTAACCCTTCTTTCCTACAAAGAAGGCGCTCAAGAAGTAATTCACGGATGCCGCATTTTCGCCGACCTTCGAAAGATTCATTGCCACCTCATTTTCGACCGGTGAACATGGAGAAATTTGATGGATCTCAAAATCCCATCGAATTTCTTCAGATCTATACAACAAATGTCCGAAAGCGGCAGGAGGAGGAGAGCATGTAATGGCGAATTACCTTCCGATCGTTTTGAAGGATCCGCCGATCGTGGTTATTAAACCAACCTTTCGAGTCGATCTACTCTTGGCAACACCTCTGCGATCTTCTACAAGCAAATTTTCAAGGCACATACAATCGCCTCGAAAGGAAGACGACTTGCACCGGATCAAACGTAACAACAACGAGCCTTTGCGCCAATTCATCAAACGCTTTAGTCGTTCGTAATTCAATTCGGAAATTTCTGACTCCTCTGTGATCAGGGCTTTTAAGCAAGGAGTCCGTAGTAGAAGAATAACGGGGGATATTGCTTTGAATCCTCCTAACACCGTTGTCAAACTCTTCGAAATGGCCGATCGATATGCAACTGCTTCTGAGGCAGTCGAATGGAACAATACTATCGATCGAGAAACGCACACGCTTCGAGAGCCAGGTGAGGTTAGTAAGGACAAAAAAACAAAAAAGTCCAAGAAGAAAATAAAAAATCAAAAGCCACAAACCAGTGGTTTCAAGGAGGTCTTGGCCGTGAAAGATAGAGAGCCAAAAACCACCAAGTCGTATCCTGATCAAGGCAAAGGTAAGCGCCCTGATCGTAGGAACGACAAACCAAGGTGGTGTCCTTTTCACAAAAAAGAATGACATGACCTCTGCAACTGCCGAGTTTTCCAAAGGAAGCTCGAGGACTACTACAATGGCAAAGCACCGCTCCCTACTCGAAAGCGGTAGGACATACGAGTGGCCAAAGTCGCCGATGATGAGGAGATGCCGTTCCAAGATCCGCAACATACTGTTGAGCATATCTACGGAGGATCATCGGCATACGACTCCAAACGACAACTTAAAGCTGCCAGACGAGAGGTAAATTCCATACATACTCCTCTCGTCAATAAATTACCGAAGTGGTCGGAAGTTACCATCTCTTTTGAGAAGGACGACTGCCCGATCACTATGAGTCGATCAAGTCGATTTCCGATTGTGGTCGAACCCACCATCAACAACTGTCGGGTCAATCGAGTGTTAGTTGATGGTGGCAGTTCTTTGAACATATTATTTACTAAAGCCCTGGACGAGATGCAAGTACCCAGGACAAAGGTAAGGCCGGTACAATATTCCTTTCATGGAATCGTACCGGGGTCTTCGGCCAAACCCATTGGCCAAGTTTCTCTTCCTTTAACATTTGGCTCACCAAGTAATTTCGTGACGTAGAAAGTCTCTTTGATGTGGTCGATTTCGATACGGCATATAACGCCATACTCGGACGACCAACTTTGGCAAAATTCTTAATGGCTACTCATTATGGGTATCAATGTCTTAAGATGCCAGGTCCCAAAGGAGTGATCACAATTCAATGTGACAAAAAGATGGCGTATAGTCGGCATCGCCGATCCTCGAGATGGTTGGTCAAATACCAACTCGAGATGAAAGTCAGCCTTCGACTAGCAAGTCGAAGCCTAAAGCTGCACCAAAGTCGAACGACCAAGTCAAAGAGGTTCCTCTGGACGCAGAGAAACCCTCGAAGACTGTTCGCATTGGGGAGACTTCCGACCCCAAATAGGAAGACGCTCTCATTACCTTCCTCCGAGCTAACGCAGATGTCTTTGCGTGGCAAGCATCCGACATGCCCGGAGTCCCCAGGGAGGTGATCGAGCACAGGCTAGCTTTACTACCGATAAAGTACCCGTAAAACAAAAATTACGGAGATTTGCCCCTGATCGACGAGATGCTATTAAATCAGAATTGGATAAGCTACTTAAGGCAGGCTTTATAAGAGAAGTCAACCACCCAGAGTGGTTGGCTAACCCTGTAATGGTCAAAAAGTCAAACGGCAAATGGCGTATGTGCGTAGACTTTACTGATCTTAATAAAGCTTGTCCAAAAGATGATATCCCTTTACCTCGTATTGATCAGCTAGTTGATTCTACTACGGGTTGTGAAATATTAAGTTTTTTAGATGCATATTCTGGATATCACCAGATCAATATGTCTCTAAACGATGAAGAAAAGACCGCATTCATTACTCCATTTGGTACCTTTTGTTATATCAAAATGCCATTTGGTCTAAAAAATACCGGTGCTTCTTTTCAACGCTTAATGCAATCGACTTTTTCATCTCAATTAGGCCGGAATTTGGAAGCCTATGTTGATGATCTAGTCGTAAAAAGCATTAAGAAACTTAATCATATCACTGACCTACAAGAAACATTCGACAACCTCAGAAGGCACCGCTTAAAACTTAATCTAGAGAAGTGTGTATTTGGAATTTCTTCAGGAAAATTGCTTGGATTCCTAGTATCTGAACGAGGAATCGAAGCAAATCCTGAAAAAATAAAGGCCATCCTCCAGATGCGACCTCCAAACACAAAAAAGGAAGTCCAGAAACTCACTGGGTGCATGGCGGCTTTAAGTCGTTTCATCGCACGACTAGGAGAAAAAGGACTACCTTTCTTTAAACTTCTCGAGACATGAAGGTTTTGAGTGGTCGAACGAGGCAAACACCGCTTTGAGGATGTCAAGAGGTATCTTCGAGTGCTCTGCTCGGTTTCTCCAAAGCCAGAAGAGACGCTCTTAATTTACCTAGTTGCCACGCCACAGGCAGCAAGCGCAGTACTAGTCGTAGAACGTGAAAACGTACAACGACCGGTTTACTACGTTAGCGAAGTTTTACACGGGTCTAAGGAGCGTTACCCTCAGGTCCAAAAACTTCTATATGCCCTCCTCATGTCTTCGAGGAAACTACGGCACTATTTTCAGGCGCACAAAATAGCTGTGCCGTCTGAGTTTCCTTTGGGAGCAATCCTTCATAATAAGGAAACAATGGGGCGCATGGCAAATGGTCGATCGAACTTGGGAGTTCGACCTCCATTTCGTGTCCCGAACGGCCATAAAATCCTGATCTTAGCGGACTTTGTCGCCGAATGGACAAATCTGAACTGCTCAGATCCCGACGATTCCCACGACCGGTGGATGATGTACTTTGACGGGTCACTTACTTTAAGTGGCTCGGGGGCTGGGGTGGTCCTGGTATCTCCTACCGGAGAAACCTTAAAGTATGCCATACAATTAAACTTTCAGGCCACTAATAATGTGGCAGAGTACGAAGGTTTGCTAGTCGGCATACGAGTGCAAAAGCACTCTCAATTCGTCGACTACTCGTGAGAGGAGACTCTCAACTAGTCGTAAATCAAGCTCGGAAAGAGTACCAAAGGCTCTAGCTCGACAATGTCTCAATACTTATCGGAAGTTCGCAAGCTAGAAAAGCATTTTTTAGGTTTCGAGGTACAATTCATCCCTCGAAAGGATAATTTCCTCGCAGACCAACTTGCTCGGATGGCTTCTTCCCGATCTACGGTACCAAAAGGGGTTTTCTTGGAGCAACTCCAAAAGTCGTCTCTGGTCGAAAAACCAGAGACACCTCCTATTGAGATGGCCTCATTAGATTACGAGGATACCTGGATGACTCCCATCTACGAGTATCTTTACAAGGGTTCCGTACCCGAAGATGATCTTGAGGCAGATCGATTATCCCGAAAAGCCAAAATGTATACTTTGGTTGAAGGAGTCCTCTATAAACGAGGAACCCAAGGGATACTCATGCGATGCATTCCGCAAAACGAAGGAATAACACTCCTTCACGATATACACAGTGGCATCTGTGGGACGCATGCTTCCTACAGAACATTGGTTGGTAAAGCCTTTCGACAAGGTTTTTACTGGCCTACAGCCCTATACGATGCTATGGAGGTGGTTAAAAAGTGTGTCCAGTGCAATTCCATGGTAGATGATACACCAACCACTCAAGCATTACAAACAATACCTCTTTCTTGGCCTTTTGCGACTGGGGCTTGATATCCTAGGACCTTTTCCCAAAGCTCCGTGAGGTTTCAATTCCTTTTGTGGCTATTGACACGCTCACAAAATGGATCGGTGAACTCAGAATCGGGATAACAACTAAGCGACAAAAGGTTCATGATGAGAAGCGTAATTAGTCGATTTGGAGTTCCGTCGGATAATTACGCATAATGGTAAACACTTAAGTGCAAAATTTCGTGAATTTTGCGACGAGTTCAGGTACCAAGTTATGCTATGCTTCATTGCACATCCCCAAAGCAATGGGGCTACGAACGTGCAAACGGCCAAATAATGCGAGGAATTAAAACTCGAGTCTTCGACCCGACTTGTTAAGCGCTCGGGGCTTGGGTACAAGAATTACCCTCCATATTATGGGCGTCAGACGACCACCAATGAGCAACAGGAGAAACACCATTTTTCTAGTTTTGAGTCGGCCATGCTTCCTCCGGAGCTAAAATGCGGTCGACACGAGTTGAAACCTTCAACAACTCGGACCAGAACAACCGAGCAGATGACATTAACCTACTCAAGAGAGGAGAAACCTAGCCTTAATCCGTTCGAGTCTACCAACAAGCCTGCGCAGATACTATAATCGTAAGGTCCAACCTCGCACCTTCAGTAGGTGACTTGGTATTGAGGCTCGCCAATCCAAGTCTAATCGGAATAAACTTTCCCTAAATGGGAAGGTCCTTACGATGGTCGGTAACTCGGCGGTGGCCTGACGACTAGCAATGGAAGATGGACGAGTTCTCTCAAACTCTTGGAACATCGACGATTCACGCAAATTCTATGTGTGACCGCTTCTCGTGCATTAAAAGTCCGTGTCCTTTCTACCTCTTTTTGCCTTATTTTTGAGTAGTGCTTTTTAATCTTTCGACTATGATATAAAAACACCCGCTTTTTTTACACCGCCGGCGAGAAACGTCATCCGGTCGAAACTTCTCCTCTCGCATGTGGTTACGCCAATCTGGAAGGAATTTCCTAGCATCGACTCGTTACTCATTTTTGCCGCCAATACAAAGAGCTCTGGTTCTATCTAGTCGTAATGTTCTCAAAGCCAACTCTCTCAATCTTAGTCTATTTTTTCAAGAAATTCAAAAATATTCTAAGTAGAGTGCACTTTCTTACATTTGTTCGACCACCTTTGGTGTACTCGATTTGTTTTAACTCGTCGAAGGAAGAGACACACCTAGTCGAAATCTTTCCTCTCTGCATGTGGTCCCGCCACTAGAAGGAAACTTCCTAGTGTCGCCGCCTCCTACTTTTGCTCTCGGAAAAGACTTATCAAGTCCACCAAAAAGGACGAACGAATGACTAAAGTCCTCTAAGACGCTTGTTTAACTCAAGTTGTCGTTCTTGGTTTGATTAAACTAGTCGGAGATGGAAACATCACCTAGTCGAAGCCTTTCCTCTCTCGCACGTGGTCCCGCCCACTAGAAGGAACTTCCTAGTGTCGAGTCGTTTCTACTCTTTTCGACCATTGCTTGACAACCGTAATAAAAGCTATAAGTTAAATAAACCTCTCTTTGTTTTCGAAACCCCATTTTAAACATTATTTATTTAGATTGTCTAAACAATCTAAGCAAATAGTCGGGGCTAGGATAAAGTTATTAATTTGACTTCAATTCTTAGTCTTTCATTCGCTTATTATCTTTTGAGTTACTAACTACTCGACAAGATGATTTTCGTGAAATGAGGCGGATCATATATTACTCATCAACAAAATTGTCCGCTTTACAAGGTAGTTACAAGATTACTCAAGGGGAGAGCCTAGCCGCATTTCCTCCGCCACCTTTTACCAATGATCAGCATTTCCTCAATCGAGACGACTTGCCTCGATTCAGACGATCAAGTCGGCTTCGATTGGTTTAACATTAAGGCGGGGTCTTGAGCTTTAAGTTTCGCAAAGCGTAACTTCTGCGCAGCTTCGATCGCCTCCCTTATTGATTCAAATTGATTAGTCTTGAGTGGTCACCATTTCTTGCAATTTTAACTTGTTCCCCAATGGTACTTGTGTGAGCAATGCTATGGTATCTTCTCGAGGAGTTTTTCCTCGAATGTAGCTCACTAAGCACATTGTTCAGAGAGTGATGTTGCCTTGAAGACTAGTCTTCATCGACTCCATCTCTGTTGGGTACAAGTCGAAGCCTCGCGAAGCTTCTTGTTTTCGACCACTTGTTCTGAAAAGAATAATATCGGTCAAACAAAAATATACTTCTAGAGGAAGATAACACAAAGATAATTGTAGGTAAAAGCATTTCTTACCTACTAATTGAGAATCCAATTTCTTGACCTCTTCTCGATGGGAAGCAACGGTTTCAGCATGCTTTTGCTCCCATGCTCTGATGTCCTCTGCATTCATCTTAGCAATACGGACGGACTCATTGCAGATTAAGGTCTTTGCTTGGATTTCACCTCGAGGCTTCTCAATTGGGCAGAATTTGAACAAAAATTGGCATTAGAAAAGGAAAATACTCAAAAGGATAACGGTAAAGATTTACTTACTCGTTAATTGAGTTCTAAAACCTTCGAGTTCTTGATCCTTATTCGCAGAAATACGGGAAAACTCCTGAATGACCAAAGCTTTTTCTTGAACTTGGTGCGAGTTTCCGTGATCTCTTTTTCTTTATCTGGAGAAGAAAGGAGAGTCGGGTAAAGGTTAAAGATCAAAAGCGCCTTAAGTTCGAACTTATCGCTTATTTTTTCCTGCAATCTTTTAGATGCAGAGTCTCTCAAGTCTATCCGAGAGGACTAATACTTGCTCCTTAGCCTCCTCGACTCTTCTTTTCATAGTCGAGTGAGTCACTAAGATCTTCGTATCACCGCTTAACCTACAAAGAATGTGAACGAAGATAAACATCACCAATGGTTGTAAGTACTTCTACAACTACCGACCTAGTCGTAAGTTTTTCTACGACTACGATATGGTTGTAAGTCTTTCTACGACCACTACCGTTGTAAGTAGTCGTAAGCTTTTTACGACTAGTACTTTGTCATGAGTTTCTTCCATGACTATTCTCGTAAAACATTATACGAGTATTTAAGTCGAAAACAACTATGGATGATAAGTGACTTACCACCTCTCTCCTCTGCAGAGTAGTTCTTTCTCCTGTCTTAGCTTAAAAGTTGTCGATGATACTCACCGACAACAAAGAATTTGCTCCGAGCTTTCGCAAAAGAGAACAAAGAGAAGTGAAGGAAAGCCACATATATAAGTATTTTGAAGATACTTACATTCATAGTCGCCCTAGCAAACATCGAATATACAAGGTCCGGTTCTGCGACTTATCTATCCTCGCGACCTTGTCCCACCACACCTTCTCAAGGCGCGTTATCAAAAGTATTCTCCGTATTGGGAATATCTTTGGGATGGGGACTCGGTCACGAGATCTCAGCGTAAGACCCTACAACGGAGGCAGCCCAAAGAAGTCAACACGTAAGTCGAAATTTTCTCCTTCAGTTCTGTGATTTCTCTTTGGGTAGGGAAGGAACGCCCTCGATTTCCTTCCCGAGCGCGGCGCAGTCGGTCACCACCTTGACCAGAGGCTTCCACAATGCCTCTGTTGTTTCTACGACCTCGATGGTCGTGCGACCACCTCAACAAGAATACCAAGCCAACTTCAAGGGTCGAGTTACGACTTCAGCAGATGTGGAGTCACTCGGGAGTCTCGACTTCATCTACCGCTCATTAAGGGTGATGCTTGATCACCTCCATTGATATCTCTCCAAGAAATGAAGGAATAGCAATGGACTTCTCGTGAAGCATTCCCTGGGTCAAGGAGCCTGACCAAATAAAGAAAACAAATCGGGTTGTGAAAAGAAAAGGTAAATGTTGTTCTTACACTTTAGTACATTTCACATACCTCGCACTCGGTCTTAACCAGAATTTTGGAGCAATCCTCCCTACGGAGGACCTCTTCTTCTCCACGACCACGCCCGGTCGAGGTTCAATAATTAGCCCGACTACGACCACGCCTCGGTCAGAGTTTGAACAGAACGAGCTCGTTTCTGATCTTCTGGATGGACGAGATCGGTCTCGACCATTCCGTATAAAGATCGCCTCGATTGCGAGTTGCCGATGCAAAGATCGCCCTTCATAAAAGACATAAAATCTTTCCGCTTCTCCTTTCCGCTTGCTTAATAAAATTAGGAGTGGCACCAATCGCGAAAGATTCCGTGTCATAATAGAAGGGTACCTTAGCCTTGCGAGGTTTGCGCTTAAGAGGTTCAATCGCTTCAACCTCCTCGGCCCGACGGCGCGGCCTCGGCCAGATACAACTACACCGCCGCGCAGTCCTTGTAGAGGTCCGGTCGAAGACCGAGCTCGAGCTTGCTCCCCCTTATCGGCCATTTTACAAGTCGACGTCTCTTCGAGGGAGGAGCCGAGCCTTTGTCTTCGACAACCCGGCGCCAATAGTCATCGTAACGACTTCTTCGTCGTCCCGGACGATTTTCCATGCCTACTTTCTGTAAAGCAAAATAGAAAAAGAAGAATCACTAATTAGTCATAAGTTTTTCTACGACTAGTACCAAGTCGTAAGTTTTTCTCGACTTTTTCTTGATCGTAAGATATTCTACGATCACCATTAGTCGTAAGTATCTTCTACGACTATAAAGTCCTAAAGAAAGAATCGATTTTTGATTACCTTTAGGCGCTCTATCCTTTCATTTGCGGACAAAGCCGCAATGACTTGAGGAACCACCCCTCGAAGTGGCGGGGACTTCTCACAGATGAGTCTGACTCTGGAGTCAACCTCGGCTGTGAAAGATCTGTAAACAGATAAAAATATTAGACAAGGTTGAGAAAGACCAAACGAGAGCTAAGTCGACAATTGCTTACCCTCCTCGTAGTCTCTCGTGGGGTCTCCTCTCCCGAGTACCTCCACATAGGAGATGCTCGCTTCTTCAGAGGACTAATTCTGCGTGTGATGAAATCCTTCACCACATGCCATCCGGTCACCCTTCTTCCTTCAAGTCCTTAATAGCTTGAATATAAGGGCTAATCCTTTGATATCTTCAGGGTTGAGTCCCATGAAGATTTCTTTTCAGCGACCTTCCCCGCAAAGAAAGGTCATCTTCAGAGGTGACCTTCCAAAGAGAACCACCTCTTCCAAATCCGACCACGAAGACCGGGTGAAACTCAATATACTCCTTCGACTTCGAGTCGTGGAGCTTGATCCAGACTTCCGGCGATTCCGGTTTGTCGAGCCATCCCATAATAATATTGAAACACCGAGATCCGCCGAATCCCAGTGTACGCCTCGCATGATATACGAACACACTCAACATGGTAATGGAATTAGGACCTAAGTTCACCGTTCCACCCCAAAGTGTTCGAGTACTCATCAGAAGAAAGGGTGGGCAGCAATCAAGGCCGCACTCAATACGCTTGGAAGACGAGGATTTGCCCATTTTCCCCGATGGCGATCTTTGCCCGATAGCCGAATCCACTTCACCGAGCCTTCTCTGGAATCTTCCGGATCGACCAAGATCTTGATCTTAGCGCATCCATCTCCGATTCCTCCCATTCGAAACTCTCTTGGCCATTTCGCCGAAGCAAGAAGTTTTTAATTGGGTTAGCGGCGGAGAAGATGAAACCTAGTCGAGGATGGAGAAAGCAAGAGCTCAAGAACAATGGAGTGATTTGGGGAAAAGTAAAATCCAAGTCTACCTCCGGCAAGTTTTTATAACCACGATCTCCGCCGCCTTGAAACCGCTCTCGCTATAGGTCTATGATAGATGGTTGTACCGCCGAACCGCTTCATCGGACAAGTCTATGAGAGCCGGTTGCAATTCCCTGATGGTCCGTTCGAGAAAAAATAGGTGCGTATTGTCACCTCCAAGCAAAATTACATTCTTGACCAAGTCTTTCTAGTCGAAGGAAGTATCAATCGGAAGAGTTTTTTCTCCGATTCCCCAACTACGACCACCAGACGGTCGTAGGGGTTTTTAATGACTTTTTGATAGTCGTAAGCAACCTTCCTGACCAAGCAAATTTCTGGTCAAAGCGGACTCAAATGTCGAAGAGTTTTTCCTTCGACTATCATTCTACGACACTCTCATGGTCGTAAGTCCATTTACGAAACCTTTACCAAGTAAGTTATTTTCACTTGAAGCTGGGGGGCTAGATGACGAGGATCTAATAATCCTCATTTTATCTTTTATCTATAATTCTTATTATGGGTAAATATGATGTCACATAGTCCCCGTATACCCTTATCTATAAGGGAGAAGCCCAACAAGTGATTGTAAGTTCTTCTACAATCACCCCATAGTCGTAAGTCTTGCTACGACTATATCATGGTCGTAAGTCCTTCTACGACCACTACATAGTCGTAAGTCCTTCTACGACTGCTACCTGGTCGTAAGTTCTTCTACGACCAGATAAACTTCGACCACCTTATAATCAAACCTACAGGCGAGTGGGTCCAATTGATTAAGGAATCCGAACGGTCTACACGCACTATTATTCCGCTTATTAATGGTGTGTAATTACCCCATTATCTCTGGAAGATAATAGCCAGACGGCGTGAAGAAGCCGAGGCGCCGGTAATTACTGCCATCATGCGCCCGTTACTGGATTAATTAGGCGCATCTCCCGCAGGACAAAACAGCTACTTCTTCACGACTATATAAGGGCATCAATCAGAGGGATAGAAAGAGAGGACACAGCGAACAAGAGCTAGTCAAGTAGAAACACAAGTGCTATTCTCTGTAAGAGTCTTAGTTTTTTACTTGATCATCAAGAATACCATACACACAGGATTAGGGTTATTATTCTCTCCGGAGAAGGCCTGAACCTGTCTAAACATCCCGTGTCAATCCACTCTGCGTGATCTCATCTCTAGGAGACCCCCCGAATCAAACAATCTTTACGTAAGATCGGTTCTAATACACCGACAATGGGGATATGCTCTAGATCTTAGGATGATGTGGCAATTGGCAATGACGTTAATGGTTTATCGTTTCACGTGTTTTTGGTAAAGTTGGCTTGCTGTCAGGCCAAAATCGGTCTGACCGGCCACCGGCCTTGGTGGCAGTCGGACCGGCCAGTTACAGAAAGTGAGAATTGAGCTGGGCCAAAAATAGAGGGTGTAGACAAGAGAGGGAATTCTATTACACTTAGTCCTATAATTTTTGGAGTCTCCAGTCAAAAGTTCTATTGGTTTGAAAATTCCAGTAGGTTTCGGTTTTCCAGAGAGGAAAAATGGTTGTGCCCTGTGGAAAAGAAAAGAAGAAGTTCTGGCAGCAATCACGCAAGTGCTCTATATATTCGATACCCACTTGGCATTTGTATACCACCTCTGTTGTGTCGCCAAATCCATAATGAGAAGGTAGTTCTATAGCATGATCAGATTGTACCAGCCTAAATTTGGTCCAATTTAAAATTTGCTTGAATTTCAAAAACTTTTGTAGCATTTTTAATAATTTCCTAAATCCTTGCCATGATATTTAAAAAGTTAAAACAAATTCCTTGCCTCAAACTTGGATTTGCAAAAATCTACAAGTTTAATTACATGCAAAACCTATAGCATTTGAATTCAAAATCAAATCAATTTGGAATTTGCAAACCAAAACTTCAAATCTAATTCTTTCCCTCTCTCGCCCCTTGGGTTGTATCCCACTGCTAGCCCACCCCGCGTCGTCGCTCTCCCCCAGTTGATGCGATCAATGTGTGTACTCTGGTAACCGCAAGTACACGGGTCGGTTGTAGCTTTTTCTCTTGAGTATTTCCAAGGTTATCGAACATAGGGAACGGATGAAACTAGGACTAAGGCTATGGACAATCACTAACAAATAAGTTGAACAATATTGATCAAATCTAACTACTATGAGCATAGATGATTCTAGGGTTTCTCTCGATTAGAACAACTCTTCTCGTGGGTTGGATTTACTAGCAAGTAAATCAACAAATGCATCTATGAATGGTACTTAAACTATGATTGCTCTCACCCTTTGACGCAATATCACCTTTTTCACCGGTCCACCTGTCACGTGGTAAGGTTATTCTTAGCCGCACTGCACTATTCACTATAGATCAACCAAATAAACCCAGGCACCATGCCTCGATCTATGACTAAAAAGTTCCTTGTGCAGGACTAACTTAATAAAAGCAATAGTTATATTGATCAACTATACAACAGCTAAGTGGTGCGGTTCATATCCCATGGTTATTTACTGCCAAGAATGGTGCAAATATCATGTCGTATTGGTTTGTACTATATGTTGTATCGAATGAGAGTAACTCACCAAAATGAACATAATTTTTCCTATAGGTTGCATCTGTCAAAAACACATTCACCAACCTACCCTTGCCATTAATGATATAGTAAAAAAAACAAGCATTGTTCTCGTTCTTTCTAGCTAGATTATCAACAAACATTTGAGCATCTGATGACTTTATACTATTTCTCAAAGTACGGTGATTATTTTGCAAGTCCCTCCTTATGCATCCTACATTCTGAAGTCCACCCCTACTGACATGAAGATATCTAAATGCCCTATATGTCTTAATGCTAGCTTGATGGCATGAGAACAATATAGTCTTAGCCTTCTCATTTACTTGTCTATTAGAACGTATCAAGTGCTACTTACTAGGTGAGATAAAACTATAGTTATGCACTTCAACAATTGTGTCTAGTCTGAACTTATTATCCTTAGTATGTGTTGATACCAACCATGACCTCACACCCACACCTACTCAATTTAGACTCATATGTCATCTTCTTTTTGACCTCCAACTTGTCCTTACTTTTTTCTCATTTCCAGCCACATCTGCCATAATAGTACTGCCACTATTGCAAAACACCATTGGTAGTCGTCTATTGTCCAATACGAATGGACAAGTTGGCAACATGCGCATATGCTTTGTAAAACTCGAGGCAGACATCCTCATCTTCAAAAGTCATCCCCACGACAGGCTTCAAGTCCTTATTAACTACCGGTGTGGACGACGATTCCTGCAGCGGTAAGGATGATTTAGCCCAAGAACGAAGTTAATCATTGAAATTAACAAATTGCAGTGTGTGCACACTCACACAAAATGGAATGCTGGTAGCCTTCTATGGGGTTTTACACAGACAGCTCGCAATAAGAGAGTGTGCATCGGCCATTTCGGGACTTGGCAAAGCTAGTGGACGCACGGGGCTACTCACATCTTTCATTGAGTCCATGTAGTTGCCAATCAAAAATGAAGAGAATAAATAATCGACGCACATCCAATAAGACTCAACTATATTGTCAACGGGAGTTACCTCAACCGGATCGAGCAAGGGGAGTGGGCGGCATAGGAGGGTGTAGTGCAGGGTGTTAACATAGGGGAGGTGCGGAGCAGGGGCGCACGCAGGGGGTAGGTGCGAGTAGGGGACAGGCGCGGCGCGACGCGGGAGGGCCTAAAACCTAGCACGTGGGACGGGGATGAATAGAAGGGCACAACCGGGGCCAGAAAATGATGTTTTTTTTTGTGCAAAGTAGCGTGAAGTGGGAGGTGGGTGACCTCGACTGTGGATTTCGAAATTGAAGGCTTAGATCGGCTATGTGCGCATGTCCATCAAATGGGACATGCGCACCAGATATGTTGTCAGACCTGTCCTTAGGGGACTGTTGCTCGGACCTGTCCAAAACAAACGGCATGGGCTTGTTTAGGCACGACCTGACAAGTTTAACGAACCATGTCGTGCTGCCTTGGGCACAGTTGGCCCGATGGGTCAAGGCCAACTCGTTTAGCCCATCTAGAAAAATAGGGAAATTCACTTGTTCCCTATCCGCTGCCGCTGCCTCACGTCATGTGGCAGTGCATCGTCTCCTCCTTCAGTGTCGCGCACCATCTCCTCCTCCGCCACCTAGAGCCGCGGGCAGTAGCAGATTCAGGAATTTGGTTCACCAGTGTCACCGCATGCTAATATCACTTGAATAATTAGGAGTCATCTTTAATAGTGCTGAGGTAGCTAGGGTCATATGACCCCAATAACCGCAACAGCATCCGCCCCTGGCCGCGGGGCCGCGTGACGTCTCCTCCTCTGTCGTCGTCGCTTGCCATCTCCGCGGGAGCCGCTCGCCATACCGTCGACGCCGCCGCGCTCCGCACTGTGAGTTCTTGGCTTGCGTCGACGCGGGGAGGAGTGGGGGATGCACGTGGTGTGACATGTACAGGAAGGTGGTCGTCTGGCCGGGGTGAGACGGAAGAACGTCGGCCAAATGGATAATGCCAGACATGACATCTTACCATGTTTAGGCCGTGACCTCGAACTAGCAAAGCCGAAAGTTGGCTTATCATCCTGTAAACTGTAAAGCAGACATGGGAGCAAAATGCCAAAAACCGATCATGAGCTCGCCGACTCCGTCTCGTTCTGAACTGTAGCCAGCTTCATTCTTGGGGATCCTGAAAGAAAGCATGGCATACTAAAAAAAGATCGACGAGACCCGTTCCCGAGAAATGCCATTCCAATGACATAATCATTTCTTTTGCACAGAACACAACCTAATCCATGCTAAAGCAAAGGTTTCCACGAGACTGTAGATTTGGTGCAGTCTGCAGACAATGTCTAAAGCATGATTTACCCAGGCTAATTGATCTACAACGCGATTAGCATCAGGCTACGTACGGTGATGCTACTGCATACTGGTCGTCTTATCTCGAGTCAGGAACGGCACGTGCCGGGCCAGCTTTGTCACGTCCCGTCCTAAGCAAGGGCACTGTTCACTTCAGAGGAAGAGAAAGACGAACGCAACACGCCGATGCCTGTCATTCGCTTTGCTGGTCTCCTCCTTTTCATTCCCCTGCGCAAATGTTGTGGGAGCGTCTCGGTACGTAAATCCGTAAGGCTTCGTTTGGAACGGTCGAGATCGATCGTGATCGGGATCGATCTCTGGGGAACATTCTAGCAGGGAATTTTCCCGATCGATTCAGTGTCACTGCTTGGCTAACTCTCGGGATAGAGAGTTCTTTCCTGTTCAAACCCAATCCACAGGGAAACAAGATACACTTTGGTCGTGTGTTTTTTCCATCGCTGCGCTTGTGACTCCACGGCTCTGCGCCCTTCCTCGACGCCGTGTCTGCGGTCTCCGTCCCCGCTCGGCGCCACGACCTCCCTCACGCCCGACGGTCGGCACCGCGCCCTCGCCTCATCTCGTCCCCATCCAACGCCGTCCGCCGCTCCCGGCTCCTTCTGTGCGGATCTCGGTAAGCATCCTCATATTGTTCTAGTTTCTGGTTGTTTTCTTGTGCGGAGCTTGGTTGGATCGGGGATGTGGCTTTGGAGTTAGTGATCTTGGTGTGGTAGGTCGAATGATCGAATCTCAAGGGCTTTCTTTTGTGGGTAGGTGAGTTTTAGGTCAGATGGGCATTTCTTTGTTCTTACCCACAATGCGATGGAGCTTAGTAGTAAGGATGATGAGTATGAGCTCAGTGCGTTCGATGAAATCAACGACTCAAGTTATGTGAGGACTAAGGCAGTACTGCTAGGACCAAATTTTGTTGCTGGAATACTCCATATTAGGTTGTTCTTGATATAGTGTTTCTGCAATCTGAGGACGGAACAGGGTAGTGAGTGTGTCACTGTGTCTTGCTTCTTAGCTATGAAGTATGGGTATATGTGGCCTGTTTGGTACGGCTCTGCTCTAATTTTTTACAGCTCCAACTCCAGCTTCACTCTTAGATCCACTCCTATGAGAAGTTGGAGTAGTCTACGGAGGTGTTTGGTTAGAAAGTTAACTCCACTCGGTGAATGAGAAAGATCTTTGTAAAAAGACTATACTACCCTTGTTTTATGACTTATAATCTTTTTTCGTATTGCTTAACCTATAACATTTTAATAAATTAATTTTAATCATGCTGTGCTTTTATTTATCTATTTTTTTGGTCATGTTGCCGTATTTTCACCTAAATTCAAAATGTTTACTAAAAAAACATACATAATCACCGTATCAGGGACTGTTCCAACATTTCCTCTACGCATATATAATCACCGTGAGAGGGGGGCTGTTGGGTGAAAATGGGCAGTATGAAGTAGAACATTTCTTACATCCATCTAACAATACTTATTACCATCACAAATTCTTGCAACGAAGAGGATCGCATTAATAGCTCGTCCTATAAATCGAGACACAAACATTAGAATACATCAAGCAGATCCATGGTCGTGTCGAGAAATTGAGGCTATTCTCAATCATCTCTTGAATTCACTAGTCAAAAACATCACTATGACAACATAGATTATCTTGGAGACCATCTTTCGTGGTTACTAAGAAGATCGTCAAGTCAGAACAATAACCTCATGTACCATTACAAAGCGAAAATTGTGAACATACTCAGATGGCGCTTACTCATCTTTTTCGCCCACTACAAGAAAATATGTAACCATATAAATATTCTTCCACAATATGAACTCCAAAACTTAGCACCATCTAAATCCTAACATATGCTACAAGCTCATATTTTTCTCACTCTAATCACCTCAAGTGTAATTATGGCCCAAATATCAAAATTGTCAAGCATGATCAAGCAAAGGACATCTAATCATCCGATGCCACTCCGTGAGGATGGACTTCAATCTCGTATGTCATAAAAGCGATGCCAACACTAGGAACCACTTTGCGATTTCGGCAATATCCTCTATACAAGCCTCTAAAACCTTCGTGCGGACAATATGCCCAAACGTTCCAAAAATTCTGTCTGTAGACACGGCCCTCCTAAATTGCACCTTCTAACCGCTTGCGGCCTTACAAGATCCAATGGAAATGTAACTGAAATATAATAAATGCAAATGATCAAAACAAGGTTCACTGAGTTTGACAGAACCATAAAATAGTCCGGTAATAAGTAATAACAAAAATTCATACTGCCCAAAATGGAAATGACAGTCTTTAAAAAAAAGGAAAAATACCTTTACCACTTGGAAGTGACCCTGAAAGATT
This sequence comes from Hsuehochloa calcarea, assembly GCA_036346395.1. Classification (NCBI taxonomy): domain Eukaryota; kingdom Viridiplantae; phylum Streptophyta; class Magnoliopsida; order Poales; family Poaceae; genus Hsuehochloa; species Hsuehochloa calcarea. Next base: position 62,190,334 of record CM070596.1, read on the forward strand.
ATGTGAATCTGAACGGATCTACTATATTATCAAAATCGCTTCCGGTAACATTGTAACAAAAACCCATTTGTTTATAGATCACTTACCAGTTGATGATGCAATTCCCGAAAGACTTCCACAAGCCAAACTGATCAAGACAGGGGAATCGTATGGCCTGATTTGAAGATCAAAGGGGAGTATTATGCTGACTCTTTCTTATTTATATAGGCTTGCAGTTAGCACTAGATGGCTAGAGGCCAGAGGATTCTAGTGAAGAAAAACGCATAAAAGGTATTTGGGCTAAAGGAGGAGAGGAAGCAAGGTTGACCTATTACGATTTAAGACGCACCTGCAAGAGGATGGTGAGGCGAGCGAGCGCAGACGGCAGTCTTCTTGTCGACAGCACGGCGGCCGCCACGGAGAGGAGGTGGGCACCGCCCCGAAGCCATTGCGGGTGTGCTGTGGCTTCTTCTTCTGCGTCGAGTACCTCGCATGGGCCATGGCCGCAGCGCCGTCCATCGTTGCGGCGACCATCCCCACCTCGCCTCGTGCTCGCATCCGCCTCTCTCGTCCTCCTCGCGCCCACCTCTAGAGTGTGGACTCTATTGAGATTGACCAGATCGTGAGCGCAATGAAAGACAGAGAAATGCGTGAGGAGAAAGCCGCATTAAACCCTAGAGTTGGAGGGGAAGGGGTGGGGGAGCCGCGAGCCGCTCGGGAAGGTGTGGGAGGCAGAGGGACTGGAGGCGGAGGCGGAGGGAGAGAGGCGAGCCGCGGAGGAAGGGGTGGGGGGGAGCCGCGGAGGCGCGGGGAAGGTGTGGGGCGGAGCCACGAGGCGAGTGTGATACTCAGAAAAATAAATAATATTAATAATCGCGTCTTAAGGGCCTGAGAGTAACTAAATAAATAGTGGCTATAATTAATTAATTATTAACCTCTTAAGGGCACAGGTGTAATTAAATAAAAGAATTCATGAAAAAATAGTATTTTGAATTTTTAGAGCTATATAAATAGTTTTTGGGTTTCTAGAAACCCTATTAGCCTTTTGTTTCATCCACCGCCTCCACATTGTTTCCCGCCACCATTTTTTTTTCTGCGTTGCACTCGCCGTCCCAACCAATCATTGTCTTTGCCGAGCGCGTTCGCCGAGTTGGGCACCCAAGCAAGCGCTTTCTTTGTTGGCGCTGCGTGGGGCTACTGCGCGTCTTTGCACCGATCGATCTTCGCCGTTTGCTTTTCTTGTCGGCGCCCATTTCGGTACCGCGTGAAGACCTCGCCGGCGAGGTCTGCTGACCAAATCGTCGTCTGCATCAGATGCGCGTTTTCTTGCCGCTGCCGTGCCGCCGCTGCCCTCGTGCCGCCCTCGCCGCTTTTTCTTTTACGCTTGCGTCTTGTTGCTTTGCTTCTTTTTTTTCTGCGCGCGGGATCGCCGCCGCCGTCCACAATGGTCGCCGCCGCCGCTGGATCGGCCGAATAACTGCCATTGTGTCTTGCCTTCTTCTACTTGCTCGTGTTGTCTTGGCCAAGATCGCTAGTTTTCCGCTGCCGTGTCTTGCTCTGTCGCGCCGCGTGGAGCCGAACCACCCAGCTCGCTTTGTCTTGCCAATCGCGCCGAGAGATCTTGACAGCCGCCGCCGCCTTCTACTTACTCGCTGTCTTGGCCGCCAAGATCGCTAGTTTTCCACGCTAGTGTCTTTGCTCTCGCGCGCGCGTGGAGCTGAACCACCAAGCTTCTTTGTCTTGAGCCAATCTATGGCTGAGAGATCGCTGCATGTGCCGATCGCCGCCGAGACGCCACAGTATGCGCGTGGAGGTGTGTTCACGTGGCTAATTTTGGTGATTAGCTAATCATGCATGTGATACGATACAAGTATACATGTTTGTCTAGTAACTCAGAGTCAACCGAGTTGGTGCTGCATGCTTCTTTTATACATGTTTCTTTGGGGTATTAATGGAGAGGGAAGAGGTAGCATGTTTGTAAGGGAAATTATTAACATGTTTTAGTCGGGAAGAAATCGAACAATAGATTGGTTTAGCCTGCTGTTTTGTTGTACAATTTATTCGGGTATTTTAATGGCAAATTTTGAAAATGTCATCTACCAGTTAATTGTAGATAATTTCGATATCTTTCTATAGCATATTGAATCATGTCAATCGGACAAGTATAACTTGAGTTATGTTTTTCGGAAGACCGCTGTTTTTACTGTTGTCGTTATTCAGCGCTGTTTTGGTAGACTGTAGATTAAAAATAGCAAACAGATTAATTAGAGTTTTTGAACTACATGAAAGTTGTAGATAATTGTCCAACGGTTCTGTAGGATCCTAGAACGCGCATTTTGGTTGAGTAGAACAAAAGTTATGAATTTAGTAAGACTGCTGTTCCGAAGTGGACAGATCTGTTTTCCGGTTTAAATACGGAGGGTTAGATGATTTAATTAGAAGTCTTCGTAATCTAAGAAAAGGTGGATAATTTTATAAAGAATCCAGATTGGGGTGGTTTGTGGTGATCGGACTTTCGAGTCAAAAGTTACGCTCTTTTTAGTAACCGGTCAGCTATAGGTAACTAGTCGGTACCGGCGTAACGTGTGATATTTGGGGACGTGTAGGGGCGTTGTATATTGATTGTTATTCTTATGATATTGTAGCTTGTATTGAGATGTGTGTATTTAATATAGGAGAGGCGTCGTGCTTGTTGCCGCCTTCTAATCGGATCGTAAGCGTCGCAACTAGTAAAGGCAAGTGCATTGTAGACGCGATCAATGATCGATCACTGTTTTCTTTATCTTCTATTACCATTATTGTTGTGCTTTTATTTTGTTTAATTGCAAGCAATGGAATGGTATGGATTTATATTGTTAATGGACATGATGAAAAGTTGGATATGATGTTTATGATGGAGTTTTGCATATTTTGCATACATAAGCATCATTGCATAAGAGAAGGTGATCATGATTGATCACAACTCCACGGAGTGGAGGAGGTCCCGATCCTTTGGAGGAGCGGGCTTGAGAGTGAATGTTGTCGCGAGCATTCACTCACGCTATACCGATATCTGTGAAAGAAGTGCATGTGGACATATAGATTAGAGTTGCATTGATATTTGAGATTAATGAATGAGAATGTGAATGGAAGTGCATGTGATGATAATGAAGTTATTGAATGCTGTTGATTTATTATTGTTCGTTGTTTATGGATGTGTTTGCTGAGTCGTGGACTCACCCTTGCTCTATTGTTGTTTTTAGGTGATCTTCGAGGATGCCGTATTTGAGAGCGAGTAGAGCACATGGACATCACATGATCATTCGCCATGATAATCTTTTCACTCAATATTGGTTTACACTTGGACATGTTAGTTATTGAATAATGTTTAGGATATCATTTGGACTAGACTATTTGCTTTATTAATTCGGATTCATTGGTTGATGCTGCTTTGGATTCTTTACCTGGTTATAATTCCCATTGCTTATTTATTACCACATGATCCATAATTATGCATTGCTCTTTTGTGGTCTATGGATTTGATTATCATTGATTTCTTGCTGTTTTTATAAAGTGTGTCAATATTTATTAATTGGAAGGTAGTTTAGTGGCATTCCAGGCTCAGTGTTGGGCTGGGGTGTTACGGAGGGAGGCGGAAGCGAAGGGAGGGAGGCGAGCCGCGGAGGGGGAAGGGTGGGGCGGGCGGCGGTGGCGTCGGGAGGGAGGCGGAGGCGGAGGAGGGGCGGAGTCGTCGAGAGGAGGTGGAGGTGGAGGTGGAGGCGGAGGCGAGGAGAGAGGCGGAGTCGTCGGGAGGCGGAGGCAGAGGGAAAAAGGGAGGCGAGGGGGTGGGGGTGAGGGGGTTGTGAGTTCGGAATGGGTGTAGTTGAGTGGCAATTTGTGGGTAAATATTTGTAACTTTTATAGGTATTTTGTTATACTGGTCCACAGCTCCCCACTTGGAGCAAGGTTTTGTCTGCTCCTACAAATTACACTAAAGGGCTGCTCCACTCCAAGTTACTCCAACTCCAACAATTTTGTGGAGTTAGCCCGTTTGGCACAGCTCCACCTACTCCAACTAAGAAGCTGGGAGTTGGAGCCATACCAAACAGGGCCGTAATATCTCAATTTTCATAGCTCTGAAAATCTTTTGAATAATTACTTGTTGGAAAATACAATATTTGATTTTCTATTAATTTTAGTATTTTTATTTAAAGCTTAATATAGACTTTCATATCAAAATGATTTAATGTGATTAATCCCAACATTAACAATTGCCAAAACTATTTTATTTGGATTCCATATGCTTGGATATATTTTATAGAATTTTCTGAAATTTTTCTAAATTTATTTGCTATTTTCTAATTACTATTTGGATTTTCTGTATTTTTAAAATAGAAAATATATTTTAAAATCCTACAACAGTAATTGGGCAAACCCAAGTACTATTCCGAGTCAGCCCAACCCCATCGGCCCAATCCGTCCATTATCATGGCCGCGCCTGCTTTCTCTCCAGCTCATGCGTGTCACCGCTTTCTCCCATGCTTGGTGGGCTGCCGCCGCCACTCGGATCGCTCTCGCCTCGAACTCCCATCTTGAGTCCGAAGTTCACGACGCTGAAGCCGCCTCTCTCGCGATCTCTTCGCTGCGGCACTATATTAGCCCATCCCCTTGTGTCAAATTATTCGCCCCTCCCATCTCTTCCGAAACCCTAAGGCGCCGCTCTGGGTTCGTCTTCGTTGCGCCGCAATCGCCGAAGAATAGCCGGCCGCCGAATCTTCTCCGCCACTCGAATTCGCCGTCGTCGAACCACCTCCGCCCGAGCTTCCACCGCCTTTGGGTGTGCATTAGCGTGGGCTACGCTGTGTTGCAACCACCTCCTCCCGAGGACCGTCGCTTCGCCGTTGTCGTTTTCGTCACCAAAGCTGGTCGCCGCCATTGTCGCCACCGCTGTTGAGCTCTTGCCGCCCTTGTCGATCTGCCACTTCCAGTAGCTTCGTCGTCTTCACGGCAATCCAGTTTTCTACCTCGCCGGAGCCGCCTCGTCGCCGTTCGCCGTCAGCTCCACCACTGGCCAGCGCGCTCTACTCTGTTGTGCTTTCCTTCCCCTGGCAGCGTGGTTTCCCAACTCATCTCCACATAAATTCAGACGGTTCAAAAAATCGTATGTGATGATGGTTTAGAACCGTCTATGATAAGGTTTTGTGTAGTAGTGAAATTAGAAGTCTTACCTTGGTCAATTAAGGACTTAACTTTGTGCGTCATTGAACCGAGCCTTACTGTACAACCACATGCCTGGTATGGGACATGTCTAACTTAGTAGGTTATGAAATATTGCCATTTACAACTCAGGTTGTAGGTTAACCTGTGTGTTAGGCTGGAGGTGTGTTTGTCACATCGCAGAATGGTTCGCCGCATATCTGTCCAACGGTGTGTGTCGTACCTAAACGTTGTGTGTATCGGTTGGACGACAGCAAAGCACATCGGGAGTGTCAATGTTGAGATGAAGTTTCCGAAATGTTTTGTTATGGCGAGTGCTAGCTACACTGATTGTATCTTGTGGATAAAGTGTACAACCTCTGTAGAGTGATAAATCAATCTATTCGAATAGCCGCGTCCGCGGTCATGGACATGCTCGGTGATTTCACACGAGGGGTAGATTTTCATAAAAAAACATTTGGGAAGGGAGCTGTGTGAGATAACTTGTGCAGCTGTATGAATAACCTGTTTAGACTACGTGTCTTTGTGAAATCAAATGATAAATTAATATTATCTTATTTGTTTTGAATTATGCTTTCAATCTATTATTTGTATTCAATTACAAATGTTGTATTTCTACAAAATAACCACAGAAGCCATTCCTTTAGAATAAGCCATCATTTATTAATTGCATTCTATGGTATTATTTACGAGTATGGTTGTGTACTCATAATTGCTTCAAACAATCAATAGAAGTGGAGGAGTCATCGCTTGCTTTTGAAGAGAAGTTCTACGAAGGTGTTGATCGTTAGTGTCTTGATCCTAGTCAGTTGCTTGTGGTGAATTGATGGTATTCCGCTGAAGTTTATTTTTATTTCGCCGTTGCTATTTTATCTATTGTCAGCCCTGCGTGGCTTAATAAATGTAAACTCGACCATAAGGTCAAAACCATTATTTGCTATTTAAATTAGTCGTTTATTCTATTAATCGTCTTATGTGGGTTAATATTCATCTATGTTGACACTGTGTGCACTAACGTGATCCTGAACTAGTACAGAACACACAGAGTGTCCAGAATTGTATTTTTGGAGCCCAAGAGTATAGATTCTTTTTTCCTATTCTGCTTATGTATTTGGATCACGATATTCAATCTCAAGGGTAGGGGGGGTGAATTTGGAATGTATTGCATGGAGAATATGGTGGATTTGTAGTTTAACTCTTTATCCTGATGAAGACTAGCACGAGGCATCATGTATTCCTTCCTCTTATAATATCTAACACTTGAATTTAGTATGCCATTTATTCATCATCTTGGCCACAACTACTAGTTACAGTGTAATTAGTGGAAATGTTGCCTGATTGTGTTCATGCCCCACAACTACTAGTTACAATGTAATTAGTGGAAATGTTGCCTGATTGTGTTCTGGTCATGCAATGGTACAGGACTTGAATCTAAACTGGCCTATCTTATCAAGTCAGGGGAAGCATGTTCAAATTTAGTGATGTACTAGTTAGATTTTGTCTGCGACTTGTATGGAAATACTGCCTATCTTATCAGTTAGATTGTGTTATGACTCGTATGGAAATTAAGTGTAATTAGTTAGATTCTGCGAGGGAAATATGAACCAGCCTATCTTATTAGTTAGATTTTGCCTAACTGCCTTCAATGTTGTACTAGTATGGTGTACGAGTGGAGTTCAGTTGGCGTATAAGACATGTTGAAATTCAGTGACAGATTTGGGTGTAGTCTTGGCGATGTTAGAATGCTAAATGCAATAGATGATCAAAACCAAAGGATCTGTAAGCTTGAGGTCAACAAAGGTCATTTTCATCTATTAGCTTGTACTCCCTAGCATGAGTATGCATAGCTTTGGTTACCAGTCATCTATATATTTCTTGAAGGCAGAAGAAGACTATAACTTCTAAGGTATTGACACAAATTATTGTTTTTGTTTGTGTTCAAAATGCATCCATCTGTCTTATGATATTTGGTTTCTAATATCTTTTGTGTGACAACCTCAACTTAGTAGACACTTTGCATCTACAGTTCGGCCATTACACGCTCAAATTCTAAAATCAGAGAAGTGGAGAGATAAACATTTTTTCTCCAAGTAGGGGATGATTGGTGGACATTACTATTTTTCTCCAAGCTTAAATAACATTATATGTAGCGATACTATTTAGTTTAGTGTTAGCACATGTTGGATTTTTTCATATCTTTTTCGTATGTCGTGTATTTCATAGTTACATGCAACATACCCATATTATAAAAAAGTGACAGGAGGCAGCAGTCAAGATCTTAGGTGCAAGCCTCAAACTGAATGTTGTTTTGTAAATAATCCTATAAGTGTTGTTTCTAGCAGTTAGCAAAAAACATAAACAATGCATTTATGCTTAGAACCTCAAGGCTCTCTCTTGTTAATTTCAACAATGATTTGCCTTAGAAGCTAATGTCCATTCGAAATTTGGGGATGATGTGTCAAGTAATTGGTGTTTAATTGGATGCACTGTTGTTTTATTTCTTGCATCTACTTTACTTTGTGCAACATCATTAATTTATTTACTTTTCAGTTAAGGAGATTCTGTTCAACCCTTTCTATGGGAACCTTAAAGCTTGTCCTTCAATCCGTCTGATACAAGCTCTCCCCACCCTTGTTTTTGGTCATGTCTCCGTTTTAGAGTTTAGAAACAAAAATGTAGTCAAAAGATCATAAACAAGCAAAAAGCAAGCGGGAAAGAGAAGGAAATTGGATTAAGAGTCACTGCCACAAGAGCAAAACAATGCAGCTAATGATGTTAAGGCAAACGAGGATTAACTTTTTGGACCATATGATAGTTCCATCCTATGTAATCTATGGATTTATACGTCTAAGTAGTAGTACTTCATTTATATTGCATTTATATTGTAGTATTGCCAGGTTGTGGATGACCCTTGGAATGATGTACTATAGATTTTGTTTTTGATTTTTTGAATTATCGGTTGACTATTGTTATGGTTGTTACTTGTTAGTGTTATGTGATTACATTAGACTATCTAGTATTATTCTTCATGAATTGGCATACTTTCTCGTTGAACTATTTGCTTGTTATTTGAATTTATGATTGTTTTTTTACGTTTTTTTGGATTGTTTTAAAAAAATCTGGTTATATTAGAATTTTCTAGACTAAATTTTGACTTTTTCTATATTGTTTTTCACAATTTATTGTTTTTTTGAATTTTCGGAATATTTTATGATCTTTTCGAATTTTATGGGTTTTAAAATTCATTTGTATTGATTTTATTTCAATTTTTCTGACAACTTTTAAATTCAAAAATTTAAATAAGTGTTATCCTCTCCAATCCAAATATGATCCAAATAATCAAGCTTTGCTTCAATCCCCCGTTAGATAAGTGGAAGAGGATTTGGTGGTGGCTGGGGGATTGACTCAATCCCCTCTTGAATTGTCTTCTATATAGATTAGTTCCCTAGCCCTAACTGGGACGGCTTTCATCTGATCACCGGTGTCAATGAAGGGCCAGAGCCCAACCGAGACCAACCGTATGCGGGATGGTTTCAGGAGTCCTGCCCGGGGAAAAAGATGGTTTCCGGAGTCAAAAGCTGGCACGTATCAAAGAAAGAAAGCAAGCAAACGCATCTGAGATCATGGGGAGGGAAGGAGGCAGTGCCTGCGGCAAATGCTTTGAATGGCCAATGGTGAGTAGTAGCAGGCACCCACACACTGGAGCTGGCTGCCTACATTCACAAGTGGCTGTTAGTAGCTGATAGTATTTAATTACGGTGAGGTTACAGTGGAACTGTCAGCTTCTGTATTGTTCTGAACAGCAGAATATTGCAGGCTGCAGAGGCATGTGAAAATATCTATTTTAAGTACCTAGCTCAGCTTAGGTTAGTGCGGGCATCTTATTTGAAACTCTTACCACTTGTCCTGTCACAATATCTGCAATAGCCTCTAAACAAATGTGCCCGCCCCCGATCGGCATCGCCGACGGGAATCCGCGTAACGAGTTTCCAACCATAAAGCCTATGAATTCCGAAGATTCTTCCACAGCGGCATCTGTTATGATTGGCACTGAGCTTATGATTGCGAATGTTAGATTGTTAATAGCAATTAGAAGCAGTGAATGATTGTGTAATTTTTTTGTATTGAACAGGGAAAGAATACACGCACATGAACCCGTAGTGCGGAAACCGATCACACGCTCATGTTGCACACAGCGAACCATCCGGGCTCACAGCGATGGCGTTGACGTAGCCGCCGTGACCTTCGACCAGCGAGTAGAGCCTCTTGCCTTCACCCAAATCCCACAGCAAGGTGACGCCGTCCTTGCCACCGGATGCGCACACAGACACAAGGAATCCTAGATGTGTTCTCTATTTTCACGCACCATCAAAGCCACATCAGTCAAAGCCCACCTCTCCTTCGTGTTACACACACAACAAGAATCTCTGGATTTATTCTCTTCTACACGCTATTGATGACCCAACATCAAAACTTCTGCTTCTTGTCTCGTGTATAGGTGTTCGAGTTCGTAGACAAGCACAACTTGCACAAGGGCACGTACAGCCACCAAAAGCCCTCTTTCTCTACCAACGTCTAGCACATCAATGTACCAGCCAAAACATATCACCATACCCTAGTGTTTTTTCTGGAGATTGGCCAACAACACCCAACCAAAATAAAAAAACAAAACGTGGCCATATCAACAAGGTCAGGAAAATCTATCCAATCACAACAATCAAGGGACCCGATACCCTTCCTAACAAGGGTTTTTTGATTTATCTCAGTTTTCAATTTTGGACACTCCAAAATTGTTACGTGTCGTAGCCTCCGAACCACACCTTCATAGCTCCAACACACATCAACTCGATACCCTTCCTAACAAGGGATTTCCGATTCATCTCAGCTTTCTAATTTTGAACACATCACAATTGTTACGTGTTATAGCCTCCGAACTGCATCTTCGTAGCTCCAATACGCATCATTCATCTTTGATCCCCACGCACCCCAACTCGAGCTCGATTGTCTCCTCCAGAACCATGGACTCTCTGGACCAAAACTTCGCACCAAGCCATCTTCCGATCATCACCGTAGACCACAATCGTCTCCCGAGTTACCTTGCACATGCAATGACCAAAGTATCATCTTTTCTTGGCACAAGTTCTTCCCAAACTTGATCGACATAAGTCCACACACACACCACACATCTCAAATAACATAAGTAAGCAACATTATTAATTATTCATCAACAAAAATATTCTAGACCTAGTCACATGGTCTAACAATCTCCCTTAATGAATACAGACAACACCTCAAAATTTTAGTTCAAATTTCTCCCCTTTGGCAATGTGAGCATCAAGACAGCGAAGGGAGAAATCACATCCAAGAAATATTGATCCAAATTTTTTAAAATGAAAAGAAAGAAAAACACCATGAAAACTAGAAAGATTATTCAAACCAATTGAATTGAGGTCTACAAAGTCATGCTCTTATAAAGCTTGCTCAATCATAAGCATACATATATAGCTAAGCAGACCAAAAGAAGCGTATAATGTGATTAAGCAAATTAATGTACATGATAGACTTTCACAAAAATGATTAGTTAAGCTAAAGGTATCACAAAAGGAGATAGCCATAAAAATACAGATTTAAATCGAGATGCTAGAATCAAGAACTAAGTGAGCCACAAGTCATAAAATGAAGCACACATAGCACTTTATTAGTGACAATTTGATTATGGCTTATCTCAGTAAATCACGTCCTGTACTAGGAGCCATCTACAATGGCCTCCTGAGCTTCACCCCAAATTAATTTCAACACATTTATGATGACCCTTTGAGCCAACTTGAATCACATTTCTTTAATTGAAACCTCTCAAACCTTACTTTTTGACCATGCCAAGCCAAAAAGCTTAAGGTTTCATGATCTCGGTCATACACAACTCCCCCCAAGTTCATGCCTAATGCAATGGCAAGCTGTCTCATGCGAAAGAATTGTTGAGATGCCTACATAATTAACAATTTTACCAAAATTTGTCATATGTATTTCTAGAATTCCTAGAAGTGATTCAAGAAGGAACTAAAATGGCTCAAACTTAACCTAGAATCAGAATTTAACTAGGTATTTAAACATGACATATCTAAAGAAGTGATCACTCTAAACAAAACTAGCCAAAGAATTCAGCCTTTCCATGTTGTTTGTTCAAGTAGATAAAATTTATTAAATAGCTAATTATGGTCCGGCTATGCTACATATGTAAAATCATAATTAAGAAAGCTCAATATACATATCACGACTTGTTCTGTGATTATTGGCTTAAATAATATTTAAAGTTCAAAAAAAAGGAAAAACAAGCTTTTACAAAAGACAGCAAAAGAGAACTCCCCCTCGGAACATACTCATTGGATGACATACCTCAACTCACACTGCAAATGAACAAAACGAGAAGTAACAAGCGACTTAGTGAGAATAAGATATAGGAGTCTAGTACTGAGACACACGATATGGAGGAACAACAACAAAATTAGAACCAGAAACGCGTGCACGTGCACGATCAAAATGGCAAAAAGGAATATGTCTGGCTGCCCCTCGAAATGCAGCCAATACAGAACATGAATTATTTGAATTATATCCCAAATTAGCACACGAAGCATATTTAAATCCAAAATAAAAGTCCTCTAAAACCCTAGCTTTCGCATTAGTTCTAGGAACAACAAAAGAGGTTGCACGATTTTATCTTAAGGTATTCAGTCTTTCCTTTTTTAACTTTCTTAGCATGCCTAAAATAAAATTCATGCAAGTGCATGTCTCTTTCACAATAGGAGCAATGAAATTTAACATAGTTAGAATTATTCTGAAATAATGAGCTAGCACCTACAGTATTAGCAACCGAACTTTGCACAAAACCAACAGATTTAAACACAGTTTTATAAGGCTCAATTTTTTGTTTCAATTAGCCCACTATCAATAACCTTAACAAGCTTAGGTGGATTATTCTTGGCATAGTCAGCATCATTAAAACCTAAAGCAGTGTTTTGGACCCTCAATTTTGACTTGTCTAGAATCATATTCAAAATTTTCTTGCCAAAAGAAAAATCTCTCTAAAGTGTCTTTAAAGTACTTATTTTTTTAAGCTAAAGTGGGACAAGTTGTACATTTAACTGATTCATTCACAAGATTCTTAGAAACACTAGATTAAATCAATCTATCTTTTTCAGCAAAGTCATTAAGTTGTTTAGTAAGAGCCTCTATTTTTGTGTTAAGCTTAGGACAGTTAGTGCAAAAAAGTTTCTCATGGTAAGGCATTTGTTTAATAGATTTCTGAGAAGAATTAAGTCTAGCTTCTAGCAATTAAGTCTAGCTTCTAGCAATTCACAATTAGACTAAGCTTTAGATTGAGTATTTAGAATACTTGACTCTAAGCATGTAGGATAACAAAACTTGAGCTTTTCAATTTTATCATTTGCAAGTTTTAACTTTTCATCACAAGATTTATGTGCCAATATTAGTTCATCAAGTTTAGCAGTCACATCCCTAAGTTGAACCAAGGTTGGTTTATTAATTGTTCTAGCAGAGTTGGATAATTGTTCTAGCAGTTTCCAACTCAGAATGTAAAACTTAACAAGACTCACAGGATCCATCATCAGGAATAGAAGCTCCAAGTCTATCAATTTCATAATTTAAGCTCTCAACAACAAGATCATGATATTTAATTTTCTTTTTATACTTTTTGAGCTCATATGTCAATCTAAGCACAACATGAGATAAATATGTATAATAAGATTTTACCTCACCGGGATCACTTTAGAGATCATCATTGTTGAGCTCCTCACTGCTTGCCATAAAACACATCCCTGTGAAGTCCACCTCCTTTGTCTTCTTAAAATTATCCTCATCATCGCTTCTAGAATCAACATCACTCAAATCAATCCCATCAAGTGCAAAAAGTATTTTGTTGGCCGCCCTGCGATAATTGTGCTTCCTGCTTGGGTCAATCTTTAATTAAGAGCGACGAATTGGTGCCTTGTCATCCTCGGCCTCCTTGCTCCCCAGTTTAGGGCAATTCATCTTTATGTGGTTTAACTCACTACACTCATAGCATCTGATTGGACCTCATCTTCGCCTTATTCTGATGTTGTTAATTTCCTTCACTACTACAAAAAGGCTAATACTGAACGCCTCATCAAAAACAATTGACCAAAATCATCATTATTAAATACAATCACAAACGATTTTGGTTTAGCGATTGTCTGTGTTACTGGCTGTGATAACAATCATCTGTGGAGAGGTAATATCACACACGATTCATGCTGAAAATCGTCTGTGAAGTAACAAGAACCATCTATGATATTACTAAATTCATAGAAGATTATTTATTGGAACCGTCTGTAATGAGAACCACGACTGCAGAAGAAATAATAGTGGGCTTGCATACACGATCTGATGATCCATAGAGAAACACATATTACAATCAGCAGAAGTACTTCAGTGTCTTCATGTGTAACTTTCGATCAACAGAAGAAAGCCGAAGTATACTTCGGTACATCTTGATCGAAAGTTACATACCATAGATAGTAAAGTGCTCAACTGATCGGAGGGATATGATATTCGTCTACCAATGAGAAGAAGAAATGAAAGTAAGAAAAGATGAGAAGTTTGTGAGTGAAAATTTTTTCTTAGATAGTTCTTTGATGGTTATTTTTAAGCCAACAACTTGTGGCAAAAGATATATTAAACGAATAAATACGAAGTCTGACGGATATGATTTATTAGAATATGCTCATAATAAATCGTTGGTAACCAAAGCATCACTGTCTTTACAACTCAGACCTTATCACAGACGGTTTTTAATAATAACTGTCTGTGATAATTCAATGCTCCGATAGTTTTTAATAATAATCATATGTGACTAAGGTGAGGAGGTCGGCGATCGCCATCACTCTTCCTCATGAAGTCGTCGTCGACATCGTCGGCCGCGTGGCCACGAGCTCTACTCGGCCCATTGCTGACCTCGGCAGCCTACGAGCCACATACGTATTTGGCCTTTTAATTTTCTCTTATGTAGTAATTCTTGTATTATAAGTTTATTCTAACGTCTTGAATTGTATACGTATATATATTGCAGTTGCAAGGCCTTGTACAAAGCTTTTAAGGAGGGCGCCGTGGGAAGGTGCGTGGCGCTAGAGCGAGAGGGGGCGATGAAGTGGCTGGACAACAAGCGCTACTTCTTTGTCGTCAACCACCTGGCCGCCACTTGCAACCTAGAGGCACGCTTTATCGTCGGCCTCACGCTCGTCTTCGCGCACCATAACATGCAACGCGGCCTCGTGTGCCTCGACCGGGCGGCTGTCGCTGGCCACAAGGCGGCGGCCTACGTGCTTGGCCTCCTCCTCTACACCGCCGATGCGCTCGACGGTGGACGAGACGGCCTCCTCCTCAGCCAGGTCGAGGGCAAGCTGGGCGGCGGCTCATGCGAGACGGCCAAGAGAACCAACCGGGAGTACAGGCGGTGCCAAAGGCTTGCTGCGAACGCGGTCCAGGAGGTGAAATGGAACATGGATGGGCCGCAGGGCCGAGTGTTGCCACTGCTGGAGGACGACCACCGGTGCACGAGCACCGGCTGCGGCGTGACGCAAGGGTGGGATGGCTACATCGTTTTCTGCAGCGACGACTGTAGGATTAGGCATTAGTATGTCAAGTTCTTTGCACATATGTAATTGAACTACTTGTCGTAAAATTAGCAGTTTTAGTATAGCTTTAGCAAATATTCAGATATAATCCCTAGACATTTTTGTCAATATTCTTCACTAATTAAATATGACAACTACAAATTAGACTTTGAGCTCAAACAAATGCTTTACTAGATATTCAAATACAATTCCTCGCAATATTTGTCAATATTCTGAATTTGCATTTTATATATATGAGAATGTTTATTATCACAGACGGATTATTTGTTGGAACCATATGTGTTGTATATTTATCACAGACGGGTCTACTTTAAAACCATCTTGTATGTGTATTTATCACCGATGGCTATACTTTAGAACTGTCTGGAATGTATTGACCCTATTTATATTCGGACTCTAGGGTTTGCGTCCGGGCCTCCCACTCAAATGATTAAGTTTCTCCTCCCCTATCTCCACCTCCTCCTCGAGCCCGCCGTGCCTCCTCGCCCGAGCCCGCTGCCTCCTCCCTGAACACAAGCCACCACCTCCCTGAACCCGGCGCCCCTCCTACCCCAAGCCCAGCGCGCCTCCTCCACTCCCTAAGCCCGTCGCCGCCGTCCTTGACGCCGCCTCCTCCTGAATGCCGGTGCACCTCCTCCTCGAGCCCGACGTGCCTCCTCTTTTGGTCTGAGGTGCATTCGGCCAGTGCATCCTTTGTAGTTCTTGCCATCCCTTCGTCAGTTGTTTCTGTTTTTCAGAATCGATTTACTTTACTAAGTGTGTTGTGTTTGTTGTATTTCAATCTGTCTTGACTAGCACTGGGAGACTTTGTATTGTGCTGGGCTCTGGTAATTTCTTGCTGAGGATAATTGTCATATTATGAAATTGTTGTAATAGCAATATCAAACTTGGGCGATTTGGATTGCTTCTCATTGTCAATTTGGACTAAGCAGCTAGTCCCGATATTTTTTTGTTTTCAGTGGAAACTGGACAAAATTTGTGTTTGTTGGTTTACTAACAGCAGATTGGCTATTTTATTGAGATTAGTTATTCTGTTCAGTGTTTGAGATTAGTGATTATGTTCAGTTTTTATTTAATTGGTTACTAATTGGCTAATATGATAATAGAGCATTTCTGCACATTGTTAGTTGAATGACCTTCTGATGACTGAAAGTTTAAAACTGTTATTTTAGAAGTTATTTCTTCACATTCCAGTGAAGCATTATTTGAAGTAAAAAATCTGATTTATTGTTATCACATGTAATTGATAAAGAATATTGGCAAGTATCGAGAATGCCAAGATTATATCTTGTGCAACTCTACATCTGAAAGCAATCATAAACATTCAAAACTGAGCAATATGTTGTTTTCAAATGGTTGCATATCTTATCTTTTGAGCATTTAGTCCTGGTTAATTGACTTACAAAAATTACATATTTATATGTTATCTTGATCAATTATTTCCTCGAAACTGGCGCCCCTCCTTCCCTGAACCAGACCAGCCTGCTCCCTTGCGTTACAAGTGAACCACAGCCTACTTCATCTTACATGACACATTGGAGTGTGTGATTTGCTTCATGCCACGGTAGCATTGCTTGATACATATGTGACAACCCAAACTTTTATTTTTAGTTAAAAAACAATTATTTTTCTAGAATTTTCCAGATTTTTAAAAGTTTTTCCTTAATATTTTAAAGCTAAAATAATTTTATTTACAAAATTAATTACCAATGTTGAGTTTAAATTTTTTTATTAAATTCAAAATTATTCAAGTATTTGTTGTGCATTTTTCTAGAATTTTTGGACTTTATTTACTATTTTCTAAAACCTAAATGAATTATTCCAATTTTTGTAATTTGAAAATCTTCAAAATTCCGGAAATGCTTTGGGACGATTTCTCCCGTGGCCCATTCCTATTCCTCCCCCGCGGCCTGATTTCCCAACCCGCCTCGCCCTCGCCGACAGGCGGGCCTCACCCGTCCTCCGCTCCGCCCCGTCCCGATCCATGTCTACACCGTGTCACGACCGCCGAAAAAGTCATCGTTGTCACCGCATCTTCCTCCCTGTTCTTCTGCACACATTAAATGCCACATGTCACAGTGTCAGCACATTCGTCTCCTCCCGCACCAGTCCTTCTAGCTCCGTGAATTCCACCGGTCATGCCATGCCCTGCGTCGACCAGAGCTCGCTCGTGCGCCCAGGTTGTCAAATCCCTCCCTCTCTCCTCCTCAGCCTCTATAAATAGGAGCACTGGGAACCCTCCGCCCTCCTCTCTCTTTTCCCTCATTTCTTCCTCTCTCTGTCGCCGTTGGTTCACCGGACTTTCGAGCTCCAAGTGCTTCGGCCGAAGCTCTCGCCACCGGTGATTGCGCCGCTAGTGGTGAAGCCCCGCCACCATTGACTAGATCCCCGGCTTCGTCTTGCGACTCCACACTCTACGTGGTGCTTCTATATCCTCGCCCTGTGCGCCCGCCACCGCTGTGTGAGTCGCCACTGGCAGGTAGTCGAAACCTCCTTTGGACCAGGTAGTCGAACCTTCTTCCGACCACGTGTAGTCGAAACTTCCTCCCGACCACCTGTAGTCAAACCTACTTCCGACCACCTGTAGTCGAACCTTCTTCCGACCAGGTAGTCGAAACTCCTTCCGACCACCTGTAGTCGAATCTCCTTCCGACCACGTGTAGTCGAAACCTCCTTTCGGCTAGGTAGTCAAAACTGTAATACCCCGAAATTTATTCGGGCGAATAGGAGAGTATTCGGGAGAAAGAGTTAAACAGGGATTACAATTTTCAGTGATCTCAAGGGGGTTTCTGCAATTCCGACAACTTGGGCATTGGGCCACGACCCATGTGGCCCAATAGGGGGCTGCCCAAGGGGAGATTACCTTCCCCCAAAAACCCTAAACCTCCTTGCCCCTTGCCCCTTTCCCCCACTTGGAGCCGCCACCCTCCTCCCTGCCGTGCGCCACTTTCTCCTTCCCCCTTTGCCAGATTTGTTCGTCAGATTTGGGTAAGTTTCGTACGTTTTCCGATGTGTCCACCTCTTAGAAAATTGTAGCCCTTGGTCTTAGATTTCTTTAGGCACTGAGATCATCTGATTTGGAGTTACGGTTTAGGAGATATAGCCGTTTTTTCGTGCGACTGTTCAGAAGAGCTGACGGATTTGGCAGTTTGCTTGTCTGGCATTATGAATTATTTAGAGGCCGAATCAGAAAGGCTACCCAAAATGAATGTTGTAGAGAATTCAGTAAGCTTTCCAAGTTGATAAAGAAAACAATTTTTAGAGTTGGAAATCAAAAGTTATGGAATTTTAACCACGTGCTGTTTTGTCTGTCTGAAAATTGAGACTGTCGGTTTGTTCCTCGGTTTTGATCTAGTTAGAGTCAGATCCAAGACGGCCACCTAAAACAGTTTTTGAAGATAATTTCACCATGATTCTGGGTTGATAAATATCACCTCCATTGGATCAGTAGAATGAACGTTATGCCATTTTATCAATTGCTGTTCTGTAATCTGAACAGATATCCGTCAGTTGTTTTCAACGGCTGTTTAACCAACTGTTTGGGCCGAATCAGAGAACTCCGTCAACTAGAGTTTCATAGCCTGGTTAGTTATGATTCATTGAGCACTGGTTTCAAGTTATTCCGAGTTACAGATATTTAATTATGGTTTTTATCGTACCGCTGCCCAGTAGGGCTGTAATCTGGCTGATTAGTTAGATTGTCAGTTTGAACCCGTTGATTGTGTTGGATAGTTAGAGGGTTATGGTAGGACACTTATAGTTTGTCTTACCTTGTTATCCCTATTTCGAATAAATATTTGTGTAGGCGGTGAAGCGGTGAGTGGAGTGGCACCTTCGTTGCCTCCTAACACGTCACAACACTAAGGCAAGTACCTTGGAATGGTGATGATTGTGTGTGGATAAATTGTTAGTCAAGTACCTTGTCTTATCATAATGAATGGTGATGATTGTGTGTGTGGATAAATTGTTAGTCTTGCTATTCATGTTCGTATGTCATGTATATTTCTTCATTGTGATGTGATAAGAGTTCATTGCATGAAGTTCATTCCGTTCACGCATTTGTTTCATGTTGACCACCTTAATGGCAAGTGGAAAATTGTAAGTCCCATCAATTCCATTGTGGTTGTCGATGGGCACGTAAGACCCACCACTCCAATGTGGGCAATGTTGGCCACCACTCCAATGTCGGTAATTTTGGGGACGGGTAGGAGCGAAGTATATTGATTGCTATTCTTGTTGCTGTACAGCCAAATCGTCGCGTCGCAACCAATGATTGATCGTTGTGCTTTTATTTTGTTTAATTGCAAGCAATGGAATGGTATGGATTTATATTGTTAATGGACATGATGAAACGAGGAGGAGCGGGCTCTTCATTGATACATGAGATTAATGGATGTGAATCGGAGAATATTAATAAAGTACCGTGATTGGATCCCATGGACAACACATGATCATTTGCCATAAGACTTTGCATTGGTTGGTGCTATTTTGGACTATTTACCGGTTTTATTCCTCTTGATTATTTATTATCGTTTGATCACATGTTCTTTTGTGATCCATGGATATGGCTTAAGATGTGATAAGAGTTCATTGAGCACCGACGCATTTGTGTCACTGGCTATCAATTCCAAGATGGGCAGATAAGACCCACCACTCAATGTGGGCAATGAGCGGTAATTTGCACCCATTCATTCGTGTATTCATTCCATTCATTCATGTATTCATTCTATTCATTCATGTATGTGTTCCAAGAATTGTTCATACTTCAATTGAGTTGGCTTGTCCACTCTATGCTTGATTTATCTTGTATGGTATTTGCTGAGTTTCGACTCATTCTTGCTTTCTATATTCATTTAGGTGAACGTTGATGATGGCCTTGTGGGAAGGGATTAGTCAAGCACATTTCACTCAGTTCACCATTATTCATCTTCCTTCTTAAGTTTGATTATGTCTTTCAATTGTCAAATGAGGAACTGTAATAAATAAGGTAAAGACTACATGTTATTTAGTTCTGGTAATTACTGTTAGTGGCTTCTCTGAAGTTCTCACTGTTTATATGCTGATGGATTCGTTCTTTATTACTGTTATGCTAGTATTACCATTGAACTCTTCGATTGATTATAGAAGTTCAAATTAAATTCTTCCGCATTGTGGTTGTATGTAGATTCTCTAGGTAATATTTTGGCTTCCGAATAGCCAGGGTGTTACAAAAACTTCCGTCCAACCACGTGTAATCGAACTTCCTTCCGACCACGTGCAGTTGAAACCTCCTTCCGACCACCGTAGTCGAACCTCCTTCCGACCATTTGTAGTCGAACCCCCTTCCAACCACGTGTAGTCGAAACCTCCTTTCAACTATCTGTAGTTCAACCACCTTATGATCATGTGTAGTCAAAACCTCTTTCGACCACCTGTAGTCGAACCTCCTTCCGACCACGTGTTTTCCTTACTTCCGAGAGTCCGTTATCCTTCGTTCGAGCTCTAATTTGAGTGATTCAAAATTCTAATTTCATCTTAAATCAAGATCTAGCTATCTATACTAGAATTATTCAATTTGGAGTTTATTTGAATTTATTTGAATTTTATTTGATTTTGCTTTGTTTTCTCGTATATATTTCAACGACTCCGGGGAACCCGATTTATTCAAAGAGCTAGATCCTCAAGGTTTTATGCAAGGCAAGTTACACATTTGATTATATTTGAATCTCAGTATTTCAAATGATTTACGTTCTATTTTCTATTATAATTGCATGCATATTTATATCCAAGTAATTTAAATCTCTGTTTTAAAATTCTAGTTACTCCCAATTCCTTTGTATAGCCAAATGTTGCTATTGAAGTACCCATACCTTGATGCTATAGTCAAAATCTAGTTGGTACATTAGTATGAACTAATTATGGAGGAATATGATTTGACTTGATGCTCTGATATTGTTTTTACCATATAAATTTTGGGAAATAATTTAACTTAGAAAATAAAATGACAATTGGTTTGGACTTGGGTGAAATGGATGTTTGGATGAGTGCATGCATATTCATTTCTATTATCGAGGCCCAGGGTTTTATTGAAAGTCGTCCAAGTCAGTTAAGGACCGGTCTTCAAACCGCATCTTGCTAAGCGTCATCGTACTGCCATATATCTTGTGTGGGCGGGACCTGGCTAAATAATTTGTATCATCTCAAGTTAGTTGTACCATCCAGTTTCGTGTATGTCTTTATGACCTACTTTTATGTATTCCCACATGGCGCAAGAGGGGGCTTAAGTCCGACGAGTTTCTATCCAAAGGAAGCAAAACCTTAGTGAGGTGGGACTACGGTGGGATGGTGTATGGTAAAGACCTTGACACGTGCTCTAAACTGCTTACCTAAGGTAGTGAGCAGTAGTATCGACGGATGCCAAGCAAACTAGACAAGTCATGTTGTTGGGTAAAGTTGTACAACCTCTTGAGAGTAAACTATTCTAAATAGCCGTGTCCACGGTCATGGACATGCTTAGCAAAGATAAAGCAAAGTAAGATTTTGGTTTTGATTTCAAAAGACTTTATCAAATGATTTTAGATTTCTTATCTGGTTGAGAAATTGGAAGGGTATCCTTCACCACTCGTTGATGAATGTTATCTGACTATAAAACTTGAGTTTTAGATAAATGAACTTTAGCTATGGAATAGACTACTTTGGAACTTAGTACAAGTATTTGAAAAGAAGCATTGCTTTATGCAAAATCAACTCTATAAGCCATCCGTTGATATATCCCTGCATGCATTATAACTCTGTTAATTGGGTGTAACTTGCGAGCACAGTTGTTTGTGCTCACCTTGCTTAATACATTGTTGAGCAGGAGAAGAGTGCTACGTGGATGATAAGAACTTAGACGACTAGGCTGCGCCCCCACACGATTGTCTGTGGTGAATCGTGTGGCCTTTCTTACTACTTTTGCTTTCGCTGTATTTGGCTGGTTGGCTTTATGCCCCCCTCTGTAACAAACTTTAATTATTAGCAATGAATGACGTATTGTGGTTATACTACCCACTTTTGTTTGACTGTGTACACTAACTGTAACATCCATTTAAAAAAACCAAATTTCTCTCTCTCTTTCTTTCTCTCTCTCGGCCGGCCCGCTACCTCTTCTCCTTCCCCTTTTTCCTGGCACGGCGCATTCTTCCCCCCTCCCCCAATTTCCTCTCTCCCGTGTGCTACCTCCTTCCCCACTCTATCTTCTCCGCCCGGGCTGCGCCCTCTTCCCCGGGCCGACCCCTCCTTCTCCCCTTCTTTCTGCGGCGCCCGGCCCGGCTCCATCTTCCCCTCCGCTCTGCCGCTCCCTGCAGCGCCGCCCCGCTCTGCGAGCCCCGCGCCGGTGCCGCCTCGACTCCCCTGTGTCAGTGTCGCCTCGAGCCCTGTGCCATGGCCGACCCAAGCCCCGTGCCGCCGTCCTCTCTTCCACGCACCGTCTCGGCTTCCCCGCGCCCGTCCCCTCCTCCGGCTATAAAGCCATGCACCCCCCTGTTCTCCCGTCTTCGCCTTCCTCCTCTCCCCACTCCCTGAGAAGCCCGGTGCCACCGCCGCCGCCATCTCCTCCACCACCGGTGTACCTCCGGCCGATTCGGCACCGCCGGAAGCTTTGCCCCACCGCCCTCGGCCATCCCCGCTTGCCGGCCGAGCTCCCCCGCCACCGAAGCCCGCCGCCCCCGTGAATCTTTCCACCGCCGCCCTCGATCTCCATCGTCGGTGTGTTTCGCAGCTTCCCCGCCCCGCCGACCGCTCGGTAAGTCACCTCGCGCCTCCTAGGTGCTCGTGCACCACTCTCCTTCCTTCCCCTTCCTCCGGTCATCGTCCCCGTTGAATGGCCGCCAAGCCCGACCTCCCCCGGTCGCCGTCAGCTCCTCCTAACTGCCGCCTGAGCCCCTGCTCCCTCTCGGTGCCCACTCTCCCCCTCTAGCGCCTCTCCGCCCGAATCGCCGCCATTCTCCTCCCTCTCCGCCTGGCCTCTTCTTCCCGCCCTCCCTTCGCTCCAGTTCGGCCCAACCCTCCTCCCTCTGCCCGGCTTCGCCTCCCCCCGATCCCGGTGCCCTTGCTCTCCTCCCCCTCTCTTTCTTCCCCGGCCACACCGCCCAGCCGCCCCCGTGCGCCCCTGCTTCCTCGGTCAGACCGGATGCCTCTCCCGGTCAGACCGGCCTGCACCCCCCTCTCCCCAACTTCCTGTGGCCGAAGCCACCCTACTCTCTCTGGCAGTGGGCCACCACCCCCCAGTGCAGTATCAATGAGTGTTGAATTGTGTTAGCGGTAGCAGTGAGTAGTTGTTCTGGCAATGGAAGTTCATCTGTTAATCTTGTTGCAATGTTTGTTATCCCTGTGCAGTAACTCAATATCAGTAGCAGTAGTGTGTTCAGCTTGTCTGGAATTTTGAACTGTGTTGTGATCTTGGAATTGCTTGTTAATCAGTTCATCCAGCAATTCAACCTCTATGTATAATATGTCTATTGGAAATCTCTATGTTGATCTAGCGACTAGTCTGTGCATTGAAGCTTTGGTGTTTTGTTATTCCGTATACTCTATTAGCCTTGTGCAGTGTGGTCTTGGAGCATCAGTATCCGAAGTTGAGTTTTTGGCAAAGAAAGTTATGGTGTATTGCAGTTTGTTCGGCGTTATTGTTTTGTTGTAACCACGGTCGTTTAGCAGCTTTCCTTTTTTGGTAAAAATATTCTAAATGCTTACTCTCTATGACTGTGTGTGAATTGCGACAATTCGGTTAATCGCTGTTAATTGTTAACGCGCATGCCCAGGAAAGTCAACACTTTGATCATGTTGAACCTATATTTTATGTAAATTACATTTTTTTAAATGGCAAACTGTATGCTTTAATTTTATGCCAATTTATGTTAATGGTTCTAAGGTAGTTAAATACCCACTTGAATATTAAGTGATTATTATACAATGTCCTTGGTAATTGGATTCCTTGATACTTGTCACCCTAGTAATTATATGGTAACCTATTAGTTATAGTCCGTACTCAAGTGCCATACTAGCCTTGCTTGAGTACCGGGGTTGTAACACCCTGGCTATTCGGAAGCCAAGATGTCACGCAAAACTATCAAACTACTAAGAATAGCATTAAAGCTGGATTATACAGATTCAATCAACAATAATTTATAAAGAATGACAATAAACGATCACCAGATTCATGGAAAACAATGGATAAACAAATATAATACCACGAACAGTCAAGCAATACCAAAGTTGGATTATTACAAATCTGGAAATTTATTTAACAAGTTGGCTTGACTGAAAGGTAATAATAATTATTCTGGTTGGATAAAAGTGAAGTGTAGTGTGCCGAACTACCCCACCAAATCATCTTGTCGTCCTCCTCATTTACCTAATTAAAACATACAAAGCAAGGGTGAGTCGAAGACTCAGCAAGTACTAAACAAGAATAATCAAGCATGGAGTGGACAACACAATTCAGTTGAATTACGAACAATTATTGGAACACATACATGTATGTATGGAATGAATACATGAATGGATGAAATGTAAGAATGCATTGAAGGTATGGACTTATCGATCGCATATCTGCAGATAGCGAGTGATACACCCGTCGGTGTTCACTTAAGCCCGTACTTCACAAAGTACGGGGACTCAATCACCGTATGAAGAACGTTTCATACGGGTGTCCAAGTTGCCACATTGGAATGGTGGTCAACACTACCCACATTGGAACGGTAGGTTTTCAAATGCTCATGCTGGAATTGATGGGTCTTTCAAATGCCCATACTGGAATTGATGGGACTTACCAAAAGAATCCACTTCCGTGGTCATAATGAATTTTATGAATGAACATGATGATTTCTCATGGTATGAATGAATATCACACATTAGTGGAAAAGACACATGGCATTCAACAACATGTGTAAACAAGTATGAGTATGCATTCCCACACAACATAATATATCAAGAATGCCACACAAGTTAGTTGCATGTAATGGAATACAACAACTGAAATGAATGCTAATTCTTTAATCACAAGAATCATCTTCTTGAAATGAAATAAACATCAGGATGGATAGAGAAAGGCATTCACAATTTATCCCAACATCAAGCAAACAATTGGAAACATCACCAAACAGCATAGGGTATTTGCCTTCCGCGATGTGACGTAATAGGAGGACACGAAGATGCCCCTCCACTCACCGCCTACATAAATGTATAATCGAAATAAGAATAACAAGGTATGACATTGCTACAAGAGCCCTTCCATCCCCTCTATCTCTCCCACACAAACAACGGGATCAATTTTACCAAGTTTACCCAACAGCCCGATTACCGCTAAACTGGCAGCGATACTAGAAAAATCACCATTAATTATCTGTAACTCCAAAAGACCTGAAACCAGTGCTCACTGAATCTTAACAGACCAGGATACAAAAAATTAGTTGGCGGAATCCCCTGATTCGGCCAAAACAGAGGGCTAATTAACAGCTAAACACAACCCATCTACGTCATCCGAATACGGATCGAGATAACGAAAACGGCGTAACTTTCACCCTATTGATCCAATGAGAATGATTCTTATCATCTTGGAAAGATAATTTTAAGGGCTAAAATAACTTAGTTGGGTGAAGGTTCTGATTCGGCCCTAATTTGAACAAAACTGAGGACAAACCTCATCGACCTCGGTTTTGACAGACGGACAGTTCGTAATAAAAAATTCATATCTCCCAAAATACAGATCGTATTTTCCTAATCTCGGTGCCAAACGAAATCTAACGTTCCCAGGAATAAAACTCTAGAAGGGCAAAACCCCAGATTCGGCATCTACAGTAGTCTAAACAATAGATGAAAACACTAACATTTATCTGCCCAGAATTCATAACAGTGGTAAAGAAAATATCATAACTTTCGTTATACAGATCCAATGGAGATGATCTTTATCAGCTTTGAAATATAATTTAAAGGGCTACAATAACTTATTTGGGTGGAGGTTCTGGAAATACCTCTAACTAAATCAAAACCTAGGATCAAGCCGACAGATCCTTCTCGTCAGACAGACAGAACAGCGCGCACTAAAAAAATCATATCTCATAAACCGTAAGGCGGAATCACGTGATCTCGGTGGCTATGGAAAGCTAAGAACAATACCTACAACTTTATAAGAGATGGACATGACAGAAAACGAACGAATATTACCCAAAATCGACGTACAAGGCGGTGCACAGCAAGGGAGAAGGGGGCGGCGGCGGCTCCAAAGGGGGGAGGGGGAGAGAAATGTGGAGTTTAGGGTTTGGGGGGGTGGGAACCCCCCTCTTATGGCCGGCCACCACATGGGCCCCTCCTGGGCCGTGGCCCAGGCCCAGGTTGCCTTAAAATCACAGAAAACCCCCCGGTGAAAAGATGATTCTGGTTTTTCGATTAGCTCCCTCTTCCGAAACTTCTTCTAATAAGCCGAATCACCTTCGGGGTATTACATTCTACCCCCCTTAACGGAATTCGACCTCGAATTCTAACCGGCAACTAATACCAGAATGAATTTCCAAGGAGTTGAGATCAACGGATTTAACCTTGCACACATGATCTCTAAGGAAATGATGGCGGATATCTATATGCTTGGTTCTTGAATGTTGGACAGGGTTGTTGGCTATTTTCACTGCACTATCATTATCACACAAAAGAGGCATTTTGTCAAATGTTATTCCATAGTCCATCAATGTTTGCCTCATCCAAAGCAATTGTGCACAACAACTACTGCGAAACATATTCGGCTTCACGGTGGAAAGGGCAACAGAGTTTTGTTTCTTGGAAGACCAAGACACTAAGGATCTACCTAAAAATTGACAACTCCCTGAGGTGCTTTTTCTATCCACTTTACAACCCGCATAATCCGAATCCGAATATCCAATCAAATCAAAGTTAGCACCTTTTGGATACCAAAGGCCAATACTTGAGGAATGCTTTAAATATCTTAATATTCTTTTGATGACCATTAAATGACATTCTTTTGGAGCCGATTGAAAACGTGCACACATGCAAACGCTAAACATAATATCGGGCCTAGATGCGTAAGATAAAGCAAACTACCAATCATAGACCTATAAAGCTTTAAATCAACAGATTTACCTCCTTCGCTTAGATCAAGATGTCCATTTGTAGCCATAGGAGTCTTGATGGGCTTTAAATCATCCATGCCAAATCTTTTGAGTAAATCCTTCACATACTTGGATTGACTTATGAAAACCCCATCATTGAGTTGTTTGATTTGAAGTCCAAGGAAGAAACTAAGTTCTCCTATCATTGACATCTCAAACTCCCTAGACATCATATCACCAAATTCTTTGCAAAAATCTTGATTAGTAGAACCAAAAATTATATCATCAACATAAATTTGACAAACAAAGAAATCACCATCAATAATTTTGGTAAACAAAGTTGTATCAACCTTTCCGATTTTGAATCCCTTAGAGAGTAGAAAATCTCGAAGGCGCTCATACCATACTCTAGGAGCTTGTTTTAAACCATATAGCGCCTTTGAGAGTTTATACACATGATTAGGATTTTTGGGATCTTCAAAACCCGGAGGTTGTTCAACAAAAATAAGTTCGGATATTTTGCCATTTAGGAAAGCACTTTTAACATCCATTTGAAATAATTTAATATCAAAGCATGATGCAAAAGCAAGTAAAATGCGAATAGACTCAAGTCTTGCTACGGGTGCAAATGTTTCATCATAATCTAAACCCTCAACTTGAGTATATCCTTGAGCAACTAACCTTGCCTTGTTTCTTACCACAACTCCATTTTCATCTTGTTTATTCCGAAAGACCCATTTTGTGCCAATAACATTATGCTCCTCGGGTCTTTCCACCATTGTCCAAACATCATTTCGGGCGAAGTTATTTAGCTCCTCATGCATAGCATTCACCCAATCCGGATCTTCTAGTGCTTCATCTATACGCTTTGGTTCCAAAGAGGAAACAAAAGAGTAATGTTCACAAAAAGAAGCAATACGAGAGCGAGTTTGGACACCTTTGCTTACTTCACCCAATATTTGGTCTATTGGGTGGTCTTTGGCTATTGCGTTGTGGATCCTTTGAGGTAGATTAAATGATTGATCACCTTCCTTAACATCTTCTTGATTTTGATTAATTTTATTTGTCACGGAAGAGGTAGGTGGCTCAACTCTCATGGATGATGATGGTTCACTTTGATCTTCTTTAGGCTTAATGTCCCCAATTTGCATATTCTTCATTGCTTCCATAAGAGCTCCATTACCTACATCATCAAGATCTTCTTGCTCTTCTTGAGAGCCGTTAGTTTCATCAAATTGTACATCGTGCCTTTCTTCAACAATACCACTTGTTTTGTTAAAGACACGATATGCTTTGCTATTTGAAGAATAACCTAGCAGAAAACCAACATCACACCGACTAGCAAATTTAGAAAGTCGAACACCCTTTCTTAAGATATAGCATTTGCACCCAAATACTCTAAAGTAAGAGATGTTCGGTTTTCTTCCAACAAGGAGTTCATAGGAAGTCTTTTTCAAAAGTCTATGCAAATAAAGACGGTTTATGGCATGACAAGCGGTATTAATGGCTTCCACCAAAAGCGATCGGAGTATTATACTCATCAAGCATTGTCCTAGCCATTTCTATTAATGTACGATTTTTCCTTTCTACTACTCCATTTTGCTCGGAGTGTAGGTAGTGGAAAACTCATGCTTTATTCCAAGTTCATCACAATAATCTTCAATATTAGTGTTTTGAACTCTGAACCATTATCACTACGGATTTTCTTTATTATAAAATCAAATTCATTTTGAGCCCTTTTGCAAAACTTTTAAAAATCTTGGAGGCTTCACCTTTGTCATATAAGAAGAATACCCATGTATATCTAGAGTAATCATCTACAACGACTAAACAATAGCTATTGCCCCAATGCTCTTATAGGTTGTTGGCCCAAACAAATCCATATGTAAGAGCTCCAATGGCCTAGAAGTTGACATGATACTTTTGGAAGGATGAGAGTTAGCAACTTGCTTTCCTACTTGGCAAGCACTACATAGTCTATTTTTCTCAAACTTCACATCCTTCAAGCCAACTATTAAGTCATGTTTAAAAAGCTTTTTAAGTTGAATCATTCCCACATGACCTAGTCTTATATGCCATAACCAACCCATTGAAGTTTTTGCAATCAAACAAGTTTTCAAACACGATTCATTTGAGGAGAAATCAACCAAATAAAGATTGCCGAATCTAAAACCTTTAAAAATCATTTCTTTTTTTTTCTTTAAAAATAGTGACCTCCTTTTTAGAGAAAGAGCAAGTTAATCCAAGATCACATAATTGAGCAACGGATAGCAAATTAAAATTCAATGTTTCTACTAAAGATACATTTGAAATGGAAAGGTCATTTGAGATAGCAATTTTACCTAGGCCAATTACCTTTCCTTTGCTATTGTCACCAAAAGTAATCTTTTCATTTCCGCTCCCGTTCTCAAATGAGGTGAACATTTTCCGGTCTCCGGTCATGTGTTGAGTGCATCCACTATCAAGCACCCAATGCCTTCCACCGGTCTTGTAGTTCACCTACAAAAGAGATCAAGTTCTTTTAGGTACCCATATTTGTTTGGATCCTTGGAGGTTAGTTATCAAAGATTTGGGCACCCAAATAGCATTCTTTTTAACACCTAAAATTGAGGTGCCAACAAACCTAGCAAACACTTTTCCATCTTTGGCCTTTTTGAGCATATAACAAGAATCAAACAAGCCAATTGATGAAACCTTACCAATAGGACACTTTTGTTGAACATGTCCTATTTCCCGGCATTTTTGGCAAAATTTGCCATTTTGATTAACAAACCTCACGGGCTTGTTTACCGATTTCTTACCTTTTTTGGGCACGTACCCAAGTCCTTCCTTATTGAATGAGCATCTTTGCTCACTCAAAAGCTTGTCAAGGGTAGCTTTACCCTTGAAACACCTTTCCAAGCTCTTACTTAGCTTGGTGACTTGCTCCTTTAGCTCACTATTTTCTACAAATAGCTTATCACAAGATTTAGCATTTTCAATTTTAGAATCAACACTTGAGCTACATGGTATAGCAAGCAAATCATCGCACGAGGTGGATATGCTAGTTCTAGCAATGTTTACACTAGGCATTTTTTCTTGAATATCGCAAGAAATACCAATGCTAGTGTAAGACTTATCTTGGACAAGTAAATCATGAGCTTCTTTCAATTCATCATAAGAGTTCTTTAAAGATATATGCTCTTTCTTTAGAACTCTAAATTTAGCTTTTTCCTTTCCAAGATATTCATTTAATTCTTCAAGCATATCCATGAGCTCATCATAGGAGGGTTCTTCACTATCAAGAGATTTTACCTTTTCTCCTTTTGCCATGAGGCAAGTGGGAGTAGAAAATAGCGATGGAGCCTCCTTGATGGCAATACCGACAAGTCCTCTCTTCTTGGAGGACCCCTCAATATCGGAGTCGGAGTCGGAATCCGAATACTCCTTGTCGGAGTCCCATTCTCCGATATGGGCTTCATTCTTGCCATCCTTGTGAAGCTTCTTGAAAAGCTTCTTCTTTCCATTGAATTCTTTCTTCTTTGATGACTTACCCTTGTCATCCTTCTTGGTTGGGCAATGAGAAGCAATGTGACCCTTCTCATCACACTCATAGCAACGAATGTTGCTATAGCGCTTCTTTTCATTTGATGATTGCCCTTTTGCAATCTTATCAAATTGAAGCTTCTATGAGGCCGTCTCCTCATGAACTTTTCATTCTTCTCACAAGGAGAGCAAATTCCTCCTCGGAGTCTTCATCCTCATCTTCTTCATCACTTGATTCCGCTTTTGCCTTAAAAGCGGTAACTTTCTTCCTTGAAGAAGTTGACTCAATGAGCTCTTCCTTGTCTTTCTTGTAAAGCTCATTTGTGATTAGGTTTCCCAAAAGCCCGGTTGGTGTCATCCTTGGCAACTCGGGAGAGTTGAGAAATAATGTCACCAACACTTCAGACTTGTCGGGAAGAGCCCTAAGCATCTTGCACACAACATCAATATCAAGCAAATTAGTACCAAGACCCTTGAGCTCATTTACAATGTTGTTGAGTCTAGAGTACATTTCGGTGATACTCTCTTGAGGCAACATTGTAAATGTCTCATATTTGATCCTAAGCCTATGCAATTTGGCTTCTTTAACCGTGGATGTGCCCTCATGAATTTCAGAGAGCGTAGTCCATATCTCGTGAGCAGTTTCAAGGTTGCTCACGCGGTTGAACTCATCCGCGTTTAAAGCTCCAAAGAGAGCGTTCATAGCTTGAGCATTGAGGTGAGAGTTTCGTTCGTCTTGATCCGTGGGGTGTGTGGGATCAAGTGCCATAACGAAGCCTTCACTTACAATTCTCCATACGCTTGGGCTCATGGCCTTTAAATAAATTGACATTCTAATTTTCCAATAAGAATAATTTGATCCATCAAATAGAGGAGCCTTGCCTATAGACATTCCCTCGCTAGCCATCCTTTTCTCTCCTAGACGGTTAAGTCTAAAATTAGAGAGACCATGCTCTGATACCACTTGTAGGATCAAGGATAACCGACTAGAGGGGGGTGAATAGGAGGTTTCTAAATTTTCTTAATCAAATTACCGAAATTAGCAAGATACTCTAATCAAAGATATTTAACACAATCTATGAGCTACAAAATAAGTGCAATAAGTAAAGACAAGAATTAACCGCACAAGGACAAGGGGTTTTTCCCGTGGTATCGAAGATTTGTCGATCTTCACTAGTCCACGTTGAGGAAGCTTGACCACTCAAGCCGGCTCCACAAATTAAGCCTACCCTCGATCACTTGGTTGTTCTTCCTCCTCTCCGAGTTGGTGAACACCGACCAATCACAACCAAAACGGGTCTCTTCACAAGCTTCTTTGAAGAGATCACCGAGCAACCTTCGCTAAGTCGTCTAGGTGCCGACAAGCACCAAGAGAATAGAACTTGAACTTCACTTGACGACAATCAAGAGCCAATGGATCAACTAAGAATGCAATGCTCTTGTTCTTGCTCACTACCTCACAAATGTGTGCAAAGAGAGTAAATGAGGAGTGAGAGGAGTGCTCAAGGCTCAAATGAATTGAATGAATGCTCAACAACACGTCCTTGAGCTGGTGGGGGTGTATTTATACCCCCAACAACCAAATATGACCGTTATGCAGAAAATCAAGCAAAACTCAGGGAAATCGGAACTTCCGCAGTACAAAGTGCGGAACTTCCGCCCTTCACTCGAGTGCACTGTAACGGTCATTACAAAGAGCATTAAATGCTCTAAACTAGCCGTTGATTTATGTGCGAACTTCCGCCAAATAGATTTCGGTTCTTCCGATTAATCGGAAGATCCGCTTTACAATGGAACTACCGCACTCGTGAAAACGGCTAAGTCCCAAAAGGGTGCTCTCGAAAAACCGATCAGCGCATAATTGAGCAACCGATTAATCGGAACTTCCGCTCATTTTATTGCGGAACTTCCGCGCTTGAGAATTTGGCTAAGTCCCGAAAAAGGATGCTCTCTGGAAAAATTCGACCGCGCAAATTTCGGAGCAACCGATTAATCGAACTTCCGCTCATATCATTGCGAACTTCCGCACTTGAAAAATCGGCTAAGTCCCGAAAATGGATGCTCTGGAAAAATCAAGCCGCAGACTTTTTGAGCAACATGACAATGGAAGTTCCGCATATACATGCCTAACTTCCGATTATGTTCTCGAGAAAAGATTTTCTTTTAAACCAAACCAAAAGAACATGCATGATCCTAAGTTGATCCAAAGGCATAATGAGATGCTTTCAAGCTACTAGACAAGCTCCCCTTAATAGTACGACATTTATCCTATAATCCGGTCTTCCTCTATACTCCAAAGACCTAGAAAATTAAAAGGGTCCTAGTCTATTTGTACCTTGTCTTTGAGATCAACTCCATCTTCTCATCATTCTTTGACATGCAGCTCCTTGGTTTCACTTTGTCATTTGGGACTATGCCTTGTAATCACTTCAACAAACATGTTAGTCCCATATTCACATAAAGTCATTAATTACCAAAATACAATTTTTAGGGGCCTAGATGCTTTCAGAACCCCCCCTCTTATGGCCGGCCACCACATGGGCCCTCTGGCCGTGGCCTGTGCCCAGTTGCCGTGAAATCACAGAAAACCCCCCGGTGAAAAGATGATTCTGGTTTTTCGATTAGCTCCCTCTTCCGAAACTTCTTCTAATAAGCCGAATCACCTTCTGGGTATTACAGGGGTATTAACCACCCAAATCATCATCTTTTAAACTTAAAGATTGTTTTGGGCAGTCATTGGGGTAAATGACTGAAATGGTTGAGATAAAAAATTTTACTCTTCTCAAAACCCTAAAAGCTGCTCATACTCCATCTGGGCGGATGGAGTGGTGGCGGGTGCCGTCAGGCACGAGAATTATTGGTATGTGGTTTGAACCGCCCAGACGATCTTAAGGACTGAATCCTGTGATGGCCTCCTATCGCAAAATAGTACAACCACAAGTCTATAATGGTGTCGACCTGGCTAAATAATTTATGTCCATCAGTACTAGTTACACCAGGTAGATGTCTCGCAACTCCATAGGCCTCCGAGCCTATGGGTTTGGGAGTTCTTGGTGCAAGGGGGGAGGGTTTGGGGGCATAGTTGACGCGGGTGCGAGAGCGTAACCACTCTCAGACGAAACCTTAGCGGGTGTAACAAACACTGGGGGATGCATTGTAAAGGCCTTGTGGTAATCTCTCTTGATTCACATGTCTAAGGAAACGTGTGTACATATCAAGATGATTGCCTCTTGTGGGTAAAGATGTACAATCTCTGCAGAGAATAAAAGCATTGAATGTACCGTGCCTACTGGCCACAAAGTGCACAGTACTTACAAGATATAGTTCTATTTCAAAAACTTTTGTGTATGGGTTGGAAAATGTGCAGGGCTCCTCTAGCCCTTGTTTGGATTTCCCTGGGTAGTCTTACCCAGTGTGGATAATAGGTGGGTGTAACCACCGTAAAAAATAAGCATGAAGGTGGAGGTAGCCTCTGCTGTTATTAATTATTGTACAATTAATTTCTTTAAAAATACAATTTGGTTAAAATGCTAAGTGATAGGATTTTGTAATATATGTATTTATAAATGTTGCTTTACGCAAATAAAAGAACCCGAGCCATCCTTGTCAAGCCTTGCATGTATATTATTGCATCTGTTGTGTTGGCTCGCGAGCACGGTAGTTGTGCTCACCCTCGCTCTTTCCCCCCAACCCTCAGAAGCAGGAACTTTGGAGCTTTCGACTACCGCGAGGATCCGGAAGTCTGAAGACCCAGGAGTTTAGTCCTTAGTTGTTCTAAATCTCACCCCAGTCTAGCTGACTCTTTCGGTTCTTATGTGCCTCCTATATTGTCCGAGCTTTTCGGATAATATCGGGCGTACACGAGTTCCCCAGTCACTTGCCTGTGGAGAGATGTGCCCTCACCTCTTTGCTTCCATTGTTGCTTCCGCTATCGTTTGTAATGTATTCATTTGGCCTGTTCGGCCCTTATTGTAAAAAATGGGTCCGAAGCGGTCTATGTAAACTCGATGTGTAAATTAATGAATGGTATGGTTCTACGCCATGTATGATTTGATTCAGCAATGTGCCTGTAAAGTGCTATCTACTGATCCAGGGAATAGCATAGTGGTTTCACAGAGGATTCCGGATTGAGAAATTCCAGGTCCGACACTAACTGTTCCTAGACTAGTATATGAAACACATAGAATCTGGGATCTTTCGCTCCCGGGTTCGACAACATAAGCTATCACAAACAGTTTCAGCTACAAATCGACTGTGATAGTAACCTATCATAGACGGTTATGTGTTAATAACCATCTGTGATGACCTCATGTCATTAATGACTCATAAACTCACACGACTCATGAAACCGTTTGTGATAATGTTTTTGAACCGTTTGTGATTACCTTTTCTATAGTAGTGCTTGGTTACCCTATTGGAGATGAGTACAAGCTGCTCTTCTGGAATCTCCACTAACTGTTCATCTGAAATCGAATACAGTGCAGACAAAGGGACAATAAAGGAACTAGAAGAACTGTCAACTTGGTTAGTCACTAAACCCACAGAATTAGACTTATTTACCCTGGCCAAAACATCAATTTCATGTGTTTTCATCTTGGAATAAAGATCATTCAAAGTGAGTGTTTCAATGATTATGTAATACCTCATTTATCCGGTTAGGTTGTATCGTTTTATTGGTATGGGAATTCTATTCGAAAACGAAATTTTCAACTTTCCGGAATCGGTTCGGTAGAAAGAAAGAGGTCGTGAGAGTAAAAGAAATCGTTTTTCGTCGGAAAATCCAAATCTTGGGGTAAATGTTATTGCGGACAACCTGGGCCGCAGTCACACCTGTGGCCCATGAGGGGCCGGCCCATGTAGGGGCGCCAAAAGGCCAAAAGGGGGGGCGCACCACTTTCCCCAAACCCTAAAGCCCCACCTCCTCCCCTTGAGCCGCCCCTTTCTTCCTCCCTCCTCCTAGGCGCCCCTCTCCATTGGTTGCTGCCATTGAGATCCCCGAGCTGCACACCGGTCTTCAACGCGTTCTTCTTCGATTCTTCCCCGCGGGCGCTTGCATCCACTGGTTCGCTGATTTGGGGCTGGCCAAAGAAGGAGAGGGAAGGCTTTGGGAAGTTGTTCCTCATCGTTCTTGGTCTACAAGGGTAACGAGACCCCATCGCTGTTTGATTGCGTTAGAGTTGTCGATTCCATGTTTTTGATAGTATTGCGTAATTTCTGTTAGTAGATCGGTTCTGTACAGTAGGTTGCAACTCGGTTTTGGGTGCCTTAGAGGCAGAATTGGATGATTTCGCCTTCTAGAGTTTTGTTCCTTATTTCATTAGATTTCTTTTGGCACCTGGATCACAATTTTTCACCCAGTAGATTAAAAGTTATGGCTGTTTTACTACGCGCTGGTCTGTCTGTCAGAACTGATGGGTATAGTCGGTTGCACCTAGGTTTTGATCTAGTTAGAGTCAGAATCAGGTCGGCCACCCAACTAGGTTTTTGAAGATAATTTCACCATGTTTCCAGGCTGATAAAAATCACTTTATTTGGATCAGTGGTTTAAAAGTTATAGCATTTTCTTTAGGGCTGTTCAGATTTCTGGGCAGACTGCAGTTGTAGTTTTTCAATGGATGGTTAGACCTCTGTAATGGCCGAATTAGAGTTTACCATCAACTAGAGTTTTGTAGCCTGTTAAGTTAAGAAAATTTGAGCACTGGTTTCAGGTCTTTTGGACTTACGGTTTTTTATTGGTGAATTTTCTAGTAAAACTGCCAGATTGGGGTTAATTGAAATAGTTGGGTAGATTGATCAAATTGAACTTTTAATTGGTTAGTTTGGTTAGAGATTGAGGAGGACACGTGTAGCATTGCCATAGTCGTTGCCCTCATTTCGATTATATTTTATTGTAGGCGGTGAAGCGGTGAGTGGAGGGTATCACAATTACCTCCCAACCCGCAGTAGCGTGCAGTGGCAAGTAATTTGTATTCAATGTTTGATGTCATGTATGATGTGTGAATGAATGCTTACATTTGTTCGTATTTGTAGATGAATGCCATGTGTTCTTTTCATTTATGAGTACTATTCAATATTGACATGGGATCATCATGACATGCATACATTATTTTGGTAAGACCCATCAATTCCAGTATGGGCACTTGAAATCCCATCAATTCCAAGATGGGTACGTGAGTCCACCATTCCAATGTGGGCCACGTTACGTGAGTCCACCATTCCAATGTGGGCCACGTTACGTGAGTCCACCATTCCAATGTGGGCCACGTTGACAATCGTATGAAACGCTCTTCATACGAATACTTTAAGTGAACACCGACGGTGCTTCACTCGCTATACCCAGATATATCTTTGCATTATGTCCATTTCCTTCAATGCACCATTCCACTTCATCCATTCATAAATTCGTTTCAGAGTTGTTCAAATTATGTTTGTGATATATTGCTCATGGTATGCTTGCCGTTACATACTGCTTGTTTGTCGAGTCTTTGGCTCATTCTTGCTTTATTGTCTTATTTAGGTAAATGACAAGGAAGAATGATCTTGTGGAGGGTAGTTCATCACGTTGCACTCACTCTCATATATCAATCAATTTGAGGACTTTGATTGTCGTTAAATATGATTTGTATTGCATTGTAATAAGCCGTCATGGCATTGTTTACCATATCTTTCTCAATTGTCTACTTCCATTTCGTTGATTAAGTATTGAGGATGAATGCTTGATTACATATATTCTTAATACTTGCTCCATAATATCATGCGATTTGATGTTATTCATTTGAAGAGTAGTGATTGTAGGTGACATCTTGACTTCCTTATAGTCGTGGTGTTACAGCTTGGTATCGAGCGGGCTTTAGGTCCGTGGTTCATTCAAACATATTAAATTGACACATCGTGCACATTAGGAGGATTGGGTAAACATTGCTTTCGATTTCAATTGTTGTGACTCGATTAATGAGTCGTTGTTGAGTTGTTTTTTTCGTGATGTGTTAAATTATGATATGATGTGTTATCCTATATATATATATATGGATTAATTTTATGATCGTCAAGAGATGATCCGATATAATATATATATATACTCATAATTGATTGCATTAGTTATGCGCTTAGCTAGCGGCGTTGATCGCTTGAGTTCGTGGTTGATGTCCTCGGTTTTGCCAAAGCTATACCATTGCTTGTAGTATGATATTAGAGAACTTCTTACCTCTGTTCTATAAGTTCGTATTGATCATGAGCTCATTGATGAACTTGTTACCTTTCTCGAACCGATATCCGGTTTCTGGTTGTGGTTCCCGGCGCTTCGTGACTTCTTTTGAAATTGGGGTTTTAATGAAGAAGGCAAGCTCCATCGCTTCTCGATTCGTTCTTTAAAACAAATATTGCCCTTTCGACTATTGTGATATTTCGCTCCACGTGAGCATAGCTCAAATGCAAGATTTCTCTTTTCACAAAGACTTGTTTTACCTCGTTGGGAAATTTAACTCATTCGCTCGCTTGGAATCTCGGTATTGGAAGACTTCTTTTGCAAGTTCTTTATTAAGTGTGTATTGATCTTGCATATCTCTTTGAGTCGCTATAGTAAGTCGTTCTCTTCCTTGATTTTCGAATTTGACAAATTCTTGTCCTATGGCGATTGATGAATTTCTCTTGGGTTCATGATTTTCATAGACGAGTTTAAAAAGGCCTTTAATGGTACTCCGAAAACATTATTGTTTTTCGATTGTCGAATTGCTTTTACTACGAATGATCTTTGTAAATTGGCAACATTGATATTTTCATGGTTGTTCTTTCTTTCTCATTGGAAAAGAGCGACTCATTTACTTGTTTGATGGTTTGCCTAATGAGAATTCTTGTTGCAAGATCGTTAACACGAAAGCATTGGCTCAACGTATTCCTTTTGAAACCGTCTGCTTGTTGAAATTTGATGCATCTCTTTTATGAAGAAAAGCGTTAAAACCCTTTTGGAGTGCTTGGTTATGCTTAAGTCGGGGGTTGCACCCAAACAAAGATCGTGGGCTACGGGTTTCTATTAGACCCTAATTGTTTTTCAAAAATAGTTTCTTACCTTTCCGTCATGGAGCTCTCATTGTCGTTTGTGAATGTTATTCTTGACAAGATCGTTCTCCTTATGTTATCCCTATCTCTCTTGTTGATAAGGGCAACTCGGTTATCCGCTTAATAGTTCGAGAATGAAAATTTCCTTTCACAAAGTTCATTGAAGAAAATTTCGACTATGTTCATTTCTTTGGAATATTTGGAGTGTTGGAGTTTAGAACCTCCTTTGAAAAGAAAAGTGTCGAAACCCCTTTCTAGAGTTTTGTAGTCTTTGGGTGTGACGTTTGTTCAACTTTGTGGTTTTTGTACTGAATTCTTTTCTAGAATAAGTTGTTATTACAATTCCATTTGATGCCAAAATTTTTATGATCCGATTTGTCATGTTCCTTTAGAAGGTTTATTGACACGATCAAGAATATGAGAGTAAGGTTGATTCTTTTATAGAGAAAGAAGTTTGACCACCTTTCTTGATGTTCCCAAAATGATCCAATTTCGAGTTTTGTGTTCATGACCTATTGGAGGTCCCAGCTTAATTATGATAAACGAAGTTTGCCACGTAAACGATTTGTTGCGAGTTATAATGGTTCTTCATGATTCGAGCGCTTTGATATTGAATGCTCGTTGTTCTTATCTCACGAGGTCGACATTCTCTTCTTTTGAAGCTTATGCATTCAATGTAAACTCCCTTATGTTCAATGAGTTCATTGCTTAATTGGTTTTCTCCTTGGTCCTGTTTGTGGCGAGTGGTAAATGATTTTCTAGTTGGTGAGAATCATGGTCATGTGCCTCTTCTTTTAAATATTCACCCATTCTTTTCACATGAGACTTTCGAGGTGTTTTCTAATTGACGTTGTGAGATTGATGTTGAAACTTGTAGTAAAATAATCACCTCTGTGTTACCACCTAAATGAGAATACTTCAAGTCTAGTTTCCGTAACCTTTGGAGTTCGTGAATATTCAGTAATCAAATTGTTTTAAGTGAAATGGTGCATGGAGATATCCTATTGCTTCTTAAGAGTTTTGTGTGATTTAGTCCTAAAGGTTCCTTGGTTTGAGTTCGCAAAGTGAGGTTGCAATCAAAGGAAATTTTCGTCGCTTTCGTTGAGAGTCCGTTTGCTTTCCGTGAAGTCCTGTAAAGGAAAATGCTTGTTTTGTGGCTGAGGTCATTTGGATTACGTGTTTCATGAGTAAATGAACTGCTTTGAACAAATTTGGCGTGTTGAAAAATTTTATTTGTTCTTAAGTAGTTCCGTGGGTTGAACTAAAGAACTTACTTTGTTCAGTGGTTCGTGTTATTAGTTCAAGAACTAATTGTTGTGTTAAAGGAAAGAGTGCAGTAGAGTATTTGATAATTTGAGTCAAGTTTCGTAACTTGTGATTATTTGCATTGTTCCTAAATCTGTTGCTCTTTCCGCTCAAGAGATGGCGAATTTCAAACGTATTATCTTTCTTTCTCGCTTACTGTTATTTGCTATTCTCTTTTGAGGATGTGTGTCTCCAATTATGAACTCATCTTTCGCTTTCCAAGATCACCTTTATCGAATATTTCTTTTGGTTTCTGCTCGTAGTGATGAGCAACGTCTTTCTGTGTGAATAAACTTATCTTTGTTCGCCTCTTCCATTTGAGAAAGGATCACAGCTTTGGGTTGCAAAGTGTTTGCAAAGGATAAGTTTGGCAATTGTTTGGTGGTGGATGAATAATCGTAGTGATGATATCTTGCTACCAAGTTATCGGAGGAGTAGTAGAATGTGAAATAATTTTGAATCAGTATCCCTTGGAGGGAAATTGATTCACTGAAATGTTTGACTTCAAGTAAGTCCGAATAGTGTTACTACTGAATAACACTGTATAGTGAAATTCTAGAACTTCAATTCGAGATTGAAAAGTTAGTGATTATCGGAGGTATGGAAACCTTCATTGAATTTTTTTGAGTAACGAATTGGATAGCATTGCGAGATGGTGTGGGTGATTTCTGATGATGTCATTGAGTGAGTATGTTAGAATGGTGGTGCTATTGGAGATTTAATTCGATGATTTCACTATCAGTTATAAGAACAATCGGTTGTAGAGGTTTTGGAAGTTAAATTTGGGTTTGCATTGTTATGTTAGACCTTTGGTCACACAATGATTATGTGTAGAGAAAGTGGAATAATGGAGTTTCTGATCAAGAAATGATATTTGATAGAACCCTTTTGATGTAGTACATGATTGTGCGGGTTAAGGATTACGAGTTGTTGTTCTTGGAAATTGGAGGTAATGTGATGGTATGGAGCCTTTTACGTGGTGCCTTGAACGCCTTCTATTAAATCGATTTTTGGTTAGTAGAATGAATTGCCTAGAGTATTCGGTGGATTCAATTTAGCCTCTCCACAATTGAGTGGATGATGTCCTTCAGTTTGATCATAATTTGATAATGTTCAATTAAGAGGTTTAATCTCATGTGGTATGCGATGAATTCAAATTAGAGAAATTTTATTCCTGGAGGAGAGAAGTCGTGGAAAGGTATGTTCATCTGATAATGAAGTGTTTTCTTGATTCTCGCTTGAGTTGTTGTGTTGACCTGTTTTTTACGCAATTTGAGTTGAGGTCGTGTTGGCAAGTATATTCTTTCCAATTCGCATAAACCGCAAGTGTTTGGTTTGGCGTTCCCAGAATTTCTCCTTTGGTTGTAAAATGGATTTGTTTTCGAGATGAATTGTCAAATTTGGAATCTAACCTTTTGGTGAGAGTTAGCATTACGTGGATACGATGAGGACTCTCTATTTCTAGTTGGATTCTCTTCGTTTTTGAAAGTTGTAAGAATTAGGACGCTGGCTTATCGCGTTGATCGCCCTGGATCCTTATGCGAGGTACGCATCGTCTGGTGTGCACGAGTGTTAAGCGAGTATCAGAGCAATTCCAAGCTTGAATTATCGTTGTTTCATTCCAGACGCAGTTTCCTCTCGAGTAGTTTGGTGCGTAGATTCGAGGTCGAATCTTTTCTAAGGGGATAGAGTGTAATACCTCATTTATCCGGTTAGGTTGTATCGCTTTATTGGTATGGGAATTCTATTCAAAACGAAATTTTCAACTTTCCTAATCGGTTCTAGAGAAAGAAAGAGGTCGGAGAGTAAAAGAAATCGTTTTTTGGAAAATCCAAATCTTCTGGGGTAAATGTTATTGCAGACAACCCGGGCCGCAGTCACACCTGTGTGGCCCATGAGGGGCCGCCGCCCATGTAGGGCCGCCAAAAGGCCAAAAGGGGGCACCACTTTCCCCCCCCCCAAACCCTAAAGCCCCACCTCCTCCCCTTGGAGCCGCCCCTTTCTTCCTCCCTCCTCCTAGGCGCCTCCCTCTCCATTGGTGGCTGCCATTGAGATCCCCGAGCTGCACACCCGGTCTTCAACGCGTTCTTCTTGATTCTTCCCCGCGGGCGCTTGCATCCACTGGTTCGCTGATTTGGGGCTGGCCAAAGAAGGAGAGGGAAGGCTTTGGGAAGTTGTTCCTCATCGTTCTTCGGTCTACAAGGGTAACGAGACCCCATCGCTGTTTGATTGCGTTAGAGTTGTCGATTCCATGTTTTTGATAGTATTGCGT
Organism: Hsuehochloa calcarea; assembly: GCA_036346395.1. NCBI lineage: Eukaryota > Viridiplantae > Streptophyta > Magnoliopsida > Poales > Poaceae > Hsuehochloa > Hsuehochloa calcarea. Next base: position 62,232,414 of record CM070596.1, read on the forward strand.
AATTTCTGTTAGTAGATCGGTTCTGTACAGTAGGTTGCAACTCGGTTTTGGGTGCCTTAGAGGCAGAATTGGATGATTTCGCCTTCTAGAGTTTTGTTCCTTATTTCATTAGATTTCTTTTGGCACCTGGATCACAATTTTTCACCCAGTAGATTAAAAGTTATGGCTGTTTTACTACGCGCTGGTCTGTCTGTCAGAACTGATGGGTATAGTCGGTTGCACCTAGGTTTTGATCTAGTTAGAGTCAGAATCAGGTCGGCCACCCAACTAGGTTTTTGAAGATAATTTCACCATGTTTCCAGGATGATAAAAATCACTTTATTTGGATCAGTGGTTTAAAAGTTATAGCATTTTCTTTAGGGCTGTTCAGATTTCTGGGCAGACTGCAGTTGTAGTTTTTCAATGGATGGTTAGACCTCTGTAATGGCCGAATTAGAGTTTACTATCAACTAGAGTTTTGTAGCCTGTTAAGTTAAGAAAATTTGAGCACTGGTTTCAGGTCTTTTGGACTTACGGTTTTTTATTGGTGAATTTTCTAGTAAAACTGCCAGATTGGGGTTAATTGAAATAGTTGGGTAGATTGATCAAATTGAACTTTTAATTGGTTAGTTTGGTTAGAGATTGAGGGAGGACACGTGTAGCATTGCCATAGTCGTTGCCCTCATTTCGATTATATTTTATTGTAGGCGGTGAAGCGGTGAGTGGAGGGGTATCACAATTACCTCCCAACCCGTTGCAGCGCGGCAGGCAAGTAATTTGTATTCAATGTTTGATGTCATGTATGATGTGTGAATGAATGCTTACACTTGTTCGTATTTGTAGATGAATGCCATGTGTTCTTTTCATTTATGATTACTATTCAATATTGACATGGGATCATCATGACATGCATACATTATTTTGGTAAGACCCATCAATTCCAGTATGGGCACTTGAAATCCCATCAATTCCAAGATGGGTACGTGAGTCCACCATTCCAATGTGGGCCACGTTACGTGAGTCCACCATTCCAATGTGGGCCACGTTGGACAGTCGTATGAAACGTTCTTCATACGAATACTTTAAGTGAACACCGACGGTGCTTCACTCGCTATACCAGATATGCCGATTATGTCCATTTCCTTCAATGCACCATTCCACTTCATCCATTCATAAATTCGTTTTGTAGTTGTTCAAATTATGTTTGTGATATATTGCTCATGGTATGCTTGTCGGTTACATACAGCTGTTTGTTTGAGTCTTTGGCTCATTCTTGCTTTATTGTCTTATTTAGGTAAATGACAAGGAAGAATGATCTTGTGGAGGGTAGTTCATCACGTTGCACTCACTCTCATATATCAATCAATTTGAGGACTTTGATTGTCGTTAAATATGATTTGTATTGCATTGTAATAAGCCGTCATGGCATTGTTTACCATATCTTTCTGAATTGTCTACTTCCATTTCGTTGATTAAGTATTGAGGATGAATGCTTGATTACATATATTCTTAATACTTGCTCCATAATATCATGCGATTTGATGTTATTCATTTGAAGAGTAGTGATTGTAGGTGACATCTTGACTTCCTTATAGTCAGGGTGTTACAGATTAATAGCAGTGACTAACACATTCCAGACAGACATATCCAAAGCATTTAAAATTTGACGAGCATTGTCAGAATCAGAGTATGTGACATCAATAGATTGCAAATCACTAACAATTTTATTGAAGCGATAAAAAGTGCATCAATTGATTCTCCTGGTTTCATCTCAAATTTAGAATACTCCTTTTTGAATTGGTTCTGATGAACACCTTTAACAGACTTAGAACCTTCATGATAATCAGCTAGAGTAGTCCAAATTTTATTAGCAGATTTAATATTAGCAATTCTGACAAACTCGTTTCTACCTAGACCTTGCAACATAACATTTCTAGCCTTAGCATTAGCTTCAACATCAGCAATAACAACAGGAGGCACTTCATATGGACTTTCAACTTTTTTTCCAAATAACATTACCTTGTGCTTGTAGAAAAACCTCCATATGTATTTTTCCAATAGGTATAATCTGACCCATCGAAAAACGGTGGCTTACCTGAAAAACGATCTCAATCTGATGCCATTGTAACCTCGCTCTGATACCACTTGTTAGATCGTTAATGACAATCAGAGAGGGGTTGAATGATTGTGCAAAAATTTCGCACTAAACAGGCCGAAAAGAACACACGCACACGACCCTGTAGTGCTGAAACCGATCACACGCTCATGTTGCGCACAACGAACCGTCCGGGCCCACAGCGATGGCGTTGACGTAGCCGCCGTGACTAGGTATGAAAATGGATCAGATAGTTTCCGACCGATTCGAACGTAAACGGATTCGGATCGTTTCAGATCAGATTTTTCCCGGATAATTTTCGGATCGGAAACAGATTCGGATTTTTTTGTCGGAAATGGAAACGACTACGGTAAGCATGCTATCCGGCGGATATGGATTATCCGGATAAAATCAAGTCCGGATATCCGGATTTTGGCCTAAAAGAAGAGGATTTCGGCCTAAAATAGAAAATGAGATTTTAATTGATTTTCGAATTTCAGAAAATGCAACAAATCAAATAGCCTTTTAGAAAATAGCAAATAGAGTTAAATTTTTTTTGAAAAAATCACAAAAATTCCTTGAATTATTTTGAACTTAATAAAATTAATTCCAAGTTAAAGTTGGTTTTTATTTTTGCACATAAATTATTTTTAATTTCTAAAAAATAAGAAAAACCTTTTTAAAATCCAGAAAATTCAAGAAATTAATTATTTTTTTCATTTTCACTTTAAATCCAATCAAATCCCAAAAATCTCAATAAATTTTATTTTTGACATGGAAAACTAGAAAATTAAATAATTGACTTTATTTTATTATTTTTTCTTTTTAACCAAGAAAACTCTTTTAAGTCTCAGAAAATCCAATAAAATAATAACTTTATTAATTTTATTTTTGGTAACATACTTTGGGATGTTACAGTCATTTGTGTGTAGATTAACCTTCTAGCCTGATCAATGTTAGTGTGAACTAAGTTTTATGTATGTGATGAACTAAGTGTGAATGTGTGATGACCTGTGACTTTGTGAGTTATGACTTATGAGTTAAATATGGCAAACTAAGTGTTATGTTTGTGATAAACTAGTTAATACAACTTGCTAGTGCTAATGTTATGTGTGGTTGCTGAAAATATGAATAATTCATGAATGTTTGCATCAAATAAACTAGTTATATGTTTTTGTTAATTTCTAGTATACAATTTAAGGGGTTTTCATGTTTTAAAAAATATCCGCGATCGTATTCGTTTTAATTCGTATTCGATATTATTCGTATCTGTATTCATATCCGAGTATTCGTATTCGTATCTGGATCCAAAAAAAGAAAACAAATAAGGCAGAGCCATTATCCGTCCGTATCCGATCCGTTTTCACCCTTAGCCGCGACCCTCAGCCAAATCCCATAGCAAGGTGACATCGTCCTTGTCACCGGATGCGCAGACAGCCGCAAGGAATCCTAGATGCATCCTCGGTTTCCATGCACCATCAAAGCCACAGCAGTCAAAGCCCACCTCTGCCTCCTATCGCACACACAGCAAGAATCTCTGGATTTATTTTCTTCAGTACGCTATTGATGACCCAACATCAAAACCTCTACTTCTTGTCTTGTGCATAGGTGTTCGAGTTTGTGGAAAAGCACAGGGGCACGTACAGCCGCCAAAAGCCCTCTTTCTCGGCCAACATCTAGCACATCGACGTATCGCTAGACCCTAGCATTTTTTCCTGGAGATTGGCTGATAGCACCCAACCAAAAAACCAAAACGTGGCCTTATCAACAAGGTCACGAAAATATATCCAATCCTACCAATCAAGGGATCTGATACCCTTCCTAACAAGGGTTTTTTTTTATCCCAGCTTTTCAATTTTGGACACTAAGTCTCCGAACCGCACCTTCGTAGCTCTAATACACATCATCTATATTTGATCTCCACGCACCCCAACTCGAGCTCGATCTTCTCCTCAAGCATCCTCAACCCTTTGGATCATGACTTCGCACTAAACCATCTCACAATCTTCGCCGTAGACCACGATCGCTTCCGAGTTACCATGCATATGCAAACACCAAAGTATCATCTTTTCCTGACACAAGTTCTTCTCAACTTGATCGGCATAAGTCTACACACACCATACGTGTCAAATAACATTAGTAAGCAACATTGTTAATTATTTATCAACAAAAATATTCTAAACATAATCACATGGTCTAACAGCGAATTTGGCATCAAGAACGACGTACATACACACCGATATCCTCAAAAGCTATGAGCATGGGATGCCGCTCAATTCCCGTTTGTAAGATAGTACCAAGTACAGGGCATTTCTTGTTTAAATTTTTAGCTACTTTGTTCTGATTCGATCTGCAAATGTATCAAGAAAGCAAGCAATCTCACTAAAAAAAAGGCCCCATCAAGACCTGAAAATTTACACGGATTCAGGACTAGTCCCGATCGACAAAGTCACTTCGTCCTGTCACCCATCCCGAGGTGTCAAACTCCACTCAACAGTGTGCAAACGTAGCAACCCTTGCGAGCTAATTAAGGCCGGTGAACACCGAAAATACAGATTCACCGGTCGATGATTACGGTCCACCTATGACTGTGCTCGACTGGACATCAGCTCCCGGCCTCGTCGATGCTGTGCAGCGAAGGCCGCCACTGCCGGTGCCGGTGCCGCGCGCTGGAGCTCTGGTGTCCGTCTTTGTCTTGGCGTGCCAACTGCAATCAGGTGTGTAGCAGTAGAGTAATCAGAAGACGATGGAACCTTTGCATGTTGCCATAGTTCAGAAATAGAAAAAGGAATCTTGCAAATGATTCTTCCTCCTGACATTAGTTGCTACTCACTAATTGATCTATACCCCTAGTCTATTATTGAACTTCCTTCTGGACGCTACAATAGCATCAATCAGTTGGCTCCACAGGACCACAAATCTTATTGACTTCTTGTATGCTTGCCACTGGGGAGTTGGGAATGTCAAATATGCAGAGTCTTTCACGAAGTAATCCTCTATTTACCTAGAAGGCTAAAGGCCCATGATTTCCACGATAACTAAGCAGATTCTACAGTTGCAAAGATTCGAATGACAATTCCAAAATAATAATATTAACACTTCTTTTGCTGATGAACTACAGGGTGGAAGGTCTAAAAAAACTAGACATGATAATCGCGAGGAACAACTAACTCACTCTTGGGGAAAGCAATTAAAGGCGCATCAATCATGCAGAGAACGTGCATGGGGGCATCGAGTGAAAAAAGTAGTTGGATTAAAGGAGGGCAAGTCTAATCCATGTATGTAACCACCTGATCAAGACTCTCATCCAACGCCTCCTCCTCCTCCTCCTCGTCCGCCGCCGCCCGCGCTTTGCTCTGCCTCGACTCCAGCCGCTGCTGCTGCGCCTTCCTCAGCTTCTCCTCCTTCCTCGCCTGCACCGCCTTGGTCACCTCTGCATACAACGATCAAACACCAACAATTAGTTTTGGTTCCATCGTACGCACGATCGAGGACATGAACGCGAAAAGCAGGACAGGACAGATATATACCCTGGGAGGTGATGAGGCGGTAGACGTGGCCGAGGAGGAGGGTCTCCTTGGGCTTGAGCAGCTTGACGCGGGTGAGGCGCACGGTGCGGCGCGCGCCGCCCTCGGCGTCGTGGCGCTCCTCGGCGACGCGGAGCGTGACGAGCGTGACGTAGTGGCCCGGGTTGGCGCGCATCACCTCGGCCGCGCTGGTCGACCAGTAGAGCCGCTCCACCCGCCCGCCCGGGTGCTGGATGACCACCGTCGCCGCCTCCGCCGCCTGGCAGTTCCCCATCCGCGCGCGCGTTGAGTCGTCCACGCGCGCACTCGCGCCGAAGGGACGTGGGCGTGGCGGCGGCTAGGGCCCGGAGGAGGGAGGGGAGACTGGGAGACCAGGGAGGGAGGCGGGGCAGAGCAAGTGGTGGTGTACTTGTTGTAAGAGGGGAGAGCAACTGCTCGAGTGCCGAGGTGGTATATATGCCGACGAGCTAAACCACGTACCTACCGTTTCTTCGCTATTCCTCCCGTTCTGCCGTTGCCTCTGGTACCACACCTGCCACGTACGCCGGCCGCGTGCGTGCTTGTATGGTCGCGGCCTGCGCGCGACGCGAGCAAATAACCCGTGTGACTAGCAAGTAGTGGTGCGATTCGTGTGAAGGTGGTGAAATGGACGGATCGATGGTGGTGTCCCGGTGAACGTCGTTTCACTACTCATCGGCGAGAGCTAAGCTGCCGACCGATGCTGGTGCGCGCAGCGGTTTATGGGCGGGGGATGGATGATGAAGATGATTGAAGGGGGGAGGGAAGTTGCGGATCGTTTTCGCTGCTTTCTTAGCGCCCCGTGAATGGACGTTAGCACGTACGTGTTGGTTTGTTGGAGGGAGTTGTTTGTACTCGTCGGGAAGTTTGCAGCGTAGCAACAGTGCGAGATGAAAACGCCCGTCGGTTGGTCGCTTTCGTGGTTCGTCGACGTGCGGACCATGGAGATGGAATTCCTGCTGCTTACTTTTGGTTTCTACCTCCTCGACCGTGTACCTGAAGCCTAGCTTCCGAAGCAGCCAATGTAATATAGTTGCCAAGTAGTTCAGTTTGTGCTCCAGTATTTCTGAAGGTCGCTTTCCTATATGTGAACAACGAATTGTGCAGTTTGGATCAATTGGCTGGTCTAGTTAGCTCAACATGTCTTTACGATGGGCAAGCAATTGTGCATTTTGTTTTGGTAAAGCACCAGACTCGAACCAAATTGCTGAATTCTTGTAGAGCCAGTGGAGAATTTTGGGGCTATTCATCTGTATGAGAATCTTCTGCCTTTCTTTTGCGTGTTCCTAATACATGCCACCGAGATGTTCCAAAACTAAAGCCGGCCACTATAATTTCTTTTTCAAGTAACAAAAACTAGTTGTCTAAAAGAAGTGACTAAATTAGCTTCAGAACAATGCATGCGTGCATGGTTCAAAATGTAGTTAGTTTCTTGCTCGCTGGTCCACATCGCGATTTGCGACCACTGCCTGATTATCTGCGGAAGAATAGGTCGATCATAATAAAGAGAAAAAGGCATTGCCATTATACCAGGCATCAAATATGTATACAATGCAAAATGCAAGTCTACTTGCATGAAATCTTTGCAGTTCCTTATTTTATAAATGTCATAGAGAAGCTCCATAATAAATGCCACGTACATATCATGGCTCAATGCGCTGCGCATGCTTCTATCACTATTCTATTTTGGCTTACTCATCCTCTCTCTCTCTCTCTCTACGCACTGCTTCCTGACAATGGAATAGATTGTCTTATAAATTGGGATGACAATTTGTTCTGCAAACCTTCCAACCAGCAGCTTCCTGAAAACAAGCTTGTCAAATATAGTATTTAAACTGTTTGCAGCATACTTATCTTTGAAGAAAAGGAAAATACTCCAGAGTTTACGTTAGGTGTTTATAGCAAGTCAGGACTCCTTTATTACTTGGGCAATCAATAAGTAGCCAAAGCCAATTAGGTCTACTGTACCTACATATACTGTGTCAGCATTTGCAGTGCATTGTGTTGTGATCAGACGGTGAGGTCAACAAGCAGCAACGCAATTATCAAGACAAGTTAAACGTCTGTATCTTGCGTGATGTCAAGATCACAGTCACGTAATCCCACAGGACTATTTCAATGCTGAATTTATGAGACCATTGTTAGATATATATATTGTGTAGGGTGTTATTTGCATTTGTTCCATCCTTGTACATGTATATATTTTGGCTTTTGGCCCATTGGAATATAAGGTTCATATACTCAAACATGGTATCGAGCTAGGTTTTGAAACCTACTCTGCAGCCGCCGCCGCCATCAGTAGCCGCCGCCGCCCCCGTAGCCGCCGCTCCCGTAGCCGCTGCTCTGTAGCCGCGCCGCCGCCTCAGCCGCCGCCGCCAGCCGTCCCACTGACGCTTCGGATCCACACTGGTCGAAGCGACGCGCTCTCAAGGCCACAGCACCTCTTCTCCTCAAGCGCGTGGCAAGACGCCATCGGGTTCGCCGCCTCCAGATCGCCCTCCGCTCCGACCGCCCGGGGAGCGGAACGAAGCCCTAAGCTTCGGTAAGGGGGACGGGCTTGAGGGCGAGCGTGAGGAGGGAAGGCGGCTGGGCGCTGCAGAAGAGGAGCCTCAGCATCTCAGCGCGCTGCTCCGCGCCATGCATGCCAGCCGCCGCCGCCGCCGCCGCGGATGCTCGAGGGAACCCTAAAGGTAGGGTTCTCAGTGCGTTCTTTTCGGGCCGAGAGTCGGCCCAGCAAAAGAAGTAGAAAAAAAAAAAAAAAAAAACAGAGACAAAAAAAAAAAAAAAACAGACAAAAAAAAGCGATGGCTTCTACCGAGGCTCTTCGCCATCCCGCCCCCCGCCGCTTTGATGGGACGAACTTTCGGAGTGGGCTGCTCACCTCAAGATTCACCTCAACAGCCTGGCCTCTGGGTCATCTCACCGGTGAGCAGACCGTCCGCCTCGTCCCTACACGCCAAAGACTACCACTCTCTCTGCTGAAAGCGGACGGGCGGCCGAGGTCAACAATGCCAGACTCGAGGAGGCGCTAGAGCTCTACCGCTTGAGGTACACGCCACGAAGCTACCGGGCAGAGGTCGAGGCTCGTGCTACCGCCATCCTAGTGGGTAGCATGCCCGTGACCATCTCTATGGATGTGGCGGAGCTGCCAACGACACAGCTTATGTGGGAGCGCCTCCGAGCTCACTACCAGCCGACGAGCGATGCTATGTATCTCTCGCCAGTGCACTGGCACATTCTCTTCAAAGGCCTTGATGCCACCGCTGATGACTTCTACCGGTTGTCGAGGTGTGGCGCCGCCTTGACTCTCTGGGGCCGGATGTCTGCCGGACTGTCCCTGCTGTGTGCGGCTTCGTGCTCACCAGGAGACTCACCGCCTCTACGACTTCCTGACGCGTCTCCGGCCTGAGTTCGAGACTGTGCGCGCTCAGCTCCTGACTCGCCACCCGCGCCCGAGCTTGGTGGAGGCCCTCACGAGTGTGCGTGCTGAGGAGACTCGTCACCGTGGCATGGCTCGGGAGCGTACTGCTTTGTCCGCTTCAAAGATCCGCTCCTTTGCCGCCTCTTCAAGACCGATCACGCGACCCCTTCTCCAGCTCCTCCAGTGGCTCTTTGCTTTCATCTGCGGGTCTCCATCGCACCTATTGTCGCTCGGCCGCCATGTGTATCGGATTGTTACAAGCGGAGGAGGGACCAGAGTCGTCGGGCCGGACGTCCCCCGAGGGGCTCTGGAGGTTCCTCTCCCTCAAGGATGGCCCTCTCGCCAGGCTCCTCCGTGACGCCACACGCAGCCTTCTCTCATTGCTTCACGCCTCGGTGTCGGCTCATCCTCGGACTCCTGCCCTCGCTCGACCGCTCTTGCTTCTCGCCAGCCTTCCTCGCCTCCGCCTCCTCCTCGTCGGTATCTTGTCTCCGTGGATCTTGGACTCGTGCTTCTTTTCATATGACACCGATTCTACTCACCTTATTTCATATGCTCCACCGATTTTTCCTCCACTGCTCAGATCGCAGATGGTACCTCTCTTCCTGCTATGTGCCGAGGCATCCTTTCCACTTCTTCTTTCATGTTCCCGCAGCCTCTCATGTTCCTCACCTACTATGCACTTATGTCTACCGGTCGATCACCGATCACAACTGCGTGTTGTTCTTGAGTCCGATTCTTGTTGTGTTCAGACCACGCACAGGACTCGCTTGGTATCGCCCTCGGCGCCATGATTCGCAGCTGCCTTTGGGAGCTCGACCGCTTCATCTTCCTTCCGCCGACTCCACCAACCAATCGGCCACTACCACTACCTCTGCTCTTCTTTGCGCCCTCCACTACATCTTTTGCTCGGTGGCACCATCGCCTCGGTCATCTCTGTGGCTCGCGTCTATCGCCTTTAGTTGGTCGTGGTGTTCTTGGGTCTGCTTTTACGAGAACACATCATTACATTGTATGGGTTGCAAGCTTGGCAAGCATTGCAGCCTCCCTATCCCACTAGTGATTCTATTTCTACTTGTCCTTTGATCTTGTTCACTCGATGTTTGGGGTCCGCCCCTTCGCTTCGAAGGGGGTCATCGCTATTATGTGATCTTTATTGATGATTATTCTCGTTATACTTGGATCTACTTCATGTCCGAAAGCGCAACGTTCTTTCTATTTATCGATGTTCGCCACCATGGTTCGCGACTCAATTTGATTCACCATTCGTGTTTTTCGTGGCCGACTACTGGTGAGTATCTCTCGCTTTAAGCGCTTTCTCGCCGAAAGGTGGCACTCTTCCTCAAGATTTTGTCCCGTGCTCACGCCGAATGGTGTCTCGAGCGTAAACATCGCCACTTGCTTGAGACCGCCGCGCCTCATGCTTGCCTCCTCTGCTCCTCACTGGCCGAGGTCGCTTTACCGCCGCTTTTCGATCAACCTACACCTTCTCACGCTCTTCGTGGCTCTACTCTCGTTGAGCGCCTCTTTGGTCGAGCCCGCATCACACCATCTTCGCAGCCTTGGTCGTGTCTGCTTGCTCTTCTTCCACCTCGTGAGCGCACTGCCGATCGCGGTCCGCTTGAGTGTGTTTTTCTTGGCTACGCCTTGAGCATAAGGGTTATCGTTGTTATGACCCTGTTGCTCGTAGGATGAGGATTTCTCGGGATGTCACTTTTGACGAGTCCCGTCCTTACTACCCTCATTCCCCCACTGTCAGCCCGGATTCTCTTGCTGAGTCGATCTCCTTTCTGATTTTTCCTGACTCTCAGCTTTCCACCACTGTTTCGCCTCATCCTCCATCTACTCCCCCTCCGGCTCCATCTATTCCGCCTCCCGGATTTTCCTTCTCGCTCTTTTGTTGAGGCTCCATCTTTACCCTTGCACTACTCTCGCCGTCCTCGGCCTTCTCCTTCCTCTCCATCATTGCTGGGTCCAGCTCCGTCTTCTCCTTCCAGATATGCTCTTCGTGATCGTCACACTCTCAGGCCACCAGCGCGCTACGGCTTTGCTGCTGCTGCTCTTTCTGAGCCTACGACCTATCAGTAAGGCCGCTCACCCCGAGTGGCGACTTGCGATGTCCGAGGAGATTGCTTGCTGGAGCGCACTAGCACTTGGGATCTTGTGCCCTTGCTCGCACATGTTACTCCTATCACGTGTAAATGGGTGTACAAGATAAAGACTCGCCGGATGGTTCTCTTGAGCGCTACAAGGCTCGCCTTGTAGCGCGTGGTTTTCAGCAGGAGCATGGTCGCGACTACGATGAGACTTTCGCCTGTTGCTCACATGACCACTTGCTCGTACTCTCCTTGTCGTGGCCTCTGCTCGCCAAATGGCCCATCTCTCGCTTGGATGTTAAGAATGCCTTTCTCAATGGCGAGTTGCGTGAGGAGGTCTACATGCACCGCCGGGTATTCTCCCTCGATGGTCCGTTTGTCGCCTTCGCCGTTCTCTTTATGGGCTAAAACAAGCCCCGCGTGCTTGGTTTGATCGCTTTTCTCTGTTGTCACTGCTGCCGCTTCTCGCCAAGGTGCTCACGACCGCTTCTTTGTTCACACCTCTCCACGTGGTCTGACGCTTCTTCTTCTATATGTGGATGACATGATCATTACCGGAGATGACTCTCGGTACATTGCCTTTGTGAAGGAGCGCCTCGATGGCGCTTCTTGATGTCGATTTGGGTCCTCTTCGTTACTTCCTTGGGATTGAGATTACTTCTCGCCGAGGGCTACTATCTCTCCCGTGAGAAGTACCTTCAGATATCCTTACTCGTGCTTGTCTCACCGATCGGTACAGAGTGGATACTCCTATGGAGTTAGGTGTTCACCTTCGCCCTACTGATGGTGAGCCTCTTGAGGATCCCACTCGCTATCGCCATATTGTCGGGAGCCTCGTCTACCTTGGGATTACTCGACCTGACATTTCTCACCCAGTTCACATCCTGAGTCAGTTTGTCTCGCTCCCACTCACTCCACTACACCACCTTCTTCGTGTTCTTCGATATCTTCGTGGAACCCTCACTCGACGCCTTTTCTTTTCTCGCTCCACTCTTTCACACTTTCAGACGTGACTGATGCGACTGGGCTAGCGATCATTCCGATCGCGGTCTCTTCTCGCCTATTGTGTTTTCCTTGGTTCCTCCTTGATTGCACGGAAGACTAAGAAGCAACCTGCAGCTTTCTCGAAAGGCCGAGGTGAGTTGAGAGCCATGGCATCGCTGATACCGAGATCACCTGGCTTCGGTGGCTCCTTGCAGATTTTGGTGTTTCTGTTTCAGCACCGACTCCGCTTCTATCAGATAGTACTGGTGCGATCAGCATTGCTCGTGATCCCGTGAAACATGAGCTTACCAAGCACATTGGAGTGGATGCTTCATACATGCGATCGCAGGTGCAAGACCAAGTTATTACTCTTCAGTATGTGCCTTCGGAACTTCAGTTAGCAGATTTCTTTACTAAGGCACAGACTCGAGCTCAGCATAACTTCTACCTCTCCAAACTCAGTGTTGTTGATCCACCATGAGTTTGAGGGGGGGTGTTAGATATATATATTGTGTAGGGTGTTATTTGCATTTGTTCCATCCTTGTACATGTATATATTTTGGCTTTTGGCCCATTAGAATATAAGGTTCATATACTCAAACAACCATGTGCATTGGGGAATTTTTTTTATTTAACCCATTTTATAATTTAATCTTATTACTAACACTTTATCAACTTTATTTCTAAATCTAATCATTTTGATCACACCGCTACTTATGACGTGATAAAACAACACTATCGTGCACGGAATAAGTCTAGTTAAATGATCCTTTTGTCACACCATCAAACAACACTGTCATGCTGCTGGGTGGAGTGACAATATTTAACCACGTCATGATGATTGGCGTAATGGTGTGACAGTGTTATTTGATCACGTCAAGGATGGTGGTGTGATCAAAATGAGCAGATTTAAAAATAAAGTTGATAAGAGATCAGTAATAAAATTAAATTTAAAACATGTTAAATAAATAAATAAATAAGGCTCGTGCATTGGGTGTGGCGGCATCTTCCCTTACCCGAGTTGGCGTCTCGCGCACCCTCAACTCCATGCCGTTATTTTTCTACTGCCCGGGAGAGAAGCTGCTGCTGCCTGCTGTCTTGCATGTGTTACACGTAGATCGCATTACTGACAGGTGGGTCCACTGAGTAAGTTGGTCACCTCTGTCAGTTACTTGCCCTGGAGCTGACTGTACCAGTGGCGTAGAATTCTTTTGCCCATGTGTAGGAACAGGAGAGGGTAGGAAATGCGATGGCCTATTACACGAGAAAGTCTCCCTTGCAACAGACGTGCAGCGTTTCGTGAAGCCGATGTGTGAAGTGAGGTCCGTATCATTTCATTGAGGACAACAGCTCCATCCTGTCGGGTGAAAACGGTTTGGATAGTTTTCGATCAATTCAAATTATTTTTGAATATATATGCTATAGGCTCATATATTTATAGAATAATATCGGATCAGAAATGAATACAAATTATTTATGTCGAAGCGAATAAGGATTCGGTAGCGCACTTTCTATCAAATACAAATACAGCTTCAGTTATCCAGGATACATAGGTCCAAATACTCAAAGATACTATTTGAAGTTGCATGTGCATTGCCTTCCGAAAATCATAACTTTCTTGTTTGAAGTCCAAATGAGCCAAATGAGTAGGCCATATTGTAGCTCTTGATGAGATGTACAACTTTTGTATTTATCAATATTTTCAATTGAGTCCATTTGATTGCCCAACAATACGTCCAAATGTCTGAACAATATTTTTAACACCTGATATTTCTCCAAATTTTGCCCAAACATTGCCACTTTCATCATTCTTCTTTCTTGGGAGCCCCAAAACACAATTATTATGCATATAAATAAACAAATATTAATAAAAATATTATTTTATAATGAATATGTAATGTTTATGAGGTTGGCGTTCGGCAATAGATATCGAGTAAGCAAAAGTAGTAAATAAAACATATAAGGGAGAGCATATTCAGTTATTTTATATTAAAAACATGTTAGGGAGTGGATGTAAACATGTGCATATATACTGAATTAATGAATATTTTGATCGTATAAACTAATTCTTTGTTTCAGTTGCTGCAACGCGAGCAATATTTAAGAGGTTTTTCAAGTTAAGAGAAACATTTGTGATCGTATTCGTTTCGCTTCGTATTTGTATTTGGCATTATTTGTATTTGTATTCACATCTAATAAAAAAATAAAAAATAAATATGGCAGATCCATTATCCGTCCTCATTCGATCTATTTTCACCCCTACATCCATGGTCAAAAAACTAACAGTAAATCTCACGCAATTGTGCGGCTAGTTTAACATGCTTCAAAGAATGTCTAGCTAGGCCACTTTTTTCTTCTTTTCCATGACAACAGTGGAAAACAAGAGGATGAATTCATACAGTTGTGTTCGCATGAGAAACAATTGGTGGCTCCCTTCTCCTATACATTATTGTTACTACTACGGTACAAGTGGGTGACTTTGTTGTTGGCCGTCAGTGGCAGTTCCAAAATTTTCAAGATGGGTGTTCGGAGTTAATAAAAATTATTCAATAGAAAAGGTAAAAGTCCATGATAGTAAAAATCAAATTTTAAATTATTCGTATTAGAGGCACCATCTCAACTAACTTAGAGAAATTACAAAATAATAATGAAATTTTTTGAATTGGGAATTAGGAATTGCCGGATTAGGGAATGGGGATGTGTTTGTACTATTGTCGATGTATGCTGCCTGCCTCGTTGGTCTGGCGATCATCGCGCTCTCCCTCCCTGGGACTCCGGCTCCTAGGCGGCCCAGTCAAGACCCATTCGGCACTCTTCGTTACCCGCTTGTTTGGCGCTTGCTACCTTGTTTCTACCTCCTAGTCGATGTGTTGTCGAGGCCAAGCTAGAGCTTGGGGGTTACCCTCACCTACTCACCTCGCCACCAAGTTGCCTCACCTGACGTCAGGTTACCTCGTGGAATCGTGCGGCATCGTTGCCTAACAGCGAGAGAGAGAAAGAGGCATCCGAATGGACTGAAAGCTATTGGGTTGGCTGGCAGTGATGCACTATACTTGATACAAATTATGAAGGTGGAGGTGTGTGCGATAGAAATCTATTATAGGTATAAATATGAAGTATTCGACCCAATTATTCGTGTGTATGTCTAATATATATATTTAATACGGAGTGCTTCCAGAAAATAATGGGTGTTCAAGTGAACACTCGTGAACTTAGCTGGGTCCACCCCTGTTGGTTGTGCAATGCAAATTCATAATGCAATTGCGCTATATATGCATGGGCCAATCATATTATGCCCACTTGAATCATTTTGTTGAGAAAATTTAGAATGACACTAATACCCACTCTAATGAGGACCTACACACGCTACACCAACTATCCTAAGTTGGTTAGCCTTTCATTCGTACACTTAGTGCTTTGCTAATTATTGTCTTCTGGGCGACCAAGCCGCTCACGTTGAAGCCAAGGCCGTTGTGATTCCGGGTGGTCGAGCCGTTCACGTTGAATCACAACCCAAAGCACTAAGTACTAAGAAGTATGCGGCTTATCATGGGAGACCACACTTACACAAGAGGATAACTCAACACTTGTTTTAATAGTTTCATTAACAAGACACATTCTTATTAGTGGCTACCTATCTCCACCTATCTTCTCTACTCATGACATCCTACTCAACCATGACATAGTGCCCTGTGGTGCTTGTTGTACCTTTCCTCATGGCACACACACCAAGGAGAGGGCATAAGAATATCACCCTATTTATAGCATAATCTGACCATTGGATGCATGGCAAGTGTCATGATCCTAGCCATCAACCATGCTGTCGTAGAGGCGGTCCCACCAGCCCCACCGATCCAGCGAAGACTACAAGGCCCCTCAACCCCTGAAGGCCAGGAGCTGGAGCCACGGCTCGGGGCCCCCGAGAGTACCAAGTACTCCTTCGGGAGGGCCCCGAAGCCCACACGAATGCCACCAGGAGGCCCGCATGGCCCCGCAAGCTGGAGGTGAGGTTGGGGGCCTCCCCGAGGGTACCAGGCATACATTCGGGGAGGCTTCGGAGGTGGTGTGGAGGCTTCCGAATGATCACCGAAACACCACAAACTCAGGAGTCAGGAGTTCCCCGGACCACATTGGGGGTGCCAAAGAGTGTCCTAGACCCCTCGGCCCGGAGACACCCCGCACGTTGCGAAGGGCGGAGAGCACCGATGGACCAAGCGAACAAACCGAATAGACTAAGACTAGGGAGGTCCACCATAAGTCGAAGGCTGCACACAGGGGAAGGAAAAGCCACTTCATCTAGATAATTATTTACTTTGCCACCAAGATTAGTTTTAGCCTCTTTTATGATAAATATCTGCCTCTCCTAATTTATCGACTATTCTAGAGCTTTCTCACGAGTACACATTGCCTCCTTTCTTATCACATTTCCCTAATAATGCGAGCTAGTACATGTACGTACCTGACGCATTTGTTTATCCGGTCAGTGCTTTCTGGCAGAAAATAAATTACTAAAGCTAGACCAGGGACCATGCAACACAAATCACCTAGTAGTAGTGATGATCTACCATTAATTGTCACTTCACCCTACCATTAGACTGCCATTCGGCAAGTACTACTACTATTACTCCGTATTAAGCTGTTACCGAACCCTACCACACCCTCAGGCCTCGTCATCGCTGTCGCCTTTTCTGCTTGATGGTGTGTGTCAGTGTGGCACACCCGTGTGCGTGCAGTGGCGCTTAGCAGCGTCTGGGGCGGCTCCTTTGTCAGGTTTCAGGGCCATGAGAACATCTCCTAGCTGTCGAGCGGTGGATGGAAGCAGGCGATGATCGATCGTTGTGGTTTGGTGGTGGTCCTTCACGCCACACCAAACGGGCAATCAGGCTCCCCGTTAGCTCCTCCTGCTGCCCGTTGCTTCATGTACCTTTTGCCCGTTTCCTCGTTGCTTCGGGCGTTGGTTTCATGCATGCCTCAACAAGGTCAATATTTTGAGAACGAGAGAACTGAGCGTAGCAGTTGGCACGGGGGACGTTGCCCTATGAACAAAAAAAAAACGTACACACTAGTTTCATAGGCTGTTTAATTTCTGATTTTGCTAGCGGCTAGGCAGCTGCTTAGACTATTCCGAAAAGATGAACCGTTGAAGGCTGCTTCAGAGTTCAGAGAATACACAAGGCACAATTTGGCATATTTGTGAATCATCGAAAGGAAACCACAAAGATTTGTTACCATAAGCAATGTCTACATGTAGAGATTAACAACTAGTCCACATGATTTCACATGGGAGTGCCATTTCTTTATCAAAACCGATCCTCTTTTTCCCATGGATATCTGATCTCTCTCTCTCTCTCTCTCTTAGTGATTTCAAGGAGAACACAACAAACAAAGGGACACAATTATGTTGTGAAAAATCCATATAAGAACCAACTTGCCATGAATCGGAGGATCTCAAAAGGCCATAATTTGCAGCAGTTCAGTTCATGGCATCACATGGCGGAAGGGAAGTATTATAAAAAAAAAATCGCGAGCGCCGACCTTCACAGCCAGAAGAATGTTGAGAATCTAATCTATTACCTTTACAAATCATTGATGCAATAATGCACAAGGAAGCACATGTAGGCTGTAGATTCACGGATGCGATAGCAAACCAGGAATTTACACAATGTCTGCGAGCAAGAGAATGTTCCCAAAGAGGCGGTCCTAATCAGACGTCGACAACTGAATAACAGTGAGCAGATGAAACCACAATCTCAAAATAGAGAGCGAACGGTTGAATAATTGTTGCTGTCGAGTTCAATTTGATCGATTACTTCGTAACAAGTGTAGAATCGTAAGAGCAATGCAAGAACACAAGTACAAAATAATAGATTGAACACAGAGATACAACGAGACTTCTTGCTTCTCTTTATTGTTTTTTTTTGTAAAACTGTAGTAAAATAGTTAGGGGTCTCCCTTTATACAGTCCACTGGATGGATGAAAAGCTCACCATGGGTCAGGCCTGTCTGGCTTAGGCCCGATTTTTTAACACTTCCCTTTGAGCACTCATTCGTCGTGTTCATGTCTCATTAAAACTCTATAAAAATCCAATTAATTTTTTACATGAAACAGAAAGAGTACATGAAACACGTTTTGTTGTACTGCACAAATTGTCTCATTAAAAATTTTAGCCGGGAAACTTCAGCAAAACTCATCAAGAGAAAAAGAGTACAATGCACCCAATTTAATTTAATCTTCACGGTTTATTCTTTGGGTACTCAATCTAGAATAGACAAGTGTAGAATCGTAAGAGCGATGCAAGAACACAAGTACAAAATAATAGATTGAACACAGAGATATGAGGAGACTTCTTGCTTCTCTTTATTGTTTTTTTTAAAAAAAACTTAGTACAATAGTTGAGGGTCCCCTTTATATAGTTCACTGGATGGATGAGAAGCACACCATAGGTTAGGCTTGTCTAGCCTGGTCCTGGTTTCTTAACACTTAGCCGTCGTGTTCATGTCTCATCAAAACTCCATAAAAACTCAATGGAAAAAAAAATAGAGAAAGAGTACATAAAACACGTTTTGTTGTGCTGCACAAATTGTCTCATTAAAAACCTTAGCCGAGAAACTTCAGGAAAACTCGTCAAGGGAAAAAGAGTACAATCCACCCAATTTCATTTAATCTCCAGGATTTATTCTTTGGATACTCGATCTTCATGATCAAGTTTCAATAACAAGTTCACGGAGATTCTTCCCCTGAATTTTGCACTTCTCTAAGTCTCATCATTCCAATTCCATATATGCAACTTTCAAAACTAGATGCTGGAAGTGACTTAGTGAATAAATGTGTAAGATTTTCATATGATTTAGTATGCAGTTGTAGGACCGGAAAGGCGATTAGAGGGGGTGAATAGACGCTTTCTTAATTTTCGCATTAATCAAATTCAACAGCACTTTTCTCCTATAGCTATGAAAGCTAAGAAGATCAGTAAATGCACAGAGGAAGTCTTATGCTGAATCCGATTACCCCCTTAACCACAAAACTCAACAATGGAGATTTAATCTCAGGTAGACCGGTCTGACCGACGGCCAATCAAGCGGTCGACCGATACCAATGGCGGTCCGAATAGTCAAGGTCGACCGCCGTTGTGGAATCAGTCGGACCGATTCAGTCCAGAACCACTGCAGACCACCCGAAACCAAAACGAAAATTAGTCCAACTTTTGATTCAACAGATGAAACTTGACCAAATTTGGAACACACCTCTCTAAGGATATCTGAAGCCTATTCCTAGCGACTATCGTCCAGATCCAGGTCAAAGAATTGATCTTTTTAGGTTTTACCAAAGGAGTGTCCAAAACCTAGCAAAATAAAAAACTTGATCCAAATCTTGCTCATGGGAGATTGATGATTTAGATGGTTCTAGGAGTATTCCCACACATCATAGCAAGGTAAAAGAGGTCAAGAGACCAACCAAAAACAACCAGATCAAGGAAGCACCAAAATCATCAAAAGAGAGAGGAAAACACATGAGACCTCATCTTTGAACAAACATCCATTGATTGATTCAAGATGTTGCTTGTAAAGCCACTCCCTCAAGGAGGGCAAGAGCTCAATCCAAGAGCACACACACAAATCTCCTCTCTAGAGCCTAGTCTCTCCTCTCCTCTCCAAACCCTAACCCTAACTAGGGTTTTTACAAATGAAGTGCTTGGGGGGTTTTCCAACTCCCCCTTTCTATTTATAGTGAAGCCTAGGGTTTAGAGAGAGTTCACTTAATGGGCTCCCGTTAAAGCCCAAAACACACGGGACACAAACACACACATTACAATCGAAGCAATCACCTGCTTCACCACGTGTAGGTTGATCAGCGGCTTTCATCATGTCGGCAAGTCTCTCCCGTCCAAATCCCATCGGAACCTCCAAGGCACTTGCACCGACCCCCGCGCCGCTTGATCCAACCAGCTGCAACGAATTGCCCGTTCGAACCATCTTGTCCATTCTGCGCCATGCTTGAGTCACACGACCTCACCCGACATCTATGATCGTTCTGGACCTCAGCTCTCCAAGCTTAGTCCCGATCCTCCTCACTGTTGACCGTCGTTGACCTGCAAGCGACCTGCACAACAATAAACAAAGAAATCGTTTTCGGGAACAAGTTCTTCACAACTTGACCCACGTTAGCTCAACCATGCAATATGTAACATTAAAGTATTGAAACTTATGTACTAGACATAACCAAAACACAACGTCGACAAGAAGGCCGACGAACAAGTGGAATCCGGTCTGACCGCCGTACCATGCCGGTCTGACCGATATCAAACCGGTCTAACCGATTTTATAACGCCGGTCGGACCGCCCAAAATGACTTAGCCAAAATTCCATCGTGAAAATATGAAACTCTTTGGAATTTTCAATTGAATAAAACTTTTGACTGGAAGCTCCAAAAAATATAAGACCAAGTGGAGGAGACTCACCTCTCTTGCCTACACACTCTATTTTTGGCCTAGCCCCAAACTCCACAAAAAGTTCGGCGGTCGGACCAAGACGCTTCGGCCGATCGATATATCGCGGTCGACCGCCAATGCCGCTGATCTGACCGCCTGAGGTCTAAACAACACAGGAGCTTTTCCGAAAACACGAGATTTGTCAAACCAACAACGCCATTGCCAATTGACTCATCATCCTAAGATCATGCACATATCCCCATGATATCCACAGCAGTACTTTAATTTTGTTAATCTTTTGCAATTCATGAGCATAGAAGAATTTATGGTTGATATGCTTTGTGAATTGACTCTTCGCATGTAACCCATCTGCACTTGTGCAACACAAGCTGCATTATCTTCATAGATAATAGTGGGATTTGCGCGGTATCCAATCCACACGACTGTTGGATGTGTTGAATCATCCACCGAAGCCAAACATATTCTCGTGAGGCCTCGTACAGTGCTATGATTTTCGAGTGGTTCGTCGAAGTTGATACAAGACTTTGCTTATATTATTTTTATAAAATTGCAGTTCCACCACATAGGAATACATAGTCTGTTTGCGACTTGGCTGTATATGGGTCTGACATGTACCCGGCATCTACATAGCGAGTCATAGACAAGTCTTAGTTCTTTCTGTAGAACAAACTAAAATCTTTACTTCCTTGGAAGTATCGGAAAATATCCATTATTCTCTGCCAATATTTTTTTGGTAGGTCCTGCACTATACCATGCTAATAGTTCACGACAAATGCAATGTCTCGGCTAGTACAGTTTGCTAAATACATGAATGATCCTATTGCACTTAAGTATGAGAATTCTGGTCCCAGGACTTCCTCCCATCTTCTCTAGGTCTGTACGAGTCTTTGTCTTCCTGCAAGGATCTCTAGACCATCGGCACTTTCGAAGGCTTAGTGGCGGAGGCGACGCCCTTGCGATGGCGCCCGGGAACCGGCGGTAGGCCGGCGCGAGGTGGCGTATGCGGCGCGGTGGGCGGCGATCAAGAGCGAGGCAAAAGCGCGGTCGGCGGCCGTGAGGGGTTGGGGCGCAACGTGGTGGTCGGGGCGGGCGGCGCTTCAAGCTCGCGGCACGAGGCGCCGGCGTCGCGGGGCGACGTCGTGCGGCGACGATCGCAAGGCGGTCGGTGCGAAGGGCAAGACTGCGTCGCCCGGCGGCCAACAAGTGGCGGTGCGCCGTCGAGGCGGCGTGGCGCGCGGTGGCGCGCGGTGGCCATACGGGACCGACGACGCGACTCCAAGCCGTGGAGGACCCATGCGGGGGTGGAGCGGGCCGGCGACAAATTGGCGACAACGCGGTCGTATGGGGCCGTCGGTTAATTTTTCTGTTATTGTTCATGAAATGAGAAGGAAAAAATGCAATCAAAAATCATTTTTTTCTTTCAATTAATCATCCGATCGGCATGTGTCGGCGACTGCAAGTCAGCTAGCAGAGATTACAGGGAATTTGCAATCCACAATCCACGGTGCAATCGACATCTGCTCTTTCATGCAATCCACTGATCGGCATTATGCTGGCGACTTCAAGTCGGATCACGGTAGATTAGAGCAGATTTACACAGTAGGATAAAACAATATAGAAATCAACAATTATGGAATTGAAAGCGAACTAAAAAACGATTCGATCCGTGCAGACTGAAGAGCGTAATCATGCTGATAAAGTGTTGAGGAACCGTCGCTAGCGAGTCCAGTCCGATCGATTACCTCCTAAACAAACGTAGAATCATAAAAACAATGCAAAAACACAAGTCAGAATAGTAGATTAACCACAGAAATATAAGAAGACTTCTTGCTTCTCTTTATTGCTATTCCATAAAACTGTAGTATAATGTTTGGAAATCCCCTTTATATAGTCTACTGAACGGATGAGGAATCTATCATGGGCCAAACCTACCTGGCCTGAGTCAAGTTTCTTAACACGAACCACAGGTTCTCAGTATCAGCTACTAACGGCCAACAAAATGCAGAAGAAACGATGTACAGAATTAGGTAGCGAGTCGGACGAAGCATGCAAAACTGCAGATATCCATCCACTAGTTCCTGGATATGTCCAGCCCATGAGGTGCTACACTTGCTGCAATAGTAAAATCACCACCAACATTCAGAGGTTGAAATACTGGCCGGTTATCGGTGGTAACCGGTTTTCCTGGCCAGGTCCGGGGAAAAAAAACCGGTCGACAAACTTTGAATTCAAATTTGAATTTTTGATTCCATGATGTCCTTCCCTAGTTGGTTTAGGCATTGTTATGCTAGATTATGTATTAAAACATTCGTTTTTAGTATATTTAGCACTTATAATGTATAAAAGAGTCTTAGATGCTCTTTGGATGCTCTTTGGATGCCCTTTGTTAGCAACATCATGTCTTGTAAACTTGGACAGCAGCACATGACATTGTCTCTCTCTTGCCTCCCTCTTGCTCCCTCCCTCCCTCCCTTCCTCAAGCAGCAAGCAAGCAGCATTGCTCCCCCCTTTTGCTTCCCTTCCTCCCTCCCTCGAGTAGCAAGAACAATGAAAGCAATGGCAAAGCAACGGCGGTCGCAACAATGCAAGCAAGAAGAAGCCAAGAATAAATAAAGCAGCAGCAAGAAGAAGACAAGAATAAAGAAGAAAGCGTGGCGGTGAGTAGGAGCAAGTACGGTGAGTTTTCTCTTCATTTGCTAGAGTGTCTCCATGAGTTTCTGAAACATATATTCAGAATGTGGTATGGATTATTGTAGGTGATGGCTCCTAAATCGATCAATTTTGGGATCATGGAGAGAGACTAGGAGGTGTTGGTTGGAAGTGTAGATATTTTAACCTTAAGAAATCAGGTGGAGGTGTCACCCGCTTAAATGAACATCTTGCTGGAAAACACGCGATGTTATTGCTTGCAGTGGGGTTTCGACGGAAGTCCGAAGGCCCATGCTGGCAAGTCTTGAAGAAGCGAATGCAAGAAAGAAATCTCTTAAAAAAGAACAACTGCGAATGGAGTAAGCCGCAAGAGAGCCTGTAGCTCGTGGTCCATCATATGAAGATGTCTTCGATGATAACGAGGAAATGCAAATGGAATGGGCTCGTCGAGAGTCGTTAGAGGTACATCAGCTGCAACAAAGGGCCAAAGCCGGGGGTGCGACGTTTGAACATAGTGGTGGCAGTGGAAGTGGTACGACAAGTGGAAGTGGTTGGGGAAGTGGAAGTGGCAGAGGAAGTGGTACAAGAAGCAATGCTTTTTAGAGGATGTTTGGCAGGTCACAGTCCATGAGAGTTTATTATGATATTTTGCGCAGTTGAGCACCTGTCCAACCCCGTATTGATACAACACTACGTGGAGAAGCAAAGTCAAAACTTGAAAAAAAAATGGTCTAAGTGGTTCCATAGTAATGACATTGCTATAGTTAAGGCAGAGTGTCCTTATTTTCGTGCCACCATCAAAGAGACACAAGAACTTAGTCAATGCATTCCGTCACCAAGAGGGTATGAAATCGATGGAACATATCTTGATGCTAACGAACAAGAGGTAAAGGAGTATGTAGCACAGTTCAAAGATAACTGTGATATATATGGAGTCTCTATCATGCGTTATTCATTGACTGGGCCTACACAAATGAGTATCATTAACTTCATGTTGTACTGCAATGGAAGAATATTTTTCCATAAGCCAGTGAATGCAACTGGTGACATACAAAATGCTGACTTTTTTGTAACGTGATATTCGTAAAGTTGTGGAAGAAGTTGGAGTTAAACATGATATGCAGATTGTGACTGACAATTGTGCGAACTACAAGAAAGCATGCCAACCGGTAATTGAAGAGTATCCAATTTTAGTCTAGCAGCCATGTGCAGCGCACACTGTCAACCTCATGTTGAAGGATATTGGCCAGTTCGAGGAGGTTGATACAGGTGAAGACAGCTAAGAGGATTTGTCGGTTCCTATACAACTACAGTCACCTACATAATGAAATGCGCCAACAAATTAGAGGAGAGCTAGTCCGTCCAAACACCACAAGGTTTGAAACGACATTTATTTTCTTGAAAAGTTTTTGGGATAGAAAAAACAAAGTTCATGAAGTGGATGGTATCAAATGCGTGGGGCTCCAACCATTTGAGCACGACCGAGGAAGGAGAATACATGTACTCCTGTCTCACAAGTAGACAATGGTGGTCCAGTATGGATTGGGTCATTAAATTGGTAGAACCAATTTATCGACTACTAAGATATGTAAACCAGCAGAAACCTGCAACAGTGGCAGGAATGGTTGGAAAAACATATGATCTCAATTTCGAACTTCAAGATGTATTGAAAGAAGATAAGACTACTTATGATCGTGTTATAAAGCTTATTAATAGAAGAATTGCAATGATGAAGGACCACACATATATAGTTCCAGACAAGTTAATAGTTTCCTAAATCCAAATACATAACATATATTTGTTGTTTTTTTTCTAACAGTCTAAGTGTGTTTGGTTACACAGCATCATTGCTAAACCCGTAGAGCCACAACTTATATAGTTTGGGGAGGAATCCAGCCCTCGTCGTTTCCCTGACAATGGCAATTCAAAGAATAGCTGATATACCCGACGAGGCAGTGCGAGCTCTAGGCGAGCTAGAATTATATCGTAATCGACGAGGTTTATTTGCTTCAAATGAGGCTTACATTAGTGCTAATCGTCATTCTGTAGGTACGTTGTTATGAACTTACGTACATATGAAAAATGACCTATTACTATGAGTTTAACATAAATTACTTGTAGCTACATGGTGGATGACGTTTGAAGCGCAGACACCAACACTAACAAAATATGTCTTGCGGATTGTCTCACAATGTGTTTCGTCTAGTGGATGTGAACGTAATTGGAGCACATTTGCATTGGTACAAACATAATTAAGGAACCGTCTTGGGTAAAAAAAACTACGTAAACTCGTATATGTCCACTACAATCTAAGGCTACGATTGCAAGAGCATGAGACTAGAAATGAAGATAGGGATACAAATCCTTTTGGCGATCTAATAAATGTCACTATGTACGACAGAGAGAACCCAATCCATGAGTGGCTTGATAGCTCTATGATACAATCGGAGTCCCCACTAGACGAGGAAGGTGAGCCCTCCATGCCATCTACAGTTGTAGTTGATGTCATCCCTCAAAAGGAATTGGATAAAACACTAGATGATAAACCATTGGTGAAATGGACAAAGAAAAATATTGGCAAGAGTCATCTTGGGAAAAGGAAATATTGTAGTCAATCAACTGAAAAATTAGCTGCGAACTTTGCCTCACTTACACAAACAAGGAAACAAGTGCCTGGTAAGAAGAAAAAGACCATTGAAACGGATATTGTGGGAAGCGATGAAGAAACATAAAATCCGCCATCTTATGAAATCCAGTACCAAGAATCTTGTGATAGTAGCTCTCCGTCATCCAATGATGGTGTTGATGGTGGGACAGCTCATGATACAGGACAAGACGAACCATTGGAATTCACCTGCGAGCAAAACTTCACGCATACTACCCAGGATGAAGACCATGGTTGTTATGCTTCAAGAACAATTCATAAGACATACACGAGGGCTAAGGGTCGTCAAAAAGATCAATCTTAGCCACATGACTCTTCTTCCTATGAATCCCATGCTAACTCAAGGTCTACTCGGACTCGTGGACACCGATATATCAATCTATTACCTTCTGGTGATTATTCTCATTTATCAGACATCTCTTCTAATCATAGTTTCCATTACGGTCTTGTATCCTTCAACAGCAGTGCTAGAATAGTTTACCACTGGGTTGAACCCGAATATTACCAATAAATTTATAATCATTGGCTACAATATACCCACGAAGCACACACTTGCGATCAATAAAAGCTCAACTAGCTCAATTTGAAGGAATTATACTCTATGATAACAATAACTACATTGCACAGCCTTCGCGTTTCTCGACAATGTATTGGTATGAATTACTACTCATTATTATTTTTATTATGCTAGTCAAGTCATCATTCATTATCATTAAAAAAATTTATTTTACATGCTTTAGAACAATTAGACGAGAGGATTACCCTAGAGAGTGAAGCTACCAAGGAGGACTTTTTTTGTACAATTTGAAATACTTTCTCGATAATATTTGCATTATTCCAAATTTTAATTTGCTAATTATCATTTTTTTCTATATTTTTCGGTTTTTTTGGTATTTTCAGCCAGTTTTACCGGTTACCGGCCCCAAGAAAACCCAATTCGAAATTTGAATTGCAAACTTCATCCGGGTTTTTTTTAAAAATTTTCCGGTAACCGACCAGTTACCGGTACCGATCAACGGCCGGGATTTCAGCCGGAACCGAGATTTGGATCCCTTGCTACATTCTGTTCACAACTCCACGGCAAGTCATGCCGGAATCCACTGCTACATCACATAAGTCGAGTACCAACCTCAAAGATACCATTGTAATGTTCTACTAAAGCCTACACACAAGATTATACTAAAGCCTACACACAGATTATAGCTTCATTGGTATGATTCCTACAATACTAGTGCTACAATGGCTGTTAATCCGCCGACCTTGTTTCTGAATGAGATTGACTACAAGACGTATGAACTAACATGCCATTCCCATATGCAAATGAGTAGCCAAAATTTCCTACTGTTTGCCCCAAATAGAGTATCAAATATACAGCAGTAACCTAACATAAGGAAGATACTTTCAGGGAGCCACCGAAGTTTATATATATATATACACAATAGGATTTCCACTTTGTTTAAGAGCATAGGATTTCCATATACCAAGATAATTCAGGCAAACAGTTTGCCATTTCTAGAGAACTAGGGGACAGACGGTACAGGTAACCTTAGTATCTTGCATTAATCACAGTATCTCACACTGACGGGAAGAACTTATTCAGGTTGAATGGCAGGGAATAGAACTCCTCACTTCTCATGTCAGTCTTGTATGACCGGAATTTATCCCACCAATGATACCCGCGGTCTTTTCTGACAGAACTTTCATGCCTGTGAATAGTGTTGTCCAGCAAATATGCAACAAAGCCAGCAACAAACGCCTTTGACGAGAATATTACATTCACTATGTCATTGAACTGTGGAAGTAGATGAAGCAAATGATCAGTAACTTTTCACATAAAATGTGTCAATGACTATGCTGTTACATACCCATCTTGCATGTGTATGGACAGGGCCATAACCAGCGACAGATGTGTACTCGTTGAAGTACTGAGGAACTGAAAGGCCCATAAAAACTGAGAAACCAACGATGAACTTGGTCCTGAAACTATTGAGATTGCAGAACTGAAGGAAACCAAGCCCAGCAGAACCTGTTGACAGATTACAGCACAGCTTCTATCACAAATACAAATCTCTTATAATGTCAACAGTTGTAATTTGAATGGAAATTGCAAACATAAGTAGCCTGAAGCTTTCCACCTACCAACATATGCAAAGAAGACACAGTAGAGAGCTGCAAAGATGGGTGCAGGTATTGATGCAAAGACAGCTCCAAATTTTCCTGGGTTGGCAAAATAAAACGTGATTAGTAAAACATAAGTGTACGTGTTCTGAAATGATGAGAGCTAAGTTAATTGCAATGCATAATGCTATATACTTTCAAAAAGACACCAACTTGAAATGTCAAGCAACAATGAAACATTGTAAACATTACTAGGTACATTATTGAGCTAACTATTATTATGCAACCCTCCCTCCCTCCCTCAACATGAAAGAAGTGATAGAACTGCATCAAATACATTACCAGCAAATATTCAGGATGCAACATAAGTATTTAGAAATAGTCATGATACAAGGGCAATTCAATCTACTTTTGGGTAAGATTGAATAAATTAGTAGTTTTACATATTATCCTACATTTATTTCCTTTGATATCTACCATAGTCTAACCATATCACATATTCGCAATTGAAGCAACTAGCCATTGTATTCCCTTCATCTAGGTGCAGAAGCACCTTCTGACTTCTAAAATGAGAACTCTGACACCAAGGACAATATGTACTACACACGTACCCATTGGAAGACTAAGGCAGTATTCTTTAGTTATAAATGCACTACAATAGACATCTCAACAGCCAACACAGCACAAGCTACCGATTGGTTTATAAGAGCAAACAAAAGGTATATGAGATAGTTCAGCAACAACAATGGTTCCACTAAATGTCAAAAAATAAAATAAAATGGACATTCAGAACTTAAGGATCCGTGCCAACTTTATATCTACATGAGCCAGTGCCCAGGGTTGTTGGATTGTCTCAGCTCGGTTTCTTCAGCAAACTGTTGTGTTGTTGTGACGTATCCACTCTAAAAACACTTGTTCCCAGACTTCATGTGTCTGAGTTTGACTTGGAATTTCCTAGGGAAGAAAATCAATATATTTATGCAACACCATGATCAAATCCAAAAGAGCTTTCAGATGTTTTCTTGCCTTGAGACATCCACATAATAGTAAACAACAAGCTCAAGAAAACAGAAGGGAAGGCCCCTCACTATGTGCTATTATTATTACAGGCTTATGCAACACGTACAAAAGCAGATTAATTTGGAGTTTTAGTAGATACACTTATTGTTAATTTAGTACAAAAGTTGCTCAAATATGCTATCTCCCATGACCTAGTAAAGAATCAAAATACTAAATTTGTGGGGAGCAAACTTACCCAGAATAGAGAAGAATATCATGAAACCAGCTGATATCTGCACTACTCGTCGGCTACCAACACGTGTCAAGGCTAGCAACCCGGCATTTTCACTACGGAAAAAGAGAATAATAATGATTGTATCATAATTGAAATTAGAGGTGTTCCGTAAAGAGAATAGTGGTTGTATCAAAATGGGAATAAAATGCATTCCTTAAAGAGGTACCAATCTGATGCTTACATTGATACCGAAGAACCATTTCCAGTCCCAAATAGCCCATCTAGCAGAATGCCAATGCCCTGTAGCAACAATAGTTACATATCTCAAGTGAGTTCAAATTTGCAGATTTATCTAGTAAAGCTTGGCATGTGGTGGATGCAATAATAGCACCTACCTGCCAACCAATACCACGGCTAAGTACAGAGGGCGGGAGAGGTGTGGCACTAGCATATCTTGAAACGGCGATGAAGGCACCAGTAGACTACAAA
Organism: Hsuehochloa calcarea; assembly: GCA_036346395.1. Lineage (NCBI taxonomy): Eukaryota > Viridiplantae > Streptophyta > Magnoliopsida > Poales > Poaceae > Hsuehochloa > Hsuehochloa calcarea. Next base: position 62,262,139 of record CM070596.1, read on the forward strand.
TATAAGAGTTAGGGAGTTGATAATTTCATTACTTTAGAATCCAACAGATAGCAAATGAAGTGCTGAAATAGTATCTGATATTCCTAAGAGCATGGGGCCAACCTCCACTAGAGCAACAAATGATGCAGCCATCATTGCAAAAGCTTCACCGGCATCAAAAGTTGGAGCACCCCATTGAAAGGGATATGGCACTCTTATCCTGTCATTGTAGTTGTATAAAAGATGGGAATCATTCATGTTACTTTAACAGCAAGGATTGGTACCGACAGAACAGTCATATCTTTAAAATGCACAACAGTACCAGGGAGCACCACCAATTAGTCCAGAGCGGTCAGTGCGGCAATGAAATTGGGTCTTTGGTGGCGCATTCCTGTATGCTCCTCCAACCGTGAGCAGATATGCATAGAGCCACACTATGGGAATAGTGAATAGAACAGCAAATCGGTCGAAGATAGACTTCAGCATGTGTATAGCATGTGGTAGGTACTGCAAAAACGAAACAATAAAAAGGAAAAGGGCAGTTGGAGCACACAGAGATGCTAGGTAACAAAGCGTGGCAACAACTACATGCATAGAAATTCAATAGTACCATTGCAAAGATCACCAGGAGGATAAGTTCAGGAAGACCAATCTCAACACATTTGGCAACCTGGGTATTTATAGTTCAAACATAAGCAATATACTATAAGCTTAAACAAATAGTACGTAGAAAGACAATACTTAAATCTTACCGACGGAAAACCCAGCTCATAAAGTCCAAAGCCAACTAGCGCCACCAAAGGAGCAGCTGACAATGGACTCAGATACCTGAAACAAATTCAGTAAATATAAAGACTGAAAATTAAAGCATTATTTCTGCAATATCATTTCTTGCTTGAGTACCTCTGGAGCAGCTATTGAATTAGGAAATAACAATTACAAATTGTTCACTTCCCTACCTGGCAACATTACGCCAAAGGCCACTAAAGCCAACTATGATCTGTAGTGCAGAAGCAACAATCAAAGCACCTTGTGTTCCACGCATGATTCGGAGGAATTTCTTTACAAAATAACAGGTGATTCATCAGGTCTGGATATACACAAACAATATCAGAAAGCAAGTAGCATTATACTTGTTTTCAACATACAGTGTGTGGATTTGGCTCATTGGCGTAACGACCAGCAAGGATGATAGAGATGGTAGGTAGAACAAAGGTGTATGATCCACCAATCACTGCAGGCAATCGGGTACCAAAGAAACTCTGCAGGAGAGTGTTAATCCCTGCCACAAACAGCAATGTTTGGACAACCACTGCCTTGTCCTCCTAACACAGAAAAAAACACCATTGGTCTTTAACTGACATTGTGACTGCTTGAGTCCAAAGCAACACAAATGAGTAAACTTGTAATCTCACATTGTTTCCTCCCATCTGTGGAACAAGTGCAGTCGGTATGATAACAGTTGTTCCCAGCATGACCAGATAATGTTGGAACCCAAGAAGAATGGCCTCCGCTGCATCATGAACAATTCCATACAGCCGGATTTCAGAACCAAATTTCTCACTAAAGTCAGATCATATCAATATTTTAGTGTATAGCGGAACTTATCGGCAAACTACTTTTATAGCTGATAGCGTATACTGGGTGCAACATACTTGGCAACATTTGCAAAAAGATGAAGTTAATCAAGGCAAAATATATGAACTTATCAATCAAGAAAAGCATCCTAAATATAATAGCCAACATGATGCAACAAACTTATATTTGTCCAAAATGTGGTCATATTTGTTCATAATCCTTACAAGACATGCACACCAATATCCTTCCAAGCTTGCAACATTTTTTTCATGTAATAAAATAGCTTTTTTTGCAAGGATTACTTATTGGTGTGCATGCCTCATGTCGTCTGAGTAAGAATTCAAGATGGAAGATGGCTAGAATATGCCATAAATGGATTGTTTTTCTTAACACAGCTGCCCCCTCCTGCCGTGGATCAAACTCAGGTTAGGAGATATGGACCCCCTGCACCCACCCCGCGCAAGTCATACGCAGTAAATGGATCATATGAAAATAGGGGTTGTACCGAAGCACCACTACACACTGCATGCTATAGTGACTGTAGCGCCCGTTACATCAACCGCAACCCCTGCCTGCTAGCAGGCTACGTAAAACAATGCATGAGATCATGCAAAGGTAGAAAGTCCCCACACAATAACGCAAGAATCAATGCAACTCGAAGTGACAACGATGTGTTGATATGGACCTTAGGTTTGGAACTAGCTACCGACCGACATGGTATATACAAATTCAGTGGATGCACAACATACAACACACGAACTAAATATGGATTGGCAACAATATGCTAACCAAAAAAAGCACGGTACCTGTGCTAAAACTGAAGCGAATCAACGCAGGGTTAAGTAACACCACAATTACACTACAAAACCGCACAACATAGCATCAGATTTCTTGAATATTCCACCCGCACAGGGACAACTAAGAATCAAAGTCTCAATCATACTGACATTGACATAAGTCAAGGCCACAGCGAAACGGGATTGCAGATTCGGAACCAGCCTGCAAATTGAGCGTCAAAAGTAACACCAAAACCTCCTACCAACAATTCTGCATATTCCGTTTGGTTGAATCAAATGTTGGTGTGCGCTACTAGCATGAACACCAGTCAAACAATTAGCATCCCATTAAACAACTACGGGACCAAAGCGAAAAGGCAACCCACCTTTTAGAAGTATATCTGAGTTAGAAACAAGGAAAGCTCAGCCAGATCTGGCAAGTTCCTCACACCAACCAAACTATTATAGAGCGAAGCATCTAGGAGTAAACACTAGGACCGCGCCGACGCCACAAACTCCCGAAAACGACGCGAGGAACCGCAAAACTTCGTACTCGCAGCGCATCGCTATCGCAACACCACCACCACCCCGGAAAAAAACAAACAGGGACCCCAAATTTTTTGCAGCGAGCATCGAGTTCGCCAAAACCGACACGGGCGAAGGAACGGGAGGTTTTAGCGTGAGCGGAAGCGGGGGAGGAAGCGAGCGAGTGGGCTCACGCCATGGGGGAGGGCTGGTGATGCAGTAGGAGACGCCGGGGAGCTGGTCCTTGACGGGGTGCGGCGCCAGCTCGTCCTGCTTGGGCGCCGGCGCCGCGCCGCCCCCGCCCCCGCCTCCGGCCATCTCGCACGCGGCACCGCCCCTCAGATCACACGCGCACGGGCAGTCGCTCCTCCCTCTCGCAAAGCCGCAATGCGAGAAGTGGAGCAGCAGCAGTAGTTGTGGGCGACGGAATGGTACCAGTACAGCGGCAGTACTAGCGTATAGTAGTACCACTGGATCAGAGCCAGAGGAAGCGGTAGAGGGGAAACAGAAGCGGTCAAAAAGGCGCTTGCCGCTGCAGAGCCCACACGCAGGAGCGGTTGTTTTGTTCGCCCCTCCCCGCGTCGTTTTTCCCCCCCTCCTCCCCCGTTGGCTCTGCCTCTGCGGTACACTTCGCGCACCCATACGGTACCCACAGGCCACAGCGCTCCAAAACCGCATTTATGCCCGTGTTGTTTTGCGTGTGTGCGAATCTCTCCTCGTCTATCGACCCCGCCCCCCCTCCGGCCTCGCTTGCTCGGCGCGGAGCTGAAATTTTCCGAGGCTTTGGTTAAAGCTTGTAATGAAATGCGGCGTTTTTGCGGTTGAAGTTTGATTTTGGAATTTTGGCGTTTTTTCCGGTTGAAGTTTGATTTTGGAAATTTTTTTCCCCCTTTTGGTTTGCTCCGGTTTTGCGGTTGTGGAAGTTTGAATATATATTTTTACCTTTTGGTTTGCTCCGGTTTTGCGGTTTGCGGTGACGTTCATGTGCGTTTTGGGTTTTAACGCTTGGACTCTGCAAAGAGAACGTGGTCATGGTTTGTGCGTGAAGAAAGGGGCTACTTATTGTAGGTACACACCTACGATAGCGTAGTACAGTGGCTCTCCTTGGGGAGAGAGACGGAGAGAGAGTGTGCGTGTGAGACGGCGAGAGAGAGCGCTGTTAGGCCTGTGAGTGAATTCTGCGCTTGTTTACTGTGTGGGTTAGGACTAGGAGATGACCAGAGGAGGGGGGTTTGAACCGGAAGGAAGAGGCTCTTTTCTTTTTTTCACTTCTCGGTGTCTCGTTCTGAGGGAGGTGAAAAGAGCAGGCTGAGATGCTTTCGACCTGTAGGCAAAGCTGTATCGCCGTACTATTCCCTATCATTGTGTTCCTTCCGTTTTCTCTCTCTCTCTCTCTCTCTACAGCATTTTGTTTTTTGTTGGCTCTTATTTCGGTGGGAATGATTAGTCACGAGCTCACAGGCCACAGCCCCACGGCTCATCGGAGTAGTCCTTGCCATATGCAAAGCACACGGGTTTGGTAGAGGATGTCGTTTGATCCTGTGATCGGTGATTTTTTAATAACTTTTTTTATTCAGAATTACAGAAAACAATATCATCTTATTTTTTATCAGAATTAATCATCAATCGATGTACCGTTGGACGACTTAGAGCTAGTCGCCTAACCACTTGACGGCTGCACAAAGTCGTCTAATGAACGCGCGATAAGAGTTAGAGTCATCCAATGGTTTATTAAGTCGTCCAATCGGTGCGACTTAGAGTCCGTCGCCCAATCGGTGAGCGACTTGAAGCATGATAACTATTTTAACTTCAAACCCTCAAATTTGACCAAGCTAAAAAAATAGAAAATAAATTCCTAAAATCATTAAAAAAAAATCAGAGGTGTTCCTGGGACGATGTAGTACCCAGATAAAATTTGTAACCTCGCTATTCGAGATTTATTCTACTTATTTTAATTCATTAACAGCATGGCTTTTAGAACTTGGTTTGAATTTTTACAATGTTGAATTAAGCTCTATATTTTTGGAAAAATATATATTTATTCATGATAAATATTATCATATTTAAATAAATTATTTCCCAGAGATGATCCTGTTGTAGGATATTTTTTTAATAAAAGAGTGGTGACAAGGTTGGTTGGTCCGTTTGTGATTTTCATATAATCTAAAGGGTACGAAATTTGTCAGACTCGCAATAACATTTTGTGATCGTCATATGTTGTTGTAGTGCGCTAAATTTATGAATAATTTTGTGAGGAGGATAGAGGTTGTAATGATTCGTAAGTACGAAGGTACGTGATATTGCGATGCGGTAGAAAATTAATACACGGTGGAGAACTTTGGAGAAATTGTGCAACAATGACAACACTTAATTTGATCCAATAAGGGGTTACATAGCAAGCAGACTAATGAACCAAGGATGGTACAAGCATGCCTTTAGGGAATTAAAAATACATGAGACAGGTGAATGAAGAGGCTCGCACTATTGCGTGGACTGAGACCATTTACCCTTCTTTGCGAGCTCGACGTTGTACTCCTCGTCGGCTGCAATTTCTCTTTTTTTTTCTCGCGCTCCCTGCGCTTGCACGCCTCGATATGGGCCTACGTCTCTCGCCGGATACGCTGGTTGTGCTCTTCGGTGCGGCGCTCTTTCTCCCTCCTCTTGCGGTCCCTGTTGGCATCTCATTCCTCGCAGTCGAGAGTCCACTGATCGTGTGAGTGGATCTCTAGGTCGATTCACTTGCGGTAGCCACATAGCGGATCCGGAGACTACGAATAGACAGGAGAGGTTGTCAGTGCGGACTTTCAAAGAGAAATGGTAGGGTAACATACTGCTACCTATCTTTACCGGCTGCCTATAGCATCTCGTGTCCCAAATGGCAGTTGGGATAGTCGCTGAAGTAATTTGCGCAACCCTAGTAACGCATGCCCAGACTTAGTCGGTGCTTGGACTTGAAGAACTTGCATATATTTATTTTTCATACGGACTTCCAAACTAATTGTGTTAATCATGCTATCTCTAAACTAATATTTTTTTAATTAACCTACTATTATTTTAATTTGCTAACAATATGTCAATACACATGATATTGCTTGCTAACCTACCATGATTTCAAAAATACACACATACAAAACAATACAAGAGGCTCACCGTCGTCGTCGTCGATGCGAAAAACTTTTCTCCCTCATCTCCTCTCTTTCTCTCTCCTCTCTTTCTCTTCTTCCGCCGTCGCTTTCTCAAATGGCGACTGTTCATTGCCAACGGTTAGGCGACTAGAGGGTCCGTGGTGAGCGACAGGTGTCCTAGTCGCCCAACAGTACGACAAGTAGGAGTGAGTCGCCCAACCGTACATCGACTAGGACACGAAAGGTTCAATCGCTTCACGGTTAAGCGACTTATACATCTGTCGCTCCTCCGTTGAGCGACTAGCCCAAGTCGCCCAACTGTGGAGTGATACGTGATTATTTCTGATTTAAAAAATTAAGTAGTGTTATTTATGTATTTCTGAGTAAAAAATAAACTATTAAAAAATCATAATTTATTAGGTGACCTTTTCCAGAGCGCTCCGGTCAGTACCACAACACGGGGACACTAAATTAGGAAAGGTATTCGTGGAGATCTCGAACATGCAAGAATTTGTGGGCACTTGGGCAGTTTGGGGATTGCTTATTTGAAATGATCAATGAAGCGGTTGGCAATTTGGCACGTGGAACAGCGGTTTAAATGTGGTCAAATAGGCGGCCCGGCACAACCCTATTTGACCTGTTACTTAGTTGGGTTATGTCGTGCCGGGCTATGGTCTGATGTATCAACCCGAGTATGTCACAATAGCCTCACGGGCTGTGTCAGACCAAGTCGGATACAGTTAGTCTGTCGGGTTGTTGTCGGCCATTTAGTTCATTTGGCATGAACATTTAAAGAAAATATAAAAAACCTATAAAATATATTAATTTTAAACAATTTAAAAATACAAAATAAATTTATATACTTGTAAATGAACAACATAAAATTAAAAAACTACCAAAAAAGCATATAAATATTTTAAAAAAGGTCCGAACGGGTTGGGTTATACTGTGCCTAGCCCATTACTATTCATACCAAATCGAACCAGACCACTGACCAAGATCATGACTCAAATATAGCACGGTGTGTTAGGCAAGACCAACACAGTCCGTTTAGATGGTGGACTATGTTGTACCTAGATCGGGACAATAGCGCTCCAAGGAAGTAAAATGTGAGCAGTAATCAAATGCAACTTTATGGAATTTGCAGAATTAAATGCGTATCTTAAAGAATGTCGAGCTGTACTTTCTACATTTATGGTTTATGACTTGGTTAAGTTACGGACCGAGAGAAACTCTGCACAATCACACGGTAGAAGGGTCCAAGCTAGTACTCCGTACTGCATGATTCTTGCCCAGGGGCCAAGCTAGTACTCTACATGCAGACAAAATGTTGAGGTAAAAGCACTACTATTGGATTCCCTCGATAAAAAAAGGTGCACGGGCACGTACGTGTTGTTCGTGTTAGTCTGTTATACAGAGAGAGATGAGAGAGAGAGAGTATACGTGTGTTCTATAGAAATAGAGACGTGTCTCCCAAAAAAAAGTGGAGACGTGGGTGGGCTAGAGATAGCAAGAGTTGCCTTAAATGTGTGTTTGGTTACGTAGATGAGCTCGTAACTAATCAAATCGTTCTGAATATACCCGTCCCTACGTTTGGTAGTTGGGGATGGACCCAAACGAGATGATCTAACTTTAGAAAATATTCCACCCAAATGATGTATCAAAATGAGGCGGATCACCTCGTCCCGAACAGGATCGCTCGCTCACGTGGGCATACAGTCACCGCTCCCTCGCTTGCCGGCCGAGACGAAGCTTCAGACAACACTGCCAGAAGCGGCATTCCAGGTAAGGCGGTGAAGGGAGGTGCAACGACACTGGGGCGAGGCACAAGATGGCGACGGCGGGTGAGGTTGGTCAGCAGCCAGCGAGGCTGATACTTCTGTCAGTGGAAGAAAGGGGGCAAGAAGAGAAACAATGCGTCTGCCGAAGCTTCGAGGGAGAAAAAGAAAAGAAATGGGGAAAAGGTAAAAGACGAAAGAAAATCACAAAAGAAAAAGAAAAATACTACAAAGGTAATCTCACCCATACAGAGAAGAGGTTACCAAACCAACCTCATTCCCTAAAAAAAACACCATCTTGTATCATCCTAAGTTATCTCATACAACCAATAAAACACATCTGTATACCATATCATACAACCAACCAAACAGTCTGTACCATCACATCCAAGACGATCTCTTCCTATTTGTATCATCTCATCCAATTCAATCCTGTCGCACCAACCAAGCACACACTAACTGACCCACACCCTCTGAAACAATCATAACTGCAAGATATGTGGTGAGAACTGTGATGCGACCCAATTTCCCTCATCGGCTTATATGTCATTTAGCTTGTCTTTGCAGCTTCTTTTTGAAGAAAGCAGTGTGATCTCATACCGTATACAGTTGAGTTATGTATGCATCTATAGAATCTAAGCCACTGGAATGCTATAGCAGTTCTTTATGCATTGTATCACGAAACCATGAACGCAAATATCTGTCACATTTAATAAAAACCACCAGATTGAACGCTCCACAGATGGCTAAGCAACTCAATAAAATTACATGCTATAGCATCTTTCACTTTTCAAGCCCCGTGCAATGTACTGCAAAATTCCATTACTATCCTACATTTTGTAGTTGGAACTAAGCAAGAAGTATAACTGTGTAACAGAGCAAACTGGAATTATTAGTCCTCCAGCATAAGTAATAGAAAGTCCAATAAGAGTAATTTTTACCTTAGCACCCTGTCTTTTCTTAGATATTATATATAGAACATCCTCTTCTATCAATGTCATCAATGGATTTTCGTTTCTACTTAGTTTGCATCAGTCAAATCCCTCTTTACTGTCAGCAACTGAATAACCAGCAGTGTGTTACAATTTATAGAAATGACATTTGACATCTATCACAGATTTTAGAATTAGCTAGTTGATGTGATAGTTTATGAAAACAGATATTTTCCTGAAACAAATTTTAGAAAAGTCAATTGATGGAATTAAACAAAGGAGGGCAGTCTTTGAAATATAGCACAAGGGGGGGTGGGTCATGCAAAAATTTGTCAAGCCGAATAAGTTAGAGTTGGCCAGGTACACGCACATGTAGTCTTTTTCTTTCAAAGTCAAGCTGCAAGAAACACACACCCCCAAAAGAAAACAAGGTTAATAAACAATAATTAGTCATTTTCCTGGTGCAGATGTTTGAAAATACAAAAATTGATCTACAAGCATAGAAGCATTACCACTTTCTTAACTCGTTCATTTGCAGCTGATGTTCCTCCGCTGACATTTTCAGGCAGGTACGGACTGCACACACGAACCTCCTTCATTACAACAATGTCAGTCTTGTCCCAATGAACCGGAAGCCTGACGGAACAACATAATTTGTTATCTGTGTATATATACAGAACTAGAGATAAAAGAAAAAAACAAAGTTTCATTAGATTTTCAAGTACGCCAAATATTTGCAACAATGGTGCAACGCATGAGGACCATTAACTGGTAGAGAAACCCGACGAACATGTATAGCATCTCCAACAGAGTTTCATAATGTAGAAAAGCTATAAACTTCTAGCAAACCATATAGAAAGAAACCTTGTGAACAAACTAGAGCAAACCACATAAAGAAAAATCAATTTGTTGCAAACAAAATAGAGCAAACCACATTGACATAAAACGATTGCTATGGGAAAAAATGCAAGGCACTGCAATCTTGCCTAAAGTACAGAAAACAATTGCATTTCATGGTCTCGCCTAAACAGCATCTCTTACCAAAATTGAATATTTCTCAAGGACATAGGTTGATGCTGATTCGTCTTAAACCCATTCCAAGAAAAAGAGGAAATGTCAGTTTTGCAATACTTTTATATACCACAAACAAAATCTTGCCAGCTTAATTTGAAAGCCTCCACCAGCACCAGTCTTACAGGACAGAAAAACAAACAGGAAATAAAAGCGACAAGCTGGGGACACAACACACGAACCGCCCACAAGAACCCCTCAAAGCAAAGTATTGCTCCGTGTAAAGAGCTACCATTTTAGCACACCTGAAAGTAGAGGTGTCAATCGAATACAAATTATCTGTTTTATTCTACTACCGTATTCGATAGGATATGAATATGGTTTAGATTTTCTCATCCGATTAATAATTTCTCCCCTATTCGTATTTGTATTTACATAGAAAATATGGATACGAACCATGTTATTAAGGCGCTAAGGCGAGGCGAGGCGCCAAGCACCGCCTGGACGCCTAAGCGACGCCATACGAGGACACCATACGTAGAATGGAGGCTGCAAACGTGAAAAGAAAAAAGAAAAGGAGAAAACGTGAAAAGCCCAGCCCATCAACTCATCAGCAAGCCCATCCCAGCTCACCCCCCCCCCAAAACATCTAACCGGCTAACCCTAGCCGCCTCTCGTCTCGGCTATCCCCATCTCCCACGTCTCTTTCTCCCCCTAACTCCTCTCGGCGATCTGAAGGGGTGGCGGTGAGGCGAAATCGACGATCGCGGCAGTCGCGACAGCGCGGTGGAGTCGCCGTGGAGGCGTAGCGCGGTGACACAGTTCTGGAGTAGTGGCGGGAGATCCGGTGGCGGCAGCTTTGCATGGTGGAGGGGGTCGTCGTTGTCGTTCCAGAGGTCCTCGGCGACGGGCTTCAGGAAGCGGTCGGTGAGGACGACGGTGGCCCCCACACCTTGTCGACGAACTCCAAGATCCAGGTGAGCTCCCGGCTCCTCTCTTCTCTCCTTCTACCTCCCTCTCCACCGAAGGCTCCGAGCAGAGGAGGTGCGGGCAGGGCACGGGGAACCGCGGGGAGGAGGTTCCGACCAGTTGCGCGACGGTGACGGGGAGCTAGGAGGAGGAACCGCAGGAGAGAAGCGGCAAGGCGGGGGCGACACCTTAGCACCCGGTAGCGCCTTACCGCCTAAGCGACGCTTAGGCAACGCCTTAATAAGCATGGATACGAATATGGTATGAACTTTTGCCAAGTGTTATTTTATCCACACTATTTGTATTCGTATTCGATAAAACAATATACATATTTTATTGCAGTATGGCTAATTAGTTGGACGGGTATTTTTAGTTTAATGTGAGTTCATGTTTTTAGGTGAAATAGATAAATTAAAATGATTAAACGTGCTATGTACGAGGATAATGTATCATAAATATCTTGCCATTATATAAGTTATGAGGATCTCCAAATCCAACCGAATCGAGTACGTATTCGATTCGTATATGTTGCAACATTCGATTCGTATTCGTATTCGACAATATTATAATTTGTATTTGCATTTAGAAAATACAAATACAGGAAGACCACTATTCGATTTATATTCAATCCGTTGACACCCCTACCTGGAAGCAGCATGAATTAAACACGGCAAAGATTTTTATATTAAAAAAACTCGGAAACAAGTTGTGACAGATACCAGTAAGGTTTTACATAAGGACGTTCCTCCAGCTTTTGAGAAAACCAAAAGGCAAAAGACTACAGGCGCCTCCACAGTAAATACAGAAATCTCAGGCTTGTATCTTTGCTTCCATTTTTGAAATACAAAGTTGCCAATGAAGAAAGTTGTCTTGAGAATACACTTACAGACTAAGTATCCCATGGGAAGTTTGGAAAATACCAGTTCATTATCATTTGTGAACAAAAGTGCACCCGCCCCCCCCCCCCCACCCCACGAGCGCGCGCACACAGATGGGGGGGGAGAAAGAATATATATAGTATCAAATGTGAAACCGACAAATATTTGACCAACATAGAGACCCAAAAAAACTTATGTGAGTCCTGAAAATCAGATGTGGCAACTATGGGATTAAAAAATAAATGCTACTTCAGAGCAACATGGGAAAAAGCATGAATATCCTTGAAAAGAATATAATGAAAGGTCAAACTTACGTCTTGGACAACACATCAAATATACTTTGAGCTTCTGGGGTGACACCGACACCAATTCTTTCGGCTTCAATCTCAGCTTGCCTGCACATCATTGCATGCAGTGTGAGAACCCAATATGTCACAGTGCGGAAGACAGCAGTGTGCAAGCTAATTCTCAGCTTGTAAATAGTAACAGTAAACTTGATGCAACATATCACCATAAAAGTTTTAACTTAAAACCATTGCACCAAAAAAGGCTCCTGAGTGAAAAATCCATAATGCCCATAGTAATAAGCAAAATGATCAATCAACCATTTGCTAGCTCTTCAAAATCAAACCAGCGTCATAGAGATACATTGGTTGCAATCCATACACATCATTAGTCAACAACATTACCTGTTGAGCAATTTTCACTATACTTTAACAGCAATCACCCGACTATTATAACATCCCCATATATGGTAGCTTCCATCAACTCATAAAGACACCCAAAAGCTACTAACTTAACTTTCGGTCTCAAGCCAGGCATCATCTATCAAGTTAACAGCAAGAAAACCCAAAAGACTCTTAGTGGCTGAAAAGCAACCATTTGCCTAACTTTGTAATTTAGCTCAACTTGTTCTATTAAGAGCATATAACCAAAATGAAATATTCAAATTATAATTTATACACTTGTAGGGGGTCAAGCCATGACAAAAAACAATGTGAGGCCTCAAAGCGAACACCATCCATCTCTAGCATGGCAAAAGACAAGGGCTAATTTTGAAACCTATTTTTCTCAAATAGGTTAATAATGCAAGTTCGGCAGCTAATTTGAAAGTCATTTACAGGTTGCATTCGGTCGTTCCAATGTTGCATGTCAGAGGATACTAACCTCGATCAGAACGAAAGGACAAACTCTGGAACCCAAATGCCTCAATCCCCCGACAATTTTTTTTGGCCATTTTCAATTCTCCCTGAGTTCTAAAATAGCCAATACCATGCTATGAAAGTTATACAGCTCACCAGGTTTTAAAATACATTCTTTTGCTTAGTTACCAAAAAAAACACGTCCCTGATCACTTAATGATAGGAGAGCCCAATGACCACAAACTATGAATCTCCAACCCAAATACCAATTACCAAACTGATTCCTCTATTCTAATATATAGTATCAAGACCAGTTCCAAATTATTTCCTTTAGTTGACACGTCCAATGTCAATCTTTTATTCTCTTGATGAAAGGCCAAGATCTTTAGAACCATCCAAACAGTATAAACCATTTCATTATATCGGGTGGCCTTCCTGTAGCTCTCCTCCTGTTTTCAGGCAACCATTTGTTCTTCACTTGCTATCACTTTTTTCGTCCAGGTATCGCTTGTACCAACTAGAAGAGTCAGATCCGGTTTTGGAACAACTACAATAGTATTAGTCAATTGAGGAATACGAAAAGAAAATTATCTTGGGTTTTTATTGCTTTTTTTCTCAAACACGAATTTCACATTTACAGTAACTAGTATCCGAAACAATGTCGCTTTATACATGTTTTCCCGAGTTGTATGATCCAATCATGACCGCATCTTAAACCTAAGCAACCTAACAAATAGACATCACATGCCTAACTAGCTCTGACTAAATAGTACAAAGAAGGTTCGAGATAGAGTATGACGCACCTGAGGGCGGCCTCCTCCCGGGCGTGGATGGCGGCGAGGTCGAGCACACAGCCGGCCGGGTCCAGCGGGTCGTCGGCCTTGCCGACCACGGAGAACTCCCGGATGTAGTTCGCCTTGAGCACCCTCACGCTCCGCCGCTCCCCCCTCTCCGCCCTCCCCACGCCCTCCTGTGATCTACGCCGTCATGGAAACAAAATAACCAGGCACCACATAGAAACAGAGGGACAAAGAAGTACAAAACAAGGGTATGGAGGGGCGGGAGCAAGAGCGATTCGAGAAGGATATGGATGGCGAGGAGGTTGGTGGGGCGGTCGAAGGAGACAATCTGGCCCTCGAACTCCTCGCCGAGGGTGGTCTTCACGGAGATCACCACGCCGATCGCGAACTCCTCGCCGCCGACCTCCATGTCGCCGCCGCCGCAGGTGGTTGATGGCGGGTTGAGGTGAGTGGGGGCGGAGGAGTGCGAGCTTTGTGGGGTTTCCGGAGACCGGCAGAAACCCTGCGGGGCGACGCGCGTGCCAGTGAAAAAACTTGGGGTCGGGGATGATGAGGAGAGAGAAATTCAGCGGCCTGCTTGTATTCAGGCTTTAAGCCCGAACTCAAGACTGCTTGGATCTCAGGCCCTGATAGATAATCGAAGCTTAAGTTTGTGCAAACAGGATGCTTTCTTGCTTGAACAAGTTCCATGTCACTTTCTACTAGAAAGCTAAAGCCCTTCTTCTTCGTTGAATTCTCCCCCACCCCCGGGGGGGGGGGGCATCTTATGGAAAAAGACCGAGCTGGAAAAAGACATCTTATTGTTGTCTCAGTTAGTGGTTATAGAGAAACCAAGAATAATGGGGTGTATAGTTATAACCAAATAAAAGCTGGGCTTGAATGCCAGTTATTTGCAACTATAAAACCACCATTGTTTTGTGGGGTCTTTGAAAGGTAGGAAAGTAACGAACTAGAATCTTTGTGAAGTAACTCTAGACCAAAGTAATCCAGATGCGTAAAAATTGGTGAGGAGTCCGCGTTGCATAAGACAGATATGTGTACCGTACGCTTGGAGATGAAGATTTAAGAAACATTAGGGCTGGGAGTTGAAATTGGAGAAGGCAACATGTATTTTGTGTCAGATAATTGTTTTTCACTGAATAGGTGTATTGATGCCTTTTGAGTGACTAATGTTAATTATGTTGTCAGTACGAAACGTATCGCTCAACATCTTATGCTACTGGCTTCGATGAGTACATCACTAATTCACTATTACGCAAACTATCTACGGTATCAAACGGGGGATACCTAGAATACCTGTTTCCAAGGATTATTACGCTTGCACTTTTTTTAGTAATCACGTTTACTCTCTGGAAAACGTACTTATCGAGTTATCGACCATCTATCTCTAGCGTGGTGCGTGCGTGTGTGGACAACGACAGCGTCGACGGGTACACGAGTATGCTACCCGCAAACCACGGAGGGCCCGCAGGGCCTATTTATTTTTTTCCCAGGCGAAACAACAAAAAGCTGTCCAAATCTAGACACCTCTTCCCCCCAGTAGCTCGTACTTCTCATTGTCTCTGAATCCCTCGTTCTCACCGCTCAATCCGACTCGCCGTCGGTCGATTCTGCCACCGTGGTCCATGAATCGACCTCCCCATCGCCCGCCGCATCTGAATCCTCACCGTCCCTGAATTTATTGGAGCTTCTCCCTTGTGCTTTCTTTGGGGAAGGAGGATGATATTCAACTTTAGGGTTGTTTGGATATGGAGAAATTAGAAATAATCCATTTGGATTATAAGGAATTTTAGTTCAAATTCTCTATCAATTCGAAGGGATTGAGTCATATTACTGTGTATCCAAGCAAACCCTTAGGGTTCTCGAGGGAGAATTTGAAATAAAATAGGGAAAGGTTGAGCATTATAGAAGAAACTGATTTATCTATGACAGATCATATCTTACAAGTTGTAGTGATTCTTTGATGAGCTTACTTCTAGTGTTTAGCTATTTATAAATAGTCATCAAAGTAGGTTATTAGTGTATTGCCAATGCTTGCAGGTAAATTTAATTGGCACCATTTGTATAGCCAAATCTATCATTAACCAGTGCCATTGATGTACTAGCTGGGCAATAATTTGTTACCACTTGCATATCGCAATTAATCAGGGATCATTCACTTCAATGTAAGAACAAGTTAGTGGTAGAATAAGGGCCTAGCGTACGTACCACCTCTTGAACATTGAATTATCTTTCACAGCAATCGTATTGGTATAAATGAATTTAGGGTCCAGGTGTCTTCTGTCTTATGTATTGATACAAAATTTATGTTAATTTACTTTTGTTTTTATTAGTGTTGTTTTGTTACTTGAAAGTATATATGAAGTTCAAATAGACTTACAAGTGTTTTATCTCTTAGTTCGATGCAGGTGGCTTAGAGGTAGTGGTGGTGACATCTCGTTGGCCAGCCCTGGTGGAATAGCTTTTTTATATGTCCATATGTGTTTAACGTTTTTTAAGATGTGCATCTCGACGGTGAGCGTGCTCTCCCTGCCATAGTTGTTGCTTAATCTTGACACTTGCTCGGAGTTGGGAATTGATTCTCCTTTTCTATGTCAAGTAATCTGGGGCTCCTAATTGTTTGTAAAATCATTGAGAACCTTGTGATGAGCTATGATTGTATCAAGTGTTCCTATGTAATTACTCTTTGGTTTATTGTTGTCAAACCCAGGAGCGAAGGATTCTAGATTATTTGTGTATTCCACACTAGTCTTATCATCAGTAGTTAGTATACGCAGTCAAACAAAAAGTGATAGCATAATCATAATATATGATTCATTCATAATACTTACATTCGTTACAAAAAGGATATAATACAAAAAAACAAGATACATCGAAAATAAAAGTAATAAGGTAGACCACATGATTTACCACAGGCAATCGTTTGGGGTGTAGGTTAGTCGTCCAAGTTCTCATCCTCCTCGTAGTACTCTTCTCTTGGTCAATAATTTATTTAAGCAAGGTGAGTACAAATAAATCTACTTCAAGTTACACCCAATAATAGACATAATATATGCATGATAATGCCAAAGGAAGACTTATATGGCTGTTTTCACAAAGCTACATTTTTATGTTGAAATACACTTACTAAGTTCCAAGGTATTTTTATCTTGTACTAAAAGTTAAAATTTTATTTTGATTCATCAATTCTCAAGTGTAGGTACATGAATGGTGAAGGATTGTCCCTTTACACCAGGTTTTCTGCCCAAATTTTTCAATTATATAAACTATCAAAAAAATATTTGCCAAATTCATTTTTAAAACAAAACCAAAGTCTAACTTTGAGTGGCTTTGCGCAGCATGTCCATAACCGTGGACACGGCTACTATAATAGTTTTAAACACTTTGTAGAGGTTGCACAACTTTACACACAAGAGATAGTTTGCTTAATATGTCGGCCAAGACACGCTTTCGAAGACGTGCGACTAAGAAAATATCACGAGGCCTTTACAATGCACCATTTCAATGTAATTATGCCCGCTAAGATTTCGCTTCCTTTGGACTCACCGCCAGAAGCCCTCTCTTGCGTCATGTGGGAATAATAAGTCACTTAAACATCCACACAACCAAATGGTACAACCCCGGTGGAATATTACAAATTATTTAGCCTAGTCGCACACACGCAGAACATGTGGTAGTACGATGGGGCTTTGCAAGATGCGACTCGAAGACCAATCCTTAACGGACTTTAACGACTTTCTATAAAGCCCATTAGCTCGATCATAGAAATGAATAGATCCCGTGCATCAACTTGCATCATCCAAACATCCATTTTGCCCAAGTCTAGTTCAAATTTTATTTATTTCCCAAGCTAAATAATTTGCTAAAAATTATATCGTAAAGACAATACAATAACTTCATTTTAAATTAGGACTGAATAATTTGGCTAAATTCCCCAAATCAAGATTTTTTGTTTAAGTTTTGACTAAGCATAATTTTCTAACATGTTCTAGTCATACTATATACCAACCAAATTTTAACTATGACATCAAGGAATGACTAATTCAATAGCAAGATTTGGCCATACAAAGGCACTGTAATAACTATGATTTAAAACAAGAATTTAAATAAAGGAATATAAATAAGCATGCAGTAATAGTTTAAAATATAATTTAAATAATTTAAAATTCTACTATTCAAATATGATCAAAGGATGTAACTTACCTTACTTGTATGCTTGAGGATCTAACTCTTCAAATAAATCAGTTTCCCTGGAGTCGTCGAAACCTATACGCGAAAATGAGCTAAATTCAAATAAATTCAAATGAACTCCAAATTGAATAATTCCAGTATAGATAGCTAAATCTTGATTTTATATGAATTAAAAATTTTGAATCACTTGAATCGAGCTCGAACGAAGAAGAACATGCTCTCGGTAGTTTGAAATCACATAAAATGATGAAATTGGGAATTTTTGATTTTCTATAGGAAAATCAATCAAATGCGTTATGTTGACGTCGAGTCTTTTTTCGGCTGTAATTATTTTTCAACTGAAAAAGTGGCTTGAGCCACTGACATGTGGGCCCCACGTCGATGGACTGGGCCACGGTTTTGCGCAGGTCCACGGCGGACCGGGCGAGCGGCACAGTGGCTTGGCCATATGGGCTTGTGTGGGATCAAGGATAACCGACTAGAGGATGTGAATAGGAGGTTTTTAAAACTAATTGATAATTTTAAATTTTAAGCAAGATGGTTCTAACAAGGCTTCCTCGCACAATAAAGATGGTAAAACTATTATGCTACTAAAGACAAAAGAAGCTAATGATAAAACTAGATACACTCATAGCTAAGCTAAACAAGAACACTAGAAAAAGCTAGAAATGTAAATGCAAGATAGCCAAGACAAGAATTAACCACAATGAAGACAAAAAAAGTTTTTCTCGTGGTATCGAAGACTTGTCGGTCTTTATTAGTACACGTTAAGAAAGCTTGAGTTAATCCAGCCGATTCCACAAATTAAGCATTCCCTCGATTTCACTAGTGGTTATTTTTCCTCCACTCCGGAGATGGCGAACACGGAACCAATCATAATTTTGGCACCAGGCCTCTTCATAATCTTCTTGAAGAGATCACCGCGTAAACTCCCGCCAAGCCGTCTAGGTGTTAACAAACACCAATAGTAATAAATCGTAATCTTTGCTTGACGACAATCAAGTGCTAAGAATCAATCTAAAAAGAATGCACTTGAGTTTTGTTTAACCACCTCACAATGAATGCAATGAGAGTGTATGAGGTGTAAAGTAAATATTTTTGGCTCAAAAGATGTTAAATGAAGTCTCTTATATTGTCTTTGAGCAGGTGATGGAGTATTTATACCCCTCATAACTAAATGCGACCATTGCGAGGTAAAATACAAAAATTTTCAGTGCATGCGGTAGTACCACCGTTATATGATTGGTACTACCGCACTTCTTAAAATGCACAGTAACGGCCAGCGCACACATATTATTTGCTTCTAAAAGAGCTGTTGGAAATTCGGCGCGGTACTACCGCCGTTTATCAAGAGCGGTACTACTGCTCCACTTTGCGGTTCAAAAGGGTGCTTTCGGGAAAAAAATATACCGCTATCTAAACTTCAGAATATCCGAGTTGTGGTAGTTCCGCCAAGGAAACCCCGGAACTACCATTCACCAGATGAGCAATCGAGATAAAAGGTGTCTGTGTCGGTGTAAAAAGGATGAGTCGCCTAACAAAAGCGTAAAAACCCTACGACCGTCGGTGGTCGTAGTAGAAATCGGAGAAAAGCCTTCCGATTGATATTTCCTTGACCGAAATACTTGGTCAAGAATGTAATTTCGCAGGGGTGACAATACGCACCTAATTTTCTCGAGCAGACCATCGGGGAATTGCAGCGGCTCTCACAGACTTGTCAGATGAAGCGGTTCGGCGGTACAACCAACTCCTCTGGACCTATAGGCGATACGGTTTAGAAGCGGCGGAGATCGTCTTGATTATAAAAACTTACCGGAGGTAGACTTGGGTTTTACTTTTCCCCAAATCACTCATTGTTCTTGAGCTCTTGCTTTCTTCGTCCTCGACTAGGTTTCATCTTCTCGCTAACCCAATCAAAAACTTCTTATACGGCGAAATGGCCAAGAGAGTTTACGAATGGGAGGAATCGGAGATGGATGCGACTAAGATCAAAATCTTGGTCGATCTTGGGAAGATCGAGAAGGCTCGGTGAAGTGGATTCCGCTATCGGGCGACCTCGCCATCGGGGAAAATGGGCAAATCCGTCTTCCAAGCGTATTGTGAGTGCGGCCTTGATTACTGCCACCCCTTTCTTCTGATGAGTACTCGAACACTTTGGGGTGGGCCCGGTGAACTTAGGTCCCAATTCCATTACCATGTTGAGTGTGTTCGTGTATCTGCGAGGCATACACAGGGATTCCGCGGATCTCGAGCTGTTCCAATATTATTATGGGATGGCTCGACAAGCCGAATTGCCGGAAGGCGTGATCAAGCTCCACGACTCGAAGTCGAAGGAGTACATTGAGCTTTACCCGGTCTTCGTGGTAGGGTGGAGGAAGAGGTGGTTCTCTTGGAAGGTCACCTCTGAAGACGACCTTTCTTTAGTGGGGAAAGGCTGCTGAAAAGAAATCTTCATGGGATTCAACCCTGAAGATATTAGCGGATTAGCCCTTATATTCAAGCCATTAAGGACTTGAAGGAAGAAGGGTGGCCGGATGGCATGTGGTGAAAGATTTCATCACCGCCTGAATTAGTCCTCTGAAGAAACGAGCATCTCCTATGTGGAGGTACTCGGGAAGAGGAGACCCCACCGAGAGACTACGAGGAGGGTAAGCAATTGTTGACTTAACTCTCCGTTTGGTCTTTCTCAACTTTGTCTAATATTTTTATCTGTTTACGGATCTTTCACAGTGAGGTTGACTCAGTCGGACTCATCGTGAGAAGTCCCCGCCACTCAGGGGTGGTTCCTCAAGTCATTGCGGTTTTGTCCGCAGATGAAAGGATAGGCGCCTAAAGGTAATCAATCGATTCTCTCTTTAGGACTTTATAGTCGTAGAAGATACTTACGACTAATGGTGATCGTGGAATATCTTACAATCAAGAAAAAGTCGTAGAAAAACTTACGACTTGGTACTAGTCGTAGAAAAACTTACGACTAATTAGTGATTCTTCTTTTCTGTTTTGCTTTACGAAAGTAGGCATGGAAAATCGCCGGACGACGAAGAAGTCGTTACGATGACTATTGGCGCCGGGTTGTCGAAAGACAAAGACTCGGCTCCTCCTCGAAGAGACGTCGACTTGTAAAATCTGCGAGCAAGGGGAGCAAGTTCGAGTTACGGTCTTCGACCAAACCTCTACAAGACTGCGGCGGTTGTAGTTATATATCTCGCCGAGGCGCGCACCGTCGAAGCCGAGGAGGTTGAAGCGATTGAACCTCTCAAGCGCAAACCTCGCAAGGCTAAGGTACCCTTCTATTATGACACGGAATCTTTCGCGATTGGTGCCACTCCTAGTTTTATTAAACAAGCGGAAAGGGAGAAGCTGGAAGGATTTTATGTCTTTTATGAAGGGCGATCTTTGCATCGGCAACTCACTCGCCCGAGGCGATCTTTATGCGGAATGGTCGAGACACCTCTCGTCCATCCGGAAGATCGAGAAACGAGCTCGGTTCTGTTCAAACTCTGACGGGCGTGGTCGTGGTGAGCCAAATGTTGAACCTCGACCGGGCGTGGTCGTGGAGAAGAAGAGGTCCTCCGTTGGGAGGATTGCTCCAAAATTCTGGTTAAGACCGAGTGCGAGTATGTGAAATGTCTTGAAGTGTAAGAAGGACATTTACCTTTTTCTTTTCACAACTGATTTGCCACGAACTTTACTCCTTTAGCTATGAAAGCTAAGAAGATCGATAGCGCCGCGGTGGAAGCCTTGTCTTGAATTCGATGACCCCGCTCAACCACACGACACAAAAGTGGAGAAATGAACTCATTTATTGAGCAATCTTGGCGGTCGGGCCAGCTAGAGAGGCGGTCGGACCGACGTTCAACGAGCGGTCGGACCGGCTACTAACTGGCGGTCGGACCGGTGGATATCGGTTCGACCCGCGATCGGAGCGGTCGAACGCTTGCGGCGGATCGGACCCGTTACAAACCGGTCGAGGCCGATTCGATCGATCTTGAAAAACCAAACACAAATCCAAAACTTGACCAAATTTCGAGCACACCTCCCTAACGATATTAGAGATCTATTTCTAGCGACGATCCTCCAGATCCACTTCGTAGAATCAATCTCTCAAGGTTTTACCGAAGAAGTGCACAAACCCTAGAAATGTGAAAATCTTGATTCAAGACTTGCTTGTGGGGGTTGATGATCTAGATGACTCTAGAAGTATTCCCACACATCAAAGCAAGATAAAATAGGTCAAGAGACCAAGCATAAACCCTTGAATCAAGGAAGCACCAAAATCATCCAAAAGAGAGAAGAACACAAAGGGGACAAATGATCTTTCAAGTAAGCATCACAAGATTGATTGATCACACTAGATGCTTACAAAGCCACTCCAACAAGGAGGACAAGAGCTCACACAAGAGCACACTCACAATCTCTCCAAACCCTAACCTCTCCTCTCCTCTCCTCTCCAAACCCTAGAAAAAACAAGAGGGGCTCAAATGAATGCTTGGGGGTTTTACATCTCCCCCCTTTCTATTTATATGAGAAGCCTAGGGTTTCACTTTTGGGACCCACTCACACATGGGACCCACACACACATAACTATTGAAGCAATCTCCTGCTTCACCACGTGTAGGTTGATCGTGGCTCTCATCTCGTCGCCAAGTCTCTCTGTCCGAATCCCATCTGGAATCTCCCGAGACTCGCAAACTTCCGCTGATCCAACCAACAGTACCGAACTACCCGTTCGATCCATCTTGCCCATCCTGCACCATGCTTGAGTCACACGACCTCACCCGGCATCCATGATCGTTCTGGACCTCAGCTCTCCAAGCGTAGTCCCGATCCACCTCACCGTTGACGTCATTGACCTGCAAGCCACCTGCACAGCAATAGACAAACAAATCGTTTCCGGGAACAAGTTCTTCACAACTTGACCCACGTTAGTTCCGCAATGCAATATGCAACAATAAAGCATTGAACTCCATACAATAAACACATTCAAATCAACTCAATGCCAACTTGGCTACCCTTCAAGTCATCGGTCCGCCGCCCCATAAGGCTGATCGACCGATTTGGCGGTCGGACCGATCCACAACGGCGGTCGGACCGCCCGAAAAGACTTAGCCAAATTTTCAGCTCAAAATTCCGAAACCTTCTGGAAATTTCAACTGAATAGAACTTTTGACTGGGAGCTCCAAAAATGATGTGACCATATCCAGGAGACTCCCCTCACTTGCCTACATAACCTATTTTTGGCTCAGCTCCAAAAACCACTTTTCTTTTTGGCGGTCGGACCATTTTTGGCTCAGCTCCAAAAACCACTTTTCTTTTTGGCGGTCGGACCGGCAAGCACTGCCGGTCAGACCTTCCCACTGGCCGGTCGGACCGGTGACCTGGCCGGTCGAACCGCCGTGACTGACGATGCAGAGCAAACCGCGCGATAAATTGCAAACCAACAAAGTCATTGCCAATTGACTCATCATCCTGAGATCGTGCACATATCCTCACGATATCCACAATCTCCCCCTTGATGAACACATTGGCAATTTCCCAGAAAATGTGGTTTATCAGATTGAAAAGTAAAATAAAACGCCGTTTTCGCACAAAGGCACAACTTGGTCCATAAGCAAGAAAAAACCTAGGAAACGACCAAGCTGGCTTCAGGATAGTATAAGCAAGTGAGATAAGGCAATGAAAGCACAAGAGGATTCAAATTCCAGAAAGTAGCCAAAAATCTCACTTAGGTCCAAATGAAAGACAATTGTTCTATTTGACCTTTGATCATTGTGAGTCTTCTTCAATTGCAAATGAAATCAGGAAAAAGCAATAGAACCAAGAGACTCAACTCACAATGATCACAAATTTTCAAAAGGTTCAATTTTTTTTATTTTATGAAGTTCTTTTATATTAAACCTTAAGTATGAAACCAAAAGCTCCAAAACAGCATTTTTCTTCACAATCTTTCTCCCGCTTTGACAATGAATTAATCAAGATGCATGGGAAAAGAAAGAGTATGAAGGAATTACTTTATTTTTTGAACTTTAGTAAAAAGGAGCCATGACCATTATACATGTAGACAGTACAAGTATTATACCAAGCTATATAAAGAGTAGACACTATATTCAATCATGGCAAAACATGTACTGCAAAGCTAAAACCAAAATAGCAGTTATCTGAGATTAACAGAATTAATACCATAAAAAGTTGCTCAATGTCATAGTTTCACTAAACGCAACCAAAAATGAGTCAAGCCATGTCTATAAGTAAAAAGAGACTCAAAACAAGAACTGGGGCATTTTGAGCAATAAGAGTACACTTTTGAAGCAAAACTCAAGCACTTAGCATTTTGAGCATTTTCCTAAAAAGGATTTTTTTTCACTGTGCTAGATCTCTTGCCTTGCCGCGACCATCTCAAGCGATAAGCTTAAAAGAGTGATCTAGGTCATCCAAAACTCCCCCTGAGTTCATGCTTAGTGCAATGGTAAGCCGTCTCATGAGAAAGGATTGGTGAGATCAGTTTTTTCGCACAGAAAATCTCATTTTTCATTTGCTTGATTTAAGAAATTAAAAAGCTCATTTTCATCTCAAAATAAGTTCAAGACTCAATTCAACCTATATGACATGGCAAGAATCATAAGAGGATCACTAGAGCAAAACTAGTCACAAGATCCAACAAGACATGATTTGATTCAATTTGCTCACAGATATAAAGTTAGCAAGGTAAAAGCTAAGCTAAACAAGAAGAGCCATAAAAGAAGTCTAGCAGACTATCACTTGATATGACAAGGTATTGAATATGAAAACAAGCCATACAAGGATAATGATCAAAGCTCCACAAGTTTTATTATGCAGTGCAAGACTATAGAAAAGAAACATGCATTATGATACAATGAATGCAAAAAGAGCAAATTCCCCCTCAAAACAGCCCAATAGGACTAATAACTCCTAGCTCTCCCATAAGCAAAGAAAGCGAGAAGAATCAAGAGCTTTAGTGAAAATATCGACAAGTTTGTTGCTCGACTCTACAAAGTGAAGCACAACATCACCCTTCTCAACATGGTCTCTAAGAAAATGAAATCGAATATCAATGTGTTTAGTCTGGAATGTTGCCTTTGGGTTTTTGGCAATATTAATTGCGAAGTGTTGTCACGAAAAGAGGAACACTTCTCAAGGATAACCCATAGTCCCGCAGCGTGGATAAAATCCAGAGAACACGAGAGCAACCATCTGTCGCAGACTACATACTCGGCCTCGGTGTGGGTCAGTAAAGCAAGAAGCTTTTCTAGAAGACCAAGAAACAAGAGATGTGCTCAAGAAATGACAAGTGTCAGAAGTACTCTTCCTATCCACTCTACACCCCGCAAAGTCAGCATCAGAAAATGCTCGAATTGAGAGAGCAGAAGAAGAAGAATACCAGAGTCCAAAGTCAAGCGTATCTTGAAGGTACACGAAGATGCGACGTCTTTTGACGATGAGAAGCACGAGGAAGCTCAAAGCGGCGCCTGGACATACGGCAAATTGTATGTCCGGCCTCGACGCTGTAAAATAGAGGAGGGAGCCAATCATACTGCGGTACTCCTTCTGGTCCACGGACTCTCCATCCTCATCAGGGTTCAGCACGGTGGTTGTAGCAATGGGAGTAGACATTGGCCTACTACTTCCCATATTGAAGCGCCGAAGAAGGTCCTTTGTATACTTACTCTGGTAAACGAAGGTGCCTTCTTTCAATTGTTTGATTTGTAAACCAAGGAAGAATGTCAACTCTCCCATCATGCTCATCTCGAACTCACTGCTCATAGAATCTGAAAATCTGGACACCAAAGCATGAGAAGAACCACCGAATATAATATCATCCATATAAATCTGAACCAGCAAAAAGTCACTGCCATGCCTGAGAGTGAACAAGGTTTTATCAACCATTCCCATTTTGAAATCATTTTCAAGTAAGAAACTCTTAAGCCTGTCATACCAAGCTCTAGGAGCTTGCTTCAATCCATACAGGGCTTTAGAGAGTTTAAAAACGTGGTTTGGGAATATTTGATTTTCAAAACCAGGAGGTTGCTTGACAAAGACCTCTTCTTCTATGAAACCATTCAAGAAAGCACTTTTAACATCCATTTGAAAAAGCTTGAAACCCTTGGATGTTGCAAATGCTAAAAGAATGCGAATGACCTCCTATCTAGCTACTGGAGCAAAGGTCTCTTCAAAGTCTAAGCCCTCTACCTGGGAATAACCTTGAGCTACGAGTCTAGCCTTATTGCGAACAACCAACCCATCCTCACTTTGCTTATTTTTGAAAATCCATTTTGTTCCAATAACATGAGAATCAGAAGGACGCTCAACTAAATTCCAGAATTTGTTTCTTTCAAAATTTTCAAGCTCTTCATGCATGGCATTAACCCAAGAGGCATCAGATAAAGCATGGGTGATATCTCGGGGTTCAAAAGAAGCGATAAAAGCAGAATATGCATGAGAATCAGGAGAAATAAACCTGGAGTGAGTGACTCGCTCTTGAAGATCCCCAATCATCTGCTCAGGTGGATGTTGTCGCTGAATGTGAAGAGGTGCTCTTGGTGCAGGAGTGGTCTCTACCTCATGAGTTGTCGAGGTAGGAACAGAGCCACTCAGATCGTCGGTGGGGATAGGAGGAGGCTGCTCAGCTGAAACTGGAGTAGTAGTAGCAGGCTCTCCACCCCTCTGAGAGGTAGCTGGAGGATGGTTCGGTTCCTCATCCTCAGAGTCATCATCGACGAAGATGCTTCCTTGAATTTCGTGAACACTGTGTACAGTAGCATCGGGTCTAGTACGGGACTAGCCTCATCAAAAGTGACTTCATGAAGTCTCAACAATTTTGTTAGTGTCAACATTAAAAACACGAAAGCCACGAGAATGAGCAGAATATCCAAGAAATATGCCATCAAAACATCTAGACTCAAATTTATCAAGGTTGCCATGTTTAAGAATGAAGCACTTGCAACCAAAAATCTTGAAATGAGAGACTTTGGGAGAATGACCAAATCTAAGCTCATAAGAGGTCTTCCCAACCAAAGATCTCAAGAAAACCCTATTTGAGATATAACAAGTAGTAGAGATCGCCTCAGCCCAAAATCTCCTAGGAGTAGAATGCTCATCTAACATGGTCCGAGCCATCTCTACAAGGGTTCTATTCTTCCTTTTTACAACACCATTCTGCTGGGGAACTCTAGGAGAAGAAAACTGATGCTCAATTCTCTTATCAGTGCAGAAGGTAGAAAAAGAAGAATTCTTGAATTCTGTCCTATTGTCACTCCTAATGGCTCTCAAAGCTCCAGGATTATTAACAGCAAGTCTAAGGACTAAATCTCTAAAGAATCCAAATGCTTCGTCCTTAGAAGCGAGAAAATAAACCCATGAATACCTGGAGTAGTCATCCACAACCACCAGCACATACCATTTCCCACGGTGGTGAACTCTAGAAGGACCAAGCTGTGTCTAAGTGAAGAAGTCATCACAGTCCATCAGTCATTACCAAGGTAAGAGGTGGGTGGGAAGCAGACACCATCTTACCATGTCTACAGGGCGAGCACACAAGATCTCTAACAGCCTTCAGCCTAGGCAAACCTCTAATCAAGTCCTTGCAACTGACTCTAGACAAATGATCAAAACCTATATGCCCAAGTCTACGATGCCACAAGACAAGGTCATGAGAATCAGAGGCTACAAGACACCTAGGACTGGAAGTTGAAGAGATACTGAAATTAGCACAAAAGATCTTCTCAAATCTGGAGATCTCAAAAATAAGCTCACCCGAGGAATCTAGAACTCTACACTCACCACTCTTAAACCTCACTTCTAGACCCTCATCAAGCAGCTGAGAAACAGATAGAAGATTATACCTCGACTTACTTACTAAAGCGACGTCTTTAAGCATGAACTTGTCGTTGACGCGCACAGTGCCCTTTGCAGTCACGGTCCCGGTAGAAGCATCCCCAAATATAATCAATTCATTGCCGGATGCACGTGTGAGGGAGGAGAACCATCTAGAATCTCCGGTCATATGTCGAGAACACCCGGAGTCAACAAGCCATATGTCCTCCTTCCTCGCACGACGGACCTAAAAAGCACAATCAGAAAACATCCGTACCTCAGTACTGGGGTTAGTGATAAATGATCTCGGAATCCAGTACTGAGAAGCACGATGCGTGGGAGCGGCGAGAAAGCAGAGAAACATGATCGGGAATAAAATCATAAGGATGCACATCGAACCACCTAGACCTCTCCAAACGATCTACCAAAAGATCGATACTCCCCTGTCTAGGTGCTACCCGTGGTCTCTCCTCACGATATCCTAATCCAACATCTTGCCTAGACCCACCAAAAGAGTCTACAAAGTTCTTTCTTTAGACCAAATGGCATTTGATATAACAAAAGGTACCAAATGGAGTAATGAATGCGGTCTTTTCTTCATCGTTTAGACACATATTGATCGGTGATATCGAATATGCATCTAAAAACTTAATATTTCACAACCCGGATGAATCAACGGTGATCAATACGAGGTAAGGGAAATCATCTTTTGGACAAGCTTTATTAAGATCGATAAAGTCTCGCACATCGCCATTTTGCGTTTGACTTTTTGACCATTCTGAGGTTAGCCAACCACTCGGGTGATTGACTTCTCTTATAAAGCACGCCTTAAGTAGCTTATCAATTCGATTTAATAGCATCTCGTCGATCGAGGGCAAATCTCCGTAATTTTTGTTTCGGTACTTTATCGGAGTAAAGCTAGCTGTGCTCGATCACCTCACGGGACTCGGGCATGTCGGATGCTTGCCCGAAGACATCTGCGTTAGCTCGGAGGAAGGTAATGAGGCGTCTTCCTATTTGGGATCGGAAGTCTCCCAATGCGAGCATCTTGAGGGTTTCTGCGTCGGAGGAACCTCTTTGACAGTCGTTCGGCTTTGGTGCTGCTTTGAACTCGACTTGCTAGTCGAGGTGACTTTCATCTCGAGTTGGTATTTGACCAACCATCTCGAGGATCGTGATCGCTGACTATCGCCATCTTTTGTCACATTGAATTGTGATCACTCCTTTGGGACTGGCATCTTAAGACATTGATACCCATAATGAGTAGCCATTAAAATTTTGCCAAAGTTGGTCGTCGAGTATGGCGTTATATCTGATTCGAAATCGACCACATCAAAGGAGACTTTCTCGTCACGAAATTACTTGGCGAGCCAAATGTTAAAGGAAGAAACTTGGCCAATGGGTTTGGCGAAGACCGATGCGATTCCATGGAAGGAATATCGTCGAGCCTTACCTTGTCGGTACTTGCATCTCATCGGGGCTTTGGTAAATAATATGTTCAAAGAACGCCACCATCAACCAACACTCGACTACAAATCTAGGCCTATAGGTGAGTACGATAAGCAGTGCCTAGCTCTAGAGACTACAACTGGAGAAGAAACTCCTCTAATGGATCTCAAGGCGCTCATCCTCTCTTTTCTCTCAAGTTTTGCTCTCCGGAAGCAGAACTCAACAGTGTGGCCTTCTTTCTTACAGAAGGTGCAATGGTCTTGGACCTTTTGAAGTGCATCTTGAAGGAGTAAAACACCTTTCTTGCCGAGAAGAGTTTGAGCAAAACCAGTGATTTGAAAACAACCTGGATGGCTTAGGAGGTTCTAGCTCAAACAACCATTCTTCACAACTCTAGCAATCCTAGGTGGGTTTTTCTTGGAATGCTCTAGGGGATTGAAACCTAGACCACTATTTTTCACGCTCACCTTGGATTGATCAAAAATCGTGTTGAGTTTCTTTTTCCCACTTGAAAACTTCTCAAGAGTCACCTTGAGGTAATCATTCTCCTTAATTAGACTCTCACATCTAGTGCGCTTGCTAGACTTGATTACCTCATCACGTTTACTCTTAAGAAGGGCCACTTCCACTTTGAAGGCCTCACAAGACACACAATAGGATTCCTTAATCCTATTCAACTGCTCCTTAAACTTGACTCTAAATGCCTCTTGAATCTGACCAATCATGGTTTCAACTTCAGCATTCAAAACACAAGAGTTAGAATCAATGACTTTCTTAGAAGCAGTAAAATACATTGATTTTTCAATTTTAGATTTTTCTTCAAGAGTCTTGTTTAAAGCTTCAATCTCAATTGTAAGCTTGGGATAATTTTCACAAGATGCAGCTCTAGAGTAAACCACCATTTCAATCATCTCTTGCATCTTAATCCTATTATTCTTACAATGAGAGCATGTGTGACTAACATCAAATTTTGTAATTCTTTCAAAGAGCTATCCAGCTTCTTCTTGCCACGGAGTCACTCGTCGTTCCTCGTTCGAGTCCACATCGCTCATATTTACATTCTCTAGGCAGGACCCGGACAAACTTGCGATAGTTTGTCTTCTTGGATTTTGCATCCTCTCTGGGATGTCTTGATTCTCCTTCTCCTCCTTGCCCTTTAGCTTGGGGCACTGGAGCGAATGTGGTTTGGCTCACCACATTGAAACGTGATAGGTCACTTCTCCTCCTATTCCTCACCATTATTGCGCCAAATGTTAGGAAAAACTTTGGCCATGGTTTGCGTAAGTCCAGTGCTCGATTCCATGGAAGGAATAAGCGATAATGAAAACTGACTACAATCGGATTGCATCAACACGCTTTGGTAAATAATATGTTCACAATGCCACCATCGGAACCAAAAATCAATTCAGCGTTTTAACTGGTGGGTTATTCCATGGTCAATCGACTGATCGTCATAGTGATGCGATGTCTTTCTAAGAGATGGTAACCTCACCACGTAATTTATTAACAAAGAGGATATGATGGAATTTACCTCAGTCCAACTTTAAGTTGTCGTTTGAGTGAATTTAGAATGATCCTCCATAGATATGCTCACGGTATGGTGCGGATCTTGGAATGGCATCTCCTCATCATCGGCGACTTCGACCACTCGTATGTCCTACCTTCGAGAGTAGGGAGCGGTGCTTTTGTTGTAGTAGTCCTCGAGCTTTCTTTGGAAAACTTCGGCGATTCTGGAGGTCATGTCCTTCCTTTTTATGAAAAGGACACCATCTTGGTTTGTCGTTCCTACGATCGGCGCTTACCTTTGCCTTGATCGGGGTTCGACTTGGTGGTTTAGGGCTCTCATCTTTTCGGCCAAAACCTCCTTGAAACCACTAGTTTGTGGCTTTTGACTTTTATTTTCTTCTTGGACTTTTTGCTTTTTGTCCTTACCAACCTCACGGCTCTCGAAGGCGTGTGTTTCTCGATCGATAGTGTTATTCCACTCTTGCCTCGAAGCGATTGCATATCGATCGGCCATCTCAAAGAGTTGACAGCGGTGTTGGGAGGATTTAAAGCAATATCCTCTGTTATTCTTCTACTACGGACTCCTTGCTTAAAAGCCACGATCACGGAGAATCGAAATTTCGGAATTGAATTACGAACTGACTAAAGCGTTTGATGAATTGAGCGCAAAGTCTCGTTGTTTATCTGTTTGATCCGGTGCAAGTCGTCTTCCTTTCGAGGCGGTTGTATGTGCCTTGGAAATTTGCTAGAAGATCACGGAGGTGTTGCCAGAGTAGATCGACTCGAGTGGTTGGTTTAATAACCACGATCGGCGGATCCTTGAAGCAGATTGGAAGGTAATTCGCCATTCGTGCTCTCCTCCTCCTACTTGCTCGGACGGTGTTGTATAGATCTGAAGAAACTTCGATGGGATTTTGAGATCCATCAAATTTCTCCATGTTCCTTGGTCGAAAATGAGGTGGCGTGAAGCTGCTCGAAAGTCGGCGAAAATTGTAATTCTTTCAAAGAGCTATCCAGTTTTAATTCTAGCAAAGCACAATTTGAGCAAGTTAAAGGAATAGCTTCCATGGCGGTCACATCAAGAGAAATGGCATCTAAGCAAAATGTAACTAGACTTGAGAGATTCTAGTTCATCAAGAGCATCTTTTAGTTGATTAGCAACAGAGGAATGAGCAGATTTCAAGCTTGTCAATTCTTTAAGTAAGCTAGTGCAGGAATCACAAATATCATCAGGATTAATAGATTTGAGGCTAACAACTTCTAGGTTCAAATTATCAATCATAATATCCTACTTCTTAATCATTTTTCCTTGCTTATGCAATTTCTATTCAGCAAACACCAAAGCTCTTTTCATGTCAGCAATTGAAGGACATACCTCATCAGGATCACTAAAGGGATCCTCATCGTTAGAGGAGTCGCTGTCGTGGCTGTTCTTGGCCATGAAACACATGCCTGTGAAGTCATGTGACTTCTTCTTGCCACGGGAGTCACTCTCGTCGTCCTCCGTTTCCGAGTCCACATCGCTCATATTTACATTCTCTAGAGCGGCAAGGACCCGGCTGACAAACTTGCGATAGTTTGTCTTCTTGGATTTTGCATCCCTCTCCTGGGGATGTCTTCGTGTCTCCTTCTCCTCCTTGCCCTTTAGCTTGGGGCACCTGGAGCGAATGTGGTTTGGCTCACCACATTCGAAGCACGTGATAGGTCCACTTCTCCTCCTATTCCTCACCTTATTGTACGCTCTCGTGAATTTGGTGGATAGGAGGGTTTAGTCATCCTCGGGTAGTTTCTCAAGTTGCTCATCGCTCAAAGAATGCAAAACAGATAATGAAAAACCAGATGAGCTACAATCAAGAGAATCAGAAGAACAACCCTTGGATTTGTCGACCACTAATGCCATTGACTCTGTCTTGGGGAGACGCAAGATAAAATCAATCTCATGCGTCTTCAACCTCGAGTATAGCTTATCCATGGTAAGCTCACTCATGACAGTGTTGTCATTGATGGAAGTGATCTTTATTCCCTAGACCTTCACATTAAGAGCACCCAAAAGCTGACGTGCATTTTCAGACTCAGAAAAGACCAAGTCAACAGCGCGGAGATCATGAAGAATCTTAGAAAATCTTCCCCACAGCTCATCCAAAGAGTCACCAGGCCTTTGCTCGATCTTAGAGTATACTTTCTTGAGCTGGTTCTGTCTCACTTCCTTGATCGCAGTGGACCCTTCGTGATAGTCACAAAGAGTCGCGGATCTCATGAGCGACCGCAAGTGAGCAACACGCTCAAACTCAGATCGACTAAGGCCTTGGATCAAATAATTTCGAGCCTTGCTGTTGGCCTCCACATCTGGAGTGATCATATCGTCATCGGCGGGCACGACATAAGGATTTTTTTACCTTAAGCCAAATAGCGTGCCCTTGAGCCTCGATATAAGCTTGCATACGAGCCTTCCAATATGCAAAGTCAACTCCATCAAAAATATGTGGCTTGGTTGAGTACTTGTCAGTCGTCATGGCTCCAAAGACCGGTTAAGATCTATGAGAAGAGCTAACCGGCTCTGATACCACTTGTAGGACCGTAAAGGCGACTAGGGGGGGTGAATAGGCGCTTTCTCAACTTTCTCGCCTAGATCAAATTCAACACGAACTTTACTCCTTTAGCTATGAAAGCTAAGAAGATCAGTAAGCGCACAGTGGAAGCCTTGTGCTAAATTCGATGACCCCGCTCAACCACACGACACAAAAGTGGAGAAATGAACTCACTGCTCGAGCAGTCTTGGCGATCGGGCCGTTTGAGGCAAAGCGGTCGGACCGACGTTCAACGAGCGGTCGGACCGACTACTAACTGGCGGTCGGACCGGTGGATATCGGTTCGACCCGCGATCTTGGCGATGCGAACGCGCGCGGTCGGACGCCCGTTACAAAACCGGTCGAGCCGATTCATCCGATCTTGAAAAACCAAACACAAATTCAAAACGAAATTTGATCCAACTTTTGATTCAACCAATGAAACTTGACCAAATTTCGAGCACACCTCCCTAACGATATTAGAGACCTATTTCTAGCGACGATCCTCCAGATCCACTTCGTAGAATCGATCTCTCAAGGTTTTACCGAAGAAGTGGACAAACCCTAGAAATGTGAAAATCTTGATTCAAGACTTGCTTGTGGGGTTGATGATCTAGATGACTCTAGGAGTATTCCCACACATCAAAGCAAGATAAAATAGGTCAAAAGACCAAGTATAAACCCTTGAATCAAGGAAACACCAAAATCATCCAAAAGAGAGAAGAACACAAAGGGGACAAATGATCTTTCAAGTCAGCATCACAAGATTGATTGATCACACTAGATGCTTACAAAGCTACTCCAACAAGGAGGACAAGAGCACACTCACAATCTCTCCAAACCCTAACCTCTCGTCTCCAAACCTTAGAAAAAACAAGAGGGGCTCAAATGAATGCTTGGAGGTTTTACATCTCCCCCCTTTCTATTTATATGAGAAGCCTAGGGTTTCACTTTTGGGACCCACTCACACATAACTATTGAAGCAATCTCCTGCTTCACCACGTGTAGGTTGATCAGCGGCTCTCATCACGTCGCCAAGTCTCTCCTGTCCGAATCCCATCGGAATCTCCCAGAGACTCGCACCGACTTCCGCACCGCCTGATCCAACCAGCTGCACCGAACTACCCGTTCGATCCATCTTGCCCATCCTGCACCATGCTTGAGTCACACGACCTCACCCGGCATCCATGATCGTTCTGGACCTCAGCTCTCCAAGCGTAGTCCCGATCCACCTCACCGTTGACGTCATTGACCTGCAAGCCACCTGCACAGCAATAGACAAACAAATCATTTCCGGGAACAAGTTCTTCACAACTTGATCCACGTTAGTTCCGCAATGCAATATGCAACAATAAAGCATTGAACTCCATACAATAAACACATTCAAATCAACTCAATGCCAACTTGGCTCCCTTCAAGTCATCGACGGTCTGACCGCCCCACAAGGCCGGTCTGACCGATTTCAGGCCGGTCGGACCGATCCCACAACGGCGGTCGGACCGCCCGAAAAGACTTAGCCAAATTTTCAGCTCAAAATTCCGAAACCTTCTGGGAATTTCAACTGAATAGAACTTTTGACTGGGAGCTCCAAAAATGATGTGACCACATCCAGGAGACTCCCCTCACTTGCCTACATAACCTATTTTTGGCTCAGCTCCAAAAACCACTTTTCTTTTGGCGGTCGGACCGCAAGCACGCCGATCGAGACCTTCCCACTGGCCGGTCGGACCGGTGGCCTGGCCGGTCGGACCGCCCGTGACCTGACAGTCCTGGAGCAAACCCGAAAACGCGACAAATTGCAAACCAACAAAGCCATTGCCAATTGACTCATCATCCTGAGATCGTGCACATATCCTCACGATATCCACACAATCCTTCTATTGTCTTTGCATTGTCATTTTCATGTTGTCTTCCA
Organism: Hsuehochloa calcarea; assembly: GCA_036346395.1. Taxonomy (NCBI): domain Eukaryota; kingdom Viridiplantae; phylum Streptophyta; class Magnoliopsida; order Poales; family Poaceae; genus Hsuehochloa; species Hsuehochloa calcarea. The sequence continues at coordinate 62,297,091 of CM070596.1, forward strand.
TAATCTGGGGCTAAGCCTTTAAAACAACCTGGCTCATACATTAGTCCCATAGACAATTGCAAATAATTGAACATGAAACGATATGAGTATATATTAACTATACAAGTTTTATATATTCAAAGGACATATTTCAAAGTAGAGATCCCCGATATATGTGGATAAAGAAATATGGATCAATACTAATAAAGCCACGAAACATAGAGTTAACTCCCCCTAAATATGTGTATACACGAATGTGTAATAAAAACATATGCACATATTCAAGTTAAACTTCTAGTGGAGTTCAACGTATATTTTGGATCTCATGAATTCAATAAGATATAAGAATATAATGTCGAATGCATACCTCCATGATGTCCGTCTTTTTATCCAAATAAGACTACACAAGATGTATATCAATCACCAAAGTGTTAGTCTCACATATAGATTTATTATTAATCACCAAAATACTCCATTAACTCATTATGACGGGTCTAGATTCTTCAGCTTGCCACACGGGCAGTCACGTAGCCGAAGAAGGCGAGGTGGAGCTGGCATGGCGCTAACGCGGTTGTGCCACGTCGCCACTGGGGATGGCGGCTCGGGAGTTTTGGTCGCCGGCGTTTTACGCCATGGCGTGGGTCACACGTGGTACCAAAAGATAGAGGAAGCCGTGGGCTACCTCGTGCACACTAAAGTGATGACGAGTTGTGAGAGTTTCACCGACGGCGAGAAGATAGTGGCTGAGAGGTTACGTCCAAGGCGGCGATAACGTTTCGGCGGCCCTTCAATGTAGATAGGGAGCGCACGAAGTAGAACATGTCCTTTGCGATGCTCGTGGTGTTGAAGATGCCGACAAAGCGTCAACGTTAGCGGCGAATTTGGCAGCGGCGAGGCTAGGGCTCTGGTGGCTTCAAGCTTCGATTCCGACGGCTAGAGATGAGTAGAGGTGTTATGGTTGTGGGGAATGGGATGAGGTGGAGGTGGCGCACATTATTACATGGCTAGAGCGGCGAGGGCTTCACCGTAGCGGTGGTTTGGTGTTGAGGCGGCGTGGCTGACGCCAAAGAAGAAAGAGGAGAAGATGGGCGGCGGCTCCAGGCGGAGAAAGGGAAAGGGGAAGGAGGAAAAGAAAAGAGGAGAAGGAGAGATTAGTGGCCGGCTTAAACAGAGGGGAGAGGGAGGTAAGCAGCGTGGGAATGGCGGTGAGCGGTGCCAGGGAGAGGAGGTGGACGTGGGTTGCGGCGCGGCAAGAGGAGTGGGCGCGCAGCGCGCCGGGGCGGAGGTGATGCTGCGTTGTGGCTTGTGGGGCGCGCAGGGAGGCGAGGTGGCTTGTGGGGGCAGCGACGTGGTGCACTAGCGGCAGCGAGGCACGTGCGTGGCGCTCGCTTGGGGAAGAGAAACAGGGGAGGGAGAGAGACTAATAGGGTGGGTCCTGCTTGGCAGTGAGAGGAGAGGGTGGCGCGAGCTGGGTTGGAGAAGTGGATTGGGCGTACGTGGAAAAGAGAAATTGGCTGGAGAGATTCGGCCCAAAAGCATTTTCTAAAATTCTTTTGGTTTACTGATTTCAGAAATTGTTTAAATCAATTTAGCTTATAGAAAATAGTAAATAAAGTCCAAAAGTAATAGAAAAATTCAAAGAAATTCCTTAAGACATTTAGGACTTAAATAAAATATTTTCAACTTAACATTGGTATTTAATTTTACAAATAAATTATTTTGGAATTATCATAAATAGGAAAAATCTTTTAAAATTCAAAAAAAATTCAGAAAACTCAAGGAAAACAATTATTTTTAAAAACAGAATTAAAATTTGGGATGTTACAATTGCCTTCTTAACATGTTCATCTATCATTTTGTAAATTTGTTTGGCTACACCTACAATACTGCTTGCTTTTACATCAAAAATTGTAGTTCAGAATGATGAGATAAATTTCCTAGTTCTTGTGATTGTGAGATGAATTGTAATTATGAATGGATGAGTCTTTGCACTTTGTAAATGTTGACTTGCTACGAAGCTGATAGTCCCCTTTTGCCTATTTTTGTGTCAAGATTGTAACTTGCTCGACTGTGTTGTTTTTTCTATCTTTAATAATTTGTTGCATTAAGTATTCACTGTAATAGTGTTTTTTCTCTAATAATTATTTAATTGTTGTATTAATTATTTGATGTAATAATTGTTTATTATTATTATTTATTGCAATTATTCATGTAATAATTGTTTGTCGTAATAATTATTTATTATTGATTGTCGTTAATTACATTAATTGCGGTCAATTTGTCATTAAATACAGTGAGTTGTCGTCAAATTTCGTTAGTTATCGTCACTCGTCGTTAACTATCGTTAGTTGTCGTCATTTGTCATTAACTACTGTTAATTATCGTCACTTGTCGTTAACTACTGTAAGTTGTTGTCAAATTCGTAATAATAATTTTTTAATAATTATTTGTTGTGATAAATTTTTATTAGTCGTTGTTAATAATCATTAATTTTTGTTAGTTGTCGTTAAACATTGTTAATTGCGCTAGACGACATCAAACAAACTATAACTATCCTTAGGGGTATTTGAGATATTTTTTATTTCAAAAGCTACAATTAATTTATCAGAAAATCAGACAAGCAAATACAAATTCTCTTAAAATCAATTGTCAACCCTGCAGCACCGGCAAAAAAAAAAAACCACCTTTAGAAAAACCACCGCAATTCTGAAGAGTCTCGCACCCTGTGCTTCTGGAAACAAGTGGGACCAGCGAAAGCACCCCTCCCCACCCGCCAGTGAAAAGCAGTCGTGGCAACTCGGAGGCCGTTGCCATCTCCCCAAAGCGTATCGCGCCCCCAGCGTGACGCCTCACAACCGCGCACCACGACCGCTCACCCGAACTCCCCACCCACTCACCTTGTTACCACATGGGCCCACCAAGCTGCGGATCAAGACGTCAGTGACACATCAGCGACTCAGCCGAGACACCCCCGGACGCGCGTACCGCTCGGACCACTTGTCAAATCCATTCACTGCATCCACATCAGCACGCGAGGGAAATCACTACAGACACACCACTTGCCCACTACAAGTCAACACCGCCCCACCCGCAGTCACCTCGGCGAGCTAGAGCCGACCGCACATAGCAAGGAGATGGTGCAGGCGCGCACGGCGTCCCGCACAGAGGCCTTTCGTGCGGGCGGGCTGGCGCGCGAAATGTCGGAAATGCCCCCGGCTTTCCTCCCCCAAGGACGACCGCATCATCCTCTTCCCAATCTCGCTTCGCCGTGTCTCTGCTCTCTGCCGTGCACCATATAACCATCTCTCTCCTCCCAACCCCTCCCTCCCTCTCTCTCTTCCCAAATCGCCAAATTTTTCTCCCCTTCTCCACCGCCCCACCTCAGATCGAGACCAAACCTCCCGCCCAGACCCCTTCTCTGACCCAACCACTGAATCCCCAAATTTCCAGTCGAATCTCCCCGCGGTTGGAGCTGATTCGGCCGAATTCGAGCTCCGATCTGCGGTTTTCGGAGAGGCGTTTCGTCCAAATCGGCCCGTTCGAGGCAAATTCGGGGTGATCCGGAGGTGCATGGAGGGTGGCCCCGCGGATTCACGGTTCCGGAGCTAGGGTTACCGCCGGTTGCTGCAGCGGCGTCGGTGACGGCGATCTGGTGATGGTGCAGCGTGGCGCCAGGAGTGGGCTAGGAGGGATCGGCGGCTGGGAAGATGCAAGGCTATGCATGGGCGGCGCGAAGGCGGCTGTGAGGGTTGCGGCAAGAGGCGGCGTCTCGTTCGGCACATGTGGCCAACTACTCGCGTAGAGGCAGCTCCACCAGCGGCACAGAGACCAGCTTCTCCTCTTTCCCGCTCCTCTGTTCCTCCACCCCCGACGACCTCTTATCCACCGGCGCCGACGACTCCCCCAGCAGCAGCGCAGAAGCAGGAGCGTGTTGATTCTCCCCGTCCGGCTTCACCAGACTCCTTCGTAAAGGTGCCTCCTTCGGTGGGAATCACTTTGGGATTTGCTAAGCTAGACGAGATTTAGACGAAATTGAGCATGCTGGTGTCATCGGATCGCTGTTATATTTCCGATTGGAAAATTTCATCTATATAAATTAACTAGGTTTCCTCGCCTGATTAGGAGATTGGGGACGGCACTCATGATAGTGTGTGGCATGTCAGGAAGTTTTGGGTTGAGTAAACATGAGTTGTATTGGGTGGCTCGTGCTAGCAGTGGTTGGTAACGTGCTAACATATAAATAGTGCAAGGTTGTTTTCTTTGTATGACTGGATTGAATCCTTTGGACACCTCATTTTGACAATTTTGGCACTCCACATGTGAGGCGTGTGTGAAGATGTGCCCTTGCTTGCACACGGGTTAAAAATTGTTTGGAGCATGTCATTTGTCTATTGGTTAGGAGTGACGCTATATTGTTGAAGACGTTTTACAATGATCTGTGGGCATGTAGTATCCAGTGAGTATATGTGTCTAAGGTGTAGCAAATTATATTGGGTATGGCGTGGATGCAATGGTGTTTTTGGACCACATATGCAGCACATGGTGCAAGTCGTGCCTTGTTTGTTCTGGACTCCATCAAAATAAAGCAGTTCACCTACAGTTTCTACATCTTCGATTGCTTGTTTGTTTTGCTAATGTAATGCATACAAGGAGGTACTAATTGTTGATCTTTTATTACAAACTAGGAAAATAAGAGAGAAAGGAAGAAATCAAATTTAATCTTGGGTAGAAAGCATTGACATACACTGCTTGTTCTTAATCATGGAAAATTGAGATTTTGTGGTTAGATTTGGAATATGGTTTGCACATTCCAATCGATCCAATATACTGGTGTGATAACCATTGCATATTCCGTTGCAGTTTGATTTTCAATGTTTTATTAATGTTGACACACGTCAATTCATCTAGTTCAGGATCATTTTTATATAAACCAAATAGATATTCGTATGTGAAAACATACCTTTTTTGGAACGACTTTTTCTTGTACAGCAGTTGACAATTTTAAGAGACAAACCTTGTTGCACGTATTGGTTGTTTTACGACCTGACATGTCTTAGATAACAAACTTTTTCATGCTTTAGCTGTTTGGCTGTCACGAGGAGACTACTATTTTTTTCTTTGACATGTCTTTCTGAATTGTTGAACTATCTTCTGGTTCACCCTGTTCTTGTGGTAATGTGAAGATTATATTTGTAAACAAATAATAATTTATTTATTGGTTTTCCAGGACGGGCGTGAATTTCGAGTTGGAGATTGCGCACTTTTTCAGTCTGTTGATGTTCCTCCTTTCATTGGGTTGATATGTTGGGTTGAGAAAAAGGAAGAATGCTTTCCCAAGTTGCGTGTAAGTTGGCTTTATAGACCTGCTGACGTCAAGCTTAACAAGGGCATACAACTCAACGCCGCACCAAACGAGATCTTCTATTCTTTCCACCAGGACGAGACATCAGCTGTCTCACTGCTGCATCCTTGCAAAGTTTCCTTTTTACGTAAGGGTGTTGAGCTGCCAGCTGGAATTTCTTCATTCGTTTGTTGGCGTGTGTATGATATTGTCAACAAGCGTTTATGGTGGCTTAGTGACCAGGACTATATTAATGTAAGTTCTTTAGTTACCTTCCTTTTTTCTGTTTTATATTTTGTGTCTTAATGTGTCCAACTTATGAGCAGGAACGGCAGGAAGAAGTAAATCGACTTCTATACAGAACAAGGCTAGAAATGCAGCTAGAAATGCATGCTGCAGTGCAGTCAGGTGGACGCTCACCAAAGCGGCTAAATGGTCCATCATCTGCCCAGCAAAAGTCTGGCTCAGATGGTGCCCAAAATTGTTGTTCATCTAAAGGAAAGAAGAGGGACAGAAGTGACCAAGGAATTGATACAGCTAAGCGAGACCGTGATCGCGCCATTAAGGCCGACGATGGTGAACTAGGAAACTTTAAGGTGGACAATGTGAAGTCTGAAATCGCAAAGATAACCGAAAAAGGTGGGCTCCCGCATGCTGAAGCAGTCGAGAAGCTAGTCCATCTCATGCAACTTGATCAAACTGAATGGAAGATAGACTTTGCCGGCCGGGTAATGCTAGCTGATATTATTACAGCTACAGAAAGTCCTGATTGCCTTGTCAGATTTGTGCAACTAAGGGGCCTTCCTGTGTTGGATGATTGGCTTCAAGAGGCTCACAAAGGGAAGTCTGGTGAAGGGACTAGTCCTAAAGAAACTGATAAGCCTATTGAAGATCTCCTATTGGCCCTGCTTCGTGCACTGGCTAAATTGCCTATCAATCTGACTGCCTTACAAAGCTGCAGTATTGGGAAATCTGTCAATCATCTGCGCAGCCATAAAAATCTGGAGATACAGAAGAAGGCAAAGTGTCTTGTTGATAATTGGAAAAAGCGTGTTGATGCCGAAATGAAGTCAAATGAGGCGAAGCTGGTAGTATCAGGTCAAGCTGTATCCTGGCCAGGGAAAGTGGGGTTTCCAGAAATTTCTAATGCAGGAAACAGACGAAGTGGCTCAAGTGAGCCCAGTCCTAAAAACCCAGTGTCTCATCTTACTTCATCAAAGGCTTTGACTGCTAGACCTGGTGCGGCTGATGCTGTTTCAAAGTCAAATTCTGTCATATCTGGCTCTTCAAAATTGCAACACATGCAACCAGCAAGTGCTGCAACCAACTTGAAGGACCCACCCTACAAAGCAACTGGTGGTTCCGAGTTGCCAACGGTGAAAGAAGAGAAAAGCAGCAGCTCAAGCCAATCACTGAACAACAGCCAGTCATGTTCTAGTGATCATGCAAAAACAATTGGTTCTTCATGGAAGGAGGACGCGAGAAGTTCAACTGCTGCTTCTGGCAATGCTAGTAAAACTTCCGGGAGCTCTTCACGTGGCCATCGAAGGGCAAACAATGGCCGTCTTGGTTCTGGAATACAGAAGGAAGCAACTGCGGGAAGATCTCCCTTGCTTGATCAATCGTCGTTGCAGGAAAAATCATCACAATCTGGGATGGCATCTGAGAAAGGAGGTGACATGCCGTCAGATAACGGCAATAGCCATAGATTGATTGTTCGCTTTCCAAATCCAGGTCGTAGCCCCGCTAGAAGTGCGAGTGGAGGCTCATTTGAGGACCCATCTGTTACCGGGAGTAGATCTTCATCTCCTGTGCTTGCAGATAAGCATGAACAGAATGATCGTAGGGTGAAAATGAAGACCGAAAATTCTCGGCCTCAGTTAGCTTCTGATGCTAATGGCGAGTCTTGGCATAGCAATGAGATTAAAGGAGCTGCAGGTTCTGAGGAAGGTGATAAATCAGCATGCGCTACATTGGAGGATGATCGCAGGACAGCTGAAGAAGCTGGTAAGGATGCATGCGCATCTCGAGTTGCATGTTCATCATATATGAATGAGAAAGGTGTGTGCACAAGTGAAACCAGGAGAAACTCATTCAACCCAATGAACGCTTTGATTGAAATCAAGTACTCCGAAGCTGGTCCTTCTTTGCAAGCTGGAGATGATACTGCAATGAATCTTCTTGCTAGTGTGGCTGGAGAAATATCTAAATCTGAATTGGTTTCTCCATCAGCTTCACCCACGAATTCATCAGCAAATGCAGTGGGCTGTGAAGGTGACAGTGTTGGGAAGTTAAAAGTGGAATGTGATGTGGTCCTGTCTCGGCGTCAAGGCCCATCAGATGATGTTGAGAAAGTTACCGTGGAGAAGCAAGAGAAAAATGATGCTTCCTTGATTGCAAAGGAGGAACGACACCTGAGGACTAACTTATCGTCACAAGACAATAAAAGTACAACATCTACTGGGCCATCACCCCAATCTGGTACAGATTCCAAAGCTGTTGAATCTTCCGCAAAGACTGAAAACCTAGAAGAGGAGCGCGCAAACAAGTGCTCTTCTCTACCTGGATTTGATTCACAAGGTGATGGTAATCAAAACTCAAATGTGTGCCAGTCAGCTTTTATTCAGGTTGATATGAAGTCTAATATGCATTCATCTGCAGGTGAAGATCGGAAGGCATGTGCTGTCCATGGAAAAGTTGAAGATGGTTGTACAGGCAGCCCTGATGTTGTCGGTACTACTTTAGGCGGCCAATGTCGTTCGGTTGTTTCAAATCGAAAGTCAGAATTGCTCCCAGCTGAGGAAGCGTCATTATGTGCTGCTGATAAACAAGCCCATGTTTTGTTGGAGCCAACTGATCAAAAGCAACCTGCGGGTGCAGTAGATCACGCGGAAACCATTGATAAATGTGGTGACAGTACTGCTGGTAAATTGGATTTGAAGCCTTCATTGTCATCAGTGGCTGTGGATCTAAAAAAGGTTGAAGTCTTGGGGGTTGGTAACACAGTGCTGAAAGAAGGCGATAAGGAGCAGCCTTCTTCCATTTCAGCTGATGTTAACAAGCTACTTGTATCAGCAGTATTCCCACTTGGTGCTGAAAATGGGATTAACGAGATTAAAGAATCAAAAGACAGTTCCAGTGAATCGAGTAGTCATGTAAAACCTGGAGGTATGATATCTCATGAAGCTGGTCATAGTACAAGGCACAGTTCAGAGAAATCCAGCAATGATGGGGGTGGAAAAGAGGACGTTGTCTCATCAGATGAGGGTTCTTCTTTAGCTGTCAAGGCCAAGTCAAATGCTACAGCCAAGCTTGATTTTGACTTGAATGAAGGCATCCCTGGGGATGAGGGGAATCAGTCTGAGCCAGTCACGTCTCCTGTTAAATGTTCTTCTTCAATTCATTTACCTGGTCTTTCTCCATTCATATCGCAAATTTCAAGTGGGCTGCCTGCTCCAATTACAGTAGCTGCTCCAGCTAAAGGACCCTTTGTTCCTCCTGAAAACCTACTAAGAGTGAAGCCTGAGACTGGGTGGAAAGGTTCGGCAGCTACAAGTGCATTTCGTCGTGCAGAACCGAGGAAGATATTGGAAATGCCCCTCACCACACTTGACATTCCGGTATCTGATGCTGCAGGGAAGCAGTCTCGCCCAGCACTTGACATTGATTTAAATGTGGCAGATGACCAAGTTCTTGAGGAAGATGTCTCACATAGTTCCGCTCAAACAACTGGATCTGAATCGGGAACTACTAGAAGTCGCGATGGCCCTGTACGAAGTGCTGGCATTGAACTTGACTTGAATAGGGCTGATGAAGTTTCAGAGAATGGCCAATTTATGTCGAATGCTTCCCACAGAGTTGAAGTCCCATTGATGCCAGCAAGACCATTACCTGGGGTTTTCTCTAATACTGATAGAAATAGCTCGAGGGACTTTGATCTCAATAATGGACCAAGCCTTGATGAAGCTGGTACCGAACCTGCACCAAGGAGCCTAGTAGCTAAAAATGCAAGCAGCATATCATTCCTACCTCAAGTTGCTGCTGGTGTTAGAATGAACAATGCTGAAATGAGTAACATATCACCATGGTTTGCTTCTGCCAGCCCTTGTCCTCCTGTAGCTATACAATCGTTTTTACCTGCTAGAGGAGAACAGCCTTACCCAATTGAGGCAACACCTGGAACCCAGAGGATTATTGCATCTGCAGCAGACAGTGGTCAATTCGGAGTGATTCCGGCAGAGCTCCAGTTATTTCAACAGCACCAACCATGGTTTTTCATCCTCCTGCATACCAATATGCAGGGTTCCCTTTCGCTCCCAGTGTTCACCTTCAAACGCCTGGATTTTCAATCGGATCAGTGTCATATGCCAATTCTGCACCTGCAGGAGTTCCGTATTTTCCTACATTTACCCCATCACTTGTTGGGCCAACAGGTGCATTACCTGCCCAGCATGCAAGGCAATATCCAATAAACCTTCCTGAAGGTAGTAGCGGTGGTGGACATGCCAGTAGTCGGAAATGGGGAAGACAGGGACTTGATCTTAATTCCGGCCCTGGAAGTATAGATGTAGAGGGAAAGGATGAACGTGTGCCTTTGCCGGTTAGACAAAATTTGATCTCACCACCATACGCCTTTGTGGAGGAGCAAGCAAGAATTTACCAAATGCCAGGTGCTGGAATAAAAAGGAAGGAACCGGAAGGCAGTTGGGATGCAGAAAGATCTACATACAAGCAATTATCATGGCAGTAAGAACTCTTCAGGAGATCAGTTCGCAGCGACTTCACTGTCAAGTGAGCTTGTGTGTTCTTGGTTTTTGACTTTACAGACCCGTTCAGTTTTTCATTTGCAGTTCCTTGTCTTGTGTAATTAAGGAATGACTCTTCTATTTGCAGAGTCAACTGCATGTGGAACTTGGGTGGTGTATTGCGCCCCTGCTGGAATATACAACTCAGAGATGCATTCATCCCTGTGATGATGTGAATTGTGAGAGGAACAAAACTTTGTTGTAATTGCTGTAAATGATCACCATATTTCATGCTTTCCTTGAAACAATTTTCCTTGCCCTCACCAGTTGCTTTGCTAGATTTTCGTAGCTGTCAGTCATGCTTCTAATTTACTGAGGAGGGTATGGCTTTGGAGATGAAATGGCGATAGTCATGATCCTCGTCAAACATCTGAGGCCGCTGTAATTAGGTTTCACTTGCTTTGTTTTAAGTTTCTCATGATAAACCATTTTCACCTTGTTGACAATGTTGAGCACCCTGCAGCTTTACATAAGATTTAGATGTAGCTAGTATTTTGTGGGGAAGCGTTAGATCAGCTGACCATGTAACACTATGAAGTATAACTAGTAGCATATAGCTGCAGTGTGATGAATGCCTTCTTAAAAGGACGTTATGTGTATCTGCCGTTGTGCTGTCTTATATGGAAGTAGATCAGGAATAATTTGTAAGATTTTTTTTGGTCGTTAAGCTGCCTGCGCTTTTATTTATGCAACATCCTAGCTTTTTTTTTTTTTTTTTTTGTCGGAGTTCTGCTGTGCCGCAGATGATTTCATAATTAGCAGCATCTTGTTAGCTCCTTCTGGAAGGTGCACATTTGTGTTTAGGGGCATCTACAGCAGTAAGGACGACTCTTGTCTGTATACTCCTTTATATGGAATCCAGCAATCTTATAATTATTGTATGAAAAAAGTATTCGCTGTAGGTAACAACTCATAAAACATTGTTTTGTGATGTCTATATGTCTCTCTTTTCATAAAGAGACAACTACACTCTCTCATGTTAGCAAAAATCCTAGGTAGTAAAACTTAATAGACGATTACCATCACACTATTATACACGTCCTTACCGTCGTTTGTTGCATTAATTGATTTGGATGCTTGCATATTCAGATCTTTTCATTCTGTTGCTCGATATGTGATCGACAGTCTGGTCGCTGACGATTTTTAATACGAATGATCGTTTTTTTCTTTTCTGTATGAGAGAAGCCACTGATGCTAATGCCTGTGAATCTGGAATTCATCGTGTGGAACGCTTGGTGCACTATCCACATTCTACTACGTTACGAGTGTCCGTCTGTCTTCTCCGGATCTCCCATGCCTGGCATCTCTCCTGTCCCCATGGAATGACACAAGAGGGGTCAGAATAAATATTATTATACTGTACCGCGCACGTTTTATATATATCTTCCCTGCATTCGACCCGGCGAGGAAAGCACGGAAGCAGCGGCAGGCAATAGGTCAGAGAGCAAGGAAGTGGTGAAGGAAAAGAGGGGGCGCGGGGGACGGTTAGTCACCCAAGGAGCAGGATGGAGCGGAGGAGGGGGCATGTCCGCACGGACGCGCTCCGGTGTATCCACCCCCGCGCGGGCCTCCGGCGCATTCACGAGCTGACACGCAACAGAGGCGTGATGTGAGAGGCTCGAGCGGACAGGATGTCCCTTTAATCACGTAACAGAGGTCGCGGCACCACGGTCCACGGCACGAGGTGGCTGCGCAAAAAAGCAAGGGAGGAAAAAGCCGTACAGTACTATAACAGTAGCAATTTTAGTTCCTTTTCTATGTCAATACAAAAAATGGTGTCCTTTATCGTATCCTACGCACTACGTATGAAATTCGGACTCTTAATGCACAGATCAGGCCGAGTCCAGCTTCTAAGGATACGTCAGAGGGTACTGCTGTGCCTCCCTGGTATAGAAGTCGCGAGGCTACCGCGAGAGGCGCGATAGGAAGTGAAAAGGTGGATCAAAAAAAAATATTTTCTGGCACTATTTGAAACTTTTAAAAATATTTTTCTTGTTTTTTTCTTGTTTTTTCCATTGTTTTTTTACCCCACACTCGTAGCTCAAATATATTATCATATTAAAAAAATTCATAAACTTTTTCACATGAAATCACAACGCAGCACATCACACGCAGCTTTAGACATGAGTTCGGCCCCCAGGGGCATGACATAGGGCACTACTGCGCGCCCCACGATCGGTAATAGTGTACTACTGGCTGCCGCCGCGTCCGATACTAGTGTAACACTGCTTACCGCCGCGTCGTGAAATAGTATTTCACATGCACCGTCTATCGACTCATTGAGACACCAAGGGTTACGAAGGGTGGCAATGACGACAGTTGACATCAATGTTTGAAGCTGCTTGTGTTGTATTGCGTCGGGATTTTATGTGAAATTTTTTTTATAAATTTTTTTGGTACATATGATAATACATTTGAAGCCGTAAGTGCGATGTAAAAACAATAAAAAATTCAAATAAAAAACTATATTTTTAAAAGTTTCAAATAGTATCATAAAATAATTTTTAATCCACCTTTTCATTCCTCTCGCAGCAGCCTCACCACTTCTGTGCTAGAGAGGCGTGGAATCCCCCTTTCGTGGTTCTAGAGCACGGTAGTACCCCTGTCGTACATCTGAGGATCGAATTCGGACTGATCTATATTTTATGGGACTGGATTTCATACGTAGCGCGCGGTGAAAAATTCAGCCTCTCAAAAACGGTGAGGTTGTTATTTTTATCGTTGACGTGACGTGGCATTCCAAGAGGATGGAAGGCGACAGGCACAGTCGCGGTCAGTGGTGTCCCGTGACGCGACGCTGTCGCCTCCGTTCGTTTCCCCGCCTCTCTTTCCGCGTCCGGGGCGGGCCAGCCGGTGTTTATTTCCACCTGTGGCTTTCCAATTATTTTCTTTGGAGCGGTCTGCGTCCGTCCCTCCCTTCTCGTTCATCACACGTTAAGTAGCAGCAGCATAGTCTGCCTTCGCTTTCAGCCCGTTCGTGTCCCTTTCCTCAGCTGCCTGCCTCGTTAGACTTCGACTCGATCACTCATCCCGCGTCTGCTCAGTTTTCCCATTAACACGTCCCTCTTGATAGCAACCCCTGAAAGTTACCCGCAATTATTGGCCCGCTAACAAAGATCCCGATTTGCATCACAGTCGTTATTTGTATTTTTCTGATGGGACTTCAAGCTAAAATTTCAGCAATTTTGATTTGAGGTTCCTGGAGTAAGTTTCTGCGTTCCGAAAGCAAATACTCTTGTATGTAAGTAATGAAATTGAACGTAAAGGTATTTGCGGCGTAACTATCGGTTCCATTCATATTTGCTAATTTTTGCGTTGTGTGCCTCTGACAATTCACGATGTTCTTTTTTCACTATCAAACTGCAGACGGAAAGACTGCTTGTACTTGTACCAATTTTTTTTCGTTGATGAAACCAGGCAGGTAGACTAGTAGCTTGTTACCTGGTAAACCTAGCAATCTACCAATCTAGCAGTACATATAAAACTACATCAGGTCATGCATGGAGGAAATTATGCTCCATGTCGTCGTCTTCCCACAAGCAAAAAGTGAAAAGTCTTGTGAGAGGTGGGAGTTGGGCCCCCGACTTTACCTCCTCGAAGTTAGAAAAGGAGGCTTTGTTTGTTGGTACGATATGGTTGATGGGGAATCCCACTTGCATTGCTAACGCGTGTGTTGAGGTGAGATGTGAGCTCTTCTACCATATGTGGCCGTGTACTTTGGAGTTATCCGGTGCAGTCGACTCTGGTAGTTCAGCTAAGAAAATGCAGCAGTTCTCAATATTGATAGATGATTTGGAACTCCGAGTAGACCACGTCTTCTGCATGTGCATGTCTTTAACTCATCTCGAATAGAGTGGTATATTATGTTCCTATTCACTTCTGAATAAAGGTACTTACCTTTACGCTCCCTGCCAAATTACACAGTGAAAGTTAAACCAGATGGAACACCCATCAATCACAAAAGTTAATGATGTTTTGGAAGTCACGAATCAGCACTACCAACTCTGCTGGAAGTCTTACACGAGGACACCTTCAATAGTATATATAGGCAGTCGGTTACTTCTTTCATATCTGTAAAATTTTAGTTGAAAAAGAGAGAAATACGAGAGAGAATGGAAGTTGTCTCTTTCGTAAATAATCATCTCTACACACGAATTAAGGCAAAATAACCAGTGCATATGAGAGAGGGGTGAAGGAGTGAAAATATTATAAGTTTGACATGAATGTTAGAAACAATTTACTAGAGATAATTTATTAGATATGTTGTTTTTAAATTTATTTTTCAACAACGTGGAGTTGATATAATAAAATTAAAGATAATACTAATGGAGGCGGCAGGCCAGGATGGTTAGTCACCGAAGACCGAGCACAGGCACGGTTCACAAAAGATCACGCATTTTCGACAACTGGACAGCACCCACTGAAATGAATCCACCCCCACAACGTGCCCCCAATCCATGCAACAACAAACCAAGCAAGATCCAGTAAGATGGCCCCCCACACCACATGGCCTGGGGAGATCTACCCTAGTGGGGGAATAATGTCGGTCCGGTCCCCTTCTATGTAACTTGCACAAAGAAAAAAGAAAGAAAAGGAAAACGAAACGCTCTGAAAAGAAGAGGTCGCCTTCCTTCCTGGGATCAGGCCCCTTTGGCCCACGACCCGCCATGACTGCCTCCCGCTTTTCTTACAAAGGAGCAGTACTTACCGGCTGCTACTTTGCAGGTTGCTGCAGCCTTGCAGTGCAGCCGGGAGCTGTAGAGGGAGGAGAGTCGCGTGCGGCGAACTGAGCAGACGAAAGGTTAAAGTGGTAAATGCACTACGCATCCCCTTGTGGTCTTGTACTCCGGTGCCATGCCATCAATGGTGTCTGTAGCTGTGTATGACTTTCGGCCTTGATGACTAGCAGCAGTACTTCGGTCAGGCCGAGCCAAAACATGTTGGACTAAAACCTCAGACCAAAAATCCAAAATGAGTTCTGAGTTGCAGCTACATATCAACTGAGGCCCTCAGGACCGTAGATCTGGGCATTAGGCCTCTGCTCCAAACCCGGCCGATTTTTTTTTTGTTGTTGAAATCACACCCGGTCGAAATTTACATGCGTGCGTTCTTGTCATGTGGAAAGCGAACCTCAGCATAAAACCAGCATGTTTTTCCACGGCCGGTGTGATTCGGCGGCACGGGGGCAGGCGAGATTTAGTGTCTTTTTGGAATACTGGAATTGAGAAATACGGGAACAGAAGAAAAAAACACAGAACCGAATGTCATACCTTATTAAATCCTACAGAATTTAGAAACATAGGAACGTGTAACAGATGTTGTTTGGTTGAATCACAGGAAAAACAAAAACGCAGGATTTTTGGTGATTGTCGTGGACTCAAAGGGAAATTTTTCAAGAGGTTTGAGTGGGTGTTTGCTTTCCTCCAAAACTCCCATAAAAGTACATCGTTTCATAGGAGTTTCAAAGGAATAATTTTGGCATTTCCTTTGAACCAAATGCCCCATGTAGGAATTTTTCCATAGAAATAGATTCCTCCAAAAATTCCTTTTTTCGGCTTCAATCCAATGAGGCCCGGCTAGCCCCGACTTGGGCCGTTCGGCTTGTTCGAGACGTGATGCCGATTCGCGTCTCGTCACGTTACGGGAGTGGCTTGCGGAACCGCGGATGGACTCCCAAGTCACGCCCCAGCTGAGGCGGCACGGCAGCTCGATCGGACGAGGGTCGCCCGGCCGGTACGTGCAGCATCTCAAGCACACTTGTCGATTCCATCGGGGTGATCACTCCGGTTTAGGTTTTGGGATGGAACGTTTTGGATTATTCCGGCGTACCATTCCGGTGTGTAAAAATAATAACTATATAATATATTTATCTAATTTTGCATCCTATATATAAAAACATATATAAATTAGTTAAAGGGTGCATTGCACAGGTCGAGTACAGGAGAAAGCCCACAAAAGTTGGTACCGTATAGGCTCTCCTGTTTCACCACAATATGAAATTAAAATTTTATTTCACCGACATGTGGGGCACGCCACAAACTGGTCAATGTGTCTGTTCAATAGGATATCGTTGTTGGTGTGCATTGGAATAAAGAAGTGAAAGGTGCACAGGATAGGGAGCAGAGGATTGAACATACCGAACGTACTTCATTTCTTTGGTGACTGCTGAGGCCTGGGAGGAGGCAATAAATGTGCTTTTGCTTTGACTCAGGCGGGTACCGGCCACGAGCGGAACGTATGTTTCGGCTGGTATGAACAGGAGTGGCCGAAACTATCGGAATTGTGATTAGTACGGGGTGAAGCAAAATGCATACCGTTTTACTTGCCGGTATGGAACTTTCCGGCCATTTCGTCCGGTACCCGGAACGTAACTGACAGGCTAGGCTGCGTTGAAAGTGGCCGAGCGAGCCTTTTGCCGATCCCTTGCTTGGTAGCCCATTGAACTGCCATTATCTAACTCTTACTCGGACCAAGCAAGCAGCCCGGAGTTCGCGGAGACACGCCGTTCGGCTAGGTCGATGTGGGTCGAGCGGCCACGAGCCCAGGACCAGCACGGCCCTCACGGGGTTGGATGTTCAGGCCCTCCTCCCCTCGCGCGCAGTGGCCGCCCAGAGGGGAACACCCGTGGTTTCTGGCGTTGGACGTGACAAAACTGCCGGACACGCGGTGCAGCGTAGGACCGCGACGAGACGTTCGTGCACAAGGACTTGTTCGGCCGGTGGGTTCTTCACTGCTTCCTTCCCCTGCCCCGTTCCGGAACTGGCGCCGTACGTCACTGCTACCTGACCGGCCGGGCCGTTTAACGTGAACAAGAACATTGGGCCATCCACCAGGGCACAGCTCGTGATGTGCGAATGGGCCCGTCATACGAGCTCTGGTCCCTCTGGAGGCACGCGGACACCGCGTTCGCGTTGCAAACGGGCTGGCCTAGGTCGCTCACTCGGTACCGCTAGACATTACCGCGACTCCGCGAGCTGTGAATGTGTATGGCCCCATCTCAGCTCATGTTCCTAAGACTACTCGGCATAATCATTAATACATCTCTTTTCCTCACATGGGGTTTAGGAAGATATGAGCAGATATATGCCATATCAACTTTTCTCCTTAAATTTTCCCACCGGGTTTTAAAGGGAGACGTAAGGCCGGTGGTCGCAGCTAGTCAGCTACGCACTCCTGAACCCATCGTAAGGCTACTAGGCCAACGGATGCCGTACGTCGTGTACCCGTGGCTTTGTGAAGTAGCAACTGACCTTTTTTTTTTTTTAGAATTGTTATATAATGTTTGATAGTTTTTTTTAAAGTTAAAACTGTTACTTTTCTGTTTGTTAGATGTGTTATAAGATTCGTGTTGTTGATATGTTGTAAGAAAAAAAAAATCATAATAGCCGAACTTTTATTCGTTCGATATGTCCCGTATGATGAATTGAGTCCGAATTTATTATAATTTTTTTCTTCAGAAAATAATGGATTCACCACACTGTCGTATTTTGTTGGTATATAATTTTATTTTTGTCTTTATTTTTGCTCAACCTCTCAAAATACATGTGAAGAACATAACAGGTTTATCACATTGCCGTATTTTGTTGGTATATAATTCTATTTTTTTTGTTTTTGCACAACCTTTCAAAGTACATGTGGGATTTTAAATCATGTGATGGAAATAT
Organism: Hsuehochloa calcarea; assembly: GCA_036346395.1. Classification (NCBI taxonomy): domain Eukaryota; kingdom Viridiplantae; phylum Streptophyta; class Magnoliopsida; order Poales; family Poaceae; genus Hsuehochloa; species Hsuehochloa calcarea. The sequence continues at coordinate 62,314,880 of CM070596.1, forward strand.
GAGTTATTAATACTTTCAAGAATAATTACAGTGATCACGAACAAAAATTACATAAATAATTTAATGTGATTTATGTATAATGGAGTTGTAAATGAACTTTCAGAATGTGATAGTTTTTTACAGAGAAAACAGTCGAATTATGTGTAGATATACCCATTTTTTTTTACGTATTGACACATTTGTAGGATGTATTAGCGAAAATTGCTCTCGTTGCGCCGGATTTGTAGAAATAGAGCCTCGCCCGCACAACCACCATACGGCACGTAGCAACGTGCCTCACGGCCACCATGCGGTCGGGCTGGATACCGCTTGGCCTCCGTGCGGTGCAAGTTAGAGCATGCATGCACGGCTTGTGTTATCCTGGCTAGTTAATTAAATTATAAAAGATTAATTAGTCAAAAATGACTTTTATCCTATCCCATTAATTAAATTCCAAAATATTAACTAGTCAGAAACATTAGTGCAATACTCTAGCAGCTTTTAGTGCCGGACAAATTAAGTATGTACACAAAACAGTTAGAATTTATAAACAAAGAAAAAAATTACCTGCTAATATGGTTACAAATAACAACGGTTAACAACACTAAAACATCCCTGAAAATAAAATTGACAATAACCAAAGAGCGGCCGAGAGAGAGAGCGAGCGAGCAAGACGGCGAAACTAAATCGTACACAGTATTTCACCTCCATCACTAGAAGCTGCTAGAGATAATTTTGTGTACATACTTAATTTGTCCGGCACCGCACGGTGGCCATGCGGTATCCCGCCTGACTGCATGGTGGCCATGCAACACGCTCTCAATCGCACGGTGGCCGTGCGGACGATGCTTCATTTCTGTAAATCCAACCCGTCGAGAGCCAATTTCGCTAATTCGTCTCACGGATATGTCAATATGATCAAAAACTCACAATTAACAACTGATACAGCTGAACGTTTCCTCAATTCTAGCACCATAAAATCATACGTTGGACTAACTGCGTTCGCGACAGTACGATCGGACTTCAGATTGATACACAAAAGCTTCGGTTTTATCACGGCAGAACAAAATCTTATTGTTGCCTCTATCACTTCATAACTTAGCCAAGGCTAAACAGACGAGCAACACGCCGTACATAATAACATAAGTAATTATCGGAGTGGTTTATCTATACGGAATAATTAGCACTGTTGCTCGCCTGTTCCCTAAGTAGACATCCAAGTTTGGTAGCCTAGGCTAGGTTAACGGTGCCCTGGACCTCGGTGGGTTGCCAAAAGACCGACTGCGGAAGATGCACGTCTCCAACGAAATAAAACTAAGGCAATGTTTTGAGCTACGAAGCGTAAAAATTTCATTTCTCAAAAGATCATGGAATCACATTAAGACCTGAGAGGGACAAATTTAAGTAGCTCCCGGTGTTTTTTTTAGAAGGGAAAAAGGGAAAAGTCCATTTAACATCTCTACACGTTTCTTAAAGTTCAAAAATAAATTCCGAACAACGAAATCAAACACCTGACCCCCTTCAACTATCAATATCGTCTACTTTACCCTCTTGACGTCAACATGTCAATGGTTTTAACGCGTAAGCTTGTTTTCGATGACATAACAACCACTCAGCAAATAATACAAATAAAATATTTACCCCACATACCATCCTCTCATTTTATTTCTTCTTCCTCCCATTCTCACTCATCTCTCTCTCTTCCTCTCTCATATCTCCTTGTCCTCACCCTCTTTTCCAAGTCTGGCACTAGCAAGGGCTAGACTAAACCTCACCGGTGCGTCGGGGCCATCTCACCTCATCGCCCATATACCTTCGACCGTCACTCCCTCTTCTCCCCCCGGGCCTCAATGGCCGCTTCCTCCTCGTCCCCTGCACCCTCCGCCGTCGGCCCACCCCAGTCGTCGCTGATGTAGAGCTCCTCCACCAGGTCCTCGTCCTTAGCGTAGACCCCCACCCGGCACCTACAAGCTCGTCACCTTCCTCTTCGATGAACATGTCGACAAGTTCGGAAAAAACACATTGGCGAGGGCCGCTGATGCTACGGAGACCTTCGAGGCGGCCATGCGGTTGCTTGTGGTGCTCTCTGCATCCAACTACATCGAGGAAGAGAACAAGAAGCGGGTCGCCAGCGCACTCGCCTCCAATGTAGCTCCAAGATAGTGCGCATGCTGGCCACGTACGTAGGTTGTTGAAGCTGTTGTTGCTGATGTAGAGAAAAGTCTCGCCGACGACGAGGCAGCTAGCATCTCCTTCCCCCACTGTGTGCTCGACCCCGCCGGAGGAAAAAGAAAGGAAGGAGGAGAGGGGCATGGTCATAGGGGTAGGAGTAGATGAGAGAATGGAGGGTGGGACTGTGAGAGCCGCCGGACAATTTAATTTGTAATGGTTAACCTTTTCATTGGCCCTAGCATCACAAATCAAATATCCCACTCTCGGTGAATATGTACTTCCCAAAATTGCAGTACACATACACCTTACCAAAAATTATGTAACATTTTCATACACAAGCTTGTACATTATTGAAAACTTCATAATTTACATAAGTTCAACAACACTGAGGTTTCACACCAAAGGTAGAGTTTGCAGCGGAATACATAAGCCATAAAGATGGCAGAAACAAAAGCCAACCAGCTGCCTGTACCTACAAGGCAACCGACCGGAAACACCCAAGCTAGTCGCCAAGAGTGAAATCAGCCTCACATTCGCCAACCCCTTGGGGGTCAACTTCCTCTGCAGCAAATACACAATGCAGTTGAGTACAAAAACGTACTTGCAAGACTTACGAATAACAAACCTATAATTAGCTACATGCAGGCTTAATTCAAAGGAATGGCCGTATAGTTTATTTTCAGCGTAAAGACACAATTTATTTGCAATACTGTAGTAGATTGAAAGCAATTTGTTAGACCAGTTTTAATAGTTCAAATATCAGTGACAACAACAATAAAAATAAATATCATCCTGGAAGTGACTAACCTTAGTCACCACAACAATAGCACGAATTACCCATTCGTACCACCCATTATCAAGTTTTATCAAAATCATAGTCTAACTCTCGAACGACATTCCCAAGCGTGTTCATAACCTAGTTCGAGGCTATTCGAATGGTTTATAACCCTGCAGGGGTGTACCAATGTACCCACATGCCAGACCACCTCTTTTGCCACTGGATGAAGCACACTTCCTTAGGTATGCCGGTAAGGCTGAGTCCTACGAGATATTTTACAATATTATGTATTAACTACGAGTCGCCCGTATGGATAGAAACCCATACGTTGTGTCGGGGTCATCGTAAAGCCTCGGTCAACTACCCCTCACGGGTAAAGCCTTGGACAACTACGATACCCCTCGAGGTGGAGAACCTACCCGGAACTCCACCCCCACACACCCAATACACATATCCTTTTTCACACCACACACACAACCCTCCTCCTGCGACCCGGAGCTAACACACCCCAAAGTACTAAGTCAAGAGGGGTTCCCAATACCCTCAGGTGGTTAGCACGCAATAATGCTTGGTCAGTGGAACAAGATGTTCGGTCCTTGTTGACTCGGGCACGCTACCACATACTAATAACCACACCATTCGACCAATGTGCCAAAGTCTAAATCTTTTTGTTTCCATTTTTAATTTTTCCAAATATGATACATACATGAGGATCATGACTAAGTTATATGAGGTGGTGTTGTAATAACCATCGCTAATGCGATGATTCCCAGTCTACCGTGCTAAGCATACCGAAGCGACACAACTCGTATACTTAATATAATGTGACTAGAACCCATCCAGCAAGCTCTAAGTCACAGCGGATATAAACCTAGACTCAGTGGTAAAGGATGAATATTTACCTACAGTTTAAGTAACTACTTAGGTAAACTATCGCGACTGAGAAATGACTTACCAACATAGCATGCATACATACAGTTGAAACTTTAAAATATTAGCATGCACAAATAATAGGATCAACGCGCATCAAAGGAGGGACTGATTGCCTTGTTGTAGATAATGTGCTGGCTGCTGAGGATCACTCTCGTAAGTACCCGAATCGTCGAAATCTATCGATCGAGCAAAACAGCGAATAAGAACGAATAACACCAAAATAATCAAAACTCGAATTCATCAAACAGCATACACAGTAGAAAGCATTTGATTTCTACAGATTTTAGGCGAAGGTTTTCAGTCAAAAGAATTTTATTTGAATTTTTCTAAGTATTTAACAATTTTTAAAAGCATAAATACACAAAGAAATCAATTACCAACATTTGGTGAAATAGCATAATGAACCAAACTTTTACCAATTTAATGTACAGGAAAAATTAGAATTAACAAAATTGGTTTCACCCTTTTTGGAGCTAAATTGAATTAGTTATGAATTTTTGAAGTTTATTTGAATGTTCAATACAATATTTATTCATTTCAAAAAAAATCAAAAGGGCTAAGACTTTTTCCACCGACGCACAGCTAGGCGCAGAGAGTGACAAGCGGGCCCCAGCGAGACTTTGACTGGGTCAGCGTTTGACCCAGCCACGGCCGAGACGACGTCGGCAGCGTACTCCGAAATTACGCTTTCGGATTATTGAATATGTACTTCATTAATTAGGCATAACGAAAATACGTTTTTGCAAACTAGGAAACACACTTTCAGAATTTACGAAACCACTTAACTAATCGGGAGGGCCCACATGTAATAGAAACATCAGCTCGTTAATTGTGTTCCTAATCACCATTAGTGCTGTCGGTGTATTAGAACCGATCTTACGTAAAGATTATTTGATTCGGGGGGTCTCCTAGATATGAAATCACGCACAGCGATTGACACGGCATTTTTATACATGTTCAAGCCTTCTCCGGGGAGAATAACAACCCTACTCTGTGTGTGTATGGTATTGACTGTATTCTCAACAATCAAGCTCGAAACTAAGTCTATTACAAAGAATAGTACTTGTGTTTCTCCTTGACTCGCTCTGTTTCGCCCTCCCCTTGTCCTTCTGATTGATGCCTTTATATAGTCGTGAAGGAGTAGCCGTTTTCCCCTACTGAAGAGGCGCCTAATCAAGCCAGTAATGGGCGCATGATGGCAGTAATTACCGGTGTAGTGGCTCTTTCTCGCCGTTTGGCAGTTATCTTTCAGAGGTAATGGGGTATTAAGCACTATTACTACGCGGAATAATAGTGCGTGTGGACCGTCTGGATTCCTTAATCAATTGGACCCACTCGCTTGTAGGTTTTATTGATTTTAAGGTGGTCGTGGTTGACTTGGTCGTAGTAGGACTTACGACTGGGTACAAGTCGTAGTAGAGCTTACGACTGGGCAATAGTCGTAGAAGGACTTACGACTAGTACTGGTCGTAGCAGAACTTACGACTGAGCAATAGTCGTGGAAGGACTTACGACCAGGTAGTGGTCGTAGAAGGACTTACGACCATGACATAGTCGTAGTAAGACTTACGACTATGGGGGTGATTGTAGAAGATCTTACAATCACTTGGTAGGCCTCTCCCTTATAAATATAAGGGGTACTTCTGGGAACTACGTGACATCATATTTACCCATAATAAGAATTATAGATAAAAGATAAAATGAGGATTATTAGATCCTCGTCAAGTGCCTTGCGAACTCGGCGACTGTGGTGTGGAGACTTGGGGAGGCCGACGGTGAGCGGACGACGACTGGAGGCGGAGACGAAGCAGGGGCGACCGAGGAGAGAGTGTTCCAGTGATCGAGAGGCTTCGGGAAAACGCGCCTCGGGATCGCCTTAACTCCAGGAACGAGGGGGTCCCAGCCAATTGCGACGAAGGAGGTTAGAGGCGGCCAGGATCAGTACGACGGTGCTCGGCCGAGAGAGGGATCGAGCGGGGAAAACAAGAGAGATGCCAACGGGAGGGAGTGGGTTTGCTCGAGAGCTTTAAGGAGTCACGACGATGCTTCGGAAGCGACCGCGGGAACTTGAGGTGGCAAGAGATGTCTTCGCGGTGCGCATGCATAGCGACAACGCTCTTGGCTTCGGCGGCGCGGGGTGGAGACGATGGTGCCGACAAAGTGCCCGGCGATCGGCGACGGTTGGCGAGGCGACGCGGTCGGGTGCGCGAGGTGGTGCGGTCGGGCGCGTGAGGCGGCAGGGTCCAGTCAAACCGAGCGGCGCGGTCGCTACAGTGAACCTAGTTCGGTCAGTTGAACAGTAAAACTAGGATTTGAATTTAGATTTGACCGAGAATAAGCTAGTTTGACCAGGCTGTTTAGAGAAGAAATAAAATTCAAAAAAATATGAAAATTTTTGTGGGTGTTCTCAGGTTTAACTAGAACTTGGGAAATTTGGTTTTGTCCACTCTTTATTTCCCATTTGTCATATTTAAATCATTATTTAAATCTGTTTTAGCAACTTACCTAGGATTTTAATGAGGTCAAGTTAACTCCCAAAAATTTGTGAAAATTTAATTAATTCATGATAACCAATCTAGTATTTTTTAAAATATTTCTAGAAAATTTTGTGCACATATATTTCTGAATTTAATTTGAACTTGATTTTTAAGTCGATATGTTAGAATTTTTAATATAATTTATGAGTTTCAACAAAAGTTTTTGAAATTCCATATTTTTATACATTTGAAACACAAACTAATTTTCAGGACGTTAGAGGGACTCACGGAGGAAGAAGAAGATGGGGAAGGAGAGGGAGGAAGAAGAAGGAGGTATGGAGGGATTAACATCTGGAGATGCCGTAAGGCGGCGAAGACGCGTGCCTCCTAGGAGTCGATGGGCATGTGCCCATGCCTTGTCCTGAACGAGGACAACGACGTGAGAGATCTAGGGTTGCCGAGAGATGGAAGGATAAAGAGGTGAGGACGAAGAAGAGGGGCTGATGGGTGGGTCCTAATATTTTTAAATTTATTTACTGACTAAGATTGATTAAGTGTCAAAACTTGAACCCAAAACCAGCTCATGTGCCAAGACGTTTGCCACATAAGTGCCAACTTGGAGCAAAACCACCTTTAATAGGCCTCATGGGGTTATTTTGTCTTGCATGGAAACTTCAAGAGTGTCAGGTATCTGATTTAGCAGCCCAGGGTTGATTTTTGAACTTTTAAAAGAGTTTAGGTGTGTCAAATGAACCTTTTCCTTTAACAAAAAATTGGAAAGGAACTTTCATTACTCCGATGAACCTGCCAAATAGCTGCTCACCCATTTAGAAAACAAACTGAAGGAAGTCCTCTAACCAAACCTGTGACACCAAAGAGCCCAAAGCAATGCTATACTTTGCAAGCTCCCGTTGTATCTAAGGTCATCTATAGCGTGAGAGGTGCTACATTCGCCACCTCGTTGCAACGTCTGGTGCTAAATTTATTTTTCTCTCCAATGAGCTAGCACCACTCCCCCTCCTAGTGGGACCCACCATACATTAAAAAATTCTCGTGCCACATGCAACACGCATCGATCTCTCCCCACATTGTTGTCTCGTCCCTCCCCCCAAAGCAGCAGCGCAACCTCTGTTGACTCGGTCGTTTCTGGACATCTCCTTCGTCGTCGGCAAGTCCTACCTCCTTCCTTCCATCACCTCCACCGATTCCTCTTGATGAATTGCCTCACCGCCGTCAACGTAACGTCGTGATAGCGCACTAAAGTCCTCAATGTGGCGCTGATGTTCTCGATTCGACGACTCCAAGCTCGATCCATGGCGAGCTGGTGGTGACAACATCCCCGGCGAGCTCGACTGAGGCATCCCCGGCCTAGGCGAGCCAAGCCGGGCGGCGAGTGGTAGCGGCAAATGTGCTAACAGGTGGGCCTACGCGACATTGTTTATAGACTGGCGTCGACGCATGCACTTACTTCGGTTCCCTTTTTCTTTTGTGCTAGCACAGCCTTTGCAATATGCTAGAACACTCTCTCTCCTGTTCTAGCACCGATTTTTTTTTACCGTATAGATGGCCAAGTGAACTTAAGACTGTTTCATCTAAATAGCAACCAAAGCAATGGTCCGCCCCGTGAACTGCCAATTGGACCTGTGACTGAGCCGGCGAACCGAATGCCTGAACGGTACGAGCATGTCCAAGCATCCACGTCAGCACCATAGAAAATCACCGCAACGTGCCCACTCCAAGTCGACACTGCCCACTTGCAGTGACCTCATAAGCAAAAACCGGCCGCACCTAGCAACTGACCGAGTGACCGGGGAGGAGGGTCGCGAGCAGGCACGGCGTCCCGCACAGATGTTCCCCTGCGGACTGAGTGGAATGTAAATTGTCGGAAACGCCCCTGCTTTCCTATCGAAGCGCGACCGCATCCCCTCTCGACCTCGCGCGCCGTCTCTGCCGCGATCTCTCTCTCTCCTCCCATTTCCTCCCTTCTCTCTCTCCTCAAATCGCCAATTTCTCTCTCTTCTCCTCCATCCGCCCCACCTCAGATCGCGACCAAACCCCTCGCCCAGCCCCGTCCGCTGACCCGACCCCTAAATCCCCAAATTTCCAATCAAATCTCGCCGCAATTGGATTCGATTCGGCTGAATTCGAGCTCCGGTCTGCTGTTTTCGGAGAGGTGTTTCGTGCGAATCGGTGGGTTCGAGGCGAATTCGGGTGGTCCGGCGGTGTATGGAGGGAGCCCCCGCGGATCTAGGGTTTCGGAGCTAGGGTTACCGCCGGCGGCGTCGGTGACGGCGATCTGGTAATGGTGCAGCGGGGTGCCGGGAGTTGGCGAGGAGGGATCGGCGGCTGGGAAGATGCAAGGCTATGCATGGGCGGCGCGAAGGCGGTGGTGAGGGGTGCGGCAAGGGGCGGCTTCTCGTTCGGCACATGTGGCCAGCAGCTCGCGTAGAGGCAGCTCCACCATCGGCACAGGGACCAGCTACTACTGCTCCTTCCGGCTCGTCTGTTCCTCCATCCCTGACAACCTCTTATCCACCGGCGCCGACGACTCCCCCAGCAGCGGCGCAGAAGCAGGAGTGCGTCGATTCTCCACGGCCCGTGTCACCCGACTCCTTCGTAAAGGTGCCTCCTTTGGTGGGAATTACTTTATAATTTGCTAGTGTTGTCGAATTGTTCTTCTGTTTCTGCTTGGAAATTTTCATCAATACAAATCAACTAGATTGCTGCTTCACCCGCTTGGGAGATTCGAGATGGTAGTCTGACATCTCAGGAAGTTTTGGGTTGAGTAAACTTGAGTTGTATCGGGTTGGTTCGGGCTAGCGGTGGTTGCTAACGTGCCAACATCAAAATTGTGAAATGGGGTTTCCTTTGAATGGTTGGATTGGACCCTATGGATGTTTGTCAATTTTGGCGTTCCACGTGTAAGATGTGTGCGAAGAGGTGGCCATGCTTGCATGTTAAGAATTGTTTGGAGCGTCTCTTTTGCCTATCGGGTAGAGGAGTAACGCCAGACTGTTTAAGGCATTTTACAATGATCTGCAGGCAAGGAGCATCCAGTGAATATGTGTCTAAGGTGTAATAAATTACATTGGGTATGGCGTGGATGCAGTGGTTTTGTTGGACGACATATGCGTCTCATGGCGCAAGTGATGCCTTGCTCGTGCTGGACTTTACCACAATAATGCAGTTTACCTACTGTTTGCATCTTCAATTGCTTGTCTGTTTGGCTTATGTACTGCATACCAGGAAATTCCTAACACAGGTAGCAAGTATTGAACTTCTATTTAAACTAGGAAAATAAGAGAGAAAGGAAGAAACGAAACTTAAGCATGGGTATACTGATATTTGTTAGAAACTTGAGACTAGGGTTTTGCTATTCACAACTGTGTATCTTATTCATTAATTGAGAGGGTATATATAGACATTTACATGGGCCTCATGGGCTACATGGGTCACATGGGCCGAGAGAGAAAGTGAGTGAGAGAGAGAGAGAGAGCATGTAGAATATACAACACTCTTAACATCTCCCTTCAAACTCAAGGTGGATCAGGAGGATCTGATACACTAGGTTTGAGTAGATGAAGCCGATGATGTTCTCGAGTCTAAGCTTTAGTGAAGAAATATGCAGCTTGAAGCTGTGAGGGAACATAGTTGAGGGCGACTGTCGACTGCTGACAATGAGATCTTGTGAAGGATGCGTCAACACCAATATGCATTGTCAGCTCATGCTTGACTAGATCACTAGCAATCTGAATGACACTTGTATTGTCACAAAAGAGAGGCGCATGATTGCCACAGTGGACACCTAGATCAATCAAGAACCATCGAAGCCAAATGATCTCTGAAGTGGTAGCAGCAAGAGCTCGAAGCTCAGCCTCTGCGCTAGAGCGTGATACCACAGTCTGCTTCTTGGACTTCCAGGCAATGAGCGGAGTACAAAGAGAAATACAGTAGTTAGGGCTGGAAAAAAAGCTCGAGGCTCGCAAGCCTGGCTCGGCTCGTCACGGCTCGGGTCGGGTCGGCTCGAGCTCGTGAATTTTCGAGCCAAGCCGAGCCGTCTGTCCAGCTCGCCAAACAAACGAGCCAAGCTCGGCTCGGCTCGCGAGCCTAGTTTGGCTCGGCCCTGGCGAGTGCGGAGGGTGGAGGTGGTTGCCGAGCTTGCTGTTCTTGCGATATCATTTGTTAGGAATAGGATGTGCTTATTTAGGGTGAACTTAAGCAATGAGTCTTGTAACTATTGGATGAACTGAAGCAATGATAGAAAATTTTGTAATGCATTTTGGATGTACCGCTGTTCTGGAGCTTGGCTCGCGAGCTCAAACGAGCCGGCTCGAGCCTGATCACGAGCCGAGCCGAGCCACCCTTCTGGCTCGTTTCCGAAACGTGCCGAGCCGAGCTTACTGTTCATCCGAGCCAAAACGAGCCGAGCCGAGCCAGGCTCGTTTCCACCCCTAACAGTAGTCAGTGATAGATCGACGATCAGCAGGATCACTCGCCCAAGTGGAGTCAGAGTAAACGTGGAGCTGAAACTGACTCGAACTGGTATAGAACAAACGTCTGGACGCAGTCCCCCTCAAGTATCTCAGCACATGAGAAACATGACAATAGTGGACTGAGGTGGGAGCACTGACAAACTAGCTGAGCACATGTACAACATGAGCAATGTCTGGTATGGTGACAATGAGATAAACAAGAGACTCAACGAGTTGACGATAGCGAGAAGGATCTGTCAGTGGTACACCGTCTGTAGGTCCAAGCTGTAGGTGGAGCTCCATGAGTGTGGCAACATTGCGTGTATCAGTCATACCAGAGTGAGCAAGCAGATTCTGAATATAGCGATGCTGAGAGAGGTAGTAGCTATCACTATCAAAATGAACCTTAATCCCAGAAAATAGCTCAATGATCCTAAATCAGACATCATAAATTGTTCATTCAATTTCCTCTTCACAAAAGCCACATAATTCGTTATCTTCCTGTGATCATCATACGATCTACATATAGGAGAAGCAAAGTACGATTCCGCTGAGAAGTGTGAATAAACAAGACATGGTCATGCTCCCTTGGAGTGAAACCAGCAGCTCGAATTACAGAACTGAAACGCTCAAACCAAGTACGAGGAGCCTGCCTGAGACCATATAAAGCACGCTTAAGGCGATAAACATAACCTGTAGGGGCCTCAACACCTGGGGGTGGTTGTATATAGACCTCCTTATGTAGATCACCATGAAGAAAAACATTCTTGACATCCATCTGAGATATAGTCCATGTGCGTACCGCTGTAACAACAATAAGAGTACGGACTGTGGTCATATGAGCAACTGGATCTCAACATAATCTCGATCATAAGCCTGCTGAAAACCTCTTGCAACAAGACGAGCCTTGTATCGCTCTACTGACCCATCTGACTTGTTCTTTACTTTGTACACCCACTTGTAAGTAATAGAAATAGCTTTAGATGGTAGCGGAACAAGATCCCAAATACTTGTACTCAAATGTTGTGAGCTCCTCTGACATAGCCAACTGTCACTCGGGTACACTAGCAGCCTCCTGATAGGTACTCGGCTCAGCTACTTCACCTGCAAGAGAAAAACCCCATCTCTCTGGTGCCTGAATAGAAGAACGATCACGTAAGACATACCGTGATGTAGTAGAATGATCGTCAAAGTTGGTGGTATTGGCCGGAGGGTCAAGTGGAGGAGAAGACTGAGGATCAGAAGGAACTCTCTGTCGGCGACTACAGTGAAAGGGAAAAGTGGAAGTGTCAGAAACCGGTGGAGCTGGTGGAGGAGACACACTAGAAGGTGAAACTGGTGGAGAAGATGTATCTGGAGAAGACAAATCTGGTGAAAGAATGGGAGGTAGACACAAAATAGAGGTGCAATCTGTGAAAGGAGTGCGATGTGTAGAAGAATGATAAAAGAAAGGTCGACAATCATCAAAGGTCACATCACAAGAGATGCGAATTTGTCATGGGTCGATACTGTTCATGCATGAATAGTAACTTCCACAATTATTAGGAAAGATTTATTATTTATGAATCTATCTATTTGTTAGGCATGTTATTATTGAATTGAATTGTTAGAGATATGTTTCCTTAGATTATTTCTTAGAGGTTTAGTCGGGTTATCCCTATAAAAAGGGTAACATGTATCCATTATCAATTAAAGCAAGAAAGATGAATTAATCTAGTCTCCCTTCCCAGGTTCTATCATCCTAGTCTATAGTCTAATATCTCATCCCACTAAACCGACGCCGCCCGACCTTCTTCCTGGCAGTGTTTACCTTGTAATGATCTAAGATCATTACATTTGGTATCAGAGCATCGATCCCTTCCCACGACTTCTGCTACCATGGTTATAGTGACAGATCAGACTATCAGACCTGTCGCCGAGTCGTTGCCTATGATAAAGGCTAACGCCAACAAGATGGCCATGAGTACCAACGACAACGACAAGAAGATAGCAGCCATCTTCCTCGACATGCATGCCACTTTGGAGAAGATTGTGGCGACGATAGTGAAGCCTCCCGTGGCGGCGATGCCTTCTGCAGAGGTGGTGACGCCTTCCACAACGGCGGTGGAGCTACTTCCAGCAACTGCGATGCCGCTACCTCCGGCCGACGTAGAGAAGATGATCGCAGTGGTAGCGGTGCTGCCGAAGTCTGTTGCGGCAGCTGCCGCACTTCCACGTCTTACCATTACGCTGCCGGAGCCCGCCGCTGTCCTGCCGAAGTCTGTCGTGGCCACCACGGCGCTGCCAAGGTTGCTGCTATGCTTGCTGCAGCGACCGCCCGGTGAGTTTGCCGCAACCACGCCTGGAGGCAACGATCTCCAAGAACTTATGTAGCTATTGCAACCTCTCGTCAACATGGGAGTCTCCTAGGGCTTCAACCATGGCCGCCACCACAGCTCGAGGACGAGCTGTCGCGAAAGGAAGAGAGTAGTCATGGGTCGGTACTTTTCACGCATGAACAATAACTTCCGCAATTATTAGGAAAGATTTATTATTTATGAATCTATCTATTTGTTAGGCAAGTTATTATTGAATTAGATTGTTAGAGATATGCTTCCTTAGAAATTATTTCTTAGAGGTCAAGTCGGGTTATCCTTATAAAAAGGGTAACATGTATCCATTATAAATCAAGCAAGAAAGATGAATTAATCTAGTCTCCCTTTCCAGGTTCTATCATCCCAGTCTATAGTCTAATATCTCATCCCACCAAGCTGACGTCGCCCGGCCTTCTTCCTAGCGGTGTTTACCTCGTAATGATTTAAGATCATTACAGAATTCGACGTGTTGAGGGATCATAGCAACGATAGTCTTTATGCTCAGGACTATAACCTAGGAAGACACACTCAACCGACTAAGCATTAAGCTTTGTGCGCTTACGAGATGATAGAAGGACATAACAGACACAACAAAGACATGAAGATGAGCATAGCGAGGTGTTCCATACAGGACCTCACCAGGACACTTGCCCTGAAGCTTGGAAGAGGGCTGGCGGTTGATGAGATAGACTGCCGTAGAGACTGCTCCCCCCTCCACCCCCGAAGTGAGAGGGAACAAAGGAAGAGATGAGAAGAGTACGAGCAGTCTCAATAATGTAACGGTGCTTGCGATCAGCAACATCATCATTATGAGCATGAGCACCAGGACATGAGAGCTGAGGAAGAGTACCATCAGAAGAAAGGAACTGACAAAAAGCTGGTGAAAGATACTCTACCCCAGAGTCAGAACGAAAAACACGAATGGAAGAAGAAAACTGTGTATGAACCATCTTAGCAAAAGACTGATAAATAGAAATCAACTGAGAGCGATGTTTCATAAAATAGATCCAAGTATATCGAGAGTGATCATCAACAAATATGGCATAATAACTATGACCACCATTCGAAGCAAACGGAGATGGACCCCATACATCTGAATGCACCAAATCAAAAGGACCAGAAGACTGAGAGGTGTTACTGGAATATGGAAGTTGTAGCTATTTCCCTAGCTTACAACCAGTACAATGAAAACTAGACTCAGCACTGACATGACCTAAAGAGCCCTGGTGAACTAGAGTGGTGAGGTGAGCTCCACAAAGATGACCAAGTCTATGATGCCACTTGCTGAAGGAAGAATCAACAAGAGATTGAGATGATGACATAGTAGAAGACATTGGGGCCTTCAACGTACTAGTGGAAGGAAGATGTAAGCTGTCCAAGACACAGAGACTAGGAGTGCCTCTACGGCGATGACCAGAACCAATCACTCTTTCGTTCTGACGATTCTGAATGAAACAAGAAGAATCATCAAATCCAATGAAATAGTTCATATTAGTGAGTTGACCAACAGAAAGAAGGTTCATAAATAGCTGAGGAACAAAAGACACATCAGGAACAGAGATGTAAGATGTAGAGAGAATGCCCTGATGGGTAATAGAGCAAGGTGTACCATCAGCAGTGTGAACATGTGCAACATCACTCACGAGCCAACGAGCAACAAGCTGAGCTGTCAGTTGTGACATGAAAAGAGGCACCCGAGTCTAGAACCCAAGGATGACCAACGCTAGAAGCAGAAAGTGCAACTGAGGTCATAGCGCATAATCGATCCGTAAGTCACGAGGGTGTGGGTATGGCGAGAGGATCGCTCTAGTAAGTGCTCTCGGAGGCCCAGTAGGTGCTCCACGACGACGATCAGATGGATGTCTAGCACGATAATCAACAAGCTGCTTTGGATGTAACTTGAGGCACTTGTCAACAAGATGACCAGTCCTCTTGCAATGAGAACATATTAGCACTCCTGTTGGTGTCGCTCTGATAGATCCAAACCGCTGTGAGAGACCCAGGACAACATGTGGTGAGGATCCTGAGGTAGGCATAAGCGAATGAAGACGAGTCTCCTCTGCAATCAAACTAGAGAGCACCTCAGTCAAAGTCGGTGGAGTGGTATAGTTGAGTAACTGAGTACGAACAGGCTCAAACTCTGATTGAAGTTTCATCGCAAACCGATACATGAACGTGTGCTGAGCATACTCATCCTTGGCAACATAAGACTGGCAAGCAGTGGCAGCCTTCAGTGTCATACTCTAGAGGGCCAGTGATATAAGTGAAAGCACTGTAATACTCATCCACTGATTGATCCAGAAGCTATTGAATACTATGAAGGTTCTTGAGCAATGTGAAGCGAAGAGCACCACTGGACTGGACATCTCTCTTCTCAAAGTATGTCCACATCTGCTTAGCTGGAGTATGATACTCAGGGCTCATCTTTAGAGAAACATCAACACTCAGCACAAGGCAGGTCATGACATGATCATCCTCTTTCTGCCAAGCCTTTACTGCCTCAACATTAACATTCTTCGAATCAGAAGAGTCGTCAGTCAAATGAGAGGCCAAACCATAGCCCATAAGAGTAGTCTTGACTGAGAAAGCACATGCTTGATAATTCAACCCATCGAGTTTGATGTCCGTAAACACAAGAGATGAACTACCTCCAAACATTGAGTCAGATCTGGCCATACCACATAGCATTACTAATCACAGCAGTACAGAGCAACAATACTAATCTCAGAGCAATAGTACTATTCATAGTAGTACAGAGCAACAATAATCAACTCAAGCAGAGCAAGTGCAAGCCAGGTCACGGAGCAAGCCAGATCGCCGGAGCAGTAGATGAGTTCCCGGCCTGGAAGAGGTGACTTGACCGCGGATCCAGAGGAGGAAGAGGCAGGGCGACCTTGTGCTTAGAGTTGGTGAAGAGCGAGGCGGCTTGACTCCCAGAAGTGGATGGAGGCGAGGACGACCACCCAGCGTCGAATCCAGAGGAGGTGCGGAGGCAGAGGACCCAGAGGAGGGGGCGTTGGCTTCAAATCTGGGCGGTGCAGAAGTGGATGGAGGTGAGGACGACCACCTGGCGCCGGATCAAGAGGAGGTGTGGCGGCGCTGGAAAGGGGCGAGCTCCAGTCAATGCTTGGGCGATGATTCGTGACGAAGATGCGCTGAAGAGGACAGGATCCGTGACGAAGATGAAGATCCTCGACGCTCGGGCGAGCTCCAGGCGTTGGATCCTTGAGGACGCACGGGCGTCGACATCGTGGTGGTGGTGGTGGTTGGGGGGAGACGGGGCAGCAGCTCAGGTCCGCTAGCCTGAGCGAAGGGCGCCGCTGGCAGAGGACGGCGGTAGTGGATTAGGAACTAGGGCTAGGGTTGAATAGATCTGATACCATGTTAGAAACTTGAGACTAGGGTTTTGCTATTCACAACTGTGCATCTTATTCATTAATTGAGATGGTATATATAGATATTTACATGTGCCTCATGGGCAGAGAGAGAGAGAGAGAATGTAGAATGTACAACACTCTTAACAATATCCACTTGTGTTGTTTTAGCCTGGTTGATGTTCTCCATGATGCAAGTGAATTCTTTTTTGGGGAAGAAAATACTTTTGAGGTTTATGTACGATGGCTATTATGTACATGGCTATTATTGCAGACAGACAACACAACAGTAAACTCGCATGTTTGACGCTTCAAAGATTAGCCAGATAGCATAGTTTGATAGCATAGTTTGCTCGTTTGCCACATTTTCACCTGCCTATATGTGTCAATGACATGATGTCATTTTATCTTCATCTGAAGTATTATAAATGTTAGTAGTTTTGTACCTCACTTGTCATATGAGGAAACGATCTAAATCATGGTGATGTGGGCTATTATGGAATGGTATTTGGTGAATACAATACAAGTTGGGGTGTTGTGATTAGATCGTTAACATGGTTTATGCTTTCCAATAGATCAAAATTACTACCGTGATAACAATTGCCTGTTCTGTTACACATAGTTTTTTAATGTTTAGTACATGTTTGACACACTGATCGGTTCATCAGGTTTTCGACCATCTTATAAATATGAATTGAATAGTAATGTACAAAACAATTGATGCTGTTCGATTGAAACAACCTTTTGCTCGTACGGCAGTTGATAAGTTCAAGAAACAGACCTTGCTGCATAAACATTTGACTGTTCTACAACTTGACGCCAAGAAGATAACAAACTTATTTCATGCTTTAGCAGTTTGGCTATCACAAGGAGACTGCCATTTTTTTTCTAGCTTTGTTTGCAATGAATCTCGATTGTGCTTGTTACTCTGATCCATGTTTCTGAACTACATTATCTCATGTTCATACTGTTCTTCGAGTGACATGAATATTATTTTGTTCATTAAACAAATAATAAATTATTTATTATTTTTTTAGGACGGGCGTGAGATTCGAGTCGGCGATTGTGCTCTTTTTCGGGCTGTTCATGCTCCTCCTTTCATTGGATTGATACGTTGGGTTGAGAAACAGGAAGAAGGCTATCCCAAGTTACGTGTAAGTTGGCTTTATAGACCTGCCGACATTAAGCTCAACAAGGGCATACAACTCAACACTGCTCCAAACGAGATCTTCTATTCTTTCCACCAGGACGAGACATCTGCTGTCTCACTGCTTCATCCTTGTAAAGTTGCCTTTTTACGCAAAGGTGTTGAGCTGCCAGCTGGAACTTCCTCATTTGTATGTCGGCGCGTGTATGATGTTGATAACAAGTGTTTATGGTGGCTTACTGACCGGGATTATATTAATGTAAGTTCTATAGTTACCTTTTTTTTTCCTGCCTGTTATATGCGCCGCTTCATGTGTGCAACTTATTGCCAGGAACGACAGGAAGAAGTAAATCGGCTTCTATACAGAACAAGGCTAGAAATGCATGCTGCAGTGCAGTCAGGTGGGCGCTCACCCAAGCGGCTGAATGGTCCATCAGCTTCCCAGCAATTGAAGGCCGGTTCAGATGGTGCACAAAATTGCGGTTCATCTAAAGGGAAGAAGAGGGACAGAGGTGAGCAAGGAATTGATCCAGCTAAGCGAGACCATGATTGCCCCCTTAAGGTCGATGACAGTGAGACTGGAAACTTTAAGGGGGACAATATGAAGTCTGAAATTGCAAAGATAACAGAAAAAGGTGGACTTCCTCATGCTGAAGCAGTTGAGAAGCTAGTTCATCTCATGCAACTTGATCGAACTGAACGGAAGATAGACTTTGCCGGTCGAGTGATGCTTGCTGATATTATTGCAGCTACAGAAGGATCTGATTGCCTTGGCAGATTCGTGCAACTAAGGGGCCTTCCTGTGTTGGATGATTGGCTTCAAGAGGCTCACAAAGGGAAGTCTGGTGAAGGGGGTAGTCCTAAAGAAACTGATAAGCCTATTGAAGAACTCCTCCTGGCCCTGCTTCGTGCACTAGCGAAATTGCCTATTAATCTGACTGCCTTACAAAGTTGCAGTATTGGGAAATCTGTCAATCATCTACGCAGTCATAAAAATCTTGAGATACAGAAGAAGTCTAAGTGTCTTGTTGATAACTGGAAGAAGCGTGTTGATGCTGAAATGAAGTCAAATGATGTGAAACCTGTAGTATCAGGTCAAGCTGTATTCTGGCCAGGGAAAGCGGGGTTTCCAGAAATCTCTAATGCAGGAAACAGACGAAGTGGCTCAAGTGAGCCCAATCTGAAAAACCCAGTGTCTCATCTTTCTTCACCAAAGGCATTGAGTGCTAAACCTGGTGCCGCTGATGCTGTTGTGAAGTCGAATGCTGTGATATCTGGTGCTTCAAAATTACAACATATGCAACCAGCAAATGTTGCAACCAACTTGAAGGACCCACCAGGCAAATCAACTGGTGGGACTTGTGGCCCTGAGTTGCCTACAGTGAAGGAGGAGAAAAGCAGCAGTTCAAGCCAATCACTGAATAACAGCCAGTCTTGCTCTAGTGATCATGCAAAAACAGTTGGTTCTTGGAAGGAGGACGCGCGAAGTTCAACTGCTGCTTCTGCGAGTGCTAGTAAAACTTCTGGAAGCTCTGCACGTGGCCTTCGAATGGCAAACAATGGGCCTCTTGGTTCTGGAATCCAGAAGGAAGCTGCTGTGGGAAGATCTGGCTCACTTGATCGTTCTTTGTTGCAGGATGGATCATCACAATCTGGCACGGCATGTGAGAAAGGAGCTGACATGGCGTCAGATCACGGTAATAGTCATAGATTGATTGTCCGATTTCCAAATTCAGGTCGTAGCCCTGCTAGGAGTACAAGTGGAGGCTCTTGTGAGGACCCATCAGTTACTGGGAGTAGACCTTCATCTCCTGTGATTGCAGATAAGCATGAACATAATGATCGTAGGGTGAAAATGAAGACCGAAAATTCTCGGTCTCATTTAGTTTCTGACGCTAATGCTGAGTCTTGGCATAGCAATGATGTTAAAGGAGCTGCAGGTTCCGAAGGTGATAAATCACCTAGTGCTATGTTGGATGATGATCGCAGCAGGACAGCTGAAGAACCTGGTAAGGATCCATGTGCATCACAAGCTGCATGTTCACCATATATGAATGAAAAAGGCGTCTGCTCAAGTGAAACCAGGGTGAGAAACTCCTTCAGCCCTATGAATGCTTTGATTGAAATCAAGTATTCCGAAGCTAGTCATTCCGTTCATGCTGGAGATGATACAGCAATGAATCTTCTTGCTAGTGTTGCTGGGGAAATATCTAAATCTGAATTGATTTCCCCATCTGCTTCACCCAGAAATTCATCTGCAAATGAAGAGGGCTATGAAGGTGACAACGTTGGGAAGCTTAAAGTAGCATGTGATACGGGCCCACCACAGTATCCAGGGTCGTCAGTTGATCCTGAGAAAGTCATCTCTGAGAAGGAAGAGAAAAATGATGCTTGTTTGGTTGCAAAGGAGAAAATGGACCAGAGGGATTCTGGTGCTAGCTTATCATCGCAGGACAGCAAGGGCACAGCATGTACTAGGCCATACCCTCTACCTGGAATAGATTCTAAAGCTGTTGAATCTTCAGCTAAGACGGAAAACCATGAAGTTGGGTGTACAAACAAATGCTCTCATCTGCCTTCTTCAGTTGATTCACTTGGTGATGGTGATCAAAAGTCAAATGCCAGACGGCCAGCTGATATCAAGATTGATACAAAGTCCATTATGAATTCATCCGCAAGTGAAGATAGGAATGCCTGCACTGTCCGTGGGAAAGTTGAAGATGGTTGTACAACCGGTTCTGATGTCGGCACTACATTAGGTGGTCAATGTAGTTTGGTTGTTCCAAATAGAAAATTGCTCCCTGCTGAGGAATCGTCTTTATGTGCTTCTGATAAACACGGTCAAGATTTGTTAAAGTCAACAGATCGGAAGCATCTTCTGGGTCTACCAGATCATTCAGAAGCCATTGATAGATCTGCTGACAGTACTGCTGGTAAATTGGATTCAAAGCCTTTGTTTTCATCGTCCACTGTGGACATGAAAAAGGCTGATGGTTTGGTGGTTGGTAACACAGTGCTGGGAGAAGATGAAAAGGAACAGCCTTCTTCTGCTTCAGCTGATGTTACCAAACTAACTGTATCAGCCGTGTTCCCACTTGGTGCAGCAAATGAGATTAGTGAGATTAAGAAATCAAAAGACAGTTCCAGTGAATCAAGTAGTCATGTAAAACCTCGAGGCATCATATCTCGGGATACTGAGCATAGTGGAAGGCACAGCTCGAAGAAATTGAGTTGTGATGAGGGTGGAAAAAAGGACCTTGTCTCATCAGATGAGGGTTCTTCTTTAGCTGCCAAGGCCAAGTCAAGTGCTAGAGCCAAGCTTGATTTTGATTTGAATGAAGGAATACCCGGGGATGAGGGGCATCAGTCTGAGGCAGCTATCTCTCCTGTTACATGTTCTTCTGCAGTTCGTTTACCCAGTCTTTCTCCATTCATATCACCTATTTCAAGTGGTCTGCTAGCTCCAATTACAGTAGCTGCTCCAGCTAAAGGACCCTTTGTTCCACCTGAGAACCTACTAAGAGTGAAGCCTGAGACTGGGTGGAAAGGTTCAGCAGCTACAAGTGCCTTTCGTCCTGCGGAACCGCGGAAGATTTTTGAGATGACTATCACCACACCTGACATTCCAGTATGCGATGCTGCAGGGAAGCACGCTCGCCCGGTGCTTGATATTGATTTAAATGTAGCAGATGACCAAATTCTCGAGGAAGATATCTCACAGAGTTCTGCTCACACAACTGGTTCTGAATCTAGCAACACTAGAAGTCATGATGGTCCTGTACGAAGTGCTGGCATTGAACTTGACTTGAATAGGGCTGAGGAAGTTGCTGAGAATGGTCAATTTATGTCAAATGCTTCCCACGGAGTTGAAGTCCCGTTGTTGACAGCAAGACCATTACCTGGAGTTTTCTCTAATACTGATACAAATAGCTCAAGGGACTTCGATCTCAATAATGGGCCAAGTCTCGATGAAGCTGGTATAGAACCCACACAAAGGAGCCTGTCATGTAAAAATATTAGCAGCATACCATTCCTACCTCAAGTTGCTGGCGTTAGAATGAGTAATGTTGAAATGAGTAACATATCACCATGGTTTGCTTCTGCCAACCCTTGTGCTCCTGTAGCTATACAATCGTTTTTACCTGCCAGAGGAGAACAGCCTTACCCGATTGAAACAGGACCTGGAACACAGAGGATCCTTCCGTCTGCGGCGGACGGTGGCCAATTTGGAAGTGAATCCTACAGGGCTCCAGTTATTTCAACATCACCAACCATGGTGTTCCACCCTCCTGCATATCAATATGCAGGATT
Organism: Hsuehochloa calcarea; assembly: GCA_036346395.1. Taxonomy (NCBI): domain Eukaryota; kingdom Viridiplantae; phylum Streptophyta; class Magnoliopsida; order Poales; family Poaceae; genus Hsuehochloa; species Hsuehochloa calcarea. The sequence continues at coordinate 62,336,877 of CM070596.1, forward strand.
TCCTTTCACTCCCAGTGTTCACCTACAAACGCCGGGGTTTTCGATTGGATCTACATCATATGCCAATTCTATGCCTTCAGGAATTTCATATTTTCCTACCTTTGCCCCATCACTTGTCGGGTCAACAGGTGCATTACCTGCCCAGCATGCAAGGCAATATGCAATAAACCTTCCTGAAGGTAGTAGCAGTGGTGGACTTGACAGTAATCGGAAATGGGGAAGACAGGGGTTTGATCTTAATTCTGGCCCTGGAAGTATAGATGTAGAAGGAAAGGATGAACGTGTGCCTTTACCGGTTAGACAAAATCTAATTACACCACCATACACCTTTGTGGAGGAGCAAGCAAGAAATTACCAATTGCCAGGTGTAGGAATAAAGAGGAAGGAACCGGAAGGCAGTTGGGATACTGAAAGGTCATACAAGCAATTATCATGGCAATGAGAACTTTTGAGATCACCTCTCAGTGACTTCAGTGTCCGGTGAGCTTGTATGTGCTTCAGTTCTGACTTTATAGACATTCAATTTCTCGCTTGCAGCTCTTTCTTGTATAATTGAAGAATGGTGCTTTTGTCTGCAGCGGCAACTGCTCGTGGAACTTGGGCGGTTTATAGCTTGAATGTACAACTCACACATGGATTCATCTCTGTGATGACGGGAAGTGTGAGAGGAATGGAACTTTGCTGTAATTGCTGTAATTGTTCATCATATTTCATACTTTCCCAGATGCAATTTTCCTTGGCTTCAGCAGTTGCTTTGCTAGCTTTTCATAGCTGTCAGGCATGCTTCCAATTTACTCGGGAGGGTATGGCTTTGGAGATGGAATGGTAATGGTCCTGGGCCTTTTCAAACATCGGTAGCCGCTGTAATTAGGTTCGGTTGGTTTGTTTTAAGTTTCTTTTGATAAACCATTTTCACATTGCTGAGCGTATCTGCAGCTTTACATATGATTTAGATGGGACATGTATTTTGCGGGGAAGCGTTACATCAGGTTGACTATGCAACACTATGGAGTAACTAGTAGCATCAAGCTGCAGTGTCTTGAATGCTTTCTTATAAGGGCGTTCGGATGTATCTACCGGTGGCGTGCAGTCATAGGAAGCTAAGTAATAATTTGTTATGATGTGCTGTGCTGCAGATGTAGTTTCATAATTGGCAACATATTGTCGCACCTTACTGGAGGTTGTTGCACCATGGCGTTTACACGTGTATGATCCAGCTTGTTAATGTGCATCTACTGCCGTGTGGATAAATTTGCTACTATTGTCCTGTGTTGCATCAGTAGATTTGGATGACTGCACCTGCTATCTTGTAAGATGTGATGGAAAACTGGCTTGCTGACCATGGGATTAGTGACTGGTGGTCATTTCCTTTCGTGTATGAGAGGTCTCAGATGCTTATACCTTCTATGCCAGTCACTCGTTTTCATTGGTGTATTCCCCATGCTGATGAATGATAATGACGGTCACTCTGCCAGTATCACATGTGTTTTTGGTTTTATTTTCGAATCTCCAATGCGTTATTAAGTTATTTTTTACTTCTCGCCGCGATTATCTTTGTGCTCCGAACTCCGATTATCGATGTCCACGTCTTTGTAAGTCATATTTCCTCCGCCAAATTAGCCTTTTTAAGCAATTCTCTTCATTAAATAATCGAAATACAGTCATGCTGCACACATTGCAGCAAGAAATCTGGTACTTAATCAGACCAAGTACTCAGCGCTCTAGTTTGGGAAGTTTGCTTAGCGCAGCCGAGTTCGCCATTCGCCTTTCACGAACAATGTCGAAAGAAGATAATAAAAGACTAAGCTCTTGGATTTCCACGAGGATGGCAGCTATTTCTGACCGATGAGCCTCCAGAATGCCAAAGATTGACCAGAGTCAGAGTCAGTCTCAACAATCATGTGGCCAGCACCCAAATCTGAAATCATCTTGATCCCATCACGGCAAGCATTTGCCTCAGCATGGAGGGCATTTGATAAAGAAGGATACCATCGCGGCAAGAAAAGCACCAGCAGCATTCCTGACGATTGCACCGTATGCACCTTTGAAGTTGTGCACAGAGAAAGCGTCGTCCACATTAATTTTCAGCACACCATCAGGAGGATGCCACATCTCAGTGTCACTATTCTGAACCACCGTACTAGCAGGCTTACCAGCATGTATCAACTCCAAAGCTGCATCCCTCACCCAGGTCACCGCACGAGACAATGTGATTGGGGATTCTCCGTGCCTTCTTGCATCCCTGCATTAAGCGGCGGCCTCAGAAGAAAATACGATGAGAGTTTTATTGAGATATAGCTATGAGTCAGAAATTGAGTGGAGACATGTAACTCATAAATTAAGTCATATAGCTACGAGTCAGAAATTGAGTGGCGGACTGTACCCCCACTGGGCCCTTCAGTTCCAATAGGTTCTTGTCCACCAAATCGGCCGCCCATGTCATCGGATGGAGATCAGGGGGTTTCACTAGAGCATGATAAGTAGTTTCATTTCTCGCACCACGTGTCTGACAGAAACCGACTTGCTCAATGTGTTCCTCTGTAGATTCGCCCTCGACGGCGTGAACGATGAACTCATGCACAACCCTCCACCAAAATACTATTGGCTTTCGGAGAAACTGGCATACTCTAGAGTACCTTCCACTTTGGATTAGAACTAGCACTCGAAGTCAAGGGATCTCGACGTGATTTCGAAAATTACATAGTGTTTTCCGCAAAAAAACACTGATGTAGAGGACCTCGATGTGATTTCGAAAACATAAGGGGATTTTCTTAAAAAACCGATGCGCGGAGAACCTGGACATAATTTCGGAAACATGGGCTTTCCACAAAAAAAATGATGTGGAGGACCTCGACACTATTTCGGAATGCCGGGGGCTTTTTTTTAAAAACCTAACACAAGGACCTCGACATTATTTCGAAAAGTACAAAAAGATTTTCGGAAAAAAGCTGGCATGACCCTCGTAACGTCCCGCGATGTGTATAGCTCGTTAGCTTCTTACAAGTTGCAACAGACAATTGTAAGCAACTCATAGAATATGTCGATATTAATTTAGCTACTGATTTTACGAGGACCTCTCGACCAGCACCGCCCAGTTTTTTTAACTCCAGCCACACATCAGATAAAGAACCTTTGGTGAGAACTTGATCAAAAGCATCCTTTGTACGCGTGCGTACCTACAGCAGTCGAGGGGCCTTAAATACTTGTCACCCCGAAACCTCCACCAAAATTTTCTTTTGTTCACCATTTGTCCCGACCCCCTCTGATAATTTTCCAAAATCCGAGACAATCTGTCCACACCCTTCTTCGATGCCGGAGTAAATATCAAACAATCATCGGCGAAACGAAGGTGTGAGATCCAGAGGCATGAACAGCAACTCAACCTGACGCCTCTCTAGTTACAACTTACAAGACTACAATGCAATTAGTACTTTAAACATGCTTGTTACGGTGTTGCCTTAGCGTCCTGGTGGTGCGGAGGGGACGCCGCAGAGGCTATCTCGCCTTGGCCATCTCTGACCAGCTCCCTGCGCCCGCCGCTAGCGCCAGTTACTCTATCTCCTCTCCTCTCCCTCCCTCCCGCGGCCTGCCGCCACTCCCACGCTCCTGCCGCCTCTCACTGCGCCGGCCCGCTGCCACTCCCTCCCGCGCCGCCACTCCCCTGCTTCCTCCATATGCTAGTTTGCTTCCTCCTCTGTTTCTACTCCCCCTCTGTCGTCACTCGTCACTCCCGTGCTTCCTCCTCTACTTCTGCTCGCCTTGAGGACGCTATGGCGTCATGGCGCCGCGGCCGTGTTAGATATATGCGTACTTTTGTGATTATTTTAATTCCTAAAACAATAATTAAATCGACAACAACATATATACTAGGCATATTTGAGGCTATAAATAGCAACATGACCGTCAACTCAAATATACCTATCTCATATATATGCACTAACAAGATAAAACCTAGAACAAGAACGCTACTAACAGCAGTAGACATCAACATCAACATATGACAAATATCTAGGAAACAAACCCTAGTCATATCAAATGATATCACCGTGATTTACAGAAAATCGCCCAGACGAAGGTTGCGGTAAAGTCTGATATGAACACGACGATGCGTAGAGGATGATGGAGAAAGAGGAAGCCGTGAGCAGTCACGCGAACGCTTTCCAAAAACCTTATTCGCCCTAACCCGTGCAGGATCATGAGGGACGCCGGCTTCGAAGACACTGCTCTCTCCGTGTCGGTGCACGCCGAAGAAGGGATGGAGCAACCGAGGTTGCACAGCACAGATGAACAGGACTCACTCGGGATGAAGTTGATTTATCTCTAAATAAAAAACTGATTGATTTCTGAAAGATGTCTTCTTTATATAGTCAGCCCCAGCAAAAGTAACTGCCACCGTAATGTTCATTAGGAATTGCCATCATGAATGTCATTGCGTTGTTAATACGTGCTATGAAAGCTAATTTAAACAGTGTAATTCAAACTTTTAGTTTCTAAATTGTGTGCATAGTTTTGAGGTGCAAAAAGAAACTGCAGCTTCACAACCAACCGAACACAAAATCACTGGATCATTCACGCGCACATCGCGCGCGGGTGAGCGAAAACGTGCTGTGACAAGGCGAGTGTTCTTCTTTTGCTTACTTCAACTAGGTAAGATCAATTCCACCTTATCTATTGATTTCCTTCCACCTAGACTAGTAATATAGCACAAGTACACCATGACAACCATGACTTTAAACAATAAGCTTGGTATCCTCGCTAGAATCAGACCCCCAAAAAAGCAGAGAACATATGAACAACGACCTTCATAGTCATACTATAACCTTGGCACCAATTCAACTGAATGTTGCTTTAAATTCTACCATGGAATCGCAAAATAGACTGACAATACAGTGAGACTTCAGGTTCACAAAAGTTGTGATTTTGTCATGACAGAACAAAATCTCATTTGTTTCTTTGGTTTTTGGTCTCTATCAAACTTCCTAACTCAATGAAAGCTAATAACACGAGCATTGAGCGATACATAAGCAGACTAGTTTAACCATCTACCTCTAGTAATTAATTACCAAAGATGCAAATATACACATTAACTGTGCAATCAGCACATTCAGATCTTAATTGTTTTGCCAACTTGAGGTTACACCCACGAGATTGCTTCATGTAACAGACTACCTCGACCATTCAGGATTTGAAGCATAGCATTCTCCTTCCGCAGAAGATGTTCCTGCAATTGTAACACAAGAAATTTATTGTTAAAAGAAATACAACACACAACAACTAGGAATCTTGCACGCTGCTTCACATATGTGCATTTTGGAGCAAAAACATAACTAACCTCAAAATGGCTTAATGCATGGCAATATCAAGTATACTAAGCTACTGTAAATCACTTTCACGGCTAATCCTAGTAAACTATTGTGTTACAATTGTTTGACAGTACATGTGTTTGCATATATAGTGGGGAGAGTCGAGATTCATCGATCCTACATATATTTCAAGCATGTAATTTTGGTCTTGTATATACACATTACAGGTCAAATTGTGGTTGTAGACAGTGATTCAAAAGGTTTTAAAAAATTCTAGTAATGATCAGAAAATAGCTTTATAACTAGTTATATCAAAAAGAAGATTAGCAATGAAGCAATACTTAGGAATGATCAGAAAATAGCTTTATAACTAGGTATATCAAAAAGAAGATCGGTAATGAAGCAATACTTACATCATAGAACATCCTCGTCGCGGTTTCTTTTTCTTCTTTTCTCTTTGTTTAGTTGGAGGCTGGATTACTACCTTGATAGCAGCATCAAAGATAGCTTTGACATTCTACATGTTATTGAAATACACAAAAGTAAGATTTTTCAGCAAGTTACAGAATCTAACACTTCAAAGAAAGGCAAAACTACTACAGCAAGGGCACACAATTCTCTTACAGCAACTTTACCTGTTGTGTCTTTGAGCTGCACTCAATGTAATATGTCGCACCAATTTGTTTCCGAAGTTCCTCCCCCTGCAAAGTAGAAATGGCAAAGACAAAATAATTTTTTCAGAAGCCGGAATGCATTCATCATTTCATCTCTTAAACCTCAAGGTTAAAGATAGCCAAAATTCTAATGCTCTGATTCATCACTAATCAACACAGACAATAGAGATATACCTGTACTGTGGTAACAGGTATCATGCCAGGATGGTCCAACAAATAGTGCTTGTCTTCACGAAGATCTGTAAGCAACATTATGATTTGCAAATATTAAGACCCATTCTTTAATTAAGGAATGTTTTGTCAGATATAACTATACAAGGTAAGATGATATTAAACCAGGTGTTCATGATAGCATATTAGGGTCCCAAATGTCAGCAGTAATAGGATAGTTGCTGACTATTATAAAAATCTTGGTTATGAACTTATGATTGGTTTTACGAAAAGCAGCTAGTTCAGGGACTGAAAAACTAGGGTTACTGTGCCTCATCAATGGTTCATACTCAACTATAGTCGAGTTTCCTTGTTGCGTATAAACATGATATTTCATGCAGTTCCAAAAATAACTTTAAAGCTTGCCACATTTAGTAAGCTTCGCTAGAGAGACCAATTTTAGGTCTGTTTCTTACCAACTATTTGGTCACCTACTACATGGATCATAACCTCTCTACATTACAAGGATTGCTATCAGTGGATTGATAACCTAACATAATTCCAGCAATGCCGAGACAAAGAGATGCAAACCGGATGGTAAGATAAAATGCACAATCATACTACAACCTACCAATCCCACCCACCTATATGCAATTAAGCAAAAAATAAGCTTTCATTGTCAACAAAACTCACCCAGTTTTGTGCCTACCAACACAATGGGCACACCAGGTGCATAATGCTGAAGCTCCGGTATCCACTGAAGGGGTAAAAAAACAAAGAACAAACAATAAATTCTCTTGGTAATTCCAAATAAACAGGAAGGAACCGTAAGAACAAGTCAAAGAAACGAAGATGGAACATTTCAGCACCTTCTTCATGACATTCTCATAGCTAGCTCGGCTCACAAGTGAGAAGGCGAGCACGAAAACATCAGCACCGCGGTAGCTTAGAGGCCTCAGTCGGTTGTAATCCTCCTGCCCTGGAACGGATGTGATCTGTGAGCTCTAAGTTACCAAAAGAATAATCAAAACGAAAAAAATTCATCTACGATGAGTAATTGAGAGGAAGAAAAACCTATAATTCACAAGTACATTAGGACAAACAAAGCAATCAAATCAAGAGCTCAAATTACCAGCAGTATCCCAAAGGCCCAGATTCACCGTGGTGCCGTCAATAACTACGTTTGCGCTGAAATTGTCGAACACTGTAGGAATGTAGTCCTGCCAAGACAAATGCGCGTCACAAATTTGAAAAATTAGAGAAGTAATCGAAAATTACTCCTAGAATCAAACAAAATAAACCACCAGTATAAGAAAGCACCCTAAAAAGTAAACCGAGAAAGATCGAACTTTTCCACAACACATTCTCCAAGAAAACAAAATCAGCAAAAGTACTTTTTTTTACTCGAAATCAAAGCTCCTAACTTCACAAGAAATCGCCCAAGAAAGCCAAGTCTTTGGCACAAGAGCCGGATACAAGAAATCGCCCAAAGAAGATTTTGCTTACAGTGGGGAACTTGTTGCTGGTGTAGCAGATGAGCATGCAGGTCTTGCCCACGGCGCCGTCGCCCACCGTGACGCACTTGATGAACCGGGAAGCGCTGGACGCCATGGCCACACCACCCCTCTCCGATTCCCCAGAGCTCGAGAAGGGGAGGAACCGAACGGAAGAGGGTGCGAAGAGAGGAGACGGGAGGGGCGGAGTTCTTGGTGGGGCGTTTGGTGCGTGACTTCTTGGCGAAGTGAAGAGGGTCACATGCTTCTCACCACACTGCCTAGAGAGTGGAGTAGAGAACGAACCCCCGCTCTGATTGTCTTGCTGTCCTGCTGGTGTCTTGTTTATAGGCAGCAGCTCCTCTCTCTAGGTTGGGTCGAAGTAAATTGCAACCTGGACTATCGTGATATTTCGACAGGCATCAGGGTAATTGCTGGATCTTATTCAAGAGTTTTTATCAGAGTTCAAATTGTACGTAAGTCGGATGATAATATTTAGTATTATAAATAAATGATATAATATTATAATTTATAAAGAACACACAACTATTTCTAAAATTCTACATGGTATCAAAACCATCCAACCATCATAACCCTACGAACCATACCCCAATTTGTGAACTAACCTCAGACCCAGATCCAATCCGCTCAACCACCACCATCATAAAAATAGAAACTCGCCGTCGCCTCCACCTTGCCACCATCACGAGGGCAAGGGTAAAAGCATGCTCGTGGCGATGGTACGGCGTGATGCAGGCGGCCACCGCGAGCGGCGGTATGGCGAGATTCTTCGCCGTGTCCTTCGTGGGTATACCCCGGGAAATCGGGGCGGTATGGGTATGGCGAGGTGCCTGCGCGATGCCATCCTAATCACGAGGGCAAGTCGGCGACGTGGGAGGCGGGGCAGACAGGCAGCTGAGGATGGATGCTGCGCAGAGGAGCCGGGCAGATGAAGAGGCAGCTTGAGGAGCGAGGAGATCTGGCGAGGACCAAGGGGATCTGGCGAGGAGGACACGCGGGCTAGGATGGGAGAGCGGTGCCCGATGGAGCGGACATGGAGGAGCTCTGGGAGGGCGAGGTGGATGAGGAGAGGAGGGTTGTTGGCCAGGGAGGAAAAGAAGGGAAGGAGGAGATGGGAGAGACCGGAGCACTGGTTGGGGAGGGGAAGAAGGGAAGGAGGAGAGAGAGAGTTCAGAGTGGGGAAGGAGATGAGGGCTGCTGGTCGGGGAGGAGAAGAAGGGAAGGAGGAGAGAGAGACTGTTGAGAGAAGGAAGGAAGTGACCAAGGAGAGAGAAGGAAGTGATGCTTGTCGAAGTGGTTGTGCAACCTGTCTGCTGGGTTGTCGTTTGTTTATGATTGAGGTGTTGTCGTGATCATGGGAAAGACATGTGGTATAGTTTGGTCATTGGGATGTGTAAATCGAGAGGATGTGAGGCTCCTATGTTGCTGTTGTGTTCTTTATGCGATCCGGTGTGGCTGAGTTTTTTTGTGTGTTGCTTGGTGGTAGAGTTTTCTATTAAGTTATTGCTAATTGCTATGGTGACAATATCGGAGGTTACGAGAGAAGGCATGGAAGACAGAGGGAGAAGATTGTTCGGGCAGTGACTTTGGTGATTATGCTAATGGTGGAATTGGTGGTGGTCTCGAAGATGGTGTTGACGTTGGAGTTTGTAGCGAAGGTGTTCGTTGGAGTTGGTGTTGGTACTATTAGGGGATGCGTTTTTGGTGGTGTATTTGTGGTGGTAGGTGTTTGATGGTGGTGGTGAGTTTGATGGCGGTGATAAGCTCGACGATGGTGATGACGAAGCAGGAGCTGGTGGTAGCTCCAGTGGAGGGTATGGTGATAGTATTGGTGTCGTGTGGTGGCGTTTGTATGTGTGTTAGAGATGGAATTGCTAGAGAGGTCTAAAGGCAGGTTGGTAGAAGGTAGAGGCCGACACTGGGGGCATGTGGGCAAAGGTGGTGGAGGTCGAGGGTGGCTAGGGGCATGTGGGTAGAGGAGGAGGTTGAGATCATAGCAGCTGGTAGATAGTGGAGATGTATTTGGTGACATCCTTGGTGGTATTGGTGTTGAGCAATTTTTTAGTCTTTGTGGTGGTATTGACTATGGAGTCGATGGTAGGTTTGGTAAAGTATTAGATTCTAGTAATGGTATTACTATATGTACAAGATGGACATGATTGCTATCTCATGTCCTTCTTGAGGGAGAGTGTTGAAAAGTTAGTATTAGAGTTCAAGTCGTGTGCGAGTTGGATTGTAATATTTAGTATTATAAATAAATGATGTGGGAGTTCTAAGAGACACATAATTATTCCTGAAATTCTACACTTCTAGTGTAAGTTTGGGATTTCCTTTGGATCCGTTTAAAATGTAATAGAAATGTTAGATGCTTGATCTTATGTAGCATCTAGGTGATTTGAAGCTTCAATCTTGTGATCTTGTAGGATCCTTAATTTCCCACGTTGAATCGGATAGCATAATCTCGGAAAATCAATAATAATCCATCAAATACATAGAATGTAAAATAGAACTCTAATCTTTATGCAGAAAATTTGAATGCCTTCATCGCTTGAACTAACCAATGATTGGCGCACTTCGCTTATTTTGAGAACTACCCCACACACTTTTCAGAGGTGTCAACGGTTTGTTGAGATAACATAATTCCGAGACAACTTAATGCTGTTTAAAATTGCCCACAACATAGTTTGTGTTGTTTTTATGACGCCTTAATGCAGTTCAAAATGTTTAAAATGCTGGTTATCATCAATAGAAAACTTGGCAACTTCTGATTGAAACTGAAACGATAAAGCTTGGTTAGTCATGGTGCAATTGGTCACATTTTTCAGGGGCTTTCCTTTAAAAGGTGCCAAATATATAGGTTGTCCTTAATTATGCAATAGAAGAATATTAATATGCATATCCTACTCTAGGAAAATATTAATATGAATATCTTTGCAATAGATTGAATATCAATACTATTCATATGTATCACGAAGATAAACCTGCCCATTAAATCACAGATTCCAAGTTTCCAACTAGTGCCAAAGTGCTGAGAAACTTGTGAATTTTTTTCTCATAAATTGGAGAGCACGGGTACCTCGTTGTAGGTAGGGTAAATTTGTTAAGTACCATCGTAATCGTTCGCGAGTTGTAAACTACCACCGCGAATGAGGTAACCTGGAAAATACAATCGCAAACACGAAAAACTCTGAAAAATACCATCCGCCCCAAGGGTACAAAATGACTCTTCTACCATCACTCTTCTTCCTTTTTTTTTTGCTAAGGTCGGTCCCACATGTTATTCTACTGCCGCCCATGGTGAAGGACAATGGTGGCGAGGCTTAGTTTGGGGGATAGGCAAAAAGGAATGATGTAACATTCATTTTTTTTTAAATAATTAATATAATTTTATTTCTAAAATAAAACTAAAATTGTGTTTAGAATATTTTAGTCAAGATCAAAATACCCTATTTAACTACTATGTAATTTTTATAGAATTTTTAGAGCTATCTTGCCATTTTTCTAGTTTAAAAAGTATTTTTTAGCTTTTAAAAATTATCTACTGTATAAAAATTAAAATCAAATTTAATTTTAGAATATTTTAATTAAGATAAAAAACCCTATTTAACTATTCTAAATTTTTTATAGAATTGTTAGAGCTGTCTTGCTATTTTTCTAGATTAAAATGTATTTTTAGATTGTAAATAATGATTACTGTGTAAAAATAAAAAAGAAATTTAAGTTTAAAATAATTTTTATAAGTGCAAAATGTTTGAGGGAATTTCTATGAATTTTCCTAGAATATTTTAGCTTTGTTTGATATTTTTGTCGATTTAATCTATGTTTTCTCGAATTATTATCTACGAGGGGTAATGTTGGTATTTCTGAAGTTTTCTATCTCTAAGAAAGGCTCTAACGGTTGTTTTGGATGGAAAACGTGATGACAAAGTTTTTTTTATGTATTTGTGATGATATTTTTCGGTTGACCTCGTTCGTGATGGTATTTTTCAGTCAGCCTCGTTCACGATGGCGCTGAACAGATTTACCCTTGTAGATATTGAGGGCGATGGGGCTGATCTAAAAAATTGCAAATGCAGTGTCAAATTAGAAGGGGATGCTTTCAACTTTCAACCAATCTTCATATATAAAAATTCCAACTAATCCACCAGAAGTCTTTAGCAGAAAGTAATGGGTTTCTACTCCGTTTGGTGATGCTTGATGTCCTTTGATTTTTGGAATCCAGAGCCCATTGGGCACAGAAAGTGATTTAGGTTAGATTCTATGTTTTGCAATTCAAGTAAAGAAACTCGCCTTCTTGAACAAAAACAACATATTCTAGTTTTTCTTTACTTGTGTTATTGCGCATCTTAAACCGAGCGTCACTGTACATTTGATGGAGCAATCGAATTTGGACTTGAAATTGCATGTGTGGAATCTAGTTGTTTGTGAGAAAATCTCTTGCCAATTTGCTGTCCAATTGGCGTGTCTTGCATGCTTAGATTGAACCAGTGGATTTACACAAATATTTCCTATATATTCATTCTTCGGCCCATCAATCCTAAGCAACTTCGAACTGGCTCACCCTGGATGTCTTTGTTTAACATTTTGTGGTTTCTGCCATTTCCCCTTTTTTTCGCCTTTTTCTCTTGGAAGTTTGCTTACAACCTTCAACTATTCATCAAATCAATTGTAAATGAAACTCTATTACACAGGTTAGTACTACTACAGAAAAGACGTTGATGGATCATGATGTTTTGTTTCTTTCCTTCCTTTCCCAACTCATCTATCAAGCAAAGATGAAGGGAACAGTAGTCTCCTCGTAAACCACCATTTTACAAAGTCAAATCATGACAAAAGCATTCGCCATTTTACAAAGTCAAATCATGACAAAATCATTCACCATTTTACAAAGTCAAATTATGACAAAAGCATTTAGTTACTGTCATTGGCGTGAGACAATCGCGTGTCCCTTACGATGAGCACAGATTAATAATTATAAAAATAATCCTGTGGGGACAAGTACAGCCACATCAAGACTACAAAAAGCTCCAAATGCCAGACAATCCAGTAGTACACCTTTTGCTGATACACTGATCTCTTAGCATTTTGAGCAAAATCCACAAGAGTTTCCATAATATAATGGTAGTATGTAAAGCACCTTCCAGCCTTGCAAAGCTAAAAATTACTTCTACCTGTTGCTATTGCACAGAGACAAAGCATCAAATAGTGCCTCAAATGATGGGAACGTCGGCGTTTGATTTCCTTAATGCTGCTCCCTGTCATAATGCATGCATTGTTCTTGTCCTTTCGGCCACCTTGATTAAGATGAACGAAAAGGCTCGTCTTTATTTGATCTCCTTGGCTGGTGGTGTGATCGGCAGAGATTTTTATCGATGCGTGTCCCCTAAAACGCCATGATCACTAATCAGTCCGACGTGTCGATTGTGGTTTAAGTATGAATACAGCAGGACACCACCCTCTTCTCCGACCACACTCAGTTGATGCGTATCGCAACAATCACAAGATTGAGAAATAGAGCTCTCATGCATGTTGGACCAAATAGGCTACAATTTATTGGAAAGAAAACAAAGGCTGTTCTTTATGCCGAAAGTACTCCGTGTAATGCAAGATTTGCAGCACTTACTCGATCCCTACTTCATACTACTAATGTTTCGTCACATCATTGGAACAACTGAGATGTAGTCATTACACTTAGTATAACTTTGGTCGTGTTGGTATACATACTTTTCTGTTTCTTCGAATTTTTTTTTGTAAAAATAGCCTCCGCCGTCACGAACACCGTGTGACATGTCCTCCCCGCCCGCCACGTCGCCTCCTGCCGCACGGCCGCCTTGCCCCGCCATGTGTTTGGGGATTAGGGTTAAAGTCGAAATTAGAGTTTAAGCCAATTGGGCTTTCGACGATATTTGTAAGAATTTTAAATTATAACAAATAAGTTTAAAAATTATAAAATTTTACATGGAGCCTCCCGACAAAGTGTACTTACTTGTGTAAATATACAAAAATTTAATCGTTCAGAAATTTTCTCGTAATTTTATATAATTATACTGTTTGTACGAATTTGTAAATGTAGAAAATGAGCTCAAAATATTATGAATTTTATTTTAAAGTCTCCTTGCGCAGTGGACTTGATTGTGTAATATTTTGATAATTTTATATGTGTTCTGGAATTGTCTAAAAAATTTATGATATAGGTCGAGAAAATTTAGATTTTAGGTTTCAAAAATTAAGGTTTCATGATTTCATGTGACTTGGAATGTATGATAAAAGCTATGTTGCAACTCCATTAGAGATGTCGATATACAATATGGCGAGGAGTACACATATAACAACAAAAAACACGTACAAATATAGCAAAACAAAATATGAATACAAATATACCAAAACATAATCACATAACACGAGATACAATATGGCTCACTCGTTCGAGCCACTACTATCTGCTCGTTGTGGATGCCTCCGTGTGCGCCTGGATATTTTACGTCGAGCAAGTCCCGTGGGATACGTGGGCCAGTCTAGAGAACACGTGTTGGATCGGAGGGGGGTACGGAGACCGTTGAGTGGGCGGAGGTGCACCAGTAGGCCGAGTCTAGTCCAGCAGAGTTTGGTTAGCGTACATGTCGTCCTGATGAGGCATGCCGACCTATGGACCACCTCCGAAGAAAATTCATGAACGACAGACTCTGTAAATTCCCTCCTGGGTTGTTCGCCCCAATGTACGATGCGTGCAACTTTGGTTATGCGGATGAGCTCGATCTTGGACGTACGGTGTGCCAGCTAACCTGGATGAGCTCTGACCTTGGACGTACGGTGTGCCAGCCCACCCGAAGGAGCTCTACCTTGCATACGCTACAAACCCATACCATGGTCCAAACCCTGACGGCGTGTACTGCTTCTTGGTAGGAGCTGGGAGGCCCGTATCATCATCATCATTTGACGTGAACTAATCGTGACCCCTACGGTCTACAAGACGGAATGATGTTAGTACAGATAAACACTCTGGACGTAAACTGAGAATCTTGTACCTCCTGGATGTGCAGTGCAGATGACTAAGGGGGAGCGCTAGTCTGTGTACCAAACGCGGACGGTAGAAGTGATTCATCTCGACGGACCTACGGTGAGAGAACGACATGATGTTAGCGAAACGTAAGGTATAACAAAAAAAACAGAACATAGATTTATACATATATTACCTACTCGCCGATTTGGCCTGCGGATGACCAACGGGGAACGCTACGACGTCGACTGGACTCGTTAGGTTGTAGTGACCTAGCGGGTGAGCACGGCCCCCCACTTCGTGCCCGATGTGCAGGACGTGGTCTCTCGAACGACCACAACTCAAGTTCTTTATTATCTTCTTTGACTCCGCGAAGATGTACTTCAAAGTTTTTAGCATCCCCGTCGGTGTTGTGTCTGGGCTGCGGTGGCGGACTCTGATGCGCTGCGCCCATTCCAACTGGAGTGACGTACATAACATGTTCATTAACAAAGAGTACAAATATCATCAATGTGACGAGCGGAGGTTGTAAGTGTCTTACGACGTCATCACGCCGCAAAGCGTTGTGATGATTGAACGAACGGCAGAGGCTCTGCTAGTGTGTCACTTGCTCCGGGCGCTCCAGTGAAGGAAGGGTGAGTCCTGCGCACGTCCGTGGCACATACCACTCCATGTACTTACCGTACGTCTCAACGTCGTACGAACATTGCTCATGCAAGACCTCCAAGTGCGCCCTCTCCATCCATGTCGTAGTCCACTCATGCTGGATTGGTCGCCAGTCCTGAATATGCCCACCCGTCCTCGATTGCCTGCATTTTTGAAAGGATTGATGTTAGAAAAGAAGACATAAGAATTGTAAACATTACTCGGATGAAGTTGTACTCACAGGTGTACGGCTCGCGGCAGGATCGTGCCGTCCGGGGGGGGCACGACCTGGTGCACACCAAACTATCGTATTACGCGCTGCGGCACGTAAGGCTCCACCATATGTGCGAACATCAGGTGGCAGGTCGTTGTCCATAGTCTAGTGTCCTGGATGCATTGCACGGATGTAAGATCGAGAAGACCGACTAGAGGGGGGGTGAATTGGCAGTTTTAAAAATATTTTGGCTAAAACTGATTTCTAATGCGGAAGAGTAAGTCAAATCAGTTTTGCACAATCAAGGTATAAAACAACTAGTCTCACTAAGTGCACTAATAATATAAGACTATGTCAATGATAGCAAATATACAAAGACATGAAAGCAATTAAATTCTAGGAATATTAATTGCACAAGGTAAATCACCAGAGAGCAAACCACATAGACACAATGACTTTTTACTGTGGTGTTCGGAGACTTGCCAGTCTCCCCTAATCCACGTTGAGGTAAGCCCAAACTAATTGGATCGGCTCCACGAATTAAGCCAAACACCTCAATTCCACTAGTGGTAGCTCTTTCCCGCTCCGAATAGGTGAGCTCTAACCTTCACAACACGCCGAGCCTCTTTACAATCTTCTTTGAAGAGATCACCGGATACAACGCCTCCAACGCCGTGTAGGAGTCGGCAAACTCGAAGAGTAATAATTCAAGCCCCTTGCTTGACTCTCACCACGTGCAACGAATGCACAAGCTCAAGTGGATACGAAATTCAACTCTAGATGCAACACGTGCAACTAGAGACATCTCTCCTTACTCACAAGGTGCAACATATGCACAATTGAGAGGAAAAGCTCACATTAGCTCAATAAAATGAAATGAAGTGTCAAAGATTATTTCACAACCGACCAAGGGGCTATTTATATCCCCCACCACCGAAACTAGCCGTTACATCCACTTTCCTCGAAAAATTAGGATTTGCGGTAGTAGCGCCGTTGAAAACCTGGTACTACCGATTTTCAGCTCAACGATCGGAACAATAGCATTTAATGCTCTGAATTAGTTGTTACACATAAAGTTACGGTACTACCGCTAACTAGAAATCAGTACTACCGCATCGCGGTCGTACCGCTTGGCTAGAACGGTGCTTCCATTTTTCAGATCTCAAGAATTCTCAAAAACACCTTCTCCGGAAAACTAATACCACCATGCAAATATCGGTACTACTGCACTCTGGTAGTACCGCTCAAGAGAATGAGGTCATACCGATTCAAGGGAGATCAAAACTCCCAAAAACACGCTCTCTGTAATATTCATACCGCCATGTGCTTTTCGGTACTACCGACTTGCAGTAGTACCGCAACTAAAATACGGTCGTTCCGTTTTTCAGAGAGTATCAAACCACTCGAAAAAAACACTCCGTGTATTTTATGTACCACCATACATTTTCGGTACTACCGACATGAGGTAGTATCGCAGTTCAAATGCGGTCGTTCCGATTATCAGAGAGATTCAAAACACCCGAAAAACATGCTCTCTGGAAAATACGTACTGCCAAACAAATATCGGTCATACTGTTTTTCAAAACAATTTTTCCAGAAACTCAAATCAAAGCAATGCCTGAACCCTAACAATTTACAAAACACATTTACAAACTTAGATCATGCAACAAGGAGTGGATACATGGACTTCAACCATATGCAAAATATATTTACAAAATATAGTCACATGCTATAAGGATTAAATGCATGAGCCTCGACTATTTGCAAAACACATTCTCAAATACTAGGCAAGACCCCTCTTAATAGTATGGCATCATTCCATGGTGAGCTAGAGCAAGCGATATTGAGCTATCAACACATGATGAGACTCAAGCTATTAGGCAAGACCCCTCTTAATAGTATAGCAATCTATACTAGCAATCCGATCTCCCAACCAAACACCGAGACCGGTAAAAGACTAGAAACACATCCTTAGCCCTAGCTAGTCATACCTCTGCCTTGCACATCCTTTTGAAGCTTGATGACGCACATCTTCACTTCAAGTCCAGGTTCTTGACTTGAATATCATCAACACACGATGATCTTCTTCACTTTGGTATCTTGTCTTGATGTCCATCAACACATGATGACATCTTTCATCTTGAATCTTGTCTTGAATATCATCAATACATAATGATCTTCTTCACGTGCCCTCTATCAACACATGATTGGTCTTCCGTTGACTTGATAATCAACTCATGATCATCTTCTCTTCGAGATCTTGATATGTATCAACACATGATTCATCATTCACTTGACTTGATGATAATCAACCCATGATGTCATTCCAAGTCATCGTCATCATGGAACTCAACATATTTCATCAATTCATGGAAGATGTTAGTTCCACAATGCGATTGTCATTAATTATCACAACATGCCATTAACTCATAATGGTGGGTCAAGCTACTTCAATCTTTCCCTCTTTGGTAATTAATGACAACCATCACAATTACAAATAATTGATTATAAGAACATATGGGTATATATGAACTACACAAGTTTTATATACTCAAGGGTATGTTTCAAAGTAGGATCCCAACTATATGTGGATAAACAAATATAGATCAATACTAATGAAACCATAAAACATAAAGTGAACTTTCCCAAAATGTGTACATACATGAATGTGTAAAACGAACATATGCACATTTTCAAGTTAGACTTTTTGGTGGAGTTCAACCTGTATTTTGGATCCGAGGAATGCAACAAGATATAAGAACTTGATGTCAAATGCACACCTCTTTGATTTTAACATTGTCGGACCCCAGGGATTCACACAACCCCGAGACCCTCTGTGCATACCAAGCTAGTCCCATGATCAGTAGCTAGCTCGCACAGTTGCAACAATGATGTTATCATAACCATTCAACAACGAACTAATGAAGCAGACAAAGTAATATTATTTAAAACAACAAAGACCTTATGGTCAAGGTTCTTACAAAAGTAGCCTCACAGGGCTTAGCAACAACAGAGTATCTGGCAGCAGAAATCTCAAAATACGTGGAGCCCAATCGACATGCCCACAGGCAATCGAGTGGAGGACGTGACCTAGTTCGCGAAGTCTTCAAAGTAGCCTTCTTCGTAGAACTCAATATTTCCTGATTCTTCTGCTGGGACTTATCAACAAAGGGCATAAGTACATAAAGTACTCAGCAAGTCGTAGAGAAATGTATGCACATAGTATTCATGACAGGCTTAAGCAAGGATGGCTTTAAGGTTAATTTGCAGAAAGCAAGTTTAACAATAAATACAACAATTAGATGGCAAAGCAGGATTTTAAAAGAATAATACATAGATAACCAAGTTCTTTTGAATCAAACAGTGAACATCCCGTTCACTTCCCAACCATTCCAACCAAACCTTTCCATCGAACCAATACCACATTTTAGAAAATGCTACCCCTTGCGCGAAATCACCAGGCATGTCCAGAATCGGATACTGGCTATTCAATAGATTTTTAACACTCTGCGAGAGGTTGTGCGGCTTTACCCACAAGAGATAAATCACTTGTAATGTCCGTCTGACACACTTCCGAGGGTGTGCGACTAAGTTATTATCACAAGGCCTTTACAAAGTTCCATTTTGCCTCGGTTCTGCCTGCTAAGGTTTCGCCATCACAGCCCCCTCTTGCGCCATTAAACCACCACAACAGAACCGACTCAAAATTTCCCCAATTAGTTGGCCAGGTCCGTCTCATACCAGACTTATGGTTGCACGAGGTGACCCAGATCAATGACTTGCAAAGTTAAGTCCTTAGTTGGTCGCTCGAGACAAGACTACCACAACCCAATGTGCATCACACACCCACCTTCACTCCCTACCACAAGCCCGAGCATAAATCATTTTTGTTCATTCCCGACCAAATGGCAATCCCTGCCATGGCACAACATCTTTTAATTACAGTGGCGTCACACCACAATTCCATAGTTCCATTAGTCAAATTTCATTCATCATAAACATGTGATCGAAAGTCTCGCGGGTAACTAAAGCAAGACTAAGCAATACTACGCTCCCAAGTTGGTATACAATCATGTCCAACTAGTATTATCCATCCTAAGGTGTCCAAGGATATATGTCATTCAAGGAGACATTTCATTTTCAATTCATCGAGGAGGCATAATGGTAATTTGGTAATTATCTACTCCCAAAACTATTTTTAATAAAACTAGCCATGCATGATAATTTAATACAATATACATTTGTAAAATGGGTTCAACATGGTCAAAGGCCTACGACTTGCCTTCGTTGACGAGGAGCGGGTCTTCGGTCGTCGGGTCGAAGAAATCTTCCGAAACGCCGGAATCTACACGTGCGAGAATAGCAACAATAAATAAAACAGCACCAAATGAACTCCAAAAATTGCAAAACCAGAACCAAATGAAAGAGGCTGAATTTATATAAATTTAGAAATTTGGATCACCCAAATCGGAGTTCGGATGTGAAAGTTATGGCCAAAAGAAGTTGGAAATCACATGAAATGATAGAATTAGGGTTTTTCTGATTTTCCGGATTAAATTTTCAACTGAAAATCCGGACTTTGACGTCGCAGACCACGCGCGCAGCCGCGCTGCCGCCACGCCGAGCAAAACCGCCACGTGGCGCCGACGTGGCGCCACGTGGGTGGCTACGTCGCCTCGGACCTGCAGCGAAGAGAGAGAGAGAGAGAGAGGGAGGGCGGCGGCGGAAGCGAGGGGAGACGCGGCGACGGAGAGCGGAGGGTCGGCGGCGGAGGAGGAGGAGAAGAGGGAAGGGGCGGTGGCGAAGGCGGCCGAGAGGAGGAAGGAGAGAGTAAGAGGGGAGGAAAAATCGCGGCTATTTAAAGGCAAAGGCCACGGGTGGCGAGGACGCAGCGAGGCGGACGGACGGGCGAAGCAGCAGCGGGCTCGAGGCAGCGGGATTCATGGGCGGCGGCGAGATTCGGGCGCAACGACAGAGGAGAGAGAGAGCGCGGCGCGGGAAGAGACGACGAAGCGCCGTCCGATTCGATCGGACGGTGGGGAGGAAGGGCCGCGGCGGCGGAAGGCCGTCCGATTTTGATCGGACGGTGGATAAGAGAGAGAGAGTGCGGCGAAGCGAGGGCGTCGGATCGCGATCCAACGGCCAAACAATGGCGAGGCGAGCCATGGCGTGGACGCTTGAGGGCGTCCGATGAGGATCGAGCGGCGAGAGGTAGCGTGAGTGAGGGAGGTCGGGCGGCTACTGGAGTGGGGCGGAGGCGGGAATAGGGATTGGGCGCTGACGATTCGCCCAAGAACGAAGAAGGATTTTAATTCATTTTTGATTTTAGAAATTCAAATAAATAAAAAGGCAATTTAGAAAAATAGCAAATAGACTCCAAAAATTCTAGAAAAATTCACAGAAATTCCTTGAATTATTATGGACTTAATAAAAATACTTTCAACTTTAATTTTTCTTTTTCTTTTACAAATAAATTAATTTTCCATTTCGGGTAAAACGAAAATCAATTTCTAAAATCCAATAAATCCAAAAAAATTCTTAAAATAATAATTTTGATTTTAAATTCCAGAAAACCCAATTAAACCCACTTTAATTTAATTGAAGTTTGATTAATTCATATTAAACTGCAAATGGATTCTGAAATTTTAAATTAAGCTTTTGGCAAATAGAAGCAAATGGTTCTCTTTTAAAATTTTCAAAAACTCCGAAAAAGCGGGACGCTACAAACATTTTCATCCAAATAAGACTACACAATAGGTATATCAATAAAAGTATTTATCTCACATATGAATTTATCATTAATCGCCAAAATACTTCATTAACTCATAATGACGGGTCTAGATTCTTCAACGGACAGTCCGTGTGGCGCTATCGTGTGCACGAACTATGGATACCATGTAGTCCATATGATATCGCTGTCGTGCAACGACTCGGACTTGTTGTGGAACAATGAGTAGCACCTCGCCGGTCTGTCCTTGGCCTAGCACAGACGGGCAACATTCACCCGTAAGCCCATGGTGGCTCGTCTATCTGGTCGATCGGTTCGGCGTACGGTTGCACCGCTCTCTCGATGGACGACCGCCTAACAAGAAAAATGCTCATAACTCCACAACTGCAGGAGCACGTAGCAGATGGCCAGGTTGGGGGTACCACCGGTGCCGTACCACGAGGCGTCACACAACCCCCGTATGTGCTGCAAAGGACGGCTGATCCCCAACTACACTAAGGCACCAGCCCAGCCTCCCCGTCAACCATAGACTCGGCGACGCGGATGAAGCTGGGGTAGCACCAATCGCCCTATGTGGTTGGAAACACGACTCAACTAAAGAGCTGAAGAAGGTAAGTAGCGAGGTGCATCCTAACAACCTCGTCGGGTGCACCCTGCGGGCAATGACTGAACTACCTCAACCAAGTCCGGGGGACACCACGTACACGCTCCGGGATAGGTACGCTGAACTGTTGCTCCAACATGGCCTTCTAGTTCACCGACGAAGGGCCCGAAACAAGTGACTCACCCCTTATCGGGAGACCGGTTAAGAACAAAATGTCTTGCAGAGTTACCGTCATCTCACCCCACCGAAAAAGGTGTGCGTGTTGAAAATATACCCTAGAGGCAATCATAAAGATGATTATATTTCATTATGTTCATAACATTGGATAATATGTTATCTTTCCTAGAATAATATCAATAATATTTATTATCAAGTATGCGACTTGATTGTGAAACTCTATATTTCTGCGATGATTATTTTTAAACGTTCCCTGGTCGGAAACATATGAGAATACATATGAATAGACTAGCATATATATTGGTTGATGACTATGTTTCACAGGTCATGGATATGGAGATATCAAACCAATAATATGGACAAATGTTAGAGAACATGGTGTTGGAAAAGACCCACCTTGAGACACTGTTGAGATTGTTATGATTCTACGTATCATTAGTTGGTCTCAAGCAATGATGATGTATAATCCTTAGACCTGAGATCAGTATGGTTTCCTACATGTGTAGTAGCACTCTTAGGGGTTGCCAAATGCTACTCGTAACTGGGTAGTTATAAAGGTAGCTTTCGGGTATGCTATGAAATATGAGGAGGGATGTAACTGGTTGGATATGGGATTTGCCCCTCCTAACATAACATGAGAGATGTCTCTAGGCCCCTCGTTGTGGTCGGATAAAGAAAGTATATGACCATGCCACTAGTGGTCGAAGTGTTGACCACATGAAGTTATTCGACGCTTGATCGAGAAAGTATTGAACAGTCCATGAATGATACAACATCTCACCTGGAGTTCAACCAGACATCGTGAGGTAAAGGGAGAATACACGAGAAGGTCTTTCAGTTCGATCAGATACGGACTAGTCTTATGGAGATACGAGCTGGTCGTAGGCTGGTCGAACATGGTCACTAAGTGGTCGAAACTTGGTCGTAAGGAGTTACGAATTGGTCGAGACCAAATATGGACTTGTCGTATAGAGATACGAGTTGGTCGTTAGTGATATGGACCTGGTCGTAGATCATATTGCATTAAGGTTCGTTCGATATATTCTATGTGTGTTTGGGAATCATTATGTGCTGCTAAGTACCGCTAACGACTAGTGGTCGAAAAAGAGTTTCCGAGTCACAACCGATTACACATGAACCTATAGGGTCTCACACTTAAAGGGCTAGAATTTGATTTGGATGATGACCCGAATTCTTGTAGGCCACGAGTTCCTAATGGGCTCAAATACGAGACCCA
Source organism: Hsuehochloa calcarea (assembly GCA_036346395.1). Lineage (NCBI taxonomy): Eukaryota > Viridiplantae > Streptophyta > Magnoliopsida > Poales > Poaceae > Hsuehochloa > Hsuehochloa calcarea. The sequence goes on from CM070596.1 coordinate 62,360,120, forward strand.
TCATGCATGCCTATATATAGAGGGGTGGTGACATGGGTGATGATGATCTTTTGAAGAACTCCCGAAACCCTAACAGCTACGCCTTTGTTATACCACGCTGCCGGCGCTAGCACTCCAGCGCGTGGTATCCCTGCCCCGTACGTGTGGATACCTTGGAGGTGTTGTTGCTAAGAATCAGCACTAGAACGATCCGCAACTTGTGACGATCACAAGATTCGAAGAAGAAGTTGTGAAGCATCAGTACTAGGACGATCCGCAACTCGTGACGATCACAAGATTTGGAGAAGAAGTTGTGAAGCATCAGCACTAGGATGATCCGAAACTCGTGACGATCACAAGACTCAGAGAAGAAGACATGCGGCGAGTACGACTATGACTGCATCAACTCGCTACATCGACTCTACTTCCGCTACGAGTCGGCGCGTCTAGTAGTAATCTCGTGATCATTACTAGTGGAGGTTCATTGGTTGCGCGGTAAATTTTTGTTTTGTTCTATCGTAGCCTTCCTGTGATCTTTCAGTGCGTCTCAGGCCTCCACCTATCGACAAGTGCTGACAGCAGACTAGCGTCTAAGGCGAACCGACATCTGACGGGCACTAGCCTCTCAAGGGGCAATAAGCCCGTGTCCCAGAGGATTGGGACGTAGCTATCGTCCATCTCCCATAATCCCTCCCCGCCTGAAGCAGCAGGGGCGAAGGGACATCCGCATTCCCGGCGATCCACATCTTGCACCGGTGGTTCTCATCATAGAAGTGTTCCAGAAGCGCCGGTAGAGACATGGCTTGCAATACATGGAATAGACGGGATATTAGTGAGAAGATTGATAATGACTATAAAATACTGCAAATTAAAAATTACAACGAAACTAACACTACAAATTAATGTACACTAATTTAGTAGTGCAAAATTAAATACGACTATTTAAGCATGACTAAATTTATTAGTGCTAACTGATTACCGCGAATGAACCTATGCTACGTACTATCAATTAAAAAAGCATGTGTGCGTTGATCCCTGTTCTTTCCCTTTGCTAAAAAAGTTAATTTCATATGTACATGTTCATTGCATGGTGCATGCATACTTGAATACCTAGCAACTACTTGCTTGCATGCCCAGCAGTGCATGCATACATGGCCAACAATGCATTCATGAATAATTAGTTGCATGAATAACTAACAACTTTATTTTTTCTTCTTATTTTTCTATTTGATGTCAGTACAAATTCAACTAATTGTTTAAAACTAATTAATTAAGACAAACTAATTCATTAAGACTAATTATTTCGTAAGTAACTAACCTTGCCTCAATAATTATACACATTAATCTATGTTATTTCTTTTTGCTATTTTTTTCTTCATATGTGTGTGTTCATTGTATGATGCATGCATACTTGAGTACCTAGCAACTACTTGCTTGCATGGCCAGCAGTGCATGCATCGCATGAATATTTTCTTAACTAGAAATTATGGATTTAGAACTAATTATTTTCACAACATTAATTTAACTACGGAAATTCCAAACCGACTTAAATAAGTATGAAATGACGACTAACTAAGTACGAAAATAATACTACGACTGATTGACTAACAACACAGTTAATAAAGAATTTAGAGACAAGAAAAAAATTACATGCTAATATGGCTGCAACTGACAGTACTTAATAACGCTAAAACGTCCCCGAATATAAAATCGACAAAGGCAACCAAGAGAGAGCGAGCAAGCGAGACGTCTATACTTAATCGCTCCTATTCGCTATTAATAGCTCCTGCGAGCCGAGAGAGAAATCTCTTTTATGCATGAATGCATGCATATGCAGGAGACAAGGATTTGACGGGGGAGACAATGATTAGATGGAGGTGACGGAATGATGCGATAGGTTTTTCGGTGGAACACGAGGCTTGCACGCATAGTGGAGGGAGGGCTTGATTCGGAGCTCCGTGCGAACAACACGTGGCACAATTTTTGTGTTGGTTTTTTTCCTCGCGAGAACCGGACCGGTTCGGGTTGTTTGGGCGACACGTGATGGGCTACCGCACGGAGGCCGTGCGGACGGTGTCGACGTGGCAAGGCCACCGCAGGGTGTCCCTGCGGCAGGCCGACACCGCACGACGGCCATGCGGGAGGGGGGCGCGTGCGAGCGGAGAGAGGCTGCCACAGGGCAGCTTTGTGGCGGAGGGTCAATTTTGCAACAAAAAAAATAAAGACTATAACTTTCGTAAATACATGACAAAAATAGGTTAATACGATCAAAACTTCGTTTCTTTCCGTGGCACTATCACTATGGCAGTAGTATGTTGGAATTAATCCCGTATGGACCCAAGTCATGTCCGAGTAGCTTTAGGAATAGAAACCGTGTTGAGTAATGAGTCCGTATAGCAGTCCGGTTTTCAGCCTTCATAAGGGGCAGATAGCCTGAGTTTTATTGTATCCAAGCAGAAGCAAGAAGAAATAAAGATTAGAGTTCCGCAGCAAGCGTGAAGTCTTTGTTACAAGGCTGTTTTTTTCTTTCTTTTGCTTTGGATCGCTAACATCTGGTATCAGAGCCAATGTCGATCGTTCCTCAGGGCGAGGCGGCGCGGGAGAGCGGCGGTGGTCCGTTCCATTATCCGCAGCTGACGGCGACAAACTACACAAGCTGGGTGATTCAGGTGCAAGCAATGATGGAGAATCAAGGCGTTTGGGAAGCAATCGAGCCGACGGTCAGGGCGGCCGTTGATGCAAAGAAGGACAAGAAGGCGAGGTCGCATCTTTTCCAAGCGCTCCCGGAGGACCTCCTGATGCAGGTAGCAAGGAAGAAAACGGCAAAGGAGGTTTGGGACTGTCTCAAGACAAGGTTCATTGGCGCGGATCGTGTCAAGAATGCGTGGTTGCAGACGTTGAAGAATGACTTCGACATCATGCGCATGAAGGAGGGAGAAACCCTGGACCAGTACGCCGTTAGACTCAATGGCATGTCCGTCAGGTACGCCAACCTAGGGGCGACGCTCGACGATGCCGCATTGGTGAAGAAGCTATTCGACACCGTGCCGGATCGATTTCTTAGTGTGATCGTCGGGATCGAGCAGTTCTACGATTTTGACACCATGCCATTCGAGGAAGCTGTGGGACGACTGAAGACTTATGAAGAGCGTCGCGCCGCGACATCCGCGAAAACAAGAGCGGCGACGGCCAACTCCCGCCACTCAGCCGAGTGGCGGCGCGATGAAGAAGGATGGCGGCGACTCCTCGTCGAACAACAAGGGTAAATCCTATGCTCCTACAGTAGCAGCAACCACGGTCGGAGTGGACGTGGTCGCGGCAGATGGGGCAGCAAGGGCGGTCACGGCGGGGCACCGAGCAAAGACAGCGCGAGTGGTTCCAGCGGCGGTGGCCGTGACAAGAGCCACATCTGTTGTTTTAATTGTGACAAGATGGACCACTATGCATCTAAATGCAAGGCCCCGAAGGAGGAGGAGGCACATATCACGCGCGCAGACGACACTGAGCCGGCCCTGATGCTCGCGGTGTCGGAGGAGATGGCGCCGAAACAGCAAGAGCGGCAGGATACCGTCCTGCTGAGCGAGGAGAAGACGAGGCTGGAAGAGAAGGCTACTCCCCTGTCATGTCTAGTACTTGGACAACGGGGCGAGCAACCACATGACCAGCGACAGGGCAAAGTTCTGCGAGCTGGACGAAAATGTCACCGGCAAGGTCAAATTCGGCGATGGCTCGACGGTGCAAATCATGGGCAAGGGATCAATCCTGTTCAGCTGCAGGAACGGGGACCAGTGGCTACTCCAAGAGGTATATTACATCCCGAGGCTCCGAAGCAACATCGTGAGACTCGGAAAACTAACCAAGACCGGCCACAAAGTGATCATGGACGAGAACGCCCTACAGGTGCTCGACAAAAGTCATGCGAGGCTGCTCATGAAGGTGAGACGCACTGCAAACCGACTTTACTAAATTGAGTTGCATTTAGCAGAGGCGGTGTGCCTCCTGGCGAACCTTAAAGATCCGGCGTGGCTATGGCATGCCAGGCTTGGCCACGTCAACTTCCACGCTATGAAGCTCCTTCTTGACAAGGAGATGGTGGTGGGCGTACCACCAATCACACACCCGAACCAGCTATGTCAATGGTGTTTGGTGGCGGCGGCGCTCCTGGGCGGGCAAATTACGTATGAGAAGCCGCTGAGTTGTTACATGTCGACCTCTGCAAATCCGATCACACCTTCGACCCTCGCCGAATGACTACTTCATGTTAATTGTTGATGATTACTGCGGGTGGATGTGGTCAGACGTGATCAAGACGGCGACCAAGCGTGCTCGTGTTCAAGATTCAAATTGCAGGTCGAGAACACGAGCGAGCAGCGCATCAAGACGTTGAGGATCGATCGCAGCGGGGAGTTTCTCCGCCGAGTTCAACCGACTCGCGAGGAGGCCGGATCGAAGCGACACCTCATCGCGCCATACACGCCACAAAGAAATGGCGTGGTGGAGCGGAGGAACAAGACCGTGATGGCGATGGCGAGGTCCTTCTCAAGAGCATGAACGTGTCGGAAGGTTTTGGGGAGGCGGTGCGACACGCGGTGTACCGCTAAACCGCCTACCAATGAAGGCACTGGGCGAACGCACTCCGTTCGAGGTCTGGAACGGAAGGAAGCCGCATCTGGCACATCTTCGTGTGTTTGGCTACGCGGCGCACGCGAAGGTGGCAACACCAAACCTGAAGAAACTCGACGACCGAAGCCAGCCGATGGTGTACCTTGGCGTCGAGGATACCGCAAGGCGCCGTCTGCTTGATCCACTGCGGGAAAATTCATGTAAGTCGTGATGTAAAATTTGAAGAAAAGTCGGAGTGGTGCCGAGTACAGTGTGCAGCAATGGGATCCATCGGATTTCATCGTCGAGGATGAATGTAGCACCGAGCTGACAGAGGGTGACTTTGCGCTGCCCGTGGGTGGTCTGGCAGGCGAGTCAGCCCCCGTGGCACAAGTTCACCCAGCCCCTTCATCGACTCACGGCCGCTGAGGTGATGCCGGAGGGCCAAGAACTAGGGCGCGTCGCAAAGACGCATGGCAAAGAACCTCCCGACATCCCCCACCACTCCGATGATGACGACGGCCTCGACGGTGGCAAATGATCCCGCCACGCCGCTTCGGTTGTGCCACATCATCATCAAGTGGTTGTAGCAAAGACCGATGATGGACATGTTCGTTACAGGTACATCGACGACATCATGAGAGATGCTCGAAGGCTGGAGCTTGACGAGGAGGACATGGAAGAAGAGGCCATGCTCGTAGAGACGGAGGAGCCGTCCTGCTACCGTGAGGCCGCTGGGCAGCAAGCCTGGGAGGACGCCATGGCCAAGGAGATTGAGTCCATTGAGAAGAATGAAACTTGGACCCTCACGGCGCTACCGGCTGGACACAAACCAATTGGGCTCAAATGGGTCTACAAACTGAAGAAAAACTCAGATGGAGACGTGATCAAGCACAAGGCAAGACTAGTCGCAAAAGGATATGTACAGCGACAAGGAATTGATTTCGAGGAGGTGTTTGCACCGGTGGCCAGACTCGACACCGTGCGCGTCATCCTTGCCATCGCTGCCAATCGCGGCTGTCAAGTTCACCACCTCGATGTCAAGTCTGCCTTCCTGAATGGAGAACTCGAGGAAGAAGTCTATGTTGCCCAGCCGGAGGGATTCACAGTAAAGAACAAGGAGCACTTTGTGCTTAAGTTGAGCAAGGCGCTCTATGGGCTCCGGCAGGCGCCACGGGCCTGGAACATGCGACTTGATATAAGCTTGAAGCAGCTCGGTCTTGTGAAGTGTGCTCAAGAACAAGCTGTGTACACAAGAGGAACAGGCCGGGCAGGAATCATTGTCGGTGTATATATTGATGACCTCATTGTGACAGGAGAAGACCCAGGTACGATCGCGGCGTTCAAGAAGCAGATGATGTCTGAATTCGAGATGAGAGATCTCGGATTGCTCAATTACTATCTCGGGATTGAGGTCAATCAAGAAGAAGACCGCATCACAATCAAGCAGGAAGCTTACGCCAAGAAGGTGCTGACTCAATTCGGGATGATTGAATGCAATCCCACCAAGATTCCTATGGAACCGAGATTACAATTGCATAGGACCCCGATGGACAACCGTGGATGCAACGAGTATCGCCGTGTTATTGGTTGCCTAAGGTACTTACTTCACACACGGCCGATCTCTCCTTTGTTTGTCGGGGTGGCTAGCGATTCATGGAGAGGCCTACGGTGATGCATCACAAGGCGGTCAAGCAGATCCTCAGGTATGTGAAAGGGACTGTGGATTATGGTCTTGTATATACCAGAGGAGGAGATGCTGAGATGATCACATGGTACACAGACAGTGATCTGGCCGGCGACAACGATGACAGGAAGAGTACCGGGGGCATGGCGTTCTATGTCAACGAATGCTTAGTGTCATGGAACTCGCAGAAGTAGAAAACGGTAGCCCTGTCATCATGTGAAGCCGAGTACATGGCGGCAACGGCGCGCATGCCAAGCGCCAGGCTCGAAGCTTGTTGGGCGAGCTGACCGGGAAGGAGAATAGTGCGGTAAAGCTGTTTGTTGATAATAAGTCCGCAATCGCATTAATGAAGAATCTCGTATTCCATGGACGCAGCAAGCATATCGACATGAGATTCTATTTTATACGCGAATGCATCGAGGGAGGACAGATCGTTGTGGAGTTCATTCGCACAGATGAGCAACGAGCTGATGTGCTGACGAAGACGTTGCCGACGGCGAAGCTGGCAACAATGCGGCACCTGCTAGGTGTTCGTGATCTTGGGCCACATCAGGATTAAAGGGGAATATGTTGGAATTAATCCCGTATGGACCCAAGTCATGTCCGAGTAGCTTTAGGAATAGAAACCGTGTTGAGTAATGAGTCCGTATAGCAGTCCGGTTTTCAGCCTTCTTAAGGGGCAGATAACCCGAGTTTTATTGTATCCAAGCAGAAGCAAGAAGAAATAAATATTAGAGTTCCGCAGTAAGCGTGAAGTCTTTGCTACAAGACTGTTTTTTCTTTCTTCTACTTTGGATCGGCTAACATAGTAACGGTGGTAGACTGGTAGTATACTGCAGGCTACAGAGGCTCAGCTAGCAGAGTTGAACTACAATACAAGGCTTACAAGCCAAGCATGGCAACGACAGTTACACTCGGCCCCTTCGGTAACTCGGGAAAGTCCCCCATGCATTTCACCTGCAGCTGCATCGCGAGTCGGCCAAATCCACCGTGCTTCCGAAGCCTTAGAGTGCCGTCGCGGAGACCGCCGAGACGACGCTGCCCCAGTCTACTTGCCTGCCATTTACTGCGACCACATGCTCGGCACGGCGAGACGAGCGAGGCAGAGGCCGCACGGCACAGTGGGCTCGCGCGGGACGTGGGTCACCGCATTACATCAGCAAACCGCGGAGCCCAGAGGGCAGTAAGGACTAGTACGTCTGTAGGGGTGAAAAAAAAAATGGCTGGCTTGGCATATCAAGAACTCGTGCCATAAACAAACAGAGTCGAGCAATATATTCTGTTCATTCATGAGCTTAACGAGCAATATATTCTGTTCGTGAGCTTAACGAACTGAGTCGCGAGTTACTTATTAGATTTGTTTAGTTTAGTGAAATTAAAACTCACAACCAGTAATTGAAAAAGCCCATGAGTCATAACCAGTGTTTACACTACCAGTTTGAAAAAAAATCGGAGGGCGGTGGTGGTAACTCCGGTTACCGCCGGTAACCGAAATTTCGCCAAAATTTTTAAAAATTCGAAAAACTCGAATTTTAAATTAAAAAAATATATCAAATTCGAACATAATTAATGTAAATTCGAATTTTTTTAAACAAATTTTATCAAAACTGAACTTTCGCTGGCGGTTTAAATTTCTACCAGCTACCGACGGTAATCGACGAAATTTCACCGGTAAGTGATTCACTGGTCATAACCCATCTACGACACAACCCTAATACTAACACACACACACACACACACGTAGACGAGACCAGGCATAGTCGCCTCCCAGCCTTCACGAGGGGCCATTGGCTACCCCGACACCGCCATCCGCCTCCTCTAGGCCCCTCCGCCCGCCCAGCCGCTCGGTGCCCCGGCCGCCTTCTTTGCCTTCGTGCTCTGGCGTCCTCTCATCCCTTCCACCTCGGGGGCCTCCTCCAGCGATGGAGCGGCAACCGAGCATAGAGTCCAAGAACCATTGAGGGAAGAGGTCGTCCGGCTCTGTGTCTGCCTCCGCTTCCCTCTCCGCATTGACACCGGCGTGCAACCCCTCATCGTCTTGTCTCGTGCGCTACAAAGTCCCCTCGCTCCGGCAAACCAGCTCCGACTCCTGCTGCCTCCTCGGTGAGCGTCAGAACTCGTGATCTTTCTCTATTTTGTGGTGATTAGTTAACGATGGCATGCATTTGTTTTCATCTTTTGCTTATGGATGGAGTATAAGTTGCCAAATCTATCATATTATTAGTTGTCATATCAGTCAGTTTAATGGCCATTCACGAGTGACTTGTAGATGATTCATGAGTTCTTTATTTGTTTATGTGCCAGTGGAGATCATGTGTCTGTGACTGTGCCTGACTGCCTATGTCTTTGTAGATCATGTAGCTCATATACAAAATTGATCTGTATCTTTGTAGGACTAAGGCTCAGAAGACGAATTTTTGGCCGATACGGCCGATTTTGATACTGTATTTGCGGTTTTAACCAGTCGGCGGTTAATTTTGCAAAATTAACGAGTTAGCGCCTGACGCGTGGGCGCAGCCATGCGGGACGACGCGCGCCGCGGTGTGCGGCGCCGGCAAGGCGCCCGGCCGCCACGCCTGCCAAGCTGCGCCCGCGGCCAGCGGGCGCGGCGCGGGCTCAACTGCGCCACAAGCGCAGGCGCGGCGCGCAGCGCTGGCTCGCCAGCGGCAGCCACGGCGGGCGCGAGCCGAACTGCGCCATAGCGCCAAAGCGCTGGCGCGGCGCGAGCCGCGACGAGCCGTTGCGCCGTACGCCACACGTGGCGCCATGGGCGCCCGCGCCGCCCGCCGCGTGGCGGACGGGAGGGACGGCGCCTGGCGCGGCGTGGCGGCGCCGCTTGTACGGAGAATTAAAAAACGTTGGGTGGCCATATTTCCCACCGTCCATCCTTCCTCCTCCGCACATCTGTCGCCCCATCCAGGAATTCCGGCGCCAATGCTTACGGAATTCCCGGCGCCAAGGCCGCGACTCCTCCTCCACTCCTATAAATCTGGACTCGGCACTCGCTCTTGGTCATATCAATTACGTTTGATTCGTTCTTGCGCTCGTCGCTGAGAACTCAGAGAACGTAACATAATTAATTTTATTGGGAGGTAATTATTTTATCCGAAGGGTGATTTATTACTTCCTCCGAAGGGTGATTTATTACTTCCTCGGAAGGGCAGGTAATTTGTGATATGCTTTTGCCGTTATTGTCGTAGTCGTAATTAGTTAGTCTTTGTTACCTAGTCGTAATTAGATAGTTTAGGGGTAATTAATTAGTAGTAATTAGTTAGTCGAGTAGTAATGAATTAGTTTAGTGCTAATTAATTAGTCGTAATTAGTTTAGTAGTCATCGTTACAGCATATGAAGTAAGTGGAAATAAAGTACTGGTATTTTTAGTGGTAATTAATGAACCGTAATTAGTTAGTTTATAGATAGCTAATTAGTCGTAATTAGTTAGTTCACTAGTAATAAATTAGTTTAGTGCTAATTAATTAGTCGTAATTAGTTTAGTACTCATCGTTACAGCATATCAAGTAAGTGGAAATAAAGTACTGGTATTTTGTAGTGGTAATTAATCAACCGTAATTAGTTAGTTTAGAGATAGTTAATTAGTCGTAATTAGTTAGTTCAGTAGTAATGAATTAGTTTAGTGCTAATTAATTAGTCGTAATTATTTAGTGGTTGTTGTGGGTTTATGTATTTTCGAACATGCAAGACTTGATTGTATTTTACGGCGATGGGCTTGTACGAGCCGGACACGATGGGTTGGACCTGTCGAGATGCCAGTACAAGGTGGATGGAAGCATAGCATGGAGGCAGTACATGGAGATTGTCTCCCAGCCCGAGGCGGCCATTCACGGGAAGCCTATGGTGTACGCCAATTTCGCACATAGGCGCCTGAAACCCCGATGATGCCGAGGCACTGCATAAGCGGGCAAGCGCACCGAGTTCAAGATGACAAAGAGAATGTCTTTGCCTGGGAGGAAGTCCCGTGCCTAATTTTGAGCCAAATGAGGGGCGGAAACATGGTGGTCGGCCCGCATCGACCGCCACAGTATCTACCGGACGAGACTCTCGGTTGGAGTCCGACGAGGACACCGACCCAAGCTCGGATGGTACCGACGAGGACGCACACGGCCGGTGGTCCTTACGTGGCATCGAGACTTGATGATATCGCGGTGCGTTCGCTCGCACTACCGCAAGAAGAAGGCTCCCGGTGGGGTTTGAAGTCGACACCCTCTTAGTTGGGCGCGCTTCCGAACAAGGTGGCGGTGCAACAAGCTATAGCACGATGCGCTTTGTCCATCACCGTGTGTACCGAGTGCACCGGTCCAACCAGTGAAGTACGCATGAAGTGCATAGTAGAAGGCTGCCTCGCAAGGTCGGGCTCTCCGAGCAAAGATCTTTGGCTCGGTCTTCACGGTCAAGGAGCCGATCGACCACACCGCGAAGCTCACGCGAGCCACGGCAAAGATCGGGCGTGACTTCCGTGATATGTTGCAAACCTCATCACGCACCTAGTTGAGGCGACGCGTGTCTATCTCCCCAAGCCGATGATGTCGGAAGTCGCCAATCGGGTTGGCTATCCGATTAGCTACAAAGGTTCGACGAGCCAAGCGTAAAGTCATCGAGACTATGTACGGGACATACGAAGAGGCGTACAACCTTGTGCCGAGATTGCTTCACCAGATTGCGGATCAAACCCCGCACGTACATAAACAAGCTGGACCGTGAAGATGCTGAAAAAGGGCCCAACGTGGAGAGTCTGGCATTCTTGTTACGTTTTGTACTGTACGATGTACTTACATCATACAATCGCAGGGTACGGACGACTTGACATACCACCGACGTGGAGAGTCCGGCGATAAGGGAAGGCTCCTTCGACCGAGACCCACCGACGCCGAGACAAGGCTCCCTTGCTATGGCGCCGCGGAGACAAGTAGCACACATCGTTAAGTAGTTGCTACCCACATGTTGTACTGGCATCTTCATAATCGCAATGTTCGGTCTCCCGAATTTTAAATTATAGCAAATGAGGTCAAAAAAATGAAAATTTTTGTGTTTGACAAAGTGTATTTGATTATGTAATTTTTGTATTATTTTATTTGTTAAGAATCTTTTGATATAACTTTGCTTTCGATACAGATCAATTAATGTACTTCATACAAAGGAGGTCTCAGGAGGCCACGAGAGGTCTCGAAGGTTTAATGGAGTGGAATCATTATACAAAAAGTTTGTACGTTTATTGATTAATATGAACAAGACACTCATACGAAATAGCGATAACAAGCATGTAGTACAATGAAAATAGCATAACACGTGAAACTATACGGCCACTCGTCTCGAGCCACTACTCTCTCCTCGCCTGCGTCGCGTCGCGCGCGCCTTGTTTTGCGCCGAGCATGACCCGTGGAATACGTCCACCGCTCTGGAGAACGCGTGTCGGTTCGGAGGGGGTACGGAGACCGTTGAGGCGGAGGTGGACCAGTAGACTGAGTCTGGAGCAGAGTCTGGTAGGCGTACATGTCGTCTTGATGAGACGTGCCGACCTGGGGGACACTTCCGAGGAATTCATCCACGACGGAGGCTAGAAAACCACTGGGGCCACTGGGGTACGATGCTCGCAACTCCGATTCGCGGATGAACTCTCGCCGAGTATACCGTGGGGCACCGAACCCGAGGACATCCTCTTGAACGACGCGGGGGCAATAACCCGAGGAGCTCGCCTGCGTGACGCTAAAAACTCGGGCCGCCATTGTCCTTGCCACGGCGTCGTAACGCTTCTCCGGTAGGAGTTGGGAGGCCCGTATCGTCGCTATCGATCGATGTGGTCGCCGTCACCCCGGTGGGTCAAGGTCGCAAGACGAAACGATGTTAGTACAAATGAACACTCTGGATGTAAACTAAGAACCTCGTACCTCCGGATGTGCGGTCTGCAGATAACCGAGGGGCGGTGTCGTCTACGGGGTCCGGACGATGTGATTCATCCCGACGGACCTACGGCGAGAGAACGGCATGATGTTAGCGGAACGTAAGGCATAATTACAAAACTTGATGTAAATTTGTACATAGCGACTTACCTGCGGCGGCGACTGCCCGCAGATGACCGACGGGAACGCTTCGACGCTGCGGACTCGCTAGGTCGTGGTGACCTAGCGGGTGAGCACGCCCCACTTCGTGCCGATCGCAAGACGTCGCCCTCGAACGACCACCGCTCAAGTTCTTTATTATCTTCTTCATCTCCGCCGAGATGTGCTTCAAAACTTTTTATATGCCGCCGGGTTCTATCTGTTCGAAGTTGGGCCTCGTCACGCGCGCTCTGGACGCGCACCGCCGCCGAATCAGTAGTGACATATGTAATGTGTTCATTAACAAAAATACGAATATCGCCAACAAAACTGCGAACCGTGAGGTTGTAAGTGTCGTCGGTGTCGTCATGTCTTGAAGCGCCGTGGACGGTCGTGACGCGTCGGCGGAGGCTCTCTTGGTGCGTCAAATGTCACCTCCTCGGGCGCCCGGAGGAGGAATGGTGAGTCTTGGCGCGCTCGTGGCATGTACCACTCCATGTACGCAGCGTACGACTGAGGTCATATGGACGCGGCTCATGCCATACATCCACGTGCACCCTGTGAAGCCATGTCTCAATCCACTGGTGCTGGTGCATTTGCCACTCCAAAATATGCCCACCCGACCTCGATTGCCTGCATTTTCGAAAGATTAATGTTACAAAAGAAGACGTAAGGACTGCAAAAATTACTTGGATGAAATTTGACTCACAGTGTACAAATCGCTCCGAGGGCACGACGTTCGGGGGCACGAGCTGGTACCGACAAAACTGTCGCATTACGCGCTGCGGCGCGTAAGGCTCCACCATATGTGAGAACACCAGGTGGCAGGTCGTCGTTCACAAAAATCGATCCACGAGGCATGAAATAGACAGCCCGTGCGGCGCAACCGCGAGGAGAAAATCAGCATGCCATGGACACCAGATGATGTCGCTCTCGTGCAATAACTCGAACTCGTTGTGGTACAACGAGTAGCACCTCGCCGGTCTTCTGTTGGCCCAGCGCAGACGACCGGCCGCAGTCCACCGTAAGCCCATGGTGGGCGCGTCTATGGGGTCATGTGGTAGGTCGTCATCTGGGAGAGGGAACGGGTGCGCCGCTGTCTCAATGGTCGGCCGCCCAACAGGGAAGTGCTCCCAACTCCACAGCTGCAGGAGCACGTAGCACACGACTAGGTTGCTACCAGAGCTGCCGCGCCGCGAAGCGTCACACAACCCTCGGTATGTAGCGCAAAGGACGGCTGATCCCCAGCTGTAGTGCGGCATCGGCTCAGCCCCCGCGTCAACCAAAGACTCGGCGACAGGGACTTCGACATGCCTAGTAACCATTCTCTCTATTTACAAACTTATAAGTTCAGTTCAGTTGGTGTTTATCAATTCATTGCAAAATATTGATCCAAGTACTTCTTGTTGGCTCGGTTGGGTGGCTAAAAAGTTGAAAACAAGACCTTTTGTTTGGAAAAATGGTCGCGCCCTGCATACAAGAGTACATGACCTTTTGCTTTGTGTCAATGAGTCAATACTGAATTGAAGATCTTATTAGCTCTCAAAGTCTTCATGAACTATTTAGTTTTTGTGCCATGTGACTGTCCAAATGGAACCTTAAGTGATATTGGCATATTGTGGTCTTTTGTATGCATGTCATGTGATGAACGGATGATGTTAAAGGGCATTTCCAATAGTAGTAGTAGTATTATTATTTAATTATGCTACGTTAATAAAATCCTACATAGAAAAGAAAGTAAGATGAGAGAAAGCACATGCCGTCTCTTTCTAAAGTGACTGTAGTGTATGCGAAACACATTACTACAAAACAGATAATCTTGACGCATCATCACAAACGTTTCCTTTGAAACCGTCTGTGTTGTACTTGGAACCGTCTGTGATACCTAACTATCACAGACGGTTTCAAATAAGAACTGTTTCTGATACTTTTGTTTTGTTGGGTAGGAAACGAAAATTTAGACTTAATGGGCGGGCTGCCGAAACTCGCTTTATATTAACCGAGCCTCCTCACACCTCTATCTCCTCCTCTATCGTCTCTCCTCCTCACACCTTGTGCACCGGCCTCCCTCGAGCTCATCGCCACGGCCTCCTCCATCTCGCCTCGGCCTTATCGTCGCCGGCCTCCCCCGACCTCATAGCCCATGGGCTCCCCCGACATCGTCGTCCCTGGTCTCCTCCGCCTCGCCTCAGCCTCGTCGTCGTCAGCCTCTCCCAACCTCATCGCCCACAACCTCTCTCGACATCGTCGCCCCTGACCTCCTCCTCATATCGTTGTCCCCTGCCTCCTCCACTTCGTCGCCCCGGCCTCCCACGACCTCGTCATCCCCGGCCTCCTCCACCTCGCCCCGACCTCGTCATCGCCGGCCTCCCTCGACATCGTCGACCACAGCCTCCACCTCACATCGTGCACTGTTCGATAAAATAACCATAACTTTTGCATACGAACTCGGATTGCGATGTTCTTTGGCTCGTTGGAAAGCTAATGAAAAGTTCAATCCAAAAATCCATAAGCTATCAAATTCATTCGCTGTGAAGTTTCAGCACCTTTTTTTTTATTTTTGCAATAGAAAAGGCTATCTCAGACGGTTCTCTGTGATACCTTTTTCACAGACGGTTTGAAAACCATATGTGATGACCACCTGTTATCACAGACACATAAATCCAGACGGTTCAGAAAACCGTCTGTGATGACGGTTTAGAACCGTCTGTGATGAGCCTTTGTGTAGTAGTGATAAGAAATGATACATTAATCTATTCTAGTTGATATGTATACTCGTTTCAAAAGAAAATTATAAAATTTAAATATTTGAGAGTGTCCTAAAGACTATCTATCGGAGATGTTGCCTCTAGAGATGATGTAGCATATGTTAGAGATGGTGTTATCTTTAACTATTGAAGATGCCCTCATGTGATAGTTTGTTACTTTGATCTGCTATGGTTACCCTTCTATTATATAACTTGTATGTGTAAAATGGTCACTACGTTGAACAGGAAACGATGCTTGGCTCGCGAGCCTAGAGAGCGAGGTTGAGTCCTTTTGTCGAGCAGAGTTGAAAAGTTTTTTTTCTTCTCGTTTGCTTAACAAACCGAGCCAAGCCGGTTACTTATGGTGCGTTTGGTTAGTGGGATGAGGTTGAATAGGATAGGATGGTACAGGTAGGATGTGGTCGCCTGTATGAGATGATACAAGTATGATGTTTGGTTGGTAAGATATGATGATAAATGATTTTGGTTGGTTGGTGGAATATGATGGTTCTGGATGGTTCAAGATGGTGTTTGGTTAGTGGGATAGGATGGTCTGTATGATATTTTTTTACTAAAATATGCCAAGAGTTGTCTTATTTTGTTGATTAAATGACAAAGAACACAACGGTTCAATCGGATCGCAAATCGGATACTCGGTTTAGGAAATATGATTATTTGAAGCTCGTAAATCAAGCCGCCACGTCACCAAACGCCTTGAAATTCGAGTGAACGGTGTGGTTCGGTTTTTTTCCGAACGGGATGATACAACATAAATATAGAATATTTTTTTCTTAAACCATCTCATCCCGAATGGTTTAGTTCTATTTAACTAATCAAACACCTGAATAAGCTAATTTTTCGTATCAAATAATTCAAAACCACTCCATTCAACGCCAAACAAACTCTTAATCCTTATTGAGTTTGGACAAGCCGAGTCCAGTGGCGTCGTTATTCACCCCTATACGCCTGTACGTTACAGCGTCAGATGACGCGCGCAGCGCGTGCCGAACTAAACGAAACGGCGCGGCGCGAAGCGGAAAGGAAGCGGAAAGCGTTAGACGACGCGCGTCCGTCCCAGCTGCCCGTTGCCATGATGCGCCCAGCCGGCCGGCCAATCCGCGCGCTGTACGGCTATCGGCTACCACTGCCGTTAAATAGCCAGCGGTCCGGCTAGCAAACTGTCGCCGCGGCTGGCCCATCGTCGCTTTGCATCGCGCGATCGACTCTGTTCCTCCCGTCGAGGGGAACGTCTCGATTGGGCGTCGCTTGCTGTGCTTTGCCGTCGGGACTCGTGAGTTAATGCCTACTTGCCCGCGTCCTGGTACCAGCACGGCGGTGGAGTGGAGTACGCGTACGAACGTTCGGGGGGTAGGGTAGGATGGGCTTGGCGCTGGGTCGGTGGCGCCTTGCCTTCGTTTTGTTTCCTTCTCTTCTTGGCGTGGTGCCTCACTGCTCATTCTTGAATGGCGTTACACTACTGGAGCTACCCTAGATTTCTCAATGATGGCTTGCCATTTACACCTATGATATGTTGTTAGTCTTGAGCTCTGAGAGGGTAGTGTTTGCCATTGAGAGGGTAGGTAGAATGGAAGGCCAGGGGAGCAGAGGCGATTAATTACTATTCATTGCCTTCGTAAGTTTGAAACGACGACTTGCCGATCGCTGTTTCGTTTAAAGATGGTGGTAGTTGTGTGTACGTTTACACCATGTTCGTCTTTAAGTTGGAGAAACGAAGGAGGCATGTGAGTTTTATGGTGGCGAGATGAGAGACGCCCAGAACCCCTGTTTGAAAATGTTCAATTCAATTAGCACGGTTTGAAAATTGGCCAAAAGAACTGCTTACTACTGGTACTGGTAGTAGTAGCTCCCTTTATCAATCCAGACAGGTACTACAGTTTTGAAAGAGAAAAAAAATTGCTGCTGTACAGGGCAAGTCCCGAGACCGATCAAAACCAGTAGAATTTCAAATCCTTCATGACCGAGTTGGACTGCCAGCCTACCCACATTCCGATTCCCAGTCAGTCAGCAACTGGTGCATACCATGGCTGCAGTGGCAGCCTATGAAGCAGAAACAGGATTGCCGTACAGGCCACCACAATCTTGGGATTTTTCCTTAAGGAAAGGTAGCATCAAGTCGCTGCGACAGCAGGAGTGACTAACTAGCTAACAGTTACGACGAACCATGCCAAAACCAGGGGTTTCCTGGCTTGCCAACATTCGTACATCTTGTTCGTCACTGCCTATCCAAATAAAGGCGTGGGATTTTGACGGGCTACCGGCCAGCAAGCATGACACTGAAGGGAAGCAAGAGACGAAAATACGTGAGATTTTGCCTTTTGTCACAGTGATACGACCGGAGCAAATGCAGCAATGGAAGGTGCCACGTGGGCCCAGTTCTTCTCCTTGCTTGAGCTGGAAGCCAGCTCCTCTTCCATAGCAATGGAGAAGGACAACCATACAAGCCTAGTACCAAAGCAAACAAAAGATACCTAATGGCGGCTGAAATATCAGTAATACGACTTGGCCGGCAACCACTTTATGTACTCTTTAGTCTTTACTTAACAGATTAAGATTGATACTTGCACAAACGACAGCGCACGGACAGAGTCAAATGTGAAGATTTCACTCCAACTTTGACATTGGCTGTGTGCAAGGATAACAACTGACTAGATGCAGTTTGTGTTGGACTTTGCTGGGTGTCCAGGCAAATATAAAGTATGATTTCTCTTCTCTTTGCCAATTTATTGTGATGAAAAAAACAAAACCATGTTTATTAATCACTGTCGCTCTCATAATGACTCACAGCTCGTAACCACTCCAGCTTATGGTGATGTGACACTCGCTTACTCTGAGCCTTCTTTGGTGAAGCTAGACACCAACCTGCTCTTTGACATCCAGAACCTCTGAAAGGCTTCTCATGGGCTGGACATTGTACCGAGCCACTAATCAATTCAACCAAAAATGTGGCCCGAGCAGGGTCACCCGATAGCCGAAGGCTGCATCTTGCTCCCATTAGGTCTTCAGGTCATCAGACATTGCCGAGGGTATACAGTGTGTTGTCAGGATGTCCTGAGTAGCAGCCTTCGCAGTTTTTGTCTCGAGGACAACAATCTGTCAAATCATAGATTAATTACGTAACGTCAGCCAACTAAGCAACTGCATTCAACAAGGATCTTGACAGTGACTTTTGGAGAGAAAAAATAGGATCATGTCATTTGATCGCTATCTTTTCTTTTTCATTGCTCTACTATATGATGAGACCACCCCCACTCGATTAATGTAGGTTGGCATGGCAGATGGTTAGCACGAAAGGTCACATAAAGGAATCTGGGGATACCTGGTCGTACTCCAAATCAAACTTCAAGAATTCATCCTTGCAATTTTCCACCATCGTTACCAGGTTCTTCAAATTTTTTACAGGCTGACCATTGACAGCAAGGACCTATCGACAAAATGACAAATGACAATAAAGGGTTTTAGTCACCACTCACCAAACTAAAGAAGAAAAGTCATTATCCACATAATAGTGTTAATTATTTTGGCTTTCACAAACAACTGGGGAAAACAAAGAAGTGCTGGGGTACTTTCAGACATAGCACTCAGAACATCTATAAAATTTGGCAAATATATGCCATTAAACTGCAAGTGCTTCACCACAGAAATATATAAAGAAAGGACTAACAATAGATCAATAGATACATGAGCAAATAATGGCAGATTGGCAGGCTGACAGAATTCCAGAGTGCAGACAAATAGCTTTAACAACAATATGTCGGGAGAAACTGCTAGAATCAACCAAAATAATTTATGCTCGCATAACTTCATATTACCTGAGTATTAACAATATCTTCATAACCAATGTTGATATCTGCCACAAGCACCTGCAAGGGTTCAACACATAATATCAAGTTAGGAATCGAAAGAAAATTCAAGCTAGCTTTGGAGCAAAATGAATACTCGAGTCGTATCGGGACAGAAATTTTTATGACAATTAATATGGGAAGAACTTGTAACCTGTGATACCACCACCAGCTGTTCATCAGGTGATTGTGCCATTGCATGTAAATGCTTGACCAACAACTTGGCAGGTGCATCATATTCATAGTCTTTTCCAAACTGATAATTTAGCAGATCCAGTAAGCTTAAGTAAGCAAAAATAATTCTCACATAACATTTTCTTGAATGAAATTAAGTTCAGTACTTCACAGAGATGTAACAAGCAGTTGTAGAAAAAAGATTGCTAAAACTAGAATATAAACAAATCGGTATGTGATTTGGAAGTCCTCTAGGAAGATCATCCAAGAAGAGTAGTTTGCAAGAACTCATCATCAAGTATAAGTCCTAACATGAACTGCTTCACAATATTGAGCAAGACTAAAATAGGACTCTTAAAGGGGGGACTTCTTTGTCATTAACCCCACAATATGACAATACATACCAATATGTGACCTCATGCTTGAGTGATATACACACTAGCATCTAGTACTGCCCTTAAAACAGCAGCAGCTGAAACACAGAAATCCAAGTTGTGCTTGGGTAGGTTAATTTTATTTTCTTTATAAGGTTAATTTTATTTTCTTTATAAGATCCAGGAAAATAAAATTAACAGCATAGTGCATCCTTCAATACTGAGCTTCCAGGTCTCTAAGCATGTGAATTTTGAAGATCAAAGAGGTTATCAATATCTGCTACATAAAGGAAGTAAAGAATATTTGCACCGCAGCACTATTTCTTCCCAAGGGTGTAATTTTAGTATGCTCAGAAGCATTTCAAGTCAGTAAATAATTTCCATTGAGAGCCTACTATTGTAGAAGGCATCCCTACTGGCTCCTTAGAAGGTCAGGCTTTTCAGGATTGCCACATATCATACCAAAATGCAGGACATTGACAGCCTACGATGGATGTACTCTTGTTTGTTGATTATTCAATGTACTGGAGACAAAATACAAAAAGGAAATAGATAGAAACCTCAGATCGAAGATACGGAACAGAGACGGCTGCAAAAACAAAGCCAGCAACAATGTAATATGATGGTGGCCTGCCCTCGATGTGAGCTACAACCAGTTTCTTGTGGGTTGCTAGCTTTATTTTAAATTCATGAACTTTCGAATTGCGCAGGACTTTAACAAGGGCTTTCTCGCCAGTATATTTCTGAGAAACAAGATAACTGAAGCCAATGCGCTCGCCATGCCTGAAAGGAACTGGTGACCAAATAATGGGTAAGCAACAAACATTTGTTAAAAGAGGTATTATAGCTTAACAGAGAAGGGTAGAGTTTTAATCAGGAAAACATAAGACATTTAAGTACATTTAAATGGCTAGAAAGTTAACACAGAAAAAATGGTCGCCAATATAAACAAAGGAGCAATCTTTTTAGCACCAAATATGGAAATTTGACAAGATTCGTGTATCTACTAGATTCAAATGGAAACAAAAATCATCAGTAAAGCTGGCGATCTACAAACATGCTACATGTATCAAAAATCGGGATTAAGTTCTGACTAAGCTATCAGAATTATGATTTCAATAAGAACCGTTATTTGGACTATCTAGAGTGAAAGAATCATCGTATTAACAAAACTTTAAGAAACAAAACTACAAAATGATGGGAACAAGACACAGGTCATATCTAGAACAAGAGAACAACATGGTAGTAGCAACTAGCCACTACTGCATGTAGGCTCGTACAAGTCCAATAAAGACATGGCATGCATGATTGCACTTGTGTATAGCAAAATATAGGGCATTGAATGCAACAATTTACATTGCACAAAGAGTTAAATAACCTTCATAGTTTACAAAGGTACAACTAACCTGTACCATCATTGGCAATGTCAATACCATCAAAGCTAACAATAATATCTGACGGTTGTAATAATCCAGACTCGGGAGCAGTGGGCTCCACCCTCCTAACACGAACACCCTTTTGATCAGGTTTCATTCCCATTGCCTTGCGGAGATCAGGATTTTCCATTTTCTGCCATTCTATCCCAAGTATAGGGAAGCCTGAAATAAAATCACAAAAAGATAATCAACAAATCACATGGCAAATGCAGAATATTCGAGAATATAGAAGTGGGCATCATGGTACTAA
This sequence comes from Hsuehochloa calcarea, assembly GCA_036346395.1. Lineage (NCBI taxonomy): Eukaryota > Viridiplantae > Streptophyta > Magnoliopsida > Poales > Poaceae > Hsuehochloa > Hsuehochloa calcarea. The sequence goes on from CM070596.1 coordinate 62,381,283, forward strand.
GTATTAGTCTATTAGATCAAGGAAAATGAACTCATCAACCAGGGCAATTCATCCGCAGTGCATACAACTGGATAGTGTATTAGGAATGGGAAAGAGAAGGACTAAACAATTTGATTGACAGATTGCAAAAACTAATAGTACATGAGATTGGAAACACAGAGCAGTGTGATCTCTATTTGATTATCTTGCTGATACTTAATAAATTTCATGATAACCAACCCAACCTAAACAATCACTTAACCAGTATCAATCATGAGACTGCACACAAATCATTAGAAGGGAGAAAACCCTCATACGGGAGCTCAATGGCCATAATAATTAATAAATGTGTGCCAGTGCCATGTCATAAGGAACAATCGGATACATACCCTGGTAAGTGGTAACTGGTATAGACTATGTCTATCAATACCATCCAACAAGTTATAATACACTAGTTAAATGATACGAAAGAATACCAAAAGAATAGTTCATCGTGCTCGAGGCCAGTGATAAATTAAATTAGTAATCATACCACACAAGAAGCAAATGGTAGTTGGTACCACACAATTATAGAATAGGGTAATTTACCTGTATACTCTCCAGATTTTTCATAGTCTTTAATGAAGTGCATAATAACTGGTGTGGGTATCACATAACCTATATTCTCTGCATCTTCATGCTTGAAAGATTGAAAAGCTATACCAACACATTTGCCCCTATCATTAAAAGCCGGGCCACCTGAATTTCCTGAATTAATAGCTGCATCTATCTGTCCATAAGAAAAGGCCCAAATTAAATAATCTAATAAGTATATCAATTATGATTTCTCAAAAGGTTAACTTCACATATAATATTATTCTAAAGAGAATCATTTGAAGGAATGAGAAAATTTTGGGAAGAAAAAAGCACCTGCAACCCTAGAAGTTCTGTAGAAGCATGAACATATGAAAGTACTTCTATCCTAGAGACCACACCGCTTGTCACAGATATTGTATCTCCTCCAATTGGATAACCAACAACAGTGACCGCATCCTGAAGTGCTGGTAATGATCCAAACTCAACTGGTGAAATTCCTTCCCAGAATTCATCATCATTTACAGTTAAAAGCGCTGAGATGGATAGAAAATTTTCAAGTTAGGCCACATAAACTATGAAAACAATTTCTTCTATAGCCATTAAACAATAAAACTTCCAGGTTCAATTATTTAAACCTGTAATCTATCCCAGAGAGAGATTAGCAAAACAAGCAAACACGAAAAAAATCGATGACATTTTTCAAATGCAAAAAATTAAACCTGTAATCTATTCCAAGAACGGCCCAAAAAAAATACAAAAAATAATCTTGGCAAAACAAATTGTAAGTCGCAAGGTCTGTGCATGCTTCAGTATTTTCAAATCAATATGTTCTGAAACTACAACAAAGTAACCAATTTTCAACAATTTCCTTGAGAATACCCAGAATCTGACTCCATATGCAATAATTTTGCTACTCTCCAGAACTATACGTCAGGTCTCACATTGCAAGTCATGACTATCAGACTATCTAAAACAACAATACCAAAAAAAAGCAATCTAGGCACCTCAAGGCTAAAGTTCCCAACTTCCAGCACTTCCCAAGCTATCAAATGATCATGGGCATCAGAGGAGTCTGCGCAATGGTGTATCTGATCTAATCATTGTATTGGACAAGCTATATAACACAATTAAGATTAAAAGAAACAAAGGATCAAACAATGCAGGTGGTGGCTGAGAAGGGGAGAGCGTGTGCACCAATGTCGCACTCCGTGCCGATGGCGAGGACGGTGGCTAGGTACTTGGTGTCGGAGCCGCGCTTCTTAAGCTTGACCTGGGTGTAGTGCTCCACGGAGTGGGCGTTTGTGAGGACGCGGCGTCCGCCGATGATGAAGCCGCTGCTGCTGGAGCTATACTGCCGCTTCCTCTGCCACGGCAGCGAGAAGTTGGGCTCCGTGTGCACGCAGAACACCTTCACCACCGCGTCCATGGACGGCACCACCCTCCCAACCTCCTCCCAGCCCGCGGGGGCCGGCTCGTCCACCGCATCCCCTCCATTCGCCACCGTCTTAGGCTCCCCGCGGTGGGGCAGGGATGGTGGGCGCGAGACATCCGCGTCAGCTGGGGCCTCGTGGCGTCGCGACTTGCGCCCGCGTCGGCCGGCGGCGGCAGGGGCGGGGTTTTCAGATACTGCGGCGGCGGCATCGGGGGACGGAGAGCGGTGGTCAGGGGCCGCCTTGTTCTTGCGGCCGCGCTTGCGCTTGCCAGTGGAGGTGGAGGAGGGATCGCCCATGGAGGCGGGGCTAGGGTTTCGTGGCGGGAGGAGGGGCCGAGGCGAGGAAGAGGAGCAGCGGGCTGGCTCGGTCGGAGACTTGGAGGTGGCCGGATGGGCGGCACGGGCCCGTTTGGCCCGTTACGCCATGCCGTCCCGGCCCGGGGACGGTGTCGGTCCATTTTTCATTTGAAAGAAAAAAATCAAACAAATTCCAGAAAATATATAAAAGGTTAAAAAACAAAATAAATTTATAAATACTTATAAAAATAAAGTATATATAATTAAAAACTATAAAATATTCATTTGAAAGAAAAAAATAAAACAAATCCCAGAAAATATATAAAATGTTAAAAAACAAAATAAATTTATAAATACTTATAAAAATAAAGTATATATAATTTAAAAACTATAAAATAAATTTATATAAAAATTAAAAATTAAGCAGACCTAACAGGCCGAGTCAGCACGGCCCATTTAATTGGTGGACTGTGGTACGCTTTGGCCAGCCAGGCCGATCCATTAAGCCACCTCTAGTAAGAGTATTACGGAGAGGTGTCCGGTTCGACCCGTGGCGCGCCCCGCTGACCAGTCTTCAGGCTTCCGCTTTCCACCTGAGTTTACGTAAAAATTGTCTATGATTCAGACGAAGGAGTATACGTCTTCCATCAAGGGTTACACCTCTTTGCACCATTGATGAATTGCGTTATATACAACACTGAAGATTCTACTGTTACAGTTCTCTTCAGTTTAGTTACTGCAATGCACAGCTAAAAAAACTTGATTACTGCAACACATAGATATTCTGCTGTAACCAGGTTCGATTACATAGGATATTCCTAACCTGAATCATCACCAATTTCTTCCGATTTTTGAAACTATGATGAGGTGTTAAGATGGCAAGGGTCCTGACTGTGATGCCTGGATAAGAATTGTTTGCTGTTCTTATGGAAATCTAGTTTTCTCAGGTGCATTCATGAGCCATGACAGATGTCGGGCAAACTGCAGGTGTCGATCGCATCTGAGACATGCCAGGGGGGCTTTGATGCCTTATCAGGGGCCCAATCAGATGTTTGATTGCGCGTGTGATGGTTAAACTGTTGCCTGATTTCAGGTAAGATTAGCCGCACATTGCTTACTTCTTTCAGTGCTATTCTTTTTAGCCATCATCGCCTTGCTGCCATTGCTCTGGATCACTGCATGTTTTTGTTCGAGTTGATCTCGGGCATTTGGCCCAACGGCCAAATGCCCAATCCTATGACCGACCGCGCTCGATCGAGAGCGCGCCGACCAAGATGGTCAGGGCCTGTCGCCGCCGCTTATAAAGAGAAGGGGACCGGGCGCGCACGATTCACGGTTGACCGCGCCGCCACAAACCCTAACACACAACCCTAATCCGATCCAGAGGGCGCGCCAAGCGACGGACGATCCACCGCCGATCGCACCGACCGATCGACCATCGCCGCCTCGCCACGCCCACGCCCGAGGGACGGATCGACCACCGCCGCCGACTCACCGCAACCCACCATGGCCAACCCTTCCTCTTCATCTACATCCGACGCAGAATTCTCTCACTCTCGGTTTTCTCTCGAACCCGATCCATCAAACAAGAACCCGCATCCAAAGGATCAAAAGAGTGTAACAATGGTATCGTGAGCCATCAAAGATTAGATCCGGATGGCAAAAGAAAAGATCGAGTAGATTCAAGAAACCCTAACCCAAACCGAAACCCTAGAACCCAAACTCCGGATCTAAAATATCGGATCTTACCCGGAGACGGAAGGGTTCAGGCGAGCCGGATGTCGCCGTCGTCGCCGCCGATGTCGCCGCTTGTCGCCGGAAGGGTCGGCAAACTCCCGAGAGAGCGCCCCAAATACAGCGTGAAAGCGCGCCACAGAGCCTCGACGGCGACGCGCTCCCTCTCGTGGAGCGCGCGACACCGGCGAGAGGTCGCGGCGGCGCCCAGCGCTTCTTCTTCTTCTTCCCGGCTTCTCGCGGATCCCCGCCGCCGGGCGCGAGTGTGAGAGAGGAGAGGCAAAAGTGATTAGGGTTTTTCCACGGGCGCCGCATGATCGCACCTTTATACCAAATAAAATGTCGCTCACCGCCGATTGGAATCGACGGTGAGATCGCGATTGCGGATCGCCGGCCGCTTGAGTCCAAATTGTCGGATGTGAATCCGACGGCGCGAATCGAATCGAAAACCCTAACAAGCCGCGGTAGATGAACAGCTTATGGGCCGAGATTACTTGCTTTGAACGATGATTTCGCCGACGCCGCCGATGATGCGACGGACGGTTCAGATTGAACCGAGAGCGTCGTCGGCGAGTGGGCTTGGCAGGCCGCGCGAACTCGGCCGCGATGGGTCGCGGGGTCAAAGCCGACTGGTTAAAACCTAAGATTTCTACTTGTTATAAATAAAGAATATCCCGAAAATGATTTTAATTTATTTTCAGAAGTATTATTTGAATGAATTTGATAGAAAAATTGAATAAAATCTCTGGAAAATTTTTACACCAACGTGTTAATTTTTTTAGAGATTAAATTGTACAGTATAATGCTTCTGAATAATTGATTATTTTAGAATAATTACAGTTTCCGCTGCAAAAGTTAAATATAGATAATTCTTTTAATTAAATTCGAACCAACGAGAGAATTTAATTTTTTAAGAATTTATTGTGAATTGTGATATTGTTATTTTCTGACCAAAGTTGATAATAACAGTATTATACATTGTTTCTATTTCTGCCCAACGGTGATATAGTTTTAATGTATAGATAAAATTGATTTAATTGTATGTCGTATTTTTGACCAACGTTGGAAATAAGACATATAATTTTAATGTTACGTTCTCACTTTATTTGATCTAAATTTTCAGGAGGATACAACTTGATGAGTTGTATCAGAGAAATACCCACTCTCAAAGGAGATAATTATGGAGAGTGGAAGAAAAGATAGACTTAGCGCTTATCTTAGCCGAGGTGGACTGGTCCTCACTACAAGACGACCCAACGAGCCTACGGCACTGTGAGGGGTCAAATGAGGATGATACCGCTTGGCGAAAAAGACAGAGAGATCATGCTCCCTTACGGATGTCTTATGACCTAGAGCATAATAATGGACCACACCAACAAGAAATGTATGGTCGTGATAAAGAATACGATTGAGCTCGCAATTGTGGGCTCAATCGCAGATCGTGACACTTGCCACGTAATACCTTGACAAAATAAAGAGTCGGTTTCTCGCTCTTCAAAGACATATGCAACACACCGATTAAGCGACTTGTGATGTAAAGGTATTCAGTGGTGGGATAAGAGAACACATATTGAGGATGAGCAACTTGGCATCCAAGCTTAAACCAATGGATTTGGCACTCAAGGATGAGTTCCTTATTCACTTGATTTTTGCTTCATTGCTGAAACAGCTTGACACTTTTGTTGTCAATTACAATATGCACCGATAAATGGGACTTAGAAAATGCATAGCTATGTGTGTTCAAGAGGAGGAAAGATTTAAATCCTCACATGGTGGATCTATCAACTATGTGAAGGATAACAAGAAAAAGAACTTCCACAAGACTCTCCTTCTCAAGAAACAAGGAAAAGCCTCTCGTCCATCACCTCAACAGAATAAATTTGTCAGAGACAAAGATCGGTGCCTTCATCGCAAGAAGACAGACACTACAAGAAGAACTGTCCCGATTACTTAAAGATGATCATGGCAAAGAAAGGTGAGAACATTATTACATTCATAAATGAATGCTTGTATGTGCAATATTCGAAATCCACTTGGTGGATTGACTCAGGAGCAACTGTTCATGTTGCTAATTCCTTACAGGGATTCCGTTCGACGAGGACTACGCAAAGAAACGAAAGATGCATTAAAGTCGCAAATGGAGTCCAAGCGAAGTTGAAGTCATTGGCGATCTTTCATTAGAGTTAGCTAATGGCTCCAATCTTTTACTTAGAGATGTTCTTTTGTTCCTCTTTACAGAGGAATTTGATTAGTGTTTCCAATTTGGATAAAGATGGTTATGATTGTAATTTTGGAAATGGCAAGTGCGAAATAATATTTAATAAAGAATGTGTTGGTCTTGCCATATTACAAAATGAGCTTTATTTGTTATCATTGTGTGATGATGTGAATGTCGATGCGATAATGAGAACGTCGCGTAGAAAGTGATTGAATCCTCGTCTACTGAACGTAAATGTAAAACGAAAGAGAACTCATATGAATCGTCGAAATTATGGCACCGCTGCTTGGGCCATATTTCGAGGGGAGAATAGAAAGATTAGTTAAGAATGAAATTCTTCCTATATTAGAGTTCTCGGACTTAGAACAATGCGAGAATGCATTAAAGGAAAATATGTAAAGAAAATTAAGAAAGACGCAAAAAGAAGCACAGAGTTCTACAAATTGTTCACACGACATTTGTGGTCCTTTTCTGTGAAAAGTGTGGATGGTTATGACTCGCTCATAACATTCACAGATGACTACTCCCATTATGGATATATTTATCCAATCAAAGAAAGAAATGAAGCCTTGGATAAATTCAAGATATTTAAGGTCAAGTTGAAAACCAACACGATTTAAAGATTAAGATAGTTCGATCCGATCGTGGGGAGTACTACGGCCGACATACCCCATATGGACAAGTTCTGGACCTTTGCGAGGTTCTTACAGAAAATGGTATAGTGGCCCAAAGATTCTACACCGGCGAACCTCAAAGAAATGGAGTAGTGAAAGACGCAACTGCACTCGATGGATATGGTGCGAAGCATGATGAGCTACTCCACACTCCCATTGAGTTTATGGATGGAGGCGTTAAAACCGCCATTCATATTCTCAATAGAGTGCCTAGTAAGTCGGTGCCCAAAACACCGCACGAGTTGTGGATGTGAAGAGTTCCTCACTAAACCACTTACGTGTGTGGGAGTCTCACGAGGCTAAAGTATTTAACCCAAATCTTGGGAAGCTAGATCCAAAAACAGTGAGTTGTCATTTCATTGGCTACCCTGAAAAGTCAAAAGGTTTTCGTTTCTACTGTCCGGACATCGATATACAAAGTTTGTAGAAACGAGACACGCTGTCTTCTTAGAGGATGAAATGATGAGGGGGAGCATGGTAGCTCGAGAGTTTGATTTTGAAGAGAAGCGGGTATATGTGCCCACTCCAATGATTCAAGAGCCACTCTTCTCACTACTCGCCGTCATTTGCACCGACGGTACAAGAACATGTGGTGCCAGCACCTGTTATTGTTCCTCCTGTGGCAACAATGAATGAGAATGAGGAACCTGTTCTTCAGGATCCTATAGAACCCATTGCCACAAATGAGGGGGAGCAACAGCAGCCTCAAACATAAAATGTTCCAAATGAGGAGGCCCCGAGGAGGTCTCAAAGAATAAGAAGATCAGCTATTTCTGATGATTATCAGATTTATAATACAGAAGAATTTCAAATGGAGGATGATCCCACCTCATTTGAAGAAGCCATGAGAAGCGAAAATTCCTCAAAATGGCTTGAAGCCATGGAAGAGGAAATGAGGTCCATGAAGACTAATAAAGTCTGGGACTTGGAAATTGTTCCTAAAGGAGCCAAAACAGTAGGCTGTAAATGGGTCTACAAAACAAAGCTCGACTCCCAAGGGAATGTAGAAAGATACAAAGCGCGACTTGTGGCAAAAGGCTTTACGCAAAGAGAAGGGATTGATTACAATGAGACCTTTTCTCCAGTCTCATGTAAAGATTCTTCAGAATCATAATGGCATTAGTAGCACATTATGATTTAGAGTTACATCAGATGGATGTAAAGACGGCATTTCTTAATGGGGAATTGGAGGAAAATGTTTACATGGCACAACCAAAAGGTTTTGTCATGGAAGAAAATGAAAGAATGGGATGCCGCCTAAAGAAATCGATTTATGGGTTAAAGCAAGCTTCAAGACAGTGGTACTTGAAGTTTGACAGTACAATAAGAAAATTTGGTTTTAAAGAAAATGTAGAAGACAACTGTGTCTATACAAAGTTTAAAGACTAAAATTTATCTTCCTAATCTCGTATGTGGATGATATCCTACTAGCTAGTAGTGATGTCATCACATCGGAGACGAAGAGATTTTGTCCTCAAACTTTGATATGAAAGATCTTGGTGATGCTTCGTTCGTTCTAGGGATCGAAATTCACCGAGATAGAAACAAAGGGATATTGGGACTATCACAAAAGACATATATAGAGAAAGTCTTAAAGAAATTTGGGATGCATAAATGTAGTCCTTCACCGCACCTATAGTCAAGGCGGCGTGATATGGGGATTTTCAATGCCCCAGAACCAAGATGAGATCGATCAAATGAAAGCGGTTCCATATGCTTCAGCTGTCGGAAGCTTACAGTATGCTCAAGTGTGCACACGCCCTGACTTAGCTTTTGTTACCGGGTTACTTGGCAGATTCCAGAGCAATCCTGGAATAGAACATTGGAAATTGATAAAGAAAGTCTTGCGTTATTTGCAAGGAACAAAAGGCCACATGATGACATACGAAAAATCGATTTACTCCATATAGTGGGTATACTGATTCGATTTTATGGAGATGATAGAAAGTCGACATCCGGATATGTCTTCACTCTCGCTGGAGGAGCTATATCGTGGAAAAGCTCAAAGCAAACCGTCACTACATCGTCCACAATGTATGCCGAGTTTGTAGCATGTTATGAGGCTACGGGGCAGGTGAACTGGCTAAAGAAGTTCATACCCGGTTTAAAAGTGGTTGACGACATCAATAGACCACTTAAGTTGTACTGCGACAATGAACCCGCAGTAATGTATGCCCACAACAATAAGTCAAGTGGTGCTGCCAAACACATTGACATAAAGTACTATGTTGTGAAAGATAAAGTTCGGGATCAAATTATAAGTCTTGAGCATATAAGTACCAAGAAAGATGTTAGCGGATCCGCTTACTAAAGGCTTACCACCCAACGTGTTCAGAGAACATATAGCCGGCATGGGTTTAAGGGAAAGCCTATGATTCCTGGACTAAAAGATGGCCCAAAAGATTAAAGTAACTATTTCGTAACAGGAGGTGTATTGTAGCTGTTGAATCTATCGGCGATTGACCGTGACGATGAGACACGCTCTATGCACCAATTTGTGATGGAATGAGTAAAGTCAAAAGTAATTAAAGATAAAGCACGATTGAGATCAAGGGGAGAATGTTAGAGTTGATCTCGCATTTGGCCCAACGCCAAATGCCCAATCCCCACATCGATCTGCATACGATCGAGGCGCGCCCCCAAGATGGTCAGTGGGCCTGCCGCCGCGCTATAAAAGAGAAGGGACCGGCGGCACATTCACGGTTGACCGCACCGCCACAAACCCTAACACACAACCCTAATCCGATCCAGAGGGTGCGCTGAAGCGACGGGACGATCCACCGCCGATCGCGACCGACCCGATCGACCATCGCCGTCCTCGCCTCGGCCACGCCACGCCGAGGGACGGATCGACCACCGCCGCCTCGACTACCGCAACCCACCATGGCCAACCCTTCCTCTTCATCTACATCCGACGGTAACTCTCTCTCACTCTCGGTTTTCTCTCGAACCCGATCCATCAAACAAGAACCCAGATCCAAAGGATCAAAAGAGTGTAACAGTTTTCTCCTTGCCTCCTCACTCCACTGAAAACTACAAAGCCAGCTGGTCCAATGAACTGCAAAGATCTTTTCTGTGATTTAATTCAGGCTTATCCGGCCTGAACCTGAACTGGTTTCCTTAGATGCACCCTTCGCTTTTGTGACGTTCTTTTGTACTGACGTATCCTGAAAGCTTTTTGAAGAAGGGATGTATCTTGAAAGTAAACAGGTGTTATGACTTCTAATATCACTCGTACTAGGCCAGTTCCAAACGATGAGGTACTGTAGTGTTTGTTGCTTCTAGCTGTTCTCTTTCTGCATGCACCGATTTCTTTCTGTATAAATTCTCCATTTGCATTACATACTTCTCTATTTTGCTGCTTCTGATCATATAAAAGCGTACGACTGTATGACCAATATTGTTGGTTCACTTCTGTATTTTCTTTATGGTCAGAAGACAAGTGAGAACCTCAAGCTCTATTATTTCTACCCCTCATTCATCATGCCGATTATGACACGTGCCTAACTTTGTCCACATGACATCGATTGATGCTTCCATTTCATGAATGCTTTTACTATGACACAAACTCCCCAGGCTAATGGTCAAATGCTGCAATCTTTTCATGTAGAAGTTTTCATCTGTGGATGAGAGAACCTGGAAAACACTAGAGCAATCGTCATACGTACCTTTGGAATTACCTTATGAGGTTCTTTGTGAATGGTTTTCCCAGAGTAACTAGACTGCATTTCTGCCATGGTTTAATGCAGGAAACTGTAGAAGCGATGCCGTTGTCCTCTCGATGTCGCCCTGCACGACTGCATATGCACATAGTGAGAGAAAATCAACAACATGTAATCCTTAATCGTCTTTGCGAATTTTCAGTAGGCTTCGGTCTTGTACATATTGTAACTTTAGCTTATATATATATATATATATATATATATATATATAACAGTAGGAGTCAGACTCCTACTGTTTTTTCCTTCAAAAAATTTTCTTGCCCTGCATGAGTGCTAAATATCCATTAGCTTTCCTGGTCTGTGTCAACACTAGTGACCTCATCATGCATGCATGTTTGAGTTTGATGTATCTGTAGACGTCCATATAGTAGGTTAATTGGCTTAACCAGTGCAAAGCACATATCTACCTCTCTTGATTTGAATGGAGCACTGCTGAACTGTGGTGCTTTGAAGTTTGCTCACTGGGAGCCTGCCTTCTCATATATAGCTAAACTTTTTTCTGCTTCTTAAGAGTGACTTGTCCCAACTCCCAACTAGTCGTCTTCAGAATGCATAGGCAAATTATTTTGTGCAAAACTTAGTATCTAAATCATCGTTAACTATGATCCCCTAGATCTCAGGTTGCGGCTAAATCCACACGGTGGATTTTGATCTGCGTGGCGCATTTTAAATCCGACGCTCAGGCCACTCCTTAATGTTGTTTTTCCAGCTTGCATGCAGCATTCCGTCACTGCTAAGTTACCTCCTGTGAAACACGACACACTTGTTTAAATAAGCATTCCATTGCTACACTGCCGGATGAGTTTAAGCATAAAAAACTTTCAAAGCTTGATAGCTCAACTATCTCTCACTTTCAAGTTATCTGTCAGGCCACCTTGCAAAAGCATGCATTGCACAAAGTGGAAACAAGCCCATGGCCCTTAGTCAAGCCTACTTTCGGCCCCACTTGAGCAGGCATTCTCGTGCTGGCTACTGATCCCAATAATTTCCTGAGCAAGTCATCACTGAACTCCCCAGCTTTCGTCACCGTCCACCTTGCAAGAGCTGAAGATCCCCCACATCTTTTCCCTGATTTGATGGCTGTTATTTCAGTTTCTATATATTAGGGATCTCTTCCTCTCTTCATCTCATGCACAAATAACATATACCCTATGCATGGACCAGTGTGGCCAACCATGCTGTTTGGTCAGGAATCCATCAGCCAGCCAGACCCTATGGTAAAGGAAGAAAAAGCCCTGATGCCTTCCCAATAATTATTGCTTTTCCATGTGCCTTCCTTTCTGTAAAGATGGTGAGGATATAAATAAAAAAACTTGCACTGCCTGCTAGTAATGAGTAACGACTAATGAGTAGACACTTGTTCCTCCCCCAATAAGGGTCATATGTCGCAAGGAGCATATGCAGAGTCAGTAGACAATTCACACTTGGTGATGGCGCCTTCTGCAAATGCAGACCCCTGCTGTGCGGTTGTTGGCCAGGAGAAGCAGGACTAACTTATCCGAGGCTAATCTTCTTTTTTTTTAAAAAAAAAAACTTATCAGAGGCCAAAGAACCTGGAAAATCTGTTTGATTTGATGCGTCTGTTTTCATGAAAGTCTCATGGCATTTTTCGGAGAATTTCTAGCAATTTTTTCTTAGCACCTTTAGGCCCTCCGTCATCGGTTTTTAAGTACATGGAGTAATTAGTAATGTGGTCCGCGCATTTATGTGGCTAGATTTGTTTTAAAATTTGTATAAATACTTAAAAATATATTTATGTATATTTAGGCTATTTAGATTATTATTTTTTGATATCCTAAACATTAGAAATGACAATACAAGGTTAGAGGAAAATACAACATGAGAAACGTAATTAAAGTATAAGCATTGATGGAAGAAATTCATTGAGCTTAATAATTTGTTAGGGTTCTTAGAAAATAATCAATCTCCTTCATACATACATCATGTAGCTGCGTGCTCATATTCTTACTCCAATAGTAATTAGTTACATTTTTTCGAATTGCACGCATTCACAAGTACCTCTATTTAATATCAAGCAATGTGTTGATTATATGTACGGTAAATTATCTTATTAGTTTACATGGTATTAGAGTACCTTGCTCACGCATACACCGATGCACCATGTGTCTTCTATCTCTTCTCATCATCACAACTTTTTTGTTTCGACCTCTAACAGTAAGACCAAATCTCGATCGATCCCTCTCAGTTGCTACCCTTTTCAATACAATACTTTATCGCATAGTTATATTCAAATTCTTCCTAATTATTGCTTATGCTAACAATTGCGACATCAACACATATACACATGCAACTACCACTGATCTCAGCTGGGTACACATGTCATGCTCTCTTTAGTGACTCTGAGCCTATTCCCTATGGTTGTGCCTTCTCTACTTCAAGCTTTTTGCTCATATACCTCTATACGTTCACACTTCTATTTGTACATATGCATGCATTTGCATACGAATGCATGATAATATACATGTTCGATGTCCCCTTCTATTATGTTGGTCGTTCCTCTTCTTCGACGTTGGGCAACTCAACGATGCGGCTTCCTTACTAACCGCGACAACCTCCAATCTTCACTGATACTGACATGTCTACTTTAGTCGTTGTCTAACGATATAGATAGTATTTTTTCCATCGCTAGCGACGACATGCCCTCACCAGTGATGACACGCTCCTAGCTACCCGATGGCCCCATATCGTCTATAGCCCGTCTTCAATGCAAAGCTTCATCTCCTCTCTGTCAGGGCTTCTCCATCATCGAGTTTCTTTGGCCACTAACTTTTTCAACAACGCCGACACTCACCACTTGTCATCGCGGCCCTTGGCACATTCAACACTGAACTTTCTCTTCAATTGCCCTAGCGAGCAGCATGATATTGTCCTCATCTCTACCGTCGCCGCCTCGGCTCTTTGCTTCCCCATGGGTCAATATCTTCTTGCAGATCTGTGCACTCTTTCGCGGTCTCCTCTGATATCATTCGTGACATCCTCCTTATAACTTTTATTTTTTATTCAAAATTTTGGTTATTTTTTATTTTTATTTCATAGGAAGCAACAATAAAAACACATGACCTTGAGAGTGAACGTAGTGGCCTTTTCTGTGTCTCCTCCGACACCATTCGTGTCATCTTCGCTATAACATTTATTTTTATTCAACATTTTAGCTATTTTTATTGGAGTTCATATACAAATCAAAATCGCTAAATTTATTTAATTTATTCTGAATTTTAGTTATTTAGGAATTTTACTTTGGAATTCGTATGGAAATGAAATTGCAAATTTTCTTTTATTTTTTTATTCCGAATTTCAGTTCTTTTTCTCTTGGAATTCGTATATGAATACAATTGCTACTTTTTCTTTAATTTTTATTCTGGATTACAATCATTTAGGGATTTTACTTTGGAATTCGTGTCGAAATCAAATTGTTAATTTGGTTTTATTTTTATTCTGAATTTTAGTTTGTTTGTTGCATTTTGTATACAAATTTAATTGAATTATTTAGGGATTTTTCTTATGAATTTGTATGGAAATCAAATTGTTGATTTTATTTAATTTTTTATTCTGAATTTTAGTTTTATTGTATTTGATATTGACTATTTATTTTAATTTATACTGTTATAATCTGAACTCACTACGATCGACGGTATAAATTTTTCTCTTTTTCACATATTAACATGAAAATTTCAAGCCCTTAAGAGCGAACGTGGTGCCTTTTTTAATTCTATTTTATTATGATAATGGACAGTTTTTAGTATATGGAGCATTAGATGTATACTAACGTACATCACATATTCACGTGTTGTTACACATTGCACCAGTGAATTGCAGTAGGTTTCATTTTTTTTTTCAGCCGTTTATGTCGAGGTCAGGGAGAACAGCAGGACGCAGTGTTGGATCGGGTGACGAATTCTGCACTAATCTCAAAGTACAGAGGCAGATTGAAGGAACCGTACCCATAGAATTCTCCCTTTAATCATTAGTGGGGGCACACAAAATTGAATGGGCAACTTGGCATGGTACGTAGTACGTACCAAGACCGTCCTCTCTGCAGGAGAATGTGAAAGAGTGCAGTGCTTGGCTCTGTCTTCTACTACTATACTAACTTTTCAGGACTTGTGAAAGCTAATTAATCAATTGGACACATGCTTCCACCAAGGGATAAGGTTGTTTTTCAACGGTTGCAATTTGGAGAGCGAGATGTTAGTCATATTAGCTGTGAATGGCTGTCCATTTACACATGAAAAGCATCTGTCCATGCAGTGGCACCCAGTGCACATCTATTCTTCGATTCCTGAATAATGTAACCCATGAATGTCAATAAAAGCTGCACGCGAGCTTGTAATATCGCAATCACATCTTGCAACTCGATTGGAGAGCATATGATTTGACAGTTGACACTTTTGCAGTTTCATTTGGCACTCCAAGTTACTTGTAGTTCTTTCTGTTAGGTGTGTCAAACTGTTATGCTGGCTACTAGTAATTTCTGGCTCTCCTTCC
Organism: Hsuehochloa calcarea; assembly: GCA_036346395.1. Lineage (NCBI taxonomy): Eukaryota > Viridiplantae > Streptophyta > Magnoliopsida > Poales > Poaceae > Hsuehochloa > Hsuehochloa calcarea. Next base: position 62,396,421 of record CM070596.1, read on the forward strand.
TAGGATCCCTTCGGTTTAGAGAGCTGAACACTGCAGCTGAATACACTGGCCAATTGTCCGAGATGTCATAGCATCCGATGCTAATTGTAGCTTAGCTCCATGCTTGCAGTCGGATGTTAAGTCCATTTCCATCGTGGTACGGCAGGGAGGGCATCATGCATCGTTTTTATGTTCCGTAGCTTTTTCAAACTCGGATGATACCCCATTAAGCTGACGGAAATAAAGAGTTTACAGATAGGTGCTAGGGAAGGGTATAACCCAAGGGGTGATCAGATTTTCTGCAAACTGTAACATGCTAGACCTCTTAACATCTTCCAGATTTGCAAACTGAATCACAAAGTTACAGTTTAACGAGAGTAGATTATTGCAGGCCCACAAAATACACAAGCAAGCAAGTCTGAAACTACTCCGAGAGATATACTACTAACGACAGCCTAAGCTTGTCACAAATTTTATGTTCCCTAATGCTGTGTCATTTGGATCCATGAACCATCAACCTCTGAAGTCTGAACCTCTAGGAACTCACCTAAGGCATCCTGCTCTTATCCACTAGCAATCTGGCATTTTCAGATTTGCAGGTGTCACATGCAAAAAAAAAAAATTATACCTGCAAATCTGAAGCCAATTCAGTTGGTGAAAGCTTTATTACATATCTCGTCACTCACCAGCCTTCGCAGGGCAACTTACCAAACACCATTTTCATACGGTGATCCGTTGTCCCGTGTAAAACGAACAGCCGAACTGTTACTGTTGAGCCCCACCAATTCAAAAGAGATTCTCTCATTTTCTGTTTGTGACCAGTTTCTCACATTTCTCTTCAGTCAGGAATGCATGCAAAGAGTTCCTGCCTTGTCATTGTCAAGCTATTACAAGTTGTATGTATACATTATCCAATAGCAATGCAAGATATAGGGCCAAATTGGCCAACACTAGATGGGTATATATACTACACTTAACACCCTCTACAAACTAAAGATGGATTTGAATGATGGTTTGGAGAATATATCATATTGAGTTTGAGGATTTCTAGACAATGTTGATCTCTAGTCTAAGTCTTAGCGAAGAAGTCAGCGACTTGAAACTCAGATGGTATGTGTCGAAGAGCAATTGTTTGTTGTTGACAATGAGAGCGTGTGAATGATGCATCCACTCCAATATACTTAGTCAACTCATGTTTTACGGGATCATTGGCAATATGTATGGCTCCCGTGTTACCACAAAATCACAAAGAAGAGGTGTAGGATCCTTGCATTCCACACCAAGATCAGCTAATAACCAGCAGAGCCAAACAATCTCAGAAGTAGCAGTAGTAGCAAGTGCTCTAAGCTCGGCCTCATTACTGGATCGTGACCAGTGGCGTACGCAAGACGAAAATGGAGGGGGTGCTAGTGGGACAAAATTATCATGAGGTGAGCTAGCAAATACACATTTAAATATCATGTATAATCCAAATTAATACATAAATTATGAGTAATAAAGTTAAAATGAAAAATACATTAAATATAGAACCTTAATAATGGACAGTGCATTTCGAAAGGTGAGAAATATGCACAAGTAACAATATTAAGAACAAAATTAACTATATTTGTAGTGCAAATAATGAAAAATGTACTGAGAGGATATCAAGGATGCGACAGACTGCTTCTTAGACTTCCATGTGATGGGAGAACTACCAAGAAAAATACAATATCAAGTAATAGATTGACAATCAACTGGATCATTCGTCCGGGTCGAGTCAAAGTAAACATGAAGCTAGAGCTAACTTGAACGAGCATAAAACAGACGTCGAGATGCAATCCCGCTCAGATAGCGCAACACACAAAGTAGATGACCATAATGAATTGAGGTTGATGCACTGACAAACTGGCTGAGTACATGCACAACAAGAGAAATATGTTATCTGGTGATAGTAAGTTAGACAAGACTACTAATAATATGACGGTATCGAGATGGATCCTCAAGAAGAACACCATTAGTAGATAGAAGCTGAACATGAAGCTCCATAGGTGTAACAGCAGTTCGAGTATCCGTAAGACCAGATCAAGCAATAAGATCCTCAATGTATCGATGCTGAGAAATATAATAACCTTCCTTTACAAAAGTGACCTCGGTCCCTTGGAAGTAGTTGAGAGGACCCAAATCAGACATCATGAACTGTTCACTGAGATAATGCTTCACAAAGGTAATATACTCCATGTCATCCCCGGTGATCAACATCTCATCCACATAAAATAATAGCAGGGTGCGTCCACTCTTAGATGTATGAATGGATAATGCTGGATCATGGTCATTGTGAGAGAATCCAGTGTCACAAGCAACTGAATTGAAGCGCTCAAACCATGCTCGAGGTTCTTGCTTGAGACCATAAAGAGCACGTCGAAGAAGGTACACATAATATGCAAGAGCTTCAACACCAGGTGGTGGCCTCATATAAACCTCCTCATATAAATCACCGTGAAGAAAAGCGTTCTTCACATCCATATGGGAGATGGTACAGGATCGAGCAATTGAAACAACTATCAGAGTGTGAATAGTCGTCATGTGAGCAACAGGAGCAAATGTCTTATCACAATCACGAACATGAGCTTGCTGAAAACCAAGAGCAACAAGATAAGTTATATAACGCCCTACTGATCCATCAAACTTGGTCTTGATCTTATACACCCACTTACATGAAATGGGAATAGCTCGAGCAGGTAGAGGAACAAAATCCCAAGTACTAGTACGATGTACATGGTAGAGGATCGATCAGATGGTGGAATAGGAGGAATATATAGAAAGGAGATGGGGTCTGTGGTTGACGAAGACCTAGAAGTGGAGGAGTGGAAATAGGGCCGATCCTCCACAAAAATGACATCATGGTATATACGAATATGTTGAGTAGAGGGATCATAGCAACGATATCCCTTATGCTCAAGAATGTACCCAAGAAAGACCCACTAAACTGAGTAGGCAGTAAGCATGGTGCACTCCTGAGGTGCTAAGATAACACAACATATACAAGCAAAAACACGTAGATGATCATAACTAGGAGAGACAAACAAAAAACTCTTCAGTACACTTACCCTGAAGGCGAGAAGATGGTTGAATATTGATAAGATATACATCTATGGAGGCAAACTCAGCCCAAAAATTAAAACTAGTGGAATAGGGGAGTTGTATTTGCTTCCCAATCTTACAACCCATACAATCAAAACTAGTTTTAACAAAAACACGACCTAAGACTCCCTGATGAACTAAAGTAGATAGCTGAGATCAGGGTTTGGATAATCGGGCGATTATAAATTGAAAATCGAATTATTAGTTATATCGGGAACCCCCGGTAAAATTCAAAAATAGATCCAAAAAATGGATGAAATTATTGTTGTTTGTTGAATTTTATCTTTTTTTCGTTTTACCTTCAAAAAAATACAAATTTTGATTTGAAAATTTCGGCCAAAATTGGTCAAAAATTTTGATTTTTGGGATTATCGGTCCTACTGGTGACCTCTGGTAAAATTTTCAAGCTGGCTATCAAAACCCTAGTCGGGATCCACATAGATGGCCCGAGCGATAATGCCACTAGGGAAAAGTAACAGAAGCAGCCAATCCTAGAGTAGAAGTTGGAGTAGTAATGCTGGAGCAAAAGGGTGATGATGCAAAACACAAGTGGTCAAGAACATAGAGTCTCCTGGGGAACAGCTACGACGATGGCGAGTACCAACGAGTGCCCGTGTCCAATGATCTTACACAAAGCAAGTGGTATCATCAAAACCAACAAAGCAATTCATATCAATAAGTTGTCCAACATAAATGAGATTCATAGATAGCTGAGGCACAAGAGACACATATGGAACCGTGAATTGGGAAGTGGAAAGAGTGCCTTGATGAGTAACCAAACAGGATGTGCTGTCAGCTGTCTGAACACATGCATCATCTACAACAAGCTAACATAATGAAAGCTGAGAGGCATCTGAAGTCGTGTGAAAAGTGACTCCTAAATCCAAAACCCGGGGAAGTGAGGTACCTAGTGTAGGATTCAAACAACTGGCCACCAGGATGTTGAACACCCATCTGGGACTGAACAGGTGAAGTCGCACCCACTGAGGCATCAGTGACTGAAGGAGTAGTAAGTTTCACTGGAGCACTAGTAGCACAACGAGATGTTCGGCGCTTTACCCTGAACTTGACCAATAGCTCGGGTGTAGCTTGAAGCATCTCTGAATAGGGTGACCAGTCTTCTTGCAGTGAGAGCAAACAATCTCACCAGAGAAACAGGCCGCAGTTACTGCAGGTTGCGAGACATGATCACCAAGCTGAGGAATACCCATTAATGAAGAGGAAGCGAGAACATTGTGCTAGAGAATCACCAAGGAGGTGGCAAGCGAACATCGACGAGTCTCCTCGGCAAGTAAGAGTGCGAGTGCCTCAGCCATGGTGGGAAGCATGGGACCACCAAGAAGCTGGACCCTAATGATCTCAAACTCAGACTGAAGACGTGTCACAAAATCAAACATCAGGTTCTGCTCCCTATATTTCTCCTTTGAGGCACACTCTTTCAACCCGAGCAAGTCTTCTAACCATAGAATCCAACTGTCTTTGATAGACGTGTGAAAGCATTATGGAACTCAATGGTCATGTCCTGCTGCTGAAGACTCTGGCGAAGGGAAAAATGAAGGGCTGCATTACTCTGTTGGTAGCACTGTTGAAGATACTCACACATCTTATTAGCGAAAGAAAGATCAATAAAATCCATCCTGATGGGAACCTTAGCACTCATACACAAGAAATCCATCACACGCTCATCAGTACGATGCCGAGCTGCAACCTTCTTCCCATTCAGGTGGCTCATTAGTGAAATGAGAGGTTGCATCATATGACCGGAGTTGCATATGAGTAGGTGGAGTCCACTCACTATAATTCTGACCATCGAACTACCCAACTTGTCTACTCCATATTTTTACAATTTTAAAATGTGTCATGCTATTTTCCTAGTTAATATATAATTTATGCCATTAACAATTTATTTACTGCACACAAATGGGGAGCTAAATTTACATTACGCTCTACCTACCTGGTACACAGCTCAAATGATGCGCTACATAATTAAAGTACATTTATCTAATCTACTTAATTCTATGTCGCTATTTTTGTTTGCTCACCGATAAGGTTTTCACATAATGTACAAAGTTTCAAAAAATATACCGCAAGATGGCCGATCGGATCTGATGCTCCGTCTATCTCCCTCGCGGTGAATCAGCAGAGCTTCGCTACCTTTTTCTCTCCCTCTCCTCTGCACTTTTATTTTTTTGGAAATTAAAATGAGATTTCGACTGATTTTTTGGGGTTTTATAGCTAAACTCCTGCCACCAGTTGAACTGGAGACAGGTCCCTGTCGCCAGTTCAACTCGCGACAGAGAATACTGTTCAACTTTCTGTCGCTAGTTGAACTAGCGACAGGAAGTTGGACTGGTGATAGGGGTCAATAGGGTCCCTGTCGCCAGTTGAACTTGCGACATGGACCCATTTTTGTAATTTTTGGGGGTAGCTATTTATTTTGTAATTTTCTTTTAAAATAATATTATTTCAAAAAAATTGAAAAGGGGTGATACCCTTCCTTCTAAAAAATCGAAAAGGGGTGATACCCTTCCTTCTAAAAAAATCAGGGGATGCATTTGTTGAAAAATGTACTAGTAATACCTAAGAGACTTCAGTCAATCCACGCCCATATTTTCTTGTCTTTGGAATGTTTAATAATTTATTCATTTGGTCTGTTGTCCCTCGATTGTCTAAAGTTCCTTAGGCTTCTATAGGGCCTTCTGGTGACCTCTTCACTACTGTTGCATTCGTTTGTGCTAGGGAGGGAATGAGAACACGGGAAAAAAATCTAGTACACAAGTGCCAATCCATCGCCATCTCTTAAACACATACCTACGAAAGCAAATTTGCTGGGGGGGGCCTCACCTCAAGGCCCCATTCTACAGCCGTTGATCCCTTCAGATCACCCCGAACGTACGGCAGATGGGTTAGAGCCACCCCCGAGCCCCCTAGATTTTTCCACATACCTACACCCCTAGTTTACTCTCACAGCATCCACATTTAGTGGCCGTGGGAGCATCACGGGCATGCGGCATGTGGTTGAAGAAGAGTATGTGGTGGCCGATGTTGCGGAGGCAAAAGAGCATGCGACGACCAATGATTCGGAGGCAAAAGAGGACGCGACAGCCGATGTTGCCGAGGCAGAAGAGGAAGATAGCACACCACTCACTGAGGCCACTGCACAGAGGATGCAGGGGAGCATGTCAGCAGCAACATAGTACGTCAGATGGAGATCGATGGGTTGACAACCTAGGCGGCGGAGGAAGCTTTAGAGGAGGATGGCGATGACTCTTCCGATGAGGACGAAGGTCCCAGACCGCAGAAATAGGAGTGGAATACGGTGGACGTTGATGGTCTTGCGGTGCACGACAAGCACGAATCACCGTGGGAGTACCATGGTACGGAGGGTCGGCGTTATGCAATGGTGGCTGACAAGGGATCACTACATGATACAATTAAGTTGTGGGCCTTGTCCATGCAGCGGATGTTTCGGTCCTCAAATCCAGCCAGGAGCAGTGCACCATAGTCTGCGATCAGGGTGGATGTCCTTGGCGTGTACACGCACGTAGAACCAAGTACGAGACTCACTAGATCATCTCCAAGGTGGAGGCACACTCTTGCGTTCTCAGTAGTGTTTTGCCGAAGCATCGCAACCTAACGTCCACCTTCATTGCCAGTCTCATGTACAGAGAGATAGTGCAGAAGAACGACCTGGATGCCAAGAACATCATGGTGGCTATCGAGCAGAAATTCAAGTACAAGATTAGCTACGCGAAGGCATAGCGTGCGAAGCAAAAGGCTTTGGAAAGGTGGTTCGGTTCTTTTGAGGTAGCTTACGGTAATTTCTTCATATGCTCCAGATGCTACAGGACCGGAACTCAGTCACATACATTGCTGTGAAGGACAAGTCATCCAGAAGACCGCCGCTAGGTTTCATGGTATTGCATAGGGTCTTCTTAACCTTTGGTGGCTGCATCAATGCTTTCAGGCACATGTTGCCTATGATCTCAGTCGACGGGACATTTCTAACTGGAAATTACAAGGGTCAGATCCTGACAGCAATTGGCGTTGATGGCAACAATCAAATTTTGTCCTTAGCCATCGCATTCGTCGAAAGTGAAAATTTCGACAGCTGGTTGTGGTTCCTTCAACATCTGAAGGTTGGAGTAGTTGAGGCACGTCCTAATATCTGCATAATCCATGATTGCCACCCCAGGATGATGAAGGCCATCAAAAAACTTCAGCAAAATCCCGAGGAGCTGTTCCCTTGGCCAGCCATGAGGAACAATAGTGCATTCTCCATCTGGGGGCATACTTCTTCAAGCAGTTCTCGAAGCAACCGTTAATGAAGCTGTTCAAGAGGCTGGCTATGCAAAACCAGCGGCACAAATTTGATGTGTTGTAGGAGATATTGGAGGAGCACACCAGGAAGCACGTCGTCGAGAGGAACAAGTGGCCGCCCATTCCTGGAGTGGCCCAACCCGAACGCCTCCCACCACTGCGGGAGCTTGACCCTCCCCGTGTGACGCGGAGGACCTCGAGGGACATCAAATGCTTCTCACATTGGATTAAGGCCAAGCCGTTGGAGAAGTGGTCCTTGTTGCACGATACGGACGGTGCAATGTACGACATAATGGCCATTAACCTTGCAGAGGTGTATGAATGGGTTCTTAGGGGCCTCCGTGCTCAGCCCGTCGTCACCACCGTGGAAGGCGTTCTGCAAGGTACAATCAGGTATTTCGGGAAAGGCATGCAAATGTGGTACTTCATGTATCGAACCCGTATACACTGCACTGCTCGAAGATTACAACGTACATACAGGCCAGATCGAGAAGGGTCAGTCACACACGGTCTTCGTGATGGATAATACGAAGCATCGTTTCGACGTGCTCCTTCGGGACAGAGCCAGATTTGGGACATGTCGCTCTCTTATTACGCACGAGGTGTGCTTTGGAGATCATGTCAATGAACCTAGCTGCACATGCAAAAAGTCAGAGCTCTTCACAATCCATGCTCTCGTGTCCTCGCCGCATGCGGGACCATCAGCATAGACCATTGAACTTCATGTGGGAGTACTTCATGAAGGAGAAGGTGTTGCAGGTGCGGTGCGGTGAGCTAAGAGGCTTCAGGGTTGTGGAAAACTTTACCACGTTGGATATGACACATCGGACTTGGATTTCAAATCTTGACCTGTTGAAGGACGGGAAGGGCCGTCGGTAGAGCCATCGCATTAGAAACGATATGGATGAAGGGAAGCTGCAGTAGCGGGAAGACGTTGCGGCCTCTACCGCCAGGAAGGCTACACTGCGAGATGTTGCAAGGCGCTTGCCGACATGTAGGAACACTGACGTGAAGTGCAGCACCGCTTCTTGTTGTGTGTAGTGGTACTAAGATTAGAAACAAGAGCATGTTGTAACTTGTATTTCAGTTGGTACTTTGCTTTATTGTAAACACCGTTGAACTATTTGTATTTCCATTAGTAGTTTGCGTGTATCTTCATCGTGACCTATGTCTGCAAAGCACGACGTGACCTCGCTCTGCAAAGCAGGACATGATTTCCCTATGCAAAACGGAACGTGACCACTCTCTGCAAAGCAGGACATGACTTCCCTCTACAAAACAGAATGTGACCACTCTCTGCAAAGAAGGATATGACTACTTTGTAAAGCACCAGGATCTGACCACTCTCTGTCGAGCCGTATATGACTACTCTCTGCAAAGCAGCGGGACGCGACCACTCTCTGCAAAGCAGGACGTGACCTCCTCAAAGGGCGCGTCGCACGGAGGCGAAACACATCCGTGCCTCGTCGTAATGGAGCAGCTACAGTGTGTCCGCTCCCGCTACAAATACAACACTACTCGGCCAGGAACTCCACACCAACAACACTACCCAAATAACATGGACAAGGAGAAGGAATGAGAGAGCATTCGTGAGCTTTTGAAGGACTAAGTGTCTCCCTAGGAAGCCGCCACTCGCCATAGGGCGTTTAGTTAGCAGCCTTACACTCACCATCCACCTCCGGAGGTCGTCGATCTAAGGAGGCTGCCTCGCAGTACGCCCAACGATTCGGGGTCAAGCCACGCCCAACGATTCTAAAAATATTAATAAGCTACAAATAAGATTTGCTAAATGTATTACCTAAAAAATATCATTATTTTCCCACAATTAGTTCAATTGGATTAATATAATAATAATATAGTAGTCGCCCAACGGTGGAGCGACTTGGCCACTTGGCGTCCAACCGTTGGACGACTATACCTAGTCGCTCAACCGTGGGGCAACAATAAATTATTACTGTAAAAATAAAAAAAAAGAGTATTATTTCTGTAATTCACAATTAAAATAGATATTTTAAAAAATCAACCGAGGCTGGTCTCGCCTAACCTGGGCTGTGGCTCCCCAGCATTTTAGAATTTTTTATAGTGTGTATGCAATTCATAACCAACCAATTTAGTTAGGTCAGGTCTATCTAGAAGACTAACTGTTGCTGCTTGGTACTAGTAACGATACTATTCAATGAGACAACGACTTCAATCGTGCGGCGACAGGCGACGACGAAGCACGAAGCAGCAAACGAGGCGTTGGCCGCTGGTACATCGCGGGCTTGCTGTGGCCGGGCCCGGCGGCAACAACAGATGTGCAATCGACGACTAGAGAGCCAAGTCTATGTGTTATGTTGGGCGTGCAGCTAGTAGTGAGTAGTGTGCTCCTGAATTTTATTGATGTTGTCTTACTTTGGTTGATTAACTTGATTCTTCTCACATTTTAAAGTCCTACTGATGATAATTTATTTTGATCTTCGACCCTTACGAGATTTTGCTTAACCTCTGTTGCTTGACTGAACGTGTGACTTTCTCTCACCTACTGGCATATCACCAACAAGTAGGGCAGTCACCAACAACAAGTAGGGCAGGGGAAATTATTAAGGTGGACTGGTGCCCATCATTGTCATGACCAAAGCTTGGCCATGCTTTTTTGGGGCGAGCTGGGATCATCCTGGGCAACCAGAGGGTATAAACCATACTCATTAGCTCTCTGCAGGATGCGCCCCATTTGACATCAATTCCAGATCGAGATGAGATGAAGGCAACCTCGAACAAAGGTGTCATGCAATGATGCAAGCTTAGGACTCGTAGGCTTCTGGCGCGAGTGACCAATGGATTGGATGTGCCTGGCGTGGGTCAAAAGTACCGACTTTTGCTGAGATTTGCTGCTGCCTCACAGACTTTCAATGCCAGGGGTAGATAGATGGCTGAGTAAAAAGGATATTTGCTATGAAATCACTCGTCATGAACATCATGCATTTGATCTGTATATGAACAATTTGCACATAATGGACTGACAAATAGGTTCAGCAGGGTTGCATTTATTAGTGAGATCTAGTAATTATCGGTGACTAGAAAAGTTTTGTGAAATGAATCGGTGGTACACACAGCAATACTCACTATGACACTATGTTAGAGGGCAGGGTACAATGCCCCATTCCCAAGTGCAGGAGAGGGCAGGCATCTTTTGCTCTCTCTGACACACACTCATCTTTTTTTAGCTACTACCTCTTAATTGGCAAAAGTGAGAAGGGAAAGACTTGATAGTTGATTGGCCCCTTGTCGATCTACATGGTCATGTATTTCCATAGGTCATCCAGGTAAGTCAGAAAGTTGCTTGTTAAGATGATGAGATGGTTCTACCTTTATGAGGTGAACAAACTTCTCAGTACATACTCTTGCTACATAATTTTGCAACATGTACAGAAATGTGGTTAAGACTGAAGTCTCCAATGTAAACAATGATCCGCATATCGTAACATCCTAATTTTTTGAAGTTTAAAAGATCTTTTTGAGTAGCTTAACCCTGTGAAAAATTCAACAAAGTCTTATTTGAATTTTTAATAAAGCTTAATATGGACTTTTAAAAGCAAAATAGTTTAATATTATTAAACTCAACATCAATTATTGTCAAAATTATTTTATTTGCATTATATGTGCTTGGATATATTTTCTATAATTTTTCCGAGCACATTTGTAATTTTCTAATTGCCATTTGCATTTTCAGTATTTTCTAAAATAGAAAACCTATTATTAAATCTTGGAAAAGCCTTCGGGCCGAATCTTTCTATCCTCCCAGCCCATCTTTCCGCTTCCAGCCCATTCCTGCGTAGCCCGCCTACCTTCTCTCTCTCCGCCTGAGCCGCGCGCATGGCCCACCTGTTAATTGCACCGAGACCGTTTGTTACGCGGTTTCGTTTGAGCCTTAGCCGATGATGTGTGGGTTCCACCAGGGGCACTATTCATCATTCCTAATCCCGACTCCTTTCTCTTTCCTTCACCACGTCACCGCCATCTTCCTTCGGGACACTGCCTCCCGAGGCTATTTAAATCTCAAAGGTTCGTATCTTTTCATACCTCGAGTCGCGTCACATCTTTTTCCCTAGCCGCCGCCTAGAACCCTAATCGTCGCCTTCATCTTCGTCGGAGGATCCCTCTAGCATCGTCGACACCAAACCCACAATCTAACTGCCGCCTAAACCTCGCAGCCGGCCACTCCTGTCCATCTCCGGTCGTCGTAAGCACACCCCTGTGATCCCTATTGCACCCTCAACCTTGTGTGCCACTCCGCCGTCACCGGGGAGCCGCCAATCGTCGGCAACCCTCGGGTCCCGAGCCTTGCCGCCATTGAACCACCGTGTCGTCCACGTCAGCCGCCTCCTCACCTTCATCATCCTCATGGCAATCCAGTCAACACCACGTTTGCATGCGCGGACGTGTCAAACCCCACCCAAAACCAGATCTAAACCTCTGAGGATTTAGTCCACGTGAGCCGAGTCTCTGACTCGTAGGTCCCACATGTCAGTTCACTATTTTGTGAACTCGTGAACCCGTAGACCTTAGATCTGTTTCGTGGACTTGGTCCATGGACCTTGGGGCCCACTGTCAGCCTTTGAGCCTTTTTCTCGGATTTCTTTTAATTCTAAAAACCAGGGCTGACATCGGCATGATGTCATAATCTAGAATTTCCAATAGAAAAATATTTTGGGAAATCCAAAAAATCCAATTTTTGGTATTTGTTTAGGGTTAGATCTTCCAGAAGTCCATTCTCCTTCATCTGAATTCTAATTGAGCCCATTCAAAATTTTAAATTCATCTAAATTCAAGCTCTATTTTCTTGAGATTTTTTATTTAATTTTTGGAGTTTGTTTTCTCTCAGTTTTATATTTATTTACTTTGTTTGCGAGTAGACATTGATACTTCAGGGAGTGCACCAAGACCAAGACCAGTACCAAGATCTATTCCAAGGCAAGCTGTAGTCCTTTGATCATATTGAACATATGACTTTAAAAGTATATTTTTTAATAGCAATTGCATGCTATTTTTATATCAACTGTTTTGGGATTAGCTATCACCTACTTGTCATTATGCCTCTATTGAATATTTGAATGCTATGAATCATTTGTCACCTTAGAATAGTTAACTTTAGTTGGATATATTTGTATCACCAACATGGGTATCGTATGATGCTTAGTTAAGCTTAGTTGCGATGGGTTCATTATCACATGTGTCATAATGATTAAATTTGACTTAATGAAATATGGAATTATGGTGGTTAGCCACTTTGTTAAAATTTATGTACCATGACAGGGTATGTAATTGGTATTGATTAAACAAAAATGATTTTTGCTCGGGGCAGCGGTTGTGGATTGAGGGTGTGATTATAACACGTTGTGGATTTGTGGTAGACTCGCACGAGTAACTTGTCAATGACTTAATCTTGTGCGCCATTGAACTGTGTCTTTTGTACAACCACATGCCTGATGGGACGAGCCTAACTTAGTAAGTTATGAATTTTTTTTGCATTTGACTACTTAGGCAGTATATGGGTGGAGGTGTGTACCCTTTCTAAGGTCACATCTATGGGCGACGTTATCGTCCCCAGGTCCAACTATGTGCGTAAAGTCAACGGTGAGGTTAGGGTGACAATATGCACAACGGGAGAGTCAATTGTTGAGATAAAATTCTTGCAAGATTTTGTTATGATTGGTGATCGCTACACTGATCGTATCTTATGAGTAAAGTGTACACCCTCTGCAGAGTGTTAATTGATCTATTCGAATAGCTAAATCCTCTGTTATGGATGTCTAGCGATTTCACACGAGAGGTAGAGTTTTTATGAAATGTGTTGGAGTGTGAATGGGAAGTTCACTTGATGAATATAATGTTCGTTTGATGAATGGGTAATTCACTTAGTGGTTTGTCTTGGGAAGTGAATGAGAAGTTCACTGGTTGTTTCAAAGAAATAGTTTATTTATTTATTATTCTTTTCAACTACACATTTGAATCTATTATTGTATTTATCGTCAATACTGCTTTCTGCAAAAGAACCATATAACTAACCTTTTTCAAGCCTTGCATGAATATTATTTGCATACTATTTCTCTACGGCTTGCTGAGTACTTTATGTATTCACGATTTTGCACCTTTGTTGATCAGTTGAAGAATACTTAGTTGCTCAAGAGTTCTTCCAGAATGAGTACTATGAAGACTTCACGGATTAGTATGTGTTCTCTACTCGATTGTTTGTGGACATATTGATTAGCCTTTCTAAGTTTTCCGTTCCGTTGCAAGAGTTTATTTGTTTTTTTAGCCCTGCGTGGCAAGTTAAGTAAACGTTGACCATTAAGTTCAGATATTAATACTATTTGTTATTTTGAAATCTTTTTAGTTAACTCGAATAAATAGATGATATTTAATCACTGTTTCCTGTGTGAGCTAGCTACTGATCTGAGACTAATTCGAATACACAGAGGGTTCTTACTACTTTGGTCACAACACATATACAGCTGATAAGTTTTTTTTTTAATAAAATATAGCTGATAAGTGAAACTACACTGATACACACCCTGTTAAACAAGCCGTATCTCCATTAGAAATAATCACGGGATATGACTTGATCACCTTCCTCATGTACAGCTTGTAGTTCAGGAAGGTGATCCCATTGCTGGACGCGGTAACATATCCTACACGGGTTCCTTTACTGTTTCTGTCAACCCCTGATCTTGTGGATCGATTCCTGATCACACGGATATGTTGTAAACATTGTCTATAAATACAACACATGCCTGATGGCGATTCTTGCGGCAAATACTTTTTCATACACCATACAGTTTTGTAATCTTTTAATGATCACAAGCCAAATATTAGTCTAAAAGAATGTGCCGCACCTAGTTTTATATCCCGGTAAGGAGTAGTATATATGTTATTTGGGATCTTCTGTTTTCCATGACGATACATTTTTATTCTCCACTCAAAAAACGATATCTTCTTACTCGCCTTCTCCATTCTTATACAATCCCTTACTGACTTGCATGGCTTGTATTTGCATGCATACAAATAAACAGATCTGATATGGTTCATGCAACAATGTTATTCGGAGTGAGTGGTAGTCCAGGTTGTCAGAACAAGACGCAGGAGGAGCTAGCAATTTCCCCATTCCCCTGCTGAAGGCAGCAGCACACCTTGCATCTTTTATTGGCTTTAGGGCCACACAGCCACATTGGCGCCGCAGTACCATTATTCAGGATCAAGAATGTGGAAAAGGGCACGAGTGACAAAAATTCCTGAGCACTCTCTCACTCTGCAGCAGTAGAGAGAGGGAGGGAGGGAGAGACAGAGACAGAGACAGAGACAGACAGAGAGAGCAATGTAGGACCTGTGCATAATTTCATATCATTCTGTGGTGGTGCCAATGCAGAGCCATTCAATTCCATCCAAGTATGCGTTGGATTCACCATTTGATCCCTGTTTTTACTGATGCGAGGTGAGTTCACACTCCACATAGAGGAGTAAGAGAAACATGGCAGTACATGCCACTATGACCCGGTCGTATCGAACAGTTCCAAGGCAAATTTAAGTTCTGAATATTTTTTTCAGGATAAAAATGCGAAAAAGATGGTAGGAACAGGGGATAAAATGCCGGGATTAATCTACTGAGATGTCGAGAAAAGGTAGCAGGTACGAACAGGGCATCGTGCGAAATGCATATGAGCAATGAAGGACGACGTGCGTGCGAGTCCAGGACACCAAGTGAAATTCAACGGGAGAACATATATATACGTCGTACGCAAAAGTGCATGCATGCCACTTCACAAATGCAGCACCACAAAAACTGTTACTTAGTATCACACTTGCAATCAGTTCCAATAAAACGGAGTATGGATCCATTTTTAGCTGCTGCATAGTACTGGACACTTAGCCAGTCGTCCAAGCTAAGCTTTTCAGAAGAAGACTTGAAGCTAGAAAGCTTCGGTCCGGACAGAGGAGCAGCAACCATTTGGGCTTGATGCGGGCACCTAAGGAGATTGTTGAGAATAGTCCTATATTGATCATAGAAAAAAAAATACAACTTATAAGTATGAGAAAGATCTCATCAATTAGATTAGTCTTTCGGAGAAGAGACCTAATACCACTTATAAGATTGTTGCTATAGATCTTTCATGCGGCAGTCCATATGCTTAATTGTGTTTAGCCCGGTTGAACGTATGGCCCGGAGAGTAAACTTGGTTGGATCTAGGCATGCGGCTAGGGTCCGATCTAACAATTGTTTTAAGAGCTCGGACGTCTAACATCTCTTTGAACTTCATGATTGCGAAAGTATACAACCGATTGTGAGGGGGGATGTTGGAAATAGTCCCATATTGATTGTGGAAAGGAAGAAATCATAACTTATAAGTGCGAGGGAGAGTTCACCCACTAGACTAGTCTTTTAGATAGAAAAGATCCAATATCACTTATAAGACTATTGTTATAAGATTTCTATAGGGTAGTATGTAAGTTTAGTTGTGTTAATTTTGTTTGGACTCGTGGTTCAGAAAGTAAAACTGGTTGAATCTAGCCATAGCGTCTGAGCCAACAGAGACAGTGAGGATCGAATCGAATGGATGAACCCGCTACTAAAGAGCTGAATTTTATGGGGAAAAGAAAGCTATGTAAGATATGGTCCATGGCTAAAGTTGTGGGGGAGAGAGAAACAATGAATTGTTGTACCTCATTAAAGTGATTACTGTAGCATGACGACTCACTCGGAGTCAGGGAGGGGAGAGGAGGGGAGAGAGATTGGGTGTATAAATTTGGGTAAGTGTGGTTGCTCCCTCGGTGGTGGCCTGGCCTCACAAGTCACAACCAGATAGTTTAGAGAGATCAAAAGTGGAAGCTAGCAAGCAAGAGAAGAACAGGGAACACCTATACCTACTCCTCATCCTCCTCCCAAATTTCTCATATAGCTTCCATCAACTTTCTAGCTAGCCCTTCAACTTCAAATCAAGTGCAGCTTCAGCATATAGTTGATCACTAGCTAGTGAAGCCAAGCAGCTAGCTTTTTATCAGTTCCCTGCCGGCCATAAGCTTCTGCCGCTGCTTCAAGGCGAGCGAGCTGCAATGGAGGAGCAGCTGAACCCACTGGCCGTGACGCACCTACTGCAGCACACGCTGCGCAACCTCTGCACCCACGACGACTCCCAGTGGGTCTACGCCGTCTTCTGGCGGATCCTCCCAAGAAACTACCCGCCTCCAAAGTGAGTCAACTACTCTCATATAAGTACATGTACTGATCTCAGCTTAGTTAATATTTACTTAGCACTATTAGCATGGAAGCAAAAGAATTAGCAGAAATTTTATGTTCCATTTCTTTATTCCTCTTATGGTACATGCATGATGTATTGATGCTGCTTCTTGTCTGCCTTGCGTTTGGCTACTTGTTTATTTGTTGTTCAGATGGGATCTCCACGGTGGCGTTTATGATAGGACTAGAGGAAACAGGAGGAACTGGTTGGTACATGCGGATCACTCTCTCTCTCTCTCTCTCTCTCTCTCTCTCTCTCTATATATATATATATATATATATATATATATATATATATATATAAAAGACAAGCTCTTCTTTTCTTATGCATTTGCATTTGTTTGCGTGTGATTCCTGGGATGCAAATTTCACCTAGGATCCTGGCATGGGAGGATGGATTCTGCAACTTTGCAGCCTCTGCCTGCGACCAAGAGGACACAGCTGCCGCCGCCGCCTACATGGACTGTGCAGCTGGGCAGGAGGTGAAGGGCCTGCAGCCTGAGCTCTTCTTCAAGATGTCCCATGACATCTACAACTACGGTGAAGGGTATGTAAGCAAGCCTACTGATTAATTAAGAATATTAGTTACTAATCACGTCAGTCAATTTATCACCACTGAATACGTGGCTGAAGTACGAGTAGGTTGTTCGCCTTTCCTCGGTAAACCAAGTTTTTTCTTCTTCTGCAAACTGGTTAATTGGTGCATGGAACTCAACATAAGCTGATCAGCAAGTAAAGGCTAAAGCACGCTCTCATGACTTGTCTTTGCGGTGATGTTTTTTTGAAGGTTGATAGGGAAAGTGGCAGCCGACCACAGCCACAAGTGGGTGTTCCAGGAGGCCCAGGAGCATGAGATCAACCTCATCTCGTCCTGGAACAACCCTGCCGATTCTGTAAGCATCACCTCACTCAATCAACTCATTTGTTTGTTGATATATAACCCCCAATGCTTCCACTAATAACTGTTTAATGTGTCCACCAATTGATCGGAATTCGGACTCACAAAACATGTGTTGTCCGTATGCGGTTTGTTTGCAGCATCCAAGGACATGGGAGGCTCAGTTCCAGTCTGGTATCAAGGTGCCTGGCCTCCCTCTCTCCCTCACTCTACCAGCAATTCAAGAACCAACCCTGCATGCCAAAGCTGATGTCTTTTACTGTTTTTTTTATCGCCCTTTTCGCAGACCATTGCTCTGATCGCCGTCAGAGAAGGCGTTGTACAGCTAGGCTCCATGAAGAAGGTACACCGATCCTGTTCTTCACTTACTCCACTGAGCCAGAGTTGCACTGTGACTTGGTGCCACCGATGTCACGCTCACTTGCGGCACATTGCATGAGCGTTAATTGTGTTGCATAGTTGCATGCATGCACGACAAGGTAATAATGTGCGTGTACAACTTGCTGTTTGCTGCGCCGCCGTACGTGCATTGCATGCATGGCGATTTCTGCAGGTGGCGGAGGACCTGAGCTACGTGGTGACGTTGCGGCGGAAGTTCAGCTACCTGGAAAGCATCCCGGGGGTGCTGCTGCCGCACCCGTCGTCGGCCGCGTTCCCGGGCGGGTGCGCCGGCGTCCCGGCGGACGTGGCCTGCTGGCCGCCAGGCCTCGTGCCGCCGATGGAGCTCTACGACCCCTACGGCCAGGAGGCCGCCGCCGCGGCCCAGATGCACATCGTGCCTTCGATGAGCAGCCTGGAGGCTCTCCTCTCGAAGCTGCCGTCGGTCGGTCCCGCGGGCGCCGGAGGCATGGCCGCGGTGGCCAAGGAGGAGGTGGAGGCCGGCCAGTGCAACGGCGCCATGGGCGTGGCCGCGGAGAGCGGCGCCATTGGCAATGGCAGCGAGAGCACCAGCGTCGCCACCACCACCGCGACTCCGGTGTCTAATTACTACGCCAACGTGGCTAAACCCAGCGAGGGGTTTTAGCTAGCTTGTCTTTGTCTGCATCTCGAGTTTGTGCGTCTGTACGTAGGTATCGAGTCGGCCAGGCATGGTTGTTGCAATGTCTTTTCTAGTGTCGCATTATGATGATTATTCTGTATTAACCCAATCATGTGTGCCGCCGTGTGCTTCGAGCGGTCGTACTGCAACGTAACGTACCAGGTACGTCGGATTCTATCGATCGATCAAACTGTACGTTATAATTAATCAAGACCAACAAGGTATATTGTTGGCCACACTAATAAATGTATATTCCTCTGGATGAGCATCTTAATTTGCGTGTATGAAATACTTGTGTACTCTCTAATTGATTTGGGCCCCCAATGCCTCTTCCATCCAAGGATGATACGGGGCTGTCATGGTGTTTTTCACATTTTTTCTTCCGCTAAATTGTATGTGCGATGGCAAGCTTGCAATGCAAGTGGTAAGGCGTATTGGTGGGATTTTAACGGCAACGTTAACTTCGATGGTGTGCGCACATGCATGGCAGATATATTGGCTCCTATTGCTGATGTCCGAAATCAATTCAATTTGCCTCCAAAGCCAATTGTACCAGACCAGGGCCCATCGTGACGAAACCAGCTGCTGCAAACAGTGGCTTAAATCGCATCCGGTCCTCCTCCCTAAGTCACGAACCTAGGCAATCAATCCTTCATCACCTCATTGGAAATTCATACCAAACTTACGGCATGCATGCATGCATGTTCCGTTGAGATTTCCCTGCTGCTTGTCCATGCCATGCCACAGTACTACTCTCCGTTTACTGCAGACACGCAGGAGCTAGCTCTGAAACTCCCAACAGTCTCCTGCCAAGAACAATAAAGATTTGCTGGATTTGGTCTCGGCAGTACGGCCTAGATGACGAGCTCGGCACAATGGTAGCTCATCTCGGACTAGTGCGGGATCCGGACGCACGCACAGTTCGGCACACTCGATTCGGCTCAAGGGACGCCGGGGCGTTCACTCTGTTCGGCATGCAACGATTGCACGGACGCTGGGATGTGAGAGGTGAGGGTGAGAGCACGTAAAAGTACGTGTCCATTTCACTCGTCAACGGATGCAGCGGCGCTGTCGACGGATCGATGGCCCGGCAAACGTAAAGTCCAGAAAGGGAACTACGAATGTGTTGCGTACGGACCAGTGTTCGATCTTAGACCTGCAAAACAGTGAAAATTCAAAACAAAAATGATCGAGAGTCTCTAAGGTAAGATGGATCATGTTCCATTAGGCTGTGGCTTGAGTTGTTCCTTTATATTAGGTTAGGAGTGTCCACATTACATATATATAGTTATATCTAAAGAAAAATATTTTTTTGACTGAACCAACGTCCCGGTCTCAGGTGGTTGGGCCGCTAACACGCAAACACAACTACACCAACAGCTAAGGGGGTTTGGGCTATCCAACCCCCCAAAAAAACTAACCTGATAAGTGGGTACACCATCACCCTTATAGATCGTGCTTCATCCCTCCGCATAACCGATGTGGCAACCGTGCGGCTTGAGATGTATCTAAAAACCTAGGATCTGATACCAATTGTTGCGTAGTGTTGTCGAACCACTAAACCAGCGCCCGTTCCTAGACCCGCTAAACCAGCGTTCTGGCCCTAGGTCGTTAGGCCATTAACCCATACGCGTAACTACAGAGCAACAACTAATAAATAAGAAATATTGGATCATCTCTAAAAAAAAATGGTCTAATAGATGAGTACACTTTCACCTTTATAGATCAGGATGTCTCTTTCCACAACTTATGTGAACTATCTGAACAGAAGGGTTCCAGATTCAGTCCATCACGTCAGTCGCCGTCTTTGGCCTTGGTCACAAATCTGTGCCACTAATTTGACCCATCAGGAGGATACTGTACCTTTAGAGCTGTATCAGATAAGTACTCTTTACAAATTCATGGTATGTTCCTAGGATTACTCTCTAATTTGACCCGGCTAATGTATCTTTAGCTCTGTATCAAACAAATCTATGTATCAGCCAAATAATCTTTTACGAAAGAATTAATTAGATTCTATGCCTACAGGATTTAGATCTAATAATGGATCTCATCTTCCCAACCCCTTCCTATATGACGCCCCCTCCATCTCACCTCCTTCACCAACTCCGTCTCCTCCGCTGCTGTCATTACTCCATCTTAATTCTTCGCTATCTCGGACAGCTCGCAGGAATTAGATTCACCACTACTGACCGCCTCATATTGACCCAAAACCTAACTAAAGCTTATTGGGCCCTCAATGAACCCCTCTTGGTCGGGGCTGGTGAACCACAGTTCTAATGATTTTTTTAAAAAAAAAATCAAAATAGTATTGTTTGGAGCGTTATTAGCAAAAAAAAAACGGCACTCTTAACATGGTTTTTGAAAAAAATAACGCCGACACCGTCCCTAAGTGGTACGGACAACTGTCGTGCCGCCACGTGGCCTCATCCGCATCACCCACGGATGACGCCGCCTCGTCCGTCCCAGGGAGGGACGGAGTCGCCACGTTGCCTGCCACCTCCGCTCGTTCGTCCGTCCCAGGATGGATCTGCCCCTCGATGCGTCCTTCTCTGGGACGGACACGACGAAAGCACCCACATCCACTAATTGATTAAATGCAACGCTGATTGATCTTGAAAGGACTTTCGGTCCGTCCATGGGCAAATCTGTCCCTAGGACGAATGGACATGGCAGGCGACGTGGCGATTCCGTCCCTCCTTAGGATGGACAAGGTGACGCCGTCCGTAGGTGGTGCGGACGAGGCCACGTGATGGCATCACAGTCGTCCGTGCCATCCAGAACAGGTGTTGAGCGCTATTTTTGCAAAAACCACGGCGAGGATATTGTTTTTGTAATAATACTTCAAACAGTGCTATTTCGACTACAACAAAAAAAATCCAGTCCTAACCGCTGTGGAGGATGTTATTGGGCATGAATCGCGAGGCATGTGCGTCTAAATTTAGAAATCTGAACTTCTTTTACAAAAAAAACATGCGATTGAGGATTAGCAAATATGTTAAAACTTAAAAAGTTGGTCTATGCTCCCCGCCATATATGTAGTTGAGGACTACCTATCAGTCACCGCAATACACAGTCCATAGGCCAAGCAGTGCTCTGCTACGGGCTATGGTGAGCGTGTGATATGAATGTAGACATACACGACAGTTCCCCCCAACACCCACCCGCAAGCACTGTTCACATCTTTGACCGCGCAGTACACAGGAGCTTGGTTCAGACGACACGGCCGGCGTGGCCACAACGACAGGCCGCCAACCTCGCCCGCCCGCGGCCACCGAACCGTCGTTCGTTCGTTCGTTCGTCAGGAGAACCCCAAGCGCGGCGCGATGGTCCTGGCCCAGCTCGCTCGCTGCCGCGCGCGGGCGGCCCAACCATTCACGCGACGCCGACCGCTCGTGCTCGGCTCGGATAAGCATCAACCACGCATCGGGTTTGTTACGTGATAGCGCCGTCCGAGCACACGGTTTTGCCAAGAAACCTGAACAATGATTGGGTCGCTGGGGGTGGGGGCGCTGCGCTTCAGGTGTGCATGTTAAGACAGGGTTAAGGAACACGGGCGGTGTACTGGTGGCCTGGCCCGGGCTTGACTAATTGTTGGCCATGGAAATGGAAGAAAAAGGAAAAGAGTTGCATGTGTGCTATAGGCCAGTGAGGCCTGGAATCGCCCGGATATATAGCAAGGGCTTACCTTTCTGGATCGAATGGAGATCCCCCCCCCCCTCTCATATGCCATAACGTGACATGCATTTCGAATGCCGAGTAGGAAAGGACTTGCGGCACGCGCACTAGTCCAACAAAGTGATGAAAGGTTGTGTTTGCCGGTTAAAAATGCCCGTTTGGTGAAATGTGCTACTGTGTAGATCTGTTTAAACCCTTAGTCGGGCTGGGTTCGAAAAAGTCTAGCCTTGAATAGGTGGGTCTAAGCCCGGCCCAAAATTTGGGTTTTCGTTAAAGCAATATTATTTGAATTCTTTTTTAAATAAAAGTAATATTTAATTTATTTCCAGATTTCTAAAAATATTTATTATTATTATTATTATTATGTTTTTTTGGCTTTTCCATACTTCGGACTAAAAATTAAAGTCTAAATTCAAAAAAATTGGGTCGGACTCGGAACAAACCGCCTATGAACAGTTAGACTTGAGCCACAGAAAAAGATTGGTTAGAAACTCTTTGTCCTCGAGTTTGCCTTTCTCCACGATGCACGACAAAAACGTTGCGTCGACGAGCACAGTGGGCACTTTGGCGCAGTCAACAAAGCTGCCAAAAACATAACCAGGACACGAGGTGATGATAAAGTGGCCGAGCCGCCATGATCAATCGTGCGACGAGCCACCAAGACCAGCCCGAAAGCCACGAAATTTCGAACGGATCAGGCCGCGGCCCATCGCTCTGCACTGACTTCTCTCCGTAGAACGAGCCTACGGAAGGACCGTTCGATGTCGTCCGTCGACACACGGCAGATGGTAGGTTTCGGAGAAGCAACGGGTGGCAATCGCTGATATCAATACATAAGAAATAATAAAAATAATTATTATAAACTTATTTGTTATTTAAAAATTATTTTATAGAAGCAATGAAAGTCTTAGATACAAACTAAAAAAATAATTCATTGAAAAACTTAATTTTTATTAGACTGAATACTCTTTTTCTCTTAATAATAAGTTAATAAATAAAATATTATAGATGATCTTGTTGTCATCATGGGCGGACGCAGTATAGGGATATGGGTGTATCGTACACCCATTTTTAAAGAAAAAAACCCAGTATTTATATTGCACGATGACTCCGTCCAATCGGCTGCCTAACCCACCTGCCACTCAATCATACCGCCCACGCCACCAGTAATTAGCAAAGCCCACCACAGCCTAACGCCCACCACGGTCATGCTGCCCCACGCCAAGCGCCTCACCTCACGCCCTCATGTCTCACGGCAGCCCTAACCCAAAGCGCTCGAGCGTTTCATCCCCTTTCTCTTCTCGCTCTGTGGCGGCGGTGGCGGCGACGCAAGGGGTGAGCACCGAGCGGCCGGAGCCGAGGGGAGGCGCTGGAGATGGGTCAGGCTGGTGGGAGCACACGGCGAGGTCGGACCACGCCGGCGCACAGCTAGACCGAAGGCACCGAGGGAGACGTGCATAGGGCCGAGGGCGCGGTGGCACAAATGTCCGAATACTCTGAAGGAAGCATTTCCAAGCACTTACACCAAGACATTATCATTTGATTAATGTGCATCATATTCGGTTTTCTCCTAAACAATTCTTCATGGGTGCTACACTGTGAACGATATTCGCTTGCTGTCATGATATATTAGCTGACATGAAAGCTATGCTTATATTGCATAGAAAACACACACAAAGTTCAGACAATCAACATCAATATTTATATTTTGAATCTTTATGTTTTATATTGTACAACATGTTTGTAACTCCGAACACCCATTATGAAAATCCTGGATCCGTCACCGGCTCTCATGCCACCATTCTGCCGTTTCTGTCGAGTATACAAAACTTCTCCGCGCCTGTGTTTTTTAGTATTTGCATAACAGGCCATCAATCAGCCATTTTTCATTTGTGAAAAGCACCTCGGTGTATCCGACCAAATATAATCGTAACAATGGTTGTATGTTTAATCACAGGGAAAAAGGCATACATTCAATTATAGCGACATTGACAGCTCTGGAGCTCACAAATAGATTCAATATGCAACATTCAGTTGAATCATCTAATGTAACCAGGAGTAAAACACAGAGATCATACTAGCATATAACAAAAACAGGAGTATTCTTGAACATTATCGTCAGTTACTAATAGCGTATTTTCATAGTTGTACAACTACATATTTGGCCTATACATGTATTCGTAATTGTCAATAACATCATTATTTTTGTTTACAATATTCACGGGAAAATTCACCATTACAAATCACAATATGCAACGATAAACTACATAGGCAAATCACAACAGATACGCTATCACGAAAGCACAGTCTAACACAATGATGTCTAGTAACTACATTACATGCAAGTCAAAGTTGGAGGAACGATGGTTACGTCCCGTTTGGAAGCATAAATGGTTTCCGATTCATGTGAAAATTAAACTCTTTTCTGTAAATTTCTGCAAAACCATTATGAAATTCTTACATTTTGTGGATATAATAGGGATATGCTACAGATCTTAGGATGATGTGACAATTGACAATAGCGTTATAGGTTTATCATTTCACGTGTTTTCTACAAAGAATCAGAGATGTCAGGCCTCAGGCGGTCGGACCGGCCAGTGGCAGTCCAACCGGCCTTAGTGGCAGTCGGATCAGCAATTTTAAAAAGTGGTATTTTGAGCTGGGCCAAAAATAGATGGCGTAGGCAAGAGAGGGGATTCTATTGCACTTGGTATCATAATTTTTAGAGTCTCCAGTCAAAAGTTATATTCGTTTGAAAATTCCAGTAGATTTCAGAATTTCAGGGGTTGATTTTGGCTAAGTTCCAACTGGCCATGGGGGCGGTCTGACCGGTTTTCACTTGGATCGTCGTCCTTCGTGGTGACGATGTTTGGTTGTTAGGTAAAAGTCATGAGTTTCAGTGCATATGTATTGCATGATGCATGTTTTGACTAACATAGGTCAAGTTGTGAAGAACTTATTCCCAGATTCGGTTTACTTGTCTATTGTTGTGCAGGTTGCTTGGTGGTCAACGATGGTCAACGGCGAGGATGATCGGGACTAGGCTTGGAGAGCTGAGGTCCAGAACGATCAACGATGCCAAGTGAGGTCAATGAACTCAAGCGTGGTGCAAGATGGACAAGGGTGATCTATTGGCTAATCTGCGGCGCAAGATGGCGCAAGGTGTAGCTAATTAGATCAAGAGGAGATAAAGACGACGCATTAAAATACGTGCGTGTGTGACCCGTTTGTTTTGGCCTTAACGGGAGCCCAATTGATTTAAACTTTTAGAAAGTCTAAGCCTCCACTATAAATAGAGGGGGGTGGTGGCTGCCCCCTCTCTCTCGCCTCGTTTATTGTTTGAAATTCTAATTTTGCTTAGGGAGAAGAGATGTGGAGGTTAGGGTTCTAGAGATTTTTGATTTGATTTCGTTCTCATAGATTGAGCTTTGCCCTCCATTGATGGAGTGACTGTAAGCCAAAATCATATCAAATCAATACAAGGAAAGTTTGATCAATGGTTTGTCTTTCTGCTTTCCTTGTCTCTATTTGATGATTTTGAGTCTTTCTTTGATCCGTGAGTTTTTACTTGATTTAGGCCCTGTTTGGCACAGCTGTGGTTTTTCTAAAAAGCGGCTTCCTACCGTCAGTAGGCTTTTCCTAACAATGAATGGTCGTGCTTTTCTGATTTGGTGTTTGGTTGTCTGGCTTTTAGGTAGGCTGGCTGCAGCTTCCGAGATATGAAATGTCTGAAATGCTCATGAGGACAGTAATGACTTATTTGATGTCGTTTAACTAAATTAACAACATTAAACGGCATTTAACGACATTTAAGAACATTTAACAGTATTTAACAATAAAACTTCAGAAAGCATGTGAAAATAATCTAGACTAGAAGATCAGTCCCTTATTCATAGTTTAAATTGGCAAGTACTACATGCAAAATACTGCATATATCTTCCATCTATCCTATCGTCATGCTACCAAAGCTATTGCAATAGCGCCACGAGGCCGCTCATATCAACATCATCCATAACAAGCAGATCATCATGTGCGCCGAGGTTAGTGGACATGTCCCCGCCTACATAATCATCATTCCGCCTCGCACGAGCAAAATCATTATCAATCAAAGCACTATTTCGAATAAAATTATGCAAAGCCATTGTTGCAATGATAATTTTCTTTTGCTTGTGCTTATTGTAACTTAGAATTTTAAGTAGACTCAATCGAATATGCCAGTGGGAAGGCGAACATGCAAGATTGCTTTAAATACTAGGTATGAGGTGGGTAATTTCTGCGAAGTCTTGGGGTATTCTTGGAACGCTGGAGGTGGGAAGTCGAAGCACCTCAACACCGCTTTTTGGCTTCCATATGTATTGACACTTTGAGCTTCCTGTGAAAGCTTTAAAAGCCAACCGCTTGGCGCTTCCGCTTTTCTCACCAAAAGCCAAAGCGTAGTCGTATCAAACAGGCCTTATTCACGTGATCTAGCTTGCTGTGATATATGGAAACATATCTATGATTATCTTGATCATCAATCACACACGAGCAAATTTTTGGATCTAGTTTTCGTTTTGACTCTGTTTTGAACCATCCTCCTCTCAAACGGAACAGGATCGTAATTCTTTCAAGAATTTCCATAATCTTCGATTGGAATAGGTTCCTGACATCATAGAGAATGTGTGTTCCAAGTTTCATCGAGTTTGGAGTTGTATATCAAAAGTTACATCAATTTGCTTGATCTCTGTTTGTTGATCTGTTCTTGACCGGCGCATCACCAAAGACTAAGATTTGTTTTGTAGCTTGTGTTAATTTTTATCGTATTTCTTAGGGGGTTAAATTGGATTCAATACTAGTCTTCCGCTGTATTGGTATATTGATCTTCATAACTTCCATAGCTACTAGAGTAAAATCTTATTGAATCAATTAATTGTGAAAAAATGAGCGTGCTCCTATTCACCCCTCTAGTCTTCTTTTCGGTCCAACACATTCCAAATAGAGCCTACATGTATACTATTTGTAAAGAAAATAAACCAACTGAGCAAGGTCGGCCGAAAAGTTACATGAGCTTGAAGGGTCGGTTCACACAAAACGCACAATCGGATAGGGATAAAATGGTTCGAATAGTTTCCGACCAATTCAGATCATTTTTGGATACGAATGCTATCGGCTCGGATATTTATCGGATCGGATCGAAACGAAAACGGGTTATTTTTGTCGAAACGGATACGGATTCGGTAGCGCACTATCCGTCGAACACGAATATGGTTTAGGATATCCGGAGATACATAAGTGCGGATATCTGGAGGTGATATTTGAGGCTGCATGTGCATTGTCTTTTAAAGATTATAATTTTATTGTTTGAAGTCCAAATTATACGAGTAGGCTAAATTGTAGCTCTCGATGAGATCTACAACTTTGTATTTGTAAATATTTTCATTTGAATCCATTTAATTGCCCAAAAATACGTCCACATATCTGAATAGTGTTTTTAGCACCAAATGTTTTTTCAGATTTTGCCCAAACATGACTCTTTTTTTTTCTTTTGGAAGTTCCAAAACACAATCATTATGCATATAAATTTTTTAAAAATTAATAGAAAATATTTTATAATGAGTTAGGCAATGTATATGAGGCATACAATAGATATCGAGTAAGCAAAAGTGGTAAATAAAACATATAAAAAAGATTATATTGAGTTATTTTACATTAAAAACATATTAGAGAATAGATGTAAATATGTACACATATACTGAATTGACGAATATTTTGATCATATAAACTCTTTCTTTGATTCGGTTGCTACAATATGAACAATGTTCTGAGAAATATTCGTGTCTGTATTCGTTGACTCATATTCACTTCGTATTTTTATTTGATATTATTTATATTTATTTATGAGATATTCGTATTCATATTAGCTTTTCGGATAAAACATTAAAATAAATATGACACAGCCCGTTGTGCCATTTAGGTTTTCACCCCTGCCGGTGGCATTTAGGTCATTGCGCGTCGGGTCGTCATTTGCGTGTGGAGCGAGAGAGGTAAATTGCTAAACACAGGAAAACCAAAAGGCGAAGGCCAAAGCCAGAGGCGAGCTTAGGGGCAGAGGAAGAAGCACAAGAGCGCGGAAGATTCTGGAAACCCTAGACCTTGCGCCACCTCGCCCTCTGCCTCCTTCGCCCGATCCGATCCAAGATGGTCAGTCCCTCTTCCCATCCTTTTCCTTCTAGTCCGACTCGCCGCAATTTTTTTTGTAGATTTTTTGTGTCCTCTGATTCGTTTGTGCTTGAAATGGCACTGTTGATGTGTTTTCCCGTTTGATTTAATTATTCGTGTATCTGTTGTCAAATCTGCGCGAAGGCGGTGCGCATGTGGTTTTATCGGATATGTGATTTTTGTGCGTAATTTGTAATGTTATTTTGTGCGTGCAGCATAAGCTGGCGAGAGGAACCCGCGACAAAGTGCAACAGTTCATGGCCATAACCGGCGCAAGGTACAATTTTGTTAAGCATTTTTGGATCTTGGAATTCAACGGTGAATGGTAATTTGGGCGGCAGTTTAGTTATCATATCGAGCTTTCTAGGTGATGAGTGGTGGTGATGTGTTACGTTGCAGATTATTCAGAGAACTAATTTAATGTTGCGTTAGAACGTGATCTTTGCAATAAGCTTATGTTATCGTGTGTTTTTGGTGTAACGTCATGGAGTTTAGTGCTCTTCTTTGCGCTTAGACTATTTATTTTGTTGTGCAAGCAAGTGGAAACGCTGAGCTTGACTTTATTATTAATTTTGCACTTCAATGCAATTTTCCAATGAGCTGGGTGATGATCTTTCCTTTTTTTTCGAATGGAATACCATCTTTTGCTGAAAATCATCTTATTCAAGAAGTTTCTTGGCTGCAAGGGTGATCTGTCTAGTAAGTTATCCCGGAAAATTGCTAGTTTTATACATTTGGAGCAGGACCTGAGACCAACTGAACCATGGAGGAGCACAATGAATTTTTAAACTCTATTTTTGTTACTGTATCCATCTTGATAATCTGCTGCTCACTTGTTCTAGATGATATGGCTGATCAGATTGTTTGAGGCAATTTGCTCTGATTTATGGCCTACATTTACATTACTATGCAGAACAATTAAGTGTCACGTGTGATTAGCAGTTTTTAACTATCCAAAGGCAGGTCAGAATTGCAAATGCATAACTAAATTCACTAGGGTCATTTGGACTGCTCATGATATTTGAATAATGAAGTGTGATTATAAAGGTGGTGCCTCCAATGTTTAGAAACAGTACGTTGAAATTCATTATGAAAAGACCATATGAAATTTAATATTTTTTACGGCTTGTTTGTTTAGACCCTTCATTTCTGTTAATTTTCGCAAGTGTTAAAATTTTCTCCCAGTGAGAAGGCTTCCCTTGAGGCTCTAAAAGCTAGTGATTGGCACTTAGAAGGAGCTTTTGATGTTTTCTATAGCCAACCACAAGTCGTGGTTGCTAATTCTCGGCATCTAGAAGAGCTGTTCAGCAGATATAAAGGTGAAATTCTAGAATTTCTGTTAGAATGTTACACCTGGCAACTTAAGCTCTGCAAATGTTTTTCACGAATGTTACACCTGGCAACTTAATCTCTGGAAATGTTTTTCGCCCTTACCATCATTGGATTTATGACCTTTTCAGAACCAGACGCTGATATAATAATGGTGGAGGGCATATCACAGCTTTGCAATGATCTGCAGGTTAGGAGTGGTGGCTCTTATCTTCTAATGTTGATTAGATATTACTCAGCTGATGGTTTCAATCTGCAGATAGATGTAACACATACCTATTACATAGTTATCATACATTGAGTTAAAAAATATTGAACACCCTTCATTAGATGCGATATTTTCTTCACAGTGCTAGCAATCAACTATGTATATCTATCAGCCATTTTTCTATGGACGGGAGGAACTATTTATTTTGTATTTGTTCTATCTTCATTGGCTTTTCATTTTATGATCATCTGTAGTAAATAATGGGCACAAAAGGTCTGCATTGAATTGTCTAGGAGTATGGATGTATTTACTGTGTAGACTGGCAAAAATCGTTAAGTTATTCTTTCTATTTCTTGTTAGTTGTTTGGTTCCAGATAGATGCTATCGGTGCCGGTGCTGTTTTTTGCTCAGCACTCAGCAGAAAACCTCTATGTTGTTTATTTTGATTGGCTATGTTACCTTTATATCCATGATCTCTTATGATTTCTGATGTGCAAATTATGTTCTTTTGTTTCAGGTGGATCCTCAGGATATTGTTATGGTACATACTGATCTTATCTCGTATCTACTTTTTCCTCAATTGCTGTCCAACACTGACCAGATGGAATTTTCTTGAAGCTCTATATTAAGTTTGATATAGGGATATCACCTTTTTATGTACTATGGTGTACTTTTCTGTTATTTAAAATTATATTACCATCTTTCTATCATCATTTTTCATTTCTCTTTACTGGTAACAGCTTGTCATATCATGGCACATGAAAGCTTCCACAATGTGTGAATTTACTTGCCAGGAGTTCATTGGTGGACTGCAGTCAATTGGGTGAGATTGCTCTGTGCAATTTCTATCTTCATGACTTATGTACACCACGTCTCTAGATCCTAATTTGTTTACAATTAAATGGTTCTGAAAGATCTATATGTTATTTGCAGTGTGGATTCAATAGAGAAGCTCCGTGAAAAATTACCATCATTACGAGCTGAGCTAAAAGATGATCGTAAGCTTTCTTTTTTCAGATATAATGCTACTCTAATTTGAACTAGGATACTGCTAGTATAACATATCTGCACCAAATTTGTTTGGGCAAAGTGGAATAGGTGAGCATTATGACATGGTTTTATCTGTCTGGGACTTAACTGTTCATTTTTGCCTAATCCAGAGAAGTTTCGTGAAATATACAACTTCGCATTCACCTGGGCAAAGGAAAAGGTACACTATTTCTTACGCGTGTATTCAATATCGATCAGTTCTTTTTGTTAAGGATATTTGTGGTATTCCATTCCTAGTCTAAGGTTTACTCTTGTGTGTGTCCTTGTGCTATATATTGCCCCTTGGGCTATTACAATACAACTGACTATTCACATTTGCACTCCCCCTCTTTATCTAACATGGTATCGGAGCTCTAGGTTCTCTCCTAACCTCCGCTCGTCCTTCACTGCCCCTGCCCTCGGGAGAAGCAATCTCCACCCCAGGGGCGGCCTCCTTCTAGTCGTAGTCTTCTTCTTTAGTAAAAGCAGTAGCACAACAAGCAGCAAGTCGAGGATGTCCCTGCCTCTGAGGTGTCGCCCAGTGTTGCCTCCGCCTTCGTCGTGCTGCCATCGTCCCCGGTCACCGCCAGGCCTCCGTATGTGGCGGCTAGAGCGAGACCTCCTCAGCCTCGATCTGACACCGCCGCACGCCGCGCCGTCGAGCAAAGCCTCTCCTCCGCCTATAGCACCACCGGTGACTCCACCCTAGCTTCGCGCTCGCACTACTCGTCCTACTCTGGATCCGGCCTGGACTGAGGCGCCACCGCCTCCGGAGCTAGCTTGCGAGCGCCGTCGCTGCTCCAGATCCGGCCTGAACTGAGGCGCTGCCCAGCTGCTCCGCCCGATCCGCTCCAAGCCATCTACACAGCCTTGGATCGAGCTGCCGCCTCTCGAAATTGGCAGTCGCCGCGCCGCATGCGTCGCTGCTGCCACTGAAGCCGCCGCCCCATCACCGCTTGGACGCGCACGTAGGCGCTCGACCGCCGCCAGCCACCGCTAGTTGGAAGAATGAGAGGGAGAGGGAGAACCATTGGTGTTTTGATTTATAACCAGATTTGGCCGGAGCCGCTCCGGTTTCATCGGCTCCAGCTTCGGCTGATCTGGCTCCAACTTCTCCTTTAGGTACAGCTAAGCTCTGGCTTCTGCATCTGCTGCTCTGCTTCTTGCAGCAGCTTCTTCCGTTGTTAAAGCTTGCTGGTGTTAGTATCTGTTGCTCCTTTGAGTCCTTTATTTTTTCCTTTGAATCCATCCAAGTCTGTAGCACTCATCTTTGAGTTCGTCTAAGCCTGCGAGTCTATAAAGTCCTTGTCAGTCAGCCGATTGCTTCCTGGTACATTCCTTCCCTTTCGCATGGCAGTAGCCGCCGCTCTTCTCTCTGAGTCGCTGCAGATCGTCGAAGTCATTATGATGCCGCTGTTTCTCTCTTAAGCCGCCACCCCGAGCTTCTAAGGCCGCCACGCTTCTTCTGCATTGCGCCTTCGCTACGCTTCTTGTGCACTGCGCCGCCGCTATCTCGGGTTTCGATCTGCGCCGCCATGCTTCTATCTATTCCTCTTCTGCTTGATTTGATAGCTCTCTATTCTTGTTTTTTCATCATCATCTTCGTTGTGTTGTCGCGGTTGATTTTGCTCCCGTTTGCCTCTACTTTCTCAGCCCCTGCACCTTGTGCTTTATGGGTTGTTGCACGACTCTGGATGGGAGATGTTTTATACTCGACATATTTTCCGAGAGCTGTACGTTATGACGACGTTACCAAGACTCGAACTTTGGATTTCCCTATTTTTGTGTCAACCCTTTCAAATGCAATGCTATTGCATATGCCTCACATTTGAGGGGGTGTTAAGGGTATTTTGGGTATTCCACTCCTAGTCTAGGGTTTACTCTTGTGTGTTCTTGTACTATATATTGCTCCTTGGGCTATTGTAATACAACTGACTATTCACATTTGCACTCCCCTTCTCAATCTAACATTTTTGTGTGTCTCAATATTGTTTTATGTGAATATCATGCTACAGGGTCAAAAATCTCTTTCGTTGGAGACTGCTATTGGTATGTGGCAGTTGCTATTTGCTGAAAGGCACTGG
The DNA here is from genome assembly GCA_036346395.1 of Hsuehochloa calcarea. NCBI lineage: Eukaryota > Viridiplantae > Streptophyta > Magnoliopsida > Poales > Poaceae > Hsuehochloa > Hsuehochloa calcarea. The sequence continues at coordinate 62,429,574 of CM070596.1, forward strand.
CCCCTAATCGATTACTGGTGCCAGTTTCTACAGGTAGCATAGTACCATCTGTTTCGTCAGAGCACATTGCTGTTTTGACAAGTTAACAAGACGGTGTGGTGTTGCTTTGTTGTTTCAATCTATTTCTTTCAGATAAGGCATAATAAAGCAATCTCCAGGGACACATGGGCTCAGTTATTGGAATTTGTGAAGGTAACCCCCCCCCCCTCCCTCCAAAATGCACGTGTGTTTTAGATGTTGGTTACCCAACCATAATATTGATTTGGATTTTTAAGTAAATATTTCATATTCCTGTGCGACAATCAGTTTAATAGCAGCTTGTAATCGCTACCTTTTTTCTTTGTAATATCAGCCGCTTGTGTCAGCTTAATAATGCTATTTGATGATGCCAAGGATCCTTGGCTATATGTTCTCTCCTTGTGCGGTTGGAATCTGTTTATTGTTTCGTTTGTCTGAGCTAACAATTGTGTTAGTCTGACTGTTCTACTCTGTTGCTGCAGACAATTGACCCTCAGTTAACCAACTTCGATGAAGAAGGTGCTTGGCCCTATCTAATAGACGAATTCGTGGAGCACTTGATAGAGAGTGGGGTTGTTCAGCGTAGGAAGTGAACAGAACAGAACGAGTCCTTTTAGATGTGATTGGGCTTTAGAGACATAATTCATGCCCCGCCATCTCTGCAATGTTCATAGTTGGATGTTCGCATTCATTTCACCACTGGCTGGAGTTTACTCCCGTATGCAAAGCATGCAATATTGACAAAGTTGTGTGGATGTGCTGGGAAATGGTACCGAAATGAAATTGAAACTCCTGTTACTGCCATTTGCTTTCAGCATCTTCTGCCATAATCTTTATTGTGATTTTGCTATCTGAATCTTAAGTCTCGCCTGCTATGAATGTGGTCCGTTTCTCGCGTGATGGTATTATTAGTAGCTGCAGGACTTGAACTGAGGCCCCAGATTATCTGGGCACAATCAGGGCAAAACAGGGAAGCAGACAGGTTCAGTTGAAATTGAAGAAACTTGCAAAAATGGATCCGCAATAACTTAACTGGTGGGTACTACAAGACCTGTAGAGACAGCTACAGGCGCAAGCGCAACACACATATTCTCGCCATCCAATTGCTAGAGGAATGCTGATACTTGGACATCATTCACGAGGCTGCAATGTTTACTGCTTTCCATGATATAATTTAACCAATTAAATGCAGCTCATCGAGCGTTGTACACAAGTGTTACATTCCAGTCAAAGCATTCAGCCTTAACCACGGCACTTACATATGGTGATAGAATGCATCATCGTCAGGTCATTCGACAGGAAATCGAGAGATTCCTTCCATTCCTCTCCTCAGCCCGCCTTGCCGAGGGAAACCGAGGCAGGCCTCCTCACTATGTAAAAACGAAAAGACTTTGCAACCAAGCTATTGCATGTTTGCAGTTGCTCAGGCTCAAGCGAACAAAATAACAAGGGGGCATTACACCGAATCAGCCCAAGTGGTTCTCCTTCTCGACGGCATTCTTTCTCGGCCGAGCCGGAACAGCACTGGCGTTCTCCTTGTTGCTGCTCACGGACTCGTCGGGCTTAGTGGCGTTCCGGTCCGTGAGAGGTGGGTTGCTATCCGCGGGTACCGAGGACATTGCTCGGGGCAATCTGAGAGGAATATCACCTCTGTTCCGGGGAGCGGCTTCGGTGTTCTCCGGCGCGGATGGTGGGAGAGGGTCTGAAGGGACGAGCTGAATTGTCGACTTGCGCCAGTTCTTCCTCTGCTTCGGTTTTGCCCCGGTTTGTTTCACCTGGAAGGAGATAGTTTCACAAGCAAAATAAGGCCACGGCAAAAGATTGGTTACGACAATTCGGTTTTGTATCCAACCAAATGTGCATGACGCATCAGCTGGGGCTGCCACATGCAAATATAACAGAAGCAATAACAGTGTTGGGTTGTTGGGAACGCAGAATGCTTCAGGATTTCAGATGAATTGTGATTTTGAGCCATAGTGGAAAGCATAATACTTACCTCGTTATTTCCAATGTCAGCCAATGGTTTTCTTGATTTTGGCTCTTGAGCTTCCTTGTCAGTCATTGCATTCTCAAGAAGCATGATTCCCTGCTTCACAATTTCCTGCGTTTTGGCATCATCTGAAGACGACACATCAAAACACTCCCCACCTACCTTCCGAGATGCGTCATCTATTTCTTGCTTCATGTGCACCCTATTGGCACATCTGGAAGCAGTACATCCACAAGCAGCACCGCATTGTGAACCTGAGGCTCTGCACTCACACTTTTTGGTCTTGCATAATGATTGTTTCGAACATGAGCAGCACTGTGAAGCAACATCTTTTTGCAAAGTGGACTTTTCGTCACTGGGCATCTCTGACTTCGCATTTTCCCTTGTATTATTGCTACCCAGGTTAGGATTCAACTGGTCGGACTTTGTTCGCCGACGTGCTCTGACTTTCTTGGACGATGCAACCCAGTCTGAATCAGATCCGTCATTCATATCTTCTAACTCTTCCGACTGCTCAGAGTCTGATATGTCCATGTCGTCCGACCAATACATGTTCTTACTATAAGTGAAAAATTGGGAAGCTCGAGCGCCCTGCATATAGGGACAATATCATACATTTAACAAGGAAAACATGCGGTGTGTGGATTGGTTATGAATATCACCAGATGTACTCTAGATGAAGAAAACACACAAGGTTTCCTAATATACCTTTCGTATAGCATAAGTTTGACCATCTTCTGAACCGTCAGTAACACTTCTTGAAGCCCCAACAGATTTATTTGCATTGTTCATTGCAGTAAAAAGCTGTCGATTAGAATAAAGTATCAGCGTACCAGTGATAACTGAAATCATATCTACAATAGTGAAATACATTACGAAATCCCCAGTGACGTAATCAAATTTTCTTAATGCAAAATTGAGCTAATCTTTACCTGCATATTTTGATTATTTAGATCCTTTACTTGTGTTTCTAATTGTCTGATTTTCCCATTAAGCGCAACCACCTTTTCCTTCAGTTCACCAATGACGACTTCATTCTCTCTACACATTACCTCTTTATCGTGTAGTTGACATCTAAAGTGACAAAGAAAATAAGAACATATTTAGGAAACCAGGAATGTCCATATCATATGGTATACACAGCTTCAATCATGAAAGCAAACTCTACATAATGTATTTAAGGAATTTAAACATCATTGACAAAGAATGCCAAGTACAGCATACCTTGAAGACGATGCTAACTGAAAAAGGTAATTCATTGTGCTCTTTGCATCAGGCAGTGACCTTACATGGTTCCATCTGCCTCTACCATTGAATACTCGCTCCCGCTCCTCCGCTTCAGACAGTTGCGAGGCCATAGACACCATGGCACTAGACGATGATGACAGCATGTTTTCTAGTGCTGATATCCTAGAACTTCTAGCGCTAGGAGACATAGCCTGAGGACACTCCTTTAGCTTTGCTATTTCCTTGGATATTGTTGCTCTCCTGTTTTAAGAACAAAAATTCCCTGTCATAGATGCAAATCTAATGCAGAAGACACTTACTGTACTGAACCTACTGAGGTACAATTTTTCAATAGACACTGATAAACAAAAGCATTAGAAACCCAAGCTCTATATGATATCAACACAGGAAAACTGAGACTTACTCTTGCATTTGTCGCTCATAGTGCGAACGCAATTCATATGCCCTTATAGTAACTTCAAGTTCATCATCAATGGTTCGCATTAAGGCCTAGTGCCATATCAAAAGAATATTTTAGACATAATACAACATGAAAGTACAAGGGACTGGTAATTGTATCTGTTAACTAAAACTTTTAGGTTTTTAGTAAGAGAACCTGAACCCCTGATCCGCTTGCACTTCCTGGAAATTTACGAATTTCAACCAAAAGAAAAAATTCACGAGTTAAGACTTATGAGCACACAGAAATCTGAATGGGAAAAGAAGTCACTGGTTGTAGCTTTTTACCATATGTGTCACGGGTGGACTTCTTTGCTTCAAGCAACTCCTTCAGTCTTTTCGTGGCCATTGTAGCTTCTTCAGTTTTCCGCTGTAAAACCTACAGTTTGCAGCAGAATGGCATAACTACCATGCCCTTTGAAAGCTAAAAGAGATATAAATGGGAAAACTAACCATTTTTTGCCTCTGGTTTAAGGCAAGGAGTTTATGCATCTCATATTCACTTCGTCTCCCTTCCTTCTTGAGCTAATTAACAGACACACGGCATTATCACCACAAGTCCTTTGAGAAATTGGGAGTTTACAAGAAATGTGAACTACAAACTGTAAGAACAATTACCTGAAGCACTTCCTTTTCACGAGCAGCCTTCCAAGATCTAAATTGCTCGGATTCTTGCTTGATCTTTTGTTGAAGTTGAACCTAAGATAGCATGAAAAGAAGATATGTCAGAAGATAAAACTAAATTAAATTTGGAAAGTTTGGAGGGGAAAAACCTTCTGAGATTTTATGCGCTGAATTTCTTCTTGTAAACGCTTAGCTGCCTCATCACTTTTATGTTTCTGTCGTAGCAGCTGTTGTTGAGCTTCCTGCTTTTTCTTGAGCTCAGAGACCTGCAAATGGTGTCCATTTAGAATATGAGGAAGATAACAAAACAGTTGCTGTGTGTACACACCTGAGATTCAAGAGTATTCAACTTCTGAAGATAGCTTTCTTTCAGTTTTTGTGCGCTCTCATCAGTAGAAGATATATGGGTTAATGCATGACGAAGATCCTCAATTTCTTTCTGTAAACGCAAACCAGGTTACAAATGTTTCAGAAAAAAAGAGTAAAGAAACCAGGAAATTTAAGTACGTAAAACCTGAAGGGCCTTCTTTTCTTGCTCCATCTCATGTAACTTCTTCTCATAATGTTGCTTGAGAACAGAGGTGTCACTCTTTGCGAATTGTTTCATTTCTACCTTTTGGAAGTGAAAAGTAGGTATAATTATACAAAACCAGAGCATAATTGCAACTATATGTGTCATAAGTTAGTTATTTTTGAACATGAGTGTGCAACTGGGCTTGAGGAAAGAGGTAAAATCGGTACATGTAAATAAAACTATAAACCTAATGTTAGAAGAAGGAATTCATAAACAAAGTGTTGATCAAGCCAAACAAATGGCTGTAACTTCGTATATATGAACAACCACAATCGTTAAGAAAGGGAAATAGTACCTCCTTTTGCTGAAGTCTTTTATCTAGTTCCTGCAGCTCCTTATCAAGTTTATCTTGCAGGGATGAATGTTCTCTCTCCTTTTCTTCTTCATCAACTTCACCTGGAGATAGTAGAGTTATCCAACAGTATAAAGTTTGTCAAGGGATACTAGAGCTCCTAGCTGGGCGAAATTCTACAGTTTTTGGGAACTGCCAAATTTGGTAAAACTAGCCAAGTGCCCGTGCGTTGCAACGAATTTCAAACAAACATAATATAAGTTATAAACTTAGAAACTAATATGCATAAGGTAATTATTCCTACAAATGAAAGTTTCACACATAATTTGCATTCAATCAACAAGCCACAAGCATATATAATCTAATTATCCTCAGAAGATCCTTCAAATATCTTATATATGTGCGCACATATTTATTCACAAAAGATCCCATCAGCTCAAAAGGAGCGTAGATGGCAGACTCATTATCAAGCGTAGATGGCAGACTCATTATCACCATCAAGTGATTCTTTCATAATAGTAAAGATAAAGATCATCATATGCACAGTGTTCTACTATAATGTATACAGAAAGGAACTACAGGTACGTCACACTTGAGATACAGAAAAAGGAAATGTTGATTTCTATCTTCTTTCCAGACAGCTATTTGAACAAGTAACGAAGTAAAACCCTGCTAACATCAATCTCAATTGCAAGCTACAGCACCAAAAGAAGAAGAAAAATCCTAAACAAGTGTAAAGTATCAGCGACCAAAGGCAAGCTGTAATGATCATGTTACTAAACAAGCAAATGATGATAAGCAGAGAATGCTAGCTCCAACTGTGATAGCAGTCACCAAATTGTAAAATGTTACTACTGAAAAAAGGGTGCTTATTAGAGAAAGTGCTATTAACATATTGTATGAATTTGTTTCGGTAACTTACTTGAAGCGTCAGGTGTTGCTACTTCACATCCCGAACCCAAGTCTTCTAGAAGCATGTCCTTATCCATGGCAATCCGATCATGTAAACCATTTCTGCAGGTAGTGGAGAACTTTTGCCGCATCAGTTCACCCTCCAACTGCTGAATCTTCAATATATAGCTCTTCATAAGGTCTACATCCTGCCCAGAACCAAAAACAACAAAAATAAGAAGTTCAAGTAGGCTGATATTACAATGTGCGCAGAATTTTGTAGAGGGGTAAGTAGAGATGTGATTTCACGCACCTGGTCAATATCAGCATTCTCAATATCATCCCATGATTTTCCGTTGCGTGCTGATTCAAGCTTCAGCATCAATTGATCCTTTTCCAGCTGTAACCATAAACCATGTAATTAATTTGTTATTATGTTGCGCTATGTTAGCAAAGCTATTCATGTGAACTTGGCTAACAACTTTCTGTTGTAGGGATAGTACACAGGTACAGAGAAATGCCATGTGCTAAAAATTAATAGCATAGAATTAACAAAGAACTCATATAGCTCTGATAAATAATGCTATATACAGCACTTCCGAGCAGAAAGAAATCATAGATACCTGGGCAGCAAGTGCACGTTGTACCAACTGCTCACAGGACAGATCCCTTTCCTTGAGCTCATGGTTAAGATCTGAATTTTTTCTCTCAAGCAAAGAGACTTTTTGTTGCAGCAACTGAAAGATGCAGAAAACAACATTACATAATAAAGTCAAGTAGTTCAACCAGTAAAGGCAGAACAGACAAACAAACCTGAAGTTCCTCTAGCGCTGCACTCCCACTGCGGGAAAACAGAAGCTCAGTTTGCAGCTGCTCTAACTGACTCCTCAATTTTTGCATCTCCGCTGTAACTGGGTCACGGTTTATCTACACAAGGCACAAAAGGATGAACAAATAATATCAACCCAAAAGAGATACAGGAAGCCCTTCTTTTAAGGGAAGAGAAAGCATACCACTGCTTTATTTTGAATATTGCGTGCACGATTGGCATACTTAAGTGTATTTATGGTTTCTTCCGCATTTGAATCAGCAGGACTAATGCAAGCTACAAGAAAAGAAAGAGCAAAGAAAATTGTTTTTTAGTAAAAGTTGCTTCTAATACGAGGATATATGTGTGGAAAAATAGACCTACCAATCATAACAGTTTTACTGTTTCCTCCTAGAGAATCCTGCAAAAAAAACTTTTGTCCTTAGCACAGCCCAGTATAAATGTAACAAGGCAAACCGTTCGTAAGTTACAGCATGTTAAAGTTCCATAGTTCAGTTTTCTGACATTAACTAATGTAAGATCAACAAAGAAATACAAATGATCAGGTGTATGTCCATCTTAAGTAAAGGTGATCATAAACTAAACATGGAAAGGGTGCTCAAACATTAGAGAAAATGTGATGGCAACAACAGAGATATAACTATTGAAGACACTGCACTAGCTGGACTAGAGAGTTGTAGGAAGTACCGACACTTTAAGATGGTGTCAGGGCTGCCACACACATAAGATTAGATGTCCATTATTGCAAGGAATTGTACATATTTTCCAGTCCAGGTATTTGTGAATTTTAAATTATGATATGCTGATAACATAACTATGAATATAATATTCATACCTGCAGAAGACGAGTTAATTTACTGTCCCGGTATGGGACAAATGCTCCTTCTTTCCTCTTCTTTTCATCACCTAATGCACTAATAACATTGCCAAGAGCTAGAAGGCCTCTATTTATGTGTATCCCTATACCCACAAAATAGATAGAACAAAATTGAAATCAGATGCCCAATTATATATTGAGCTAAAAAACATCTACAAACAACGGAAGAGCCTTGCTTGCCTTCTTTAAGCCGTAATCCATCAGCTCCTGTCCGTTTAGCCCTTTCAGAACCAGCTAGGTCAACTAGATGAAACTTTGACGATAAAATATCATAGTCATTACTAGCTGACTTGTCAAATGTAGAACCTGAGGTCCTCTTTTGCTCGATACATATTGTAAAGATAGCATGAGAGCGGCTACAAAGAAACAATGACATTTGGATAAAGAACTATCAGAGCTGCATATAACATTTAAAAAAAAGGTCAAACAACAATATCTACTAGTCCCATTCCCGTATAGTAATAGGCGCACAAAATACCATCAATGAAAATCAATTAAATTACTACATCAAACTGGCACTTTAACTATTTGAACCTCTACACTTGCAAGTACAAACAGCATGCAAGTAGCTCGCCCTTCCACACTAAAGTACATATGGCAATACAAAAGGCAACAACAGAACATGTATGGTCAAAGCCAATTTCATTGCGCATTTCCACTAATCGCTAACAATGAACGTATAATTATTTAAAAGTAGTAAAACCACAGGAGATGAAAGATAGTATCCAAGCAGAACAAAATGTCGATACAAAAACATTCCTTTATAACTTACCTTGACTGACTATTCATGTTTGTACTTCCAGTTGCACGCGACGAGGACCCACGAGCCAAATACAATGCCATTTCTTCTTTTAACTTCACCTCAGCCTCCGTGACACCAGCAAGGGTAATGCCGCCATTCGCAGTCTCTCGAATCTGAATTGGCACTCTGGCAGGAGCTGCTGCTTTGGCAACAGACCCTGAATCATGTCTGAGGGCAGCATGACTTGCATCGAGCAAATCAAAGACTTCCTCCTTGAATATCTGAAATGTGCATCAACAGACCACGAAATGACCACAATCATAATGGCTGTTGGAACCAATAAATAAAAATAACTGTTATTAGCTTTCGTACCTCAATGAAGGATACCCTAATCAAGAACTCTGTATCATCCTTCATGGCATCAACTTTTCTGAATATTGTCTCCATAACTTGGGGAATTATTCCTCCACAGTTAGCTTCACCACTATAATTGGTACCCATTGTATATGTCTTACCAGAACCGGTCTAGAGTTGGTGCAGAAAAACAGCTAAGTTACAGAACATAATAATCATCTAAAAACAGTGTTAATTTCATCATATTAAAAAAATTTGCACCTGGCCATAAGCTAGCACAGTAGCGTTGTATCCGTGGAATAATGAGTCAATTAGCGGATGCACGCATTGCTCAAATATTAACGTGGAAGGAGAGCCTGTGCTGCCATAGACATGATCATAGGTGAAGACGTGTGGGCCAATTTGGACCTGCAATACCACATAACAGCATCATCAACATCCATTTGGGCCTGCAAGCCATTTTGAGAGATAAATATCCTGGTATAGTGGCAACCATGGATTGAAATACCGGCCGGTAACCGGTTTACCGGTGGGGGCCAGGATTTGAAATCCCGGCCGGTTTTTCCGGAGTTTGTAAATTCAAATTTCGAATTTCGATTGATTTTTAAGCAAAATTTAACGAAATTCAACCGGGAAAAACCGGTTACCGGTACCGGCCGCCGGCCGGTAATTGCGCCGGTACCGGTTTTTTTAGCCCTGGTGGCAACTGCAGAGCCTATACATGTTCAGCATTCTGGTCCAACAAACACATTGGAATTTAGAATTCTTGAAAAGAAATTGTGACTGGTGAAAGTATATTGCTTTTAAATATGCTCAAAATTAGCACATACAGCGGTCCCAAAGAACAACCCCCCTCCCCCCCTATTCATCTTCCATATGCACCCATTGGCTCTTGCTGAATCAGGCCGCCCAAACTATCCTCCAATTAGCTAAAACCTCCAGAAAATCTCGCGTCGTTCACTGATCTACGCTCGCGCATGCATCAATTCAAAATCCTAGAAGCGTCACGCTTTCCCAGGCTACCCGATCGCACCCAACCAAACACACCAGTCACCAGACGAATCGATACCTGCGGCTCGCCGGGCGTGACGGTGACGCAGTCGGTGCAGCCGAGGAGAAGCTCCGGCGTGATGAGCGGCCGGATGTTGACTGCCACCTTGACGCTGTCCTTCTGCTGGTGCGGCACCGCCTCCGAGCCCTCCATGGGAACCCTAACCACGAATCCCCAAAACCGATCAGACCAGCACTCGAAAAAAAACCCCAAAAATCGCCCCAAAAAAACGAAAAAAATCACCTCAGACCGGCGGATCTGGCCGTATCGGGGAATCTCCGCGAGATGCGACGACTAGATGTGCTAGGGTTGGGGATTTGAGAGGCGGTGAGCTTGGTTAGGGTTGGGGTTCGATCACCCTCTCGGAGAGAGAGAGGGGGCGGAGAGAGAGAGAGAGAGAGAGAGATTGGGGAAATGGCGAATGGGTGAGAGCGAGAAGCGCCCGCTCTGAGGAGTTCGAAAAAATAGAGCGTCACGTGACACCGTGTGCAATCCAATATCAACACAGACCATGTCTATGAACCGGTGACTGAATGCACTAGGCCCGTGTCTGTTCTCCCAACCCGTGGTGCATAGCCTTGGTCTATACCGTGCTTAAAGTCACGTGACCAGAAGATTGGAACGCTCGCGTGGGAATGCTCGACGAACCTGGTCTATGGGCACGCTGGGCCTCGCACCGTCGATTTTATGGGCTCGTTTCTTGTCCAACCGTTGGCTTGCCTAGCCTGGTTTACAGTGGTCTATGGACGTGGTCTATTCCGTAAAGAGGAGGTGGACCAAGGGCAGAGCTCGAGACCTCAAGCGTCGGATGCGATTTTCGAATTCAAATGGTAGGAAATGACGAGCTTGCCTATGAGAACGGTCTTCTTTTTTGTCAGGCACTACCATGTGGGCCCATTCTAGCGTTGGTTCTTTGTTTTGGACAGCATTGACGCCCGACCCTTGTATAGCAGTATAGCACGCAACGGGTTTTTTTTTATTCGAGCGAGCACACAATCGTAATTGATACATTCAGACGGGTAGCTGTGCTTTTTTAATGCTTGACAAGCTTAACGATTTGAAAATTTTCAGTGTCCTTGCACAAAGTGTTGCTTTTCGATGGATTGGTGCATGTGATTTGTCTCCGCGCTAATCACACATGCTTCAAATTCTATGGAAGACACGCTACATATATGAAATTTCCATGGCTAATTTCGGGTAAGGTCTATCAAATTCGACCTAAACTTGAGCTCATTTCAAATCCAACTTTTTGATATGGTTTGTTATTTTGAATTGGTAACACGACCATGCATACCCGAAACTCGGCACAATTCAAAGTTACCATCTAAACCTGATAAAAAGGTAGTCGGGATGGAGCCGTGTTTAGGGCTTTGTTTGGTTGGTGCCTAGGGCTTTATGTCTGGCAAAAAGTGGTGTCTAGAAATAGTGTAGAATCATGATGATTTTTGTTTTGCCGGGTAAGCCTGGAGATGTGGTGTTTAGCTGGAGATTTGGTCCTCGAGAAAGCGTAAAATTAAGAAAACATGTTATGGGAACGAGAAAGCGTAAAATCATGAAACACGCTTTCGTAATCACCCTTCTGAAACTAGTCAAATCATCACCAACCCATCCCCAGTCGTCTTCCTCATAGCGCCCCATTCACAAATCGCAGTGAAGGCGGCGTTGAGATGCAAGCGCGGCAGATTTGGTGGCGAGATGTGTGCGTTGTAGTGGCGGCGGCGGGATGCAACCGGGGAAGGAGACAAGATTCGACGGAGCAAGCGTTGATTCGGCTGTGAGATGTAAGCGCGGTAGCGGTGGGTGGAGAGGCGGCGCTTGGAGGAGGCCACGTCAAAGCTTCGCAGCGATGGGGGTGGCGCTTGGAGGAAGACGCGCCTAATGCCTAGGTGCTCGATCTTGTGCGCCTAGGCCTGGTGGGGTTGCCTAGACTAAAAAAACTACTCAGGATGGCAACTAAACACGCCCCTGTGGCGTCTCAGCCAATCACACACAGCTAAGGGTGGCGAACCAAGCACACCCTTATACTAGGGTGATAAGAAGCTTGTTTCGCATGTAAAACCAATGCTTTCCTTTCGATCCAAGCCATGAGCTTTAGTTGGAGTATTTTTTTAACTGGATTGGGTTATTTTTCCTTATGTTTAATTGGAGCTTGAGCTAAAATGCACAAGCTCAAGTGAGCATATGCTAATCAATTTTTGTATTCTAACCTCGTGTTTTGAATTTTTTATATCTGTGCCTACCTCGTTAGAGCTGAGCTGAACCTTGCTCAACCAAGCCCAAAGCTTAGCTGCAGCTTGCAAGCCAAACCTAGTAGCGCAAGCTTGTTGCAGATCTTGGCATACTAATTAGCGGTTACCCTTGCCTCACCCATAAATAAAACAATCGTGCTTGCTCTCTCCGGTCCTTGAGACAATACTTGTTTTGTAGACCCGTAAGTATGTACTCTCACTTCTATTATATCACTTAAACGAACATATTATATTTCTTTATCACTTTTAGTATATTTAAATATCAATTATAAGATACTTTAACGTGTCTTGATCGAAAAAATTACATTGGAGTCTTTTATTTTGTTATATATCTTTTTTCATATAGAAAAGAAGTATATACACAAATTTTGCTAAAAAAAAGTGGACTTTCATGAAATTTTTCATGGAACTCACTTTGGAGTATCTTATAATCATTATTGGAGTATACTCAAATAGATAAAAATGTATCATCATACGATTTACGTGGTATATGAGAAGTGAGAGTATGAGTATGTCAAGTTCTTTTAGGTGGTATATCAAAGGTGAGAATAACTACACCCGGGAGTAGAAAGTATTATATATATATAGGAACGTATCTAGTGCTAATAGGTAATTCAGTGCTAAGGTGCTAATATCAATCTTGACCGTTGGATCTGAATTGAACAACCAAGATTAACACGGGCCCCCACCTCTAAACCATTTAATCACTTTGCATGCTCTCACCTTCAATGCACCTTCATTAATGCATCTTCATTAAACATCATGCATGCTCTCACCTCCAACGGTCAAGATTGGTATTAGCACCTTAGCACTGAATTATCCATTAGCACTAGATACGTTCCCTATATATATATATATAACTTGATTGTTAATTGTATACAGGAAACCAAATATGTTATTGAAAATCACAGGGTAACCCAATCACAAATATAGGGGAATTATCTTAGCAAACACTACAAAGACATATAGGTTCGAAAATAACATATATATAACTTTGTCTGATCTTTGCAATGTTATGAAAAATATGTCAAAATGTAACATAAGATGTAGGAGAAGTCACATGTTTTATTTGGATCGGAGAAAAGGGAGTCACAGGAAAACCTTTATAAACTCGTAAAAAATCCAAAGAAGAAACATTTTGCTTGCAACCTTGCCGTTAAATTTGTGATTCAATGGTAGTGTTTTAATTCACCCTCGAACCGCATTATTCGCACTAGTACAAATAACTCGTGTTGAACTATAAGAACAATTGGATAGAAGTCTAACGTCTAGAAACACATGACATACGATTTGATTTGGTGATGCGAGCCACTTTAAAGCTGCGAGGTCAATTGGCTGCACAAATTTCTTCTCTGCAAAAACATACAATACAAGTGAGAATAAGTTTAAAAAACATGGTGCCTGACTAATATGAATTGATCCACATAAATAGATTATTACATATCTTGTTGGATTTTTATGTGGCTTTCAATATTTATTGTGGTTATTGTCTGTTTTAACTCAATTAGAGTTATTCATATTATTGATGTACGTGATGGGCAATAATTTTCATACGGAATTTAACTCGAGGAATTAATACTCGAGGTGTTGAGGACGGCTGTCCTGGAATATGGTAGACATATTTATTGAGATCGAGTCTACTGGAATTTAATATGCATGCATGTGATTAATCCGGATACAACACATGATGGAATAGCTGGGTTTATTTTGTAGGATCGGCTCTACATGCTGTTGATCCACATGATTAGATTGGAATTGATCTCGTAAATAATCTGAACATGGTGCGTGACTCACACATGTGTGCTAGGGACTAATATATTTTAGACTCATAAAACCGGTCTGTCTGATCGTGGTTAGTGACATGGTTCAGAAGTCTAATGGTGTACCGAAAACAGGTGGGTCAATTTATAACACTTGGAAGTGGAGTCTATAAATAGGCCCCTACCCTCTAGGCTCATTATGCAATTGTGAGCGGCACCACACAAAAGGTAGAGAAATAGAGGGTAGACTGGAAAGCCTTGACAAAATCAATCCAGGGTTTGCTAAAAACCTAACATTGGTATCAGAGCCAGATTCAGAGGAGTCACACACGGGAATTGATAAAAGGAAGTCATGCACGGTGACGTTGCATCACGTCCGTGTCGTGGTTTTGGTTTGTCTCCTTCGTCGATATGCACGCCATGAAGAAAACACGTGCATCTGCTGCAGCCGGCATGCGCCCGCCCAGCCGCTTGCGTCGTGTTGTTGTACGCAACACGGAATCGCTGTCCATCCAGTATATGTTTTTCTATTCCTAGATCCACTGCGAAGGAAGCAAATCCGCTACTTTTATCCGCCAATGTTTCTTCGTTTCCTCGATCGGCGCGCATCCTCAGTCGATTTTTTGTCGGACAAAGGAGGTGCGTGCCCAGTGCAGTCATTTTCTGCGTCCTCAATCTGCTTCCAGCACAGGAGGGCCTGCCCTGCCGTGTGCATTCGCTGCCTCCTCGATCTGCGTCGAGCACAACGACGCCTTACCGCTGTTGTTTTCAGCACACGCTTGCTGCTGCTGCACGGTGATCTGACGTTCGTGGAAGTTGTTGTTGTTTTTTCGCACACGGCGCCGGGAGTTGTTGTACCCGACACAGAAAGAAGATTGAAATTATTATTTTTCTTTCTCCGATCTGAAGAACTACAGATTCAAGTATCTCGCAATGGCATCTAACAATGTTTTTTCTTAACTGCTCGGATCTTGCAAATTGGATGGCTCAAATTTCACAGTTTGGAAAATAAAAATTAAGTTTTTGCTTTATGCTAAAAACATTTATTATGTAATAGACAAAAATGAACCAGAATAGCCAGAAAATGCCATTGTTGAGGAAAAAGAAAATTATACAGAAGAATATAAAAATTGGACAAGGGATAATAAAAAGGGCTCGCGTTCTTATGTTGGGATCAATGACTGATTCTTTAGCTACTGAGTGTGAAGGTGAACGGAATGCGCGGAAGATAATGCGTAATCTGGAACAAGATTTTGGTGAGGTATCTCTTATTAAAGTGCTTAATCTTGTTAATCGTTTTCTCTCCACCAAGATGTATGACACTACTTCAATTAATGAGCAACCCAATAAACTCTGTATTTTAGTAGAGGAATTAAAAAAATATTGGTTATCCTTTTTCTGGAGAAGTGCAGGTCATGGTTGTTCTGAACTCTTTGCCAAATTCATGGGAACAATTTAAGATATCTTTCTGTCATCTTGAAAGGATACTCAATATGCGCACTCTGAGGCATCATATGCTTATGGAAGAAGATAGAAAACTTTCTCAGGGAAAAGAAAAAAAATACTCACAATTCTAAGTAATACCTTAGAGGGGAAAAAGTATTAACAAAAGGAATCAGCAAAAGAGGAAGTCTAATGGTGATTTGAGATAAAACCTTAACAAGAAACGTGATCGGGATGATCGTGAAAATTATAACT
Organism: Hsuehochloa calcarea; assembly: GCA_036346395.1. NCBI lineage: Eukaryota > Viridiplantae > Streptophyta > Magnoliopsida > Poales > Poaceae > Hsuehochloa > Hsuehochloa calcarea. Next base: position 62,445,209 of record CM070596.1, read on the forward strand.
CAGTTCAGAGGAATGATAAGTACAAGAATTACAAGTGTGACAACTGTGGTCAGTATGGGCATTTCATAGCTGATTGCAGGAAAAAAGAAGCATAATGAGCCAAAGAATCAATACGAGCAACCAGTTGAGAGTAAAGGCGATTCATCGCCTAACAGTATATCTAATATTTTTTGTATGCACTGAATCTTTATTTAGTACTACTTTTTTAAAAAGTTGGGTTATTGATTGTGGTGTTACATCACATATTACTAAAGATGGTAGAGTTTTTGTAACACCCCAGCCCAACACTGAGCCTAGAATGCCACCACACTACTCTTTACACTAATAATTATCGACACACTATAAAATTACATCAAGAAAACAACGATAATCATATCAATGGATCACAAAAGAACAATGCATAATTATGGATCAAGTGATAATAAATAATCAATGGGAATTATAACCAGGTAAATAATCCAAAGTAGCATCAACCCATGAATCCAAATTAATAAAGCAAATAGTCTAGTCCAAATGATGTCCTAAATTTTATTCAACCTCTAACATGTCCAAGTGTAATCCAATTCTGAATGAAAAGATTATGAAGGTAAATGATCATATGATGTCCATGTGCTCTACTCGCTCTCAGTTACGGCATCCTCGAAGATCACCTAAAGACAACAATAGAGCAAGGGTGAGTCCACGACTCAAAGAAACACATCCATAAACAACGAACAATAATAAATCCACAGCCTTCAATAACTTCATTATCATCACAGGTACTTCTATTTGATTCACATCCATTAATCTCATGTATCAATGCAAAACTAATCTACATGTCCACATGCACTTCTTTCGCAGATATGCGGTATAGCGTGAGTGAATGCTCGCGACAACATTCACTCTCAAGCCCGTTCCTCCATAAGGATCGGGGACCTCCTCCACTCCCGTGGAGTTGTGATCATTCATGATCACCTGCTCATATGCAAAGATGCTTATGTATGCAAACATGCAAACTCCATCATAAACATCATATCCAACTTTTCATCATGTCCATTAACAATATAAATCCATACCATTCCATTGATTGTAATTAAACAAAATAAAAGCACAACAATAATGGTAATAGAAGATAAAGAAAACAGTGATCAATCATTGATCGCTGTCTACCATGCACTTACCTTTACTAGTTGCGACGCACAATTTGACTAGCAGACGGCAACAAGCACGACGCCTCTCCTACATTAAATACACAATTTCAATACAAGCTACAGCATCATAAGAACAACAATCAATCGACATCGCTCCTACACGTCCCCAAATATACCACGCTACTCCGGTACCGAAAAGTTACCCATTGCGGTCTTAGTACTAAAACGAACGTAACTTTTGACTCAAAAGTCCAATCACAACAAACCACCCCATTCTGGATTCTTTATAAAATTATCCACATTTTCTTAGATTACAAAGTCTTCTAATTAAATCATCTAACCCTCCGTATTTAGCCCAGAAAACCGATCTGTCCGCTTCGGAACAGCAGTCTTACTAAATTCATAACTTTTGATTTACTCAACCAAAATGCGCGTTCTCAGATTCTAAAGAACCATTGGACAATTATCTACAACTTTCATGTAGATCAAAAACTCTAATTAAGCTATTTACTATTTTTAATCTACAGTCTACCAAAACAGCGCCGAAAGACGACAACCACAATGACAGCAGCCTTCCGAAAATCATATCTCGAAATCTACTTGTCCGATTGACATGATAAAATATGCTATAGAAAGATATCGAAATTATCTACAATTAACTAGTAGATGATATTTCCAAAATTCGCCATTAAGGTACCCGAATAAATCGTACAATAGAACAGCAGGTTAAACAAATCTATTAATCGATACTTTGACTAAAAACTATAGAACCTTCTCTAATTAACCTCAATTATAATCTCTAATTAACAGCACAAAGAAATCGGAAAAAGAATTACCAACCAAAACACGTCGGTCAAGCAAGGAAAATCGGCGATCGCGCGCATAGCGAGATCTTCCACGCACTGGTGGCTACCGAAATCGGTAGCGGCGAAGAAGTACCACGCACCGCAGCGATGGCACAAAGAATAGCGTCAGAGATCGGCGGCTCCACGCAGCAGATCGGTCGGCGAAAAAAGCAAGAAGACAACGAATAAACGCTTCCAATAGCGATTAACGCGAATAAATGCCAAGCAGCCCGGCCAATGATGACGCGAGGAAAGCGGCGGTAGCGACAACACGCAAGACAAAGCCGCAAAGAAAGATCGGCGGTGGCTTCTTCAGCGCAAGAAGACATGCGCGACAATTGGCTCGGCGTGTAGCACCGACTGATGACGGCGGTAGCGAGAAAAAAGAATGCAAAAAAAAGGCGACGCATGGCGAGCGAGAAAAAGAAATCGGATGCGGCGGCGGCTTGGAAAAAGGAATAAAAGCTATTAGGGTTTTCTAGAGAACCCATAACTATTTATATAGCTCTTAAAAAAATTCTGAAATTCTGTTTTTATGTAAATTATTTGATTTAATTACACACAGGCCCTTAAAGAGGTTAATAATTAATTATTTATTATTACTATTTAATTAATTACGCTCCGACCCTTAAGACGCGATTATTAATATTATTATTTTCAGAGTATTACGCCCGCCGCTTATGCGTCGTGTTGTTGTACGCAACACGGAATCGCTGTCCATCCAGCATATGTTTTTCTATTCCTAGATCCACTGCGAAGGAAGCAAATCCGCTACTTTTATCCGCCAATGTTTCTTCGTTTCCTCGATCGGCGTGCATCCTCAGTCGATTTTTTGTCGGACAAAGGAGGTGCGTGCCCAGTGCAGTCATTTTCTGCGTCCTCAATCCGCTTCCAGCACAGGAGGGCCTGCCCTGCCGTGTGCATTCGCTGCCTCCTCGATCTGCGTCGAGCACAACGACGCCTATCATTGTTTTCAAAGACGGCTTGATCTTTCTTGCTGCGGTGATCGGCGTTCGTGGAAGTTGTTGTTGTTTTTTCGCACACGGCGCCGGGAGTTGTTGTACCCGACACAGAAAGAAGATTGAAATTATTATTTTTCTTTCTCCGATCTGAAGAACTACAGATTCAGGTATCTCGCAATGGCATCTAACAATGTTTTTTCTTAACTGCTCGGATCTTGCAAATTGGATGGCTCAAATTTCACAGTTTGGAAAATAAAAATTAAGTTTTTGCTTTATGCTAAAAACATTTATTATGTAATAGACAAAAATGAACCAGAATAGCCAGAAAATTCCATTGTTGAGGAAAAAGAAAATTATACAGAAGAATATAAAAATTGGACAAGGGATAATAAAAAGGGCTCGCGTTCTTATGTTGGGATCAATGACTGATTCTTTAGCTACTGAGTGTGAAGGTGAACGGAATGCGCGGAAGATAATGCGTAATCTGGAACAAGATTTTGGTGAGGTATCTCTTATTAAAGTGCTTAATCTTGTTAATCGTTTTCTCTCCACCAAGATGTATGACACCACTTCAATTAATGAGCAACCCAATAAACTCTGTATTTTAGTAGAGGAATTAAAAAAATATTGGTTATCCTTTTTCTGGAGAAGTGCAGGTCATGGTTGTTCTGAACTCTTTGCCAAATTCATGGGAACAATTTAAGATATCTTTCTGTCATTTTGAAAGGATACTCAATATGCGCACTCTGAGGCATCATATGCTTATGGAAGAAGATAGAAAACTTTCTCAGGGAAAAGAAAGAAATACTCACAATTCTAAGTAATACCTTAGAGGGGAAAAAGTATTAACAAAAGGAATCAGCAAAAGAGGAAGTCTAATGGTGATTTGAGATAAAACCTTAACAAGAAACGTGATCGGGATGATCGTGAAAATTATAACTCAGTTCAGAGGAATGATAAGTACAAGAATTACAAGTGTGACAACTGTGGTCAGTATGGGCATTTCATAGCTGATTGCAGGAAAAAAGAAGCATAATGAGCCAAAGAATCAATACGAGCAACCAGTTGAGAGTAAAGGCGATTCATCGCCTAACAGTATATCTAATATTTTTTGTATGCACTGAATCTTTATTTAGTACTACTTTTTCAAAAAGTTGGGTTATTGATTGTGGTGTTACATCACATATTACTAAAGATGGTAGAGTTTTTACTTCTATACGAACAATTCAAAGGGGGGATAAATTTATCTTTTTGGGCACTGATGCCAAAGCTGATGTACTTGGAATTGGAAATTATGTCTTGGAACTCCCTAATAGAGGAAAGTTATTATTACATGATACTTTATATTTACCTAGCATGAGAAGGAATTTAATTTCTATTTTTCAGTTAGAATCTATTGGTTATGATATACTGTTTGGAAAAGGAAGAGTTAAAATATTGCTCAATAGTAAATTAATGCATACTGGAACCCGTTATGAAGGTCTTTATTTTCTTTATGAGCTATCGAATTATGACAATATTAATCGCTTGGTTGGTGAAAATAACTTCATAGTGAGGAATATTATTGATAGGAATACACGCTCATAATATTATTTATGGCATTTATGACTTGGTCACATATCTAAAAGCAGAATTAAGAGGCTTATTAATTTTGTAATTATGCACTTTAAGTGGGAGGATTTTGGTATTTCTGAGATATGTATAATGGGTAAGATGACCCGTGCACCTTTTCCAAAGGCAAAAAGATCAAATGAGCCTCTTGTCATTATTTATTCTAATATTTCTGGTGAAATGTCTACTCCCACTAGAGGACAAAAGATTTATTTTATCACATTCATTGATGAGATTTGATTGTGTGTATCTTCTTAAACATAAGTCGGAAGGATTTGATGTATTCAAGTTATTTAAAACTGAAGTGAAAAATATGTGGATATCATGGGGATATGCTCATGATCTTAGGATGATGTTACAATTGGCAATGGCGTTAAAAGTTTGTCGAATCATGCGTTTTCGATAAAGTTGCAGTGCTGACAGGCCTTATGTAACACCCCAGCCCAACTGGAGCAAGGAATGCTACCACACAAACATTTTTATAACTAAATTAACCCATTTCGCTAATAGTTCGGCAGAACTTCCTTTGAATAACTAACCATACCGGGTGTTTGCACAGCTAACAATAGGAATAAACAATTATCCAAACGCACAATCTAAAGCATGTCCATCAAAATTTATCAAAGGCACAAAGCATAAATAGAAGAAACTTTAAGAGGTTAACTCAAATTCTACACTATCATTCAATCTGTTTATTCAATGGAGAATTGGTTCGTGCCAATGTGCATCCAAGCATAAATCTACTCCCTCCCATGCATGTCGTCCACAAACGGGGTACCTAAAAATACAGTAACAGCAAGAGTGAGTCCAAGACTCAGCAAAGTACATTTAGCAAGACAATAACATAAATAACTGTAACAATCATCATCCATTCACAATTCTCAATAATAAACATTTCATATGCTCATGCTATGCAAATTGCTCAAATGCACTTTTCTTTCCTCTTTTGCATATACCAGTATTGCGGAGTGTTACACTCATCGGTGTTCACTCATGCCCGCATTATCAAATGCGGGGACCCATTGCCCATCCTTTTTCAGATGGGGACCCATTGCCCATATCTTAAATATGAGGATCTCAATGCCCACTCCCGTGGGTATCTCATGCCAACATGCATGATTGATATGAAATGATATGGACAATTCACAATATGTTCTCATAAGAATTATCAATTATCGATCATCATATAAACAATATGAAATAAACACTTTCATCACATGTAATCATATTAAGCGCGCATCAAATCAACCATATTGGCCAACACACAATATCGTACTAAAATTGTACTTGCTTTTTTCCGCTACGGCGCGCGAAGAAGCAAAGATGGTGCCTCTACTCCGGGACTCTGTCTCCTACACAAGAATAGCGCTAACAATAAATACGCTGAAAAGTGGACTCCGTTTACGCCCCTTAACTCAACTCCTCAAGACCTAGGGTTCGAATACATGTTTTACTCCACCTTCCCGACAGTCTAGCAGAAAGGATTACGGGACAGCAACACTAAAAAAATAACATTACTTTTACTACGCAACTTGGAACGGGGTGATCTTAGACTCTCTGGAATCATGACAAAACTAGCTACAATAATCTAGTTGGGCAAGTCCCCTGATTCTGTAATACTTCGGAATAGAATTAGGTAAATAGAAAGAAGCTGGAGGGGTAAACGACAAATGCAAACTCGGAATTTCCAGTTCAGCGGGGGGTTTTAATGCTTTTCTTCACCAACCTGGGCCGCGGGCCGCCACCCAGGAGGCCCAAGAGGGGGAGGCCGGCCCAAGGGGGGGCCGGCCAAGGGGGGAGCGCCCAACCCTAGCCGCCTCCCCACTCCCTCCTCTCCCCCTAGAGCCGCCGCTCCCTCCACCCCTTTCCTCCCCCAACCAGCGCCTCCTCCCTCCCAGGCGTCTCCTCCTCCCCTCGGTGCTGGTCTCCGGTGATCGCCGTCATCGACTCCCAAGGCCCAAGCTGTTCCTTCCAACCGGTCTCTCCTCCTTCCTTCAGTTTTGGTGGTCGATCCAAGGTAGGAAGGGAGAGGGAGCAAGGGGGTTTTGGTGGGAGCTTGATCTTCATCCCCCAGCGAGTCTTCAAGGGTAATGATCGTGTCTACTCACTGTGTGATTTGTTTTAGATGTGAAATTGTTCGTTAGAGTCAAATCGATTCTTTGTTCGGATCGTCAGTTAGGTTCGATCATTGTGCGACCAATTGAGGGTTCTTAGATGCCGAATCACGGGTTTTCGTCTCCTAGAGTTTTGTTCCTGAGGTCGTTAGATTTCTTTTGGCACCAATATCACGAGATTCCGCCTTACGGTTTAGGAGATATGAATTTTTAACCACGCGCTACTCTGTTTGTCTTGGATCTGGGGACTGTCGATTTGTTCCTCGGTTTTGATCTAGTTAGAGTCAGATTCAAACCTCCACCCAAATAGGTTATTGTATCCCTTTAAATTATATTTCCAAGTTGATAAAGATCACCTCAATTGGATCAGTAGATTGAAAGTTACATTATTTTTTTGCTACTGTTTTTCAATCTGTACAGATGTTTGTCAGTTGCTTTCAACTGTTGTTTAGGCCACTGGTTTGGCCGAATCAAAGAACCACACCAACTAGAGTTTCGTAGCCTGGTGCGTTAAGAGTATCTGAGCACTGCTTTCAAGTCATTATGAGTTACAGATATTTAATTACAATTTTTATCGTACTGCTGATCAGACGGGCTGAAATTGGGCTGATTTGTTAGGACGTCATTTTGAGCCATTGTTTATGTTTGGTTAGTTAGAGAGTTTTGGTAAAACGCTTGTAGCATGTCATGTCTTGTTAGTCTTATTTTGATTAATTATTTGTGTAGGCGGTGAGGCAGTGAGTGGAGAAACACTTTCGTTGCCTCCTAGTGCATCACATCGTGGAAGGCAAGTACAATGTGTTAAGACAAGATGATTACAATTGAATGTTTTTGATGCGATGTTACTTCTATGATCCACGTTCATACTTCATGTTTTTCAGTTGAATATTTTTGATGTGATGTTATTTCTATGATCCATGATTCAAACTTCATGATATTTATTCGTTCTTAGTTGATAATCCATGTGAATGAAAGAGGTGACACTCATGGCATATATTCATTCCATTCTTGCATGGTTCGTGTTCCGTCCACGGGAGTGGAATTTTTAAGACCCATCAATTCCAGTATGGGCATGTAAGACCCACCATTCCAATGTGAGCAATTTCGGACATCCGTATGAAACGTTCTTCATACGGTGATTGGATCCCCGGACTTTGTTAAGTACGGGCTTAAGTGAGCACCGACGGGTGTGTCACTCGCTATACCGGTATGAGCATGTGTGTAGTCCTTTTCCTTCAATGCATCCATTCATTCCATTCATACTCATAAGTGTTCAGAGATAAGTTCAGATTTCGTATTGAGATAGACTTGTTCCCAACCTTGTATGTTCAATTGTTTACTGTACTTGCTGAGTTTTGACTCATTCTTGTTTTATGTATTTATTTAGGTGATCGTTGATGATGACTCTGTTGGGAGGGAGTAGGCAAGCACATTTCACACAGTTCACCATAATTTACTTTCCTTGATAATGTCGATTATGTCTTTCATTTGTTAACCGAGGAACTGTAATAAATAAGATTACTACTGCATGATATTTCTCTCCATGTTATCTTTGTCTGTCAAATGATGCTAGTGGTTCGTTTTAATCATTCCTTGATTATGTTACGATGAATTCAGTCTTTATTCCTGCCATGATTCTATTAAAGTTGGTCTCTATATGTACTTAGAGGAGTTACAGTCTAAAATCTTCCGCAGTTTGGTTGTAAGATAGTTCTTTAGGTAGCATCTTGGCTTCCGAATAGCCAGGGTGTTACAGATTCGGCCTCCTAATAATTCTTATATTCAGGTAAAGTTTCTGTCTCTGCAATCTGACAGTCAACGAAATAGCGGCATTAAAAATTCTATAACTTTTGATTACCAACTCAAAAACATTGTGTTATTTATCAAATTGGAAAGCTTACTTAATTTCCCACAAGTTTCGTGTTGGGTGACCTTCCTTATTCGGTCTCTAAATATTTCTTACTGGCCAGACAATCAAACTGCTAATTCTCATCAGCTCTCCTAGACAGTCACAGTAAAACTACCATAACTCCTAAACCGTAAGTCCAAATTAGGTGATCTCAGTGCCAAAAGAAAGATGAGGATGATCCCTACAACTTTATAAGAGATGGCTAGATCAGAAAACGCACGCAACCTACCAAAAACCGACGAGCAACGTCACTGACCCAAACTGATCTATTACTGACAGGATCAAATTGAATCGAATAATCTACCAAACTATCGGGGATCGAGGTTACCCTTGATGAATCGCTAGAGAACAACGCCTCGCTACGTGCGAATGCCCTTCTCCTCTCCTCTTTCTTCCTCCCCTTTCTTCCTTCTCCCTTTCTTCCTCTTCTTTTATTCTTTCTCCTTCCTTTCTCCTCTTCTGCTCATCTTGGTAGAGCAACATTTGGTTGCTACAGTCCTGTGAACAGTGATGGCGCACTGTAGCTACAGTGACTTTAGGGTTTTCCCCTCCTTTTATATGTGGCTGGCCCCTCATGGGCCTCCTGGGCCAAGGCCTGAGGCCCAGGTTGCCGAAAAACTACAGAAAGCCTATTTTCTTATGTCTAATTTCTCTTTTGAGTCTTTCTTTCTTATAATAAATCAGAGTATTACACCTTAGGCGGTGTGAGCAGCCCGGCGACGGTCGAGGCCGGCGGAGAGCGGACGGACCACCACCGGGCGATCGGACCGGCGATGTGATCCGGCCGGCCATGGCGACGGTCGGATCGGCCACATACAAAAAGTGAATTTTGGAGCTGGGCCAAAAATAGAGGGTGTAGACAAGAGAGGGGATTCTATTGCACTTGGTCTCATAATTTTTTGGAGTTTCCAATCAAAAGTTCTATTGGTTTAGAAATTCCAGTAGGTTTCGGATTTCCACGGAGGAAATTTGGATAAGTCCCAACTGGGCGGTCAGACAGGCCAATAGGTGGCGGTCTGACAGGCCAGGGGGCGGTCTGCCCAACCTTAGTGGCGGTTTGACCGGTGTTGACATGTTTCGTTGTCCTTCGTGGCGGCGATGTTCGGTTGTTAGGTCAAAGTCATGAGTTTCAGTGCATATGTGTTGCATGATGCATGTTTTGAGTAACGTGGATCAAGTTGTGAAGAACTTATTCCCGGATTTGATTTGCTTGTCTATTGTTGTGCAGGTTGCTTGGTGGTCAACGGCGAGGATGATCAGGACTAGGCTTGGAGAGCTAAGGTCCAGAACGATCGACGATGCCGGGTGAGGTCAATGAACTCAAGCGTGGTGCAGAATGGATAAGGTTGACCGAACGAACAGTTCGGTGCGACTGGTTTGATCAAGCGGCGCGGGGGTCAGTGCAAGTGCCATGGTGGTTTCGGTGGGAGCCGGATGGGAGAGACTTACCGACATGGAGAGAGCCGTTGATCAACCTACACGTGGCGAAGTTGGCGAGTGCTTCGCGCAGATGGACTCGGTCTTCGGAGAAGGATCGAGAAGGGGTGTTTTGGTAATATCACTAAAATACCGCCTTATTTGCTTTTGGCTAAACCGCGGCGCAAGACGACGCAAGGAGAAGCGGTTTAGGTCAAGAGAAGATGAAGACGACGCTTTAAAATACGTGCGTGTGTGACCCGTTTGTGTTGGGCCTTAACAGAACCCATTTGGGTCAATCTTCTAGAAGGTCTAAGCCTCCACTATAAATAGAGGAGGGAGGTGGCTGCACCCCCTTAACCCTTTTATTGTGTTTGAAACCCTAGTTTGCTTATGGAGAGGATTAGTGGAGGTTAGGGTTCTAGAGAGCTTTCATTTGATTTCGTGCTCATAGATTGAGCTTTGTCCTCCATTGATGGAGTAGCTATAAATCCAAACCATATCAAATCAATCCAAGGAAAGTTTGCTCAAAGATTTGTCTCTTTGCTTTCCTTATCTCTATTTGGTGATTTTGAGTTTTTCTTTGATCCGCGAGTTTTTGCTTGATTTCTTCATGTGATCTAACTTGCCGTGATATGTGGGAACACATCTAGGATCATCTTGATCATCAATCACCCACGAGCAAGATTTTGGATCTAGTTTTCGTTTTGACTCGGTTTTGAACCATCCTCCTCTCAAACGGAAAAATATCGTAACTTTTCCAAGGATCTTCACGATATTTGATTGGAATAGGTTCCTAACATCCTAGAGAAGGTGTGTTCCAAGTTTCATCAAGTTTGGAGTTGTAGATCAAAAGTTAGACCTATTTGCAACTTTATTTTTTGGGCTTATTTCACTGTTTATCAGGCTGGAGGTCAGACCGCCATTAACATAGAGGTCCGACCGCCCATGGACCGGTCCGACCGCCATTTACATAGAGGTCAGACCGCCCAACACTTTGAAATTGAGTTTTGGTTGATTTTGGTTGTTTTGCTTCGGGGGTTAGATTGGATTCAATATTAGTCTTTCGTTGTACTGATATATTGATCTTCATAGCTTCCATAGCTATTGGAGTAAAATTTGTGTTGAATCCTAGCTTGGTTGAAAAAGTAAGCGTGCTCCTATTCACCCCCCTCTAGTCGTCTTTTCGGTCCAACAAAATCAATTGAATAGAATGATCAAAGTTTTGAGGACTAATCGTGGAGGACAATACACTCCAGGAATATTAAATAATTTTTGTAAAGAGCGTGGAATTATTCATCATTATACCATACCTTACACTCCGCAACAAAATGGTGTTGCTGAGCGGAGGAATGAGACACTTATAGATATAGTTAGATCTATGATGTCTTATTTAGATCTTTCTCTATCTTTTTGAGGTGAAGCTTTACATACTGTTATTTATTTATTAAATCATTCACTATCTAAGGCTGTAAGAGTCACTACTTATGAGTTGTGGACTGGAAGAAAACCTTCACTTCGACACTTAGCTGTTTGGGGTTGTAATGCACAAATTAGAGTGCCAAATAAAACTTTCCAAAATTATAGTATAAAAGCATGCTATGAATTTTTATTGGTTATTCTTTGGAATCAAAAGGGTACAAGTTTTATGATTAGGAAAAAGATAAATTGGTGGAAAGCAGGGATGCAATATTTTTAGATCAAAACACACCTCGCTGTGCTTAGCGGACTAGGGTGGAAGTATTGGCAATGCCACCGAAAACACACATGGATACATCTGATATTGATTCTCACACTGAAGGAGGTTATGCTCCTGAAGAAAATACAAACCAAACTCCCAACACTAACATGCTTAAGAGAAGTGGGAGGAATTTTAGTACACCTCCATGTCTAGATGATTACTACTTGTTCTTGGGGGAAGTTCATTGTAAAATTTCAGATTTAGGGGAAGAACCAAAGACTTATAAAGAAACAGTAAGCTACTTACATTCCAAACTATGGGTGGAAGCAATGCGGGAAGAATTAAACTCGATGAAAAGGAATAAAGTTTGAGAACTTGTTGATCTACCAAACAACCGTAAATACATAGGTTGTAAATGTATTTAAAAAAATTGAATGCAATAGTTTTAGTGGAAAAATATAAGGCTAGGCTTGTTGCTAAAAGCTTTACACAAAGGGAAGGTATTGACTTTATGGAAACTTTTTCTCCTGTTGCAAAATTACTTCAATTCATATTATTAGTGCTTTGACGGCTTATTATGATATTGAACTCCACCAAATGGATGTTAAAACTGCTTTTCTTAATGTTTTTTGGAGGATAAAATATATATGAAATAACTGGAAGGTTATAGAGAAAAAGGGAATGAATATAAGGTTTGCAAGTTGAATATATCAATTTATGGTATTAAACAAGCTTCACGTCAATGGTATATTCTTTTTTATAATGCTATCACATCATATGGTTTTTCAATGACGGAATGTGATTATTGCATATATACAAAAGTTATAGGTAATTATTTTATCTTACTGTCGTTATATGTTGATGGTATTCTCATTGTTTCTAATGATAAACATACATTGATGGACGTAAAAGCTTGGTTGTCTTCTAAATTTGATATGAAAGATATGAAAGAAACTTCCTATGTTTTAGGAGTTGAAATACATAGAGATCGGAATAAAATGATTCTTGGGTTGTATCAAAATGCATACATTCGAAGTGTTTTAAAACGATTTTCTATGGAAAGCAACAAATTTGTTAATGTACCTATTGTGAAGGGAACTAAGTTAAGTGAGGAATTATGTTAAAAACTCATGAGGGAAAAGCTAGAATGAATGGTATTCCTTATTCTTCACTTTAGGGTATCTTATGTATGTTAGGATATTCACACGACCTGACCTTAGCCATGCCATCGGAATTCTTAGTAGATATCAAAAGAATCATGGGGAAGAGTACTTGAAACAAATCAAATATGTACTGCATTATGTTAAAGGAACTATCGCTTATTCATTATGTTTTAATGGCCATAATCTTATCTGTAGGGTTATACTGATGCTTATTGGCAAGGGGGTCCGGATGACCAAAAACCAACTTCTGGTTATCTATTTACTTTGGTAGGAGGTGCTATTTATTGGTGCTGCAAGAAATATGATTCTGTTGCTCTTTCCTCCATGGAAGCTGAATACATTATTGCATCTGAAGTAGCAAAGGAAGGTGTATGTCTGAGGGAATTTCTTGCATCACTTAAGGTCGTGGAAAACACATCACAACATGTCACTATTTTCAGTGATAACCAGGCAGCGATCAAGGTATCGAAGGATCCTAAATTTCATAGAAAAAGTAAACACATTGAAGGAAGGTATCACTATATTTATGATGTAATAAATAGACTCAAGTCTATTCGTATGGTTTATTTGCCTAGCATTGATATGGTTGCAGATCCATTGACTAAGCCAGTTAGTTAGGAATTATTTTCTAAGCATGTTAAAGACACGAGATTTCAATTTATTGATTGAAACGTTTCGACCAAGTGGGAGATGTTGGATTTTTATGTGGCTTTCAATATTTATTGTAGTTATTATTTTGTTTTAACTCAATGTGGAATTATTCATATTATTGATGTATGTGATAGAGAATAATTTTAATGCGAAATTTAACTCGATGAATTAATACTCGAGGTGTTGTGAACGGCTGTGCTGGAATATGGTAGACATATTTATTGAGATCGAGTTCACTGAAATTTAATATGCATGCATGTGATTAATCCGGATACAACACATGGCGGAATAGCTGTGTTTGTTCTGTGATTTTACTTATCACAGATAATTTATTTTTAATATGAACCGTCTGTGATACTAGCTCATCACATATGGTTTTTGTTTGAAACCGTGTGTGATTCGCGGAAATTTTTGAACGCTTGTGCAGGAGGCAAAATATTTTGACGTTGTCCTTATATATTATATCCACCCCCGCCTTGTCTTCCATCAGTCTCTCCCTCTCCCCTCCCAACGCCGAGCTTCGGCGACCGCCCTCGATTCTCCGGCGCGGTTCGACGAGGAAACACAGCCGACGAGGAGGATTAGGAGGGATGTGCATGAGCTTCATGTCTGCCGCATGAGGTAGACTGCAGGAAGGTACGTGCATATCCCCAAAACATACACAATTTGTTGGTCGTTTGATGGTTCTTATTTTATTTGTACCTAATGTCGGAGCATTGTCGGAGATTTTCGGTAGTCTCTCCTTTTCCTTGCCGACGAGCTTGAGTCGGATTCGGACGACAGGCAAGAACAGTTCGTGATATGCTGGTGAGGTACATAGAGGAGCTCACAAGACCAATCCAAGAAGTCGATGAGTTCATGAGGAGCTTGGAGGTATAGATGGTTTCTAGCTAGTTTAACTTTGTAATTTTATTCTTTTTTCCTCATTCGGAGGGGATATTGTGAAACCTTTTGGTTTCCCTTTTACTAGATAGTCTCTTCTGCAATGTGTTTGCCATTAGAATTTCAATTGGATTTTAGTTGTTTTGCTAGAGGTTGCATATGGAAACTACTGTCCAGCAATTGATTGGTTTGGCTCAAAATATATATTTTTGCAATAGAAAAAAATATCACAAACGGTTCCGAACCAGAACTATCACAGACGGTTCTTGTTCAGAATCGTCTGTAAAAATAGATTATCACAAACGGTTCCTATTCAGAACCCTCTGTGATAGTTTATTTTTCACAAACGGTTAAAAAATCGTCTGTAATGATCTCATGTCATTACTGGCCCATAAATTCAGACGGCTCATGAAACCATCTGTGATGACGTTTTTGAACTGTCTGTGAAGACATTTCCTGTAGTAGTGTAACATAATTCAGGAGTCTCACGGTGTACCGAAAACATGTGAGTCAATTTATAACAACAAGAAGTAGAGTATAAATAGGTCCATACCCTTTAAGCTCATTATGCAATTTATAAGTGGCACAACGGAAAAGACAGAAATAAGTGATAGACCGAAAAGCCTCCACATAATCAATACGAGGTTTGCTAAAAACCTAACATATCTAACCTCATAGGTTTTCTTGCCCGTTTTTGGTGCGTGAACATATCAGCCCGCGTGGAGTCTCAAGCCTCAACTGTACCAGACGACGTCCAGTGCTGTGACCTACTTGTCCAGGATTTGTATCTGCACGGCGACGCTCACGCATGTCATGTGCAGCACAGCGAGGTCGCTGGCACCTTACACTCGCAGCGAACAAAGGCCAAAACTCGCTCACATGCCACGGGCTCAGTTCGGCCCCCCTCCGTGCTGCTGAACAGAGAGCGAGGTCCCAAGGGACACTCGATTCCACGACACTGCTAATTATTGTTGTGGGATTTTTGTTCCTTTGCGCCCGAACCTTTTTGCAGCGCCAAACTGCCAATGGGTTCAAACAAAGTCAAAACTCGTTGACAGGTTGGACCATTACATTATCCCGTGCATGAGTTGTCTCTGTAAGTTAGTGCTCAGAATTTCCATGTATAAATTTGCTGCTCGTTGTAGTCACAAGGGCTGCGAACAAAGCTCAGGCATACTAACGGCGTGAATCAGGACATGTATTGTGAACAGAAGAAATATTTCTTGGGCAACTAACCCTATATTACGAAACAATGTAAAATCAGGCTAGGGCCGAACCAGACTCGGCTTGGAGCCCTGGACACCAATTGCCCCCCACCCCCCACCATCGGAGGCTACGACGGGGTTCGTGTTTTCCTTTCCGTGGAGCCGAGACGAGCCACCGGGACCTGTGAAAGTTACGCGGCCGAAAGCGACCCGCACCCGTCTCCCCCCCACCCAAAGCAACCAAAAGCCACCCCTCCCCCGCCACCGCACCGTGACCACCGTCCGTCTCCCCTCGCTCGCCCGTCCGCCCGTCGTCCACTCCCCCATCGCCAAGAAACCAGCGCCGTCCCCCACCAGCACCACCACCACCACCACACGATCCGAGTCACATCCCCGTCGAGTGTGAGATAATTCTTAGGCAGTTGCTCCCCTTCTCCCCCTCCCGTATCTTTCTCGCTGCTGATCCGGGTTCCACCCGAAAGTGTGCGCGCATTTTGGTCCCTAGTGCTTGGAGCCTTCTCGGTTGCACCAAATTCGGCCTTTTTGGGTGGGAAGCTCGGATCTTTTCGGCTGCAGATTTGATTCCTGGGGTTGGTTTTGCGCTAATAGGGGAGCCAAGTATTGCTGCATCTTGGACAATTGCCGCAGAGAGCCCTCCTCCCTATCGGATCAGATGAGTTGTGGGTGTCTCCTCCCAATCCGAGATTGCAGGAGATGGTTGCAGCAGCAGTAGCTTCGTCCCAGTCTTTCACACCCCTATCCCCCTACCCGTCTCCGAACCCCCGCCTCCGTGGCCTCATCAAGGACTCGCTCCTGCCTTACACCACCCAACCCCCACCGCAGGTTCAGCAGTCGGCTAATGGCGGCGGCGGTAGTGGTGGTAATGGAAGAATTAGCCCTGCGGTGTTGTTCATCATAGTGATTCTTGCTGTCATCTTCTTTATCTCCGGGCTGCTCCATCTCCTGGTGAGGCTACTATTGAAGAAGCAGCACAGCCGTGGAGCCGCGGCAGCCGAGCCTGCCCTGTCACCGCACCGGACGGGCGGGCGAGATGCCGCAATGGACCGGCAGCTGCAGCAGCTGTTCCATTTACATGACTCTGGGCTCGACCAGGCGTTCATCGACGCGCTGCCTGTGTTTGCGTACCGCGACATTGTTGGCTGTGACAAGGAGCCATTCGACTGCGCGGTGTGCTTGTGTGAGTTTGATGGGGAGGACAAGCTCAGGTTGTTGCCGGTCTGTGGGCATGCCTTCCATCTGCATTGTATAGATACATGGCTGCTGTCCAATTCGACATGCCCGCTTTGCCGCGGCACGCTCTTTGTCCCCGGGCTGACGATAGAGAGCCTGATGTTTGATTTTGATGAGAGGTTAGAGGAGGGACGGTTGTCGGAGGAGTGCGAGGATGGATTTCAATTTCCCAGGCAGAAGCCCAGAATTGAGGTGCAGCAGCCAGTGGCTGAGAAGAGGGTGTTTCCAGTAAGGCTTGGGAAATTCAAGAATGTTGGGAATCAGGGTGCCATCGATGGTGGTGTTGCCAATGGCAATGCAGCTGGTATAGTGAGTAGGGAGGCAGGGGAGAGTAGCAGTAGCAGCTTGGATGCAAGGAGATGCTTCTCCATGGGCACTTACCAGTACGTTCTTGGCGCTTCTGAACTTCGAGTGGCTCTCCAGCCAGGTCGTAGTAGAGATGGTCTGGGCAGCAGGTTGAAGGGAAGAGCCGCTGGCATAAGTTCTGTCAATGCTGAAATTATGGAAGGCAAGAGGATTTGTGCGAGGAACAAAGGTGAGAGCTTCTCTGTGTCAAAGATTTGGCAGTGGTCTAGTGTGAAGGGCAAGCTGCCCGCTGGTTCAGACAATTGCTCAGAAACAGGGAGCCTTCCATGGATGAAGAGAGATGCCACCGGAGATAAGTCAAACATGTGATACTGTCTATAGTTATTTTGTTTCTAGTGTTGATTGCTGAATTGCTTAACTATAGCTATTCTTTGGGTCTGATTTAGCATGTGCCAGCTTTCATTGAAATGATGATTCTCATCGAGATAATTTTTGACAGGCTTAATATATTGCACCTTGTTTGTGATTGTTCAGGATGATGTAATTTCTGCTATCATCTTGTATTAATATTCCATTTAGAAGTCTAGTCGCATCAATACTGTGAAGCATCAATTAATATTTAATAGTAATAGTGTTTATCAAACAGGAACCCGAATTACCCTGCATTGCGATGCAATAACCGGACCACTGCAGAGGTTACTTCCATAAGAAACTTCCTACTTACAAGAAGAAACATTAATTCATTGATAGAACAGATTCCCTTTATCACACTTTCTGACATTCTGATTCATATCTGGGTTCTAAGTTGCAAGAGTACATCCTTAAGGAGAGACCTCTGATAAGTACCTGTATTTTCTTCTGGCATGGATGTCCTCTTGTGTATCACTGCAAATCCTTCAGACATTTTTTAAATGGTGGAACCAACATAGCTTCTCATATAGCACGAATTTTCTGTTTTCATTCTTTCATGGTTCAAGAGGACAACTTTAAGGTGATATGACAGTAAGCGTGCATGTGCTTGTATACTTACTATTATTTTCTGCTTGCTTCATAAATAAATGATGTTTTAGGCTCTAGCATGAGATGTAAGGTATATGTACAGAGTATTCATTGTGGGCAAGAAGTAGTTAAAAGGAGGGCCTATAAAAGTAAAAGGAAATATTGTGTGTCCTTCTTCTCGAAAATGTAGAACAACATATATCTGTGAACAAGGAGAGTTTAGGATGGCATGTATTTTTTAACGAAAGGATTACGAAGTTTTACTATATCATTTTTCAATTTTGAGAAGTGAATTAGGAGGCCTTAGCAGAATTTCATTAAGAGTGTTGGACCTTTTAGCTTGCTTTAGCTTCTAAATTGGGACTGATGGTAAATAGTTCAATTTTTTTGACATCTGGGTGCCATTTTATTTTCTTTTTTCCCTTATTCTCCTGATAAATAATCTGCATCATGCATATGCAGGAACTTTCCATGATCCAGGTTGCATTCTCTTACCAGTGACTTCAACTATTTGAATCCGAACTGTCCACACCTTGTTTGCTTTTTCACCTTTAGGCATCTGTGTCTTTTCTTCGAGAAGATACCTTTTGGATCTTACAATGCCCTCATTTTTAAGAATCTCGTTTACTCACACAGTACAATCATAGTTTTCTTTTTCACTATAGAAAATAAAAAAAATATAAAAAAGCCAGGAACTAACAGAAAGCAATCCATGATGCTTTCCTTCATTCCTGCGCTGTCTGAAACCCTTCATGTGGAAGTTACAGATCTTCAATTTCAAGTAATATTTTCCGTTATATTTAAGGGGACTCTTTGGGAAATGCTGGTGTTAACATAATAACATGTCGAAAACTGCTAGCGATTTCTACTCTTGGCACTCTGAAACCCTTCACTCCTTGAGTGTTGCAGCCAGTGACGGAGCTTGAGCTCAAAATCAGAGGGGCCGGCACTAGATAATATGTGAATTATGCAATCTAGATGTGGCCATTTTCAAGACTAATTACTAAATTACCCTGAATATTACTGCATTTTCTATAGAATTACACAATTGTTGTGGGGGCCAAGACCCACCTTGGCCCCAATGAAGCTCCGTCCCTGGTTGCAGCTGTTGATCATTCCTTTCTTTTTAATGTTTCCCCTTTATTTTTCATTTCTGTTAAACCTAGTATAACAGTTGCTATTATATTGTTGCGGTTTTGTTCCATCCTGTCTCATGTCTTTTGTCAGTCCTTCTCAGTGCATCATGCCTGGAAGTAGTTGGCATCCAATTCAAAATCCCGCCACCTTTTGCTTACTGTGCCAGGTGGCGACGACTAGGTTTTTTAGTGGACTTGAGATTTGTCATGTTATGTAATACTGATAGCTGATGGAAAGCTGTTAGTGATGTGGAGGTTGTACATAATTTCATATTATGACTAACAGAGTGCCCGTGCGTTGCAACGGAAACACAAATTTTGCACGAGATGAGAGGGTGAGAGAGGAGATGGCGACGGGAGAGTGGGTGGAGCGGCAGCGACGGAGCCTAGGGCAAGAGCGGGAGGGAGACGGAGAATGTGATGTGGGGGCTCTGCAAGCGCCGAGGGGTGGGGGACGCACACGACGGTTGATGGCGAGGGTGGTTATGGCGATAGCGAGGTCGAATGTGCGCGAATCAAGGGCGGCGGCACCGACGTGGGTGCCGGGGGGTGGTCGAAGGAAGAAGAGCGGGGCAGCGACGTCGCAAATGTGAGGAGTGACCATGGACCATGTAACACGGTCGTCCCAGTGCGCACGTGGGTTTCATTTATATTTTTAAGTATGTTGAGGTGGGATGATCCTCCTGCAGCGCGAGGATAAACCCCTTTTATTAGTTAAGATTAAGATAATATATCTCTCCTCTTTGGCATATTTAATCAGAAAGGAAGGAGGAAGTACCAGCCCTCGCTTTCCCATCCATACTAATTAACAACCGGGTACCGACAAGATTTCCAGCATTTTGCATTTGAGATCTGAGCTACTAAATCATTGGTATGCAAATGATTAGTGTTCTACTAGTACCAAATACCAAATACAACTACAGCAATCATTAACCAGATGCTGATCCGGCAGCATTATTGTTCGCGTCATAGTTTCAGTAGCTGCTGTTTGTTCTCATATCTGATACGGTGATACAGCTGTTTTGAGATTGGTTCCTTGGAAAGCCAGATTCGCGCCAATTCATGCAAATGTTCCTTTTTCTTCCAAAGTTTTGAGACCCCATACCCCTTGTCTCAACATTTGGACCACAGGTTTTGCGTCTCAGCAGTGATCTTCCAGGTGAAATGAAGATTCAACATTCTTTTGGAAGTACCATTTTGGTTGCCGAGTAAATTGCACTACCTGCTTCCATTAAACAGACAACATATTTTTTTCAGCTGCAATCTCTGATGGTACAACACTCAACACAGCATTGGAGTACCAAACAAAGCCTGAAGAGAATGATTAGCCCCGTGCATGATTGAAATGGGCAGAGCATTGCATGAACTCAACAGAAATGTGGGTCATGACAAAGATAGGATGCTATATACATCTGGTCATGATCACCACGCATTTTTCTCCCCCGTCTCAATGGCGTCCATGATGTTTTTTTTTGTCAGAAACCCAATTACCCAAGGGCCCCTTAGATGGTTGGAGTGCTTGTCTAGGCTTTACCAGCTGGCATTCGATCAGACATCAAGTAATATAAGCCCGTGAAAAGTGGATGGTTCGATACTGCGGTCCGTGATCCTCTGAAGCTCATGATCCTCACGATTAGTAGACAGTAAGGGCTTACTTAACCACCCAATTACAGCCTGGGAGTCAAAAGTTACAGCAAGCAGTTTGATGTTGCCATCATAGGAACAGCGAGTGATCGTTCAGATGCATCTCATGACCAGATTGTGGAACTGTGGAAGACTTCATCCACACGGAGATATCAACTGGTAGATATCACGGAACGGTGGGAACATGCGCTACGATTAAAATCGCCGCCTTCTTGTGTTGTCGTCCTACTGCTGGTCTCGCGTTTACTTGTAGGTCCAGAAGTCCTACGTGCACGGCCGCAACAAAGCATCTAGGCTCTAGAACGCCTCCATCCAACGTCTCCCATTCTTGGGTCGCAATCAGTCACAGCTGGAACAGGCCAAGCTTTTTAGAATTAGGATTAGAATTCCTCTTCTTTCATGCAAGTTTCCAGCCAAACTCTCAACTGAGGCAAACAATGCTAAATTGCTAATGCATTATCTCAACATTTCATCGATCAAAACTTAAAAACTTTTTAGCTTCAATCGGGGCAAAACTGTGGCACGATCGACGGATTCATGACGGTAACATGACAACAAATGTAACAATCTTTTCTTTAAAAAAAAAAATAAAAATACAGTGACGAACCAATTGAAGGAACAGAAGAGGAGAAAGAAATGGAAGCGACGATCTCGCTCACCAAACACACCCATGGAACCGAAACAATCGAGGAAAGGCCACCATCTTTTCGTCATCCTTTGAAGTTTGACCAGGTATGCCTCTCCTCTCCTCCGATCCGATGGAATGGTGGGAAAGATCGGTCTCACGCCCGGCCGGCTCCGTCGGGCGACGGGGGCGGCCGCGGGTTGAAGAGCTGCGGCACGTCGCGGCCGCCGAGGTCCATGGAGGACTTGGCGGAGGCTGGCGGGGCGGCGAAGCGGGCGGAGAAGTCGCGGTAGCCGGTGTAGTCGCCCTCGGGGCTGGCGCCGTGTCCCTCGTCGAAGTTGAGCGCGTAGCTGAGCGCGTCGTAGTTGAGCTTGCGGCCGAAGTGGTGCGGCCGCGGCCCGCCGTGGCCGAACCGCCGGATGAAGGTCTTCCACCGCGGCCCGGCCACCAGCTCCGACCACTCCCGCACCTTGAGGACCGCGTCCACCGCGCGCTGCCACCAGCTCTCCTCCTCCGACGCCGCCGCCGCGCCGACGCGCTGGTGGGAGGAAGAGGACGAGCACGAGGGCCAGGGGAAGCAGCAGCACCGGCGGCCGCGGCGCGCGAAGAAGGCCGCCTCCGCGCCGTCGAATCCCACGGCCGAGGCGCTGCCGCCGAGGTCGGTGTCCATCGGCGGGCGGGTGGAGCGGGGAAACCCCTGCGCCGATGGCCCAAACGGGTTCTTTTCGGGGATTTGCGCTGCATTGGGCTTGTGCCGCGTGGGTTTTATTGGGAGGCCGTTCCGGTGCCGCGCAGCGGCGGGAGTCAACGGTAGGCTCGGGCGCGGCTGGCCGACGTGGGCCGGAAGCTGCGGGCCCCGACCCAAGGCCTCGCAACGTTCGCAGAAAAAAGTCCCCGTGCTACGCTTTACCTTCTCTCTCGTCTCCCGTGTCAGCAGCAGATAGATGATTAGTTCTACTCCGCTAAATCTCCATTTGGACTCGTGTTAAACATGACACGGTCGTTCTTAACCTTCAGTTCGACCAAGAGCTGGCAGAGTTCATCAGATTCACATTGTGTTATTACTGTTCTTTTCACCGATATATAATATATGATGTTCAGATGTGAGTTGTTTCTGTGAAAAGCTTGGTGTATGTTTTACTTGATGACATTTGGCGGCAGTGCTTTGTCAGTCGCATAGTAGGATCTATCTATGCTTCGCTTTGACGTGCAGGAGACCCAGCGGAAATGGAACGGATCGATGGATTGGAAATTTGGAAGGACAGCGCGGACACAGAGGGGCGAAGCTGGCGGTTGCTAGGATTCGTGGTGTGATTTGGCCGCCGGCGCGCGCGCTTTCTGCTGCGGGTGATGCCGAGGAGATACAGTTGTTAACGGCGGGCTCTACCCCTACGTGCCATTTGCTGACTGCATTATTGCTTGGCTGGCTGTGTGTCAGTGTGTGACCTGGTGTTCAGAAATAATAATATTACTAGCGTTTGTTCAGGACATTAGCTGCCTATCTTATATGGTGTTAACTAGACGCTTAACTGGTGCTTATCTAGCCAATCAAGCGTCCTGGATTCTTGGTGGTCGGAGCTCCATGGTTCAGGTCCAACCTCAGGCTGTGTATCGTTCGAGATGTGATCATGGTACCTTTCACTAAAAGAAGGTCCCGAGGAGTTGAACGTTGGAACGGTGTCGAATATGGTTTGCTATTGCTAGCACACCCAGATGCGAGTAGATAGACCGGGCGTGCTTCAAGCAATCATCATTCGGCGGTTGGGCCACAGCGTTTTCAGGCGCAAGCTATCGATTCGCCGTCAATCACATACATATATACAAACATCGAGACAGAGGAATTTTTGGCGGATATATTATTTTTTCATCGCGTATTTATAGATTTAACAAAGATAACAATATTTGTAGATTTAACGCTGCTGACGTACGACCATCGTGCGCCAACGCCGGACATCACGACACATGGCGTTGGCGTACGGCCATCGTACACCAACGCAGGCGCCACTGCCACGTGCCCGCCCCCGCCACCTCAGTGGCTGACACACGGTGACCATGCGCTAGCCAGCCAATTAGTGCCTTAATTAGATTAGTTAGGTTAGTTAGTGTTAGGCTGAAATTTAGAGGAATTTTAAAATATAGCACATGAGTTTAAAAAATTATAAAAAATTTGTGGAGTCTCCCGACATCGTGTATTTACTTGTGTAAAATTTTCATAATTTTATTCGTTCAGAATTATTCTTGCAACACTCTCCCGGCTCACGGCCCCCTCCCACTCGCCACACCCACCACGCACCCGGACTGTTCCGCGGAGAATTAAAAAACCTCGCGGTGGCCATCTTTCCCATCGTCCCTCCTCCTCCTCCGCACATCTGTCGTCTCGTCCAGAAATTCCAGCGCCAACGCTTACGGAATTCTCGACGCCAACGCCGCGACTCCTCCTCCGCTCGGCTATAAATACCGAACTCTGGTACTCACTCTTCACTCCTTTCATTTGTGTTTCGATTCTCATTCTTGCGCTCATCACTGAAAACTCAAATAACATAACATAATTACTTTTATTGGGAGGTTAACTGTTTTCTTGCTTCTCGTCGCTCGATGCTCAGCCTTGATTGATTACTCCCCCCGAAGGGCAGTAATTTGTCAAATGCTTTTGTCGTTATTATCGTAGTCGTAATTAGTCAGTGTTAGTCTGCTAGTCATAATTAGATAGTTTAGGGATAATTAATTAGTCATAATTAGTTAGTTCACTAATAATGAATTAGTTTAGTGGTAATTAATTGATTGTAATTAGTTTAGTAGTCATCATTACAACATATTAAGTAAGTGGAAAAAAGTATTGGTAATTAATCAATTGTAATTAGTTAGTTTAGAGGTAATTAATTATTCGTAATTAGTTAGTTCACTGGTAATGAATTAGTTTAGTAGTAATTAATTAGTTGTAATTAGTTTAGTAGTTATCATTATGGCATATTGAATAAGTGGAAATGAAGTACTAGTAATTTTTTTAGTGGTAATTAATAAGTCGTAATCAATTGTTTGCAGAAATGATTAGTGGAAATGAACTACCAGTAATTCAAATAGTGGTAATTAATCAGTCGTAATTAGTCAAGTAGGAATTAGTTAGGCATAACTCATTCGTAATTATTTAGTAGTTGTTGTGGCTTTAGGTATTTTTGAACACGCCAGACTTGTTTATGTTTTACGGTGATGGTCTCGTATGGGCCGGACCCGATGGGTTGGACCTGTCGAGATGCTAGTACAAGGTGGTCCGGGCGGAGGGGCTCCACGCGATGAATATTCATGAGTGGTGAAGCTGCATCCGGAGGGAGTTCGTCATGAAGTCAACGACGAAGAAAGTTATAATCGAGGCGATCACTTGCACAAATTGTGTGTGGGAGCTTGTCAAGGTGAATGGAAGTATAGCATGGAGGCAGTACATGGAGATGTCTCCCAGCCCGAGGCGGCCATTTACGGGAAGCCTATGATGTACGTGAATTTCATACGTAGGGCGCGGAGAAACCCTGATGATGCCGGGACCTCTACAAGCGGGCAAGTGCAGCCCGAGCCTGAAGATGGTAGCACATAATGTGCTGCCTCGGAGGAAAATCTCGTGCCTAATTTTGTGCCAAATGAGGGGGCAGAAACATGGTGGTCGGCCCGCATCGACTACCACGAGTATCTCCCGGACGAGCCTCTCGGGTTGGAGTCCGATGAGGACACCGACCCAAGCTCGGATGGTACCGACGGGGATGCACACCAAGCCAGTGGTCCTTACGTGGCATCGAGATTTGATGATATCGCGGTGTGTTCGCTCTTACTGCCGCAAGAAGAAGGCTCCTAGTGGGGGTTTGAAGCTGGCACCCTCTTAGTTGGGTAACGCTTCCGGATATGGTGGTCGTGCAACAAGCTATAGCACGGTACGCCTTGTCCATCAACCGTGTGTACCGAGTGCACCGGTCCAACCCAGGAAAGTACGCAGTGAAGTGCGTAGTAGAAGGCTGCCCTGGCAAGGTCAGCGCTCATCGAGCAAAGATCTTCGACTCGGTCTCCACAGTCAAGGAGCTGATCGACCACACTTGCGAGCTCAGCGAGCCCCTACAGCAGTATCGAAACATGACTTCCACATATGTTACAAACCTCATCATGCACCTAGTTGAGGCACATGTGTCTGTCTCCCCCAAGATGATGATGTCGGAAGTCATCAATCAGGTTGGCGTATCAGGCCGACCAGGCGCACTCCGTATCGAAGACGTGAGTTATATACAATTTGCATCCTTGTTACATTTCTAACTGTACGACTCATTTACACCATGAAATCGCATGACATGGACAACTTCTACACTCATCGCCACCGTGGGCAGCCCCGAGACAAGGGGCACTCGCTATGGCGCCACGAGACTAGTTGCACACATCGTTAAATATGATACTCTTTGTCAAATTATCAGTTTGTCGTGGATGATCTGCATTGTACCACAGGCTACATAAGATTGTGCATGAACCAACTGAGAAAAATGTGTGGCATGTAGATTATATAACGATGTACCGTAGTCTTCGAAACACACACAAGTCGGAGGTTACGGTACATCATTATATGATCTGCATACCACATATTTTTCTCAGTTGGTTCATGAACAACCTTATCTAGCCAGTCATACAATACAATATTAAATAACATCATCCACATTAAACCAATAAATAAACAAAGAGTATCCTATTTGATCGAGTTACATGTGATAATACCCCTCCCCCTTCATCCCGTTTATGCACAAACATATCTAGACTATGGTATATCCCGTGTTATGTAATTATGTTTGGGTATATTTGTATTCATATTTTGTTTTGCTATATTTTTACGCGTATTTTAGTTGTTACGTCTGTACTCCAGCGCTTATATTGTATATCGATATTTCCAATGGAGTTGAAATGCATCTTTTTTATACATTCCAAGTCACATGAAATCATGAAACCCTAATTTCCGAAACCTAAAATCTGAAATTTTTGCGACCTAAATCCTAAGTTACCATAACACATATAAAATTGCTGAATTATTACACAATCAAGTCCACTTAGTAAGGACCCTTCAAAATAAAATTTATAATTTTTGGAGCTCATTTTTTACATTTATTGATTCATACGAACATGACACTTATACGGAATAGCGATAACAATTCTAAACGAATAAAATTATGAAAAATTTACACAACAAAGTGCACGGTGTTAGGAGGCTCCACAAAAATCTTTTATAATTTTTTGGACTCATTTGCTATATTTTAGATTTTTCTAAATTTCATAACTAATACTAACTAACCTAACTAATTAACTAACCCAATTAAGGCACTAATTGGCGCCAACGCCATGTGCCGTGATGTCCGGCGTTGGCGCACGGTGGTCGTGCGCCAGCGGCGCCAAATTTGCAATAAGCCGTCGCCGTGGTCAGATTTGCAAATACACGATGAAAAAGCAATGTATCTGCCAAAAATTCGAGAGAGAGAGAGAGAGAGAGATGTATGTATGTATGTATGTATGTAATGGGTCAATTTGTTCGGTGCTATCGCAATCGTTCGCGAGTTGAAAAATACCATCGTGAACGAGGTCGACTGGAAAATACCATCGCAAACAGGAAAAATTCTATAGAATGTCATTGACGTCGTGTTTTCCATCCAAAACAATTGTTAGAGCCTTTATAGAGAGACAAAATTTTAGAAATACCAACATTACCCATTGTAGAGAATGGTTCGAGAAAAACAGATTAAATCCGCAAAAATTCCCTTGAACATTTTGCACCTATAAAATATATTTCCAACTTAAATTTGGTTTTCATTTTTACACACAGTAAATAAAATTTAAAAGCTAAGGATACTTTTAAACTAGAAAAATAGCAAGATAGCTCTAAAAATTCTATAAAATTTTAGAGAAGTTAAACATGGTATTTTAAGATTAATTAAAATATTCTAAACTTAAATTAGGTTTTAATTTTTACACATTAAATAATTTTTAAAATCTAAAAATACTTTTAAAACTATAAAATAGCAAGATAGCTATAAAAATCTATAAAAAAAATTCAGAGTACTTAAATATGGTATTTTGAGCTTAATTAAAATATTCTAAATACAATTAAATTATTTATTTTAAATTATTTCCTATTTTTGATGCTACAATATTCCATTTTACCCATCCCCAAGCCAATCCTCTCCACCACTGTCCTTCACCATGGGCCAAGCTTGTGGAGGAGAAGCATAGGTAGAATGACATGTGGCACCAGCCTTGGCTAAAAATGAAAAGAAAAGGAAATAGAAGAAGAGAGAGGGTAGAAGAGTCATTTCGAACCTTTTGCAATGGTATTTTCCAATCGACCTCGTTCGAGATGGTATTTTACAATCGACCTCGTTCGTGATGGTATTTTGCAACTCATGAACGATTGCGATGACACTGAACAAATTTACTCATATACAAATACTCCAACTAGCTAGACCAGTTCTTTGTATGTTTTGGTGGCTAAAACTTACTGGCTTATTATGGCATGTTCAATGCGATATGCCTATATGTGAGTGTTTAAAGAGAGATAATGTAATCACGTTATCAAACATCTTTGTAAAAGTTATTTCCTCCAATGTAAGCATCTCCTTTGTAGGTGATTGGATGGTTATATTATCTATTAACTAGAAGGTGGACTGTGCATTTGCGTGGCTAGATTTGTTAATTCTATTTAAATATGAAGTGCTCCTTAGGTAATTTTGAACATGTTCACATATTCAGTATTTATATTTGCCGGTGTCAGTTATACATTTTTTTATGTCAAAGTATAAGGCAATTTTGTTGGCCATTAGATTTGCCTTTCAAATGTTTGTGTGCCATTAGATTGATTTTTTTACGCCTATTCTATTATATAATAAAAGTTTATGACATGTGATTTATTGCTTCTAAGAAACAAATGTGCTAGAAATCGCCATAAAAAACATCTAGCCCTTAATTTGGTGGGTCCTAATTTGAAAAAAAGAGATAAGTAGAACTACTTATAGCTCAGATTGAGAATGTGGAAATTTGCTAAATGGTAGGCATCCTAATCTTCTCTTTCACATATGTTAGCGATATCTCAAAATAAATTGCACCAATTGAATATTTGTTTTTGAAATTTGTCCACGAGCTCATTTATTCACTTAAGAAAGAAGGTAGGCACCCGGATTCAAGTCCGGGTGGGTGGGGCGTTCGATGACACCCTCCACCAACCGAGCGCTCCTCGCCAATTGAATATGAAATCAAATATCCCCATGTTTGCAAAATAGGAGTTTCAACATTTAGAATTTGCAAAGAAAATTTTATACGCTATACTATACCACTACACACAATTGTGCGGGCCAATCGGCTAGTTATATGAAAAGCTAGTAGGCAAAATACATCTTAAGGAATTTTAACTGAAGTATGATATTTGGTTTAAAAAAATAAATATTTGATCATAATACACTTTCTAGTTTATAGAGACGTACAAGGAAAGCATGCTTTGGGAGGAAAGCATGCTTTAGGCTAATTGAAGTAAGCAGAAAGAGAACGACGATCAGAAGGATCACTAGCACATGTCGCATCGGAGTATGCCTGAAGCTATAGTGAGTTGGAGATATGGAAAAACAAACGACAAGAGATAGTTCCACGCAAGTAGCGAAGAACACGAAGAAGGTGACTGTAGTGAAGACGGGTAGGACGAGCTATGAACTAACTCAAGGTATGAACAACATGAGCAATATCAGGACGTGTGCTCACAAGATACACCAAACTACCAACAAGATGGCGATATCGAGTAGGTTCCTCAAGAAGATCACCATCAGTGGCACAAGGTTGAAGGCATAGCTCCATGAGAGTCTCTGCATTGCGAGTGTCCGTTAGACTAGACCGATCAAGAAGATTCTAGACATACTTCTGATGGGAGAGGTAGTAGCCCTCGGTGTGGAAGAGACCTCAATCCTAAAGAAGTATGCAAGAGAACCAAGATCAGTCATCATAAATTGCTCACTGAGATACTTCTTCATATACGTGATGAATGGATAATCATCACCAGTGATGATTATATCATCAACATGCGGAAGAAGCAGTGTCCTACCCCAAGATGACACATAGACAAAAAGAGCGGGATCACGAGAATTGACAGTGAAACCGACAACAGTGATCACTGAGGTAAAACGTACAAACCAGGCACAAGGAGCCTGTTTGAGGCCATAAAGAGAACGACGAAGGCGACAGACATGCCCATCGGGAATATAATACCCATGTGGTGGCTGTATGTAGACCTCCTCATGCAAAACACCATTAAAAATGCATTCTTAATATCCAGCTGAGAGATAAACCATCGACGAACAGAATCAACCGCAGCAAGAGTGCGAATAGTAGTCATATGGGCAACAGAAGCAAAAATCTAATCATAGTCACGGCCGTACTCTTGTTGAAAGCCGCGAGCCACAAGATGAGCCTTGTAGCGCTCGATGGTACCACCAGACCGGGTCTTAATCTTGTACACCCACTTGCACGTGATAGAGCAAGCATGCACAAGTGTCGGTACAATATCCAAAGTCTCAGTACGTCGAAGAGCATCAAGCTCATCTGTCATAGCGAGATGCCACTCAGGATGAGGAGCAGCCCCACGATAAGAACTTGGCTCAGTAACAGAGAGAGCATCAGCTATTAGAGCAAATCCAAGACGGTCAAGGGGTCTAAGGGATGTTCATTCACGAAGGACGTAATAGGGATAATCATCAGGAGGATCAGATGTAGGTGTCGACAAGATATCGGGAGAGAAGACTGGTGAAGGACGAGGAAGCCTAGAGTAGTGAATACGAGATAAACGAGACGGTTGTGTTGCAGAACAAGAGGCGGTGCTGCAGGAGGCAACATTAGAGGCAGAGGTATAGAAGGAACCACTAGAGACAGACAAAGTGAAGACTGTGATAGTGGAGAAATGAGTGAAGAGTCAGAAAGAGTCAACCATGAAATCGTCTCAACGGTGGAAACATGACGAGGAGCCGAATCTCGATAGAAGAAAGGTCGAGATTAGTCAAAAATAATATCTCGTGAGATCCTAATCCGTCAAGCAGAGGGATCATAGCAGCGATATCCTCTATACTCAGAGCTATAACCAATAAATACATACTCAACTGACCGAGCAGATAGTTTGGTACGCGCACGAGGTTGCAGCAGAATAAAATAGGTGGGGGGGCTTGAGTAGAGACGCTATATATGACTAACACCTTTAATTGCAGTGGAAGATTGTATATTAATGAGATATGCAATCATAGAAACAGGCTCAACACAAAGCTGTGGTGGAATGTGAGAGGCAAGGAGAAGAGTGTGAACAGTCTCAATCAGATGACAATATTTGCGCTCAACAACCCCATTCTGAGCATGGACACCAGGACAAGAAGACTGGTAAAGCTGCTCAGAAAGAAACTATCTAAAAACGTCAGAACAGTATTCGTCAGTAGAATCACAACGAAAAGTGTGTATGGAAGAATCAAATTGAGTATAAACCATCGTTGCAAAGCTATGATATATCGCAAGAAACTTGCCACGGTTATACATAAGGAAAAGCCATATAAAACGGGAATAATCATCAAGAAGATGACAAAAAACTTATACCCGCCTTTAGAGATAATAGGCGCGGGTCCCTATACATCTGAATGAACTAAGTCAAAAGGACGAGAAGGCAAGGACTAACTAGAATGATAAGGAAGTTGTAGTTGCTTGCCTAGCTTACAACCCTGACAAAATATGACCGTGTCAACAGTAACACATCCAAGAACACCCTGACGAACTAATGAAGAAAGATGAGACCCACACAAGTGACCTAGATGATGATGCCACTGCGTAAAAATTCCAGAGGTGGTGGCAGCAGTGGCGGTGGAGGTAGACGTAGAGGTGATAGGAGCAACTGAAGTGGACAGGAGGTGTAGACGGTCAAGGATGTAGAGACCATGACAATCCCTACAACGCTGACCAGTCCCAAGTACCATATCTGTCTATCGGCCCTGGACATCACAAGTGTGAGAGTCAAAACGAACCCTACAGTGGAACAGAAAAGTCAATGGACAAAAGAGTGCCTCGACAGCTGACAGACAGAGGAGTACCGCCAGTTGTCTAAATAGAGATAGGAAAAATAGAATGTCCTACTGAAGAAAGAGATGTGGAGTCCGATGTCATGTGGAAAGAAGCACTAGAATTCAGAACCAAAGAATTATCTAGAGGAGACGCTGAGCTAGACTGGTAGAACTCTTGAGCTGTGAGAGAGGTGCTGAAGTGCAGCTAGGCAGAGCTGCGAAACAGAGTCATCTCGCTGAGAAGGTCCTGATTCTCCCATCGAGGAAGGCCTCTTCCCCCCTTGGATTGTCCACCCCCACGCGCCTTGTTCCACTTTTTTCGCACAACACAACTATGGTAGTTGTTCACGAAGTTCTTGCAATAATTGTACTGAACCCCAATTGATGCAGAAACATGAGCGGAAACAAACACCTGAGTAGAAATTGTAGTCGAAGCAGAACGGGTAGTAAGCACAGCCAGAACAAACTGTGCTGCTAACCCGCGGTGAAGCTCCTTAGTACGAAACGTTGAAAGAGTCTTGGTGACTGTCGGTTGTGGTGAGTAGCTCCTACGATGATTGTGCATTTGCTTCCAATTTGGACTGAAACAATACAAAAGCTAACATAACATTAATTCATTAACTCATGAAGTTTGATCCTATCAAGCTAACATACTTAATACTGAAAGCATTTGATGAAATATTTATTGGGGTGATGTGTGTGAGTAGTTTGAAGGATGCTTACAGTAGCTGAGAGCTACATAGAAAATTAAAAGGCCTTGAACACAAGATGGTAGAAGAAAACGATGTACATGACTCAAATATCAGCGCTTGCAAGTCTTTCGACAACTGAATTTATTCAGTGATATAAAAATGAATGCTTTGCATGTCTGATTACCGCCACTTGTAAACGTGATGATGCATTTGCTATATTTTCATAATTGTACTATATTTGTTGATGATTCATACAATCGTACCTTCCAATTAGCATAACACCTGATGCAATCTTTTGCCTGTCTCTTAATTGGTTAACTATGCTTTAACATTTCAATATATATTTTTTATCCGTAGCAACAGACGTCATTCGGCTAGTTAAAATAAAAAAAGAGGGGGAGGGATCGGCCGTTGCTTATTGTGAGTTGTGAGCATTCCTAACGTCTACACAAGTATTTTTGTTTTAAAAAACTAACGTTTAGGCGAAAACACAACTTTCCCTGAAATTTTTGGAACGTATGATATCATGTGCAACAAGCATAATCTTCCTTCTACTTCTCAGAAAAGTAAAGAATAATCTTCAAACTGTGGAAAGAAGAATAACTTCATTGACCAAGGAGGATTTGGCTTTTGGTAACTTTTTTTTTTTAATAAAAATAGCCTCCGCTCATATGTAATTGTAAAAATATCATCGCAAAAGGCTAGGAAAATCACCTACAACGCTCTCAAATCGTGACAAGTCACCTAGCATGCTCTCGGACCGCAGCAGAACACCTATGGCTATGACGCTCCCATAGCGCATCACGTCAGATGGAGGCATGGTTAGCATTATAGTGAATCACTGTTTAGTATCGTGCACATCACCGACTTCTTTCTACACCATGGACCGAACGCGCGATAGAAACACCTTGGACCGAATGCGCGATAGGAACTTTAAACTGTGTTATTTTTGCAGTTAAATGTGAGCGAAGACTATTTTCTATTACACTAAAAAAACCGTGCCAAACGAGCAATAAAAAAACACTCATGACCCAAGTCGCGCATTGGTATTTTGCAGGAAAGGTTCGAGGCTAGTTTTAGATTGCAGACGACGAGGCCTATCACGGGAGCCCAAGTCGAGGCCTGGAAGACGCCGATTAATCGAACGTTGCGCGCGGAAGCCCTCGGAGAGCCCACATCAAATATCAAACGGGTCGGCCGAGTGCACCAGCCCGCGCGCCTGGCACCTAAGCACGGATTCGAGACACCCACGAAAAGTCGCAAACGCAGAACGAAGCCGAACCACTAAACCGCCGGCCGCCGGTCGCCGGCGATAAGCTCCTCGCCTGAACGCGTCAGCGATTGCAGTGAGCTCTCCCCTTCTCTATCTGTCATAACTATTTCGAAGTGGTAATGTAGGGGCAGTTAGGCGCTACGAGTTACGAGTCGATCGGCGGGAGAGATGGTAACGAGCTTGTGTTATAACAGAATTATTAAGATCATGATGCTTACCTCACCTGGTACTATAGTTGGCTTACGTTTGGGGGATTAAGACCTCCGTGTTGGTTAGTTACTATGTTCGCTCGAAAAACATTCATGCGTGCCTAAGTGCCCTATATGATCCTTCCGATGTTTGCTACTGAAGATTTGCAGATTGGGCTAGCTGTCACTGAACTAAAACGATGATTCCACCAAGGATTTGATCACCAGGGCAGGCATGTCATCTCTGGGTCAGGGGGATTGCCATGTGATTGCAGTAAGGATCATAGTTTTCATTATCACCGCTCTGGTGCAGTGTCGGACCTGGATTTTCTAATCCTGGATCCTCTGCGAATAACTGTGCTATTCCCTGGATCAGTAGATAGCACTCACAGATATATCACTGAATCATTTCATACATGGCGTAAAACCATTCCATTTCATTAATTTTAACACATCAGGGTTACATAGACCGCATCGGGTCAAGTTTTACAATAAAGGCCGAACAGACCAAATGATTACATCACAAAGTAGCGGAAGCGACAACGGAAGCAAAAAGAGTGAGAACACATCTCTCCACAGGTAAGTGACTGGGGAAACCTGTGTACATCCGATATTACCCGAAAACTCAGATAATATAGGACACACCTAGGTACCAGCGGAGTCAGCTACACTGGGACGAGACTAGAACAACTAAGAACTAAGCTACGCTTCAAGAACTCCTGGGTCTTCAGACACCTGGGTCCCCGTAGTAATCGAACTCTCCAAAATTTCCTGCTTCTGAGGGTTTGGGGAAAGAGCGATGTCGGTGTATTAGAACCGATCTTACGTAAAGATTATTTGATTCGGGGGGTCTCCTAGAGATGAAATCACGCAGAGTAGCTGACACATGATGTTTAGACAGGTTCAGGCCTTCTCCGGAGAGAATAATAACCCTAATCCTGTGTGGTGTGGTATTCTTAATGATCGAGTAAGAAGCTAAGACTATTACAGAGAATAGAACTCTCTCCCCTCTACTCGCCCTTGACATTCTTATATAGTCGTGAAGGAGTAGCCGTTTTGCCCTGCGGAAGAGGCGCCTTAATTGAGCCAGTAATGAGCGTGTGATGGCAGCAATTACCGGCGCATTGGCTTCTCCACGCCGTCTGGCAATTATCATTCAAAGATAATGGGGTATTTAAGCACAATTACTACGCGGGATAGTAGTGCGTGCAGACCGTTCGGATTCCTTAATCAATTGGACCCACTCGCCTGCAGGTTTGATTATAAGGTGGTCGTAGTTTACCTGGTCGTAGAAGGACTTACGACAAGGTAGCAGTCGTAGAAGGACTTGCGACTATGTAGTGATCGTAGAAAGACTTACGACCATGTAGTGGTCGTAGAAAGACTTACGACCATGATATAGTCGTAGCAAGACTTACGACTATAGGGGTGATTGTAGAAGATCTTACAATCACTTGGTAGACCTCTCCTTATAGATATAAGGGTACTTACAGGGACTATGTGACATCATATTTACCCATAATAAGAATTATAGATAAAAGATAAAATGAGGATTATTAGATCCTCGTCATCTAGCCCCCCAGCTTCAAGTGAAAGTAACTTACTTGGTAAAGGTTTCGTAAATGGACTTACGACCATGAAAATGTCGTAGAACCATAGTCGAAGGAAAAACTCTTCGACACTTGAGTATTACTTTGACCAGGAGTTTGCTTGGTCAGAAAGGTTGCTTACGACTATTAGAAAGTCATAAAAACCCCTACAATTGTGTAGTGGTCGTAGTAAGGCGATCGGAGAAAAAAAACCCTTCCGATCGATGCTTCCTTCGGCGTAAAGACTTGGTCAAGAAAGTGATTTTGCTTGGAGGTGACAAAACTAACCTAACTTTCCCGAGCAGACCGTGCGAGGAATTGCAAGCGAATTCCACGGATCTGTTGATAAAGCGGTTCGAAGCGATTGCAATCGTGAAGATTGCTTACGACTATTAAAAGTCGTAAAAACCCTACGACCGTCTGGTGGTCGTAGTAGAGAATCGGAGAAAAACTATTCGATTGATACTTCCTTGACCGGAAAGACTTGGTCAAGAATGTAATTTCGCAGGGGTGACAATACGCACCTATTTTTTTCTCGAACGGACCATCCGGGAATTGCAACCGGCTCTCAAAGACTTGTCAGATGAAGCGGTTCCCGGCGGTACAACCATCTCCCATAGACCTATAGTGAGACGGTTTCGGCGGCGGAGATCGTCTGATTATAAAAACTTACGGGAGGTAGACTTGGGTTTTACCTTTCCCCAAATCACTCCGCTGTTCTTGAGCTCTTGCTTTCTCCGTCCTCGACTAGGTTTCATCTTCTCATACGCCAACCCAATTAAAAACTTCTTGCTTACGGCGAAATGGCCAAGAAAGTTTACGAATGGGAGGAATCGGAGATGGATGCGGCTAAGATCAAGATCTTGGTCGATCTCGGAAGATTCGAAGAAGGCTCGGTGAAGTGGATTCCAACTATCGGGCGAGATCGCCATCGGGGAAAATGGGCAAATCCGTCTTCCAAGCGTATTGTGAGTGCGGCCTTCGATTGCCTGCCCACCCCTTTCTTACAGTAGTACTCGAACACTTTGGGGTGGAACTGGTGAACTTAGGTCCCAATTCCATTACCATGTTGAGTGTGTTCGTGTATCTGTGCGAGGCGTACATGGGGATTCCGACGGATCTCGAGCTGTTTCAATATTATTATGGGATGGCTCGACAAGCCGGAATCGTCGGAGTCGCTGCGATGCAAACTCCACGACTCAAGTCGAATGAGTATATTCAGAGTTTCAGCCGGTCTTCGTGGCCGGGCTGGAGGAAGAGGTGGTTCTACTAGAAGGTCACCTCTGAAGACAGCCTTTCTTTCGCGGGGAAGGCTGCCGAAAAGAAATCTTCATGGGACTCAACCTCGAAGATATCAGTAGGATTAGCCCTTATATTCAAGCTATTAAGGACTTGAAGGAAGAAGGGCTGACCGGATGGCATGTGGTGAAGGATTTCATCACACGCCGAATTCCTGGTTAAGACCAGGGTGCAGAGGTATGTGAAATTTACTAAAGTGTAAGAACGACATTTACCTTTTCTTTTCACAACTTTGATTTGTTTTCTTTATTTGATCGACTTCTTGGTCCCGGAATGCTTCATTGAGAAGTCCATTGCCATCTCTTCACCACTCGAGGAGGTGGCAATGGAGGTGGTCAACATCACCCTTGGCCCAGTGGCGATGAAGTCGAGACTCCCGAGTGACTCCACATCTGCTGAAGTTGTAACTCGACCCTTGAAGTAGCGGTTATTCTTGTTGAGGTGGCCGCTTCGATTTGCTGAGGTCGTGGAAACAACAAGGCATTGTGGAAGCCTCTGGTCAAGGCGGTGACCGACTTGTGCACCGCTGCGGGAAGAAATTGTAGGGCGTTCCTTCCCTACCCAAGAGAGAAGTGAGAACGGAAGGAGAAAAATTCAACCACGTGGTGACTTCTTTGGGCTGCCTCCGTCGTAGGGTCCGCTTACGGATCTCGTGACCGAGTCCCCATCCCAAAGATATTCCCAATACGGAGAATACTTTTGATAACGAGCCTCGAGAAGGTGTGGTGGGACAAAGTCGCGAGGATAGATAAGGCTGAGAACCGGACCTTGTATATTCGATGTTTGCTAGGGCGACTATGAATGTAAGCATCTTCAAAATACTTATATATGTGAATTTCCTTCTCTTCTCCTTTGTTTTCTTTTGCGAAAGCTCTAGAGCAAATTCTTTGTTGTCGGTGAGTACCATCGACAACTTTTAGAGCTAAGGCAGGAGAAAGAACTACTCTGTGCGAGCGGAGAGATGGTAAGTCACTTATCATTCATAATTGTTTTAGACTTAAATACTCGTATAATGTTTTACGAGAATAGTCATGGAAGAAACTCATGACAAAGTACTAGTCGTAAAAAGTTTACGACTACTTACAACCAGGTAGTGGTCGTAGAAAGACTTACAACCATATCGTAGTCGTAGAAAAACTTACGACTAGGTCAGTAGTTGTAGAAGTACTTACAACCATTCGGCTGATGTTTATCTTCGTTCCTGTTCTTTGTAGGTTAAACAGTGATACGAAGACCTTAGCTGACTCACTCGACTATGAAAAAGAAGAGTCGAGGAGGCTAAGGAGCAAGTATTAGTCCTCTCGGATAGACTTGAGAGTATGTCTGCATCTAAAGATTGCGGAAAAAATAAACGATAAGTTACGGACTTAAGACTGCTTTTGATCTTTAACCTTTACCCGACTCTCTTTTCTTCTCCAGATAAAGAAAAAGAGATGCGGAAGCTCCAGACCGAAGTTCAAGAAAAAGCTTTGGTCATTCAGGAGTTTTCCCGTATTACCACGAATAAGGATCAAGAACTTGAGGGTCTTAGAACTCGATTAACAGGTAAGTAATTCTTTACCTGTTATCCTTTTTGAGTATTTTCCCTTTTCTAATGCCAATTTCTTGTTGAAATTCTTTGTCCAATTGAGAAGCCTCGAGGTGAAATCCAAGAAAAACCTTGATCTACAATGAGTCCATCGCATCGCTAAGATGAATCTGAGAGGACATCGAGCATGGGAG
Source organism: Hsuehochloa calcarea (assembly GCA_036346395.1). Taxonomy (NCBI): domain Eukaryota; kingdom Viridiplantae; phylum Streptophyta; class Magnoliopsida; order Poales; family Poaceae; genus Hsuehochloa; species Hsuehochloa calcarea. The sequence goes on from CM070596.1 coordinate 62,483,581, forward strand.
AAAAACACACTGAAACCATTGCTTCCCATCGAGAAGAGGTTAAGAAATTGATTCTCAATTAGTAGGTAAGAAATGCTTTTACCTATAATTATCTTTGTGTTATCTTCCTCCAGAAGTTTATTTTCGTTTGACCGATTTTATTCTTTTGAACAAGTGGTGAAAACAAGAAACTTGAGGCTTCGACTTGTACCCAACAGAGATGGAGTTGATGAAGACTAGTCTTCAAGGCAACATCACTCTCTGAACAATGTGCTTAGTGAGCTACATTACGAGGAAAAACTCCTCGAGAAGATACCATAGCTGCTCACACAAGTACCATTGGGAACAAGTCGGAAAATTGCAAGAAATGGTGACCACTCACGAAGACTAATCAAAGTGAATCAATAAGGGAAGCGATCGAAGGCTGCGATAATTACGCTTTAGCGAAACTTAAAGCTCAAGACCCCGCCTTAATGTTAAACCAATCGAAGCCGACTTGATATCACGAATCGAGAGGCAAGTCGTCGATTGAGGAAATGCGATCGATTGGCAAAAAGGTGGCGGAGGAAATGCAATAGGCTCTCCCCTTGAGTAATCTTGTAACTACCTTGTAAAGCGGACAATTTACATTGATGAGTAATATATGATCCATCTTATTTCACGAAAATCATCTTGTCGAGTAGTTAGTAACTCAAAAGATAATAAGCGAATGAAAGACTAAGAATTGAAGTCAAATTAATAACTTTATCCTAGCCCCGACTATTTGCTTAGATTGTTTAGACAATCTAAGTAAATAGTGTTTGAAATGGGGTTTACGAAAACAAAGAGAGGTTTGTTTAACTTATAGTTTTTGTTATGGTTGTCAAGCACTTGGTGAAAGAGTAGAAGCGACTCGACACTAGGAAGTTCCTTCTAGTGGGCAAGACCACGTCAGAGAGAAAAGGCTTCGACTAGGTGATGTTACCATCTCAGACTAGTTTAATCAAACCAAGAACGACAACTTGAGTTAAGCAAGCGTCTAGAGGACTTTAATAATTCGTTCGCCCTTTTACGATGGACTTGATAAGTCTTTTCGATGGCAAAAGTAGGAGGCGGGCGACGCTAGGAAGTTCCTTCTAGTGGGCGGGACCACATGCGAGAGGAAAAACTTCGACTAGGTGTGTCTCTTCCTTGACCGATCCAAACGAAGCAGAGTACATCAAAGGTGGTCGAATAAATATATCAAGTGTACTCTACTTAGAATATTTTTGGAAATCCTTTGAAAAAATAAACTAAGATTGAGAGAGTTGGCTCGAGAACATTTCGACTGGATAAAACCGAGCTCTTTGTATTGGTGAAAAATGAGTAGCAGTCGATGCTAGGAAATTCCTTCTAGTGGGCGAGAACCACATGCGATAGGAGAAGTTTCGACTAGATGATGTTACTTGTTTTTCGACCGGTGTAAAGAAAACTAGGTGTTTTTGTATCATAGTCGAAAGATTAAAAAGCACTACTCAAAAATAAGGCAAGAGAAGTAGAAAGAACACGGACTTTTATTGCACGAAATTGGTCACACATAGAATTTGCGTGGCGGGTCGATGTTCCAAGAGTTTGAGAGAACTGTCCATCTTCCATCGCTAGTCGTGCGACCACTGGCCGAGTTACGCCGACCAGCGTGTAAGGACCTTCCCATTTGGGGAAAGTTTATTCGATTAGACTTGGATTGGCGAGCCTCAATACCAAGTCACCTACAACAAGGTGCGAGGTTGGACCTTACGATCATAGTATCTGCGCAGGGCTTGTTGGTAGGCTACGAGCGGATTAAGGCTAGGTTTCTCCTTTCTTGAGTAGGTTAATGTCATCTGCTCGAAGTTGTTCTGTCCGAGTTGTTGAAAGTTTCAACTCGTGTCGACCGTAATTTTAGCTCGGAGGAAGCATGGCTTGACTCCAAACACTAGAAAAATGGTGTTTCTCCTGTTGCTCGATGGTGGTCGTCTGACGCCCATAACACGGAGGTAATTCTTGTACCCAAGCCCCGGCGCTTAACAAGGTGATCGAAGACTCGGTTTTAATTCCTCGCATTATTTGGCCGTTTGCACGTTCGGCCAGCCCGTTGCTTTGGGGATGTGCAATGAAGCATAGCATAATTTGGTACCCAACTCGTCGCAAAATTCACGAAATTTTGCACTTGCGAATGTTTACCATTATGCGTAATTATCAGGCTTCGGAACTCCAAATCGGCTAATTCGCATCTCATCATGAACCTTTTTTGCTTAGATGTTATCGATTCTGAGTTCGACTTCAATCCATTTGTGAGCGTGTCAATAGCCACAAAAGGAATTGAAACCTCCTGGAGCTTTGGGAAAGCGGTCCTAGGATATCGAGACCCAGTGCATAAAAGGCCAAGAAAGAGGTATTGTGCTGTAATGCTTGAGTGGTTGGTGTATTTGTCTACCATGGAATTGGCCTTGGACACACTTTTTAACCACCTCCTTAGCATCATACAGTATGTAGGCGATAAAAACCTTGTCGAAAGGCTTTACCAACCAAGGTTCTCAGAGGAAGCATGTGTCCCACAGATGCCCTTTGTGTATATCGTGAAGGAGTGTTATTCCTTCGTTTTGCGAATGCATCGCATGAGTATCCCTTAGGTTCCTCGTTTGTAGAGGACTCCTTCGACCAAAGTATACATTTTGGCTTTTGGGATAAGCGATCTACCTCAAGATCATCTTGGTCTGGAACTCTTGCGAAGATACTCGTAGATGGGAGTCATCGGATATCCTCGTAGTCTAATGAGGCCATCTCAATAGGAGGTGTCTACGGTTCTTCGACCGAGGCGGCTTTGGAGTTGCTCAAAGAAAACCCCTTTGAGTACCGTAGATCGGGAAGAAGCCATCCGAGCAAGTTGGTGCGAGAAATTATCCTTCGAGGATGAATTGTACCTCGAAACCTAAAAATGCTTTTCTAGCTTAGAACTTGATAAGTATTGAGACATTGTCGAGCTAGAGCACTTGGTACTCTTTCCGACTTGATTCACGACTAGTTGAGAGTCTCCTCTCACGAGTAGTCGACGAATTGAGAGTGCTTTCGCACTTCGTATGCCGGCTAGCAAACCTTCGTACTCGCCACATTATTAGTGGCACGAAAGTTTAATTGTATGGCATACTTTAAGGTTTCTCGGTAGGAGATACGGGACCACCCGACCCAGAGCCACTTAAAGTAAGTGACCGTCAAAGTACATCATCCAGCGGTCGTGGGAATCGTCTTCGGGATCTGAGCAGTTCGAGATTTGTCCATTCGGCGACAAAGTGCCAAGATCACGGATTTTATGGCGTTCGGGACACGAAATGGAGGTCGAACTCCCAAGTTCGACCGACCATTTTGCCATGCGTCCATTGTTTCCTTATTATGGAGGATTGCTCCCAAAGGAAACTCGGGCAGCATGACTATTTTGTGCGCTTTGAAAATAATGCCGCAGATTTCCTCGAAGACATGAGGAGGGCATATAGAAGTTTTGGACACGAGGTAGCGCTCCTTAGGCGTGTAAAACTTCGCTAGCGTAATAAACCGGTCGTTGTATGTTTTCACGTTCTACGACTAATCTGCGCTTCTTTGCTGTGGCGTGGCGCTAGGTAAATTAAGGCGTCTCTTACGGCTTTGGAGAAACCAGAACAGGAGCACTCGAAAGATACCTCTTGACATCCTCAAAGGCAGCGTTTGCCTCGTTCGACCACTCAAAACCTTCATGTCTCCTGAGAAGTTTAAAGAAAGGTAGTCCTTTTTCTCCTAGTCGTGCGATGAAACGACTTAAAGCCGCCATGCACCCGGTGAGTTTACGGACTTCCTTTTTGTGTTTGGAGGGCGATCCGGAGGATGGCCTTTATTTTTTTCAGGATTTGCTTCGATTCCTCGTTCAGATACTAGGAATCCAAGCAATTTTCCTGAAGAAATTCCAAACACACACTTCTCTGGATTGAGTTTTAAGCGGTGCTTTCTGAGGTTGTCGAATGTTTCTTGTAGGTCGATGATATGATTAAGTCTCTTAATGCTTTTTACGACTAGATCATCAACATAGGCTTCTAAATTCCGGCCTAATTGAGATGAAAAATCGATTGCATTAGGCGTTGAAAAGAAGCACCGACATTCTTTAGACCAAATGGCATTTTGACATAGCAAAAGGTACCAAATGGAGTAATGAATGCGGTCTTTTCTTCATCGTTTAAACACATATTGATCTGGTGGTATCCAGAATATGCATCTAAAAAACTTAATATCTCACAACTGCGGTAGAATCAACGGTGATCGTCACGAGGTAAAGGGAAATCATCTTTTGGACAAGCTTTATTAAGATCAGTAAAGTCCACGCACATCGCCATTTGCCGTTTGACTTTTTGACCATTACAGGGGTTAGCCAACCACTCTGGGTGGTTGACTTCTCTTATAAAGCACGCTTTAAGTAGCTTATCAACTCGATTTAATAGCATCTCGTCGATCGGGCAAATCTCGTAATTTTTGTTTCTGGTACTTTATCGGTAGTAAAGCTAGCCTGTGCTCGATCACCTCCACAGGGACTCGGGCATGTCGGATGCTTGCCACGCAAAGACATCTGCGTTAGCTCGGAGGAAGGTAATGAGGCGTCTTCCTATTTGGGGTGGAAGTCTCCCGTCTGAGCAGTCTTGAGGCTCTTCTCGTCGGAGGAACCTCTTTGACTTGGTCGTTCGGCTTTGGTGCGACTTTGAAGCCGACTTGCTAGTCGAAGGTGACTTTCATCTCGAGTTGGTATTTGACCAACCATCTCGAGGATCGACGGTCGCGACTATCGCCATCTTTTGTCACATTTGAATGGTGATCACTCCTTTGGGACTGGCATCTTAAGACATTGATACCCGTAATGAGTAGCCATTAAGAATTTTGCCAAAGTTGGTCGTCCGAGTATGGCGTTATATCTTGCGTGTCGAAATCGACCACATCAAAGGAGACTTTCTCGTCTGAAATTACTTGGTGAGCCAAATGTTAAAGGAAGAAAACTTGGCCAATAGGTTTGGTGAAGACCGATGCGATTCCATGAAAGGAGTATCGTCTGAAGCCTTACCTTTGTCTGGGCACTTGCATCTCGTCCGGGCATTAGTAAATAATATGTTCAAAGCGCCACCATCAACCAACACTCGATTGACCGAGAGTTGTTGATGGTGGGTTCGACTTCTAATCGGATATCGACTGATCGACTCGTAGTGATTGGGCGATCATCCTTCTCAAAAGAGATGGTAACTTCCACCACTTGGTAATTTATTGACGAGAGGAGTATGTATGGAATTTACCTCTCGTCCGTGACTTTAAGTTGTCGTTTGGAGTCGTATCTCGATGATCCTCCGTAGATGTGCTCAACGGTATGTTGCGGATCTTGGGCAGCATCTCCTCATCATCCGACGACTTTTGGCCACTCGTATGTCCTACCCGCCGAGAGTAGGGAGTGGTGCTTGCCGTTGTAGTAGTCCTCGAGCTTTCTTTGGAAAACTTCGGCGATTCATGGAGGTCATGTCCTTCCTTTTATGAAAAGGACACCACCTTGGTTTGTCGTTCCTACGATCGGGCGCTTACCTTTGCCTTGATCGAGTGCGACTTGGTGGTTTGGGGCTCTCCATCTTTCACGGCGAACCTCCTTGGAACCAGCGGTTTGTGGTTTTGACTTTTATTTTCTTCTTGGACTTTTTGCTTTTTATCCTTACCAACTTCACGGCTCTCGAGGAGTATATGTTTCTCGATCGATAGTGTTGTTCCACTCATTGCCTCGAAGCGATTGCATATCGATCGGCCATCTCGAAGAGTTCGACTTGATGTTGGGAGGATTCAAAGCAATGTCCTCCGTTATCCTTCTACTACGGACTCCTTGCTTAAAAGCCACGATCACGGAGGAATCGAAATTTCGGGATTGAGTTCTGAACGACTAAAGCGTTTGATGAATTGACGCAAAGTCTCGTTGTTGTTCTGCTTTATCCGGTGCAAGTCGTCTTCTTTTCGATGCGGTTGTATGTGCCTTGAAAATTCACTGTAGAAGATCGCGAGGTGTTGCCAAGAGTAGATCGACTCGAGTGGTTGGTTTAATAACCACGATCGGCGGATCCTTCGAGCACGGTCGGAAGGTAATTCGCCATTACATGCTCTCCTCCTCCTGCTTTGCTCGGACAATGTTGTATAGATCTGAAGAAATTCGATGGGATTTTGAGATCCATCAAATTTCTCCATGTTCCTTGGCCGAAAATGAGGTGGCGTGAGCGCTTTCGAAGGTCAGCGAAAATGCGGCATCCGTAATCACTTCTTAGCGCCTTCTTTGTAGGAAAGAAGGGTTAATGTCACCGGTGATCGTATCTGACGATACCGTGTGAACAGTGACTTGCTACGTAGTAGGTCTTAGTTCTCGAGGGAATACTCCTCGTACTCCACTCGTTGAATTTCTTTGTCGAAGTGGTGAATGATCACCTCTCAGGGGCTTCTTGATCTTGGTGATCGAAATGTATTTCTCGAATAGGGGATCGATTAGACTTATGGCCGTGTCGATTCCTCGTGAGAAATATTCGATTGGTAGTAGCCGAGGAAGTCGTATTGCTACGACTACACCGAATGTTGTCGATGAGGTACCTCGGTCTTGTCATCACGATTCGAAGTCTTTGCGTAATCTCTTGACAAAAGAGATCGTACCACAGCGTTCGAGCAAGCTCTTGGCTGGGATTCTCGAGCAAGTCGTTGATGTCCTGGAGTTCTTGTACCTCCTCCAACTGATGTTGAATCGCCAGCGAGTTCTTACGGGCTGCAATTTTCTTTCTTCTGACGACATCAAAATCCTCCTCATCGTGTCTTTGAGGCCTTCTTAGTGGAGTGCGAGAATGTCGAGGATTTTCCTCGCGTTCATCAGTGTTGGTTCTCTCTTAGCGGTGGTGCCCTTGCCATTACCACGAGGCGCGGTGTGTGATCTTGGGAGTGTTCTTATCTCGGCCTCCATGAGGTGACCACGATTTGGGGAAGGGCGAAGACCTCCGTTGATGATTCTCACTTGCGCTCGAGGCCTCCCCGCTTGAGGAGTGCTCGAGAGACACCATCTGGCGACTTGGAGTAATCCCCTCCAGGTAGGGGAACTCCGGGTTATAACTGTCTCCGTTCGCAAATGAGATCTGCGGGGAGGCGGTCGAATTTGCGAGAAAAGCATGCTTGATCCCACCTCTCTGGAGTTACCACGAGAGAGGATCACTAGATCTTTGGTGGAGTCTGGAATGGTGGCTCCCGAACTTGACTTACCAAGTCGGACCGCCTTAAGGGGACTTGAACACTTGGAGAAAAACTCGTTGTGTTGTGAGTCCTCACGGGAGGCGGTCTGGTCGAATTGACCCTTGTCCTTTGAGGGTTGGCTCCTCTGTTGGGCGTATTGTTGTGGGGATAAGGATCCTCCTCAACTCCATTAATGGGATGGTTTCGGAGAATAATCTCGGAGGCAACATCACCATCGTGGATGCATCACTCGGCTCGTAATCGAAACCGGCATCCATGTCGGCGTCTGCGTAATCTGCCAAGTCAAACCAGTTCTCCTCGTTCCATTCTCCGCCATGATTGCATGAGATTGGAAAAGAGAGTATGTTGACAAGAGATTACGGAAGATCCCCACGGTCGGCGCCAACCGCCGGTGTATTAGAACCGATCTTACGTAAAGATTATTTGATTGGGGTCTCCTAGAGATGAAATCACGCAGAGTAGGCGACACGGATGTTTAGGCGAGTTCAGGCCTTCTCGGGAGAGAATAATAACCTAATCTGTGTGGTGTGGTATTCTTAATGATCGAGTAAGAAGCTAAGACTATTATAGAGAATAGAACTCTCTCCCTCTTGTTGGCACTCGCCCTTGACATCCTTATATAGTCGTGAAGGAGTAGCCGTTTTGCCTGCGGAAGAGGCGCCTTAATTGAGCGATGAATGGGCGTGTGATGGCGATAATTACCGGCGCATTGGCTTCTCACGCCGTCACGGCAATTATCATTCAAAGATAATGGGGTATTTAAGCACAATTACTACGCGGGATAGTAGTGCGTGCAGACCGTTCAGATTCCTTAATCAATTGGACCCACTGCTTTGTAGGTTTGATTATAAGGTGGTCGTAGTTTACACAGTCGTAGAAGGACTTACGACCCGGTGGCGATCGTAGAAGGACTTGCGACTATGTAGTGGTCGTAGAAAGACTTACGACCATGTAGTGGTCGTAGAAAGACTTACGACCATGATATAGTCGTAGCAAGACTTACGACTATAGGGGTGATTGTAGAAGATCTTACCAACCATACAGGGCTGTAGGCCAGTAAAAACCTTGTCGAAAGGCTTTACCAACCAAGGTTCTGTAGGAAGCATGTGTCCCACGAGATGCCCTTTGTGTATATCGTGAAGGAGTGTTATTCCTTCGTTTTGCGGAATGCATCGCATGAGTATCCCTTGGGTTCCTCGTTTGTAGAGGACTCCTTACCAAAGTATACATTTTGGCTTTTCGGGATAAGCGATCTACCTCAAGATCATCTTGGTCAAACTCTTGCGAAGATACTCGTAGATGGGAGTCATCCGATATCCTCGTAGTCTAATGAGGCCATCTCAATAGGAGGTGTCTCGGTTCTTCGACGAGAGATCTTTGGAGTTGCTCCAAGAAAGCCCCTTTTGCCAGATCGGGAAGAAGCCATCCGAGCAAGTTGGTGCGAGAAATTATCCTTCGAGGATGAATGTACCTCGAAACCTAAAAAATGCTTTTCTAGCTTAGAACTTCCGATAAGTATTGAGACATTGTCGAGCTAGAAACCTTTGGTACTCTTTCCGACTTGATTCACGACTAGTTGAGAGTCTCCTCTCACGCAGTAGTCGACGAATTGAGAGTGCTTTCGCGGCTCGTATGCGGCTAGCAAACCGTGCTCTGCCACATTATTAGTGGCACGAAAGTTTAATTGTATGGCATACTTTAAGGTTTCTCGGTAGGAGATACGGGACCACCCGACCCGAGCCACTTAAAGTAAGTGACCGTCAAAGTACATCATCCAGTGGTGTGGGAATCGTCTTGGGGATCTGAGCAGTTCGAGGATTTGTCCATTCGGCGACAAAGTGCGCCAAGATCAGGGATTTTATGGCGTTCGGGACACGAAATGGAGTCGAACTCCCCAAGTTCGTGACCATTTGCCATGCGTCCATTGTTTCCTTATTATGGAGGATTGCTCCCAAAGGAAACTCGAGGCCAGCCTGACTATTTTGTGCGCTTTGAAAATAATGCGCGATTTCCTCGAAGACATGAGGAGGGCATATAGAAGTTTTGGACACGAGGTAACGCTCCTTAGGCACGTGTAAAACTTCGCTAACGTAATAAACCGGTCGTTGTATGTTTTCACGTTCTATGACTAATCTTGCACTTCTTTGCTGTGGCGTGGCGCTAGGTAAATTAAGGCGTCTCTTACGGCTTTGGAGAAACGAGCAGGGCACTCGAAAGATACCTCTTGACATCCTCAAAGCGGCGTTTGCCTCGTTCGACCACTCAAAACCTTCATGTCTCACGAGAAGTTTAAAGAAAGGTAGTCCTTTTTCTCCTAGTCGTGCGATGAAGCGACTTAAAGCCGCCATGCACCCGGTGAGTTCTGGACTTCCTTTTTGTGTTTGGAGGGCGCATCGGAGGATGGCCTTTATTTTCGAGTTTGCTTGATTCCTCGTTCGGATACTAGGAATCAAGCAATTTTCTGAAGAAATTCCAAACACACACTCTCTGGATTGAGTTTTAAGCGGTGCTTTACGAGGTTGTCGAATGTTTCTTGTAGGTCGATGATATGATTAAGTCTCTTAATGCTTTTACGACTAGATCATCAACATAGGCTTCCAAATTCGGCCTAATTGAGATGAAAAAGTCGATTGCATTAGGCGTTGAAAAGAAGCAGGCATTCTTTAGACCAAATGGCATTTGACATAGCAAAAGGTACCAAATGGAGTAATGAATGCGGTCTTTTCTTCATCGTTTAAACACATATTGATCGGTGGTATCGAATATGCATCTAAAAACTTAATATCTCACAACTGCGAGTAGAATCAACGGTGATCGATCACGAGGTAAAGGAAATCATCTTTTGGACAAGCTTTATTAAGATCGATAAAGTCCACGCACATCGCCATTTGCCGTTTGACTTTTTGACCATTACTGAGGTTAGCCAACCACTCTGGGTGGTTGACTTCTCTTATAAAGCTGCTTTAAGTAGCTTATCAACTCGATTTAATAGCATCTCGTCGATCGGGGCAAATCTCCGTAATTTTTGTTTCTGGTACTTTATCGGTAGTAAAGCTAGCACGTGCTCGATCACCTCCAGGGGACTCGGGCATGTCGGATGCTTGCCGCGCAAAGACATCTGCGTTAGCTCGGAGGAAGGTAATGAGGCGTCTTCCTATTTGGGGTGGAAGTCTCCCGTCTGAGCGATCTTGAGGGCTCTTACTGCGTCGGAGGAACCTCTTTGACTTGGTCGTTCGGCTTTGGTGCGACTTTGAAGCCGACTTGCTAGTCGAAGGTGACTTTCATCTCGAGTTGGTATTTGACCAACCATCTCGAGGATCGGCGGTGTGACTATCGCCATCTTTTGTCACATTGAATGGTGATCACTCCTTTGGGACTGGCATCTTAAGACATTGATACCCATAATGAGTAGCCATTAAGAATTTTGCCAAAGTTAGTCGTCAGAGTATGGCGTTATATCTTGTGTCGAAATCGACCACATCAAGGAGACTTTCTACGTCACGAAATTACTTGGTGAGCCAAATGTTAAAGGAAGAGAAACTTGGCCAATAGGTTTGGTGAAGACCGATGCGATTCCATGAAAGGAGTATCGTCTGGCCTTACCTGTCTGGGCACTTGCATCTCGTCCGGGGCATTAGTAAATAATATGTTCAAGCGCCACCATCAACCAACACTCGATTGACCCGATAGTTGTTGATGGTGGGTTCACTCTAATCGGATATCGACTGATCGACTCGTAGTGATTGGCGATCATCCTTCTCAAAAGAGATGGTAACCAGACCACTTGGTAATTTATTGTGAGAGGAGTATGTATGGAATTTACCTCTCGTCGTCGGCTTTAAGTTGTCGTTTGGAGTCGTATCTGATGATCCTCCGTAGATGTGCTCAGCGGTATGTTGCGGATCTTGGGCAGCATCTCCTCATCATCAAGCGACTTTTGACCACTCGTATGTCTTACACCTTTCGAGTAGGGAGTGGTGCTTCTTGTTGTAGTAGTCCTCGAGCTTTCTTTGGAAAACTTCGGCGATTCTTGAGGTCATGTCCTTCCTTTTATGAAAATGACACCACCTTGGTTTATCGTTCCTCGATCGGGCGCTTACCTTTGCCTTGATCGAGTGCGACTTGGTGGTTTGGGGCTCTCCATCTTTCACGGCGGAACCTCCTTGGAACCAGCGGTTTGTGGTTTTGACTTTTATTTTCTTCTTGGACTTTTTGCTTTTTATCCTTACCAACTTCACTGGCTCTCGAGGTATATGTTTCTCGATCGATAGTGTTGTTCCACTCATTGCCTCGAAGCGATTGCATATCGATCGGCCATCTCGAAGAGTTCGGCAGCGATGTTGGGAGGATTCAAAGCAATGTCCTCCGTTATCCTTCTACTACGGACTCCTTGCTTAAAGCCACGATCACGGAGAATCGAAATTTCGGGATTGAGTTCTGAACGACTAAAGCGTTTGATGAATTAGCGCAAAGTCTCGTTGTTGTTACATTTTATCGGTGCAAGTCGTCTTCTTTTCGGGCGGTTGTATGTGCCTTGAAAATTCACTAGAAGATCACAGAGGTGTTGCCAAGAGTAGATCGACTCGAGTGGTTGGTTTAATAACCACGATCGGCGGATCCTTGAAACCTGATCGGAAGGTAATTCGCCATTACATGCTCTCCTCCTCCTGCTTTGCTCGGACGGTGTTGTATAGATCTGAAGAAATTCGATGGGATTTTGAGATCCATCAAATTTCTCCATGTTCCTTGGCGAAAATGAGGTGGCGTGAGCGCTCGAAGGTCAAGCGAAAATGCGGCATCCGGTAATCACTTCTTGGCGCCTTCTTTGTAGGAAAGAAGGGTTAATGTCACGGTGATCGTATCTGGCGATACCGTGAACAGTGACTTTGTTACGTAGTAGGTCTTAGTTCTCTGAGGAATACTCCTCGTACTCCACCGTTGTGAATTTCTTTGTCGAAGTGGTGAATGATCACCTCTCAGGGGCTTCTTGATCTTGACCGATCGAAATGTATTTCTCGAATAGGGATCGATTCGACTTATGGCGTGTCGATTCCTCGTGAAAATATTCGATTGGTGGTAGTTGAGGAAGTCGTATTGCTCGACTACAGAATGTTGTCGATGAGGTACCTCGATCTTGTCATCACGATTCGAAGTCTTTGCGTAATCTCTTGACAAAGAGATCGTACCACAGCGTTCGAGCAAGCTCTTGGTGGGATTCTCGAGCAAGTCGTTGATGTCTGGAGTTCTTGTACCTCCTCAGTGATGTTGAATCGCCGAGCGAGTTCTTACGGGTGCAATTTTCTTTCTTGGCGACATCAAAATCCTCCTCATCGGTCTTTGAGGCCTTCTTAGTGGAGTGCGAGAATGTCGAGGATTTCCCTCGCGTTCATCAGTGTTGGTTCTCTCACCAGCGGTGGTGCCCTTGCCATTACCACGAGGCGCGGTGTGTGATCTTGAGGAGTGTTCTTATCTCGGCCTCCATGAGGTGACCACGATTTGGGAAGGGCGAAGACCTCCGTTGATGATTCTCACTTGCGCTCGAGGCCTCCCGCAGAGAGTGCTCGAGAGACACCATCTGGCGACTTGGGTAATCCCCTCGGTAGGGAACTCGGGTTATAAGCTTGTCTCCGTTCGCAAATGAGATCTGCGGGAGGCGGTCAATTCTGAGGAAAAGCATGCTTGATCCCACCCTCTGGAGGTTACCACGAGAGAGGATTACTAGATCTTTGGTGGAGTCTGGAATGGTGGCTCCCAGAACTTGACTTACCAAGTCGGACCGCCTTAAGGGACTTGAACACTTGGAGAAAAACTCTCGTCGTGTTGTGAGTTCTCACAGGAGCCGGTCTGGTCGATTGACCCTTGTCCTTTGAGGAATTGGCTCCTCATTGGGCGTATTGTTGTGGGGATAAGGATCCCTCCTCAACTCCATTAATGGGATGGTTTCTGGAGAATAATCTCGGAGGCAACATCACCATCGGCGGATGCATCACTCGGCTCGTAGTCGAAACCGGCATCCATGTCGGCGTCTGCGTGTCTGCCAATTCAAACCAGTTCTCCTCGTTCCATTCTCCTGCCATGATTGCATGAGATTGGAAAAAGAGTATGTTGACAAGAGATTACGGAAGATCCCCACAGTGGCGCCAGCGCCGGTGTATTAGAACCGATCTTACGTAAAGATTATTTGATTCGGGGTCTCCTAGAGATGAAATCACGAGAGTGGTTGACACGGGATGTTTAGGCAGAGTTCGAGGCCTTCTCAGGAGAATAATAACCTAATCTGTGTGGTGTGGTATTCTTAATGATCGAGTAAGAAGCTAAGACTATTATAGAGAATAGAACTCTCTCCCCTCTACTCGCCCTTGACATCCTTATATAGTCGTGAAGGAGTAGCCGTTTTGCCCTGCGGAAGAGGCGCCTTAATTGAGCCAGTAATGGGCGTGTGATGGCAGTAATTACCGGCGCATTGGCTTCTCCGCCGTCGGCAATTATCATTCAAAGATAATGGGGTATTTAAGCACAATTACTACGGCGGGATAGTAGTGCGTGCGGACGTTCAGATTCCTTAATCAATTGGACCCACTCGCCTGTAGGTTTGATTATAAGGTGGTCGTAGTTTACCTGGTCGTAGAAGGACTTACGACCAGGTAGCAGTCGTAGAAGGACTTGCGACTATGTAGTGGTCGTAGAAAGACTTACGACCATGTAGTGGTCGTAGAAAGACTTACGACCATGATATAGTCGTAGCAAGACTTACGACTATAGGGGTGATTGTAGAAGATCTTACAATCACTTGGTAGACCTCTCCCTTATAGATATAAAGGCGTATACAGGGACTATGTGACATCATATTTACCCATAATAAGAATTATAGATAAAAGATAAAATGAGGATTATTAGATCCTCGTCAAGCGAGTATGAGCACAACTACCGTGCTCGCGAGCCAACACACAGTATGCAATAGTATACATGCAAGGCTTAACAAGGATGGCTCAGGTTCTTTTATTTGCTAAAGCAACATTTTTTATTATTATAATTACAAAGTCCTATGACTTAGCATTTTAAACAAAGTGCATTTTTATTAAAGAGAGTAAGTGCAATATTAAATAACGTGAAGGTTACCTCCACCTTATGCTTAATTTGGATAATGGTTACGTCCACCGATTATTAACTTCTTGAGTAAGGCTACCGAGAAAAATCCAAAACAAAGTTTGGATGAGCCCAACACATTTCCATTCCACCCACAAAGATTTTGAAATAGAACTAACTTTCAGGTTAAGTTCTCATGGTGCCCTTTGGCCAGAAGCGCGGTGTTTAAGCAGTTTAGACTCTGCGGAGGTTGTACCACTTTGTACCCACAAGAGATAATCATACTCGTTACTCCACATGATTCCTTAGTCATGTAGTTGAGCGATAGTCACGATGCGTTTCAATGTATCTTGCCTCTTAGTCATCTCACTAGTATGGGCTACCCCACTGCGGTGGGTCCCATAAGTTGTGCGGGATGTCCGCCACCACGACTTGCGTGGCTGGCGACTTCACCCTTCCTTTGGTGTCCCATTCAAGCTGGATCGAATCCACTACTTGCACTATCTTGCTCGACCACCGATGAGATGACTTCCAAGATTTATTACATTTACTAAGCCAAGTTGCAATTTGCAGACTTGCGGTTGTACTTGTTTTACAGGAGGTCATGACAAGATTAAGTCCTTAAGGTTATCTGGGCGGTTCATTCCAAAATTAACCACGTTCCCTGGGCTACATTAGCACCCATCAACATCCCATTCCTCATACCATCCGCCCAGACAGTAACAGCAAGTTATTAGGGTTTTGGGAAGGAAAACCAATTAACGCATAACACACAAGTCATCTTACATCCAATGACGCCCAAAACCATTTTCATGTTTAAAGGATGATGATCGGAATGATTATTGCCCGTACTTAAGCAAGACTAGCATGTCGCTTAAGTACAACCTATACTAGTATTTACCAAATATTTACTAGGGTGACAAGGAATAATGGATTCAATTATCAAAGGATGGCTTAATAAGTAATTAATCAATAAATAGGTATTTAACTACCTTAAGCTTTAACATATCATTGATTACAAAATTAAAGCATGCAACTTTGCTATTTTAAATAAACATAGTTTGCATAAAATGTAGGTTCGGAATGATCAAAGTATTGACTCGCCTTGGTTAAAGCGGAGGGTCTGGAGATCTTGAGCTTGGTCGAAGTGGAGGTCTCGGTGTCGTCGAATCCTAATCGATTGAAGGTGCAGGAAAAAGACACGTGCGACAAAGAGAGCAAATAAATACCAACTCAATAAATAATGAACTCCAAAATGAACAAGACCAGTACCAATAGCAAGATCTTGATTTCAGAAAATTTTAGAAATTGGTTTCACAATTTTTGGAGTTATACAGAAAAAGATATGAATTTTGGAAGCTTTTAAATGATTTTCCAATTAAACAGAAAATCCAAAAAGCGAGAAAAGCCCGAGGCGACACGTGGCGTGGCGTGCTCGGTCCACGGCACTTTGCTCGTGGGTAGAGTCCACGCCACCGCCGGTCCACGGATCCATGGAGCAGCGGCGGTGGGCCCGCTGTCAGCGACACGCGCAAGTGGGGCCCACTGTCGATCCTGGCGGCGTTAAAAGCAGCGGCATCGCGGCTGGCCAGCGACGCTGCATTCTTCCGCGCCCGAGAGAGAGGGAGAGGGAAGCGGCAGGCGGCGCGCAGCGGCGGCAGCGGCGGAAGGAGGCGGGGCGAGAGCGCCGAGGCGGGAAACGAGCGAGGGCAGGCGCGCGCGGGGCGGGGGCGAGAAGCGGCGGGGCTCAGTGGCGGCGGAGGCCCGAGGCGGAGCCGAAAAGGCAGGCGGCGGGCTTCGGGCGCGAGGCGGGAGGCGAAGGCGGAGGAGGAAGGGAAGAGGAGGCGTCTCGGCTTTTATAGCCGAGGCGAGCAGCGAGGCGAGAAAAGCCGGAGGCGGCGAGACGGAGAGCGAGGAAAGCCGCGTGTGAGGAGGGAGGAGGGAAGTCGGGCGCGCCGAGTGAGGCAGCGGTGTCGTCTGTGTAGGCCCGCACACCAGCGAGGCAGACAGAAGCGCGGCAAGCGGCCTGTGGCCAGTGGAGACCGAACGGCCAGGCCGGAGAACTGGGCGGGCGGGCCATGAGTAAGGGGTTAGGGTTAGGGTTAGATTAGGGTTAGGTTTCGATTTTTTTTTATTTGAAATTGAAATTTTGAAATCGAAATCATGTTTTGATTTTGAATTGGAATCAAAGTTTTGATTTTGAATCCTTTTTCAAAAACAGGATGTTACAAAACCTACCCTCCTTAAACGGAATCTCGACCCCGAGATTCGGCTACCCAAATGAGATAGGGAGCGTACCTCTCAATACTTCTGAAGTTGCTTGGGCTTCTTCAGCGACGACAGGGTTCACTTGGCCTTGGTTTTGGCTTGGCTCGGAAGCGACTCTGAATGCCTGCGATGTTGGATGACTTTTGCTTGAAGCTGAAGTCTGGCCTTGAGCTGGTGTGGCTTGGAAGTTGAACCTCACCGGGGTGACTGGTTGAGGGCATCTGTTTACGAAATGTCCTTTTTCACCACACTTGAAACAGCGAAGACGAGCTATCGGATTCTGAACTGCAGGCTGCTTGACGGGCGAGGAGGGCGGAGAACAACCTCACTTCTTTTCTTCTCTACTGAGGTACTCTGGCACTTCGGTGCGATCTGACTATTATCTTTCAAAGTCCGACATTGGTTATCTTTGCCATTTCCATTTGTGATGAGTCTTGTAGTGACTTGAAGACAGGTCCTTTGCAACTCGACTGCCTTGATCAGGATTGGACGCATGAAACAATCCTTGGGGCAATGGTCTTGACCTTCGCAGAGAAAACACATGACTTTACTCATCGAGCACTCACCGGGCTGGTGATCCTTATCGCAGTTGGGGCAGTTTACACATCATTGGTCTGCCAGGTGTCCTTTTTCTCCACAACTTGTGCAAACTACTTGGTTCACAGGACAATCTTCTGGTTGATGGTGTTCCTCACAGCTGAGACAGTAGAGAACTGGACACGAGTAGCAATAGTGTCCAAATTGTCCACATGTGAAACACGCTCCTCTTGCAACTTGTCTTAATGGAGGACATAATTGGGCGACATGTCCTGTCTTGCCACATTCCAAGCAAACGATTGACGGGGCTTCTGAGTCTGGTAGTAGAACTTCAGCAGGTACAACTTGCTTTCCGCTGGGACCTTTGAGGAGTTCTTCGTTGTCAAGGCTGAGGTTGGTGATGATGATGTTCTTTGCTGATTCTTTATGTTTTCGTTTGGGACATCTGTTCTTGCGGTGTCTTGAGTTGCCGCAATAAGGACACTTGATTCCTTGGTCTTGCTTTCTTTGGGGGCATTTATTGGCGAAATGTCCCGGATTCTTACAATGGAAGCAGATGTTGTCCTTCAGGGGTCTTCCTGGTGCAACGGTACCATTATCCTTGAGTAAATCTTGAGGTTGACGGGTGGCATGGTCTGTTCTGTCGTCTTCTGCACCACGTGCAAGGCGAAGCTTCTTCTGGGGGCATTTATTGGCGAAGTGCCCTTTACCTCCGCAGCTAAAACAGTAAAGGTTAGCTGCGGGGTTGTTTGCTGCAGATTGATCGGCGGAGCGGGGAATATGGAAAACAATCCTTTGGGCATAAAGTTGGCATTGGGGCTCTTGGTGGTTTGAATTTCTGATTGATTGAATGATGAGCTGCCGAGAAATGCTGACCACTGAGGATAACTATCTTGTGGCCTTCGCGCTAACAACTCCCTTTTACAACTGGCACCATTTCCTTGGGCTGTTGGCCTCTTTGGTGCCATCTGAGGAAAACAACTCAGATAAGATCGAGAGGAGATATATGAGGTTCATGGCCCTCTGAGACACAACAAAAAACTCAAAATCAAGGAGAAAGATCGATCAATTACAATACAAAGCCTAGAATGGCTGCATTATATTAAGGGGGTTAAGTGTTTACATGACTCCAGAAAACACAGCATATAGGCTATGCAAAGTCACGACACAAGATACACACACATCGTCTACAAAGAAGAAACAAATAGTGCTTGCAAATCAAAAGGCGCTAAAGCAAGCATTTATTAGCTAAACTAAGCTAACTACTCCCACATGGCGAAGACTTGGGATCGGTCTCTCCTTCTGGAGAGCGGTAGTAATGAAGGCGCTTCGAAGAAGATCTAGGTGCATCCGGCTCAGGCGGTTGAAGGCGAAGCGTGCTGCGTCTTGGACTGCTTCAGAACAACTGCTCTTGGAGGTCTCGGGTCTGAAGGTGTGAGCGATGAACTCACCCTCTCTGGCATAGAGGAAAACCTCCATGGTCCATGACTCTTGGTCCAGGGTTTGAGTCTTTCGACCTCTGAAGATAGGCTTGCGGAGGTAATCCAGGTGATGCATGAATTGGTGGAGAATATCCACGAATTCAACTCCGCCTTCTTCATGAGAGAAAAAGTCCCACGGGGCATTGGACGACGGGGTTGCC
The DNA here is from genome assembly GCA_036346395.1 of Hsuehochloa calcarea. Classification (NCBI taxonomy): domain Eukaryota; kingdom Viridiplantae; phylum Streptophyta; class Magnoliopsida; order Poales; family Poaceae; genus Hsuehochloa; species Hsuehochloa calcarea. The sequence continues at coordinate 62,502,353 of CM070596.1, forward strand.
ATCTACAAATTTTTGAACCAGACAAGGGAATCAGACTGAGTACAAACTCAAGTGAAGTCAGGGGAAGTGAAGAACTAAGATAGATGAGTAAGAGCAATACATACATTATATTTTTGCCAAAGCTTTTCATAAATTTTGAAAATAGGACTCAAGTCCTTAGGCTCGACCGATCTCGAAAGATCCTCTGATCGTATGCTCGATACGACTCTGTCGGACCGGATTTTCTAATCCCGGATCCTCTGCGAATAACTGTGCTATTCCCTGGATCAGTAGATAGCACTCACAGATACATCACTGAATCATTTCATACATGGCGTAAAACCATTCCATTTCATTAATTTTAACACATCAGGGTTACATAGACCATATCGGGTCAAGTTTTACAATAAAGGCCGAACAGGCCAAATGATTACATCACAAAGTAGCGGAAGCGACAACAGAAGCAAAAGGGTGAGGACACATCTCTCCACGGGCAAGTGGTGGGAAACACAGTGTACATCCGATATTACCCAAAACTCGGATAATATAGGGCGCACCTAGGTACCGGTAGTCGGCTAGGCGGGGCGAGACTAGAACAACTAAGAACTAAGCTACGCTTCAAGAACTCCTTGGTCTTGAGACATCTGGGACCCCGTAGTGATCGAACTCTCTAAAATTTCACCTACGAGGTTTGGGAAAGAGCGAGTATGAGCACAACTACCAGTGCTCATGAGCCAACACCTGATATGCAATAGTATACATGCAAGGCTTAACAAGGGTGGCTCGAGTTCTTTTATTTGCTAAAGCAACATTTTCAATTATCATAATTACAAAGTCCTATGACTTAGCATTTTAAACAAAGTGCATTTTTATTAAAGAGAGTAAGTGCAATATTAAATAACAAAATGAAGGTTACCTCCACCTTATGCTTAATTTGGATAATGGTTACGTCCACCGATTATTAGCACTGAGTAAGGCTACCCGAGAAAATCCAAAACAAAGATTTGGATGAGCCCAACACATTTCCATTCCACCCACAAAGATTTTTGAAATAGAACTAACTTTCGGGTTAAGTTCCATATGCGCCTTTGACCGAAAGCGCGGTGTTTAAGCAGTTTAGACTCTGCGAGAGGTTGTACCTTTGTACCCACAAGAGATAATCATACTCGTTACTCCACATGATTCCTTAGTCATGTAGTTGAGCGATCGTCCGATGCGTTTCAATGTATCTTGCCTCTTAGTCATCTCACTAGTATGGGCTACCCCCACTTGCGGTGGGTCCCATAAGTTGTGCGGGATGTCTGCCACCACGACTTGCGTAGCTGGCGACTTCACCCTTCCTTTGGTGTCCCATTCAAGCTGGATCGAATCCACTACTTGCACTATCTTGCTCGACCACCGATGAGATGACTTCCAAGATTTATTACATTTACTAAGCCAAGTTGCAATTTGCAGACTTGCGGTTGTACTTGTTTTACAGGGAGGTCATGACAAGATTAAGTCCTTAAGGTTATCTGGGCGGTTCATTCCAAAGTTAACCACGTTCCCTGGGCTACATTAGCACCCATCAACATCCCATTCCTCATACCATCCGCCCGATGATATGACAAGTTATTAGGGTTTTGGGAAGGAAAACCAATTAACGCAACACACGGTCATCTTATATCCAATGACCGCCCAAAACCATTTTCATGTTTAAAGGATGATGATCGGAAGATTATTGCCCGGTACTTAAGCAAGACTAGCATGTCGCTTAAGTACAACCTATACTAATATTACCAAATATTTACTAGGGTGATAAGGAATAATGGATTCAATTATCAAAGGATGGCTTAATAAGTAATTAATCAACAAATGGGTATTTAACTACCTTAAGCTTTAACATATCATTGATTACAAAATTAAAGCATGCAACTTTGCTATTTTAAATAAACATAGTTTGCATAAAATGTAGGTTGAAATGATCAAAGTATTGACTCGCCTTGGTTAAAGCGAGAGGGTCTGGAGATCTTGAGCTTGGTGAAGTGGAGGTCTCTCGTGTCGTCGAATCCTAATCGATTGAAGGTCAGGGAAAAGACACAATGACAAAGAGAGCAAATAAATACCAACTTAATAAATAATGAACTCCAAAATGAACAAGACCAGTACCAATAGCAAGATCTTGATTTTAGAAAATTTTAGAAATTGGTTTCATAATTTTTGGAGTTATCTGAAAAAAGATATGAATTTTGGAAGCTTTTAAATGATTTTCCAATTAAACAGAAAATCCAAAAATCAGAAAAGCCCGGGGCGACACGTGCGGCGTGTGCTCGGTCCACGGCCTTTGTGCTCATGGACCGAGTCCGCGCGCGCCGATCCCGGATCCATGGAAGCAGCGGGTGGGGCCCGCTTTGTCAGCGACACCAGCGAGTGGGGCCCGCCTATCGATCCACCCAGGGCGTTAAAAACGGCGTCGCGTCGCAGCGAGCGACGCCTCGTTCTTCCGCGCCGCGAAGAGAGAAGGAAGCGGCAGGCGAAGCGCAGCGGGCAGCGGAAGGAGCGGAGGCGAAGCGCCGGGCTGAGACAGCGAGGCGAGGTGCAGTGTGTACTATATAATATATGTAGAGTGAGAGCATACGTACGATCCAGAATCAAGCAATTTGGGGGCGTTTAGGTGTACGTTTAATATCCACTAGCGAGATATAGTTGCTAATGATTTTGCAAGAGAAAGATAGATGCAGCTGATTTGGACTCGATTTGGTGTTTCTAGTTAAATGAAACAGCCAAACAGGGCTTGTTCAGGCCCTTGTTTGAAAAATGTTCTAGCTGTTCTATACTTAAGTAAAACAGCCAAAGAAGGCTTGTTCAGGCCCTTCTTATGAATTAAGGCTTCGACTAATCATTGTTCAAAGGTAGTTACAGATGAGAATCAGAAAAAAGATTAGGTACATTTAATGCAAATGTATCAGTACAAACAGTGAGCAAATGATTGTGAAGTAGTTTAATGCTTTGATTGTTGTCATCTCTGACCAATGTTAGACTGGTCCTCATTGCTTTGATTTACGAGACTAACTGAATAGTGTAAAAGATAAGGCTGAATCGTGCGCAGTACTTGCATGAATATAATGGGTGGGTGGGGTGGGGGGGTTAGATTGACTGCCCATGCAGGAACCAGTTGATGTGTGTACTGTTTTCCTGAACGCACCGTTACAGCACTTTCCTCTGTATCACCGTTCACAGGATCCTACTGGTTGACACTCCATCTAAGCTGGTAGTGAATGTTTGTAGGAGAAGCAGGAATCTCCATGACTGAAAGCATTTGTAGCAGAGACATGTTCCATCAGCAATCCTTTGCTCGTATCAATTTCCATGTGATAAGCGGCTTATTTCAGTATGGACAGGTGATGTCCTGATTTTTTTTTCCTTTTTGATAAACTCCATGAAGTGCTTACATCGAATGATCTCTCATGTGATGCACCCTATCTACTTTATTAGGTGAGATATGCCTTTCAAAGGATCTAGAACTCTAGATGTATAGAGAGGTCCTGAGTTATGGGCAATGCATGACTAAGGTGCCAAGCTTCGTTAAAATTTCCAGTGCATAGCTCTGAGGGTATGTATGCATGCCTAATCTTTTCGCCTTTTCAGATAAAATAGCCCTTTTTTTGTCAGGGTTGTTACAGGCAGTCATTCCTTTTCTAAAGAAAGGGGATACCAGCTAGCATCACTGTTTTTTTTAGCTTAGCTGCAAGCAAGCCTGCAAAGCTTCACAATAAACTCACCAAAATCGATCCATATTACATGGCACTTGCAAACCTGTCGGCACTGTGATCTATATATGAGAAAAGATGAATAAAGATGATCAATCCATTTTGTCGGGATAGTTAGATTGCTACATTGTGATTAAAGCATGACATTTGCAGAAACACTGAACCTTTGGCTTAGGGTTGCATTCATTTGGACCTTCCTGATGGATCGGTCCCGCGATCGGAAGATGCCATTAAGCAGTACTCAATGTACTAACTTCCAAACACATTTGGGGCTTAAGAGGATGGTCCACTTCTTTGTCGCGGTTTCTTTTTCCTCCATTTTTTTAATTATCTGCGGCACTTTCACAATAAGGCAGCAAATAATTGCTTAGAAAGTTGCAGGTGGCACTGATGAAGTAATGATTGATATGAAAATTTTACTTACATCACTCTCGACCGATCTTCCGGCAGATGATGAATCATGTAATTTCTTTTTATTAGCACTTTGGGTCTGAAAGTGCGACCATTAGCTCTGCAGATTATCAAATCTGTGCGACATGATTTATCTACTTTGCTTGTATACAGCAGCTGACATTTACATCGACCTGACAATAAAGAAATCAGGCAATGCATTGCATGTAAGCAGTTTTTTGTTGCCTTTCACCTCCTACCTTCAAATCCTCCTGACCAAAAGAGCACTTGTTAGGTCGTAAAATCTTAAAATACCAGGTGAGATTGTTCTTTTATCTTAGACATGTTCTGCTTACACAAACATATTTATACTAGGATAGCTCTCAACTTTTATCTTAGACATGTTCTGCTTACACAAACATATTTATACTAGGATAGCTCTCAAGTGGCCACCAAGGTTAGTGTCCACTCGCTGATTCGCACTTGTGAGACAGGAAGCATAATTTACGTCGTCTGAATTCTTTGGCTATTGCGATCAGCTGGTGCGGCATTGTATATGTCCTTGCTCAATACATACTTGGGCATACGCATCATTACGCTGGCCTTGGCCTTACTGTTTGAGTTCTATTATTATCCGCATATATCCATCCTATTCAGGCATCATATAGAATACTACAAATTTGTGGATGTGCCTCCGTTGTGGAGAACACTGAAACCCACCATGGCACTATGCCCTCTTTCTGTCGGACTACAGGTTCCAACTCTTCCCGCACGGGTTTGTCTTCTAGTAACTGCACACGCACATAATATTTCATTCTGCAAATCGCAACTTGCAAGAGTTGGTCGCCTGATGCTGCTCAATGCCGCATGCTTTTGCTAGCCTAACATACCTGAGTCTTCCAAGTTCTAACATCCGCAGGCTTGCACCCATATAACAGTCTGAAATTTGGAAGGTTTACGGTGCGGAGTTTCGTCAGAAAACCGGGTACTGTCCTGCTCCGGCTGCCGGCCTGCTCGATCGATCGACCGACTGGTCGGAGTTGGAAGGTTGGAGGCTATCAGGCTAGCAGTCACTGAAGCTGATGGATCATCGAAGCTGTTTGGTTCTCTCGGCATGATTGTTGTGGTGCAGATGTTACTGTCCCCTTCTGCGATCACGTCAATTATCACACGGAGCCCTCATTCAAGTTGGCAGGTCCTCAGCCCAGAGCCCCAGAGACCATGCAGATCGGAAGAAAGAAACTACCCAATGCATGGATTAATTTCACTTGTGGTAGGCATCAGTTACGGTACTACTCTTAGGGTTTGTTTGGGAAACCCAATTCCTGGGTTTTCTATCCTAGCATCCAAACAAGACCTCAGAGAGTTGTTAGTAAAAGACGGGTTCGGTTTTAACTCAGCGTTAAATCTATTGATTTGCCGGTACGTACGTGACGTGCCTAGGCTCAGGCAGCGGCTGTGGCTGTGGCTGTTCATGCATGCATGGTCCCTTGTTCAGGTTCAGGAGGTGAGGTCCCCTCGTGTATAGATGCGTGAGTTGATGTCCGAATGAGGTGGCACTGACCGGCCGGGCGATGCGGCACCTAGCGTGACGGCACGCCTGAGAGTTCGACTCTCGCTTTTGTTACAAATATGTAGCCTTTTATTATTATTTTAATTTCTAAAACAATTAATAAAAAAACATATACACTAGACTGCGGCGCTCCATATCATTACCACAGAGGATAATCATATTTAATCGTATGGATTACTATTTGTCTGCTCGGTAGAATATTGCTCCGACGAATAGTAAATTTTACCAAAGTTAACGCGGCAGAACAATAAGATAGAAATTATACTTTATTATAACAAGTAGCCACACAAGGATATGGTCTTTAATACTCTTATTTAATTACAATGAGAAAAGAATCTCCTCGCTTGTCTGTCCTGCTCCATCGGACGTCTACTTGTCTCACTCGTCGAATAAGGTGTCCACCTCGCCATGCTCCTCGTAGTAAGCACCCTCGCCTCCTGCGACCTCCTCAGCACCTGTGCATCATTCATCCCACTCGGGATACTCTCCGGTTGGACTAGAATCTAACAAAGGAAAATATAGTAAGAATGAGTACTAGTGTACCCAGCAAGTATTTATTAGCAAAGATACATTTTATGACTCTTCTCTGTTCGTTATCACATTTTCTAACTCTTCTCTATTTTCAAATAATACTTTACCAAGATTTAAATGACAATTTTAATTATGAAAAGACTACTTATCACTCGGTGAGAAGATAGACCCCTAGCGGTCACCGTAGCCTCCAATCCAGGAGACACATATGAATTCATGGTTTGATATATATAGCACTGCATAGGCTTTGTACCACTTTACCCATAGCTACTCTGAGCTCTCTTCACGCTAGGTCTCCCGCATTTCCTTTGATGCAGTTTCGAGTTCAGAATACAGAATATTTTTCAGGTTACGTGATTAAGTCTCCGCCCATTACTTTCTGTCGGTGGTATCCTAGGGCACTCACTCAGTCCTCCACCGAGTTCCCATAATGTTGGTTGGGCCGGACATCCCCGCACCCAACACTCCACCTTACGGTACTATAAAGCATTGTATTCCCCACTTCGGGACTCTTCCTACCTATCGCGGGTTCCTCCATAACTCACACATGAAATATTACTTACACAATGTGGAGAGTATAATTACGTAACAACGTAGCATTTTCTGCCCACCGAAACGGAAAAATGGTTAGCACTTAAATATGACATCTTATTTGAGTAAGAGTTTTCTTGGTCCTTATATATTATCCGTATGTAAAGGGTCCCGCCTCTTCCCTCTTCTCTTTTCCTGCCAAGGGCCTCCTTTATTATCCAAGTATTTCTTTTGCAATACAGCTGCACATCTCAGCTAGTATAGCTCTTTTCTCATTTCTCATCTCTTTTATATTTTATCTTTTATCCAATTTGATTTTGAGATATAGTTTTAATGCACACATATATAAGGATACAAAAAAGTAACTTTTACATTTAATATAACTAGGTTGATGTTTAATAGAATAGGCTTGCCTTCGTAGTCATAGAAAATATCGACGTCAACGAAACCTGGATTAGATGCACCTGCCTGCGTCAGTTCTCCTTCTGCAATTATACGACAGACACAAATAATAAATAGATACTTAGTTGTTTTTGGTGCTACTATACGTACATTAATCAGTTGATATTCTTTTTCAGTAGATTTTAATTTAATAACATTTTTTGGATCCCCGTTAGGTTAACAATCCCCAATTACGGTTGTTCTAGTCTGTTATCTCTAGGATTGAGGTTGCCTATTCTTGTGTTTTATCATATGAAAACAAAACACTATAGGTACCTGCACTGTACTGATTTAATTTAATGTTGTTAGTGGATTAACCTCTTCCTCAATCACTATTGGGCTGAATGGTCTAGTATCGAGTTTTATCTAATTTAGTGATTTAATTAATCAATAGATTAATTCTAGCATCTTAAATTAATTTTGCCCTTTTTCATGCTGTTATTTTCTATCAGTCGGTTGCTGCTATCCATCCTTACGAGGCTCAAGATTTTGTTTCGTTCAACATCTACCCAGCGTCGATATTTATTATGACTGGTGCTCATTTATACGGCTAAATCTATGACTACTACTACCCACTAGAATTTACCTTTCTACCCTTTACCTAATTTCTTGCCTTTTTTTAATATCTCTCTCTCTCTCTCTTCTTTTCCTACTGAAGAACCTAGACCCGACATTATGATTTAATGGAGTATTTTGATGATTAATGATAAATCTATATATGTGACTAACACTTTTATTGATATACCTATTGTGTAGTCTTATTTGGATAAAAAGGTAAAAATCATGGAGGTATACACTTGACATCATATTCTTATATATTGTTGCATTCCTCGAATCCCAAATATATGTTGAACTCTATTAAAAGCCTAACTTAATATGTGCATATGTTTTTATTACACATTTGTGTATGCACACGTTTAGGGGAGTTCACTCTATATTTTGTTGTTTCATTAGTATTGATCCATATTTATTTATCCACATATATTGTGGATCTCTACTTTGAAACATATCTTTTGAGTATATAAAACTTGTGTAGTTCATATATACTCATATCACATTATATTCAATTATTTATAATTGTGTTTATGGGACTAATATGTGTGCCAAGTTGTTTTAAAGGCTTAATCCCGGATTATAGAAGACAACATGGAAATGGCAATGCAAAGACAATAGAGGGATCATGGCTAGTGGCTTGAAGTTTATTTTGTGTTATTTTTTTGTTATGCATTGCATTTGTTTTGCTTCTGAAAAAGTCTTCAGTGAAAGTCGGTAGTACCGACGTTGTCTCGGCGGTACTACCGCACAGCGGTATGACCGGGAAAAGTGGTGCAGTACTAGCGCAACCCGGTTGAACTGAAGATTAGTTGGTGGTACATTTTTTACAGAACGATATATTTTTATCTCGGTTGCTCACCCGATGAACGGTAGTTCTGGAGTTTTCTTGGCGGAACTATCGCATCGCGGTATGACCGCATCTTGAGCGGAACAACCGCAACCTAGATATTCTGAAATATAGACAGCGCTACGTTATCTCCAGAGAGGGCCAGTTTTCGACCTCTAAGGGAAGCGGTAGTACCGCCCTATATGAATGGAACTACTAGAGAGCGAACTACCGCATGATCAATGGTGATAGTACCACACCTGTCAGTAATGGCTTGTTCAGAACCATTTATTACATGAATATCTTAGTAATTAATGTTAATCATTGTAGGACTAATATTTTTTATGAGTTGGATGAATATGTTATGTTCCAGGGTGATGAAGACTTTGAATTGCATCATGAGTTGATCGTCATCAAGTTAAGGTTAAAGAAGAGTATGCATCATGTGTTGATGCATATCAATATCTCAAAGAGGAGATGATCATATATTGATCATCAAGTCAAGAGAAGACCCATCATGTGTTGATGGAGGTCAAGTAAAGGATGCATCATGGGTGATGCATATCAAGATGATGACCCGGACTTGAAGTGAAGATATGTGTCATCAAGGTTCAAGAAGATGCTCAGGGTAAAGGACTGGCTAGGGCTAAGGATGCATTCCTAGTCTTTTACCGGTATTGGTGCTTGTTTGGAACACCAGAGTGCTAGTATAGAATTACCGTACTATTAAGAGGGATCTTGTCTAGTAGCTTGAGTCTCATCATATGTTAATGGCTCAATCTTGTTTGCTCTAGCTCTCTGTGATATGATGCTATTATTTGCGAATATGTTTTGCAAATAGCCGAGGCTGTAATATTCCAAATTTCGTTTAGGGAGGATTTTATTCGGGAGAGAGAACTTTTTAAAAATTCAAAGTTTTCAGGGAACTTTTGGACCCTGGGCCTCCGGCCCAGGCTATTGTAACCCTGGCCGGCCAAGAGTATGTCAAGGAGGGGGGGCGCACCAGGCCAGGCCCATGAGCCCCCACTTCCCCCTACCCTAACCGGCCACCCCCTCCCCCCTCTCCCTCTCTCTTCCCCTACCTAGCCGGCCCTAGCTCTCTCCCTTGCGCCCCCCCTCCTCCTTGCGCCTTCCTCCCTGCATCCCAGCACCCCTAGCAGCGTCCCCATCACCCCGATGAATATCCTTGCTGCTGCCATTTGGGAGGAAGAAGGAGAGGAAGCCATTGGTGGCGCCGGCCAAGAGAAGAAGCAAGGAGAAGAGCAGAAGAGGATGAGGAGAAGAGAGGTCGTCTTCCCCAAGTGCCGTTCATCACCTCCCTATGGGTCTTCAAGGGTAACGAAGAGTCTAAATCGTTTTTGATACTGTTTGGAGGAAGAATTGATTATTTGGATTGAACCGACATGTTGTAGTAGAAATTCCAGAAACTATCCAGAATGTTGCGCGACCGGTTTCGACCTCTTAGAAGCCAATATGGAGGTTCTCCCCTTCTAGAGAATTGTAGCCACAGTTCTTAGCTTTCCATAGCCTCCGATATCACCAGAATCCGATCTATGGTTCAAAAGTTATGATAGATTATTTCGTGCTGTTCTGAGAAACCTGACGAGAATTATCAGTAAAGTAATTTAATGAAATGACTTGTTTAGGATCAGATTCAGATTTTTCACCCAAAACTATTTCTGTAGATAATTTTATCATCTTTCCAGATTGATAAAGAACACTCAAATTGGACTTATAGATTAAAAGTTATGTTATGTTCTTCGCTGCTGTTCTTTTTGTCTTGACAGATGTCTGTCATGCATTTTCACCTGCTATTTAGTCAAATGTTTTTGCAGAATTAGGAAATCTTGTCAACTATAGTTTTGTAGGTTTTCTCGTTAAGTTTCATTGGGCACTAGATTCATGTCATTCCGAGTTCGAGATCATTAAATATGATTTTTCCGTACCGCTGTCTTGTAGGGTTTCAGGTGGCTGAATTGTTTGATTTCAGTTTTGGGTCCATTGGTTGTGTTGGATAGTCAGGGGGTTAGTGTAGATCACCGATAGTTTTGTCATACCATGTTGTCCTTGTTTTCGAGTATATATTTGTGTAGGCAGTGAGGAGACAAGTGTAGGAGCACCTTCGTTGCCTCCTAGCACGTCACATCGCGGAAGGCAAGTACAATGTGTTAAGTTATATTGATTTCTGTTGAATGTTGTTGATGTACTGTTAATGTTATGATCCATGTTCATACTCCATGTTATATATTCTGCTCTTAATTGGTAATCCACGTGGAAGAGAGTAGTGACATTCATTGCATACGTCCATTCCATTCTTGCATTGTTCGTGTTCCATCTACGGGAGTGAAATTGTTAAGACCAATCAACTCCAGTATGGACACATAAAACCCACCATTCCAATGTGGGCAATTTCGGACACGTGTATGAAATGTTCTACATACGAAGATTGGGTCCCCGAACTTTGTTAAGTACGGGTTTAGGTGAACACCGACGGGTGTGTCACTCTCTATACCGGTATGAGCATGTGTGCGGTCCATTTCTTTCAATGCATTCATTCATTCCATACATACACATATGTTTCCAGAGATGAGTTCATTAAGACACATATGTTTCCAGAGCTGAGTTCATAATTCTTAATGTGTTGACATGTTCAAAATTATGTATGATCAATTGCTTATTGTACTTGCTGAGTTTCGACTCATTCTTATTTTCTTTGTTTATTTAGGTGAACGTTGATGATGGCTTTGTTGGGAGGGAGTAGATCAACACTTTTCACTCAGTTCACCATAATTTACCTTCAATAATAAATTCGATTATGTCTTCCATTTGTTAAATTGAGGAACTGTAATAAATAAACTTAAGACTGCATGATATTTCTCTCCATATTATGTTTTGTTAATTGTTGCTAGTGGTTTTTTTCTTCACTCTCTGATTATACTCAGATGGATTCAGTCCTTATTCCTGCCATGCTGCTATTAAAGTTGATCTCTTTATGTACTTAGAGGAGTTACAGTTTAAATTCTTCCGCAATGTGGTTGTATGATAGTTCTTTAGGTAATATCTTGGCTTCTGAATAGCCAGTAAGTTAGTATCAGAGCGGGCCTTAGGTCCTTGGTTCATTCAAACATCTTAAAATTGACACACTGTGCACAGTAGGAGGGGATGGGTAATTCATTGCTTCCACATTTCCATTGATGTGACTCTATTAATGAGCCGTTGTTGAATTATTTTGTGCTATGTTGTTATTAATCTATGATATGATGTGATATCCTATACCTATGAATTTATTCTATGATTATCATGAGATGATCCTATATATTCATAAATGATTACATTGGTTATGTGTGTTGATAACGGGTGTTAAGAAGTTGAGGTCGTGGTTGTTACTCTGGGATTCAACAGGTTACACCATCGTTCGTGGTATGTGGTTAGGGGAGTAGTTACCCCGAATACCATAGTTACAGGTATTGAGCGTGAGTTGCTTTAAAAAGTTGTTCTCTTTCTTGATTTCTGAATTTGCCAAATTCTTGTCCGGTGGTGGTTGATGAATTTCTCTTGGGTTCATGGTTCATGGTAGTTGATGAGTTTCAATGGGTATTTAATGGTTCTCTAAAACAATTATTATTTTTCGACTGTTGAGTTGTTTTTACTACTGGTGATCTTCGTCAATTGGCAATATTGATATTTCCATGGTTGTTCCTTCCTTCTCATTTGAAAAGAGCGACTCATTTACTCGTTTGGATAATGATAGTTTTATGTTGGAAGTTCATTAACATGAGAAAGCTTTGGCTCCATGTATTTCTTTTTAATCATTCCGCGTGTTGAAGTTTAATGCATCTCTTTTCTGAACAAAAGTGTTAAAACCCTTTTGGTGGCGCCTTGCTGTGATTAAGTCTGAGATTGTAATCAAACAAAATGGTTGGCTATGGGTTTCCATTGGTCCCTAATTGTTTTTTTTCAAAACAACTAATGTCTTTCCGACTGTTGAGATATCTTTGCTACTGGTAAACGTTGTTATTTACAAGATTGTTGTCTTTCATGGGAATCCAATCTTTCTTGTTGATAGAGGTAACCTGGTTATCCGTTTGGTATGTTGGATAATGAGAATTATCTTTACAAAGTTCATTGAAGAAAGTTTGACTCTGCTAATTTCTTTTATAGTTGGAGTGTTGGAGTTTAGAACCTTTTCCTTGAAAAATAAAGTGTCGAAACCCTTTGTAAGGTTTTGTGGTGTTTTATGAGATTGATGTTAATTCTCGTATTAATTTGATCACCTAAGGTGATATTGCTTAAATGAGAATATTTCAAGTTTTGCTTTCATAATCTTTTGGGAGCTCATGAATTATGGGTAGCCGAAATTGTTTTAAATAAAATAATGAATTGGAATGTCCTATTGCTTCTTAAGAAAATCGTGTGATTTAATCTTAAAGGCTCTTTGGTCTGAGTTCGCAACGTGAGGTTGTAATCAAAGACAATTATTATGTTGATTCCTTTAAGAAGAGAAAGAAATTTACTTGCTTTTCGTGATATTCCTTAAATGAAAATGTCTCAAGTTTTGTGGCTGAGATCATTTGGATCCTTTATGGAGTATGGCCTGTAGTTAACCTGCCCATCCTCTTTCGGTGTTGCTTTTGGTGTTTCTTCGTGACATGTGCGCTAGGCCACCAAGGGCAACGGGTCAGGTGCGGCTATACAAGCGACGGAGAAACGCCATGAAAATGTTACTAACTCCGAAAATATCTAGTACAACTCAATTGCATCAAGCGAAGGCTGCCTCCCAAAATCTGATAAAATGTGAATTTGCTGCAGAACATACGCTTGAAACGATTCGTCATGACATGCTTGGTGAGTGGTGGCTTAGTTGAAGGCGGCGAGCAGAGCAGGGCGAAGGTCTCTCTGGGCCTTGGGGCCAGCTGCCGCCCACCACCCACCATTGTCTGGTAGGCCGACGGCCGCGAAGCTCCGGGCCCAGGCCTACCTGTCACCCTCACGTCCCACTGATTCTTCCTGCTCCTGGCCCGGGGCCATATCCCACTGAACCCGTTCGCGTCCAAACTCCAAGCCGGCGCGGTCACTGCCTTGGCTTCACCTCCGGTACTGTCAATTTGGAACAGCAATGAGCGGCATTGGCATTACACGAACATTACCTCTAGCTTGTGGTGCGTAGACGTGTGGTGCCGTGCTGTGGGATATCGTCTTACTGTATTGGAAACATTAGCTCTAGCTTGTGGTGCGCAGCCGCGCGGTGTTTGTGCTGCGGGTTATCGTGTGACTGTGCCGGTGTGGGTGCCATGACAGGGGAGGCCGGCGTGGGGAAGGAATGGCTGCGAGGCATCTACGAACCACGAGCGCTCGTCTCCAGTCCCACCCGCGCTTTGTTGTTTCCTGCGCGCGTAGCGACGACGTACGCTGCTGTCGCCAACCGCGCCTTGTCGAAACCGGTCGATCGATGCCTCACCTCCGCGACCGCGAGATGCGTGGAGATGGAAGGAACTGCTCTGCTCCGCGGTGCACACAGGCGCACAGCTTTCTCTGGATCACAACCCGATCCCATCTCACAGGAAAAGATCTGTAATGAGATATGGATTAGCGGCGTGATAGGCCGGTAATCATGCCGTGCCAAGATTGGATCATGTGTCCATGTCAAGCATAATCAGGACGAATAAACGTCAAGCGTGTCTAGACGATCAGGTACTGGTGGATCCAGGGATTCAATTGGTGATTTTCATCATTTCTGTGCAGTGTTACCATAGTACTATCTTCTTGTCGGCCTCAAAATTAATGAAGGGAAACGTAAATCAATGCCTATTACTAGTGTATAGGTAGATCTTGTCTTCTTCCATTCAAAAAGAGAGAGAAAATGGTTACTGCTCACCATCTATCTCATGTTACCGGGGTTGCTTGGCCGGACTCGAGCCGTTGATTCCGCGATGGTTCGCTGGCCCCCTTCCCCGTGATCAGAAGCTGTCACACGCAGAGGTGCCCGTTCGCTCACTGCTTGGGCACAGTTAAATCTGCCGGTCGGTGGAAAGTGTTACGAAATCTAATTATAAGAATAAAAGATTAAATTGTTTTCGGAGAACTTTCACCCCTTATGAGCTATAAATATTAGAACCTCCATATACAAGAGAGATATGGATGAATAAAGATACTGACTCTCCTCTATACACTTGTTTTCATGTTGTATCATGTGATTGATCTACACCGATATCACGACGATTATCGCTATTTCTCAACACGTTATCAGTACGAAGCTCTTCAATTCGGATATGTCGTTGCATACATTAGCATATAGATCAATTTCGTTCATATTCTACTTACGGAATCGATCTGTCTATTTCGCATGAAACTACTCGACTTCATTGCCGTTCTTCTCCTCGGCCTCATCGGCGAGTGGTGATCCTCACGCACCGTTGTGCTGCCGAGTCGCGCATGCCGGCCGCATGCCGCCGACCACGCACCGCCGCTCTGTCATCGGGCGCTCCACTTGCCCGTTAAGACGACCGCACGCCTGATGCGTGCCGCTTGCGCGCAGCTGGCTATTCCGTGTGCCGACCGCACTGGCCACTCCATCCGCCACCGCCGCTCCCACGCCCACACCCATGCTAGCCACCTCCTTAACTAGCAAATGGATAGGGAAAACCTAACTGCCCATATAGCAGGGTGCGGTTGGGGCTTAGTGGGCCAAAAAAAGAAAGGGGCACAACCCAAAACTAGGAAAAAAAGGAAAAAAAAAAGTGGAAAAATGGGAAATTATGAAATATTACAAATAAACCCTCATATTTCTGATAATTATGAGAAAATTTTGCGAAAAACCCTTGTAGTTTTGGAAGTTTACTACATATTTTGGATTTATATATATTTTTGTAGAATAACCCTCAAGAATCCAATTTTTGTGACAGAATAGTATGTTCTATGGTTATTATTAATATAGGTCATGTCTTACTGTTATTTGCTTTAATATTATTCTTTTTATGTAATAACCTTAAATTAATCCTAGAAACTGAATTTCTGAGGTATGTGAGCTCCATAAATTGTTAAACCTTAGACCCAATACACCTTCAAAGCATCATATTTTTATGGGAAATGAATTAGTTGTTTAGTAATTCTAAAAATTGCCCCTAAACCTTAAAAATTATAAGAAAAAACTAAAAATACCAGGGAAATTCTGAGAAATGTATAAAATTATCTCTACTGAATAGATAAAATTAATCTATACTATTTTGCACTTGTTTGATTTAAAATATTTTACCATATGTAAACATATAGAAAATTACGTAAATTATGTGGGATATGTTAGACATCACTAAATAGAAATTTGATTGCCCTGGATGGCAACAACTATATCACATTGGTTTATCTCCATGTCATGCCATTGTTGAGCCTACTGCTGGCACACCTGAACCTACTGCCGCTGAAAAAGCAAAGGCTTTGTAGTTTATGAGGTACTACCTCTACTCGGCCATTAAGAATGATGACGTGGTGATTAAGCGTGATCTATTGGCTCTATGGTTTTCTCTACAAGAATGCATGTAAAGTCCAATTGTGATTCTGCAGACACACGTACCTAGGACTAGAAGTCCGTAAAAGGCATCGATAAGCCTATAATATGTTCTATGGAGACATGTAGAAATCTCCTATTTATCCCTTAACTTTATAAAGACGTCATTTTCTTCCATGAGTTGCATTAGAAGTATAGATTCAGCTCCTGTCGAGCCTGGTCCTACTCCTGCTAAGTATCTTTTATCTTTTGTTTTAGGATGGAACCCTATGCATTAGATTATTTTTCCCAGATGTCATGAATAAAATAATGGTCTAAGTTGTTCTATTAAAGTCTTATCTCCTGCTGAATAGTTGATTTAATCTGCTTAACAGAACATATTGCCAGTAGCATATTTTTACATGAAGTAAAATAATCAATCTAGCATGGAATAAATTTTGTAAACAATATGCTTGAAAATTGAAAATATGTTATCATGCCTTGCACGGATACCTAGATGGCAAAAGGAAAGCTATTTTTCTCAGTGGCACCAGAACAAGCCTAGTTATATGTTAATCTCTAATTGACCACTTTTGCTAGAAAACACCATTTTCCACAAATAAGTAACTAGCTTTAACTAAGGTTGGATGAATAAACTGAACCACAATCGAACTAACCCACACAAAACGCCTATAGCATCCAAGAGAACTCACAAGAGCAAAAGAGCAGACTTTTCATATATCGGTTTGTTGAAATATCAAAAGTACCTCCATGGATGGGAGTAGGAGGTAGTCACCACGTTTGGAAGGTAAGGCCAATAGTCTTCTCGCTATAAAATAGCAATAACTCTCCTCGGAAGTCCAAATGACATTATCTTTCCATCCATATAGGATAGGCATAGTGAAACGTTCACAGTTTTCGCTTTTCAGCATGTGCAATTGTTATTTCTCCAAATAATGCACGGTTTGAGCGTAGGAAAATAGACGTGACAAACTATCCAATGCTCTGGTGTATGCTGGCTGGAAACATTATAATTCATGCAGATAATGATTGCAAAACTCATTGGTTTTCGACCTCCTTGTTCCTCTCAATGCACGAGTTCAATCAAAGACTTTCACTTCAAGTATTTTTATACGTCTTCGTGATTGGTCCTTGATATTGTTTGTCCTTGAGAATATCTTGGTCGCGGAGATGATCTTCTGTAGCATGGTCATTGAAGGTTGGGATGTCCTCATCAATTACAGAGTATATATATTGGTTTCACGCTAACAAAATTGTACTCCTGTTGAAGTATAATTGCAAATCTGTAACTCCGAGTTGATTTGAAACAAATGTTTGATGCACACATTAACTTGGGATTTTTATAGTTGGCATGAAAAGGAAGAGGATATTGGGCTTGTGTGGAATATTGGAACCTAAGAGGTATAGATAAATGTTCAAAACAAGTGTCATGGTAGGCATAGTGGCATATTCTAAGTAAAAGTCAGAAGCAAATTAGCCCAAATCAATAAAGTAATCTAATTTATTTTGGGCGATAATTAAATTGTATGATCATTATCCATATCCAGTTGATATGGAAAATGGTATTTACGCTATTTGCCGATACCCATGCTGTTGGCAACCACAATCATTACTGCCCACGAAGGGCAATTTATTTATGTCTTCAGCAATATGTTAACCGCCAGCATGCGGGAATGCACACGACAAATCCATGGTCGGTTGAAGCAGTTGCACATATGCCATGTTTGGCTATGCACCGAAGCGTGTCAAACTGATCGGAAATGACACATGCATAAATTGGTAAATGTAGTCTGCAATTAGATTACCACCAAAAGATATATCACTTGCTTGAAGTGAATATAATTCCTAAAATAAAATATAATAACCTATTGGATTTTGTTGATCCTGAATGATCTAAATTTGGTTATGTTAATTTTGTCATTACAAATTAAAATCAGGTATACAATTTATCACCTTTAATTAAATATAGTGTTCATGTTGAACAATAAATATTCTTGTGGAATAATTATATTATTTAGATGATCCAACTAGATTTGAAGTCCAGAAGAAATTTCAGTATTCCGTGCAGAATAACTATGGTCAAATATTTATGTTACAACATTGTATTTATATTCTTGAAGAGCATCATGTAGTATTATGTTGTTAGAACACACTGCTTATGACCATAAGAAAATATGTTGTGTAATTATAAACATAAAGTTTAATTATCCAAATTATTTAAAATATGGTATGAGAAATTGGATCAAAACTTGGGCAAATAATAAAGAAAACCAGTCTATAGAATAAGTCTCCCAACTCTCAGACCCCGTATAGGACCTTCGTCGCAGATTAATAACCAACTAGAAGTTGAAATATCCTACATAATATTAGGATCATGCAGTTTTCTTTCCACTACATATAATCATCAAACCCCTTATTGAAACAAGTGTGTTGGAGAAATCAAACATTTCTCACATATTATCACCACTATAGCATATAGCTTTGGGCCACCACTAGTTGTTGGAGATCATGTTGGATCTGAAATTCAATCAATCTTGTGCCCATGATAGGAGAATTTTGTGATATGATATTAATAAAGATCAAATCTAGGCATTACGTGGAGAGAAATGCCCAAAAGTTTGAATACCGTTGTATTTTCCAAAAGAAAAAGATCTTTAGTGCTAAGATACATGCACTAGTCAAGCTAAAGTTAAGATTTAGTATATACTCCTATACGCTAGAAGTGGGGAGCCTGCCAGATACTTTACAATTATGGAGGAGTTATCAAAGTGTTTACTTATAGTAAATATGTCGCTAAAAGTGGAATACCCTAGGTTGAATAGTATATCCATCTTTGTGAAATTTACTTATTAGTTCTTGATCTAAAATCTATGAGGACGCCCACGGGTCTAAGATCTAATGACACTAGTCAAAACAATTATTAATCACTCATTTAACTCTCATGAAGAGAACTCACCTTGAAGGTGAAATACCTCATGAAGAGGTTCATCATGAAGATGAAAGCCCTAGCAATTTGATGTGCACAAATTACAATATTGGGAATGCGAAACGACCAAGAATCTTTTGTTTGGAAATGACAAAGATATGGTAAACACTGAGATACCCTCAATTTGGAGGATATGGGAGAAAAGTTATCAACAATCACTTTGTCTCTACAATTGTTGAAGTTTCTCTCACGAGAACACGGATCTGGAACCAAAGTCCATAGATGAGCGCTTGAAGCGTTCATATCGAGTCACATAATGAAAGGATATGAGGCTGAACCAAAATTTCTAAATAAAAGTTTTGGAACCAGGTAATTCAGACTTGATGGGTCATTATGAATATAATGAAGTGGTGAAAGCTATGGTTCAAAGGTCCCCGTATAGACTATTACTCTCCTATTATGAATGATATAATGTTCTGTTGCATAATAATTCTAACAAATGGCATTAACAAGATATACAGTCAATGGGTTCTGAAAATCTTTTATTAGATCATCGAAGGACTAAAAATTTCTAGTAAGAAAGCAAACAAAATCACAATATATATAAAACTCACACCCAATAGTCTCTTACTTGTAGTAAAAACATCTCCCGGAAGAGCGCGCATCTCCCGGAAGAGAGAACATCTTTCTAAAGGAAAATTATCTTACAAGTCGATCTCTTAATCATACCAATGGTTATATGATTTCTAGAAGTGGACAATGACTCATCAAGACTCGAAAGAATGAAATGAGGAACATAAAGACCAGAAGTGCGCCACACAAATATTTATAAAGTGCATCTTCCACAAGAAGTTAGTGGAATAGTGGTTTCCTCTAGTACTATGAAGGTACGACATACATTGGTAGAATTGGCAATTAATCCTCTAAACGTCGGTAGAATTGGCAATTAATCCTCTAAACATCAAAACTAAGACTGGATATATTTTACTCTAGAGTGGTACAACCATACTTTATAGTTCAGCACAACAAACTATTAGTTGTAACTTTAATCACCCATAGATAGTTACAAAACATTAATACCCTGAAAAGTTCTGATAAATCGTATCCGGAAAGCATATGACTTTGCAACTAGCATTACCCTATATCCTCTACAAGGATAATCTACTTGTGTTGCATAATTGAATAGTGGTATTTAACCAATTAAGCATGTTACTCCTAAATAGTGTTTATCCGAAAATCTCCACATGAGTAATAGTATATTTGTATGTAAGACTCTGCGTTGTGGTAATCTAGATGATTTGATCATAATATGCTTGCATATATTCGTTTTTGAAAAATTTATGAATGTCATTAGAACAACACGACTTCAATGGAAGTTGTCCTCACGGGGAGCATATACTAAACACCGATCATCATACTTGAGATTTTGAAAATCTTAGTCAAGCCTAGAGGGTGTTGATACGATGAGTACTGATTAAGTTCACCTTGAAGGCTTCACCACTTAATAGTTTATATCAAGTTGGTCGACAATGCAAATATCATGCATAAATCCTGATGATCATTACTAAATTCTGAAGATATATTGACTATCTGTCAAATCTCTATAGCGCAAAGTCCCTGAATGGATTTATATTACTTTGTGCTGGTGTAGCTATCTCTTGGCGGTCATCTAAGCAGACCTTGGTAGCTACTTCTACAAACCACTCAGATATTATAGTACTATACGAAGTCTCACTTGAATGTGTTTGGCTCAGACGTGTGATTAACTACATCTAGAAGTATTATGAAATTAATACCGTATGTACCCCTAAATTATCTATGAAGGTAATGTTGCTTGTATTACACAAATGCAAACTAGTTATATCAAAAGCAACATCACGAAACACGTTGCTCCTAAATGTTTTATCCTCGTGAAATCAAGAAGAATAGTGAGGTAAAGATCCTGCAAACAAAGTTATATGAAAATCTAGTTGATTTATTCACTAAGTCTCTACATGCATCCAGTTTCCAATGATGCATTCATGGCATTGGAATGAGACGATTTTAAGGAGTTGTAGAGTTTAGGGGGAGTAAATCTCTAAATCATGACCCTTATAAAATCATGAGGATTTATTCAAAATCTTGAAGATTGGACCCCGAAGATTAAACGTTGTACTCTTTTACTCGGTGAGTTTTCCCAAGTTTTCTCACATGAAGATTTTTAGTGGGACAACAAGTGTAATGCAACTTACGAATATAATGTTAGAAATATGCGCTAAAGGCAATAATAGAGATGATTATATTTTATTATATTCATAACATTGGATAATATGTTATCTTGTTACTGGAACAATATCGTTAATATTTATTATCCGGTATGTGACTTGATTGTGAAACTCTATATTTCTACGATGATTATTCTTAAACGTTCCCTAGTCGAAACATATGAGGACACATATGAATAGACTAACATATGTATTGGTTGATAATTATGTTTCACAGGTCATAGATATGGAGATATCAAACCAATAATATAGACACATGTTAGAGAATATAGTGTTGGATAAGATCCACCTTGATATACTATTGATATTGCTATGATTCAATCTGTCATTAGTTGGTTTCAAGCAATGATGGTGTATAATCCTTAGACCTGAGATCATCATGGTTTTCTACATGTGTAATAGCACTCTTAGGAGTTGTCAAACGCTGTCAAACGCTACTCGTAAATGGGTAATTATAAAGATAACTTTCGGGTATGCTATAAAACATGCAGAAGAATGTGACTGGTAAAATATGAGATTTGCACCTTCTAACATAACAAGAGAGTTGTCTTTGGGCCCCTCATTGTGATCGATGTGTCGATCACATAAAGTTATTCGACACTTGAACCGATAGGGTTACACACTTAAATGACAAGAATTTGATTTGGATGGTGATCCGAATTCTTGTAGGCCACGAGTTCCTAATGGGCCTAAAGTTCGAGACCCATTATGGATGCCTATAAATAGAGGGGCGGTGACAAGGTGTGCAGTAATCCTTTTGAAGAATTCCTAAAACCCTAATAGCCACGCCTTCCTCAACCACCCCGCCGACGCTAGCACTCCAGCGCGTGGTGTCTCTGCCCCGTACGTGTGGATATCTTAAAGGTGTTGTTATGAAGCATCAGCACTAGGATGATCAGTAACTCGTGACGACCATCGGAGCAGGAGGAGAAGGCGCGATAACTACGACCACTATTGCATCAACTTGCTACATCGACTCTACTTCTGCTACGAGTCGACGCGTCTAGTGGTAATCTCGTAATCTATTACTAGCGAAAGTTCCTTGGTTGCGGGTAGAATTTTTTTTGTGCTATCGTAGCCTTCCCGCGATCCTACATATAATATACTCTTTTCTCAATTCCTTTTTTCCAATGGGTTTTTTGAATGAATTTTTGATGGTGCATTTGCGTATCATTGTCTATTGTTTAAGGTAGGATGTTACGAAACTTAATTGTATAGGTAAAAAAACTAAACCACCCTAGAGGGTTTTTACACCTCGTGGCCTATAAATATATGAACCCCATCTACGAGATAAATATAGATGAATAAAGATAGTAGCTCTTATTTATACACTTATTTATACATTTGTGTTTATTGTGTTTATTTATATTTTATACTGTTATTCTTAACCGAGACTGACACGAGGAAGCGGGCATGGCACGGTGTGAGATGTCACTACGTACGTACGCGTCCATGTCAGGGGGCGTCAGAGGCACCGAATCGTTCAACCCGAATCGTATCATCAGATGCCGGATCGGACCGGCTAAAAAGCTACTAGCCTCTTCGGATAGACAGATCGATGGATCAGAGGAAGAACTGCACAGACGTCCGTCTCGTTTCGTTTAACGTTTCGTGTGGAAGAGTGACGCAGTGACGTGGCGTGACACCGCCCAGGTAGGCGCATGGGTGCGTCGTGGCCCCGCGCTCTGACGAGGATGGGCGTGTGCCAACGCAGGGCCCGGCCCCGCGTGCCGATGGCTTTGGGCACCGAGGTCTTTTGCCGAAAGGGGGCCAAGGGTGGAATACTGGAGCAAAAGGCAGCCACGCATGTGCGCGCGCGCCGTGCCGCCCCGATGTCGGGAAAGCAAAAGCCGCGTGTCAGCTGAAAGAAAACGTGGTGGTGCCTCGCCCGTTCTGTGCTCCCCGGCGGCATGGCTCGCGGCGGCGCACGCGCCGGTGAGAGGAGCAAGCAACGAACTCTCTATGTCAAGTTACCGACAGAAAAAAAATACCGAAGTATCCAGTGACTACAGAGTAGTAGTACCGAGTAGTGATGCTTTTGTTTATCATCGTTCTTGATGATCCCTTTTCCCTTTTGCCATGGATGCATGGCTGTAGCCATGATGAGTGTCCTCACGGAGTACCCATCTCCTCGTGTTCCTCCTTCCAGGCACACCATCATGAGCTCTCTGACAGCGTCCTCTCAACTCGTTCCCCCTGCCACGCCTGCCCCTTCGCCTAGCTCCTCCGATCCATGGCTTTTGCATGCCGGTCGCGTTCCCGTTGTCCCAGTTGAATTCTCGCTCTCGTGCCTGGAATCTCTGGACCGGGTTATCCAGTGCATCCGACCGACGATGGGGGTGTCCTTGCTGCGAAAGTTTCGCAAGATCGATCCAGTAGCTTTGGGACAACCATTCGTGTCTATGTTAAGCATGCATACATTCCGATCGTCTACTGTTGCTAAGAGCCTGAACAGGCGTGCCGGGGGTGTTTGGTTATACTAGCATTGACATGTCTAGCCTTAGCCGCGTCATAATTCTCTAGGCATGTTTTTGGTTCCACAGCACAACCGTGGGTTGCTATACTTTCTTAGCCTTATAATCTATGGCAACACTATTTATGGCAAGCCACACTTTGCCAAAGGTTAGTTATGTCAAGGTTAGTATGGATCAAAACTACAGTGAGATTGTGACCGCTTGAATTTGAGGTGGATAAAAAACTGATGAATTAAAAAAAACATTTTAAAATACCATAATCAAAATTGTCGACTCTGTAACAAATTATTGTCCAATTCATATATGAACAAAACTATTTTATGTAAAATTTATACGGAAATTATGTGGGTTTCTTGCCTTCCAAACATAACCGAATGGCTTCCTCGCAATGGCAAAGGAGACAAACACATGTTAAGTGAGTCACATGTTTGGATTAGAGCCATCATAAAGAGATCAGTTTGTGAATGCTAAGTCAAGCTAGACTCTGGTGATTATTCGGAGCAAGCTCGGTAGCATGCATTCATGCCGCGAGCTGGCCTGTGGTCACTTCCAACTTTTCGTACATGGGCAAAGCACAAACCAAACATCTTTCCAAAACAGTACATCGAGGATTTCTTTCATCTGATGGGTCCCAGAACTCTCCAAAAGTTAGTTAAAGCACTCCAGCAATTTTTCTCTCCCCTTTTGATACGATGCGAGCATTAGCATTGATCCGATACATTGAATTGTGAATGCTTCGTGTCATTTTTCCTGGATTTATATTGGGACATTCTCTAGTAAAAAAAAATGGTACCACATTCTGTCATTCTTCATGAGATTAATGGAATCTTTTTTGCAAGCCCACTCTGAGACTCACCTTGTCAAAAAAGAAAGCACTAAACAAGCATGTGTAACACCGGTTCGTGATTAGGCGGTCAAACTGAATACTGGTAGTGACCTTCTGCAATAAGCTAGCTACTGAGACTTCAGCTTACAAGTTACAAATCACAGTCGTGAGAACTGAAAACCCGTCTGCACTTCGCTTCATCTTACCTGGAGATCTCAGATTTGTAGTATATATGAAGAGGGCTTAGCACTGAAAAATCTCTTTAAATAAGCAATTGTTTGGCTCTAGTTTTATCTTTGATTTCCATAACTTGAAGATGGAGGATACAGCAAGCATGCCACGAAGTCACCTGTACAAAGTACAAACTACAAAAGACTAACTAGAGATTAGGCAGCAGATTAGGAGAGGGAAAAAGAAGGTAGGGGGAGCACAAGGACCCCAACAAGGCACTTAATGCGACAGCAACCTAGAGGGCCCTGCTTGTCGCTGGGCATGCTCCACCGGTCCACATCAAATCCCACATTAGCGCATAATGCCCTGCACCGAACGTGGCCCCACCAGCTTTTAAAAAAAATTCTGAATTTCTTTCGATCATCAGAATGAGCTAATCAATCAATTGAGAGTATACTACTCGTAGTCTACATTTTCTAATTAAGACGTACGTATACCTCAACATCATCAACAATCTTAAATCCATTACTTATCGTCAGTCAACAATCGCAAATTAATCTCCCTGGTTTTGCTCACCCAGAAAGGAAAAAATAAAACGAACTCCATGATTACAAGTGGAGCTACTAGTTTCTGGGTGCCGTCTCCACGTATGCAACTTAAGTCGTCCAGATACTAATTGGCCGCAAACACTGTAGCCGACATGTCTTATCAAATCATCAACCACTGATGGGAAGGAAGGCCTCGCCCATGCATTTTTTGTGGCCTCAACTTGATCAAGCACAAGCAGGCTGTGTCTGGTCACTGTGCCAAACGATTTTCGCGCTGTGTGTTGTGTACACTTCTGCAAACAAAGATCCGAAGTCCATGTGGGAGTAAAAACAGTATGAATAACAATACAGTACAATGCAGTGAAGGAACTGAACATGCATGGGTCTAGCATTGAGATTAATTCCACTCCAACTATTAGAGCTATTAAAACCGAAATATTATCTCAACTCAGCAATACCATGAGATGAAACGAAACAAGATCGATCTGTTATCAGAATGGCAGCCATTTTACAAGGGTCGGCGCAGCCAACCAGAACCCCCAAACCCCGTCAAAACCGAGCCA
Source organism: Hsuehochloa calcarea (assembly GCA_036346395.1). Lineage (NCBI taxonomy): Eukaryota > Viridiplantae > Streptophyta > Magnoliopsida > Poales > Poaceae > Hsuehochloa > Hsuehochloa calcarea. The sequence continues at coordinate 62,528,201 of CM070596.1, forward strand.
TTCTTCCGTGACCTGAGCTGGATCTTATGTCCCCCCAAGCTTTTTTGTACTTGTACTTGCTTTTGGTGCCCTTTTGACTCACCATTGTCCTAGCTAGCTACCATCTTGTCCTCCGCCCATGCCTACTTCTAGAGAAGAAGAAAAAGAGCCCTCATTTTGCAAGCAGTGTCGTAGCTCTATGTGATCTTCTGCTCGTTTGCTTCTCCTGAACTTGTAGTAGCGATCTTTACATGTCACTCGCACATTCACAGCCCGAGCAAGATGTAGTAGACGAGCGTGATCGGCAGGGCGATGAGCATGCCAAATATGACTCTGCAAGAAGCAAGCAAGAGAAACGGTCAGGGGCAATTCGAGAGAATCTTGGAACAGCTCGTGGTGTTCCTTGTCTGTGTCTCTGTGTGTGCAGTGCAGGCGACTCTAGCTTGCTAGGGACATGAGACTTACGCGGTGCTGAGAATGTCAGGGTGCACGCTGTACTCCTTCGCGAAGACGAAGGGGACAATGCCCTGGGGCAGAGCTGCCTGTTCGTTCGTCCGGCCGGCCATTAAACAAAACAAAAAACAACAACAGTGAGAAAGTAAGCTTTTGTGCTGGTCTAACGTAAAAAGAAAGGCCGTGTATAAGAGGAGAGATAAAGCAAAGCACGAGGGATTGAAAAAAAGGGGCACAAGGATGGCTGGCTGCGCCTGCGCGCGGTTGGTTTGCCCACGCGAAGACTTTTCGCTGTTTATGCTTTTGCTTCCCCCCCGCCAAAGTACCTGGACGATGGCGACGTGCAGAAGCGTGCCGCGGAGGCCCACGGCGAAGGACGCGGCAGTCATCACAGCCGGGCCGGCCAGGAACCGCACGGCCATGGCGTACGTCGCCACCTTGTTCCCGCACGCGATGATCCGCGGCTGCAGCGCCATGAACAGCCCTGCGTGCGCGACGCAATCAAATTACTAACGAGAGCAAGAACCCACTGGTACTGTTTGATTGAACTGAAGTGAGTAGGAAGCATGAAAAGAAGTGAGGCAGCAGCAGCTGCTGCGATACCGACCGAGACTGAACATGGCCATTCCGAGCCCCGCGTCCGACAGGATCGAGATTGATTTCACGACGATGGCCGGCATCTCGAAGTTCCACCTGCGACGCGCCAGCGAAATGCAGCAAAGAGACGAACGCCTTGTTAGAATCGGACCACTGATCACGACTGCGCGCCGAGGTAGATTTGTGAGGTGCGGCAGTAGTGTACGGACGAACCTGAAGCAGACGAGCGACCAGATGAGGCCGATGAGGCTGGAGTAGGTGTTCGGGTTGCGGATCAGCTTGCGCCACACCATGATAAGGATCAGCCGCGTCATCACGCTCGTCGGCGGCATCGCCGTCGGCGCCGAGCCCACAACCTTGCCGGGGTCGCCCGCCGCCGATGCGGCCTTCTCGTCCCCGGCCTCCGCGTCCCGGTCCATCGCGCCCCTGTTCCCGAAGCTGAAGTCGTCTCGCTCCACATAGTCCTCCCTGTCCTTCGCTCCATCCACTGTAATAAAGAAATGTGAATACGTACAAATTAGCCCAAGAAACGCTCCCCAAATCAGGCAGTACGTGGTGAAAAAGATTGCTACTTTTGCGGGGGGACTTGACGGCCGTGGCGTCGTTGTAGTCCGGCGCGCCGCCGCCGAAGACGTCCGAAACGGGCGAAGCGCTGGAGCTCCACACGAACATGTGGAGGTCCTCGCCCTTGGCCTGCCCGTTCGTGGCCGCCTTCTTGGCGCCCTTGGGCGCCGCCGCCACCGCGGGGTTCGGCGCGGGGTAGTGCCCCGCCCCGGGCGTCGCATTCGCCGCGGGGAGCTGGTACTGGTACTTGGGCTTGGGCGCGTCGTCCTCGTAGTTGGACGGCCGCGGCGTGGTGCCGGTGCGGACGCCGAACGCGTCGGCCGCGCCGAAGTTGGAGCTCCGGCCGGCCATGGAGTAGAAGTCGGTGTGGTTGAAGCTGGAGCCCCTCGGCGTGGGGTTCCGCGACGACTGCAGCGAGTAGATCTCGGCGTTGGTGAGGTTGCTGGGCCGTGGCGTGGTGCTGGAGAAACCCATGGAGCGGCGCGAGTAGATGTCGGAGCGCGAGGCGTTGGAGCGGCGCACGGTGACGTGTATCCTCCCGTCCTCCTTGACCTCCGCCTCCGTCTCGATGGCGTCCCTCCGGCCGTCGAGCGAGACGACGTCCGGGTCGACGATGATGGAGGCGATGGAGCCGGCGGTGTCGGGGAACTGCTCGGTGATGAGCATCCGCGCGCCGCGGTACTCGAACATGAAGAGCATGAGCGTGTACCAGATGATGCACTGCAGCACGACGATCTGCACCATGAGGCTCCCGGAGAACTCCCCGTACATGCCCTTGAGCAGGGGGATCCCCATGACGAGCGTGTTGGGGAGCGTGGAGAGGGCGAAGAGCGTGATGGTCCACTCGAGGCTGCCCCGGCGGCTGAGGTGGCTCCAGGCGGTGAGCATGGCGAGCACCATGAGCTTCTGCAGCGTGTCGGCTGCGATGAAGCGGAGGTTCATGGTGTAGGGGTTGTTGGTGGAGATGAAATGGAAGGAGAGCAGCGGCACGGCGAAGAGCGCCACGAACCGGTTGATCCCCGAGCACTGGTCCGGCGAGAAGATGTGCCACCACTTCACCGACCCGTACGCGAGGATCATCGCCACGTACAACGGCACCATCGCCGTCATCACGTGGTAGAAGTCCGCCCCCGTAATCATCTTCTCCTCCTCCCTCCTCGCAGCTCTCTCCCCTCTGTTTCTTGCCTAGCTTCAACCTCACCTCAGCTCAGCTCAGCACCGCTCTCTCTCTCTATAGACACTAGCCTACCACTACCACTACTACTCTTTAAAGCTGAGCTGAGCTAGTGAGGAGGAAGAGGAGCAACTGGCTGGTGCGGTGTAGTGGTGCGTGCGTGGGAGTGTTTTTATTTAGGCGAGATGGCAGCGCGGCCCAAGCTTTATTTGGACCATCCCTTGTTAGCTTGCTTTATCTAACGCTGCAGCGCTGCGGCTTGTAGCACTCCTGTATCCATTCGAGAGCGAGACAGCGAGCGAGCGGTTGGTGAGGAGGTGTGGAGCCGAACAGCCAATGGCAGCATGCAGCGCGGACGAGGGGGGTGGCCCGGCCGTATGCATGCGCCGAGCGATTGTTTATACATACGCTCTCGGCTCAGATGTACGCTGCACGTACCGCGACATCAAGGGCCGGACAAAAAGATGCAGGGTTTGGTCGGTTGATTGCTCGATGTACTACGTGATGTGGCTTTAATACTACGATGTACTACTACTGATACGGTATAAACGTGTACATTTATTTATGGTCTATATCCGTACTTACGTAGAGAAACACGACCAACGACTCTACTAGTTGTTGGCTGAACAAAACAAATGCTGAGACTTGAGTCTTTTTACCTGCTACTCCTAGCCGGTCAGGGTATCGAATCAAATCAGTTACTTTTAGGGGGTTTTATTCAAAATTACTCTAATTACACTTATTAACTAGTCAAACATTGAACTGAGTTGATTTCAAACGAAATTTGATTTCACTTTAACTCGGTTGTAAAAATCTTCTAAATATAAATTAAATAATATTAAATTAAACTATATCAATTTCACCGTTACTTTCATGCTCTTGATTGCGTTTTCTGTAGACTCCACGGAGTATAAAACTGAAACGCTTAATAGTCTTGATGCACAAATTAATTTTCTTTTAGATTTGGGCTCGCAGGCGTGTGCTGTTGCAAGAAATGCTTTTTGTGCGTTTTTTTTTTTGGTAGACCGTACGCTCCGAAGTGGAAGAAACGGACATGCAGCTCGTCGGGTGGCGGCTTCTCTGGCCGTGTGGGGAAGGCAGTGACGTGCCAGCCCCTTGTCCCTCGCTTTCTGCCAAATCTTGAGTTATCCGTAACGGAATCTGAAAAGGGAAGTCTAAAATTACCTCAAATGTCGTGAAATTAGATCGAGAGGAATCTGCTAGGGGTGGGCTGCGTGCGTAGCTGTGAATATTCCTGAAACGGCAACGCGGGAGGTCAGAATCGCAGTCCGGACCATTACCTTTCGTCCCCCTCGGTCTCCCTGATCTCTTCGCATTAATGCGGCACAAGTCAATGGAAGCCCAAGTTGGTAAAACATCCATGAAGAATTCTTCTACCACTGAAGTAGTAGTAAAGTGGCTGTGAAAACTGGTGCTTGGGTTGCTTGGGTAACACAGGTTTGATTTTGCATTTTCCGAAGAAAAAAAAACAGATACGATATTAATGTTTTTTGTTTAATCCTTAAGTCTTGAAATGATCCGTGGGATCATAGCAAATGTTACGGAGTACTGTACATGAATTTATAAACCGGAATGTCTCGTATCATCGTACGCAAACACGCCGACCTCCCCGTTGCAAGCTTGCAAATGTAGCACACATTTTCCTGCACGGCGCCCAAACCACCCTCGAAAAAACAGAGGTCCAAAGCGACAAATTGCCACAAACTTATCCATTTATGCATCGGAATCTGCGCTCTGAACAGTGAGCGTGGCCATATTTTAACAGTGCTAGTGGATCGTAAAAAATGGCAGGGACATGAAGACGGGCGGAGCAGCGACTAAAAAAAGAGCGAACAGAAGAAAAGGTTTCTGGCCACGCTCGCTAGCTGGTTCGGCAGGCCCCGTATTCCCTTCCCGCGCGTGCACCACCTCGGCATCATCGTCTGCTGCACTAGCACAATGAATATCAGAAGAAACATATCCGTTTCTGTAGAGAGAAAAAATAAAGCTTTTGTGTGTATTTTGAAGTTTGAGAAGTCATCTTAACCGTTGGGTCCGAGTTATATATGGCCTGCATTAGATTGATCAGAGCTATTAACTCAGCATCCTTACTGGACTAGAAAACTTGTTGAATGTTGTCCGCTTTTTTGGCCTTTCTACATTATGGCACTAAAAGTTAGCTCTGGCAAAGTCCAACACATGTATTTGTAATCGATTTTGTTTATTTTTTTATGGCAGATTTTGCTGATTAAATTGAGTTATATGATGCATTTTGCCTTTTGTATTTATCTCCACATGGTTCCTCTTGCTGATTAACGGTAACGAAAGAGAAAAGGACGATGAGCAACGATAAAGTGTGCTCCTAAAATACCCACAAAAGCTGCCCGCGTGTCAGATTTTTTTTTGTAGATATTGTCTTTTAAAATCACAATTGCAACCTTTTATCCTGTCTCTTGCTGTGTGGGAATAACTTTGAACAAATTTCATGCCTCTGGCCCACCGTTCCTGCCTATGTGGCTGTACAAAAGATGTTCAAGCATGCATGCTATCAAATTTCAAGTACAATTATCAGCTGTAACCTCCTCTACTTACCCAGCTAATTAAAGGCAGCATGTAGTACTACACTGGCCAGTGAGATGCTGTAAAGTGTCCGAGTACTAGCATTTGCATGGCGCCCCATATGATAGCCACTATGACAAACAACGAGTTAAAAATGGCAAAAGGAGGCAAAGTTTTCAAGTGTTGCCTGGGTTGGCCTTTGTTTAGGAGATGATCAGAAAATTAGTACTGCTTAGATTCCAAATGTTCTCTTCCCCACTGGCCTTTGGCTTTTGGGGATGCTCTTCCTTCCACGAGTCGATGGATAAATTACGTGCTGGTGCAAAAAATGCAAAATAAATGCCTCATCGTAGGCTGCTAGGCTTGGCACATTGCCATTGATCCAGGAAACGGGGGATTTTGCTCCTGAGGCAGGTGAAATCCCTCCAAGATTAGCTCCCATCCAAGCCTGTTTCCCGGAATGAAATCGTTCTTATTTACACTCGCGAAGCAAATAAAAAAATCGCTGGTGCATGAGCTGGGATCGTAGCCTCTAGGTGCTTGCTAGTCCCTAGATTCTGTGTTGCAACGGCAAACTGTAGTCTACATTTACATCCAGTGGTGTCCGCATCGCCGCCCTGTAGAAGATCCCTAGCCATAGCCCGTAGCCCCGTAGATAGATCACCAAAACTGGGGCAGACTCCATGATCAAGTCAACTGCTCCATCCTTTCATGGCACCAATTTTGCGGCGTAGGGCGGTAGGAGAGATCCCCCGGCACCATGGGCTTCGGCGTCGATCGCTTCGGTTGATTCACTTCACATTTCCACGTCGATTGACTGGATTGGAAAAGGTATCGCTCGGACGCAACTTGCAAATAATGGACGGTGTATGTACCGATTCGGTAGTGCGTCGTTCTGTGGGGGTGTGTGTGTAGCCGCCGTGTAGGGTGGTCGGTTTTTGAGGAGGATTAAATAATTTTTAATAAATAAGATGGCTGACTACGGTGGTCTCGCCCAAACAAGACTCGGTCAATGGCCTTCACCTATACTTTTAATCGGAGAGGGCATGTTTAAATCAACTCGAGTATTGACCACTTTTGTTGAATATATAAATATTTTTTGAATTACTTTAATTCAGAAATAAACTAGATGAATCATGAACAATATTTTAGCCTTTTGCATAAGACAGATAAACATGAACACCATAGTCATACCAATTTCTAACAGAACAGAAACTAGCATTTCTATCTCAGTGTTCAAAACAATAGCATAAATTAAAGATAAACATAGTACAATGATTAGATTGATATACCCAGAACCAATTGAAGGAGCAGCAGCAGGAGAAGAGTTGACGAGATTGTCGTTCGCCATGGCGTAGTGGACGTAGTCGTGCAGTTGATGTAGATGAAGCAGAAGATCGGATGATGACGAAGCAGCGAGCAGTCGCGCGAACGCTCCCCAAAAACCTTATTCGTCCTCGCTCGTGTAAGCCTTCAGGGCGGGGTTTAGGAGGCTCTCTCTCCGGTTCGGCCGTACGAGCCTCGCCAGGATGGAGATGGCCAAAGAAAGCAGCAAAACGTGGAGAGAAAGAGTATGTCTCAGTCGCGTGGAGTGAAAAGAGAATGGAGTGGAAGAGTTTCACAAACAGTTCACTGTTCTTTTAATGGTCCACAAAAAACAAAGAGACTGAAATGCCGCCATCAACGAAGATAATGTAAACGAACTTGTCGGTCCGTTTGTTAATTCCATTACTGCGAGTCGATGCGTTTCGATTTCCAAATAGATAAAGAAAAACGCACACGCACACGCACCACGACCGCATGCATGCACCGCATACCGCTTCGGAGTAGCCGCGCGTGTGTTGACTCTCTCAATTCCACAAGGGGTTACCACGATCCACCTTATAAAGTGGTGTAACTCCCACTAATACTCCATGTGGGACTAAGCGGTTTTAGCGTGCACATGGGCCTTTGAGATTTTCGAGAATTAATTAGAGTTAAAATTGGGCCAAGCCCGATTAATTCCAACAATCCCCACTGATCCCAAAGGCACATGTCAAATGCCTTGATCCACAGTATTGTTTTAATATACTAGTGTTTTGATGGAGACCGGTTAAGGTTGAACATCCACCTAGAACAGAAGCTACACTTATCCACAACTGCACAATGGACTAAGTCTTGAATTGACAGTTTTGTGTGAATATGTTTCACTTAAGTCCTTAACTGATACTAGGCTGCCGGGCATCCCGCGGGTTGGAGCATATAAGTCATACTCTGGCCTATTCATGAGCTTCCTAGAGATTACCCTATCTCATAGACTGTGACTAGCAGTCGGGCTCATATAGGTGTGTTCTTTCAAGACTGCTCTGTAGGACAGCATCTTTGCTTAAACAAGCCATAGAACACATTAAGATAAAAATCATCCTGCCATACAGATTTATGAGATAATTGCATCTCCAATGGAGTGGGTCTATAAAAGTACTCTCCTCCCAGTTAACCAATAGCTTGTTTCGCCAATCCTACTTCACGGGATCTCCGATCACATAGGATGGGTTACCACTATGGTATAACTCACGTGGGTCTCAAACCCATCTCCCTCGATGCATTGTCTATCACATTCCGTGATAAACCCTTTGTAAAGGGATCTGCCAGATTCTTAGCTGTTCGGATATAATCCAAAGATATTACTCCAGAGTTTCTCATTTTCCTGACAGACTTGAGTCTTCTCTTCACATGTCTTGATGTCTTCATATTATCCTTAGAACTGTTCACCTTGACAATCACAGTCTGATTGTCACAATTCATCAGAATAGCTGGTATCGGTTTTTCAACCACTGGCAAATCCATCAAGAGTTCTCGGAGCCATTCGGCTTCAACAGTGGCAGTATCTAATGCCGTGAGTTCTGCTTCCATTGTTGACCTTGTTAAGATGGTCTGCTTGCAAGACTTCCATGAAACAGCGCCACCTCCAAATGTGAAGACATATCCACTTGTGGCCTTAATCTCATCAGCATCAGATATCCAGTTTGAGTCACTATAACCCTCCAGTACCCTAGGATACCCGGTATAGTGAATGCCATAGCTCATTGTACCCTTTAGATAGCGCATTACCCTCTTAAGAGCATGCCAATGATCATCTCCTGGATTGAAAATAAAACGGCTTAGTTTGCTCACAGCAAACAAGATGTCAGGCCTGGTGCAGCTAGCTAAATACATGAGTGAACCAATTATCTGAGAATATCTCAATTGGTCTCGGTTTTGAGGAGGATTAAATAATCTTTAATAAATAAGATTGCTGACTACGGTGGTCTCGCCCAAACAAGACTCGGTCAATGGCCTTCACCTGTACTTTTAGTCGGAGAGAGCATGTTTAAATCAACTCGACTATTGACCACTCTTTGGTTCGATAAGTGCCATCACCAAACATGTGGATCCAATTTTTTGACCAGGGAATAAATCCACCTCAATCGACCATAAAAAGGAAACATATGTTCCTGTCTATTTAACATAACTACACACTTTCGTGTCCTGTCTTTGACAGTAACCGCTCGACGATTGTGTGTGGAGGAGACTCGTTGAGAACAGCTGTTGCCCACGTGTGAGATTAAGGAACCGACAAGTTGTCTCTCTGCAAGCAGCAATTGTCACCCCTTTGATGCAATGAAAAGGGAATTAGTTAACAAACGGTATAAGCATAGTCTTAGTTGCACTCTGTTCATCTTGAGTATTGTGCATCCCTATTATAATATCGTTCAATACAAGAACGCATAAAGTATGGTTATTATTTTCTTCTTAAACCTATTTAAACGTCCTGTTTCCTTTGCGCAATCTCCTGAGTTACGTCTTCCGCGTAAGATCCACAGCAATTCGTCGACAATCTTCTAGATAATCTGCAAGTGGCGTATAGGTAGCATCTCGCCAACACCGGCCGGCCGCGCACGCGCTGCCATGCCGAACAAACGCGGAAACGCCGAACGAAAAACGTGCGGAATTTGGAATTGTTGAGGCGCTGCTGGAGTATCACTGGACCACCCAAAGTCGCGAGGCCCAGGCGAGGAGTTGGGCCAAACGCACCGCCGCGACGAGCCCATCGGCGACGCGCGCGTCGGGTGGTGGGTGCGAGCGCGACCCAAGGAAGCCGCGCGATGGTCCATGCCGGCGCACGCTTCTTGGGACAAAATTATCGAGTTCGATGCGGCGAAGCCATCCATTTAACCACGGTTGCGCGCCGGTGAGGCGTCCCGGTCCCTCCTCTCTGGCGCGTCTCCTATATCATGTGGGGGCTAAACAACCCAACAAGCTTTTACTCCTCGCTCTCTCGGTCGCATTATTATCGTCGTCCTAACTCGATCTGCTTAATCAATTAAGGCAGTGTCCGTGGTTCCCCATGGCACTCGCATGTGCTCCTGAGATGTATGCGTTACATTCCCCAGGGCAGCCTGCAACATGGCCTTAATCCGGGTCATGGCTCGGTTTTTATGCGTGGGTTTGACCGGTCAATCCCTTGTTCAGTTCACTGCTAATACGTATGGGACCAGTACTTGCGTGTTTAGAAAGCTCTCACTGTGCCTGTGCGAGTGATGCGAGGACTGCTTGAATCATCTGAACCTGGAATCGGATTCTGGTAGCCCCAGTAACCTGTGCAGCATGCAAATGTGCAATGGCGTGCTTCTGAAGCCAATCCATGAACAATCAGCCGTCCTCGCCGTCGTACGCACTGTTAGGAAGTCCCCCACATTTGCAGATCTGGGGGTGAGATTGGGTCGGTGCGGGCGGGGCCTTCAGGCTGTTAAGGAGCTTCGGCCGGGCGCTGGTCCTGAATTAATGAAAAGGAGTTCGGCCGGGCGCTGGTCCTGAATGAAAAGGAGTTCGGCCGGGCGGGCGAACCAAAAGGTAAAGCGGAGAACTGCTGATGATCGGACGTTTGATCCCTAGCGAGCCTGCATCTTCACATCGGAATTCGATCTTATGGTCGTCCTCTCTGCGTATCAATGGTGCTTTCCAGCCCGTCTCCGGTGACCATCCCTTTTTTTTTCCCGGCGCATGATGGGCCATTCAGCCATTGCGATGCACTGCCATTCAACAGTTTACATCAGTTAATACTTGATCGGTAGAGGTGTAGAACAGTGGGTCTGCCGTGTGAAGAGACTACTCGAGATATACAGCGTAGCATAAGATCGGTCTCTTCTACTCTCTCTCGGTCGGGCACGTTTTGAATTGTAGAGGTCGCATGGCGTTTGCATTGCATACGTATTGCGTAGGAGCTAGACATGGCTGCAGAATTTGTGCCAACATTCCTCGGCTAGAGTAGACACGGTTGTTTGGGAATGTGAGAACTTCTGGTGCTCTGGCACTCTGCCAACTGCGGAGCGTACGTCTTCCTCAAGTTCCGGAATGATGTCGAGGAATGGCGAGTGGCACAACGGGAATAAGATACGTTAGTATAGGATGCATAGCGCTATAGCCCTACAGATAGTCTCAATATATTACTCCTGTTGGCTGGCACGGTGGCCGCTGCTATGCAATTAGTATGTTTTGGAAACACATGTCGCTTGAAAACCAGTACTGTAGATTGTAGAAGTGATAGTTTCGGTCTTTCGGAGGGAATATCTTTACCCCAAATGTGTGATCTGGTTGACTTCAACACCCGAAACAAAATAATAATAATAATAAACAGCTAAAAGCAGTTGGAGAACGACGAGCCAAAGCTGACGACGAAACCACAGTGGGTTGAAGTGTTCGAACGACGGCAACAAGACGTAACTGGTCTATGTACCTGACTGCCGTGGACTACGGTTTAGCCTCGCACTGCATCTCTGCCAGTCAACGCTGAATAAGCACCGTTTTTTACGGTAATGCTTATGGACAAAACGTCCGCACGCTAGGAATGTATCAGACGTGTCACTTCGTGCTCCCTTCTACCTGCTTCTACTTGAGCTTACGCCGTTCAATACTTGTAATATCATCTGCAAGACTGCAACACATCTACATCCCATCCCTGTATCCCTTCGACACTTGTCCATCTCACCTCCTTGTCTGCAAAACTCTTTCTCCATCTCCCTTATCTTTCCAGACCAACAAGAAGAGGGTGTTCTGAAGACCTGGTGGTTAGCAATTGGACGAGCTAACGACAGCGGATCAACGGTGAGTGGAGGACACGGCGGCGCAGCCGACGGACAGGCACCAGGCGGGCCTTGCTCCGCTAGATCCACGTCTATTGATGGTCAGCTCTTCACTACAATCAGCATATATGTCTGGTCCCCTCTTCCTACGATATCCTTGTTACAAGCATTTTGCAAATTTATTGTAATAACTTTCTCAAATTGTTGTATACGGTTTTTTATTTTGTGGCAATATGTATTCTCAAATGTTGTATCAAGATGATTTTTGTTGCAGTTGGCGCTACGGATTTGTTGCACAAGATTTTTTTTATTTATCACAGTTGGGTTACAAATTTGTTTCACAAGAATTTTTGTTCGTGTTGTAGTGGATTTGCTCGTTTTTGTTGCAATAGGTTGTTGCATCCATGGGGACTTTTATTGCATATTAATCTAATCCATATTGCGCCTCGCTGCAAATTTATTGTGGATATTAAATTAAATTATTGCATATATTTCCACATAATGTTGCGCCGAACGGTACATCGGGCGCTAGTTGTACATTTTTTATAGGGTCTATCTACACAGAATTTGATTGTTTTCTCTGTAAAAAACTATCACATTTTAAAGTTCATTTACAACTCTATTATACATAAATTACAGTAAATTATCTATGTAATTTTAGTTCTTGATCACTGTAATTATTCTTGAAAGTCTTAATAACTCATATTTACATCACATGATTCAAAATCTCACATGTACTTTGGGAGGTCGGGCTAAAATAAAGACAAAAAAATGGAATTATATACCAACAAAATATGACAATGTGGTGAACCCATTATGTTCTTCACATGTACTTTGAGAGGTTGAGCAAAAATAAAGGCAAAAATAAAATTATATACCAAACAAAATACGACAATGTGGTGAGTCCGTTATGTTCCGAAGAAAAAATTATAATAAATTCGGACCCAATTCATCGTATGAGAAAAAGTACAAATCTTAAAGTATATCGGATGAATGAAATTTCGACTATTATGATTTTTTTCTTACAGCACATCAACAACACGAATCTTATAGCACATCTAATGAACAAAAAATGATGGTTTTAACTTCAAAAAATGTTAAAAGTTATACAACAATTCCCTTTTTTATAACGGAATAAGCACCGGGTTTATGCTACACTCCACCCATACAACAGGCACACCAATTCCCTTTTCTTTTCTTTTATAACGGAGTAAGCACCGGGTTTATGCTATGCTCCACCCATACAATGTTAGGTAATATTTGTTGTGATTTCTGTCTTGGAAAGTTGAGTCCGAGTAGTACGCTCGGCCGTATGCGTGTGTGAGTCCGTTTTGTAGTTGAGTCCGTTTGGTATCGGTGGAAATCGAATCATGTCCATGTATTTAGAGTATAAAAGAACCAGGTGAGCAAGCAATGTAAGAGAAGTTGAGTAAAAGCAATAGAATATCTTGCCTACAGCAATACGTATGTGTGTGTTTTTTATCCAGAGACATCACGAGACGTTCAGTTTTTTTGATCAGTTGAGTTTCTTCGGTTTGGGGCCAACAATTGGTATCAGAGCTCTATGTTTTAAACCCTAGCTGGTTCCCTAGGAGGGGTGATCTCAACTCCCGGGGTGGCATATATGGCGGGAGTGCGCACGTGGCGGATCCCGGTGGCGCATCAGACACGGCAGCGCTGGAGCGCACGGTGGGGCGCAACGGTGAGACCGATGCACTATACGGTGCATGCGTCTCCATGATGAGGAGGAGCTTGAGTTTTTTGATTTGTGCTCAAAATTATGTCGTGCTCTTCGGGGAGTGGTGTCACCGGTGACGAGGCAACGTCGATGCTCTTCCTACTGGCCGAAAAGGAGACAGTCAAAGCTGCATGAAAAACGTTGAAGACAATGCATCTTGGTGCCGATCATCGAAAGGTGAAGGCGAGAGACGTTGAGAAGATGTGTTCGCCATCCCGAGTCAAGTAAGTAGAGTTAAGTTTGAGACATCGAGGAGATATGTTCGTTGTCCTGAGTCAAGTTCGTGTGTTACTCAAGTTGAAGTCGTGACCAACTTGAAGTCTGAGTACGAGTTGAGCAAGTTGTAGATGAGACCAACTGCCTCAATGAGTAAGACTCCAAGATGTGTTCGAGTTGTGTCACCATCTTCGAACAAGTAAGTGTAAGCCAAGTTAAAGTCGAGTCCAACTTGGAGTCGAAGACGTGTTCAAGTTGTTGCCACCGTCTTTGGGGGCAATTGGGTGAGCCAAGTTGAAGTTGAGTCCAACTGGCGGCACACAAAATATAAGTATACAAATATTAGGGAGTGATTGTTAGGTAATATTTGTTGTGATTTCTGTCTTGGAAAGTTGAGTCCGAGTAGTATGCTCGGCCGTATACATGTGTGAGTCCGTTTTGTAGTTGAGTCCGTTTGGTATCGGTGGAAACTGAATCATGTCCATGTATTTAGTGTATAAAAGAACCAGGTGAGCAAGCAATGTAAGAGAAGTAAGATGTAAGAGAAGTTGAGTAAAAACAATAGTATATCTTGCCTCCAGCAATACGTATGTGTGTTTTTTATTCAGAGACATCACAAGACGTTCAGTTTTTTTCGATCAATTGAGTTTCTTTTGTTTGGTGCCAACATACAACAGGCTTCGATTTGCATGTCCCATAATTGGTTTGTTTCAGCGATTGGAGTGAATAGCCCAGCCGTCGGGCCACCACCTTTTGTGCACTAGCACTTACGGGCCACGAACGATGAAGCCCAAAAAAACCACGAAGGCAAACTTAGGCCACTTCAGCCTGCAAGAGTATAGGAAGAAAGCAACCGGGCCAGCCTTCAAGTGATCAGAGCTGACATAATCTATAGGCCCACTATTCGATAGCCCGGCCTCGCAAGTTGAAGTGGCCACCGCGAGGGCCCCACCAACAAGTGTTATCTCTCTGCCCCACTCGCACGCAGTGCGAAGCATAACTTATCCCCCGGGATAACTCTTCACATGGCTCGTGGGGCCCAAAGCGGGGCAAAACTAGAGGCCCCACCTGGCAGACTGCACACTCGCACGTCGTGGTGGTAAATGCTCGCTGTCCACCACTACTACCGGAGTAGTACGACATGGCAAGTGGGCCGGCAAATCTGCCAGATCAGCGTGTCAGTTGGAGCAGGATAAAGTTGCGGGGTGAGGCCCCACGCGATAGTGTGCAAATTTCAATGGTGGGCGGGGCCCACGGCATTGCTGCGCGTCCAACGTGCTCGTACGAACGAAGGCCGTGGCAACCACTTGGCATTTGGCTAGTGGCCCGAGCCCGCATGTCAGAAGGTCAGCTTACGAGCGCCCTCTCGGCGGTGAGGTGGTGGTTACCGTGAACCGCGTCCACGCAAGAAGGGCGGTGCTGTCCAGGTTATCCTTTGGCTGTTTCTGCTTATAAACATGCTTTTTTCCTTATGCTAATCACTTTCTGTTCGGCGGAGCAAAAGTGGCCGAATTACAATTTAGATGCAGATCGATCTCAGTGACATGGGGGCCAGTGGATCGGGTGTCCCCACATGTCATCGTATGAACTTGCACTCCTAAATATCCGCGAGCATGCGAAACCTCCTCTCCCTCGCCTATCCCGTGGACCACGGGACAAGCACATACTCCCTTTCTGTATTAATTACACGCACTGTAATAAGACACCATTAAAGTTAACTAAACCCCGACGAATGGGGTAATTAACCCCAAACCCCGGGCTCTTCTGTTTTTGGTAGAGACCCCCGTTTATTTTCTGTCTTTTCCTCGCCGAGGGACGGAGCAGAGACGAGGCGAGCAACTAACTAGTAGCCAGCGATAACAACTCGCTTAAACTAATGCCGTTTTCCCCACTCGGAAGCGAGTCAATACCTGCCTAAAGTTACCCCCGCCCCCGCCTCAGCGTCAGTGGCCATGTCGGATCCACCCACCCACCTGTAGGCAATAGCTGCTGCTGCGACGGCGACCTCGGCGGCGGCGGCGGCGGCGGTATGAAGAACTTCTTCAGGAAGCTCCACATCGGCGAAGGGTCAGGCGACGGCGCCTCCTTGCCGCCTCCTCCGCCCTCACGCAAGGGCGGCGGCGGCGGAGGCGCGGTTCATCACCCCCATCCCGAGCAGAGGCAGCCCTCGGCGGTGTCGAGCTGGCTGGAGTCCGTCCCCAGCCGGTCTCAGCCCACTACGCCCCCGACACCCGCGGAGGCGGAGGGGTCAACGTCCGCGTCGTCGTCTGTAGGGGAGAGGAGGCAATCCCGGGCGGGGGCGGAGGAGAGGAGGCAATCCGGGGCGGGGGCGGAGGAGAGGAGGCAATCCGGGGCGGGGGAGAGGAGGCAATCCGGGGCGGGGGAGAGGAGGCGACCGCAGGAGGAGATGATGGAGAGGGAGAGGAGGCGGTCGCAGGAGGAGGAGACGGAGAAGGAGCGGAGGCGGTTGCAGGAGGAGGACGAGGTGGAGGAGAGGGTGATAAGGGAGTCGTCGGAGGCGGAGGACAGGAAGCGGGAGAGGGAGAAGGAGGAGGACGAGCTGGAGGAGTTCCAACTGCAGCTCGTGCTGGAGATGAGCGCGCGAGACAATCCAGAGGAGATGGAGATTGAGGTCGCCAAGCAGATCAGTCTGGGCTTCCGCCCGCCTCAGAGCTCCCCCGCAGATGTCCTCGCGGTCCGATACTGGGTCAGTTTAGCCCATTCAACCCTGTCTGGTTCCATTTCATGATTTCATCGTTCGCCAGATGTTTTCGTATTGCAATTGTGAATTTGTGATCGCGGAGTAGATTACATGGTGTGCAGCTGCTTGACATTACATTTTTGACGATTGCAATTGCTCAACTGTAATGCTGGCTGGGCAGCGTTACGTGCTCGAGCGCATCGTTAGTGTGATTGTGCGAATTGGATGCGTTTGCGTTGGTAACACAAGCTCAGGTGAAATTTCTGTGGCATGAATACGATTGCATATCATGATGTTCTTCAGTCTGACTGCATAATCACTGAGCTAGTGCCCGTCTGATAAGCTTAACATTTTCACCTTATGTCTAAACACCGCAGGATAATTCTCATCTCTTGTGTGGGTTGTAGAGTGTGATGCTGGTATATTCTTTATTAGATTGGTAACAGCAGGAGCTCTTTCTTTTGAGCAAAATAGTTCTTCTAAGACTAAGTGCACTTTTTCAGTAATTGTTATTTGTTGTTCAAATGCACGGATATCGTGATTTTTAAAAAGAGACCATACATTGACTTTGAATTGCATCTTTGATAGTGTTTTATAAAATAGACTAGGTATCCCTGGTGTTTCTATAAACTAAAATGTTCCCTACTTATTTTTGACTTTCACCATTTTCTGACATGCCTCATATGATACATTTGTTCATGCTTCACAGAATTTCAACGCCCTTGGGTATGATGACAAAATATCAGATGGCTTTTATGATCTCTATGTCATTGGGAATGGGCCAGCATCAGTTACCATTCCCTCTCTTATTGATCTGCGAGTGCAGCCACTTTCACATAGTGTCAACTGGGAAGCTGTATTAGTCCACAGAGGTGAAGATCCTGAGCTTATGAAACTTGAGCAGAAGGTTCTTGAACTTCGACAGAAAACTTCAGAATTTGTTGGCAATGCTTTGGTTCAGAAACTTGCTAGCCTAGTTGCTAGCCACATGGGTGGACTAGTTTTTGATCCTGAGAGCATGTCGGTGAAGTACCAAAGCATGATCAGATCCCTGAGAACTAGTATTGGAAGTGTAGTTGTGCCTCTTGGCCAATTAAAAATTGGTCTAGCTCGTCATCGTGCGCTGCTATTTAAGGTCAGTAACTTAATAAAAGATATTTAAGTATTAAAGATGGTGTGCCCATGTCTTTCTTGTTCCAATTCTAAACTTTATTTACAAGCAGAATTTTCTATACATGGATATTACGGTCCAATATCCAGGCGAGCTACTGTAGCGCATGCATACTGTAGCATCACGTACCTGGCAGCAGATTCGGCAAGAGGACGTGCAGCAGCCACCGTAACCAATTGGACTTGTACATGGAAGGCATAAGATAGATGATCGGTTTGGTCATTAGGAAACAACGAGTAGAGTTTGTAATCGAGTCCGTCAGTTAGTAAAGACAGAGTTGGTGCGTTAGAGATAAAGTTAGTTATAGATAAGAGTTAGGGATGGAGTCCGTATGCTAGGAGGCAACTCATCCTCTATATCTGCAGGTTGTCTACATGAGTTTTAATCAAACAATGAATAAACAAAGTTCCTAGTCTCCCTCCTCTTCTTCAACTAAACCTCAGAGCCTCGTACCTTGCTAGGGAAGAGCCCTATCAACGATTAGATGAGGGCGAGTGCCCTATTCTCGATCCTTGGATCCGTACCCAACCAACCCGTGCCACAACATTTGGTATCAGAGCCACTCACCACGGCTTCCGGTGCCGCACCATCTATCTTGGAGAAGTGGAAGGCTAGCGGCGAAGAGCAAAAGGTCTTACTCGACAACATCATGGCCACCTTACAAAAGGCTATGGAGTTGGTGGACAAGTTGAAGGAGCAGGAAGAGGCATCGCATAGGGCCGGACCCAGGGCTGGCCACCCTACCAATGGACGACTCACGGTGTACCCCCTAGCACCCCCTAGCCCAACCGAGCTCAGGCAGACTACCGCTGGCCGGTAATTCGGCATTCGGCATGCCACAAGCAAGTGAGAGCACCCCCTAAATTTTGGTCCTAGGTCCGCCACTGGTGTCGCGTGCCGTTGCAATGGCTGCGCTGCCACCACCTTCCCTGGTGCCGGCGTCAGCACTGGCCACATTGACACCCTCACCATCGATAACTCCTCTCCTAGCCACGCTGTAATTGGCTGCGCCCTTAGTGCCACTGACGAGAAAGAAAAATGTCGTCGCTGTTTCGCGGGTGCCTTCGCCATGTTGTCGGTCGATGTTGTGCTGTTGGTGCTATGGAGTACGATAGCTTCCATGGGGTCAGTGACGTCGTCGCATCTCTCCTACAATCGTTGCATAAAGGGGCGAGAAGTATGTTGTTGCTGCCCCACGCTGGGTGCCCATGCCCCCGACGACTCCTACGACGTCAACCGACGATAGAGGGTTGTTGTCCTCACAATTGTTCATCAAGGCTTCGTTGATCCTCTTCTACGCGATACAACACCATCATCAACATGAGGTCACCAAGGACTTCAATCGTGGCTACCACCACAGCTCGAGAGTGAATTGCCTCACCACGAGGGGTGTAATATTACGGGCCAATATCCAGGGGAGCTACTATAGCATATGCCTACTGTAGCGACACGTAACTGGCAGCAGATTCGGCATGAGGCGTGCAGCAGCCACCCTAACCAATTGGACTTGTACATGGAAGGCATAAGATAGTTGACCGGTTTGGTCATTAGGAAACAACGAGTAGAGTTTGTAATTGAGTCCGTCAGTTAGTAAAGATAGAGTTGGTGTGTCAGAGATAAAGTTAGTAAGTTAGAGATAGAGTCAGGGATGGCGTCCGTATGCTAGGAGGCAACTCGTAGAGATAGAGTCAGGGATGGCGTCCGTATGCTAGGAGGCAACTCATCCTCTATATATGTAGGCATGGTTATTAAGGCGGTAAGACAAGGCGAGGTGACCCACCCTCTCACACCTATTAAGTGTTAAGGCGCGAGGCGAGGCGACACCTTACGCACATCATAAGGCGTATCGTTTGCCTTTACCCTCGGCCTTTCTCTTTCATTCCGTGATTCATGGCCATCGAATCAAGCAAGGGATGGTTAGGATCGAGGCCAACGAGGTATTCAAGGGCATCAATTTTTCCTTCGCTTTGATCTCCACCATTGGATCTTGATCGTGCAGCCCTCAGTGCGTGCCATTTGGTGCCTTGCCTTCGTCTCCACCATTGGATCTTGATCGTGCGGATCGTAGACTGACACGTACTCATGGTCGTGTGATCATGTCCCCATTCCATCACCGTGGGACGCCCATGTTCCCTACATCTAGGCCATCCAATACAAATCCAACCACGTGCATGAAGCCCAATAAATCCCCAATGGAGACATCCAGATCCCCATCCAGATCAGGTAGAGGATACGCATCGGCATCGTCGCATCCATTAGGGATTCCCCTCCCCGCGTCTCCACCATTGGCGGCGCGTGCGTGTGCAGAAAGCATGAAGTCGGGCGGGGGGGGGTGCGCGAGCTTCAGTGGTCGCGAGCCTTGGCGGGGTCGTCGTGGAGGTGCGAGGTGGCACGCAGTTGGATTCGAGCAATGAGGGAGATTGGCGGCGGCTTTGCACGGTGGAGGGGGCCGTCGTCATCGTTCCAGAGGTCCTTGGCGACGGGCTTGAGGAAGATAGGCGACGGGTGGCCCTCGCACCTTGTCGACGAACTCCAAGATCTAGGTGAGCTCCCGGCTCCTCTCTTCTCTCCTTCTACCTCCCTCTCCACCGAAGGCTCCGAGCAGAGGATGCAAGGCGGGGCGACGCCTAATTGACGCCTTAATAACCATGTTGCCTAAGCGTCGCCTTAATAACCATGCATGTAGGCTGTCTAAATGAGTTTTAATCGAGCAATGAATAAACAAATTCCCCCTCTTCTTCAACTAAGCTTCAGAGCCTCGCTAGCTCGCTAGGGAAGAGCCCTGCCAGTGGTTAGATGAGGGCGAGTGCCCTACCCTCGGCAGGGGCGGAGCCAAGATTAGACCATAGGGGGGCGATAGCTCGAGGAGAGATGAATTTGTTATTGTCCAATTTAAGCTACTTATGAAAGGGAAAATTGAGGATTTGTCACCCCTAAATTTCTTGATTTAGGATTTGCCACCTTTAAGTTTCTTCTTGACAATTTGTCACTCCTAAGCACCAAATACCTGTGATTTGACACCCGAGCGTATTCCAATATTTTTATTTTTATTTTGCACCCAAAGTCAACTGTGAAAAGACACATTCACCCCCTCCTTATTCAAGAAGAAATTTAAAGGTGACAAATCATAAATCAAGGTGCTTAGGAGTGACAAATCTTCAATTTTCCTTTATAAAAAAGATAAGTTTTATCAGGAGAATACTTTTTATATAAAAAAACAATAGAAAACAAATAATGATCATGATGGATGATAACTTGAGTTTAGTGGAGTTTGGTGCACATGCACACTTCACCGAGCCATGGAAGGTGTGACAGAAGCCAGACACGAGGAAGAAGTCCTTAATCAAACTCTAAATATGCAGAGAGATGAAATATCATGCACTTATACGGTACAAATTAGACTCAATATTAGCTTAAAAATTTGGGAACAAAATAGAATCTGAATGCTATATAAGATGAGTTCATGTGTCACAAATTAACTCCTGGACTTTTTAGTTTCATCTTGACTGTTACTTAATAACATAAATTGAATTAGTAATAGCATAGTCTCAGTAGAGTTCCAACACTCCTACATGCTAATGAAAGGTAGTAAAAAATCATGAGGGGGGGCGAGGCAGGGTCCCTGCCTGCCCCCCTTGTCTCCGCCCCTGACCCTCGGTTCTCGGGCCCGTACCCAACCAACCCGCGCCACAACAATGAACATTGAAGACCATCTGCTATAATGTTTTCTATTTTTTTTCTCAACTTAAAATTCAGCTCATAACTATATATCAACATTGTTGTTGCTATTGTTATAATATCAAATTTTATGACTCCATTTTCTTGCTGTTCTATACTCTGAACACATGAGGTGACAAATCGCTAGGCGAAACATTTGTTCAATAGATGATCCATTAGTACGCTAACGATTACTTCTCTTCATACTTGCATGTAGGTTTTGGCTGATAGCCTTGATATCCCTTGTCGACTCCTGAAAGGAAGGCAGTACACTGGATCGGATGATGGAGCTTTGAACATTGTGAAGTTTGATGACGGAAGGTATTACACCCTTTACTTAGTCAGCATAAATGGGATTTTGTAGGACAGATAAGCATGAGATAGCACAACTGCATTGTGTGTAGATATTAGACTTACTTCACCCAAGTGCTGGCACCGGGTAATGAAAATTGTAGTAGATACGCATCTCACTTTGTAACCATTTATACCATGTTGCATTTTGCAGGGAGTTCATTGTTGATCTCGTGGCGGATCCTGGCACACTTATTCCTTCTGATGGTGCTGTTTTGTCTACAGAATTCGAAGAAAGTTCCTTCTCAGATAATCATCATTTTAACAAAGATGATATTACCAATCAGTTGGGATCTTCTCCTAGCGAAGTGTCAAATTCTGCATGTGGTTCTTTTGAGTATGAGTTACTTGACAGATCAACATCAAGCAACGTTGGTCCTTCTGATACTGATGGAGCTACCACTAGTCAGACAAGCAATCAACAAAATACACTATTAAGTTCATTTGAAAAATTATCGGTTAGCACATGCACTAGTGATAATAGGCCTATCATTAATGAATCTAGAAACACAGATGACATTGTGGCTGCAAAGAACAAAGAAAAATCAATCACAACAAATAATTCTTCGTCAACTTCACCTTCTTCCTCAGAAGTGGGCAGTGCTCCAGGTGTCCGGAGGATGAAAGTGAAGGATATTTCAGAGTACATGATTAATGCTGCCAAAGAAAACCCACAATTAGCTCAGAAGATCCATGAGGTTTTACTTGAAAATGGAGTTGTGGCACCACCTGACTTGTTTTCAGAAGATTCAATGGAAGAGCCAAAGGACCTCATCGTGTGTGACACCACCCTGTTTCAAAGCAAGGATGAAATGAAAAGGAGGATGAATGAGCTTGGGTCAAGGGAATATGCTGATCGTGGTCATGGTCCATTATTGCCTCATTATCCTGGACATGAACTCCAATCAAAAGTTGTTCCTCACCGGGCACCTCTTGGCTCACTTAAACCTATTGAGGGTTTGGGCATTTATCATCCCCCGGATATTAGAGATAATGCATCTCCCTATTTTTCTCAGTATGAACCTTCTGCACCTCCCCAGGAAGCTCCGTTACAACTCTCAAAACAATTGCCTGTTACGGCTGCTGCTGTTGCAACTGCTGCGGTTGTTGCGTCTTCCATGGTTGTTGCTGCCGCTAAATCTAACAGTGATATGAACTTTGACGTACCTGTTGCAGCTGCAGCCACCGTCACTGCAGCTGCAGTCGTTGCCACAACTGCCGCTGTTAGCAAGCAATATGAACACTTGGAACCTGGTAATCAGCTGCTTAGTTTGCCAAGTCCCTCTGAAGGTAATGAATCAATCGAGAAAGGTGGAGATGACTTTTGGGATAAACAGCACCTTGAAATTGATCATGGCCAAGATAGCGCTCCGGATCAAGAAAAGGATTCAGTTGAAGTTCCTCAGGAAGCTGAAAGAACCTCGGACAAATCAAGCGGGGCAGAGAGTGCAAAATCTGATATTGCTTTGGAAGACGTTGCAGAGTTTGAAATCCCATGGGAAGAAATTACAATTGGTGAACGAATTGGCCTTGGTACAGTTCTTTTTATTTACGCAGATGATTGCTTTCTTAGTTATGCTACTATTTCAGTGACTGTATCACAAATGATTATCTGGAATTATCCTAGT
Organism: Hsuehochloa calcarea; assembly: GCA_036346395.1. Lineage (NCBI taxonomy): Eukaryota > Viridiplantae > Streptophyta > Magnoliopsida > Poales > Poaceae > Hsuehochloa > Hsuehochloa calcarea. The sequence goes on from CM070596.1 coordinate 62,551,150, forward strand.
AAAGTTTTCTAAAATCACGTTACATGTTTTAAAAATATATATAAACTGCATACAACCTTTTGTGTTCCAGGATCTTTTGGAGAGGTTTATAGAGGAGAATGGCATGGAACAGTAAGTATTTCAGTTTAAATGTACTCTTATATTGTTGTAAATAATACATAGAAAAATAGGAATGAGATACACTAATTTTATGTGAAAAACCATTTCGGGCAAAACCACGAGCGCACGAAGGCAATATCACTATATGAGATGCTTATAATGAAGCTCTTACTCTTCCCTATGAACTACACGGATATATTTATAGTGGTATATGAAAGACTCCGTGTAGGAGTAGAACTATAAGTTGGAGTAGGAAATAAAATTTGTATCATACTCAAACTCAATTCGTATCACACTCAAACTCAACATATATGTTTTTAAATCTATTAACAAGTTCCATGTTTGTCATCTGAATTGGCAATTGCTAAGTGAGCACTCAACAGTGGAAATATGTGGAAGCTGTTATGAATAGCGCTTGTATTCATTATGAGGCCAATGAGCATATATATATATAAGTACAGGTCGAAAAAAAACCTAGGTACGCTCTGATACCATGTTATGAATAGCGTTTGTATTCATTATGGGACCAATAGACCAATATATATACAAGTACAGATGTGACATATATGCAAGTAACCCATTATACAACGGGGAAAATACACATGCAATAATATCATGCTTATCAAGTCGTCGACTAGTCGACAAGTCGCCGGAGGACGGCCGACTGGAGTCACCGACTCGACTTGCGTTGGCAAAGAGACAAGAGAGGGGAGTGCGGGAGGGAGTGAGGGCAAATGTGCTCAGTACTCACCTTCGACCTCGGAGAGGCGCAACCGGCAGCTCCATCGGGTCTCCGCCGCGCCGTCGGCCAGCTCCATCGCACCGCGACCCGGCCCGAGGAGGCGACGCGCGCGGGGCGCGAGGAGGACGGAGGAGGTGGCGCGCGCGAAGGGCGCTGGGAGGAGGCGAGGCGGCGGCGAAGGCGCGAGGAGGCGGTGCGGCTCGGCGGGCGTGGGGAGGCGCCGCGCGGCTCGACCGGGCGTGGGAAGGAGGCGGGCGTGGGGAAAGAGAGGGCAGCCGGGGCGTGGGGACGAAAAAAAGGCAAAGGCGGTGGGCAAGGAATGAGCAATCAGGCGGTCGGCGGCGGATCTTCTGCGCCGAGATTATCGCGCCAGGATCATATAAACAGTACTTGTCGACTAGTTGGCGACTAGTCGGCTGACTAGTCGACTAGTCGGCAAGTCGGTCGCTACGAGAGTAGTGTCGACTTGCCGACTTAATAACCTTGAATAATATACATCTAACAAAAGCAAATTCGACCTCTTTTGGTCTATTGGGGACCGATGATGTGAAGAAATGTTAACATATAACATACATCATAACACTGTCAACAAATTACTGAAACTAGAATAGGTTTCTACTTTTCAACTTCGTTGACATTTAGCAACGAGAAAAGTCAGTTAAAACAAGCTATGAGGAACCGTCATAGCCATTTGGTTGATTTTCTCTTCCATTCATATTTTGAAACGGTTAGGTCTTGTACAGTTGTACCAAAAAAGAAAGTTTTAGTTGTATTGTAGACTTTTGCAGTCAGTTGTTTCCTGTTTTCACGTGGAGCTTTAAGTGAAATGTGATTTCTTTAGTTTTTTAAGATAATGGAAGAAAAAGCTCTCTCTTGGCCTCTGTATCAAGGATGCACACAGTCTATTTTATTAAGAAGCAAAATACCATAATGACCAAAGATGGTTAAAAAGTGGCTGGAAACCTTACAACCAAAAGACAATCTGAAACGAAACTCAAGCATTACAAATCCTGTGACTAAACTATCACCCATGAAGATTTAAGATTTGCTTCGCCACAAACTCCAATTTGACGCTTCCAGCTATCATTGCCTCCTTCTGAGGCGATTTCTGTGAATTTGCCTAAACACTCAGCCAGTGCCCACTCAAAATAACAACCTGCAAAGGATTAGTGATAATCTTTTTGTCAAAAACAACATCATTCCGACATAACCAAATAGATCAACATAAGACACTAGCTCCCACTAGGAGTTGTGACTTCAATTTTTTTGGAATACCGGTTAGCCAATTCCCAAACATGTGCGCTACACTCGCAGGAGGGGATAAATTAAATGCACATTGAGCAGCCCACCATACAAGACGTGCAAAATGACAATCAATAAAAAGATGTTGAATTGTTTCCTCTTTAATATAGAAACAACATTTTTTGCTTCTCCTCCAATTTCTTTTAACCAGGTTATCTTTAGTTAATACCACCCCTCTTTTGAGATACCAAAGGAATATTTTCACTTTTAACGGAAATTTAATCAACCAAAAAAAATCTTGAATGGGATCTTGATTATTTCCAATCAGTACCTTATAGAAAGATGGTACCGAGTAAAGTCCAGACTTATTCAGATTCCACCTGAAAACATCTTTATGAGAACTCAATATTAAATTAGCAATTCTCAAAATTAACTCATTCCAACCATGTAACTTAGGCCTAATAATTGGTCTTCGAAAATAAATATGTGAAGGATCCGATCTCAGTATATTTGCCACTGTATCATTCTTTCTCCTTACCACATTATAAAGTATTGGATATTGATTTTTCAGAGGAGTGTCTCTTTACCAAACATATTTCCAAAACCTGGTATGTATTCCATTTTTAACCTGGAATGATCCAAATCGAAGAAATTGGTTTTTAATTTTCATAAGACCCGATCAAAACTGGGAAGTCCCAGGTTTATTAACCACCTGTGAGAGACTTTTATTACCTAAATATTTCCTTGTGAGCAAAGATTGCCAAACCCTTTCTTCATTAAGCAACTTAAACAACCATTTCCCTAGTAAACTTTTGTTTTTGGTGTCTAAGTTTTAAATGCCTAAACCGCCTTGCTCTTTGGGTGTGGTGTACACACTAAATTCCATTTAGCAAGCCTATATTTTCGTTTATGATTGTCACTTTGCCAGTAGAATCTAGATCGGTAGAAATCAAGTCTTTTAAAAACCTCTCTGGGAACTTCAAAAAATGATAGCATAAACATTGGCAGACTGCTTAGTACCGAGTTAATAAGTACTAATCGTCCTCCAGTCCTCCAACAGAGAGTTAGTGACAGACTTTAGCCGAGCTTATAGAACATGCTTAGCTTTAGTTGTTTTGGTTAGTTCGAAGATTCATCCTTTGTTGCACTCCTTCTGTCAATCTTCTAGCAGTGTCTTTTGGCTTTCTTTTCCTTTAATGGCCTTTTTTACAGGATAACAAATCGCTTTGTTTATAGGAAGTTGCAGTCAAGAAGTTTTTGCAACAAGATATTTCAAGCGATGCTCTGGAAGAATTTAGAACTGAGGTATACTGCTTTATGTAACTCAAATGACATATATACATAGATTGAAGTACAAAAATGTTGGCTTTGTTGTTTGTGTTTATTTATGTGTTTGTGACTACACACTCATGTCTGTACTCATGCGTATGCATGCTGCATTCATGTGCACTCTGTGTGTTTTGTAAACCATACTATTCAGGTTTCCTTGAAACAATCATATTTTTCTTCCATACTTGTATTGTGGTGCACTGTATTAAAAAGAGTATGTAATGCATAGTTGGTACATTTACTGGTTTGAGTTTACACAATATTTTCCAGATGATTTCTTTTAACGATTGATTCTTACTAATTGGAATGCAATTCAATCGGTCTATCGCTGAAGAGTTTGGAGATTAATTCAGCAGCCTCGTCCATCATTTAAGAACTTTAATTTCCTTTGTATGGATCAATTGCCGTTTAAGTTTCCTTTTACTCAGTTCTCACACCATCTGATAATTGCTTCATGTCTAGGTGTCACTAATGAAGAGGATGCGTCATCCTAATGTTGTTCTCTTCATGGGTGCTATCACCCGTGTCCCTAATCTTTCCATTGTCACCGAATTTCTTCCAAGGTAGGCTTTCTTGATTTAAATCATGTACTTTGCATTTGTGTTTACATCATAGCACATAGCAAATTGGATCGCCACGCCAGTTTACCATTTGATTCAGAATTTGATGTGTTAACAAGACAAGCTTTTTTCTGATACCTTTCATTTTGCACTAGTTTACTTAATAAATAATGCTCCATGGACCCATTGCTCATGAATGCTCTAGCAATTTTCTATATATACAGTAGGGGCCTTCCCCACTGTTTTCTGTTCAAATGGAAAATATTGTAGTAGTGAATAAAGGAGTTGATTTTTTTAAAATCTCATCCTAACAAGTGTCTAAATTCTTGAATAATTACTCTGTTAGGAAGTTTTTTCTCTGGATAATGATTATGTCTTTTGTTCTTTTGGTTGGGTTGTTTTGATCTCATCTTCTGGATCCTGTAAGGGCTTTAATAGTCTGGCTAGCTTTGTAAGTCAAGCCGAGTCGAGTGACAATTCTGGAATGCTCGTTAGCGAACCCCCTTAAGAACTGTGCAATAGGTTGCTGACAAGTGATTCTATTGAGGACAGTGTTGTGGAGCAGAATGTGCAGAAACAAATATGAAAACTACGATTTGGAGACTGATATAAATAGTGGCATTGACATATGCATTACATGCATATAGCTACATACATATTGTTCTAAGCTTAATACACACATGTGCACACTCGTATTAGCTCTTTTTTCTCTTTCATGTATAAACTATGGCCGTAGTTCTAATACTTCCTTTTAAATTGTCTACATTATTTACTAATTGTTACTTGTCTATTGGTATTGCAGAGGTAGTTTGTTCCGGTTGATTCATCGACCCAACAATCAGTTGGATGAAAGGAAGCGCTTAAGAATGGCACTTGATGTGGTATGACTAATGCATAATTTTTATATCTTTGTTTGCTGCTGTTGCTGATAAATCTGGAGAAGTACAGCTAAAATATTGTTTATGAAACTTGTACATTGGTCCCTAGGCTCGTGGCATGAATTATCTGCATAATTGCACACCGGTTATAGTCCATCGAGACCTGAAATCCCCAAACCTGCTGGTTGACAAGAATTGGGTTGTGAAGGTAACGCACAAGTTCCATTATGACAATGACATTCTGTGTATTGTTTTCATGGCAAGCTACATAACTTTTTACAATTAGGTTTGCGATTTTGGTTTATCAAGAATGAAGAAAAATACCTTCCTGTCATCAAGATCAACTGCTGGAACAGTAAGCTTGCATGATTTCCACAATTTTAGTATAACTTTTATGTGAGCAGTGCTTTTGTACTCTTCTGGAAAGAAAAATGTATAAATTATAAAGCATTTGCAGTTCATATAAGGTGTTAATTAGTCTGCCGTTTGGCACTAAATGCTTTAAACTTGTGCAATTTTCTCTCTGGGAGGCTCTTCTATATGGTTAGATTTGTTTGTAGTGTACTGAGTTCTCCAGTTCTGTAAATTACCTTCTCCATTAATAATACTCCATCCATTCAGAAATATATGACGTTTTAGAAAGTGTGCAGTCAAACTTACTTAACTTTGACCACTAATATATTAAAAAAACTATTTGTATTGGTCATGTGAAAATAGCATCATTAGATTAGTCATGAAAACTATTTTTATATTATTTTATGAATATATTCATATAAAAAGTAACGGTCAAAGTTGTATGTTGGAGACCGTATCGATATCTAAAACATCATATATTCTTGAATAGAGGGAGTAATAAATTTTGTAGTTCGCATATGTATGCATCTATATTTGGAAACCTCAAGCGGCAAGAGTTTGTGGTTTGTCTGTTGGCTCAGCTCTTATATATTTAGAGTTTACGTACCAGTCAATACACCATTCAAATATACAGTTAATATTAATATCAATTGCATCAGGTATTAATGAACTAAATCCATCGTGCTTCTTGTATATGGAAAAGGGTTGAAATATTTGAAGGTATAGCTTTAACTATCATAGTATGGAAGGAAGATTAGTGATGGATTGATGATAGTTACAGGGTATGGATGAATGGCGGAGGTTCAAATTGTATCTGGGAGATATTAGAGATTAGGTAAGAGTCAAAATCGTGTGCGAGTCGAATTGTAATATTTGGCACTATAAATAAAGGGTGTAAGGATCCTAAGGGACACACAACTATTCCCGAAATTCTACATGGTATCAGAGTCAACCCAACCCTAAACCCTAATCCGAACAAACCTGCTCGGAACCGTCGTCATCGTCATCGTTAATCCGCCGGCCACGCTGCCTTGTTGCACATGGCCCTCCGCGACCGCGTCGCATGGGAGTGATTCGCGGCCGGCTACGGGTAAGCCTGGGCGGTGGCGTGAGGAGGTGAGGATCGGAGGAGAAGGCAAGGCAGATCTGGCGGCGGAGGAAGATAGAGCAGATCAGGCCGTGGTGGCGGCAGGAGCGGTGGAGCGGCTTGAGGCGACGGCTTGGTAGCGGAGGAGAAGGGGATCCGATGCCCGGGTCGGGGAGGAAATCCGGTGGGCGCCGTTGAGGAGTGGATCCGCGGTGGGGCCGACGTCATAGGTGGGCAGCAGCAGTCACGAGGATGGGGTTGTGGCTCCCGATCTAGTCGCTATCCTCGGGATAGCTTGCTAGTTGCTGCTGGGAGATGAGAGAAAGAAAGTGGCTGCTACCATGGAATAAGAGGGGGAGGAAAAGTGTGTGCGTGTGTGCTCTGCTGCCGGTGTGTGTGCAGTAGTGGGGAGGATAATAGAGGAGAAAGGAAGGTTGTGCTGCTATGTTGGATGGTTCTCTGCTTGCTGTGTTGTTGCTGGACGGAGTGGTGGGAAGAAGAGTTGGATTTGGATCGGAGAGGTGTGTTGCTGTTGGACTGCTGGTTTTTGGATGCTTGGCTAGGTGCACACAGAGGTGCATTACTGTGTTGATGTTGGTCTGCTGGTTCCTGGGATGCTTGGCTAGGTGCACTACAGGTTTTTCAAGGACTAGATCCAATGTGGTTGCTAGTGATGGTGATTGTGGGGTTTTAGGGCAAGTAGAGAGACCCTAAAACAGGGGGAGAAGATTGTTCAGGTGGTGGCTTTGGTGGTTATGCTAGTGATGGAATTGGTGGCGGTCTTGAAAGTGGCGTTGACGTTGGTATTGGTAGCGAAGGTGCTCGCTGGAGTTGGTACTGGTAGGGGGTGTGTTTGTGGCGGTAAGTGTTGGATGGTGGTGGTGAGTTCGATGGCGATGATGAGTTCGATGGTGGTGATGAGCTCGACGACGGTGATGACGAAGCATGAGCTGGTGGTAGCTCTAGTGTCGTGCGGTGGTGTTAGTATGGATGTCGAAGATAGTGTTGTTGATGCCCGGAAGAGGATGGAGACTGGAGTCAGGCGTAATGGTCTGTGACAGAGGTAAAGGTGGTGGAGACCGAGATTGGGGGTGTGTGGGTAGAGTGGTGGAGGCCGGGGGTGGTTGGGGGCATGAGGGTAAAGGAAGATGAGGTTGAGATCGGGGAGCTGGTAGATGGTGGAGATGGATTTGGTAACGTTGTATTGGTGGTGAGCAACTTGGCAGCGGATCAGGTGGAAACCACCGTAGCTGTGCAAACTTAGAAACTATGTATCAAGACCCTAGGAGGCTGATCGGATGGCTGCAGATGGAGGTGGGTGCGTTTTACACTTAAACGCCCGCAATTAGGAAATCTAATCCCCTTTTTTTGCGAAAACCCCCCAGCAAACAGCCGCAGGAAGCCAGAAAAACACATCGCCGCGTCGTTCTCAATCTCGTGTCGTTTCGCCTGGGCACCGGCGGTGGCTCTGCAGGACGATGTGGTCGTGCCTTGCCCGGAGGCGGTCGCGGTTGGTGCGGATGTAGGTGGCGGCGAACTCCGCGTCAGAGAGGATGGCGGCGAGCGTCGACGACACGAGATCCGCCTGCGACGGCGTCCCCCGCTGCCGTTCATTTGATTCGATTCGATCATCTATACTCCATACGGCTCAACCACACGGAGGAAATGACGACGTCATGCATGTATATACTAGTATACAGATGTTGTTGCATTGGTGGAAAACCCAAAGATGTGCACGCCAGAAATGGCGGATTAGTACTTGTTTACCTCGTTGCCTAGTATCGATTCGATTCGATCACAAAATTGAAAATGATTAACTAAATTCTCCACTTCAAAAGGAATTGACATATACATGTGACTACTTCATAGGATCAAAATTCTTCTTATGCGGTAGAGTCAAACTAGAATAAAAAAAAGAGTGAACTCGGACATTAACTAGAGTACATTGTTCAATTCATCTCAAAAGGTTACGAACTTGAAATATCGACCAACAACATTGTTTGGGCAATTTCGCATCATGATCCCTTCTTGCTTACATTTTCGACACGTCCGTTTACTTCTACCCTTACTTCCAGCCTTCTTCTCTTTGCTCTTCTTAATTCTTTTGCATCTCCCTTTCGAGTTGATATCATTTGGTGGATGTATATCGACCTCATTTGGAATTTTACTACCAAGGAAAGATTCATATTCATCCTGTTTTTGAACTGTCGGTAGCAGCGTGATCTTTTGGAGAGGTTGTACTAGGTTCGATAAACTAGAATATAAAAGTCCATTCCTTGTTCGAGTTCTTGGCCATTTGAATAAGATCTTCAAACTTGTTGCGTGAATCTGAAATCTTTTTCTGCATCGCCACCTCCATAGGATCGTTAGGCTTTTCATCTAGTAGGTTACCTTCCTCATCAAAGAATAGTTCCCTGTACAATTGAAGATCTGATCAAGACTATTGTACAAAACTGTAAATGAAAGGAAAGTTGGACTATAAGTGATCAGAGAAGGAAAGAAAACAGCCATAGAAAAAATATCATACAGTACACACCTTTTACATCTTTTCTCCCATCGCTTCATAATATAAATCGATGGTATCTCATTTTGCTTCTCGGCTCTAAGCACTTGTACGATATGACGACATGGGATGCCATAGGACTCATAAAATTTACAGGAGCACCTACCGAACATGTTCGACTTGTTCATTTGAACAACTCGATCTTTTCCAGATAGGCTGCTGATGGTGAAACATTTTATATCTTCACACTCCGAAATACCTTGAATAATGCAATGGTCTCTTGCAGCTACGATTTGTTTTTCCTGCATAAAGCATCTGCCCAAAATACACGAACAAGTCGTCCTTGTTCATCCACCATAAACTCATAAAAGAAGGCTGGATTTACTTCCTTTTTTCGCTCAAGTTGTGCCACAAACATTTGTGCATCTGCATCCTTGATTTTGGTTATGAGGTCACGGTAATAGTTTTTCAAATCCATTAGTGTGCACCCAACATTCTCAAACCCACCTCACCGACATGGAGAAGTCGATATGCCCGAGGTGCCAATGCTAGCCTTATGACAATTGAACAAAGTACTCTTAGCCCTCTCACTGACATTACGGTTGGATCTTAGCAAATGCCTCTTATCTGGCGACACAAAACCATGGCTGTGATTCTCAACCATTGAAGTTATTCGATACTTTTTGTCACTGTCGAGCTTGACAACAATATGTGCCTCACAACCACATCTGGTTTCCATCACATTATGTGTCTTTCTTTTTTTCCCCGAATCATCACTAACATTTGTTACGTTCTCCTTTCTATAGCCTTCCCTTGAACAATAATACCTCTTGAATAATATTTCCTCATTTTGCTTCTTGTGCTGACCAACACGAACAGAGAAACCAGCTTCATGTGCATACGACTTGTAAAAGTTCTCCACATCTGTGAGTGTATCAAAGATCATTCCAACCATTGGCTTCAAAGATTTTGGCCGTGGTGTGCTTGGATGTTCAAGGTCGGCTCCAACTCCGGCGTCGACGGAGACGACAACATGATCCTCAACGGCATCAACGGCATGATCCATGGCGGCGGCCTCGACGGACACGGGATCAACGGCGATGATGGCATCAACGGCAACGTCACGCGCGCCGGACTCCATGGCGGCGGCGGCGTAGACTCACGGCGCAGCTCTTAACGAGCCTCCTCTGCCTACTATCTCACGTATGAGATAAGATCAGACTCACGTAAGAGACTCACGTAAGCATCACACTAGCGTACGAACAAGAGCAGTACTGAACAAGAGGAGCATACTCACGTACGATTACGAACAGACTCCACGGCGGACTCCGAACGGCAACGTCACGGCGAATCACCCCCGGCTCGCCGAAGAACACAGAGCCGCCGCCTCTGCCCACGCGAAACGAGATCCAGGAGCGCCGCCGACGCGAAACGAAACGACGCGGCGATGTGTTTTTCTGGCTTCCTGCGGCTGTTTGTTGGGGGGTTTTCGCAAAAAAAAGGGGATTAGGTTTCCTAATTGCGGGCGTTTAAGTGTAAAACGCACCCACCTCCATCTGCAGCCATCCGATCAGCCTCCTAGGGTCTTGATACATAGTTTCTAAGTTTGCACAGCTACGGTGGTTTCCACCTGATCCGCTGCCGAGCAACTTTTGGTCCTTGTGATGGTATTAGTTATAGAGTCGATGGTAGGTTTGGTAAATTCTAGTAATGGTATTGCAATATGTAACAAGATGTGCATGATTGCTCTCATGTCAATCTTGAGGGGGTATTGGAGATATTAAAGATTAGGTAAGAGTCCAGAGTTTAGGTTGGAGTCTAAGTCGTGTGTGAGTCGGATTGTAATATTTGATACTGTAAATAAAAAGCGCAGAGATCCCAAGGGACACACAACTATTCCCGAAATTCTACACACTTCCCTGCAATATCTTGACCCTCCACTGCCTTCAGCTTCTCTATGCGATATGATATTTCAGTATAAAGTCCAAACATAGCTAGCTGTTTAGTACAGTGTAGTTTGCTGATGAGCTTAAGCTGGCGAACGGGCTCTAGTGTGTTAGAACTTTATTGCTCTTGTATCAGGATATCTATTGTACACTATCGAAAACAAAAGTTGATTTATGTTGTTCATGGGTATCATTTATCTGTATCTAGCTGGTTCAAGTGCTACCATAGTTTCTACTGAACGTTTATGTTGATGTGCAGGCTGAGTGGATGGCACCTGAAGTACTTCGTAATGAACCATCAGATGAGAAGTTAGTCTACTGATTAAAAACTTAGTTCAGATGTATTCTTATTTCAAATAATTTTGTGCTTGCTGAAATGGTTGTGCATGCTGGCAGATGCGATGTTTTTAGTTATGGGGTCATACTATGGGAACTTTGTACATTACTACAGCCTTGGGAAGGTATGAACGCCATGCAAGTTGTTGGAGCAGTTGGGTTTCAGCATCGTCGCCTTGATATTCCAGATAATGTGGATCCCGCCGTAGCAGAGATCATAGCCAAATGCTGGCAGACGTTAGTATGCCTAACTTGCTTAGTTGCAATTTCAAAATATGCAGTACCATTCTTCTAGACATATTGTACCTTCGTAATCAATATCAGTATTCTTGTTTGCTAAATGCATTCTCCCACTAAGTATGTCAGTGCTGTTGCTTCCTGTATTTGCTGTAGGGACCCGAAGATGCGACCATCATTTGCAGAGATCATGGCTGCATTAAAACCATTACTGAAGAACTTGCCGACCAATCAAGCACCAAGGCAGAGAGTACGACAAACAGATGAGTAAAAAAACAGAGAGATTTGTAGCTGCCCAACGTCCATAACTATATGATTGTTTTTGTACAGTAACACCAAACGTGTGTTCAGATGAAAAAGCGTGATGTTGGCCTGTTTGCTTTCCGAGTATAGATGTAAGTTTTAACAGTGGCATGCGCCATTAAGCCCCCCTCTGTGAAGACCAACGCTGATAGACCCGTCCATGAAGACGAAGGAAAAGGAACAAACCAAGAAACTGTGCAGACTCAAAAGGGCAATAATGTCTGGCACAATGGAACACTTGAATCATGATCTGACATGCGGACGGAACAGGAACCTTTGTTCATGCCATCTGCCATTCCTTTCTTCTTGTGTTGTCCACCAAATGGTGGCTATTTATGTGTAATATGCCAACAAATGTAATGTACTGTCAGTCAAGGTTGAAAAAGGAAAAAAGAAAAGCTTGTTCAATGTGTGTGCAACCCTTCATGGCCGTCCTGTCAAGCTGCCTGTTGGGCTCTGCGTTTAAACAGGGAAACAAAATCTGGTGTTTCACCAAATGCTCGCTCGCCTGTTGGCACTCGCAAGAAGTGCGATTTGCCCTCCCATCCCGGTGCTCGTCAGGCAACGTGGGTATTGTGGGACCGAAGGGAAGCCCCCCTATTACCGGCAAATGTAACGAAGAAAAGCCGTGTAGTCCGTCCATTCGGCACTCCTCGGCGACTAGGGTTTGCGTAGGGATGGCAATGGGCTTTATTCTCTGGCGGGAAATTCATCTAATAGGGGTTGAGGTTGAGACTTTTTTTTCTCTACAGGGATGCTAATATACAAATACAATTCTTCATCGGATGAAGCAAAGACGGAGTCATTCCTCTACTCTCCATCCCTGCTACCCGCATGGTCCTCCGATAACTATATGATATATGTGTTACTAGTTTTTCTATGTTGCTTCTTTTTGGATAAAGACTTGCATGCATACTTCTTCTAGTTCATCTATACCATATTGTATTATCGTAAGATGATAATTTGAGACTTATGAACTTCAGTTGTATGTTTTGTAAATTAATTCTTTATGAATTTGTTATTAAGACAAAAGCTACTCAACCATCTTACTCTGTAGTTAATCCGAATGGTTAAACTTAGGGTCTATGAGTCCATGACACTATTTATTGCATCTGTGTTGTTTGATGGGAATACTTATACTGGTGAAGTTACAAAAAGCAAGATGGACGTAGAGCAGAAGGCAGATCGTACTACAATCAAGATGATTTTATATAACTATTGTGTCTGTGTAGAAGAGGTTGGGGATCCAACTTTCGGGTATAGGTCTTTGTGAGCCCCGATAACCCAATGGAGATAGAGAACGAGAGAGAATATCACCCAAGGATAGACATAGAGACATAAAATATAAATTTTTCTTCCATCAGAACAGAGGTGCTCCACCACTCCCTGATGAAAAATGCCCGTTGTCATCCTAGACATGACCCGGCCTGGCACGCCAGGACGCGTGCTTGCTCGCGCCATTTGACCGCTTCCGCGCCACGGAAACTCCCCGCGGCGTGGCCCATGCGCGCCTATCTCTTCTTCCCGGCATTGTGGTGCCTGCCTTCCCGCACTGAGCCCATTCCATCTCTCGAAAGCCCACGTTGAGATCACCCCGAAGGCTCGAATACCAACGCCAACTTACATCACACGCATGCGCCGAGCAGCCTCGCGCGGGATGGCGAGCGTCTTCTGAGGAGGCAGCAGGGCCGACAAGGTGGCCGACTTCTATGAGTAAGACCCCAAACCCTACGGCGACGGCTACGACCTCGCCCTCACCTTCGGGGGCGGCCGCGTCCTTGTTATGTAATCTTTGTCTAAAGCATTAGTTTCCTTATGTAGATTATCGAGTTCTAGTTGGATTCTTATTCCTAGTTCTATTTTGTTTGTGTGGCTGAGTCTAGGTGCTATATAAGCAAGGACATTGTACTCTAATATGAGATAACTTGAGAAGAAAAGAAGAAAAATGTGCTAGTTGTGCCGCACTGAAATTTTTCTTTGTTCGTATTCGAGAGTTTTTGCCGTGAGTTTGTTTGTCTTAGGTTTGGGGTCAACAATTGGTATCAGAGCTTTAGATTTGAAACCCTAGCTGTTGCCCCAAGAGGGGGGATCTCGACTCGGGGTGGTATATCTGGCAGAGTGCGCCGCTGGCGGATCCGTGGCGCATCGACAGCAAGAACTGCAGCGCTAGCAGTCTGCGGCGAGAGACCGATGCACTATACGGTACATGCGGCTCCATGACGAAGAGCATGAGTTTTTTTTAATTTGTGCCCAAGATCATGTCGCGTTCTCCGGGGAGTGGTGTCACCGGTGACGAGGCCACGTCGACACTCTTCCTACTGGCCAAAAAGGAGACCGCCAAAGCTGCGTGGAAGGCATTGAAAACGATGCATCTTGGTGCCTATCATGAAAGGTGAAGGTGAGGGACGTTGAGAAGATATGTTCACCGTCCTGAGTCAAGTAAGTAGTGTTAAGTCCGGGACATCGAGGAGATGTATTCGTCGTCCTGAGTCGAGTTCGTGTGTTACTCAAGTTGAAGTCGTGACCAATTTGAAGTACCAAGTACGAGTTGGGTAAGTCGTAGTTGAGACCGACTGTCCTGAGTTGAGTACGAGTTGAGGCGCAAGTCATAGTTGAGACCTACTGCCTCAATGAGTAATAGTCCAAGACGTGTTCGAGTTGTGCTATCGTCTCCGGGTGATCGTGTGAGCCAAGTTGAAGTTGAGTCCAACTGGCAGCCGAGTACACATAATAAGTAAGTACACAAAGATTAGGGAGTTATTGTTAGGTAATCTTTGTCTAAAGCATTAGTTTCTTTATGTACATCATCAAGTTCTAATTGGATTCTGATTTCTAGTCCTATTTCGTTTGTGTGGTTGAGTTTTGGTGCTATATAAGCAAGGACATTGTATTCTAATATGAGATAACTTGAGAAGAAAAGAAGAAAAAAGTGCTAGTTGTGCCGCACTGAATTTTTCCTTGTTCGTATTCGTGAGTTTTTGCCGTGAGTTTGTTTGTCTTAGGTTTGGGGCCAACAACCCTCCCGCCCTTCGACGAAACCTGCTACCCCATCTCCACCACCACCTCCTCCTCATGCGACCGCCGCAGTACGCCCGGGGGGCCGAAGCCGATGAGAGCTACGGCAGGAGGCCGAAGGCTGAGGATAGCCATGGTCGGCAGAGTATGGCGGCGGCGGCAGTTACGGGAGGAGGCCTCACGCTCAGGAGGAGGAGAGCCACGGCTCTTCCGCTGGGTATGGGTATAGGAGGAAGGCGCACGACGACGAGGAGGCGTATGATAACTATGGTTCTGCCACGGGTGGGTATCGGAAGCCGAAGCTGTCATACGGGGACGAGCGGCCCAAGTACCAGGGCGGCGACGACGACGAGCGGCGTAGCTACAGCCGCAAGAAGCACGTGAGTCCATGCCCTCATTAACTCCTTGGCCACGGCCAGCCCGTGTGTTTATGCTTCTGAAATACTGGGGCAAATGGGTTGAGGAGTGCTATACACACGGTGTTTTCGTACGACACACACGGGCAGAGGCGTGCGGGCCAGGAGGAGGAGCGGGGGCGGCCGGCCGGCCGACCACGCGCCGCGTGTTGTTGGAATTAATCCGTCCCGTGACAGTGGCCGCCCCCGTTGTTCGTTTGTAGTTTGAATCAACTTTAGTTTGAATTTTTTTTATTTCAAGTACTCATCATCTATCACTGTTCATTACGAATATTGTTCATCGTGTTTAACTGCACGTGGTTGGAAAGAAATTTTGACTACCTAGTTGTGATTGACTACCTGGTCGAAGGTGGTTCGACTACACGTGTATCTCGGGGAGGAGGGAGGCGGCGTATGAGCCGACAGGGAGGAGGAGCCAGCACGGAGGAGAGAGGCGGCGTGCAGGGTTGGTGGAGGAGGAGGCGGCGCGGCGGGGGGGCGATGGTCTAATACTCTAATGTGGGATCGGGCCTGAACCAAGCCCCTAACTTTGGTCCCGTGCAAATTACTTCTTGCTCTTCTTGCTCTTTTTGTGTGTGTGTCCTCTTATGACGAGAGGAAGCCGTGTCATAAGAAGCACAACGATGATAACAACGAGAAGAAGCAGCGCTACGGGAAGAACAACCGCCGCCGCCGCCACGATTACGACGATTGATCAAGAAGCAATACGTCTAGTGCGGCTACGCCACGCCTCCTGGTCAGTGGTCAAACTGAATAAGCAAAGTTGCGGCGGCTTACTTTGATGAATTACCATTGCATCTTTTTTTCTTCATAAACCTTTTATTATTATTATTATTATTATTATTATTTTGGCTGTTCCCTGGTCACTGTTCATTCAGTTGTACGCTTGTGATTCTTTTGGAATAACGATGCTAGTAGCATCGTGTCCGATGCAAACAATTGAAATACTCTCTAATTTAATTTGCATATCCCGTTCCTCAAGGGAACTACGCAGCTGAGGCCCCTGTTTCCTGTGGTAACCCGTGCATTGGCAACGCTGCCTGCGAGTACACAATGGTACATCCAATTCAAGCCCTCGCTCGTTTTTCGAACTGGAAAGCGTAAGCTCCAATTCGATGATCGGTGCCCTCTTCCCAAGTGCTAGATCGAGTAGATGCCATGGTCTTGTGTCGTGTTATGTTATTGATGCCTTGATGGTTCATTCTTTCCTCTGATACTTGTTTGGTACGAACTCTGGTACTACTAAGTCTGTGCTTCTTCGTTACAGTTTTGTCACGGTTTTTTTGGTCGCCGCTGCTGCTTTTGACTGCACATAAGCACGCAATTGTTCCCCTTTGCCTTTTCTTTTTGTGTTCCAAGGATCTCAGTGACTAACTGATTAACTCACTCTGATCTATCTTTACTACTTAAAAAAATTTGATGGCAGTCTGTCATCCTTTATGCGATATAAACCGTTAGATCTATCTTTCTTCGTGAGATCCCTACTACTTAAAAGAAAGAATTGGTGGCAGTCCGTCCTCCCTCATGCGATGTGAACCGTTAGATCTATCTTTCTTCGTGAGATGTGAGCCGTTTGATCTCGTTCTTTCTCAGTTCCTCCCGTGTGTATGGTTGACCACCCATAACCTCCTCTCCCCTCCCCCCACACCCCAACTGCCCAAACTGATGCGCAAGAAGCCTAAAGATTCCATCGATCTTTCCAAAAACGGGTTGTCGCGGATCGTTTGCATTGTAGGTTGAGCACGACGACGGTTGATGAGATATAAATTTTTTAATCCGTAGCAAAGCATAGGCATTGAACTAGTTTTTATAAAATATATAATCTATACAATTCTAAATACTAACACACAGTCAAACACATACATATACTCTTAAATGTCATTAGCTATATCAATATATATAGGTACTTCTCTAAAAAAAAGAGAGATACAGCTGTATCCGTGCTCCTATACTAACTCCAGCGTTGCAAGAACTAAGCACACAGACACACAGTTGTGCACCGTGCAGTGCACCTCTTCACCCTGCAAGACTACAGGGTCCTTGCAACCACGACGAAATGTCTTCGGTTCCTCCTAAAGTTATGACCTGAATTTTTCCTACTTCATGCATTTCGTTTTTCTCTGAAGATCACGGTATCATTTGGGTTGGGTATTGTGTATATGCACGGTAATCTTCAATGCCGTAGAGCCATTCTTGTGATCCCCCAAGTGGCGATCTGACCCTGGTTGATTAACCGCAGTTGATGATACTGACAGCCACAAGTAGGGGCATGTACTGGCATGCAGTGCTTTCAGCTAGGTGGGATTAAGGACACGGGTGGTAGTGCTGATGTGAGGGGGTCGTTGGATCTTGTTCTTATGGCCACTGCCGTACGATCCTTTCACGAGCCACGAGGACAGATCTCATTCAGTCAGTGCCCGTGCTTTCCAGAACCTTCTGAAATCCTTCGTCACATGATCACGGGCCTCAACAGATGACGACTCGATGAGAGTTGGAGACGCAGCCAAGCAGAAGCAACCGTGCTCGGTACTGCTTTTGATCAGCATTGGTAGATTAGCCCAACGTCGCATAAAAAATAGCAAGACTTTTTTTTTCTCTCTCAAAAAGAAGATTAGCCCAAGACAACCGAATTTCTCATCTTTTCTGTCCATAATATTGTAGTCCAGTCACTATCATCTCTGGGTGCTTGAATGACGTAGCACGTAAAGCTAGTTAGTATTAGGTCTAAACCCTTAACTAACTTGCCGAGTTAGCAACATGCATGTTAACAACCTGTGTACAAGAAGGCTTACCTACGTGTAATAGCCCTAAAATCTGAAGCAGTCAAACTCTTTACAACTATTCGGATGTGCAGTTGTAAAATAAATAGTATCTCAAGCAAATTTTCAATTACAACAAAACTAAACTTTTATTACATAAGTTTAAGATTTAACAACCAGTTTTGACACAAACATGGGCTTCTAAGCCCAAAGCTAATATAATACAAGACGAAACCACTTCACACCACAGGCACGCTTGAGACCTAATAACAGTAGTCGCTGCATTCTGGGGGTTCACCAAAATCCTGCTCATTGACATTTTTAGCATTTTCCCAAGCTCCTTCTGTGGAGGGGTTGCAGATTTTGTAAGAATGAGTACTACAACAGTACTCAACAAGCCACATGAAAAAGCTAAATAATTACATACAAGGAGTTCAATGGATGGTTAGGGTTTACCTTAACAGGCATTTGTGGATGCATTTTTCAGTTTAAAGCAGTTTAACTTTAAAATAGTAAAACAATAATAAATAACAACATGGGTTTCTCAACAAATGCACAAATTAGATTCACATATCAAAAACTCTACTTATGCCTCATGTATTGGAATAACTCATAAACACAGTTTCATTAACCGGAAGCACGGCGTATTCAAATACCATTTGTTATACTTTGCAGAGTTGCTCAGCTTTACCCACAAGATATCTCAAACTCATACTGTCAGATCATAGACACGCAACATGTTAGCGTGCGACTGAGCTGAGATAACAAGGTTTTTTCACTGCTCAACCTTTCTAGCCTCTACCCGATAAGATCTATCCCATACAGCCCTCGGGAGACTCTACCGGCCGCTGCTATGGATCTTTACCCGATGCTGACGAGACCATACCGTTATGAAGACCAGCGAGTGTCCCTATAGGCCCACTCCTGTCCTACTTTAGATGTTGTAGATATTCAATCGGAAGAGCAGTGTACTAAGCCAGGGAGTAATGACCACACCTGTGGTTGAGCGGTTTTCTGTGTCTATTACTTTGGCACAAGGTTCTTATCCTTACTTGTCTGACAGTGAAGCGATGGACCAACACCACCACGTGACTGTCCATCCTCCGGGCCTCACCTTCGACTCACTTTAGGTTGCCCGGCTTCCTGGACACAAACCTCAACTTCACACCAAAACCATTAGCGAACCGCCAACACTCTCTTTTGACTGATAACCACATTTTTTGTGACAAAGCTATTTGCATAGATAATTTTTTATGTGGACTTGTCAAGGTGAATATGACTTACCAGAAATCTTAACCTTGTCAAGGTGAATATGGGCTACAAGTGCTAGGTGGGTTTGTATGTGGGGTAAACATGATGGTATTCAAAAGTATCATTTTAATATTTGAAGTAATTGGCACAAATATAATAATAAAAGTAATAATAAATACATGAATTGTAGGCTCAAGATGATCAAAGAATGTAGCTTGCCTTCTTGCACAAAGTCCTGTAGATCCTGGTCTTGCCTGATGTCTTCTAGAGTCTGGTCGCCAAGATCGTGACCTAACGAGAAGCAATACAATAAAAAAATCAAGTAAAATCCGGCTCGACAAGGAATGAGCTGGGAACAACATACAAGTAAAAACAAACGGAAAAAAGCACGAAGAAGGTGGTGTGGGAGGGTGAGAATTTATCTGGTATTTAATTGGACTGAATGGAGTGGAGAAATGGATTAATGGGCTCAAAACGGACGAAATGGATATATAATATCGAATTAGGTTTTTGTAATAGCCCGAAGGTGATTCGGCTTATTAGAAGAAGTTTCGGAAGAGGGAGCTAATCGAAAAACCAGAATCATCTTTTCACCGGGGGGTTTTCTGTGATTTCACGGCAACCTGGGCTTGGGCCACGGCCCAGGAGGGGCCCATGTGGTGGCTGTCCATAAGGGGGGGGGGGGTTTCCACCCCCAAACCCTAAACTCCACATTTCTCTCCCCTTCCCCCTTTTGGAGCCGCCGCCACCTTTCCCCATTGCTGTGCGCCGCCTTGTACGTCGATTTTGGGTAATATGAGTTTGTTTTCTGTCCTGTCCATCTCTTAGAAAGTTGTAGGTATTGTTCTTAGCTTTCCATAGCCACCAAGATCACGTGATTCCTCCTTACGGTTTAGGAGATATGATTTTTTTAGTGCGCGCTGTTCTGTCTGTCTGACGAGAAGGATCTGTCGGCTTGATCCTAGGTTTTGATTTAGTTAGAGGAATTTCCAGAACCTCCACCCCAATAAGTTATTATAGCCCTTTAAATTATATTTCAAAGCTGATAAAGATCATCTCCATTGGATCTGTATAATGAAAGTTATGATATTTTCTTTATCACTGTTCTGAATTCTGGGCAGATAAATGTTAGCGTTTTCATCTATTGTTTAGACTACTGTAGAGGCCGAATCTGGGGTTTTGCCCTTCTAGAGTTTTATTCCTGGGAACGTTAGATTTCTTTTGGCACCAAGATCAGGAACATCCGATCTGTAGTTTGGGAGATATGAATTTTTGATTGCGATCTGTTCAGTCTGCCTGAAAACTGGGGTCGAGGTTTGTCCTCGGTTTTGTTCAAATTAGGGGCCGAATTAGAACCTTCACCCAACTAAGTTATTGTAGTTCTCGAATTTATCTTTCCAAGTTGATAAGGATCATTCTC
The DNA here is from genome assembly GCA_036346395.1 of Hsuehochloa calcarea. NCBI lineage: Eukaryota > Viridiplantae > Streptophyta > Magnoliopsida > Poales > Poaceae > Hsuehochloa > Hsuehochloa calcarea. The sequence goes on from CM070596.1 coordinate 62,571,627, forward strand.
ATTGGATCAGTAGGCTAAAAGTTACACCGTTTTCTTTATTACTGATCGTATTCGGACAGACGTAGATGGGTTGTGTTTAACGATAATTAGCCCTCTGTTTTGGCTGAATCAGGGATTCCGTCAACTAATGTTTTGTATCCTGATCAGTTAAGAATCAGTGAGCACTGGTTTCATGTCTTTTAAAGTTACAGACAATTAATGGTGAATTTTCTCGTCACGACGCCGGAAGTTAGGTAATCTGGACTTTTTGTGTAGAGGATCAAATTGAACCTTTTGTTTGGTTGGTTTGGTTAGAGATTGTGGGAGGGCACGTGTAGCACTATCGTACTCGGTTGTCCTCATATCGATCATTTTATATTGTAGGCGGTGAAGCGGTGAGTGGAGGGTACCCCAGTTATCTCCCAAACCGTCAGTGCAACGAGCAAGTAACTTGTATACTATGATTGATGCATTATGTGATGTGTGAATGAATGATTATATTTGTCCGTATTTGTAGATGAATGCCATGTGTATCTTTTCATTTATGAGTACTATTCAATCTTGCCATGGGATCACATCATGACATGCATAAATTACCTTTGTAAGACCCATCAATTCCAGTATGGGCACTTGAAAATCCCATCAATTCCAGAATGGGTACGTGAGTCCACCATTCCAATGTGGACCACGTTACGTGAGTCCACCATTCCAATGTGGGCCACGTTGGACGGCCGTATGAAACGTTCTTCATACGGTTACTTTAAGTGAACACCGACGGGTGTTTCACTCGCTATCTGCAGATATATCTTTGCGATATGTCCAATTCCTTCAATGCATCATTTCACTTCATCCATTCATAAAGTTGTTTCCAATCAATGTTCAAGTTATGATTGTGATAAATTGTTCATGGTATGTTTGATTGTTACATACAAGTACTTGCTGAGTCTTTGGCTCATTCTTGCTTTGTTATTTTATTTAGGTAAATGACAAGGAAGAATGATCTCGTGGAGGGTAGTTCAACACGATGCACTCACTACCATAATCCAAATATTTTGAGAACTTTTATTGTCGTTATTTATGTCTTGTGTTGAATTGTAATAAGCCATTTTGGTCATAACTACTGTATCCCTCTGAATTGTTTATTTCCATTCCGTTGATTAAACTTGATGATGAATCCTTGTTTCCGTATATCCTTATTAACTCCTTCACCTTGTCATGCGTTTTGATGTTATTATTCTAAAGAGTAGTGATTGTAGGTGACATCTTGACTTCCTTATAGTCAGGGTGTTACAGTTTTTGTAGATGAATAGTGTCAGATGATGAATAGTGATAATTTTACTATTCATATATGAAAAATGGTGGTGAACAGTAACTAGGATTACGATTCACGATAGTGAACAATAAATAGCAGATTTTTTGGTTAATGAATAGTATTTTTGGAGTAATGAACAATAATAAATTACTGTACTATGAATAGTAAAGAATCATTGTGCAATAAATAGTGCTTGGGTCGGCCCGCTTACTGTGCTGCCTTCGGCCCAAATTGGCCAGGCCAAAAGGCCTTGCCTCAGGCGGCTTGAGCCGCGCGGCTGAAAGGCTCGCACGCTCGCCCCTCGGCAGAGGAGGCGGAGCCGCCGACGCTCCGGCGACGGCAGTGGCGGGGGAGGGCACAGGGAGCACCACGGAAGTGTGGTGAACACATGTTGGGGAGTTGGAGGGGTGGCAACAGCGAAGGCGCACGGCTGGAGCATGGGAAGGAGGCGGCGGCGATACGGTGGCGCTCCGGCGAGGACGAAGGGTGGAGGAGCATTGGTGATGTGAGGGGATTCTAGGGGTGGCGGTGGGGTGGCTTGAGGCGCACTGAGGTGGCATGGTGACGATGGTCGTGGAGGTAGCGGTGGTGGAGCTCGGCGCCGGCGAGCTCCGGTGGGAATTGGAAGTGGGGATGGTGGGGGAAAGAATGGCGGCGGTGAGGTGGAGCTTTTGCCGGAGGTGGGAGGGAAGGGGAGGAGGGGAGGCGACGAATTTCACTGGGAGGCTTACCTCAGCTGGAGAGGTGAGGGTGGAAGAAACCCGAAATTCGCTGGCGCTGGAAGGGGAGAAGGCAAGGGAAGGGGTTGGAGGTGGAGGTGAAGAGGAATGCGAGCCGGGGGTGTGCTTTTATAGGCTGGGAGAGACGGTGGGAGCAGTGGCGGTGGGGGAAACTTCTGGACGGCGCCGAGAGAGGGAGGTGGCGGCATAGGCAGGGCCAGGTGGAGGCGGCGAATGTGGTAGAAGCTGCGGGAGATATGAGGTGGCGGCTAACAGCGTGACATCAAGAAGCCGGCCTTCGAGTCTTGCAGGGAGAAGAAAGGAAGAGGGAGGAAGAAAGCCGAAGGTGGCTGGGAGAAGGAGTCGTTTCCAGAAGAAGAAGGCGTATTTCCAGAAAGGGAAAACAGATTTTCGACGGAAGTTTTAAAAAACGGAAATATTTCAAATTTAAACTAAAAGATTCAAATTTGTTTAATTTTTCAAATTTCTGAGCTATTTCATTTGAGACCCCTCGTTCCGGACGGTTTCTGCACGTCGCCGTCGCGTCCGAAAATCCGCCACCAACTCGCCGGACCGGCGTACGCTGTTCGGCCGGACTCGCCCAGCACCGCCGCCGCGATCACCAACAGTCCAACTGTCCAACGGTACCACTGGCGGCGCGGCGGAATGGCAAGCGCCGGAGAAACGCCCCCGAATCCGGAGACGCACGAAGACGCGAAAGCAACGGCGCGCCGCTCCATCCACGGTCGTTGCAGCCACGGGAGCACTTCAATGAAGAGGACGCGTACGGCCGCGGTCTTGAAAACAGTACCGGCACTGGCTCGACGACTCGAAAAGTATTTCTGAAGCAAAATTCAATGCGCCGAATGGATCGCTCTCCCATCACAATTAAAGCGGCCCACATGCGGAGGCACTGTTCATGAATTCATCTGTTGCATTCGGTTCATCAAAAACGGTTTGCCTCCTTTTTCTTTTTTTCTTTTCAGTGGTTTGCTTCCCTTTCTTTCTCATGCGTTGGGCTTTGGAGCTTCTCGCGAGAAATTGAAATCACCTTGCCGGTTCGATCCTTATCATAAGATATGTTCGATCCAACAGCCCTCGGGAGACTCTACCGACCGCTGCTATGGATCTTTACCACGATGCTGACGAGACCATACCGTTATGAAGACCAGCGAGTGTCCCTACAGGCCCACTCCTGTCCTACTTTAGATGTTGTAGATATTCAATCGGAAGAGCAGTGTACTAAGCCAGGGAGTAATGATTACACCTGTGGTTGAGCGGTTTTCTGTGTGTGTTACTTTGGCACAATGTTCTTATCCTTACTTGTCTCACAGTGAAGCGATGGACCAACACCACCACGTGGTTGTCCATCCTCCGGGCCTCACCTTCGACTCACTTTTTCAACACAAGTCTATTGGGTTGCCCGGCTTCCTGGACACAAACCTCAACTTCACACCAAAACCATTAGCGAACCGCCAACACTCTCTTTTGACTGATAACCACATTTTTTGTGACAAAGCTATTTGCATAGATAATTTTTTATGTGGACTTGTCAAGGTGAATATGACTTACCAGAAATCTTAACCTTGTCAATGTGAATATGGGCTACAAGTGCTAGGTGGGTTTGTATGTGGGGTAAACATGATGGCATTCAAAAGTATCATTTCAATATTTGAAGTAATTGGCACAAATATAATAATAAAAGTAATAATAAATACATGAATTGTAGGCTCAAGATGATCAAAGAATGTGGCTTGCCTTCTTGCACAAAGTCCTATAGATCCTGGTCTTGCCTGATGTCTTCTAGAGTCTGGTCGCCAAGATCGTGACCTAACGAGAAGCAATACAATAAAAAAATCAAGTAAAATCCGGCTCGACAAGGAATGAGCTGGGAACAACATACAAGTAAAAACAAACGGAAAAAAACACAGAGAAGGTGGTGTGGGAGGGTGAGAATTTATCTGGTATTTAATTGGACTGAACGGAGTGGAGAAGTGGAGAAATGGATTAATGGGCTTAAAACGGACGAAATGGATATATAATATCGAATTAGGTTTTTGTAGATAAATAGTGACAATTTTACCATTCATATATGAAAAATGGTGGTGAACAGTAACTAGGATTACGGTTCACGATAGTGAACAGTAAGTAGCAGATTTTTTGGTTAATGAATAATATTTTTGGAGTAATGAACAGTAAATAAATTACTGTGCTGTGAATAGTAAAGAATCACTGTGCAATAAATAGTGCTTGAGTCGGCCCGCTTACTGTGCTGCCTTCGGCCCAAATTGGCCAGGCCAAAAGGCCTTGCCTCAGGCGGCTTGAGCCGCGCGGTCGAAAGGCTCGCACGCTTGCCCCTGGGCAGAGGAGGCGGAGTCGCCGATGCTCCGGCGACGGCGGTGGCTGGCGGCGGCGGGGGAGGGCACAGGGAGCACCACGGAAGTGTGGTGAACCCATGTTGGGGAGTTGGAGGGGTGGCGACGACGAAGGCGCACGGCTGGAGCATGGGAAGGAGGTGGCGGCGATACGGTGGCGCTCCAGCGAGGACGAAGAGTGGAGGAGCATTGGTGATGTGAGGGGATTCTAGGGGTGGCGGTGGGGTGGCTTGAGGCGCACTGAGGCGGCATGGTGATGATGGACGTGGAGGTAGCGGTGGTGGAGCTCGGCGTCGGCGAGCTCCGGTGGGAATTGGAGGTGGGGATGGTGGGGGAAAGAATGGCGGCGGTGAGGTGGAGCTTTTGCCGGAGGTGGGAGGGAAAGGGAGGGGGGGAGACGGCGAATTTCACTGGGAGGCTTACCTCAGCCGGAGAGGTGAGGGTGGAAGAAACCCGAAATTCGCCGGCGCTGGAAGGGGAGAAGGCAAGGGAAGGGGTTGGAGGTGGAGGTGAAGAGGAATGCGAGCCGGGGGTGTGCTTTTATAGGCTGGGAGAGACGGTGGGAGCAGTGGCGGCGGGGGAAACTTCTGGGCGGCGCTGAGAGAGGGAGGTGGCGGCATAGGCAGGGCCAGGTGGAGGCGGCGAATGTGGTAGAAGCTGCGGGAGATGTGAGGTGGCGCAGGAGGTGGTGGCTAACGGCAGCGACACTGAAGAAGCTAACGCGCAGGGGAGAAGAAAGGAAGAGGGAGGAAGAAAGCCGAAGGTGGCTGGGAGAAGGAGTCGTTTCCAGAAGAAGAAGGCGCATTTCCAGAAAGGGAAAACAGATTTTCGGCGGAAGTTTTCGAAAATGGAAAGATTTCAAATTTAAACTAAAAGATTCAAATTTGTTTAGTTTTTCAAATTTTTGGGCTATTTCATTTGAGACCCCTCGTTCCGGACGGTTTCTGCACGTCGCCGTCGCGCCCGAAAATCCGCCACCAACTCGCCGGACCGGCGTACGCTGTTCGGCCGGACTCGCCCAGCACCGCCGCCGCGATCACCAACAGTCCAACTATCCAACGGTACCACTGGCGGCGCGGCGGAATGGCAAGCGCCGGAGAAACGCCCCCGAATCCGGAGACGCACGAAGACGCGAAAGCAACGGCGCGCCGCTCCATCCACGGTCGTTGCAGCCACGGGAGCACTTCAATGAAGAGGACGCGTACGGCCGCGGTCTTGAAAACAGTACCGGCACTGGCTCGACTACTCGAAAAGTATTTCTGAAGCAAAATTCAATGCGCCGAATGGATCGCTCTCCCATCACAATTAAAGCGGCCCACATGCGGAGGCACTGTTCATGAATTCATCTGTTGCATTCGGTTCATCAAAAACGGTTTGCCTCCTTTTTCTTTTTTTCTTTTCAGTGGTTTGCTTCCCTTTCTTTCTCATGCGTTGGGCTTTGGAGCTTCTCGCGAGAAATTGAAATCACCTTGCCGGTTCGATCCTTATCATAAGATATGTTCGATCCAACGGTTACGTACGTATCGCGGAATGGCAAAAAAAAAAAAAAAAAAGGCGGAGGATACGCATCCAGTTTTGCGGCGTGTATCAAAAACTGACCATGGCATTTTTAGCGACGTGTATCCCGCTTGTATGCTCGGCTGTCAAAAAGTAAACGCGCACGTGTCGCATGTCGTGTTTTCAGAAATAATTAGAGTTGACTGCAGTAATTACTCGTCTATGTCTTGATCAATCTGACAGCGAATTGGAGTTGACATTTGGAAATTGAATCTTGATCAAATAACTTCGTGAAATTGACCTTAGGCTCCTGCCCCTTCAGAGAAGTGGAGAAAAAAATATATATGTGGAGACCATATGGTATGATCCTAATCGTAGTAGTGTTGAACAATTGACATCGATGATGAGGTGTTTCGGGGAGAAACCCTCGGTTTAACAAACTGTAGGATTTGCCGTCAGGGTGCCGGCGGTCTAACCTTTTGAGATTGCGCACCAAACACTTATGTGGTAGTGTTTAGGGTGAGTTTTGCATCAGATGCCATTGAAAATGGAAATTGGACGCAAAACTAAATAGTTTACTGAAAAGTCCAGAGAGAGGTCTTTTCTGTTTCAGGAAGCGGTCTGGCCAGTGTGTAACACCCTGACTATAAGGAAGTCAAGATGTCACCTACAACCACTACTCTTTAAAAGAATAACTTCAAAACGCATGATAATGTGAAGCAAGTATTAAGATTATACGGAAACAAGTATTCATCATCAAGTTTAATCAACGGAATGGAAATAAACAATTCGGAAAGATATGGTAAATACGACCAAGATGGCTTATTACAATTCAACACAAGGTATAAATAGAAGACGATATTATATTCTCAAATGTTTTGGATTATGGTAGTGAGTGCATCATGTTGTTCTACCCACCACGAGATCGTTCTTCCTTGTCATTTACCTAAATAAAACAACAAAGCAAGAATGAGCCAAAGAATCGATGAGTACTTGTATGTGACAATCAAACATACCATGAACAAAATATCACAATCATAACTTGAACATTAATTGGAAATAACTTTATGAATGGATGAAATGGAATGATGCATTGAAGGAATTGGACATATTGCAGCATATACCGGTATAGCAAGTGAAACACCCGTCGGTGTTCACTTAAAGTAACCGTATGAAGAACGTTTCATCTGGTAGTCCAACGTGGCCCACATTGGAATGGTGAACTCACGTAACGTGACCCACATTGGAATGGTGGACTCACGTACCCATTCTGGAATTGATGGGATTTTCAAGTGCCCATACTGGAATTGATGGGTCTTACAAAGATAATTCATGCATGTCATGATGTGATTCCATGGCAAGATTGAATAGTACTCATAAATGAAAAGGTACACATGGCATTCATATACAAATACGAACAATTATAATCATTCATTCACACATCACATAATGCATCAATCATAGTATACAAGTTACTTGCTGCTTGCACTGCGGGGTTGGGAGGTAATTGAGATACCCTCCACTCACCGCTTCACCGCCTACAATATATAATAATCGAAATGAGGACAAATGAGTAAGGCATTGCTACACGTGTCCTCCTACAATCTCTAGCCAAACCCACCAAACAAAAGGTTCAATTTGATCAATTTACCCAAACATTCCAAATATCCCTAATCTGGCAGTTTTACTAGAAAATTCACCAATAAAAAACCGTAAGTCCAAAAGACCTGAAACCAGTGCTCATCTTTTCTTAATTTAACTGGCTACGAAACTCTAGTTGATGGTAAACTCTAATTCGGCCAATACAGAGGTCTAACCATCCAATGAAAAACTATAACTGCAGTCTGCCCAGAATTCAGAACAGCCCTAAAGAAAAGGTTCTAACTTTTAAACCACTGATCCAAATAAAGTGATCTTTATCAGCCTGGAAACATGGTGAAATTATCTTCATAAACCTAGTTGGGTGGCCGACCTGATTCTGACTCTAACTAGATAAAAACCTAGGTGCAACCGACTATACCCAGAATTTCTGACAGACAGAGCAGTACGGGGTAAAACAGTCATAACTTTTAAACTACTGGGTGAAAATTCGTGATCTCGGTGCCAAAAGAAATCTAACGAAACCAGGAACAATTCTCTAGAAGACACAGATGTCCAATTCGGCCTCTACGACGCCCAAAACTGAGGTACAACGTACTGGACAGAATCAATCTATTAACAGAATCAAAACGAAACTACAAATCCAATCGGATCCTCAACTCTAATGGAATCAAACAACGAATCGGAGGTCTAATTACCCTTGTAGACCAGTAAAACGACGAAGATCCGCTGCACACGGTCTTCCTCCTTCCCTCTCTTCTCTCTTCTAGAGCCGGCCACCGGGAGGCGAGCGAGCGGCCGTCGGCGTCGGCGGGGAACAGAGAAGTTGGAGGGGACCTTGAGGAGGAGCGACGGGGATCACCGGAGATGGCACCACCACAGCGAGGAGGCACCAAGGGGCAGCAAGGAGGCCGGCTTTGGGGAGGAGAGGAGGCGGCCAAAGGGGGGAGGGAGGAGAGGCGGCTAGGGTTTGGGGGGGAGTGGCGCCCCCTTTTGGCGGCCTTCATGGGCCGGCCCCTTCTTGGGCCACTGGTCATGATTGCGGCCCGAGTTGACGGTAAATAACATATACCCCCCTGCTGATTGGAAAAATCCGACGAAAACTGATTCTTTTACTCCCTCCGATTTCTTTCTTTTTTACCGATTCGGTTCCGGAAAGTTTTAAATCTCGTTTTCGAATAATATTCCCAGACATTCGAAACGGTACAACCTAGCTGGATTTATGAGGTATTACACTCTATCCCCCTTAGAAAAGATTCGACCTCGAATCTACGCATCAATCTACTCGTAAGGAAACTGCGTCTGGAATGAAACAACGATATTTCAAGCTTGGAATTGCTCAGATACTCGCTTAACACTCGAGCACACCAGACGATGCGTGCCGCGCAAGGACCGGACGATCAACGCGATAAGCCAACGTCCTAATTTCTACAACTTTCAAAAACGAAGAGAATCCAACTAGAAATAGAGAGTCCTCATCGCATCCACGTAATGCTAACTCTCAACAAAAGGTTAGATTCCAAATTTGACAATTCATCTCGAAAACAAATCCATTTTACAACCAAAGGAGAAGTACTCAAACACCCTAAACCAAAACTTGCGGTTTGTCTGAATTTGGAAAGAATCAACACGCCAATACAGCACCAACTCAAATTGCAGAAAACACAAGTCAACGACACAAAACTCAAACGAGAATCAAGAAAACATATCATTATCCCACGAATCATCCTTTGCCACAGTTCCTCGCTTCTAAGAATAAAATTTCTCTCGAACCTTGAAATTCGAATTCACTGACTACCACATGAGCTAAAACCTCTTAGTTAAACATCCTCAAATTATACTCAAATTGAAATACATCATCCACACCTCTGTGGGGTGGCTCCATTGAATCCTCCGAATACTCTATGCATCTCATTCTACTTAATCAACCATAATTTGATTGAAGGTACCCAAAGCGCCACAAAAATATATCCCACTGTAACATCCTGGCTATTCGAAAGCCAAGATGTCACGCAATTACATTACCTCAAAAAAAAAATTTCAAGAACAACTCAGAATCCTCAGTACACACGCTCATGTACTACATCAAAAAGGTTCTATCAATGATCATTCCACTGCTCAGGAAACTCCTTTATTCCACTTTCTCTACACACACTCATTGAGTGACCAAAGGTCTAACATAACAATGCAAACCCAAATTTAACCTCTAAGATCTCTCCCACAAATTTAAATTAACATATAGGGAAATCAACGGATTGACTCTCCAACATTTCCCCCAATTCTAACATACTCACTCATTTGCATACTTAGAAATTTCTCACCTAATCTCGCATCATTATCCAATTGCGTTGCTCTATAGAAGTAATCAAGGTTTCCATACCTTCGATAATCACCGACCATTCAATCATGAACTGAAGTTCTGAAGTTTCACTATATCATAGGTTCTACTCAGTCGTAACACTTTTCAGACTTACTTCGAAACCAAACACTCCATGTGAATTAATTTTCCCCCAAGAGATACAGATCAAAACCATTCTACATTCTACTACTCCTCCAATAACTTGGTAGCAAAATATCACCGCTACGATTACTCATCTACCACCAAATAATTGCCAAACTTACCCTTTGCAAACACTTTGCAACCCAAAACTGTGATCCTTTCTCAAAAGGAAAAGGCGAACAAAGATAAGTTTATTCACACAGAAAGACGTTGCTCATCACGGCGAGCAGGAAACCAAAAGAAATATTCTGATAAAGGTGATCTTGAAAAACGAAAGCTGAGTTCATAATTGGAGGCACACATCCCTCAAAAGAGAATAGCAAATAACAGCCGACACGAAAGAAAGATATTACTTTTGAAATTCGCCATCTCATGAGCGGAAAGAGCAACAAATTTATGGACGCTTCAAATAACCACAAGATTTAATTAAGAATCGATAAGATCCTTCAACAGGCCAACTTGCTCGAAACAGTTCATCTACTTGGGAAACACGAGATCCAAATGTTCTCAGCCACAAAACTCGAAACATTTCCCTTTACAGGATTTCACGGAAAGCAAACGGATTAAGTTCGTATCGAAGAGATTAACGAAAATATTCTTTTATTGCAACCTCACTTTGCGAACTCAAACCAAGGAGCCTTTCGTACTAAATCACACAAAATCTTTAAGAAACAATAGGTTAATCCAATTCCTCAAGTTACCCAAAATAGTTTCAGTTACCAGTTGATTCACGAGCTCCAAGGTACCGTGAAAGCTAAACTTGAAATATTCTTATTTGAACGATGTCACCAAAGCGATCAATTTACTACGGTATTAACATCAAGCCCATAACAACACTTAGAAAACATTTGGAAGACCCACGTGGAATGAATGGGTTGATTCCTTCTCGAAAGAAGAGGCAAATAGAAACGATCTTCACCAATGAAAAATCACTTACCCACTCGCAAGGAACACAGAACTCGGGGAAAAACCATTAAGCAAACGAATCCAGAAAACATATGGGAAGTCCACAGTTGAAAATATAGGCCTCACAAAAATAGAATATCCGACCTTAACGTTTAGGAACAAGCGGGTATTCAAGATCAAAACACCCGCATCATGGAAGAACTATTATATTTTTTTCAACATATCGCTTTACTCGACAAACTATGATTACCACAAAGAACTTGAATTCCCCAAAAGAGCATGAACACCAAAACTGGAAATTTGATCATTTTAGAAATATTATAAAAGGCGGACAACTTTCTTTCTTTATAAAGGAATCAACATTGCCATCACATTACTGATCATGTCAATAAACCTTCTAAAGGAACATGGCAAATCGTGTTATAGAAATTTTTCAGCATCAAATGGAATTGTAATAACAACTTATTCTAGAAAGGAAACTTAGTACAAAAACCACAAAGCTGAAACAAACCTCTCACACAACTCCACCATAACATTAGAAAAGGGTTTCGACACTTTTTTTTTCAAGAGGGGTTCTAAACTCCAACATTCCAATTACTCCAAAAGAAACGAGTAGAGTCAAGACTTTCTTTGATAAACTTTGTAAAAGCTAATTCCGTTCCCCAAAATACCAAGCAGTTAACGGGTCCCTTAATCAACAAGTGAGATAGGACCCTTACAAAAAGAATGATCTTGTCAATAATATCATGTACAAGTAGCAAAGAGAGCTCAACAATCAAAAAGACAAGAATTGTTTTTGAAAAACGTCTAGGGACCAATAGGAACCCGTAGCCAACCAATTTGTTTGATTACCATCTCCGACTTAATCACCACAAGGCACCCCAAAAGGGTTTTAACACTAATCCTCGAGAAAAGAGATCGTTAAACTTCAAGGCGGAATGATCCAAAAGAAATACATGGAGCCAATGCTTCCTCGTGTTAACGAACTTGCAACAAAAACTCTCATTATACAAACTATCAAGCGAGTAAGCGAGTCGCTATTTTCCAATGAGAAGGAAGGAACAAACATGGAAATATCAATATTGCCAATTGTCGAAGATCATTTAAAATAAAAGAAATTCAACAATGAAAAACAATAATATTTTGAGAGAACCATTAAAGACCTATTGGATCTCATCAACTACCATGAATCATGAACCTAAGAGAAATTCATCAACTACCACCGAACAAGAATTTGTGAAAATCAGAAATCAAGGAAGAGAACCACTATCTAAAACATCCCAAAAAGAAATATGCAAGATCATTGTGCACTTGATAAAGAACTTGCAAAAGAAATCTGCCAATGCCCGAAACCCCAGCGAACACACGGGTTGAATTTTCCAACGAGGTAAAAGCAGAACTTACGTGAAAAGGTAAATCTTGCAATTTAACTACGCTCACGTGGAGCAGAAATATCACAATAGTAGAAAGAACAATAATTGTTTCAAAGAACGATCAGAAATCTACTAGAGATTGCCCACTTCATTATAACCCCCATTCAAAAGAAATTCACGAACTATCAGAAACTACAACCAGAAAACCAGATACAAACTTGAGAAGGACAACAACTTCATCAATGAGCTTAGGCTCAACACAGAACTATAGAACAGGGGTAAGAACTTCTCTACTATTACAACACGAACAGTGGTGTAGCCTGGCAAAACCGAGGACGACAACCACGAACTCAGTTGCTCGGCGTCCGCTCTGCCGATCACGCATAACTAATGGAATCAATTATGAATATATAGGATCATCTCATGACAATCATAGAATAATTCATAGATATATAGGATATCGCATCACGTCATAGATTAATAACAAGAAAGATAGTACAGAAGCAATTCTATACCATACAACATAATGAACAACATCACTAGAAATGCGGAAACAATGGATTTCCCAAACCCCACCTCACATGCACGATGTGTCATTTTAATAACTTAATTACCACGGACCTAAAGCCCGCTCGATACCAAGCTGTAACACCCTGACTATAAGGAAGTCAAGATGTCACCTACAACCACTACTCTTTAAAAGAATAACTTCAAAACGCATGATAATGTGAAGCAAGTATTAAGATTATACGGAAACAAGTATTCATCATCAAGTTTAATCAACGGAATGGAAATAAACAATTCGGAAAGATATGGTAAATACGACCAAGATGGCTTATTACAATTCAACACAAGGTATAAATAGAAGACGATATTATATTCTCAAATGTTTTGGATTATGGTAGTGAGTGCATCATGTTGTTCTACCCACCACGAGATCGTTCTTCCTTGTCATTTACCTAAATAAAACAACAAAGCAAGAATGAGCCAAAGAATCAGCAAGTACTTGTATGTGACAATCAAACATACCATGAACAAAATATCACAATCATAACTTGAACATTAATTGGAAATAACTTTATGAATGGATGAAATGGAATGATGCATTGAAGGAATTGGACATATTGCAGCATATACCGGTATAGCAAGTGAAACACCCGTCGGTGTTCACTTAAAGTAACCGTATGAAGAACGTTTCATACGGCCGTCCAACGTGGCCCACATTGGAATGGTGGACTCACGTAACGTGACCCACATTGGAATGGTGGACTCACGTACCCATTCTGGAATTGATGGGATTTTCAAGTGCCCATACTGGAATTGATGGGTCTTACAAAGATAATTCATGCATGTCATGATGTGATTCCATGGCAAGATTGAATAGTACTCATAAATGAAAAGGTACACATGGCATTCATATACAAATACGAACAATTATAATCATTCATTCACACATCACATAATGCATCAATCATAGTATACAAGTTACTTGCCTGCCGCGCTGCGACGGGTTGGGAGGTAATTGAGATACCCCTCCACTCACCGCTTCACCGCCTACAATATATAATAATCGAAATGAGGACAAATGAGTAAAGCATTGCTACACGTGTCCTCCTACAATCTCTAGCCAAACCCACCAAACAAAAGGTTCAATTTGATCAATTTACCCAAATATTCCAAATATCCCTAATCTGGCAGTTTTACTAGAAAATTCACCAATAAAAAACCGTAAGTCCAAAAGACCTGAAACCAGTGCTCATCTTTTCTTAATTTAACTGGCTACGAAACTCTAGTTGATGGTAAACTCTAATTCGGCCAATACAGAGGTCTAACCATCCAATGAAAAACTATAACTGCAGTCTGCCCAGAATTCAGAACAGCCCTAAAGAAAAGGTTCTAACTTTTAAACCACTGATCCAAATAAATTGATCTTTATCAGCCTGGAAACATGGTGAAATTATCTTCATAAACCTAGTTGGGTGGCCGACCTGATTCTGACTCTAACTAGATAAAAACCTAGGTGCAACCGACTATACCCAGAATTTCTGACAGACAGAGCAGTACGGGGTAAAACAGTCATAACTTTTAAACTACTGGGTGAAAATTCGTGATCTCAGTGCCAAAAGAAATCTAACGAAACCAGGAACAATTCTCTAGAAGACACAGATGTCCAATTCGGCCTCTACGACGCCCAAAACTGAGGTACAACGTACTGGACAGAATCAATCTATTAACAGAATCAAAACGAAACTACAAATCCAATCGGATCATCAACTCTAATGGAATCAAACAACGAATCGGAGGTCTAATTACCCTTGTAGACCAGTAAAACGACGAAGATCCGCTGCACACGGGTCTTCCTCCCTTCCCCTCTCTTCTCTCTTCTAGAGCCGGCCACCGGAGGCGAGCGAGCAGCCGTCGGCGTCGTGAAACGAGAGAAGTTGGAGGGACCTTGAGGAGGAGCGACGGGATCACCGGAGATGGCACCACCACAGCGAGGAGGCACCAAGGGGCAGCAAGGAGGCCGGCTTTGGGGAGGAGAGGAGGCGGCCAAAGGGGGGAGGGAGGAGAGGCGGCTAGGGTTTGGGGGGGGGAGTGGCGCCCCCCCTTTTTGGCCGGCCCCTTCATGGGCCGGCCGGCCCCCCTCTTGGGCCACCTGGGTCGCGGACTGCGGCCCAGGTTGACGGTAAATAACATATACCCCCCTGCTGATTGGAAAAATCCGACGAAAACTGATTCTTTTACTCCCTCCGATTTCTTTCTTTTTTTACCGATTCGGTTCCGGAAAGTTTTAAATCTCGTTTTCGAATAATATTCCCAGACATTCGAAACGGTACAACCTAGCTGGATTTATGAGGTATTACGGTGGCGATTAGAATACCCCACATTACGAGTGGCGGTCGACCGACCATTGGTTTCTTGATCCGACCGTCTGGAGGTCAGTGGTCAAACCGTAGAGGGCCGCATTTGTCTAGGAAGAGTTCACATGTAGAGGGTTGTGCTAAACTTTGAGAATTGGCCAAAGTCATGTGATTTAGTGCATAGGTGTTGCATGATGCATGTTTTGACTAACGTAGGTCAAGTTGCGAAGAACTTGTGTCCGAAATTGATTTCTTTGTCTATTGTTGCGCAAGAACGCTTGGAGTCAACTACGATCAACGACGATGATGATCAGGACTAGACTAGGAGAGCTGAGGTCTAGAACGATCAAGGATGCCAGATAAAGTGGTTGGTAGAAAAAAAATACATCGAATTGTCTTGTTCAATCCATACTCATACATAATTAGAAAAAAAAAAATACAAATTACAATGAAGATAGTACGTCACCACTAGATTGTGTGCCCTAAATGCCTATAAATATACACGAGTAGCGATTAGTAGTATGTAGATCAAAATAACCAAAATTAGTGATACAACGGTAAATTGTTGATAGTTATAAATATTGAAAATAAAACGAAACATACCACTAAGGTGCTAGCTTTGAATGCAAGACAAATTCATTTTGTGAGATTTTGTCTTGAAACTGTCTTATGATTGTACTATCATCAATACTCCTAAATATCGCTCGCTCAGTGTAGCATACCATCGAGTTATTCAGCCATTCATCCACTACCTTGTTGTGCAAATCTGTATTGATAATATTCATTGCCGAGAAGATTCTCTCAACTAATGCCATTGTCACTGGAAGGATCAATGACAGCTCGATGAGGCGATAGACCAATGTGAAAGGTCTATCTTTTCCAGTTTCAACTATCTTTTGAGAACATTTGCAAGATCACGACATCTATGAAATTCTACACTTTGTCTAACATTGAGGATAAAGGTTTGAAGCTGATTTTTTTAACAATAAACAATCAACTATGGTGAAGTCATCATCATAAATCTCAGCTAGTCGAAAAAGCTTATCCACGTCAAACTTAGAGAATGAGTATCTAGGATCAAGACAAGTCGTGCATTTATTCTTCTCCATCTTTTACCAATCTAGAAAGATACACAATGAATAAGAATTCATAAATTCTTCTATCAATTCATAAATTCTTCTATCTTCAACCTTCTAATATTTTGCATAAAAAAATCACAAGTTAATACTTAGGACTGAGGATTGAGAGAGAGAGAGAGAGAGAGAGAGAGAGAGAGAGAGAGAGAGAGAGAGAGAGAGATAGCTACCTACCTTCTACTTAACTTAGGACTCTGGCTCGCTTAGCAGCCTTAGGCCTCGGCTGCTCTTGGCGTTGTTATCGCGCCAACACCCTGTGGCCCGCCCCTGCCTCTCTGCGGCTCACCCCGCATGGACACACCCTGCCCTTAGTGCCCTGCACCCCTGCATTGCTGCCTGGCCGCGCCTACGCCCTGCCTCGTCGTGGCCTTGATGTTGAGCTGCGCCCTGTCTCGCCCCGCCGCCCACACCTTGCCCTGCGCTGGTGAGCCCCTGCCTAGTTTTAGCCCGCTATGACTGGAATTGGGGATTGGGAATGGTTGCATGGGGATGGAGGTGATCCCGTCTTAGTCCTCTTGGACCTAGTATACTCGACCAAGTGGGATTGAGCTTGGCCTTTCTACTGAAAGTGGATGAATTCGACCCAATTTCGCTTGTCTTCAACCTATAGCTCTTGGATCATCTTCTTCCATGGAGAATAGCTGGTGCTCTTCCTCTTATCCCCCAAATTCCAACTGAGGTAGTAGTGGGGTCCCCTTGGTGTGGCGGGAGGATACGGTGCTCCAACACCCACAAGCACCGAGGGTAGCTTTGCCCCTGGTCCCTGCCTTGCTGCCTCGCCCCGCCACTCGCCACTCGCACCTTGCCCTGCACCAGTGCACCGCTGCCTAGGTTTGGCCCTCCATGACTGGAATTGGGGATAGGGGAATGGCCGAATGGGGATGGAGGTGATGTCATCTTAGTCCTCTTGGACGTAGTTTGACTCGACCAAGTGGGATTGGGCCTGGCCTTGCTACCGAAAGTGGGTGAATTTAGCCCAATTTCACTTGTCTTCAACCTCTAGCTCTTGGACCATCTTCTTCCATGGAGAATAGTTGGTGCTCTTCCTCTTATCCCCCCAAATTCCAGCAAAGGTAGTAGTAGGGGTTCCCCTTGGTGCAGCGGGAGGAGCCGGTGTCCCATCACCCCAAGCACCAAGGGTAGCTTCACCCCTGAGGGGAAGGTCTGCAAGTCGAAGAAAAATGCACGGTATGTAGAGCTCATTGAGTACGGTAGGGAGGGAGAAGATTTTTAAAGAGTAATTCTAAAGAGGATTTGGAGACTATTGTACTATTAAAATCTAGTGGCGATGTGTTATTGTGATGCATGGAACTTTATTTCCAATTCTGATCGCTTTGGTCACGCCACCACTCCTAGCGTGACAAAATAACATTGTCACATCATAGGATAAGTTCGCTAAAACAACACTTTTTGTCACGCCACTGGTGGTGGCGTGACCAAACAACACTGTTACGTTAGGGTGGTGGCGTGACAAGAGTTTACCTAGATACGGGCTGGCGTGATAGTGTTGTTTTGTTACACTACGGGTGGTGGCGTGACCAAAGGGGTTAGAATTGGAAATAAATTTCACGGGGGTTAATTTTAAAATTTAATTAAAAAGGGTTAATTAATATAAAAAATTCTTCAAAATGCCATCGCCAAGGCCAAAAACTATGCAAAATACCCCCACCATTAGGTTTATTGTCTATATCTGGCTGTTTTGGACCATATTTGATGAGAGAATTATTTAGAAATGTCAACATTACCCCTATGGTATCACCTTTCCTTCTGTCCCCTTCCTCCTTTCCTCCATTGGCGTCTTTTCTCCATGCCATGTGCATCCCCATTCCACTAACCCGCCTCGAAGTCGTCAGCTGCAGCGTTGATTGACCGCCACACTACTCCGCCCACAACTGCATCTCACTTGCAGGTGCACGCGCGCAAATAGCCTACCATCACCTCTTAGATTTTGCCAAGTAGCCATCATCTTCGCTGTGGACTCTCACCAAAATGAGTTCCTTTGAAAATTGATCGTGTCACGACGTGTTCCCAATCTGTCTCAACCTTCCCCATCTAATTTGGCCATTATCACCACAAGTTGGTCGGATTTTTTCATCACCCACTCCGCCTTTGGTGAGCCCTCCTCCACCCCAAACTCTCTTAAAGGTGAGCCATTTCCCAATTATCCACACATGTATACTCCCCTCTTTCTCCTACAACCCCAATTTCCCCTCTCCTTCACTGCAGCCTCGTTGCCACAGGTACCTGTCACTTGCCGCTACTACCAATCACTACCAACATGTCCTGGATGCCCCATTACACAAACTATCCCCACCAATCAACTCCTGACATTTCTCATTGTTACTGGCTGATAAAAAGAAAATGAAATAAAGAAAAATAAGAAGAAAGAAGAAAGAATGAGGGCATAATGGTCATTTCACAATCTTGGGATAGAAAACACAATGTCGATGGTAATCTTCATAATTTTTGGCCTTCACTATGGTATTTTCCAATCGACTTCTTTTACGATGGTATTTTACAACTCCACAATCACTGTGAAAAATTCTTTCCCCTTCCCTAGCTTGACAGTTAGGGTCAAGTAGAGTATGAGAGGATTGTTTATCAAAACACACACATACACACACACACACACACACACACACACACACACACACACACACACACATATATATATATATATATATATATATATTTATTTAGAGTGTGGTTTGTGTGGAGATTTGGACCTTCTCCTTTACCTTGTTAGCTCGTACCTTGTATCTCTTCTCTGTAGTAGAGTCATTGCTCGTGTCATGTATCGTAGCTTTATCACAAAGGGGGTTTCACATAAATCATGATGTCAATATATCTTTGTCAATTATCATGTTATTCTTGATCTTAATTTGCTCACCTTACTCGCTACTTGGTTAAGAAAAATAATAGGCATACACATCAGCTAATCAACTTACGTTTATGTCATCTTAATGAAGAATCCAGACCTTACCATTATGAGTTAATGGAGTATTTTGGTGATTAATGATAAATCCATTTGTGAGACTAACACTTTGATTGTTATACCTATTGTTTAATCTCAATTGGATGAAAAGGTGAAAATTAAAGAGATATGCAGTTGACATCATATTCTTATATCTTGTTGCATTCCTTGGATCCAAAATATAGGTTCAACTCCACCAAAAGTCTAACTTGAATATGTGCATATGTTCTTATTGCACATTCGTGTATGCACACATTTAGGGGGGGGGGGGTTCTCTCTATGTTTTGTAGTTTCATAAGTATTGATCCATATTTCTTTATCCACATATGTTTGGGATCTCTACTTTGAAACATACCCTTGAGTATAGAAAACTTGTGTAGTTCATATATACTTACATTGCTTAATCTTCAATTATTTGTAATTGCGATGGTTGTCATCAATTACCAAAGAGGGAAAGATTGAAGCATCTTGATCCACCATTATGAGTTAATGGTATATTGTGGTTTGTTCTCTAGTGATTTACTTTGGTCAATTTATATTTCTAGAATTAAATTGCTTACATATTTTTGCATATTTGCTATCATTGGCATAGTCTTATATTGTTAGTGCACTTAGTGAGACTAGTTGTTTTAGGCCTTATTTGTGCAAAACCAATTTGACTTACTCTTCCGCATTAGAAATCGGTTTTACCTAAAAGATTTTAAAAACCGCCTACTCATCCCTCTCTAGTCGGCCTCCTCGATCTTACACTTAAGTGGTTGGCAAAAAATTTATGTTTATGCTACCATTGTTATTCTTTTGTTAATCGAAGGCTCGTGAAAATCTGAATTTCGATTGGATGTGTAGAAAAAGGAGAACAATATTGAACTTTGCTTCTGTGCTAATGGATGATAAGGGATTTTGTTAGATCGAAATAGCGACTAGAGGGGGTGAATAGGAGCCACATATTTTTTACTTGCGGTATTCAACTTCCTTTTCACTCTAATAGCTATGAAAATTATGAAGATCAAAGTCTCAAGATTACATTAGAAGTCTTGAGTTGAAACCGAGAAAACCCAAGCTCAAATACCCTCGGTCGGTCTAACCGTCGACGTTGGCCTGACTGCTGACTGAAGATTAGAACGACGATGGAACCACAAATCGACCTAACTTTTGACCTAATGATCCAAATTATCTGAGATTTCAAACATAGCTCAACAAGAAGGTCAGTGACTTATTCCAATTGAATATTGAGATGATCTTTGCCTAGGTTCCACGAATTTCTTGATTGAGGGCAAAAAGGCTCAAAACAGGGAAAAATCCTATACTTGATCCAAAAGCTTGCTCGTGGATGAAGGACTGTTAAGATGACCTTAGATTAGATCCCACAAGTCCTAACACGCTAGATCACAACAAAAGACCCCACCAAAACCCCTAGAACACAAAAATCCCAAAGTCACAAAAGAGATAGTAAGAATAAGAAAGAACTCATCTTAGGACAAACTTGATTGGATTGATTAGAGAGATTGCAGGTTTATAGTCAGTCCACGACAGAGGATATAAACTCACCCATGAGCACCCAATGTCTTGATACATCTCTCTCAAACCCTAACATCGTTTATTCTCTCCACTTGCCCCCAAATATCAAGTTAGGGTTTCCAAAACTTGGTAGTGCAAATCTAGCACTAACCAATATATAGTGGAGGTCAAGTCTAGAGAAAAAAACCCTAATAGGCACCCGTTAAGCTCACACACAAATGAGTCTATACTAATACACGCTTCTTAAAGTGGATGATGATCCAGGTTTTCCAAATTTATCTCTTAGTGATCTTCTCATTTTCTTAACCTAAACCACATCACATTTACATTGTTTTGCGCCGTGGTTTATTCAAAGTTACCAACCCAATTTTTCAGCGAAAGATACCAAAATTTCTCTTCTCGATCCTTCTCCATGACCGAGTCCAATTATCGTGAAGCAATCTCATGCTTCGTCACGTATAGATTCATCAATGACTTTTCTCATGCCAGTAAATCTCTCACATCCTCAATTAATGAAACTAATTATCTATTGTATTTATTATGGATAATGATATTCTTAATAGCCCTCGAAGATACCCCCGATCGTTAGTATCTACAACGACCAAGGAAGATTACAACCACTTTATGGTTGTAAGGTCTATCACGACCACCCTATGGTCGTAAGGACTGTTACGACCACTTTATGGTCGTAAAGTCTGTTACGACCAGATCTATTTGTTACCACCTTATGGTTGATAAAATCCACAGGCATGTGGACCTTATCGACTAAGGATTCTATACACTACACTTATTCACGCGTGGTAGTTAATACACGTGTTGTTTATTTCTGACATAATTGCGCGTAGTTTTTTCTGTCTCTGACATAACCGCATGGCGAACTTCCAGGAGGATACCTATCTGACAACAACCGTAACCAACGAGCACATTCAGCAACCGTCAAGACGCCTCCTGACATCTAACAACTATCACCCCTTCAGAGTTTATATAAAGGGTGGTGCAGGCAGACGAAAAAAAGATGCCAGATATTCACGACATACAGAAGCCATTAGACTTAGTCTCGGTGACTTGTTTCATTCTGTAAACACATTCAATATAAAAACACGGAGTAGAGTTCGTAAGATTTGAATCTATCTACAAAAGTCATTGTCTCTTCTTATATGATCTCTGTGACCTTAATATTTATGTCATAATATTGATCACAAAACATCGACATGTTTTTAAAAAGCATCCAAAAAATGCTTAGTCTGGCTTCCATCGGTCCCAATCATTACACAAGGTGCGTTTCAATAATTAAAAAAAATCCATTAACGAGGTACGGAAGATCTAAATACTGTGTTATCTTTCGCTTGCATTGCGCCTAAATCCTGCCCTGAAAAAAGCCCCCCACCAACGAGGTGGAAAAGGAAGCAACAGGAGAAGGAAACCATGAGCGACCAAACAAGTATCATTTCACATGAAGTCCCTCGCTAAAGCTACTAAAGCAGAAGCCTTTTCCGGTCGATCTTCAGCCTTCGTTCTCCTCTCCCGGCGAGACTTTCGCCTTCGTCTCCCCTCCTTCCCCGCCACTCCACTCTAACGACGCGCCAAAAATAAACGCAAAGCGCGCTGCTACGTGCAGAGAGCTAGTAGTCATCTCCTCCGATCTTGTGGAGGCCTCGTCGTGATGGAGGTTGCCGCGGTGGCAGAGGAGGCTGCGTCGCCAGCGCTAGCGGAGGAGGGGCTGGAAGAGCACGGCGTGGCGCTGTACCTCCCCAGGCTTCTCGCCGGCGTCATCTCCGGCGCGCTCACTGGCCTCTTCGCTCTCGGTAATGCAACTTTTTTATCTCTCGCTCGCGCGCGCGTGCCTCGTTAGCTTCTTGCCCTGTTAGTTTGTTCGGGCCTTATTTGTTCTTTAATCCTGCGCTTTGATGAGGCCACTCAACACGTACGCGCTCGTCGTACGTTCTTGCTGGGACACGAGCTTCTTGGTCCGTGTGTTCTGAACGAGTTTGATGTGGTCTTGTGGTGTGTGAAGCTGGAGCCTTGACCGGAGCAGTCACCGGCGCGTTGGCGGGCAGAGCTTCCGAAAGCGGTGTTCTTCGGGGAGCTGGATTGGGGGCGTTCGCCGGAGCCGTCCTCTCCATTGAGGTTCTTGAGGCTTCTCGCGCGTATTGGTGCTCGGACCGGCTGGGCTCGCAGGGCACATCCTCCATGGTAAGTAAGCTTCTTCCACGCCCTCCTTACTTTTAGATGATGTATTGCGGCCTTCGCTCACATAATGCTTGGCCAAGATGGTAACTTACGATGTGTGAGTTTTGAGTCCGAGAGATGCCATTTGATGATATCATCTCCCTGAAAAATGATGTTATCCCGTATTCCCGTATGTTCATCAGCTTGTCAGCTTGATCTCACTTCCACCATTGTCTATTGCTTGGTCGTTTTAGTTCCAGATACTAATTATGACTTTACAATGGTTACTATTGGTATTAGCTAGACGCGCCTCTAAAAAAATTCATGATTTGTTGTTCAGGCAGATTTCATAGAGCAGCTCCTTCATGCCCGGTTTGTGCAAGAGCAGTTTGGACCTTCAGCATATACAGCGTATCGTTGGCAGGTGAGTTGCATGTTATGTAGTGTTTTTTTCCTATGAAGAAAACTACATAAATTACGATCTTTGGTTCATCATCATGTTTGGTACAAAATGGGGAGATGGTACAATTGTAATGGTGATATGTGTGAATGTTACTTGTGAACTATTCCGTTTGGTGATGGAATTAAAGAAACTGAATGATCACACTGCAGAAAGAAATGCTTGATTCACAATTAACGGGGGTCCCATCATTTGTTGCTGATGCATGTTTACTTAATTTTAGATATTCTTCATCAACAGGTCAGCATATCAGATTTTGGTCACGATGATCTATATGACATCTTTGGAGACATTTCATCCCAAGGGCTTTCACGAGAGTCACTGAAGAAATTACCACACTATGTGGTCACTGATCAGACTCGGGACTCATTTGGTGAAAACCTATCATGCACTATTTGTCTACAGGTACAATTATCAAAATAACTTTATATTGTCAGAAAACCGCTCTTGCACAATTTGCACTTGGTTTTGATTTATCAGCAATAATAAGACTAGAACAACCTATATTGAAATTATGTTAAGTCCCATAATGGTATACAATGGAGTCAACATTTAGCTAACATATTATGAGTTAGCTACTTAATGAAGTTTGCTAAAAAAAATAAGGCTGTCTATTGTGCTCATCAATGTTTTGAAAATTGATACTGGAGTACAGAGTGCTTACCACTAGGTGGTTGCTACGATTTTCCAGCTTGTTATTATTGATGATTGATCTGGTACTAGATCTGGATGAAATATTGTGCTAACTGCTAAAGGACTAAGGTCCATGAAGTCTGCTATACTAAAACTCAGCTGGGAGCCAATCAGAAACAAATATATTTCGTTTGATTTCTGGTATAGGTTGTTTGTCCTGATTTTTTTTTGTTGAAAGAATACTATGAAATTTATGTGTTTACATGAATGAGCAACGGTGAACTCAATTCATTATGAATTTATCATTGAATGCAGTCTAGGACTAGGGAAGCCAATTGGTTTACCCAAATGTCTGTCCTGTCTGTGAAATCTGGTTACAAGTGATAACCAGCCAACAAACACTGTTTTTCAACCTGCAAAATCGGCTCATTTTGGAACTGTTAAATGGGGCATGAAAGTGCAGGGCATTACGGTTGGATAATGAATGCATTAGATGTGATTGTTGTGATGCGAAATTCAGAGAGGTGCAACAACCTCCATGTTTATGTTTTCTTTAGCGGAAATTGCAATTAGCAATTTCCATACCAAATTTCGTCTGCTACTAAATGCAATGTGGTTGGTATTTTCTTTGTAACTTTGTTATTTATTTTCAACGTCCTAATGGTGTACTTCTTGTAGGATATTGTAACCGGTGAAACGGCGAGGAGGTTGCCGAATTGCTCTCACACTTTCCACCAGCCTTGCGTGGACAAATGGCTCGTTGGCCATGGTTCATGCCCTGTATGTAGGCAAGATGTGTAAGATTGGTAAACTTCCTTTTGTTTTGCGAGTTCTCTCTTAGAAGCAATTAGTTGTGCAAAATGTCTGCTCTTATACTACATATATATATAGACAGAGAGAAAGAGTATACAGCATTGTAAATTAGAATCTGCCTGTTTATTACCAGCAAAAATGGCTCTGTACATCTGACGGTCTTACATTGTCAAAATGTAAAATGGAATAAGATTGCTCTGCTGCGAAAGCACTTTGGAGCCTTCTAGAATGTGGTTATGTTGATGGCTGCTTTACTGCTGCGTTCTGTATGTGTAAATGAAATGAGTTTCGAACATGTTCGTTGTTGAAGAGTTTTAAACCACATGGGCCGCCCTACAGATTCGAATAATTGTTGCAATGATGATTCCAAGCCCATACAGGTGCAGTCGTGTCGGCGATATCCTTTCTGTGCCCATTGTTGCAGATTCTGTGTCGGTATCAGACGATGCTTCAGTACGTGACCATGTACTAACTGAACCATTTGCCTGACCTAACTGACTGGTGTGTTTATGTTACTGGATACCAGGGATAAAAAATCCGACCGGTAACCGGATTTACCGGTTGGAACCGGGATTCGAAATACTGATCGAAAAACTTTAAATTCAAAAATCCGGCGGAATAAATCTCAAATTCCCTCGCTGTTCCCTTGGATGTGGCCAAGTCTTTCAGCTAGGAGAAATTGCATGCGCTGATCTGTGGTGGCCTTGTTGCTGGCCGAAGCTGCCAGTCGCCTGCTGCGCCTCGGGGCTGAATGCGAGAACTGTTTGGGTAGCGAGCGCTGTACATCCGGCAATGGCAAAACAGGATCCTTCAGCTCTCCTTTAGCCCTTCGGGTTTAGTCAGAAGTTTACAGGAGCCAGCAGGTTCGGAAGTCGCCGTGGTCTTGTATTGGGCGAGGTGTTTAGTTAAGGGCCGAACCATCAGCAGGCTGCTCGCAGGGTACTGAAGGCCCGGAAGGGGTTTGGCCATTAACGCGCCCGTGCGAAACGCAAGCTACCTGAGCAGGCTGGCAGTCTGCAGGGTCAGCAGGGGAACTCGAAGGCGCGAGAGCTTGCCCACCCGGAGGCATGTGAAACCTGTAGGAACTGGAACCTCACAAGCACTCAAAAGTACGTGAGAACACTCAGATATATGGACTCACAGACTCACAAATGAAAAACTGAAATGGAGAGAGAGCACATAGCTGATGCGACGTGCCAACTGCTCTTCTCACATTCGATTTCCTGTTTCCTCTTATTTAAAGCTCAAATCTTACATGCAGCCACTGTTACATGCAGCATTAAAAGCGGCACTCCCTTTAGACTTGCTCTCACTGGCTACACTTTGCATGCAAGATAGAGAAAAGAATAAACTACTACACAACGCTATGCATGCATGCATTAACTGCATAAGCTATTCCTGCACGTATACATGCAAACGCTGACCCATTCTCGCCCATGCAGATCTCCAGAAGCGCACGTCCACAGGCCTCAACTGCCTCGACTAACTGCGCCCGCTTCTTTCTCCATATCTTTCATAGGACCCGGGTTTCCCTCTACATGCTAACACACGCACCCACAATACCTTACATGCATAGTACCATACAAACACAAATAAAACATTAGATAACAAGATTAAACCCAACAATCACCCCCTTAATCTTGTTGTCGTTATTTGAGTACTTTTTCACCAAGCCTCAAAGTAATGCCGGTTCTTCGTCGGCATCCGCCTCGATGAGATATGCCTGCGCTTTCTCCCTCTTGTTGGGCTTCTAGCATTCTGAAGCAAAATGTCCATAATCATTACAATTAAAACACCTTACTTTTGACTTGTCAATTCGTTGGTATCGACGTCCACCGCCGCCACCAAAACCACCTGAGGAGTCTTCACCTTCACGCTTCGACGATCGGGCCTCCCACTCTGCGCGCGTCAAGAGCAAGTGCTCCTCGTCTCCGTCGTTGTTGCCGTAGCGACGTTCTCCCTCTTCCTGCGTCTTCAAGCGCCCGATTAGCTCTTCGATCGACATATTTTTTATGTCACCGAATTGCTCAATCGTGGTGACGACGGGAGAGAACTTCTTAGGCACTGCACGAAGAAACTTCCGCACGATGTAGGCCTCTTCCATCTTTTCGCCTAGACCTCGTATCTTGCTGACGATTGTCGTCAACCTCATCGCGAAGTCATCGATCTGTTCGGTGTCCCTCATGCGCAAGTTCTCAAACTCGCTTTTGAGGTTTTGTACACGTGCCTCCTTGACGCGATCGGCACCGAGATGCATCACCTTCAGGGTGTTCCAGGCCTCCTTTGCGGTCTCCTTCTCAGCTAGGAGCAGCAGCACGTCTTCCGGCACCGCGAGGAAGATTGCCGCGAGCGCCATTTGATCTTGCCGCTCATTCACCTCTTCATCCACGATTGCATTCCACACGCCCTGAGCGCGCATGAACACCTTCATCTTCACGGCCCAAGTCGTATAGTTGCTCCTCGTGAGCATGGGGTACGGGAGGGAGATGCTGCCCTCGCGCGCCGACGCCTTCGACACGCTCCCATCGCCGATCTTCTGAACGCCCCCATCGGCGGTGACGTTTCTCGACTAGCTCAAAGACGACATGGATGAAGATGTACACAAACACAAGCTCTGATTCCAAATGTAGGAACTGAAATAGAGAGAGAGCACATAGCTGATGCGACGTGCCAACTGCTCTTCTCACATTCGGTTTCCTGTTTCCTCTTATTTAAAGCTCAAATCTTACATGCAGCCACTGTTACATGCAGCATTAAAAGCGGCACTCCCTTTAGACTTGCTCTCACTGGCTACACTTTGCATGCAAGATAGAGAAAAGAATAAACTACTACACAACGCTATGCATGCATGCATTAACTGCATAAGCTATTCCTGCACGTATACATGCAAACGCTGACCCATTGTCGCCCATGCAGATCTCCAGAAGCGCACGTCCACAGGCCTCAACTGCCTCGACTAACTGCGCCCGCTTCTTTCTCCATATCTTTCATAGGACCCGGGTTTCCCTCTGCATGCTAACACATGCACCCACAATGCCTTACATGCATAGTACCATACAAACACAAATAAAACATTAGATAACAAGATTAAACCCAACAAAACCTGGCTAACTCCTCAGTGGAAACAACGGCAGCAATAGTAGCACAAGGTGGAAGAACTGCATCGGGCCGTGCAGCCGGATGGGACTGCTCAAGGGCGTGGCTACAGCTGAGTGGTTCTCTGCCCGGACTGAACGGCACAACGGCTGCATTTAAGCCAAACTTACCCTTTTCCTTTTCCTTCATGCCTCCGTCACGGAGTGATGTCGAAAGGAGCGAGCGGCGGGTAGGTCTGAAGACCTAGGGGGTTGCCTTTGTCACCTTACTTGAAAGTCTACCGTTGGCGTCTGCTTTTCCCCCCAAGCCCGGCACGAGGTAGCAGCGCCCCTGACAGGTATTTGCCCTACCGCTGACAATGGAGGTAACTTCCAAGAGGGGACGGTAGAACTCCTGCTAGCCCGACGACCTCGGATATCATCTTCCCGACCTCTGGCAGGCCTGAAGGAGCCGCTGGGCATTGTGCGGAAGGAGTGCCGGCGCGGCTCAGATCCTTCGGAGTCGTCATCAGGGAGCCCACTGAAGCCGGAGCCGTTGCTCGGAGGCGCAAAGGGGATCGGCTTCTCAGCCGACGATGAAAAATCCTCCACTTCGTGGATGTGAATGATAACGTTGTAGCGGAGAGCCTCCCGCAGCACCCTAGTGCCGGTAGGCTTTGCGAAAACCTGTATCCCGTGATCTAAGACGGAACCATGCATGGAGCGGCAGCCCCTCAAGGCTTAGCTTGACGCGAAAGCGCAAGGGTTGGCAGACAGCCTGAGCCAGACGCGACCAAGGACAAACAATGAGGAGGAACCGGCGAGTCTTGATTCAGTGTGCGTGCTTCTATTTCTGTCAAAAAAAGAAGATGTCAGCTTCTTTAATTCAACATCCTCAAGCCATATTTTCCCTTGAGAAATCCATCTGCGGATGCGGCAAAGAATAATTTCGTCAGATATACTGAACTGTCAACTAACAAATGCAGGCAAACGAAACGAGGGCTAAAAACAGAAGACAGGTAGCAGGAACTCACGTGAGCCATCAAGTTCTTGAGAAGTTCCTGCTTTTCGATTTCATCACTTGTTGGGAGACCCATCTCCTTCCGACGACGATCAATTTGAAATGTGAAATAAATTAGTTTACTTGATCATTGAATCAACTTTTCATGAGGGGGCATAATAGTCTAGGATCCAAATAAGAGAGTTTGATCATTGGTTTCACCTTGCGGCTGTCCATCTCATGGTCACCTTTTATCACAGATTTCCACCATTCCATCTGATTTTGCTTTGTCAGTAGTATAGACAGTGACTCCCCATCCTCTGAAGGAATTATCACAAAATAATGAATATCATACTAGTCAGTAACCGGCTTCACATGATTAGGAATGGCTATTAGTGAACACTGTAACAAGGATCATTATGTACCAATGCTCCAGAAGCATTCAGTAACTTTAACTGGCTGATAAAGCTCCCCCTGGAAGGAAACACAATTAGAAAATCATATCAGAAGTTTTATTCACCATAGCCGGGGGGGTGGTTCTCGTCGTGTATTCGACGTATGTATTTTGTATCAGCAAAATGCTATTGTTCCAAAATGATAGGATAAAGTAAACCATTCCATTATTGACACATGAATTATAGGAGACTGTCCCTCAGTCCAACCTTTATGGTTCTTAAACTCACAGATGACAAACCTTGTTTTTGTCCCTTGGGGACTGGAACAGTGTGAAATTTTGGAGATTAATTGTTGTGTGTATTTCATAGAATCTCACACCCTTTATTTATAGTTTCAAAATAGAGTCTAGCTCTAATACAACTCGTTATTTAGATCTAACAAGAACTCTCCAACACTCCCCCTCAAGATGAGCTGAAAATATCAATCATGTTCATCTTGTTACATATTATAGCACACTCACTAGGACCCAACCTTTTAGTAAAATAGTCAGTCAACTGTTCATCAGACTTGACATACTCCAACTTCAATATTCTACCATCGAGCTTTTCTTTAATGAAGAATCTATCAATCTCAACGTGCTTGGTACGATTATGCTGAACTGGGTTGTTAGCAATGTTGATTGCATATTTATTGTCACAATACATCACCAAGAGATTATTCCTCCATATTCGAAGCTCGGACAATAAATACTTCATCCATATCATCTCACTCACACTCAACGCCATTGCTATGTACTCTGCCTCTGCAGTAGACCGAGTCATAGTTTCCTGTTTCTTGCTTCTCCATGTCACAAGGTTACCTCCCACAAAGATGCAATATCCAGAGATAGACCTCCTGTCATCCACACTGCTCGCCCAATCAGCATCACAATACCTTTCCACATTCAGATGTTGATTTTTTCTGAACCAAATGCCTTTCTTAGGGTTATTCTTCAAATACTGTAGGATTCGATAAATAACATCCATGTGCCCTGTTCTAGGATCATGCATATATCGACTAACCATACTCACTGCATATGAAATATCAGGTCTTGTATGAAACAAATAGATAAGACGCCCAACAAGCATTTGATTAGCTTCCTTATCAACTGGATTCCTATTGAATGGAAGGAACATCTCGATTTCCTGTCGAATGACCTGACGATGATGCATTCTATCACCATATGTAAGTGCCGTGGTTAAGGCTAAATGCTTTGACTGGAATGTAACACTTGTGTACAACACTCGATGAGCTGAATTTAATTGGTTAAATTATATCATGTGTAGAAGTTTCGGGAATAATATATGTGTCTCTCGTAGGATCCACACACCCTTTATTTATAGTCTCAAAACAGAGTCCGACTCTCATACGATGGGTTATTTAGATCTAACACAAACTCAACAATACTCCCCCTCAAGATGAGCTGAAGATATCAATCATGCCCATCTTGTTACATATTGTATAACTCTCACTAGGATCTAACCCTTTAGTAAAACAGTCAGCCAACTGTTCACCAGACTTGATATACTCCAACTTCAATATTCTACCATCGAGCTTTTCCTTAATGAAGAATCTATCAATCTCAATGTGCTTGGTATGATTATACTAAAATGGGTTGTTAGCAATGTTGATTGCAGATTTATTGTCACAATGCAACACCAAGAGATTATTCCTCCATATTCAAAGCTCGGACAATAAACCCTTCATCCATATCATCTCACTCACACTCAACGCCATTGCTCTGTACTCTTCCTCTGCAGTAGACCGTGCTACAGCTTCCTGCTTCTTGCTTCTCCATGACACAAAGTTACCTCCCACAAAGATGCAATATCCAGTGGTAGACCTCCTGTCATCCACACTGCTCGCCAAATCAGTACGTGACCATGTAGAAGCAATGGAAGAAGCACTTTTTGTATGGCC
The DNA here is from genome assembly GCA_036346395.1 of Hsuehochloa calcarea. Lineage (NCBI taxonomy): Eukaryota > Viridiplantae > Streptophyta > Magnoliopsida > Poales > Poaceae > Hsuehochloa > Hsuehochloa calcarea. The sequence goes on from CM070596.1 coordinate 62,602,880, forward strand.
TTGTACCTTTACTGATTTGCTTGCATCAAGGACATGTTCAGGAGTGGAAGGAGCAGTAGGGGGTGCATGGCTTGAGAAGGGTGCATCTTGGCCATAAGTGGAGGAAGGTGCCATGTGTTGCTGAATTGGCCGACCTGCAAAAGATCCTTCAATATTGCCCCTAGAGCGAGATTGTCGACCCTGCACTTCTATTTCAGCTTTGTAAGTAAGATGGAACAAGCATGTGATAGAATTATATTCTTTATAATCTAAAATATCCTGAATTTTACGGTTTAAACCTCCCAAAAATCTACCCATCTTAGCATCTTCAGTCTCATCTAAAACACAACGCAACAAACCAGTTTGTAATTCTTGATAATAATCCTATGCAGAACTACTATCTTGTCTTAAACATTATAATCTATTAAGCAAATCACGAGAATAATATGAAGGTACAAATTTATATCTCATTGCTCTCTTCAAAGCATTTCATGTTATAGGTATGTTCTAATGAGTACAACCATATTCACTCCACCAAATAGAGGCCAAATCAGTAAATTCACTAGTAGCAGCCCTAACTTTCTTATCTTCAGGGAATTCATGATAAGCAAATTTTTGTTCTACAGTAAACTCCCATATGTGGTAAATACAGGATCATATTTTACAGCAAAAGGAGGTATAGTGAATTTAATTTTACCAAATGCATCATTATGGTTACGTACCTCACATTGATTTCTTCCCATATCTTGACGATTGTGACGAAGCCGATGATAGTTGTGATCATTGTGATCATTGAATCCATCGGTTTTCGAATCAGCAATGTAGTTGTTCACGTCTTCTTCTTCCACCTCATCTGCCCAAGAGCGGGCATCAGGTGGTATGCGGCGAGCAGGAGGATCCTCCACTCTTGGCTCACCATGGGCCGTGGTTTCAGCAAGTGGTTGATGTTCGAGGAGCGCAACGTGTGTGTGGAGTGCCGCGATGTTATCGTTGATCTTATCCAAGGCATCAAGATGGCCGAACGGTGGTAGAGCGAGTTAGTGCCACGGTAGTGATTAGCAATGGTGGCAGGCGCTGTGGTGGCCGGTCGATTGCCGCGGTAGGCGTTTTGGTGGCTGCGGCAAAGATCGGTAGGCAACGGGGCGGTAGGGGGTGATGGATGCCGCGGCAGCGAAGGCAGCGGTGCGGTAGGGGGTGATGAGTGCTGCGGCAGCAAAGGTAACGACGGAAGGGGACGGTGGCATGAGTGCGGTAGCCAGGAGTTATCGTGGCAGCGTTGAGATGGCCGAAAAAATGCTGTGGCAGAACTAGACGACTTGCAAGTGACTCCAATCTAGACATAAACCAGCACAATGACTTGATGATGCAACGAAAATTCAACAACACAAACTAAAATAAACAAATTACAATGACTCAAAGGGCTCGGTATGGATGATAGATACAATATTTTTTAGGGCAATTTTCTAGACTCTAGGTATAAAAAACAAATATACTACTAGAAAACTGAAAACTCGCATGGATCAACTGTAGCTCTGATACCACTTGATGGACCACAAAGGTTCTGATTTGGCTCGATCTTTCGATGAGAAGATAAATTCGGTAGAAGTCACTCAACTCTCACGATCCTGGCTACCAACTCACAAGGCTCAAAACCATGCAATCACTGAATTGCTCGATAAGTCATTATCAACCATGCACGAATACCCAGATGATCTGATCACGAAGATTAACTCCTACATACATCGAAGAAGCACGCAAAAACAAGGTAAAACACAATCTGATGTATTACAAATATGAATGAAATTGGTATTGGTAAGTGGGGTTTCAAAGACGATGTCATTGTTGTTCTCGTCGAACAAGCGGACAAAGTATAAAGTAGCAAAGCTAAACATCAATCAAGAAAACCTGCAGAGACTAGAGGGGGCGGCCATCTCAAATAGAGGGGAATGGAGGGGCGTTGGTACTATTCACATATGAACAGTGCCATATGAACAGTACCTGAAAACCCTTGGTGGCCAGTCCTGTTGGCCATATGGGCCAAGTCAGCCCATTCATGACATGAGTCAGCCCATTCATTACATAGCCCATGGGCCAAAAAGAGGTGACGCAACACCAGGGCATGTAGACATAGTACGATGGCATATAAACATAGTTCGGCTCTGGCATTGCAGTAGCAGGAAGTCCTATTGGAGAAGATGTGGTTGAAGTAGAGGATGTCGTGCAGTGGGTCGAAGCAATGGTTGCATCCTTAGGGTTGATGTCCTCATCAAATTGATTATTCCTCCATACCTGAAGCTCAGACAATAAACTCTTCATCCATATCATTTCACTCACACTCAGTACCATTGCTCTGTACTCTGCCTCTGCCTCTGCAGTAGAGCGAGTCACAACCTCCTGCTTCTTGTTTCTGCATGACACAAGGTTACCTCCCACAAAGATACAATATCTAGAGGTAGACCTTCTGTCATCCACAATGCTTACTGACGAGGATTAAAACCTCTATTTATTATTTAGTATATAGAGACCATACGTCTTCATAGTCGTAAACCCTAGGGCTAACGACCTCACTGGTCGTAAGAATTCCAGAGGTTACATAGTACCCAATCTGGTCGAACATGGTTCCAAACCTAGTCTCCGACCAATCAAATGCTCACAAGGTTTTGAACTGATGTCTGGATCTACGACCAGACATATGCTATACCGTGTGACGAATGGAACATGTGCTATGTATTCCATACCACGCGACGCTACGATACTGGAGTACGGTTACATGACTCATTGACATATAACCGCACAACAGTTGATACATTATCAACTGACACCTCTCTTCGACCAGACGCGTTGCTTCCCAAACAGGCGTCTCCTCCAGAGACAACTGCCAACCCTTCATCAACTACATAAGGAGGAATGCAGACTGAAGTTAAGGAGGCCGAACAGTGAAGATCATTTGGGAGAGTGTGGGAGACACTCTCAAGAGCCTTGTACTCCTGAATTAGTCTTTAGTCTAAGTTATATACACTCTTTGTAATAGCCAGTTCAAAGCAATAAAGAGCAATCTCACTACTTTCTAGAAGATACGCGTTGTTTTCCTCTTTTCATTCATATATTCATAAGATCGGCGATTTGATCGTCGACACTTACCCAATCAACATCGCAATACCCTTCCACATTCGGATGTTGATTCTTTCTAAACCAAAGGCCTTTTCCAGGACTACTATTCAAATATCACAGGATTCGATAGACAACATCCATGTGTCCTGTTCTAGACTCATGCATATATCGACTAACCACACTTATTGCATATGAAATATTAGGTCTTGTATGACACAAATAGATCAGATGCCCAACAAACCTTTGATAAGCTTCATTGTCAACTGGATTTCTTGACTCAGCACATAGCTTGTGATTTCCAATAATAGGTGATGTAATAGGGTGACACCCAAGTATACTTGTTTCTACCAGCACATCAAGAACATATTTCCTTTAGGAGAGAACTATACCCCTCGAAGAACAACCAATCTCGATTCCAAGAAAGTATCGAAGAGCTCCAAGATCTTTCACCTCAAATGCCTCTCCCAATCTTTTCCTCAAGGACTTGATTTTCTCGATATCATCTCCAGTGATCACAATATCATCAACATAGACTGTCAATATAGTGATATGTAATCCTCTATGCCTATAAAATAGAGCATGATCTCTATTGCACTGATAATAGCCCATACTACAGACTGCATGCCTAAATCTATGAAACCACACCCTTGGAGACTGTTTTAGACTGTATAAGGACTTCTTGAGTTTACACACCTTCCACTCGGTCTTTCCGTTCTCAAACCTTGGAGGAATCTCCATGTATACCTCTTATAAATCACCACGTAGAAAAATATTCTTCACATCCAACTGATGTAGGGGCCATCCGAAGTTAGTTGCATAGGAGATCAACGTTCTTACTGTACTCATCTTTGTCACTGGTGCAAAGATCTCATCATAGTCTATCCCATATATTTGACTATAACCTTTTGCAACCAACCGTGTCTTGTATCTCTCTATCTTGCCTTCAGTAGTTTGCTTAATCGTAAACACCTATTTAAATCATACTGCCATTTTTTCTGCTAGAAGTGGAACAAGATCCCATGTCTTGTTCTTCTGAAGTGCACTAAGTTCATCCTTCATGGCATCTTTCCACTTGGGATCTTGCTTAGCAGCTCGTCAATCCTTTGGAACATGCATTGTCAGAAGAGATGCAATGAATACTTTGTATGCAGGTAAGATATGAGAATATGAGATGAAATTTGTAATGTCATGCTCAAAGCCATACCGGACTGGAAGCTTTCCTGCATTAGCTCTAGTTTTCCTACGTTGTACAAGGGGTAACTCTAGATAGGAGTTATTAGAATGAATATTACCACTCGCCCTAAGGGGAGGCAAGGAACTTGATGGAGAGAGACCTGATGAGGGATTTGGAACCGGATCAACTGACAAGGCTACCTGTTTAGAAAGTTGTTCTGGCTGTGGTAATATCGGTTGTTTAGAAAGCTCCACTGTTGGTGGCTCAGACGCTGACAGCTTGTCTCTCGGCTTCTCTCCCTGTTTCCCAAAGTGTCTTCGCTGATAAACTTTTTGTGCTATCACATCTCTCGCATATTCCGTTAGGTTTGGGCCCGGAATTGTCCCCATAACGACTTCTTCTCGTTGACTCTCGTTGTCCACCCCTTGATTGTCACCCTTAATGATAGGAGAGAACTCCAAAAACTAATCAAGATTATCTCAACTCATGTAGTAAGGCTCAAACTCCCAGAATATCACATCCATACCTACGAACAACTTTCATTCAACTGGGTTCCAGCATCTATAGCTTCTCTGAATTGATGAATAATAGCATATAAAGATACATTTCAATGCATGTGGATCCAGTTTGCAAACCGCTGGTCGGTGATCTCGTACAAAACACACACAGCCAAACACCCTGGGAGGCACCTTGAACTCCCGCTGACCCAAAAGAAGTTCAGTTGAAAACCTCATCCCAAGTATTCGAGACGGCATGCGATTGATGAGATACACTACCGTCATTACTGCTTCACTCCACAATCCCTTTGACACATTCATCTGAAACATGAGTGAACGTGCTACCTCCAACAAATGTTGATTTTTCCTTTCAGCCACTCCATTCAGAGGTGGGGTTCCTGGACAAGTAGTCTGATGAAGTATCCCCTCTTCTGAGAGATACGTTATAAACTCCTTATTAACGTACTCAATTCCATTATTTGATCGAATAATCCGAACCTTTGCGTCAAACTGAGTAGCAACCATCCTATGGAAGTCCTGAAAACATTGAAGGACCTCGCTCTTGTGTTTCATCATATAAATCCAAGTCATACGAGTATAGCAATCAATAAATATGACAAACCACTTAAAACCACTCACAAAAGTAACTGAGCACCGACCCCAAACATCCGAATGTATTAATTTAAAATGTTCATAACTTTGAAGACCAATACTACTATATGTAGACTATGTATGCTTTCCAAACTCACAAGCATCACACACAAGTTTACTCTTGTCTACCCTTTTGAATAAATCAGGGTATAACTAACTTAAACTCTCAAATGATATATGTCCTAAGAGACGATGATGTTATAAAACTTCTCCCACGATTCCTCCTATAGCCACAGCCAATGCCGCATTAACCTGATCAATGTACCACAACCCATTACGCCTTATTATAGTCTCGATCCTCTTCTCAGTTCTCTTCTCCTGGAACAAAACGCGAATCTTCATCAAATATGACAATGCTTTTGAATTGGTCAATGATAGAACTGACTGAAAGACGATTTACTAAAAATAAGGGAACATGTAAAACAGATGATAAAACAATGTATAGTGTGCACTCTATAGATCCTACACCCTGAATAAGCTGGGAGGTTCCATCAGCTGTTTGGACAGTTTCAGAATGAGTATATGGGGTGTAAGATGCGAAAGCACTAAGTGAACCCGTGACATGCTTGGATGCTCCTGAATCTATGATCCAATCAATATGAGAGTGCTTATATGAGGATGCAAGTGCATGTGCCTGAGTACCTTTGCCCACGTGAGCGTAGTTTGCAAAGTTACCAAAGGAGGTGAAATCATGAGAAGTTTATAATGCCTTTCCCTGCTGCCACTTCTCTCACTGCACAGCTTGCTCACCTATTAGAGTAATAGACGTGATCTCCTCTGTCAGTGCCACATTAGCCTTGGGGCCAACTCGGCCCCTTCCTCGACCTCCACATTCACGACCACCATGATCTCCACCTCGGCCTCG